>OW804099.1:91749881-93030918 GCA_942159475.1 Sthenelais limicola
ATTCTTCATTTTCAGGCCTAATTTAGGAGAATTTCCTAAATGAGTAGAGCTGCCAATTGTACATTTTCTGAAAATCTGACCAATATCTTAGTACTTTTTTCCTCCCACCCCATTTCCACCGTTGACCAAAGTAAAGCAGCCCTGCCAGCATGTATACATGTGCAGAGAGCTATATGCTATAGATAGACGATGCGCCTATGTATATATAATGGGTCAGATTTTCAGAAAATGCACAATCTACAGTTCTACACATCTATCAAATTCTGCTAAATTAGAGTGAAAAATGATAAATACTGAGTATATCCGAGTATATTCTGTGTCGTATTCCTTCAGTGAATCTGTCTGGTTATGTTGAATTGTATTTTGAACCTGATTTTCTTCTTAAATTTGGATTATTTGAGAGGATTGGTGAAGACCAATTGTACATTTTCTGGTGATTTCACCCAGCAAGCCCCGCCTCTCCAATGTGTGGAGAGAGAGAGAAGCTGGGCTGGTGATGGCGAATGATCGGCGTGGCGGTGGAGAGATAGCAATCAGAAATCCAATAATACATTTGCAGCAATTGCTGCCTTATGTCCAAAATCCACAAACCAGGGCCGCGACCTGCTCCTATTTCTACCCGTACATCCCTCACCTCCCCCTCCCCCCCCCCCCCCCTCCCCCTCCCCCCCCCTCCCCCCCCCCTCCCCCCCCTCCCCTCCCCCCTCCCCCCCCTCTCCCCCCCTCCCCCCCCCTCCCCCCTCACCCCCTCCTCACCCTCCCCCCTCCCCTTGGCTGGCCAGGCAGCGCCCTAGTGCCGCCAACAAAGGAACGAGAGGGTCATATTTCCAGAAAATGTACAATTGGCAGCTCTACACATTTAGGAAATTCCACTAAATTAGGCTGCAATTTGGTCAATACTATAGGTAAATTTGAGTATATTTGGCATTGCATTGATTCTAGAAATCTGTTTGGTTAGGTTGAAGTGTGTTTTGAACTATATTTTCGTCTGAAATTTGGGTTATTTGAGAAGATTGGTGAAGGTGAAGGTGAATTGTACATTTCCTGAAAATCTGACCCGAGAGATTCCACCTGCAGACTGGAGGAAGACATCCTGTCGGTGTGGCCGAGATTTCTGGCGTGTTTACTACACTGTACAGTACAATTGGTGGGTTTACAAATTTAATCGTTTACAAATTAAAGAAGTAGAAGTTAATTTGAACTGTTAATATAATACCTTGTATAATTGATATAATTAATTGTATACCAATCAAGAAATTGTAGGTTTTGTAGCATTTGGCAAGAAGAACCGTATTTAGGAACGCAAATGTACAACTGTTAATTTCCAAATATATCATGTGGGTGAAGTCGCCAGAAAATGTACAATTCACCTTCAGCAATCCTCTCAAATAACCCAAATTTCATACGAAAATGAAGTTCAAAATAGACTTCAACCTAACCAAACAGATTGCTAGAATCAATGCAATGCCGAATATACTCGAATTTACCTTGTATTGACCAAATTGCAGCCTAATTTAGCAGCATCTACTAAATTTGTTCAGCTGCCAATTGTACATTTTCTTAAAATCTGACCCATTATATATATATTATATGGCCAATGGGATCAAATATTTATGTGGAAATGTGCCAATTATCTAGGGAACCCCATATATTATAAAGTTACTATTTGTTCATTGTCTAAAGGTTTCCAAGAGATATATATGCTTTAAGCCTATTACTACTGCTACTGTAGAATGGGATATTATTTCTAAATGTGTACGGAAGCCAAAACGTATAAATAAAGCCTCAGTGACAGACTTTGATGTCGAGTATTTGATGTTCTTCTTAGAATTGATGGGTCAGACTTTCAGAGAATGTACAATCAGCAACTCTATACATTTAGTAAATTCTGCTAAATTAGGCCACAATTTGGTCAGTACTAGGTATATTGGAGTATATTCGGCATTGCATTGTTTCTACCAATCTGTTTGGTTAGGTTGAACTGTTTTTTTTAACTTTATTTTTCATCTGAAATTTGGATTATTTGAGAGGATTGGTGAAGTGAAATTGTGCATTTTCTGGAAATTTCACCCATATGTAGGAGAGATTCCAAAAGTGTATTACAAGTGCCATAAAGGTGGAAAGGGTCAGACAAAACTAGGGAAGTTATGAGGGGAAATAATGATATATTATATTCCCCAATTGTGGGCAGCTGCATGGGAGCCTTGATGTTTGTACTGAATATAGAATAGAGGATACCGAGAGGAATCCTGAGGAGTACCGTATTTGGGTCAGATTTTCAGAAAATGTATACATTTAGTAAATTCTGCTAAATTAGGCTGCAATTTTGTCAATACTAGGTAAGTTCGAGTATATTTGACATTGCATTGATTCTAGCAATCTGTTTGGTTAGGTTGAACTCTATTTTGAACTTTATCTTCGTCTGAAATTTGGGTTATTTCGGAGAATTTGTGAAGCTGAATTGTACATTTTCTGGCGACTTCACCCATTTGAAACATAGTGCTGTGGTATTATTTTTGTATTGTTTCTATGTGAAAAAACATTCACTTCAATGGGAAAAGCGACCTGCTTATAACTAAACAATGCATATACATATATGGATTTAGGCGAGAACAAATGAACTGCAGTAATTTTGAAATAAAATTCGACATAGAAACAAAATCAATAAAAAAACGATCTAAATACAACTTAATACATCAATACAGTTTTCTAATTCTGCAACAGGTTAAAATTTGAGCCTGCACAGCTAACAATACTAATAAAAGTCAGGCTATCATTATAGCGGTGTTCTAGACAGCATTATTGGGTCAGATTGTCAGAAAATGTACAATCTTCAGATCTACACATTTAGTAAATTATGCATAATTAGGCTGTAAAAGGATAAATACTAGGTATATCTGAGTATATTTGATATTGCCTTAATTCAAACTATCTGTTTGGTTATGTTGAACTGAGTTTTGAACCTCATTTTTGTCTTAAATTTGGGTTATTTGAGAGAATTGGTTAAGGTGAATTGTACATTTTCTGGTGATTTCACCCTATTATAGTAGTCCCACATTCAAATGGTTACATTGATGGGAGGTCATAGGTTAAGAATTGTGATCCCATGATGACCCCCATATCTGTTCTATGAAAAGGCTTTTCATAATTCCGCCATGTGCGAGACCTTTGTATTTTCTTATCTGTTGACTTTAAAGTCGGAATCAGTAAATGGGAAACGTATGAGCTCTTGATAATAATGATAGTCCTACACACAACGTGTTAAACATATTCTACAAATTTCTTATCTCAAGAGCCTAGTCCACTAAGCCGATTCACATGCGATTCTCACAGAATTTAGTGCAAAAGAGTCCTCTGCGGCACAAAATCACATGAGAATCGGCTTAGTGGACTAGAGGCCCTTCAGACACATGGGTCAGATTTTCAGAAAATGTACAATTGGCAGCTCTACTTATTTAGGAAATTCTCCTAAATTAGGCTGAAAAATGAAGAATACTGGGTTTATCTGAGTATATTTGGTATCGCATTGATTTAAAGTATCAGTTCTGTTATGTTAAACTGCATTTTTAAGCACATTTTTGTCTTAAATGTGGGTTATTTGAGAGGATTGGTGAAGGCGAATTGTACATTTTCTGAAAATCTGACCCACATAATTGCTACTGTTCTAGCTATACTTCCCACATATTCCAGGATTATAGCCCATTATTCATGAAAAAGCCGAGCGTGAAATAGAAATAAGTCTGGACCAAATAAGCCTATTTTTTTGTTTGTGATAAACAATAAGCCCTATAGTTTCTGAGGACCGTATATGGTCTAGCATTAGAGCTGCCTTTAAAAAAACTTGTTTTAAACTACATCCATTTTTCTATTTATCATTATTTCGATCGTTCATATAGCTTCATATCTTAAGGGGGTCTAGCTGATGGTGCAGAAGTCTAAAGAGCTGGCTTTTAATCCAATTTCAAGGCATCAGATACTGCATACATGTATATAATACATCCTTATTACTAAAGGTTCCCTCCATCCAAAAATATGGTGCAGGGAAGGAAAATCTTAGACAAAGTCCTCGTTACATGACATTTGTGATAACCCCAGAGTGCACCAGAGACTACAAACTAACACTAAGACGTAAGGGCCTAGTCCACCAAGCCGATTCTCATGCGATTTTGCACCACAGAGGACTCTTTTGCACTAAATTCTGTCGGCTTAGTGGACTAGGCCCTTAAGGCCCTACCAGAGCCCCCCATTATGGACAATGACCCGCTGTGGGCCAGTTTGGGCCAGTTCCAACAGGGGGAGCCCACATCCATCAGTGATAAAGGCCCTGGAGCACTGAAGACACCCACTTGCTGACGGTAGCGAGATGGTGACCGTCCCACCCACGCTTAACCTAACACAGGTGTCTAGTCTAAGACCCTGCCCACACACAGCCGATTTGTCCCACGATTGCCCCCCGATTTTGGTCTCCCAATGAATCCTATGACTTCATTTCAAAACCTGGTTTATATTTTTGTAATAACATAAACCAGGATTGGAAATGAAATCCTAGGATTCATCGGGAGACCAAAATCGGGGGGCAATCGTGGACCAAATCGGCTGTGTGTGGGCAGGGTTTAACCTTACCATAGCCGACAGCACTGCTCATTGTTATACCACTGTTATTTCTTGTGAGGAAATAAAAGGTTTAAAAGGTTAATTGGGGTTTGATTTGTCTACACATTAGCAACATTTAGCATTGAAAATGGGCTCGAAATAAGTACCATTCCTTCGGATTTATTGATTGGAAAGAAATTGCGTTTACTGTGGTTAGAATTGATTTGATAATATTACGTTTCAACAAAATGCAGCAGAGGTCTTGAATGAATACAGTTCTTGCATTTATGTTATAAGCATTTATTATTGATTGCCATTATTCGTGTTCTTTATCTGGGTAAAAGTGATATTTATGTAATGAGTTTAATACTATTAAGTGTCGCTTCCCAGGCATATATTGTATTGTGGGGTTTCATTCTTGCTTTTTCTTAAAATTGACTTAAGAGCGTTCTCATTGAATTTATATACTATTCATGATTGATCGAAACGTACAACCATATTTCGTATATGAGAATTCAATATGCTCTGTCTTCCAGAAACTCACTGTTCATGAAAAACGGAAAGTGGACGGTTAAGTCGATGGGAAAGATTTATTGTGAATTTAGAAAAGGCATCTCAGAGAAAAACACTTAATATTTGGGACGACTCGGCCAGAAGTGGAAGGCAACTCAAAAAACAGGGAGCAGAAGCTGGGTCATAATGTTGGAGGTTGTGGGTGAAATCGTCAGAAAATGTACAATTCCCCTTCACCAATCCTCTCAAATAACCCAAATTTAAGACCAAAATGAGGTCCAAAACTTAGTTCAACATAACCAAACAGATCGTTTAAATCAAGGCAGTACCAAATATACTCAGAAATACCTAGTATTTATCATTTTCCACTCTAATTTAGCAGAATTTGATAGATCTATGTGTAGAACTGAAGATTGTGCATTTTCTGAAAATCTGACCCTTGTATTATTAAAGGAAAACTTTCAAACAATATACAAATCTAGGAGTAAATTCAAATTTCCTCATAACAACACTATACATGATATAGTCAATAAAGAATAGGAGTAACCAGCTGAGATCTTAAATGAAAAACGGAATTTATTATCGTTTGGGGAGGGTTTGTGTAATCTGAAAACCATGGGAGATTCCAGTACGATAATGGATATATATTAGAAATAAAAGCAGAATGTCATATAGGTCTTTCACCTAACCACCAACTTGGCAATTAAGCCACAGTGAAAATGATCTTTTATGTGTTAGAAATCATAAAAGCCATGAAGTGAATATTTTTACATTGAAATCAAAGTATATATTTACGTTAACCCAAGTTGGGAACAGATATTGGTAGAACGAGAGACTTACGCCAACTAAAGCTACATGGGGGCAATAGGGGATTTGCAGAGCCGCCATTTTGAATCTTGATTCGCATGGAATTATGGGACTTATGGCACAGTGTAAAATCTAGAGAAAACATGTTATGTTCAGCATGGACTATTCAGCAATGCTCTAATGTCAATATCCATGTGTTTTACATATTTCCATAAGTCCCCATCTTTCCCATCATGCATTTGATTTTCATAGATCATTTATAAAAGCTATGCTATTGTTGACGATAAGAGTGTTGCTAAATAATTGTATGTCAGATTTCATCAGAATCTATCCCAGGATGCACTATAACAGCCATGCGCTGTGGCACATGCAAATCGCCTATTGTCGAGCATCAGTCAGCATAGATGTATAGCACAGAACCTTGCCTATGGAATTGTGGAGAATATAAGTCTGACCAAAGACATGGGTCAGATTTTCAGAGAATGTACAATTGGCAGCTGTACACATTTGGTAAATTCTGCTAAATAAGGCTGCAATTTGGCCAATACTAGGTAAATTCGAGTATATTCAGCATTGCATTGATTCTAGCAATCTGTTTGGTTAGGTTGAACAGTATTTTGAACTTTATTTTCGTCTGAAATTAGAGTTATTTGAGAGGATTGGTGAAGGTGAATTGTACATTTTCTGGCGATTTCCCCCATATAAGTCTGACCAAAGACATCTTTGGTTGAAGTTGAACATGACCACTAGTACCTACGTTCTTTTATTGAAGACCGTGCTGCAATGGCATGCTTTGGGGAGCAGTTAGAAAGATGGATATTTCATAATTTGGATTTATCAGGGCTTCAGGGGAGAAAAGACACTTTATAGTATATGTATCTGGTGGCAAAGTCTTTGTGACAGAAATTGCCCTAGGGGAGTAACTAATGTCTTTCGAAATCTCTGTTAAATGTTGAAGTCGGATTAGATAGCGGAAGATAGTCGGAAGAGCCTGGGCAATTGGGATAATGCCAACCCAGTGTAAATATAATCTTACAAAAAAAAAGATTTACGATTTTTACCATAGAACAGTTTCAGAACAAGATAAATTGTTGAAACGTTTAATAGCCTGCTTATATAGGCCTATGTGAGAGTTGTATATTGGTCTTGTTCTCATGTGGGTCAGATTTTCAGAAAATTGGCAGCTGTACACATTTAGTGAATTCTGCTAAATTAGGCTGCAATTTGGTCAATACTAGGCACATTCGAGAATATTCGGCATTGCATAGATTCTAGCAAACTGTTTGGTTAGGTCGAACTGTATTTTGAATTTCATTTTCATATGAAATTTGGGTTATTTGAGAAGATTGGCGAAGTTGAAGTTGAATATAATTGTGATCTGTTTTTAGAAAAATGAGTCATAAGTCGCAAAATATGGATTTTAAGATATCACCATATTTGAAAAGAGGAGATCAAGCAGATTCCAATGATAGTAAACACTAGGGTACCTAACATGTATTTCTATATTTTAAGTTTGATATTTTTATTTTTGAAAAAAAAGTTTGCAATGTTTCTGGCTGGGTAAACCAGTAAAGTAACTAAATATACTCGATACGAAGGCCTTCAAAACGCAATGATATATTTAATACAATGTCCTGAAATTTGTTACACGGATTTATATGACTATAACTGCTAAACCCTCTGAAAATCAGAACATTTTAATAAAGAGATCTTGTGGAAAAAACACTTTGAAAATATCCATTTTGCGACTTATGACTCATTTTCCTGAAACACATCACAATATGCTGTCTCCACTGCAGACAATAGGCACGAGTGAGCATTGTTATTTATATAGGAGAATAGAGTTATACGGCCCTCAGAATGTCAGTGTATAAGGCTGTACATGACCAAAGATATCTCTTATATAACTTTGCGAGTTGTTGTTTTTAAATTGTATTTAATAGCCCACTACATTCAACATAAATTATAATTGATTTATTATAATCTGATGAAGGCCCCAACCCGGCCTGAAACATGTAAGGTCGAGTAATCTTCAAATAAATCAACAACTTCAAATAATAAAATCTGATGGACTTGTGTTTATTTGAGAATCTTTCACTTACTCACCAACCTATAAATTATAATTGTTTCCATGAATTTGGACGATTTAATTACAACAGTTAATTGATACCTTCATTGGATGTCTGTGTGTAGATTGATTGTGGTTTACATTCCTGGTAGGGGGCGAATATACAAATAGTAAAGGGCGGTCTCCACTGGCTGCGGTAAGCTCTGCGTTAAGCTCTGCGTTAAGCATTGCGATGGTGCTGTGTTGTTGAGGAGTGGCGAGGTCATGCCTACATCGTTCACTGACCATGTAGGCAAGGACCTCGTCATTACTCACCACCTACAGAACCAGTACGAACCATCGCAAGGCTTACCACAGAGCTAACCGCAGCCAGTGGAGACCCCACTTAATACACCTGATTGAACAGAGGCAGAATACTCCTTGATATCTCCACACCCCATCTTAAAGATCTAAACACACACACACCTCTATTTCGTTGTCATGCATCCCTTGGGGAACCTTTAAATGATTGAATAACAAACCTCATTCTCCACACCTAGAAGGTTTGGCCCATAGAGAACACTCTGGCCTGTCTCTACCCCCAATAAAATAGGTTTGAATCGGTTGCAGGCCATACCATTTAGTAGACCACTGGTGTCCCAAATGCTGAACGCTTGGGGACCGTTAAATGTCAATAACTATTTACTTCGCTACTTTAGCTGTGCATTACAAGTGAACGGATAGATTCAGGCCAGAAAATCGACTTTTTTTTTTAATCGACTTCTCTAGTGTGTAGAGGTCCTCTTCTCTTTCTGCTTATAAATTTGAAGGTCTGCGTAGACATTTTGCAGTTTTTGTAAACTTAAATTTTAGAAATGGGTTTGATTAGTAAATTAGTTTATATTATGTAGGCCTAGTTGGGACTATAGTATTATGTGATTAGCTAGGAATGTATTTATGAAATATTAAGATTTCGATTTTTCTGTAACACCAAAACTGGTATCCCATCCGTTTTTGTCATTTTTAAATCTTATTTGATGTTGAATATGTACAATGAGAGTGATTCCAACATTTCGTATCATTGTTGATCATTCATAAGGGACAATATTCTTCTAATTAGGCAAATGTACTTAGGCCTACTGCTAAATAGTATTCCACTATATTTTCGTTGCTAGCCTTTCCCCTCGAACTCTGCGTGTGTCAATATAGTATGGATTCTATAACTAGGAAAGGTCATATACCCAACCCTCTTCTCCAGTTTGACAAGGGTTCCATTTTGGACTAAGGATTTTATCCTAAAAGTGCGGACACTGCTTAACAGTCTGTATCTATGTAATTGGATTTCATTCAACGGATAGGATTCCATAGTTTGCCTAGATTTGATTATAGGGACGCAAATTAAATGTAGGAGGTATTGAATGCTGATGACAGAATGAATCAATATAGGCGTATAATGGGTCAGATTTTCAGAAAATGCACAATCTACAGCTCTACACATCTATCAAATTCTGCTAAATTAGAGTGAAAATTGATAAATACTAGGTATATCTGAGTATATTCTGTATTGTATTCATTCAATAATTCTGTCCGGTTATATTGAACTGTATTTTGAACCTGATTTTCGTCTTAAATTTGGGTTATTTTAGAGGATTGCTGAAGGCCAATTATACATTTTCTGGAGAATTGACCCATAAGTAGTTTTATTTCCATAATAAAATAGAACTTCAGGTTCAAAATACAGTTCAACATAACCAGACAGATGTATTGAATGAATACAATACAGAATATACTCAGATATACCACAGAACTGAAGGCCAATTATACATTTTCTGGAGAATTGACCCTATACTAATTGACGCTGTATACTAGTTTACACATGGGGTACGTTTGGCTATATATAGGATGCTACATCTAACCTCTTGAGGCATCCGAACTGTAATGAAGTTAATTACTAATATATCGTAATTATGAAACCCGCCTGGGAGCATTATTAATTAGATTTGTTTATTGATAGATGTTAATAGATTAATTTATTCAATAAGAATCCGACATATTCAATTATATGGTCCCTCTGAAACATGAAACATCGAAACAAATATATTAGTGTAGTGGATATGAGGATCAGCGCAAGTCTAGTATAGCTTGCTGTTGTTTTAACTCTTATATAACCGGGTCGGCCTTCAAGGTCAAGGTTGGAGCTCCGCTCGCTCAGCCTTTCAAGCCTTTCGGATCTGTTCCGTTTTTACCTTGAATGAAATGTAAGCTTTACCCTAGTTACAGATTACCTTTCATCTTTCTGCATTGACCAGAATACGTACTGTATTGCATAACTGTGATGTATTGTGTATCTCCTGTATCACTTATTCCTGTACGAAGAACATCTTGCCATTTACTTGTACACACCTTGTTATTGTACGGATTGTATTTGTGACTATTCCGGAAATCCTTTCCGTCAGATGTCTTGGTTAGCCCGGCTGACCATGTACCTTGTGATTGCACTGTGGGGGAAATAAAGCTACGGAAACAGAGATCGTTGTCCATGTTTTACTTTCCCTTAGTCGAGAGGAGAATCGAACCTGGGTTGTCTAAGTAATAGCACGAAGGTTATCGCGGGCTGGATAACTAGTGTCACCATTTACTGATAAACTACCTGTAGGAGAGCCTACAGCCCCGGATTGGTAATCGAGATATCCGGGGGTTCACTACAATTGGTGCCGTGACAGTTCTCGACCTCAGTGCTTTCAGTCCGTTGGTTGTCCCAAATTTCTTCCCGGAAGAAATTGAGACTGCGGTGGCAGTCCGTGACGTCTACGAAAGATGTCGTATTCTGATTCTGCGGTGCAGACGGAAGGAGGTCGTTATGGAACGAAATCGAGGAGACAAGATTTCGTGGGTAGAGACCCGGGGTCGGCAACCCCGAGAAGTCTCCCCGCGGATTTCGAGTCACCTTCCTCCGACCGTGGTGCCAGAGGCGGAGCGAGACCAAAATATTCCGGAGGGAATTTCACGCAGTGGAGAGACCCGCCGAACTACACGGAAGTTTCTGACCTTCGTGAGAAATTCCGGCAGTCGATCGCGGAAGAGCTCCAAACCCAAGTCCGCGAGCTGATGGATGAGAATTTTGAGCTCCGTAAGAGAATAAATACGGAATCCGTGGACAATGGTCCGGACGGGCGTTTACTTGAAGATCATGTAAAGCCCTCCCTAGAGACGGGGACCCCGCAGAGACGTGAGATGACAGCTCTGGAGTCGGAGTTGCTTGAGATGATCCAGGGGATTGGGAAGCAAAATCCTACCAGAGGTCCCGTGACATCCACGTTTATGGACCAAAAACCGGCTAGTGAGCCTACTACAAATGATCCGTCGATTGTGTCCGATCAGGGCGGAAGAGACCGAGATCACCGCGGTGTGACGTTCTCTCGGCATACGATGATGACATCATCTCCGAGGCGAACACGTAAAAGACATGATGACTCTCAGTGGAGAGAACCTGATCGCAAACGACAGGGAAATCATGGCAGAGAGCATGGCCGAGGGAATAGTCCTTCTCGTCATATAAGTCCTGCCGGAGGGCATGCGCGTTCGGCGTATGTTACCGCATCCCCGTTGTTTCCGCAGAGGCGTTCTCAGGGGGACTCGGATAGTTCTGACGAGGATCGACGACAGAGGTCGCCTTCCCATAGATCCCGTAGAACCAACCGGTCCCTAGTCCCTGGTCTTGAGTATGACGGACCAGAGGAATCTGATGAGGAGTTCACGTTTGTTCACCGTGAGGAAGTTGAGAATCACCCGCCGAAGGTCCCGCCGGTGAAGATGTGGGATGGCAAAACCGCGTGGCGGACCTACCTCATGGAGGTAAAGGTGATCGCTGAGTCGCACAATTGGACATCTGCTCAGTTGCTTCGACAATTGAGGTGCGGCACACGCAAACAGCTGGCAGAAATGGGTGACCTGCCAGTGGACGTAAATCTCCGGCAGTTCGTTGAGCACATGGATGCGAACTACGGAGAAAGGTCCAAGTTCCGGTTGCAGGCTGAGTTCTACAACTGTCGACAGACCCCAGGACAAGCCGTTCGCTTGTTCGCCAATGAGGTGGCACGGAAGGGCCGAAAGTCGTTCGGTCGCATGGACAACACATTGAGAGCTGTGTCCCTGCGCATTTTTTTGCAAGGGGTCACAAACGCTGAGATGTCCGCGTGGGTGCGTCTAAAGCAACCACGGGACTTGCAAAGCGCTGTAGATTGGGCGGAGGTATGGGAATCTTGTCAATTGGATTCTCGCTCAGTTACGACCATCAATGCAGCAGAGGCTGCCCTGGTTGTTCCGGAGATCCCTGCACCCAATAGCAGACCTTCGCGAAGAGCATCGCGGAGAGCGATTGTCCAGGCCACAAGCGCAGCTAGTGCTTCAGATTCGTCAGAAGATGGTCTGCAAGCCGCTGTGATCCAGGTCTTGCAAACTTGGAAGGGCGGACAGGGACGCAACGGGAGCGGAAGGACTTCCGGTAGTACTTCTCAGTGGAGAGGGAAATCGGAGAGGCCCCGCGGAAGGTGCTATGCTTGCGGACAGGAAGGGCATTACATCGCCAACTGTCCCAAGAAAGCGAAGAAGGGAGATTCCGAACTCAAGGCGATTACCGACGGGAAAACCTCTGAGTCGGAAAACTCCAACCGGACCGCATAGAGCGCGAAGTGCGATCCGGGGAGTCGATGGCGCTCCGCAGTACTACAATTCGTGTGGTATCTGCACAACACGCGGAAGATGGGAGTGAGGCTCTGACGCCCGTGTGTAGGGAAGCGGGTAGAGTAATACAAGATAGCTGCCCGTTACCGAAAACGGATACTAGTTGGTCGTCTGATGAGACTACTCATCCAGGGATCGGAGTTGATCCAGTGGATAGTTTTGCAGATAGCGATCCTGACGTGCTATGGGGTCGTGCAGAACTCCGAGCTGTTGTCGGTCAAGTGTTAGTCGTGGAGGAAGGTCCCGACAACCTTGCCGTCGTTCAGCAGGTTTCCGGTGATGAGCAGAGAACGCTGAAGATCCGTGATGCATGCATTGCGGAGAGATGGTACGCGACTGTATCTGTGAACGGAGATATCGGTGAATTTCTGTGGGACCAAGGTGCGACGACTAGCCTTGTGACAAAGAGATTCTACGATTCCCTGCATCAACAGCCGCCGATGGCTCCGTCCCGGCTGGCGTGCATGATGGGAGGTGGTTCGCAGATAACTGTTCACGGATGTGCCTTGATTCCCATGACGTTAGGGAAACGGACGTATATGATTACGTGTCTGGTAGTAACGGGTCTTGCCGGCCCCGAATCCGGGATCCTAGCTCAGGATTTTGCTTTGTTGCACTCATGTAATATATACTGTTCAGGGAAGCTTGCGTTGAGCAATGGCGCTGATGCTGTGAAAATGCACCATTGGCGCGGATCTCGACCGTTGCGGATGAGTCCCTCTGTGAAAACGATTGAAGCTAAGGAGACTGAGGATGGGTATGAAGTAACACTCCGGGAAGCGGTGGTTATCCTTCCTCGATCAGTCACACTTGCTAAGATTGACGTTCGCAGGTGCTCTGACACATCAACAGGTTTGATGTTCGAGCCCGATCAGAGACTGCTGAAGGAATATTCACTGGGATGCCTTAACACTTATGTGACGGCGGATGAAAAAGCAGTGATAGCCTTCAGTAATCCGTCCGGAGAGTCCCTACGTCTAGAGACTGATGTGGTGGTCGGAAAAGTGAGTGAGGTGACGCTGCAATCGTCCCCTGCCACTTGTCCGGAGGGGGTAGATCCGGGGATTAGAAGAGCTATCATTAACTCGATACAGATGGTGGAGTTGCCGTCCGTAGTCGATGATGACCTGATTGCCCCTGACATTCCGGTGCCACCGAGTACGGAATGCCCGCTAGCGAAACTAGTGAGAGAGACGCACTTGACTGATCAGAGTGAAAAGTTGCAAGTTGCGGAGCTCCTGACTGAGTTCCGTGAGTGTTTCGCGTTACCTGGCGATGAGCCGGGCCACACTCACGTTGTCAGACATGTGATTGACACTGGTAATTCCAGACCTATAAAACTCTGCTATAGGCGGATTCCAGTGGCCAAGCGTGACCTAGCGGAGGCTGAGATCTGGCGGATGTACGAGCAGGGACGCATAGAGCATTCTAACAGTCCGTGGGGAGCACCCATCGTGATGGTTGGTAAAAAGGATGGCTCACAGCGTTTCTGTGTCGATTACCGCCAGTTAAATTCCGTGACTGTGAAGGATAGCTTCCCACTCCCTCGTATTGACGAATGCGTCGAGGCGTTAGGCGGAAACCAGTGGTTCTGCACCCTCGACCTGGAGTGTGGGTATTGGCAGATCGCGATGGACGAAGAGAGCAAGCAGAAAACTGCTTTCCTGTCTAGCGCAGGGCTGTTCCAATTCAAAGTAATGAGCTTTGGATTGTGCAACGCCCCTGCCACTTTTCAACGTATGATGGATCGTATGCTAGGCGATCTCCGTTGGAAAGCGTGTCTGGTATATCTGGACGACGTAGTAGTATTTGGGGAAGCCTTTGCGGAGTGCCTCCTAAATCTACGCCAAGTGCTCGAGAAGATCCGGGAGTTCGGATTGAAATTGAAACCCAAGAAATGCGAACTATTCCGCAGAGAAGTGGAATACTTGGGTCGGATTGTGTCACACAAAGGCATCTGTGCAGACCCAAAGAAAGTACAGAAAGTCCGCGAGTGGCCAATTCCGAAAAATGCTAAGGAGATTCGGCAGTTTTTGGGATTCGCATCCTACTACCGTGAGTTCCAGCCGAACTTTTCGATAGTTGCCGCTCCTTTGCAAGAAGTTGTGAACTCCGCCGGGAGGGAGAAGAGATATTCTAAGCCCATAGAATGGTCTCCGGAATGTGATGTGGCCTTCCAGGGCATAAAAGAGTTGCTAACCTCTGCTCCGGTGCTGGGATATCCCCAAAAGGAAGGGAAATTCATCCTAGACACGGATGCTAGCGGGTTCGGCATGGCGGGTGTGCTTTCGCAGATACAAGATGAGAAGGAGGTAGTCCTTGGGTATGCCAGCAACAGCTTGGATAAAGCCCAACGGAATTACTGCGCCACGAAGAGAGAGCTCTTAGCAGTACTAACCTACCTGAAGACGTTCCGGCATTACTTGTTAGGAAACCGAAACTTCATTGTGCGAACTGACCACGCCTCCCTGCGTTGGCTATTGAACTTTAAAGATCCGACGGACATGCTTGCACGCTGGTTGACTCAGATGCAGGAGTTCGGTCTGGATCAGAGCATGATTCTCCATCGAGCCGGAAAGAAACATGTGAATGCTGACGCCCTTTCTAGAGTTCCGACTCGGAAGTGTGTCCGCGTTGACTGTGCAGACTGCGGAGCGCATGATGCAGTTGTCGCAACGGCAACAGTCAGTCTAGCGCCGCAGGAAGATGTGATCCAGAAAGCCCAGCAGAGCGACCCCACGATCCGGAGAGTTATCGATGTATTGGAAGGTACTAAACCGGTCCCGGACAAGCAGTCCCTGTCCGCGGAGTCCGATGAATACTGTACCTACATCCATAACAGGGGGAGTTTGGAGATGAGAAACGGTGTCTTGTGCTATGAATGGGTTCGGCCAAGCACTGGAAGAACGTACTTGCGGAAGATAATTCCTACTGCGCTCCGCTCAGAAGTGTTTCATGCTATGCATGGACCTAAGACTGCAGGGCACTTTGGGTTCCTCAAAACGAGCTGGGCCGCGAAGATGAAATACTTCTGGCCAGGTATGAGGGGAGACCTGAAGCGCTGGCTGAGAGCCTGCCCGGAATGCAGTATGCGGAAGACGAGAGGTGGTGGCGGAATCACCCCCTTGAAAAAGGAATTACACGGAGAACGGTGGAGCCGAGTGTGTTTGGACATCATAGGACCATTCCGTCCATCCCCGCGTGGCAATAACTACGTGATGGTGGTGACGGATCACTTTTCAAAGTGGGCGGAGGCCTACCCTATGCCAGACCACATGGCCGAGAGGTGTGCGGAAGTGCTGTTCCGTGAGTGGATCCTGCGTTTTGGTTGTCCCGTGTCGTTACAAACGGACGGAGCGCCGGAATTCAGATCTGCCTTGTTGAGAAGCATGTTTGAAATGCTGGGCATCGAGAAGCTGTTGACCCTTCCGTATAGACCCCAGTCTAACGGACAAGCGGAACGCTTTAATCGAGTACTAGTCGAGCAGCTATCCTGTCTAACGGACTACAGTGCCACGGATTGGGATATGCTTGCCCCATGTGTTGCCCATGCATACCGTGGAAGTGTCCACGCGAGTACTTTATGTACACCTAACGCTGTGGTCTTTGGCGCTGAGCTGGTGACCCCAATGGATCTGATCTATGGAGTGGAACCAGGAGGCCTAGACTTTCCGTGCAGAGTAGCGTTCGTAGAGAACCTGAAGCATTGGTTGAGGTTGGGCCATCAGTTCGTTCGTGAGAATCTGGGCGTATCCGCTTTACACCAGAAGAGAGACTACGATCGAAAGTCCAACCCAAAGCGCTTTGAAGTGGGTGCTGTTGTATATCGCTACAACCATCCGCAGGCCAGTAAGAAGATCGGTCCCAAGTGGGATGGGCCCTTCAAAGTGAAGAGATTCATAGGTGGCACAACCTATGAACTAGAAACAGCACAAGGTATTGTGAGGTGTCACGTCGACTACCTTAAGCGAGCTTTCGATGAGAACGGACCCATCCAGGTGGTGAACTTGGATAGGGCACCAGAGTTCCGTGCATTGCAGGAAGCTGGTCGCGATATCTTGAGGCTGGAGAGAGGCAAAGTCTTGCCCGGGACGGAGTGTCCGACGCGGAGAGAGAAAGAAAAAGTTTCCATAGGCGTTAAGCCACGGGGAAGGCCGAGGAAGGAACGGAATAAGGAGTGCAATGCTACGGCAACCAAGGGAATGGTCCTTTCGGTAGCTCCGGATCCCCCGGATTCGCCCCAACCTGTAGCTGCGCCACGGAAAGTCGGTAGACCCCGGAAAGCTGTGGCGGAGGCCCCAGTCGTACCAGTTCCGTGTCCTCCGACTCGAAAGAGAGGGAGACCTCCGAAAACTGCAGCGAAAGCTAAAGCTCCTCGGACGCCACCTGCCGTCTACTCTACTGTCAAACGTAGAGGGAGGCCGAAGAAGGCTGAGGCTGCCGCTAAAGTCGGAAGAGGGTTGAGAAAGAGACGCGATGAGTCCCCGGCGGAAGTTGTAACAAGGACACGAGTGCGTCGTCCTCCAGATCGGTTACAACCGGGATCCTAGCCTTGTTGTGTGCAAACCGGGGGGATTTTGATCTGATCCCTCCACCCTAAAAACACAACGAGAAGTCGACTAAGGTTGCAAGACGGAGAAATGCACCTAAGTCCCATTCGGTGCATGAGGCTACCTCGTCTCATGTAGCCGGGAAAGAACCAACAACATCAATTTCGGAGATGAGTAACCCAGAAATATAGATGAGAGCTGTGAGTGGCTTGCAGTTAGACCTATGTTGAGGGAATGGTCCCACTCCGTAGTGTACTGGCTCTGAATCTTGGTTTGGATACCTTGAAATTGCTGCTAGTAACAGTGTCATTGTTGGGTGAATTCACTGGAATTCCCCTCCACCCTGTCTCAGTGGAGAAGTAGTCAGTTTACGTACAGTCAAAAACCTCAGTCACGGGGAGCGTAACTGATCTAAGCATGCAAAACCGGGTAACGTTATCCGTCAGGCAGTGGCGGGAGCATGGCGCTGTAGTAGCGTGGCGGTTAAGTGAACTAGCGTTGCATCAGGGTGCCGCTAGAGGTGGCTGCATCCGGGTTCACCAGTTCGCTCCGCCTCGTGGCTCACTTTGCTCCTGGACTCTGACCTGTAAGTACGCTTTCTACTGTGATCGTTCTATGAGTTGATTTGTCGCATGAAACTTGTATGAATTGATTCTGTATGATTGCTAGGAAGGAAGAGAGGTATTTTAACATGATACCGATGGTTGTCACAGAGGTGTGCGTCTAGTATAAGACGTAAGTTTCGGTGTTTCTAGTGTGGGGAGATAGAGCACCGAAGCTACGACCCAACCGCCATCTTGGATGTGGACATGAATCGGGCCACGCTACGATGATTTTTCGATTATCTAGCTTGTTTGGTACATTCTATGTTCTCAGGCTTGTGTATTTTATAACTAGAATACTCGGAGAGATCATACTAGTTGTATCCGTTGTCTTTTTGGGCAACTTTTTACCTAAGTTATGTGTAAATAGATGTTCCGGCTGCATCCGCTCCCGTGACTAGAACTTTAATGTTTATGTTATAGGATCGGAGAACTAAAAAGCTGCCAACTTAACCCCTGAGAGTGCCTGAGAGAATCCCGTGTGATTTCCGTGTGATTTCCGTGAGATTTCCGTATGACCCAAGATGAGCCGGACCGAGAGCCGACACGAAGACGATGAGAGTCTGAGCGGAGAGACCACCGAGGAAGAGATTCCGGTGGAAGTGGAGGCGAAACTCCTAGAGCAGGAGGGTGAAGATGAGGTCGCCCCCTTCCAGGCTTTGAGTGAGGCAGAGTTCGCTCAGGCCTTGTCAGACGCCGCTCAGGAAGACCCGGACTCCGTGAAGATTGAGCCCACGGAGAAGAGAACTTCCCCCCGCAAATCTCCGCGCAGAGGCCGGAGTAATGCCACCGAGAGGACTGCTGGACGTGGTCAGTCCAGGTCCCCCGGCAGAGGCCGGGTTGGCAGAGAGCGAGGGCGGAGTGCGGACAAGAAGCATGGGCTGCGCCCCTTGTCCGTGAACGTAGAGCGAATGGACATCGATTCGCCTGGTGTGGCCGGAGCCTCCGCAGTGACTAAGCCTAAGGGCGCGGAAGGCAAACCCGTGGCCAAAACCCCCAAGAAGAGAGTGATGAAAGTTCACCGAGAGAGACTGAGTGTGAGAAGCGCTCGGTTCCGTGATGTGGAGAAGGTAGCAGACCTCCGTACCCTGTATGAGGAAGGCACGGAGTTGTACCCTATTGATCCCTCCACAGACGTCCCCGGGAAGTTTGTCCCGATCGATGATGAGAGTGAGGATGAGTCTGCCGAGTTTACGGACAACCTCATGGAGAGGTATGAGACTCGGCTGTGGCCAAGCCTGTTCCGTAAAGAGCAAACGGACGCAGGCACGTACCAGAAGGTGGCTTATGCTGCGGAACTGTGGAAACCCGGTTTCCGTTGCCCCTTCGCGGTATGTAGGTGTCCACGAATGAACACTTCTGGCGTCAAGACCTACGCCACTAGAGAGCGCCTGTTCCGCCACTTCTGTGAGGAACATGGTACCCGGAGAGAGGTGTGGACTTGCCCGTCCTCCTCCTGTTTGCAAAGACTAGACAGACGTATCGAGCTGGTGCGACACCTTCAGTACGGTGAGAAGGTGTCTCACAAGTCTAGCCGTGACAAAGCCGTGGAGAAAGCCCAAGCCGTCACGCCGACCAGGGAGGTGAATACGCTGTTCATGCGGACAACGTATCTTACGAATGCTGATTTGCATCTAGTCCGGCGGAAGGCAACGAAAGCTGCTTCCAAGGACACTGGATTTGCAAGGCCAGCTGCCAGTGCCGCTGCCGGAGCTCCGAGCTCTTCTAAAGCTCAGTCCGGCAAGAAAGGCAAGAAGAGAGATCGATCCCGATCTAATTCCAGAAGCAGTAGCTATGGAATTCCGCCTACCCCTAAGAGGATAGCGACGTGTGCTCAGCAAGCAGCTGAAGGGTTGGTAGCGCAACTACCCCCTCCTGTCCCGACTGCTGAGCTGTTGGCAACCGGAGAGACCGCGGTGAGGGAAGTTTTAGAGCAAGCCTCTGAAGCAGTCCTGACCGTTGAGACCAGAGTCAATGAGGTGCTCCATACGCTAGCGGAGCCCCTGCGTCAGCTGCAAACGGTCCGTGACCAAGTGCAGGAGCTTGCAACACTCAGAGAGGAGAACCGTTGCAACGCTCGTCTGATCCGAGACCAGCGACGTGGACTAAAAGAGAGAGACGACAAGATCCGCGTCCAAGAGGAGATTATTGGAAATCTCCGGGCAGAATTGGAAGACGCCGGGAGAGAACCCCGTCTCCAGCTTCAGTCCCAAGTGCCCCGAAGTGTCCCGAGTAGTACTGTGACTAGTGCCACTCAGAGTCAGCGACCTGACCTAGCGACGGAAGAAGCGCCTATGCCTTCTCCGTTCCCCGCAACCCCTGCTCCTATGCTAATGGACCAACATAGCATGCAGCGGTTTTTCATGTTTGGTCGCCTCATGAACGAGTTCATGGGTGCCCAACCCGTGAGCGGTGGTTTGGTGCCAAACCCCGCCATGCCCGTGTCATTCCAGATGATGCCACCAATGCCAGTGACCCCTGGAAGAGACAGGCCTACAACTCCTGCAGTGATTGATCCTGCCGATATTCCGGAGCACGGAATGGAGGACACTGAGCAGAAGGAGAAGTAGGTCCAGCTACTGTGTGCTGGGCGTGCAAACCGGGACGAAATGCCCACGGATGTGACTTACGGACTGAGATTTTGATGACGACGAATGGCCGGACGGACTTGATGATGACTTGATTCCTTGACGAACGGAAATGGGGACCCCTGATGTCACTGATGTAACCGACTCTTGATGAATACGGATGCCGGACTTGTCACGGATGCTCTGATGCTAACTGCTTACCGACCCCGGACCCCCCGGAAAGAATATTTTTTTTTCCGTGCGGAAAGTGAGAAGTTTTTCCAGCCTAAAGGTTATTACTTTATCTTGACATATTGTACATATAGCTGTAGCAGGTCTACTGAAGCTCCTTCTTGTCAAAGGCTGTTTGAGTATGTTGAATCCGAATGATTCTCATGCTGTAATTAGAGATGTAGCGATTATTGTATAACGTGCGCGGGTCACTATATTGCTCCTGCCTGTACTTTTGAATTCGCATTGTTAATTCTCTATTGGTGCTTTACTTCTTACTTATTTTATATCCACATTGCCTTATAATAATTTACATATTGTAGATTGTGTTACTCCGTTGGGTTAAAAATCTATAAATTATGGAGGGGGTATTGTAGTGGATATGAGGATCAGCGCAAGTCTAGTATAGCTTGCTGTTGTTTTAACTCTTATATAACCGGGTCGGCCTTCAAGGTCAAGGTTGGAGCTCCGCTCGCTCAGCCTTTCAAGCCTTTCGGATCTGTTCCGTTTTTACCTTGAATGAAATGTAAGCTTTACCCTAGTTACAGATTACCTTTCATCTTTCTGCATTGACCAGAATACGTACTGTATTGCATAACTGTGATGTATTGTGTATCTCCTGTATCACTTATTCCTGTACGAAGAACATCTTGCCATTTACTTGTACACACCTTGTTATTGTACGGATTGTATTTGTGACTATTCCGGAAATCCTTTCCGTCAGATGTCTTGGTTAGCCCGGCTGACCATGTACCTTGTGATTGCACTGTGGGGGAAATAAAGCTACGGAAACAGAGATCGTTGTCCATGTTTTACTTTCCCTTAGTCGAGAGGAGAATCGAACCTGGGTTGTCTAAGTAATAGCACGAAGGTTATCGCGGGCTGGATAACTAGTGTCACCATTTACTGATAAACTACCTGTAGGAGAGCCTACAGCCCCGGATTGGTAATCGAGATATCCGGGGGTTCACTACATTAGTATCTTAATGAGGTACTTGGTAATGTGTGCCTAGTGTCTCCCAGCTGGTTTCATAATGAGAGAATTCCTCGTTGCCTATCACCCATAGGGGATTTGCATGTGCCACTGCGCATGTCTGTTACAGTGCATCATGGGGTGGATTCTGTTGAAATCTGACATACAAATATTTGGCAACATTTTTATCGAAAATTGCAAGAATGCTGTCACCAATAGTCTAGTTTGTGTAAATGATCTATGAAAACCAAAAGCATTATGGGAAAGATGGAGGTGTATTTATAGAAACATGTATAATGCACGGATATTGACATTAGATCATTGATAAATAGACCATGCTATATATGACATGTTTTCTATAGGTTTTACACTGTACTGTTAGTCCCATAATTTCATGCAAATCAAGATTCAAAATGGCAGCTATGCAAGGCCCCAGACAGGAGTGCCATCTGGCTATTCTCTCCAGGAGGAAGAGCACATGACCCGACCTCTCTCCAGCACAGGTCAATGGACAGTGTGGGTGTTGTTTTGTCCCAAATAGGTCAGGATATCTATATATGTAAATATATATAAATATATATTATTATTATATCTAAATTCTTAATTTCTTTTTCCAAGATATTTCAACACATTTTCAATGGAACTAAAGGATATTTTATTATCAAGACACAAAATATCTTGGATTTGAGAAATTCTTTCTTATGCCAGAGTCAGTTGCTCATTTTCATCTACTACTATGTGTTGTCTGAGTAGTGGCCAGTAGACTAGCACTGAGTTCCTTAAGGCCGTCGCACACAGTCAGGATTTGGAGGCCTCACGACGAGTTGGATGATTTAATTTCCCCCCATACGTCGACGGCCGCCTAGCCGACAAGATTTACATCAACTCACGTCAAAATGTGCGTTCAATTTTCACACACACATACAAGATTCCATGCATGATTTGAGGCACACAATTTCAGAAACTTGTGTTCACGTCAAATATTCTAACTACCAAATCATGCATCAAATCTTGTATGGGTGTGTCTGTGTAAAAACTGTCGTAGAATCCTAAATTAATGCTCACAATTAATTTTTGATAAAGAATTTAAATGTACGGCCAATTTTGTAATAAAAAAACAAAAAAACAAAAATATATGAGCTGTGCCACGACGATCCAAATTATGGATTGACGTGGGCACAATTCAGAGGGAGAAACGGCGCATTTTTACACATTTTATAAAATCAAACAAACAATTAATAGCTACTCCTACTGCCCCAACATTTTCTATATGTATATAGTGCAGATTATATACTACACACAAAAAGGGAAAAAAATGTATGTCATCGCGATAAATTTCTTTTTATAGCTGTCTCAAATAGACATGTTTGGGAAGCAGAGCTAGCTGTGGACTTTCATGAAAATTAGTCATTTTCACGAAATGCAGTTGAAAAAACGTCAAAAATAGAATTGTTTATCTAGTGCTGATTTTTCTTGTACATATTATCATAATACACAGCTGTAATTGTCCGAAATTCGGCAGCTTAATATCTAATAATTAGCTTTCAGTAGCCTGGCAAAGCTTTTCTCCTCTATCCAGCCATAAACTGCCATCATTGTACTTCACGCTTTACAGTAGCATTTCATCCATGTTTTAGGTTCATTTTAATGATTTTTTTTTCTACCTTCAAGAACAGGCCTATTTGTTCAGATTTCGATAGTAATTTGATATATTGTGGTAAACTTACATAGTGTAAAATGATCCTAAACTCTTGCGTTTTTTAATTTCAAATTTTCTCAATTTTTGACACTTTAACTAATAGATTGTATTTCAATTTATTTTTTCTATAGATGAGAAGGTATGAAATGTGATATCAGTCATTATATAAATACTATCAGTTAATACGTTAAAATGTACCCATTTGGACTTGTCATTACCTGTTTTAAGTAGCTTAAAAGCTGAGCGTGATGTACGGTGATGCGTGATGTACAATGACGTTTTACTCTATCAAACATACCCTACAGTCAGGAAAATGACAAGAACTTTTCAATATAATCCTCATGATTTAACCTAACCTATATTTCTACTGAATATCCAGAGCAACACTCTTATTCTTTAGCCTCTAGATAGTGATGATAGCTTATTGGTGTGACGTACGATGATGCATTTTAACTTCCCCAACCAACATTGTTTTTATAAAAATGGTGAAAAATAGTGAGTTTTTTCGAGTTTTTAATTAAAATTCACATCACGTATTTGTTGTTAAATAAAAATAACAATGCACTCTATAAAAAACGAAATATGAACCAAATCGTGGCCAGACTATTTCATAAAATCGTGAGTGTGTGTGCACAATTCTCACGATCTCAGGTTTTCACCAAATTTTCCTTGAAAGCGGGACTGTGTGCGCAGTAAAAATAGACACGATTTAAAAGAAATCTGCACTATTTCATCCCAAATCGTGAGAACATCTGAGATCTTGACTGTGTGCGTCGGCCTTTGGGCTATACTCATAGACAAGAAATCCGACCAAAGTGAAGTTGGTTATTATATGATAGATTTAATTTCTGTTAAAGAATAATTAGTTTAATCATTGTTGTGTAAGTAATGCCCAAGAAATAGTGGTTGTGTGTGGATAAATTGCATTTCTTTGTATATATTGATATTTTTTAGATTATAAAAATAATCAAAAAGACTCCTTGTGATGGGAGAAAGATCTCACTAATGAAGAAATAGTCGGTGCCATGAATCTATTAATCTAGTAATAGGAAAAGGTGTCTTAATAATGTACTTTGACTATGTGTAATATGTGCAAAAAAAGTCTGTAATATCACATATATATAGATGACAACTCTGGGACACAACAGGTGTTAAGAGTTTCTCCTTAGTATTACTTTTTTAACTAAGGGCTAAATTACAACTTCTCCGGCTGCAATCAGACTATTACCATAAAATCCCGATTTATTTTTTATGAACAAGACGTAGGGTTGTGCGAGTAAATAGCAAACAGGTCAGTTGTTTAGATTGCAGGTGTTAAAACACTCAACCGTTCCTTATACAGGCACGGTACCAACCTTCTGACTCTGATAGAGAGTGAGTGAGTGAGATTGGTTGCTTTACACCCTTATTTATCAACACATTTAATATGATTATATCAAGGGCGGGAGAGCTGAGAGGGAGGGATTGAGATTGGTTGCTGTACGCCCTTATCAACACATTGAAGGTTATATCAAGGGCGAGAGAGCTGAGAGGGAGGGAGTGGGATTGGTTGCTTTACGCCCTTATCAACACATTGAAGGTCATATCAAGGGCGGGAGAGCTGAGAGGGAGGCAGTTTATGATCATACCCAGGAAATAGAGATAAAAAAGGAGGGAGAGAGAGACAGAGAAAAGAGACAGAAAGGCACTTTATGGTCTTACCCAGGACAAGCTCAGATGGAATGTCAAATGAATACAATATATAATGGACAAATGAAATGCATGGGTCACAATTGATGGGAAATTTTGTTTAAAATTGGGGGGAAGGGGGGGGGGGGGTAAAAAAAGGGTTCTCTGTGGAAACCAAAGTTTTTCTTAAGGTTCCCCAAGGCCAAACATTCATATAATTGTTGGGTTGTATAAAATTTTATTTGAGCTGAATTATAAGGTTCCATTGATGATTCCTCATAGACAATCACAAACAAAGCGTTCCTTGCATTGGCTATTGGATTAAAAACTTCTTCAAAATCGTATAGATGTGTCTTAGAAATCTAAACAGATTTTTCCAGCTAGTTTTAAGAGCCTGAAGATTTAATAATCTTATGTTTAAACACAAAGGGTTGCAAGGGTTCTTCGTTTACCCTTTGGACCTCCCGAGGTTAAGACTACTTTAATCCAACTGCCTCATACATCTAATTCAAATAAAGCCGTTGTCCAGACATATCACCATTGACAATAGTGGAATTTTCTAGTTTAGGTCCCTTCAAAGGGCTGCTCCTAAAAACATAGCTTAGAAACAGATCGATATTTATCCTTCTTCTCCTCCTCCGCGCCTTCTCTAAGGAGAAGTATGTGACTGGATTCAGCGTAGAGTGAACATTACACGACCCATGGGTCATACATCATGCTCGTCTATCTGGGTGAAATCACCAGAAAATGTACAATTCAACTTCGCTAATCCTCTCAAATAACCCACATTTCAGACGAAAATAAAGTTCAAAATACAGTTGAACATAACCAGACAGATTGCTAGAAACAATGCAATGCCGAATATACTCGAATTTACCTAGTATTGACCAAATTGCAGCTTAATTTAGCAGAATTTACTAAATGTGTACAGTTGCCAATTGTACATTTTCTTAAGATTTGACCCATCTATACCCAGTGTATGTCTGGTGGAGGGGTATAAGCAATAGTTCACCGCCACACAAAGTTACCTTAAAGTGATAATACATACCAAATCTGATAATTGAAATTTATGTGATGGAGGGGCCTATGGAGAGGGGAAAATGATAAATTCTAGGTATATCTGAGTATATTCTGTACTGGTGAACTGTATTTTGAACCTAATTTTTGTCTTAAATTTGGGTTATTTGAGAGGATTGGTGAAGGCCAATTATACATTTTCTAGAGACTTGACCCATAAGTAGTTTTATTTCCGGCTCAAACTGTCAGCTACTACGTTCAATTTCCCTTTCAAAAATTTCACCTCGAAGTTATGGCGTTGAAAAGTGTCAAGCCATCTTGCTAGGCGTCCATTTGAGTTATGTTCCTTCTTATTAAATAAGGAGACAAGGGCGGCGTGATCAGTAAGCAATGTAAAATGCCTGTCCTCGATATAATGCCTGAATTTCTTGATAGCGAAAATCAAACCAAGGAGTTCTTTGTCGGTAGTATGGTAGTTCAATTCGGCGGGCGTCAGGCCTCTGCCAGCGAACTCTAAAGGTCTTAATTGGTTATGCTGATCAGGCTGACTAATTACGGCCCCAATCGCCGTATTAGACGCGTCAGAACTGATAGTATAGGGCTTGTCATAATCTGGGAAAGCTAAGGTTGCATCCTCACAAATTGATTTTTTAATGGTAATAAATGCTCGCTCACATTCATCAGACCATATGAATTTGCTTCCTTGCTTGGTCAAATGATATAGGGGTCTCATTAAAGATGCAAAATTTGGGACGAATCTCTTGTAGAATTGAGCTAATCCATTGAAGGATCTCAACTGGGATAGACAGGCAGGTCTAGGAAATGAGTGAACAGCCTCCACTTTATCAGGGGAGGGTTTCAGCCCTTCACCAGTCAGGCGATATCCCAGGAAATCGATGGATTTCGAACCAAATAAGCATTTTTCTGGTTTTAATTTTAGATTTGCTGACAATAATAAGTTGAACACATCTGCTAGATCCTTCAGATGTTGTTCAAATGTAGTGCCATAGATGCAAATATCATCGACATAGGCGATGGCACAGCGATACTTGCATCTTTTTAGTAACATATCCATGACATTTTGATATGCTTTTGCTGAAGTCTTGAGTCCCATGGGAAGGACAGTATACCTATAGCGCTTATCATGTGTTGCAAAGGTAGTGAGATTTTTATGCTCTTCTTTGATGGGTATTTGGTAGAAGGCAGAGTAAATATCACACTTGCTATAATATACTGGGTTTGACTGGCCTATTAAGCTAATTGTGTCGTCAGCCCTTGGAAAGTTATAAGCCATATCTCGGATTTCTTTATTTAGCAGCCTATAGTCGACCACGACCCTAAATCTGGCCGACCCTTGTGCGGTAGAATGCGGTTTCTGCACCAGAAAGGCTGGTGAGCTCCATTCCGAGGGTTCGGTACATTCTTCCAACACGCCCTGGTTAACTTGTTCGTCCAACAATTCCTCCATGAATTTCCTCTTTTCAGGGGTCATTCTATAAGGGAGCTTGTTGCAAGGAACATAACTTTCCTTTAAATCAATTGGCACGACACAATCTGCCTTTTTACCGATCATTTTGTCCTTTCCCACGAAGACATTGGTGTAAGATGAAAGGAGATCCTGCATTTGAGTGGTTTGATCAGCAGATAAATCCTTTGAGATCACATATGGAGGGGTCACACCTGTGACAGGGGACGGGGCTATTAGGTTAGATAGCTCTCCCTCCGATGAATTAATGATATTACAAGATGTAGAAGGTCTTGTAGAAGTAGGAGATGAAGATGAGGATGAAATGGAACAATTGTTAATCACCTTGTCTGAAATGGAAGTCAAATATGCAAGTGTTTCCTTTGGGACTGGAAGAAAATCTTCTTCCTTAGCAATGGAATATAGACCTAAAATTTCTCCTTGGTGAACTTTGACGGGCGAACTTGAAGTATTAATGAGCGTCATAGGGATGCTATTCTTCTTGGTAAAAGGCTTGACAAGGGCGTGCTTCACCAAGAACCTGCAGTCCTTGTCTGTTTCTAAATTCTCCGTCGTACCAATTGTTTTTGAGAGGTTTACATGTGATAAAACATAAGCACGTACATGATACTCTGATTCTTTAGGGATGATGAATGATTTTCTAGCGCGGATGGTGCGTTGATGTTTAACAGCACCATGATATTTTATATTTGCTTTAGTGGCGTCTAGAAAATCATCTCCGAGTATCAATGGACGATTTAAAGAAGGAAGCACCAGAAAAGAGTGAGAGAAAGTTCTACCAGCAACTTTAAATGCAGCAAATACCCTTTTGCGCAAATTATGCGCTTCGTTACAAGCTAAAAAAACTCTAGAATGTGTATTAACGAAACGTATAGGGTAACCTCTTTTATCCAAACTTTTTGCAAAACGTGGGGAAATAAATGAGGATGAAGCACCAGTATCGATCAGAGCAGGTATTGTTCTGTCACCAAATTCAACTTTTAAACAACCTTTCTCAATATTAGCAGAAACAAGTGTATTCTTACCAGATCCATCGTTGTCTGCTGTAGTGAGCCTGATTGTCTTTGAAGGAGGTTTAGGGTCTGACTCTTGAGTTGAGTTGCACTGAGGCGTCAGAGAGTTCTCAGTGCATAGAGGCGTGTCTGGAGGACGATTTCTGTGATCAGATTGTCCATTTTCCTCCAGGTTTGACGCCTCTGCGCCAAGCACGCAAAGTGCCTGACGGTCAGACCCTCATTCTGACGGATTTGATGACTTGGAGGAGGAACGCTGCTTGTCTTCCTGTGATCTGAACCTGGTGTTCTTCACGTGAGGGGTGGGCGCGCGATCCTCTGTTTTCTTGAAGTCGGACCTTCCTTGGCTGCCTGACCGGTGGTGGTTGCTGCTGCTTCTCGGGCGGCTTGACGAGCGAGGTGGGCCGGCGGAGTTATGGCGACTTCTGCTGCGGCTCTGATTGCCTGACGCGAAACGTGGATGAGTTTCAGAAGATTCCTTTTTAGCTTCATACTTGTCCTTTCTGGACCTGTTATCGCCGTCAGATTTCTTTTTATCAGAGCCGGAGGAGGAGGAATGAGAAGAGGAGTTGTTTTTTCCTGAGTACTTCTTGAAAGACACATTAGAAAGTTTCTCCGTCTTAGGCTGGGGTGGGTTGTAGCTTTCCCTCCTCCTTGCAGACTGCTCGGCCTGCTCCAGGGTAGTTGGACGGTCATGTCTGACGGCCCGAGCGATGTCTGATTTCAAACCATCTATGTAATAATGAATGGCCGTCTGTTCAGTGATGCTGGCGTTTGCGAGAAGCTTCTCCATATCCATAGAGTAATGCTTCACTGTCTCGTTTTTACCCTGGAACCTCTTTCTGTAGCTCTTTTCGTCCAGATCTGGATCTTCCTGGTCAAACTTCTCCAGGAATTGGGCGGCGAATACCTCAAAGTCCACAGGTTGTCCGCGTACAAAAATGTGTTTCTTGTACCAGACTCTGGCTCTTCCACCAAGAAAACCAAATATAGCTCTAGACAGGGCTGTAGGGTCGTTTGGGCAGCAATTAGCAATGTAAATTCTAAACTCGTCCAGGAAATCTCCAGCGGACTGGTATACAGTTGCCTGCTCAAATTTGGGTGGGGGTTGGACTATGGTGCTATTGAACCTAAAATAATTTCCTCCATTGCTGTTAGGCAGCATAGAGTGATCAAAGGAAGCATAGCTAGGGGTATCAGGGATGCTTGGTTCTGGGCGAAGATGGGTTTTCGGCTGGGTAGGATCTGGGATAAAATGGTGGGCAGGAATATTTGGCGTTGGTGTAGAGATGGATGGGTTGGGCGTGTGGACTCTAGGAGGGAAATTAAATATACTTTGGCGTGAGGCGGAAATTGGTCTGCTCGAGCTAGAAGTGGTGGTGGTATTGGAGCCTACCTGTGAACCTGCGGCTGTCTGTCGCTGGTATATCCCATCTGACGGGAAGCTGTAGCCAGGCAGCGGCTGGGTGTGAGCGGTGGCCGAGGTGGTGACGGTGGCTGGAGCAGAGACCGGCGGTGGCCGGGCTTCGGAGGCGGGAGGCAGTGGCTGCTTCCCGGTAGCCTTGGTCGGCTCGTCGGGCTTCTCCTTCTGGTCGCTCTTGCCGAGTATAGCGCTGGTCAGAGCGGTTAGGCAGTCCATTTGACGCCTATTCTGCTCGTGGGTTTCTCGCCTGAAGCGATCTTCACGCCTATCGGCCTCCTCACGGGCTTCTTTGGCGTCTTCCCTTGCTTGCTGGGCGTCATATCGCTGCTGATTGAAAATGCCGGAGAACATTTCCGTGTTAGTCTTATTCAAGTTCTCCAGTATGGCGGCCAATCCCGTCAGCAAATCTGGCTGGTTTTGCAGATTTTGCTGTTGCTGTTGCTGTTGACCAATACCCGTCCATAAGGTATTTGCTCCGGGCGTGACGGTTGTAGAAGAGGTTATTGTCACGTCCGTGATACTAGCAGTGGTACTTACTGCCGCAGTCTCGTGTGTGGATGTCTGAGGTGCGGTGGACATCGTGATGTCGTCCTTTTTGCTACTTTTGTGGCGTTTTCTCTCTTCCACTATTCTCCTTTGTTCTAGGCGGCGTTGCTCAGCTTTGAGGCGTTCCTGTTTAGATTGCCTCAAATTGTGCATTTAAAAGGCACCAGAATCGATGGTTCTCTACCAATATGTTATACGTAGTGTAACACAAGGAAAAGGAGCTGTAGCGTAGAGTGTCGTAGCGTAGCTTTATTGTACGATCTTAAGTGAAGTTTGGGGTTCACAACCCTTCATTATATCCTAGGGGGACACCGTGCACGCAGGCAGGTGCTCCCTGATTGGGCGGCGATGGCGCCCAATCAATAACAGTTAAATATCAGTTGGGCTTGACCCCTCGGACAGGTAACATGTATGTAATCAATAAAATTTTAGGGTATGTTACCACGAGGTATAACAATAAGATAGAACCTCAGGTTCAGAATACAGTTCAACATAACCAGACAGATGTATTGAATGAATACAATACAGAATATACTCAGATATACCACAGAACTTGAATATAGTTCTGTGGATATACCTAGTATAAAATTTATCATTGTTCACTCTAATTTAGCCGAATTTGATAGATCTGTAGAACTGTAGATGTGCATTTTCTGAAAATCTTACCCTTAGGCCTATATGGGTCAGATTGCCAGAAAATGTACAATTGGCAGCTCTACACATTTAGTAAATGCTGCTAAATTAGGCTGCAATTTGGTCAACACTAGGTAAATTCGAGAATATTCGGTATTACATTAATTCTAACAATCTGTTTGGTTAGGTTGAACTGTATTTTGAACTTTATTTTCGTCTGAAATTTGGGTTATTTGAGAAGATTGGTGAGGGTGAATTGTACATTTTCTGAAAATCTGACCCATATGTCGTTACTGAACGTTCAAATTAGGCCTCTAAATATGAAAACGGCAGAAATTAATTTGCCTGTATTGCCGCTTTAAGTGTCCAATTCCCATTCCCTAACACACATTGTGCAAATTGCCCGTGTTGTTTACTAGGCTTGATAGCCAGCGTGCCTCACTCTTTCATAATTTAAAAACTGAATTTTTTAGCAGGTTCTATGACCGGCAAATTAGTTGTCTTCATTCTCACAGTGCATCGAGGTCGATATCCTGGGATGTGCATTCTGTCGTAAAACCTGGAGCCCCAAAATGGAGCAAAATATGGATTAATACTTAAAATAGATGCTTTGTGTAGGTGCCAAGTGGGAATACTACCTCATAAATAGTTGATGTGGAATAAGGGAATTGAACAACTTTGTGTATCATAATTTGCGTGGTGGTACCCTGGTAACGGTATTGTGTATACGGGTCAGATTTTCAGAAAATGTACAATTGGCAGCTGTACACATTTGGTATATTCTGCTAAATCAGACTGCAATTTGGCAAATACTAGGTAAATTCGAGTATATTTGGCATTGCATTGATTCTGGCAATCTGGTTAGATTGAACGGTATTTGGAACTTTATTTTTTCGTCTGAAATGTGGGTTATTTGAGAGGATTGGTGAAGGTGAATTGTACATTTTCTGAAAATCTGACCCGTATACAAATACCAGTCGCACTACCACCGTCTGTAGGTTTACAAGTATACTACCAAGTAGACCACCTAGTCGGTGAACTGAGGAGCCATAAATAACCTCTTAACCTGATGTAACTGCAGGGTGAATCAAATGAATAAAAAAAAAGTACTCAAGATTTTGGTTGGCAATGGCGGTGTGTATTTATTCTATAATTAACTCCTGTAGATTTCAGTAAGTTTGCAGTTTTATTTGCAATAAAGAAGGGCGAATTTTTAAAAATAATTGTACTACATATTTCAACTATCTCAAAGAGAAAAACAGCGGTAGTTACCCCTGTAGATATGGCAGTGTATGTGTCAGTGTAGATAATTATGGGGGGGATAATTAATTAGTCATAATCTACCATGAGATAGAATGAAAAATAGAAATTCCCACACTAACATATGTGTTGGATTCATAATTATTGTCATCGTTATCGTTGAACATACATATCTACATCTGAACTTGTTTTTAAAATGTGCATGGCATATTTCTTCTTATACTCAATGTCATACTTAGTTGATTACACAGTTATTGGTAGACCATCTGTCGATTTATGTAAATCTCTATTTCATATTGTTTAGCTTCAATTGAGAATAGTGTGCATTGCATATAATGTTTTGGCTAAATAAAAACATTTAAATACAAATATATAGGCCTACAGCGCCTTTGGGCCACTTTTCTATCCACTTGAGTATATTGAACTTGAATTTGACTAATGGTGTTGCAGCCTACTCGTAGCTATTGCGTTCATTAAACACAATAGAAGAAAACCTGACCCTTAAATATAGTCATCAGGTTGAAGGAATTCGGGTCTATACTGTGTTTCCTCCGGCTGGGAGAGAAAAAGGCACCGCAACAAATTATGTGGAATTTCGGTCCAGAGCAAAAGATGTTTGATTGTTTTATTATCGATGTCTCAAAAATAATTAAATTTCAACTTAAAATTCTACAATGTTATCACTCTTATTTTATATGAATTGCACTGAATCTGATAGTTTCATTGGAAAACAGGATTTGCTGAAAAGGGACAATTTAACACCTAAAAGATCGTATATTTCATGTTAATACCACACGCAGCGGTATGTGCAAATCCCCGATCGGTAGTACGTTGTACAACAACTAAATGTGGCATTAATTTATTTGTTCAAATAGTTATGTTAATGGCGCTTTTAATACGGCACTTTAGGCGGGGGGAGGTCTGTAGGGTACACGGACTGATGTGCCGCAATGCTTTGAAAACCACTTTACGGCGTCGCTTTAAAGCTTTCTTGTGCAATGCAATCAACTGCCCGCCTCCCACTGGGAGCGATCGTCACTCCAATGGAAAGAGCGGAGAGTGGAGAACACCCTCTGCATTCCATAAATTTCCCATATCGGGCGAATCTTGGTGGTGAAAAAAAATGAAGGGAGAGTGTGTTCCACTATGGCGAGGTTCAGTCTCTGCATTGGTACAGTGGGTCAGATTTTCAGAAAGTGTACAATTGGCGGCTGTACACATTTAGTAAATTTTGCTAAATTAGGTTGAAAAATGGTCAATACTAGGTAAATTCGAGTATATTCAGCATTGCATTGATTATAGCAATCTGTTTGGTTAGGTTAAACTGTATTTTGAACTTTGTTTTTGTGTGAAATTTGGGTTATTTGAGAGGATTGGTGAAGGTGAATTGTACATTTTCTGGCGACTTGATCCTGGTGTTGTTGTGTGTGTGTGCCATTGTTGGATAGGATTGGGTCGGGTTTTTTCTGACGAGTAAATGCGAGTCCTTATCTGCAAGTCACCTAATGTATAGACTACGAGGGAATGGTGTAAGATGGCATGGATGAAATAAACAGTCTAGGCCCAAAGATGAAAGAGTCCCTTCAAACAGAGGGAAAGCCTCTAGCTGCGCGCGAGCTCGCCTCAAACCGTAAAGTTCCATTATAATTCCATTAAGACTACGAAATGACATTATAATCCCATTAGAATTGTTATATTATAGGATGCCTAGTCCTAGGTCAGGAAACCGAATAGCGAAGTAGGGGTCCAATCACTGACATACTATTCTTATCTGGTCTGAGGGTTTGGACCTGGACTGTAACGCCATTTTCAGTTCAGTTGGTGTTGTCGATATAAGGTCGGAGGAAGATTAAAAATTAAATGGTTCATATTGGCCGAGCAATGCACAGATACTTTACAACAATGCGAATATAGCTGAAGAATCAACATAATTATAATAGTTTCAGCAGTCAAAATAAGTTCTTTAGGTAAAAGTAAAATGATTGAAAGAAGATAGTTTATACGAAATGCCTTTGAAGAAAAGAACTATTAAAATCAAATCTTTGGTCATATTCGCAGTCTTTATATTCTAACTTCATGACAAAATTATTGATTCAGGGAATAAAGCTTTATTAACTTAATGAAACATAAACAATATAAAATAACACAATGGAACGCAATATATATATATCTCCGATACATATTCAGCTAGTTTAACCTATGCGTAAACGTAAACGTATCCGTATCTCTGATATACAAACATACGTTAATATCAAGAAAGAGGTTCAGCAAAACATGGCGGGAAAAACGTAACGTAACACATCAAGCAAAATGACTCATCCCACAATGTTTTTATATATAAAAATATGACGTAATTCACAAAAAAGATACGGTTGCGTAATTGAGATAGGTTTGCGTGCGGAACCTCCCTAGTATCTAAGTGGATTATGCACCTGGGTCAGATTTTCAGAAAATGTACAATTCGCCTTCACCAATCCTCTCAAATAACCCACATTTAAAACAAAAATGAGCTTTAAAATTGCAGTTTAACATAACAGAACTGATACTTTAAATCAATGCGATACCAAATATACTCAGATAAACCCGGTATTCATCATTTTTCAGCCTCATTTAGCAGAATTTCCTAAATGTGTACAGCTGCCAATTGTACATTTTCTGACAATCTGACCCACCTATACCCGTATTTCCTATAGGATCTGAATCTATTCATATCACATATAGTGACAGCTATCGTATAACATGACAGATACACAATAGCCTAATCAAATTTCCATGAACGTTTGCTGACTGCACAAGAACCTAATAATGAAATTATATAAACCAATTTGGTTCATGTCTACTAATTAAATCCAATCATACATGTACACAATATACATGCCCACACAAGCAAACATGTATTTTTTTCTCATTCTGTCTGGCAGAAAGCAAATGTATTATTTATTAACATGCGGATTCCCTCTCACACGCAATGACAAGATTTAGCAGTATGCACCAGGAAGTTCCTAGAAATTGTTTTATCAAGGTTCATTCACCACAAAGACGGTAAAAATATGAAGGAAAACAGCAAAGTGTACCCATGCTTACAGACTCGATCTAACCATCATCTTGACACGTATTCATGGGGAAATATATAATAGGTCAGATTTTCAGAAAGTGTACAATTGGCAGCTGTACACATTTAGTAAATTCTGCTAAATGAGGCTGCAATTTGGTCAATATTAGGTAAATTCGAGAATATTCGGCATTGCATTGGTTCTAGCAATCTGTTTGGTTAGATTGAACTGTGTTTTGAACTTTATTTTCGTCTGAAATTTGGGTTATTTGAAAAGATTGGTGAAGTTGAATTGTACATTTCCTAAAAATTTGACCCATATAGTACACAAGATGTACATATAGCAGACAGACAAGCGTGTATACATATATATGTCTCTCTCGATCTGTCTGGCAGAACAAGGTTTCCTCCTAACTTACACGCACGACTTTGGCAACGATCCCTGAGTATAAAAATGGCCATGACATTGACAGAAAGGACTTACCATAAATTGTCTATCCAGAAATACGTTAACACCCTCTTAAATATCTCATCATCACAGGAGGGGAAAGCAGTATCACCTCTAACGTAGTTCTTTGTTGGAACTGATTTTTTTTAACTTGAGTTGTGACTCTCACATTTACATATAAAAGGAATATATGGGTGAAATCGCCAGAAAATGTACAATTCACCTTCACCAATCCTCTCAAATAACCCAAATTTAAGACAAAAATAAAGTTCAAAATACAGTTCAATCTAACCAAACAGATTGCCAGAATCAATGCAATGCCGAATGTACTCGAATTTACCTAGTATTGACCAAATTAGAGCTTAATTTAGCAGAATTTACTAAATGTGAGCAGCTGCCATATGTTATTTGTTATGGCATTGTTCATATAAGTATAGATAGGTGCTAGACCGCCTTGTTCACATTCTCCGATCCACCTCTTCAACTCTAATCTGAACAAACTTATAAATGGGTCAGATTTTCAGAAAATGCACAATCTACAGTACGTTCTACACATGTATCGAATTCTGCTAAATTAGAGTGAAAAATGATAAATACTAAGTATATCTGAGAGTATTCTCTGTATTGTATTCATTCAATAAATCTGTCTGGTTAGGTTAAACTGTATTTGAACCTAGTTTTCTTCTTAAATTTGGGTTAATTGAGAGGATTGGTGAAGGTCAATTGTACATTTTCTGACGATCTGACCCAAATGATAAATCGAACACACAAACGCAAGATCACGCCGCAGATTTTCAATTCCCATGTTTATCAAATTTAACCTTTCCGCAGCAAATATAATCCAAACCAAGCAAGCGATGTGCCAGACGGTTTCCACAGATACAAAAATGTGGCACATGACGATACGTACAGAAAGCAGGTCCGTCACCAGATATCGCAAATCAATTTAGTCAGTAAATTGTTTTCGGAAGATTGATTGATACAAAAAACGGCTTAGGACGTTACTCTCACAGAGTTGGTGAAATAAGTGATGGTGAAATATCAACTATGATATAAAGCTAAACCGAAAGTGTAAAACATATCAAAATCGGACATGGAATTCGAAAGACCCGATGAAGATAAGTATTTTTAGTACTCACTTAACGAATCAACGTAGAACACAATTACATAATCGTAATAACCAACCAGTGTTCATCCAAAGATAACATATACCCTACTCGTGAATGTATTTAAACCATTTAAATGAAATTCGTTTATTTAAATCGCTATACAATGGCAGAATTTGGTAGTTTCTATACATTTCAAAGGCAACTGGTTTACATAGGGTCCCTGGTTTTCCGTACAAAAATGAATGAGTGTTCATTCCTTACATTGTATATGTTTACAACTTCATGAATAACAGATTTAAAGATCAAACTTCGATTGCAACCTACTAGTTATTCCATATGATAACATCACTATCTTGAGAAATAAGAATACTTTCAGTTAATTCGAATCAAAACGTCCTGAGATCAAACAAAACTATTATACCAGCAACAAAAACAAGTAAATCTACAAATATTCTCATTCATATGGAGTGTAAATATTATAGAATATTTTCCTACATAAGAATTTAAACCTACTCATAAAATAAAACTACACACCGTTGACAAAACATGCATAATAACTTGTATGCATTTATAACGAAGTCACCACATATTTCTCACCCCACACAAACACCATGCCAGAGTTGTGGATGTAAATGTGTTGTAATTAATGCCACAAGCGCATACAGATGAGGATTTGTAAAGCGCCCGCTAAAGAGTTAAATGGCTGGTGTGCATGTTGAGAGGATTCCAGTTGATTTGATCTACTGCTGGAATGGACAGTCCCAGGCCGCCGACCATGCCTGTTCCTTGGCCCTCCTAATCTCCTTGAAGGCGTCATCTATTGCTGCAGAATATTGAACACATCGCATAAAACTAAACACACTGGTACTACTTGTACTCGACTAAATTACATTAGGGTGGATATCAAAGAAACTGGATGGAAATGGGTCAGAATTTCAGAAAATGTACAATTCGCCTTCACAAATACTCTCAAAAAACCCAAATTTAAGACAAAAATCAGGTCTAATTTAGCAAAAATTACTAAATGTGTTGATCTGCCAATTGTACATTTTCTGAAAATCTGACCCAATTATTGATTTATGAGGGAGGTGGGGCGACTGTCTGGTTGGTGTTTATTTTGTTATATATATTTAATAATCACATTTGAAATTCCAACTGATTAATGTCAAAGCATTGCCAAGTAGCACCAAACACCGCACATTTTTAATACAGATTTTGTGATGAAAAGCATTAACCTCAGTGAATCCATGGGCTAGCTGTTGTGATTACATGTAATTAAAATTTAATTTTAATGCAAAGTCCTTATAATTAAGGGCTAGGCGATTATGTGCATACAGTATTGATTACCGGAAGATGGCTTATTTTGGATGTAATGAATGAATATGTCGAAGGTTATGTGTATACATGTATTGAAACTGTATTGAAATGTATTGATAACAAATTGTAATTATGATTTAATTGACTATTATGGTAAGGCCGTGAATTTCTATAAGAACTAGTAATGTATTGTAATTCAACTGGAAATCTCAATATGAGGTGTTGACATTAGTCTAATAATTGAGTTAATGATACATAGAGGCGACGCAAGAAAATATCCACGTGGTGGACAGGCGTTTTTTGTAACAACATCTAAATGTACAACATACAAATTTGTAATAAAAATAATTAAAAAATTACGATTAAATGAGGCATGATTATGATTAATGATATTCCCTCTTGCTAACCGCTACCATAGACAGTGAGAGGAGAGCAATTGTTTTATTCGCATTTAATTTCAAACGTTAAAGGCCTAATTCAGGAATGAAAGTGGGGCCATAGCAAAATTACTGAAATATTTTTGTCAAGGGGAAAGGGAGAAATTGGAGTTATTTTGATGATATTAATCCTTGAAAGTTTCTGAAAATTTGGTAAATCAAATTTTGTGACATGTTTCTGAAAATCTGAAAATTTTCATATAAAAAAATTTAGGTTAAAAATGATGGAATTTCGGCGAAATTCGACATTTTTTATGTTTTAAAAGTATACTAACTGATTTCAGTAGAAATACTGACAACTTTCAACCCTTCTAATTTGACACCTTCCTTAAGAAGTCCGTGTTTTTGCCCCCTGGGTTGGTGAAATTGTACAGGGAATGGGTCAAACAAATCTATGGAGGCATTTGCATGCTAAGAAAATCTGGAATTAACCGCTGCTCGTGGCTTTAGTCGTTATTGGACATTACAACCAGATGACTGGATATAAAATGTATTAGGGAATCAGGGTGGAATGGGTTATTGCACCAAAAGTTCACCCCTGTTCGTGAGCCCAAGCATTGGGTAAATCAATAGCTTGGAATTATAGGCTTTCGATTAGGTTTCTCAAGTTTTTGATAGCGCAGACCCAGGAGAAGGCATTTAGTGTTAGTAAACACATTTATATACCTCAATGATGGGTTCCCAGAACATAAACCACTCCATATATATGGGTCAGATTTTCAGAAAATGTACAATTCACCTTCACCAATCTTCTCAAATAATCTAAATTTCAGACGAAAATAAAGTTCAAAGCACACTTCAATCTAACCAACTAGATTGCCAGAATCAATGCAATGCCGAATATACTCGAATTTACTTAGTATTGGCCAAATTGCAGCCTAATTTAGCAGAATTTACCAAATGTGTACAGCTGCCAATTGTACATTTTCTGAAAATCTGACCATATATTTAAAGTGGGTATGACTTGCTTCACCAGGAACATTGTGTGGAATATCATGCAGAGCTATTAATTCCTTATACTATCCGTTATTTGTAAATTACGTTTAAGTGAAATTGTTAAATAAAACGGATAAGTTTACATGTAATTAGAAATGTAAGCTATTAGAAATTAATATAGCTGGGAAGACCAACACTGAATTGGCAGCTCTCTAACCTTGTTCTCAACCTTAATAATATGTTTGTATGTTTAAGGGAAATAACGATACTTATGTAGGTATATATAAATAGAATCCTTGAGACGATACAAATCTGAGAGAAGAAGCTTTACATTATAATAGTGCGGACTTCAAAGCATGGGGGCTCCTTTCACTGTGTCTGAGAGGGTCTATCAGGCAAACTAAAATAATTCAGTGCATATCCTAAAATACTCCAAATACTAATGTATTACTCGGCTGTTACAGGGTATGCATTACTGACATAATGACCTTAAAAATACTTGAAATTGAAGCAAACTTTTGACATTAGGAATTTAGGGCCAAGTGCATTGAAGCTTTCTATATAGTTATTGTAACATCGAAACAGATCAGTCATACAGATATTATCAGTGCAAGGGCCAGATATTAGGGGATTTCTATATCAAATGTATTACGCAATCATTGCGTAACAATGATTAAACACATTATTATTGATAATCCAATTTATCATTAACACTAGTTATTACTTATCAAATTAATTAATCGCAGTACTATGCAAGCCTAATAAGAGGATCGTCATAGAGATATGTGGCTGTACTTACTTTCTTCCAATTGTCTTTGGACGTACACATTTCCCCCTGCCATCAGGACGCGCAGGTTGGAACGCATAGATCCAATGTGGGTGAGGAAGTTGGCGAAGATACGTTGGGCGGAATCCTGATTATCTATTGTAAAGGAAGAAAATTATCATTTTAGTAAACTTTAGTTGGTAGCCTTTCTTTTGGCAAGCAGGTGTTTTTATTATTCAATGGAGCCCAAAGTTTCTTCTATTTCAGCATGTTCATAAATGAGATAGAAACAGATACAAAGTGGTTTCCCCTTCGCGACCAGTGAATCATTTGGGTTTTCAAACCCCATTCAAAATTCATAGTTATGATAAAGGAAAAAACCCACGTGTTTTATCAGACGGGGGAGGCTGGGGCGAAACACCTTTTTAAAGCTCTGGCTTTGAATAAAGAAGTCTCAAGGGGTAAAGGTTTTTCATAAATGTGTTTTCGCCTTCGGGGAGAGTGTCAAAGCATTTAAAGTCATGGGATTAAAAGGCAACAGAAGACAAAGTCAGTCTAGGCCCAAACATGCATGGGTCAGATTTTCGGAAAATGTACAATTGGCAGCTGTACACATTTAGTAATTCGTCTAAATTAAGCTGAAATTTGATCAGTACTAAATTCGAGTATTTTTGGCATTGCATTGATTCTAGCAATCTGTTTGGTTAGGTTGAACTGTATTTTGAACTTTATCATTGTCTGAAATTTGGGTTATTTGAGAGGTTTGGTGAAGGCCAATTGTACATTTTCTGAAAATCTGACCCTCATTATCAGATAAGGATGGCATGTCAATGATTGGACGCCTACTTCACTAATCGGTTTCCTGGCCTAGGACTAGGCATTTTAATGGGAATATAATGACATTTTGCGGTCTTAATGGAATTATAATGGCACTTTACAGTTTGAGGCGAGAGGCTTTCCCTTCGTTTGAAGGGATTCTCTAATCTTTGGGCCTTTACTGCAGTTGAAAACTCTTGTTTTATCAGACGGCGAAGGAATAGGGCGAAACAGCATTTTTGTGTCCAAATGTATCCCTTGTTTTATTTGGCATGGTGGAAGGTCGTGTGCTTGCATCGTTTCAACAAATTTATGTATTCCTTGACTAATGAAAAAAAATAACTGTATACGGGTCAGATTTTCAGAAACGTACAATTTGCCTTCACCAATCCTCTCAAATAACCCACATTTAAGACAGAAATGAGCTTCAAAATACTGTTTAACATAACAGAACTGATATTTTAAACCAATGCGATACCAAATATACTCAGATATACCCAAAATGTATCATTCTTTAGCAGAATTTAGCAGAAATTACTAAATATGTACAGCTGCCAATTGTACATTTTCTGAAAATCTGACTCATACATGCTTCATGGGAGTTGGGATCGGGGCTGAAGGCTGCTCAAACCCCATCTAGTGCCTCCCCTGCAACACACTCCCGTCCACGGTACAAGCTTTTCTGATAAACCAAAATATGGATTTCTAAGGTCCGCTTTGAAGATACATGGGTAAAGCAACATATATGCGGCTACTTCTTAAGACCTTGCATTAAATAATCGATCAAAAAGGAGTGAATAGAAGGAGCAAGGTGGCCATAGATTTATTCACGGCCCTATTACTTTCATCACTTTCGCATGAAAGACAGGTTCTTCAATTTTCCCTCTGCGCAAAGCTTTCTACCCAACCTTGGTCAATCGTCTACTGAGCTGTGTTTTCCAAATTAGGGTTAAACACGACGCCAAGAAAAATAAAAAATCCAAATAGTCAGGAAAAAACACAATCAAATAATCAAAACTCAAATAAAAAGAAACCCCTGAAAATGTATAACATCTGAATCAGAAATAGTTTAAAAAACTTTAACTTCACCAAACAAAAATTACAAGTACATTAATTCCTAGCTTACAGCTTTGTTTCAAATCCTCTGAAGGGGATGACGGGGCAGGTTTAAGGACTCGGTTCAAATTAGTTTCATCAGAATCGTTCTCGCGACCTTGTTCTCTGACCGGTAGCGGGGGCGAGTCTTCAATCACAATTATATCTCCTGACGCAGAGCAAGCGTCCTTACCACCAACATATTTTTCGGGTGAATAACTGAAATCTAATGAATCGATGATGTTATTTTGCTGGCCCAAATTCATGGCGATTTGTTTGCTTATGAGATTACTTATGTTGAGTTTCTCACTTCCATGTGCATTGTATCTGTGGGGTGAATTCCGCTCTATGGAATTCCCTTCGCGCTCTTCTTGCTTCTCTTCCTCCACCCCCGGATCGCCCACATGGGAATCGCCCCTCTCGTCTGGATAGAAATCATTTGGTTTAGAAGACATTTGCTTTGAATTTGCTGTATGTGTTGGCGAGTTTTTCCTCTCACTATATTTATCAATGGATTTGAGAGCAACTGGAAATTTACCTGAAGAGCTTTCTCCGCAGTTCTTTTCTGGAGAACGTATGAATGGCAGAGATGTTGAGTTTTCATGCACCAACTCCGAATTTCCACGTTTTTTCGGAGCATCAATTACTTTTTTGAGGAGGTAACGAATCGGGGGAGACTTCTGCATATTTTCTTCTATACCAAAGCCCTGGAAGTATTTAAGGGGTTCCCGCATAAATATAGTCTTCTTTCGGAGAAAGGCGCCGACGTCCTGCAAATCAGAATCAGGGTTTAGAAGTGGTGACGGCTTTTTATTCTGTTCGACATCAACGATTTTCCTATCGAGGGACCTTTGAGGAACAGATTCAAACAGATTCCCAGGTGCAGGTTGTTTGGGCGAACTGGTTCTGGATGTACTGGGGAATCCTTTTGAAATAGATTTGAGTGCATGTGGATTGGGAGTAGATACTTTCCCCCTAGAAATCTTATTTGGGACGATAGAGAGTACATTTTTTTCAGTGGTTGCTGCTTCTTGAGGTCCATTCCAACTGTTTGTATTCGAGGCATGTGGCTTTAAATTCTCCACTTTAAGATGGTCGTGAACTGGGGGGCAACATTTTTCTGGATTGAGGCGTCGACTTTTCGGAGAACTTGCCTTTCCTGGTTCTGCAGTGAAAGAAATGACAGGGACTTGAAATGAGGCAGAGTTATTTCTTACCCATGAATTGTTCTCAATGGTGTTACTACTACCGGGGAAATGGGGCCCAATCTGAACATTATCTGAGCTTGGAGATCGTTGGGTATCAGCTTCTGTTTTCATGGATTTGGCTCCGTGAGGACTTGACCTGCCTCCTCCTTGTATAGGAGACTTGCTAGCTGCTGCTGCCGGAACCGGAACAACACGGGTTCCTACAGTTTGGGCTGTCAGAATCCGGCGAAGATCTTCCAGATCAATCCAGGGCTTGTGGCCTGTATCTTTCGCCAAGGTGTGATTTACCACATGCAGTGTGTCTTTATTAGAGGAGAGATCAAGTGGTCTGTCCTCGTCCTTAGTCAGATCGATGAGATCGCTTGGTGCTGATGATATACTGGAGGGATGAAGGGGCACTGGTGTCGGCACTTTGGCTTTTACTTCATCTGAAAATAAAAATGGCAATCATTCTCATCTCTGGGTGAATATATTTAGACCTTTTAGTATTCTATAGGATCTTGAGAAGTCTTTGATACATTTCTCCCTTATATGATATATCTTTACTGTTTTTAGCTTTGTAGATGCCCCGACGGCAGTATGTCTTGAATAAAAGGATTTTAAAAAACAAAACAAAATAGCCAGCATGATATGCCGGTTATTCAGGGGTTTCCCCTCTATAAATATAATGGGCACTTTTTGTGTGCTGGTTTTGAAAGTAAATGTGTATGTGTTGTGTATGATTCCTTTTCTATTTGAATTTAAAGAGCGAATAAGATGAATACAAATATTTCTTACTTTTAAGTTTATTGTTCAATAGTTCTGGAGTCATATATAAATGTTCCACTGGTTGATTTATATCTGTTTACCAATTTTAAATCAAGTTTAAACCAACTTTTTAGATTATACACATTTGCTTTCGAACTTTGTCTTTCGAACTTTGTCTTTTATTCATCTACTGATTTGCATAATTACTTCTTTATCGTTAATATTCCATTATAAGTTGAAGCTTTTGATGACTCTTGTGTGCTTCCAAAGATGTATGGTAATCTGTCCAGATATATCATATTTCACCCACTAGCAAAGGCCTTTGCAAAATATTCATCAATCGTTTAGATGTTAAAGAATACCCCACCCCTTTTCAGTTTTTTCTAAATATATTATACATATATGATGTCTGAAGAACATAACAGTAAGAAAAAATAAACAGTGTAACTATTGTACTGTAAAAGTAGACGATGTATGCCACTTTTTGATAAATTGTCAGAACGCCAGAAAATTGTGGAATAATCTATTAGAATGGATTTATAACATCGGCTACTTTAATAAAAGTAGAAACGACAGAGATATTGTTAGAAAAAATAAGAACAAAGTAGTAGTTGACCCAGTTCAAATATGCTTGATGTGAGGATGACAACTCCAGGATAATTAATTGGTTTATTATACACACTAAATCTTTTATACATAGGCAGAAACTGTTTCATAACAATGAACTGTCTTTTATCCATCTGATGAATGAACTCAACTCGAGAATGAATGTAACGATAAAATCCATGTACATGAAACCCAGAAAAAACATCAAAACCCTCCCCTGGAGAAGAGCAAAGGAGGACATCTCTGAATACTTAAAGAGAAAATCTTAGAAAAATCTTATATAAGATTAGCTTTAGAAAGAACTAATTATTGTAGTGACCCGAAAGGGTTGAAAAATTTACTATGTTTTAATGATTAAGTCCCTTCCTTAAGAAGGTATGAGTAAGTGTACATTATATTCGCCAGGCGGCGTGGGTGTATTAAATAAGTATATTCATACATAAGAGGTAGTCTACACTGGACAACCCAGGTGGCGCCACTCTAGATTGAGCATATATTGTCTGAAAACAATCGAGGTAATTTTTGATAAGCTATCCCATGTGTGATCGCTTAAAGACTCCTTGACATCACCTTCAAAAAACTTTATTAAAACCGTATGAAAATGTTTAGAGATGTAGAAGCCGAGATGGCAGGTTATGATGAATAAAGACGTTGTAAAAACAGAGTTAGTCGGTGTTTCAGAGAGGACGGACGCGTCAGCAATCGCTCCACTAAATCACCGATTATAGCGCTAGCGCAAGTAACTACATATATCATCTTTCATCAAGTGACTTGAATTAGCGCTTAGAACCAGGTGGGATGGTTTGATTACGAAAAAAGAGGACTTTAAGTGACTTTAGAGACGATTTACGGTCTGAATTTGGAAAGTCAGGTTGTAATTTGAAACATGGATTTGGAGCAAAAAGGTTTCCTCACTGAACAACAACAGAAGGATTACTTTAATCCCATTGTTGGGGACCCCGACGCTAGAGCGACCAAGCTGTGTACCTTCACAGAGCAGATTGATAATACATACGCTGGTAAGAATGCCTATGAAATTACGAACGATCCTTTCAATCTAGGAGACGTCAAAGAATCCTTGGAATTTACCCAGGGAAACGTTGATTTAATCAAGGAAAAGATGGATGAAATGATAAGGCGTGAAAATGAAAACAGTAAAATTATCAACGAGGTACGGCTAGAGAATCTTGAGTTGAAGCGCAAATTTAAAGATCTGGAAAACACTATGCTAGAATCTGAAATTGAGAGGCGACGACAGAATGTGCTTTTTTCTGGACTAGAGTATCGTAGACATGAGAATCTACTCCTTCTGTGTGTGAATGTATGCAAATCGATCGATCAGAGATTTGAGCGAGAGGACATTATGTCGGCGCACAGAATAGATAACTATCAGAATGGCTCAAAGCAGGTGAGGGTGCAATTTGTTTCTGTTGAGGCAAGAAATCAGATCTATGCTGGTAGGGCTCAATTAAAACACTCAAGATGGTTTAGCAAGGTATACGTCAACTCTGATCTTCCTGTAACAATCAAGGAGCGCAAAGAGATACTCTCGACTATCAGGACGCATCTAGAGGAAAAGAACACAAAGAAAATAGATGGGGTCTATCGTGATAGAATCAGTGTAGAAGGAGTAAGTTATAGATACGACCAACTGAATACTATGGAGAGAGGATATCGTCTTATGGATACCAGAACCAGAGAGATAGAGGGCTCAATGTACTTTAGCTCTGAGTACAGTGTGCTAAGCAATTTTCATCCGTGTAGACTCAGAGTGAACGATATGGAATTCTGCTCGGTAGAGCAAGCATATCAGTATGCGCGGGCGAAATCGCTTGGCAAAGTCGACGTAGCAAGAGACATATACCTTAGCAAAGATGCCAGGGCATCGAAGAGGTTATCGCATTTGGCTAAAAGTACTGACGACTGGGATAACGTAAAGATAAAGGTGATGCGTGTGCTAATAGAAAACAAATTCAATCAGAATCCTGACATGAGGGAAGAACTGTTAGCAACGGGTACAAAACCCCTCTTCGAAGCAACAACGTGTGAATTCTGGGCGTGTGGTACTACTATAAAATCGTTAAAGACCACTGAGGGCGAACACAACGGTTGCAACATAGTCGGTAAGATCCTGGAGGACTACCGAAGTTACGCCAGTGGCGCGCTAAGTTGGGAGGATAGAAGACCAATTGAAGCGAAAGACGAGAAAGGGCAATTAGTACTAGCATCAAAAAGCAAATCCCCAAGGAGAAAACTACCCACTACAGAAAAAAAAAAGGCTACAGAAAGAAAGAAAACTCAGGTAGTCAGAGCAAAAAGTGGAAAAAAGAACATGAGGGATAAAATTACACGTAGGAATCCGGATGGTTTCGGAGAAATGATTACTACCCCAGCCCGCAGTGAAACTGGATCGGATTACGTAGAAGAGCCATATCCAAACGATATAAACATGGATAGTGGTTTGATAGCCCCTCCTCGTCCCAGTAGACTGGAAATCCCCCAGATCAACCCAGCTAAGAATAGATGGCAATCTAGTAACTCAAAGTGGGGGCCTAGTGCACAACAGCAGACTAGCTCTCGTGGGTACCAACCCAGCCCTAGAACCAAGCGTATGCTAAGTGGAGATACCAATGTCAACAGCCCAAGTAAGCGTCTCAATATTGTACCACCCGACCCTCAACAAATGGAGGCATTCGTACGTGACTTTATGGCCAGGCAGTACTATCAAGGGGCCAGTCAATTCGCCAGTACCTGTGAACAGGAGCAAGCTTCTACTCTGTTCAATCAAAGATTGTGATAGAAAGTTCCTTCTACAACTTAGAATGATTCGTACGATCGTTGTGGCAGATTCGAGGGGTAGAGGGATTGGCAACCTCTTAAATGATTCTGGGATTCTGATCTGTGTGTATCCGGGCGCCAAAATGGAATTCTTAACCCAAGAGGCACTAAAGTTATTCAATAGATATGGGCCAAGGAACATCTTGATCTGTGGTGGTATTTGCAATTTTAGTACCAAGAATAGAGTTACTAAAGAAATCTCCCTGACATATCCGACAAAAGAGGAGGCGATAGATAGGATGAGCAATATATATGATGATACTCTAGAAAAAATGAGTCTTATTATGGATAGGTGCAATGTGTCCATAGGTGGCTTGATTGGCCTAGACCTAAATAAGGCCAACAGATTGGATGGTTACGCAATTAAACAACAAGATATCAACGACTCAATAGTAGAAATCAACCATAGGCTAACAGGACTAAACCAGAATAGAGGGGTTAAACATGTCCCACTTATCAACAAAGTTCACTACAAAGCCAAAACCAAGTATAGGCACTTCTTGAGAAGGCTAACCGATGGAGTACACTTTGACGAGATTGTTAGGAAAAGCTGGGCAGTCCAAATTCGGGGCTTTGATAATAGTCCTTGCATATAGCTATATACTGGTTATCCCCTCAGAAGTCGTTTGGCGACCTGAGGGAGGACACCAGCCGTGGCTGAGGCTTGGAATACCTGGACATAGGACTAAGTGTATGGTAATTCAATTCTATATATTCTACTTAAAGAAACATATGCATACCGACGTAATTTATGATTTATTCATCCTAAATAATACGCAGACATTCAGAACAGAAGTCGTTTGGCGACCTGTGAAGGATAGTCGTAGTGTTATAGGGAATGAATGGTGTTTAAATATATGCAATGATTCGAACAGTGACAGTGTTTATAGTAATATAAATGGAAGACGTGAGTGAACAACAGACTATTACAACCTGGAAGGACTTAGCCGGAAAAAAAGGTCTTAAAGTTGTACATTATAATATTAGGTCTATGCTACCGAAGATGGACAGTTTGAAGAATGAACTATTAAACAAAGAATTGGAAGTAATTATCTTAACTGAAAGCTGGCTAAAGGAGGAAATCCATAATGGTATGATATCAAGTCAAGGATATTCCATATTTAGGTTAGATAGAGAAACAGGAATAAGAGGTGGAGGAATCTGTTGTTACATTAGGGATGACTATTTTGTTGAAAGCTTACCGAATTGGAAAATATCGAATAACAATAGTGAAATTTTAGGCTTAAAAATATGGAGACCGAATAATCCTTGTTACAAAATAATTGCGACTTATCGCCCGTCTGGTGGCAACTTGAATGAGTACTTTGTAGATCTCGATGAAGTTATGAAGAATTGTATAGTACGTGATAATGAAAATGTTATAATAACTGGTGATTTGAATATAGATACTTTAACGAATGATAATAAGTGTAAAGCATTTAAACAATTTATAGACAGTAAGAACTTGATCAGTCATATCAAAGATGTTACGAGATATGGTTTACAAAAAGATACAATAATAGACCACTTTCTAGTTAGAAGTAAGATTGATGCAAAAGCAGGTGTAATTAATTTTTCTCTCTCTGATCATCAAGCAATATACCTGATTATGAGAAAGATAACAGAACCGAAAAAGAAGATGACAATAAAAGGGAGATGTCTGACGAATTATAGTCCTGAATTTCTTAAAAGGGAATTGAATAAAATTGAATGGAATAAATATTATAGGTTAACAAATCCTGATGAATGCTGGGATTTCATTTATGACAACCTGGTACGGATAATAGATAGAATTGCTCCATATAAGGAATTTAAAGAAAGAGTTATAAGACCGGGTTGGTACACTGTCGAGATTACTGAGCTATCTAGGGATAGAGAAAGGTTGTTTAAGAAGGCTAACAAAACCAAGAATGTGGAAGATATAAGAGCTGCTAGAGCTGCACGTAGCTTATGTAATAATAGGACGAAAAGCGCCAAATCAGAGTACTATAAGAATTTATTAGAAAGACACAGGAAAGATTCGAATAAGTTTTGGAAAGTTTTAAAAGAGGTAGACACGAAAACGGATTGTAAAATATCAAACCTATTGATTGACGGAGAGAGCATACATGGGCTTGATCTTGCGAATAACCTAAATACACACTTCTGTGAAGTTGGTGAAAAGATAAGTGAATCCATTGGTAGTCATGAAAGTAAAAGGTATAATGAGAAAAGAGGAGAAGGGCTGAGTAAGATTAACATTGACTTGGATGAAACACTGAAATTATTTATGAATATTGATGTGAATAAGAACTCAGGATGTGACTCAATTTCTACTAGGATATACAAGGATAGCTTTATAATACTGGTAAATCAAATGGTTCATCTATACAGAATGTCACTGAGAAAAGGGATTTTTCCCAATAAATGGAAATGTGCTATAGTGGTGCCTATACCCAAGGTAAATAACCCTAAATCACAGAATGATGTAAGACCTATTTCACTCACTCATGTTGCTGGTAAGATCTTGGAAAAAATTGTAGTAGACCAATTAATGAATTTTTTAAATGTTAAAGGGATAATCAGCGAACAACAAAAAGGATATCAGAAGGGCAAATATATATATATATAAAGATTTTTATTCCGTTATATTCGTTCATACATATGACAGTTCATGTTGTCGCACATATTTCACATAATACAGGAAATGGGCATTAATAATCCTCTACAAGAGGTCTTCCGGACCGCCCAAAATAAATAAATAAATTGTAAAGTCAATGCATAGTAAGTATTTGTCCATATTTCAATCACTATTGTTCGTAATTTATAGTTGTTTCGATGTTTCTTTTGCTATGGAGTCTTGATTTTTTCTTAGGTATGAAGTCTTGACTTGTTATTTGATGTCTTGACCCTGATTATGTATTATTATCAGTCTCTCTATGAGGTTCATATATCCTCTGAGTATAATCTTTTCCAGATCATGCTTCTATAGATACTCCTATAGTTTTTACTGTTGTTAGAATGATATGTTTTACACATGAAATCCCATACTTGTTTCGTTTTTGACCTACTGGCTTGGTCATTTACTACTTATGTCATTAAACACTATGTAACACTAGGGTAACAACTATTAAAATAAATTACATTTGAAAAATAATGATTCCTATAATAATAAGTTTTGTAGGAACCTTACACTCATAATATATTTTGATTATATCAAAACGTCACTCATACAATCTGGATTGACTAAATAGTCAATATGGGTCCCCCCTTCCCTCCCCACCGCTATATCGGTCTTAACTTTGCCTGGGATTGTACATTACCCAGAGTAATCCCTTTTCCCAATTTCCATATTCTTGATACTTAGACTAGTACCACTTACATACTTACATACTTAAATAGGGGTATATATGGGTCCCATATTTTATGACTGTGTCTGAGTGTCGCACGATAAGAATTTTTCCATGTCCCATGTCACATTTTAAAACAATTCAATGATGTCTCGTGTCACTTTTTAAGCAATACATTAATTAGTATTAACGGTTGATACAATGTCGTGTGTCACCTGTTAAATAAATCACTGTGTCTCATGTCGATTTTTAATACATTTCTGAATGTCTCATGTCAAATTTTATCAGCTTTTTGGAAGCTATGTGTGTCACACGTTAAGGGGACCGTGTCGCCATGTCGCCCGTGATTTAGCGGCCGTGTCGCGTGTCAATCGTGTCGAATTTTACCCATATGTACCCATTTAAATAGGAGAGGAGTCTGATTTCTCATCAGACCTAAGGAAAGAATCAGATGCCAGATGGTACTGGTGTTTTAAATACATTCTGAAATCTTTTCTCGTATCAATTAGTTGAACTTTAGATTCTAAGCTATTCCAAAGAGTTGGAATGCAATACAGGTAAGATTTTTTGAAAAGCTCATTATATGGATGGGGGTAGATTAACCTTTTCCCCTCAGAAAGTCCCCGCAGACGGACTTCCCTCCTGTCGATATTGTCTGGGTTTCTAGTCCTTAGAAAAGCTCTTTCCAGAATATGTACCTCTCTCCTAGTTTGAAGAGAAGTAATATTAAGTTTCTTATGAACCTCTTCGGTGCTAGATAATCTAGGTAAATGAAGTATTGTTTTAAGGGCTGAATTTTGAAGAGTCTGAAGTTTTATAATATGCTTTCTAGGAGCAGAGTTATAGAAGACGTCTCCATAATCAATAATGGGTCTGATCATAGTTTTATATATTGATAGTAAAATAGATTTATCACAGATATTGTAAAGCTTAGATAGTGCCCTTACTTTAATGCGAACCATGTTCACTTTTTTAGTAAGGAATGCTCCAAAGTTCAACTGTTTATCTATTTCAATTCCCAGATATTTGTACGAATCTACATTCTCGAGTTCTTGCCCTTTAATGCTATAATTGGTCGAGTTATTTATATCTTGTCTGGCTCTAATAGTGATGCTCTTACACTTGTTAATATTGAGTGAAATCTTATTACGATCACACCAATTCACAATATTGGTTAAATCTTTCTGTAAATTACATATACTTCGACCTTGCAGTGATCTTTCTGAATATAGGACAGTGTCGTCTGCAAATAATTGAATATTACAGTTATTAACAATGTCTGGCAAATCATTTATGTAGATACAAAATAGTAGAGGCCCCAAGGCAGTTCCTTGGGGGACTCCACATGTTATTGGCTGTAGAGACGAGGATTCTCCATTTAGAAGCACTTTCTGAGATCTGTTTGATAAGTAATCTTTAAACCATTTTATTGGTCCCCCCTCTACCCCATAATTTTGTAATTTTGAAAGTAAAATGTCATGATTAACGGTATCAAAAGCTTTTTTAAAATCTAAAAATATTAAGTCTGTGGCCTTTTTGTTGTTTATATTATTATATACATTTCCCAGAAGTTTGTCGTGTGCCTCTATAATGGATCGTCCCTTTCTAAAGCCAAATTGTACATCTGATAGAAGGTTATTACTCTCGAAATAGTGGGTCAACTGCGTTTGAACACAACTTTCAAGGATCTTAGCGGGGAGGTTTATGCAAGAGATCGGGCGATAATTCCCCGGATTTCTTTTGTTACCATCTTTATATAAGGGTGTAACATTAGCTTTTTTAAACTCTATCGGAACCGTAGATGTTTCAATACTTAGATTATATAAGAACGCAAACTGAGCGCTTAACGCTTTCATACAAGGTTTCATTAGTTTAGTAGGTAGCATATCCAACCCCGAGGCTTTGTAATTGCCAATCCTTGACAGTGCCCCTTCTACCTGGAATTTATCGATTCTATTAAAGTTAAACTTTGAAGAGAGATTTACATCCAACTTTAATTCATCTCTGTTCAACTCATCTTTCACCATATCAATTTTCTTTGCTAGATCAGGACCTATGTTAACAAAGAAGTTATTTATTTCTTCCGCGGCTTCTTTCCCCTTCATTATTCCCTTGTCGTTTTCAATACATATATCATCATAGTTTTTACCTTTATTTTCAGATATTAATGGTTTGACTATCTCCCAAAGTTTATGGGGGTCAGTCCTATTCTCATTTATCTGGTTTCTTAAATAATCATTTTTCGCTTTCTTAATACCCTCATTTACACTCCTTCTAAGTTCTCTTGCAATAAACCAGTCTTCGTTCCTACCCGTCTTCTTCGCAACCTTAAACGCTCTGTCTCTAACCCTCCCCAAGTTTATTAAAGTTTTATCGTACCACACTGGGAGTGACTTCACTTTCTTATACTTTTTGATGGGACACATCCTATTTAAAATAGTCGTTATTTTATCCCATATGATACCCCATGCTACGTCCACATTTCTAGATTGATAAAGATCAGCCCAGTCCATATCTGCCAATATTTCTTTCAATATTTTTATGTCCAGAGACTTCGTATTCCTGGCTGTAAATGTATCTATATTATATTTTGTTCTTTCTTTTTTAATTTGCATATACACAGGTAAATGATCACTTACATTAATGTTCAAAGTACCTGTTTTGCTAAAGTTATTCCTATTGGTATAGATATGGTCAATGATCGTAGCTGAATTAAAGCTAATTCGGGTCACCTTCTTTATTATTTGTTGTAAATTAAATTTACCCAGTAGGTTTTTAAAACGCCCCGCACCTTGCGACAAACCTTCTTCAATAAATCTAGCCTCATAGTTTAAGTCACCCATCATTATAACTTCTTTGTTGGAGTCTATTTTATCAAGTATATCTTCCATCGCTTCCAGTGCTTGTGGTAAACTTCCTTGGGGAGGCCTATAGACGTTTAGGATCATTTTATTTTTGGTGTATTGTTTCATAACTTCAAACACCTGTACTTCGATGTCATTATTCGAGATACATAACTCTTCATACCCTTTCGTTACAACCTCTAGAGATTTATGAATATATGATAATAATCCACCACCTCTTCTTTTCTTTTTTCTATCGAGTCTACAAATATTGTAACCTTCAATGTGTACATTCCTATCCGGTGTGTTCTTATTAAGCCATGTCTCTTGAGTTACTAATATGTGTGGTGAAGTACATAATACCATTTCACCTACTTGATCAACTTTCGGAAGAAGACTTCTTACATTCCAGGATAAGAATTTCAGACCTTTTAACCCTTTGAACATATTAATATCCTCTCCATCATTACTGTCACTCAGATTATCCATTGTCAATTTTTACACATTTTCTTATCTCACGATAAGGTACATCATTTCCCTTAAATAAGTAAAACATACTATCAACAACATCTCCCCTTTCTATCGGTCCCACATGTCTCGTCCCAACATTAACATCTTGGCGACAGTTTCTGGTCGCAACCTCATAACAGATCATATTTACGAGTAAAAAATTTGTACCAACCATAAGGTTTCAGTAAGAGGGTATGCATATAAAGCTATAAAGCTATAACACAAGATTACATTTGGTATAGAATATGCTTTGAATTCAGTAGGTGCTTTTAACTATCTCTTTACTTTTTCAGAGAGACATTATCTGATGCACTTTACATTGACGTTTCACCATTCTTAAGATACCTCTTTAATAATACTTGCGATATTCCGCTACCTAATGTGGTAGCGATCAGAAATTTCTTTTCAAAACAGATTTCGGCTTATATATTCTAACATAAATTCCTCCCATTTCCTTCCCCTACCAGCTTTGATTTACATTTCAAAACTAACTATATTCAATAACTTTCTCCCATTTCTTTCCCGTAACAGCTTTGTTTTGTACTTTAAAACTCAAATTTAGGGTGAACTTATCGAACATATCTCTCCTAGCGATTAAACCCCTATTAGGTTTACAAGCCTAGTATTCATGATCAATCAGATAGAGGGCTTCGCACGAGAACTTCTCATATGGTGTGTGGACAAAGGGCACACATTAATTTAGGCTGTTATTGATATTTTCAAACAGTTTTCTTATAATTATCCCATATGTGGTTGTAAAACACCAGTAGGAAAGACTAGGTACCCGGGGGCCCCTGACAGAGGTAGGGTTCTGTTGAGCGCACTTTACTGTCTGGTTTGCCCGTTTACCATAGTCAGATCCAAAGATATTTATTTATTTATTGTAATTTCATGTAAGCATCAATGACTCTGTCAGCAGTTAGGTCTTTCAGTGCTGGTGAGAAGTGACAACGGTCATCAGCCAGTAGATTGTATAACACCTCATGGATGGGTCGTTTCGTGACTCTAGCTCGTCTTCCCGCTCTATGTCGATGTACTAGCGAGCCAATATGTGGTGTTGGAACTCCATTTTCGCTGTTGAATCTCTGTACACTTCTATTGTATGCATGGACTTGACGATTTAGTGGTTCTTGGTCTTCTGATATGGCTAGAAGTTTAGGTTGCGTCAGTATCCTCTTGAGTTTCCAATTATGCCTCGCAGAGTGTAGGTTGTATGATACAATATCCAAACCCACCGTTGTACCGAAAGCAATTTTTGGTCGAACAAGATTTGGCGGTAAGTAGCTATGAATAATGTTGACTGCTCTCGTCATATCATCCGTGGCGTAACTCTCCACCACTGTCTCGGAATCATATCGCAATCTAACCTCTTTGGTTTCTCTGTCTCTGGTCGTGATATTACAGATGCCTGACAATACAAATATCGTAGTGGGTCTACTAACCATGATGGTTCCCCTCGCTCTTTCAACTAGGGACACCGTGTCTGCTCCGGGTGATGTAAATACCTGGATGTCAATGTTTGTTTTGGCATGGAGGATATCTGACAGGCCCGCTCCCCTCGAGTCACAAAGAACAAGAAGCGCGCGCCTTGGTAGATCCATCCTAAGTATGAACTTGCCTATATGTAATAACGTGAGCCCGGCTCCACCCAATAGAGTTATTCACGCTTCAATTCCTCTCTGATTTCATCCAATAAATTACCAAACTTGTTTTCGCCCGTGAATGATGCTCGCTTTAATCCTACTCTTCCGCCATTTGCAATGATGACCCCGCGCACGCGGCGGCCAACTCCCCATTTTTTTGAAGCGGTGACCTCGTACAGTTTACCAATTGACGGATTTAATAGTTCTTTTTTTAGGAACTTATTTTGTTTGAATTTTAACGTGACGATTTCCTTCAAAATCGACTCTTCTTTTAGTTTCCACGCGTCCCTTTGCTGCTGAGTAGCCGCATGTTCCAGCTTCTCCCCCATGCTTTTCACGTGGGCGGAGCTTGTGGCTTTGTCGATCATGCGCGCCACTTCCGGCCTGTCATAGTGAAAAGCTTTTTGAGCTTGGTAGGCGTGTTCTGCGCTTTTGTACATGTTGTTGTTGTAATTCACGCTGACTTTGTAGAAGTTAGAGAACGGACTTTCCTTTCCATGAAAGCCTAGCCCCCCATCATCAATTTTGAAATGTGACACGTCTTTGGGACAGCAACCCTCAGGTAAATGATGTAAGTCCCATTGGGAATAAACTGTTTTCCCCATCTTTATGTGACTGAGTATGAGATCGGCATCGTGCTTGTTCAATCTTAGAAGTTTGTGACAATCGACTACTAGTTTGTGATCGTTATCTTTTTGATCCGGATGGTACTTGTTAAACCAAAGCCCCGTGTTTGCCTTCCTCCTAAGATCTTTGGATTTATTTAAGACTTCTTTCTTGGTGCCCGGACAATTTAGTTCTATATAGATTGCTCGTACACGTTTTTTGTTTAGAATACCGACTCTATACGCCTCAATCATCTGCTCAGTTTTTATGTCCATGACAGTACTGAGAAGTTCCATGACAAATCTTTGTGTATTTTCTTGTAATTGTTCGGTCTTCCCCGTAGTTACTATATATTTGTCCCATTTCTCTGGTATACCTTCTAGTATTAAATGAGTCGTTCCGTCTGTTACCCCGACTGATTGTTTATTTTTGACACTATTAATGTCGTCAACACTTTTATCAAGACCAGAGACTTTTATATTCAAATCTTTGAATCCATCATGAGCGCTTTTTATTTCCTTCTCAAAAGCTCCCAATTTCTCCCTTATCTCGAGTATTGACTCATTTATATCGTCGTTTAGTTTGGCTACCTCGGCCCTAGCTGTAGCGTCGGTACTTCCCCCATGTTTTTTAGTCATTTGGGCCCATTTCCCAAAGAACTCTCCTTCCTTTTCAATACCGTTTGTCGTTTCTAGAACTTTTGCATATGTTTTTTCAATGTCCTGCACCCTCCTGTTTATTTTTTCATATCTCAGTTCTGTCCACTTGAAAGTGTTATCTAGCTTCGTTGCAATTTGATCTATCCTTCTGTTTACTTTGTCTACCTCGGTCGCAGCAGCACCCGCAGTTAGCATGATGTAATTTATTTTCAATTCCTTCTCAGAAATTTGAGAGACCACTCTTTCTGTAATCCTATTTATTAGCTCCTCCTCAGTTTCTGGTTTAACCATAATATGATTGAGCACTGGATCTTTTTCTGTCTCTGTTAAGCTATCAACGCCTGTATTTGCCTGTTGTGACTCAACGTCGTTAGGCTTTATGATTTGTGACACCGCTGACACTAAGTCGGGCGGTTGAGATTTTTGCATGTCACGATCCAAAATTTCAACGCTAGAATATTTCTGACCCCTTACACTACAAAAATCACTGTCACTCTGAGATGTAACTACACTACAGTTTTTACTTGAGGTATTGCTTGTGTCATTACTTTGAGTGGACTCGAGTTCATCAAATTTTGAGAGTAAACCAAATTCAAATTCGACCTTCGACGGTGAATGTGACGGCTCTGTTTTGGGACTGTCAGGAGTGACAGTAAAACCGTCAGGAATGACAGTAGAACCGTTATTTTGTGCGTCAATAGGTTCGAGATCATTCTCCTTCTGCTGATCGTCGCAACCAGGTTCATCTTCTACTATTAAAAGACTGTTGTTATTCTGTGATTTTTTACACTGTATTTCTTCAGATTTAGTGTTATTTTCAGAGATTAAATCTAGCGATAAATTGACATCATCGTTATGGTTTTTTTGAGCCTCGGCTGCCGAGCCGACTGATGGAGCCAGATCGACTACTATTTCAAGACTATCATTTCCAATTTCCTCCGTTTCATTATCACTATTATTCTCAAATGAAGAATTCTCCAGATTTTGCGATACTACTTTTTTTGCACCAGTATCCCTTTGCTCAGTGGGTATAATGAATTTTCCTTGTGTAAATTCTAACTCTACGGTGTCGTCAAGGAGGACCTTGCTTGCGCCCTCATCACTACTGTCACAACTTTCTTTTGATCCATTAAAGTTTACTTCTAAACTGTCAAAATAAATATCATCAGATTCCCCATCAAAATGATCTATTTCAACTGTTTCCAAGATTTGTCCTACCTTGTTTTTGTTTTTCGAGATAAATAGTTCACAGAGCTCCTTCAATTTTTTCGGTACGACGTCAATCATGACGTGGACGTCCATGTTTTTGTCCATGATTCGCTTCGTTGAAGTGTCCGATTTGTATTTATGAAGATATCTCGATATAGCAAGAAGAACTAATCCTCAACTTGGTCCAGCTGATTCCTTGATCATTCGTAAATATTTTTGCCGATTTGTAGAGTCAGGTCTTTTTCCTCTAATTTCGCTGAAACCTATATGGTTAGTTGACGGCGCTTAGGCTGTTCTACCTTTTCCCGCCATCTCTTCTACTAATATCAAGCAATCGACTACTGATGCGCTTGTTGAGTTTGTATGTGATGTAAATAGAGCTATGAGTCTTAAAAAGGTAACAGTTGCGTGTTTTGTGGATTTTAGCAAAGCCTTCAATTCTGTGGTTCCGACTTTAATGATAAATAAATTATATGATATAGGTATTGAAAAAGATTTAATAAGGTGGTTTGATTCATATCTGAATAAGCGTTCACAGAAAGTGAGACTTAATGGAATTACCTCTGAAGTGTCGAATATTAATTATGGTGTACCCCAGGGTTCTATACTAGGACCTATCATGTATTTAATCTATGCCAATGACTTAAAACACTTAAATTTGGAAACAAAATATTTGCAATATGCCGATGATACGGTTTTCTATATATCAGGTAAAAGCACAAAAGAATGTAAAAAACTATTGAATAAGGACATGGATGTATTTGATAAATGGAGTAAAGGTAATAGACTCCTAGTAAATAAGAAAAAGACAAAAATAATGGTGTTTGGAGTGGACAAAAATAAAGGTAGTGATGGTGATACACCTAAAGTCATCTTTGATAAAGAGAACATAGATGGAATTAAAGCCTATACCTATCTAGGGGTGACAGTAGATGAGAGATTACAGATGAAAGATCAATTTAACAGCCTTGTGAAACAACTGAATGATAAAATATTTGCCTTTAGAAAAATAAGACCGAATGTGACTAAATTTGCAGCCATACTAATAGCGAAATCAAAGATGTTATCAATATTCGACTACAGCCTGTTTAGTCTATGCTGCTTAACACAGAAAGACTTGGGTAAACTACAAAAGATACAAAACAGAATACTGCGTATCGCACTTGGATGTGATTATTATGTAAGCAATATTGAAATACTAAGACAAACTGGAGTCATGAATATCAAGCAAAGGCTAAAATACAATCTATGCAATATAGGACATAAGGAGGTATATTTAAAAGGTAACGCCATATTTCCGGCTAGGAATACGAGACAGGCCCAAGCCCCTATGTTGGGTAATTTTGCCCCAAAAACTGGTAAAGATGAAAAATGTCTTTTTAATTGTATAAATACGTCCTGGAATAGCCTTGGAGCGGACTTAAGGCTGATTGGTGACGAGAAAGTCTTTAAGAATAGTCTGAAAAGAAACATCAAGGAAGAAAATAGACGGTAACGTCACTATAATCCATACATTTCCTCTTGTACTCCCTCATTCCTCTCCTCCCCCCCCCCCTCCTCCCCTCCTCTCTACTTCCATTACTACAGTAGTACACGCTAAATACAAATAAATATAAAACCATAAATGCTTAGATAGTAATGCTGGTTGATCTGCCGCCCTCTACCCCCTCCCTCCCTTGCCCTCGTCCAAATTATGAAACATGGGATAAGCCTGTAACGTATTGTGTTGTATTATGTATGTGTGTTGTATTATAATGGTATTGTGTATAATTATAATTATAATTAACTATACTGATTGTAAAGTACTGTAAACTGGCGCAAATGCACCAAATTGAGGTATACTCGAATACTTAGCTACCTAGGTAACATTGAGGACATATTAAGTCCCTAACTCCATGAACTCATCTCTCAATCCAGATGAGATTACTGTAAATAAATCTACTGTAAAATTCAAACTGTACATAGATCAAACTCTTCACCATCCCACCTCTCTGAAACAGACGGTATAGTCCAGAGACAGGAACAATTTCATACTTCATACTCATTAATCATCTCACTCCTCATCACATAACATCATTATCACTCATTATTCTGTGCGACACAAAGCAATGTCTCATATTTTAGATTAAAATCTTTTGAATATATGTGATGAAAAGCTATTTGTATGTAAAAATGACTCTTTGAAGTAGTAGTAATTGAATGGTATAATAATATTATATACAGATGAAGTAAAAACTAGATTAATTTGTACACCTTTGTAATTATTATAGACGGATGATTCGATAACATGAAATGATAACAAAATGTAAGATTTCAGGGCATGAGGAAAATCACCCCTGGGGTGAGATTGTATCATATTGTTATTAATTCCTGAATAAAGATTTTAAACCAAAAAAAAATAAAAACAAAAAAAGATAACCACTAACAATATATCTCCATGGATTTAGATAATCCTATAATACACTTTCGTGGATACTACTGTGATGAATTTAACAGATAGGAATATTAATGGCTCCTATGAGTCTTTCTTAAAAGTTATCTCATCAAATGTTATCCATAGGTATAGAGAAAAAATATTCAAACGAATGGGGACATGCTCTCACCACTGTTCCTGCGTCGCTTGGTGGCCTTTTGTCCTCTGGCTTTATGCAGCTCCTTGTAGTGCATGGGTTTGGAGCCCGGCCATGTGCCAGTGTTGAGTTTGGCCAGCCATATCTTCCTAATACATTTGTCATCAGGACAGCCCAGTATGACCCGCCTTACATCGGCCTCGGACAGACCAAAGTGTTTCTCGCCAACTGAGTAAATCTTCTTCACCTAGAAGTAGAATTTGTAAAAATTACTTTAAAAAATCTTTCAGTTTGATAAACTTGTTTGGTATACTTTATAACATTTTCTCAATGGTATGTCATGAATTCGGGTGTAGCTTTTGTTGTATTTCTTATTTTATTTCTTATTATTATATATCGTAGTAAAGTTCAATTCAAATACTTGTTAATCGACGAGATCTTTGTTATCAATGTCAGAGTCTGAGTGTTCCTTTGATGAGGTTGATATGATATAATGTGGCTGTTTTAATACTTTTATGTTGTTTTAATAACAGTTTTCACTTGTAAGCAGCCAAGCACACTGCACCAGCAAACACAGACTGAGACATAATAGGCCTATAGGCTATCTGCTACCATTCTGCAGGCGGGAGATTTCACTGTATCCGGCCACCTAACGTGGCGCCATCTTTTGTTTCGTGTCGCAACTTCACCTACTGTCCGACTAGCTTACTACTGATAACACTTCTACCCTTCATCGCTAGAAAATAAATTAATAAGTGTCGGCAATCATAACATTGCATATTCATTCCCCGTAAATTAATTCACTGATTCTCTGAGCCTGAGGGTCTGGGTTAAGAAATATTTCGGTAAGCCTAAACTTAAACGTTGACGTCAAGTTGTGTGCCATCGGCGAAAAGCATGAAAAGGTGATCACAATAAAAAGTGAAATTGAAGGAACACACTCTCTATTAAATGGAGGGGAAATGTAACATACTCACCTCATTAATGGAGTTATTAACCCCTCTGTGGCCGGGTCCATCAAGCCACCCTCGGGTGTGTACGAACATGATGGTGGCCGGAAAGTCCTCAAGAGGCACGACGATCCCTCCGGTCGAAATACACTCCAGTGTGTCGGGCTGCCTCACTGAAAGTCTCAACTTTTCGGCCAAGCTCAAGAAAGTCTCGACGCGAACCACACTACTTATTTGTGGGGCTGGACATTTGTCTGAGACAGAGAGGGTTCCCTTGTCAGTGACTAGTATTTGACGTCCGACGTAGCCATGATAAATTCCTGCGGAAACCAAGCTTTCGGTTGACGGGATCTTTCCAGTCTTGAAAAAATATACAAATAGCCCATAGGCATCTCTCGAAAGTGTCGATGGACACGTTTGGGAACCCAGAGTGGGAGGCATTTGGCTCCTTAACTGTCCCAACCTAGAAGAATATCCGAAAATCCCGAAAGTGTTTCTCTAGAGCTGTGTGTAAATCACGTGCGAGAAACCAAGGCTTTGGTCCGGTTGTGACGTCATTTACCGCGGTACGGTACGTCGTCTGCTGGAGACGCGCGCTTTTGGGAGTCAAATCTGGGTCAGGACTAGACAGCGTCCGTCTTTCTCAGCAATTATAAATTTGTTACGTTAGCTTAGGTCGCGGAAATAATCGAATTTCCGGTGGTTTAATAGCCTACAGGTAGGCTAGGCAGGCTAGGGCCTAGGCCTATATTAATTTATATCTAGCCTACAGCTTAAATATCTAGGCCTAAAAGGTTTAGGCCCTAGGCCTAGAGCTAGGCCTATAGGCCTAGGCTACCCATATAGTAGGACTAGCCCTAAATTGTTCCCGTCTGAAATTGAAAAGTTTAGGCCTACGAGGAAAAAGATCAGTGGTGGACCGAGAAATTTCTACACTCTGAGCTGATGACCTGATGTAGCCTATAATTATATGACCTAGGTCTAGGTGGCATAGCCTGGCTATAGGCCTAGGCCTAGTTTAGACTATAGGCCTAGTCACTGGAAGGAGGCAGTGCCTAGAGGGCACTGTCCAAGGGGTAGTCACTGGAAGGAGGCAGTGCCTAGAGGGCACTGTCCAAGGGGTAGATCTAGGGCCTAGAGGACTAGGGCCTATAGACCCTAGCCAAATCCAGCGCCTCTAAGAACTTTGGAAGAAGGCCTGTGTTCCGGCCTGTGTTGAACTTCACAGCATAACATGCCTAGGCCTATAGGCCTACCTAGACGGAGTATCTATCTCTACCTCATGTCCCAGGCAGACGGAGTACGGTAGCCTATCTATCTCAGCCTCCCAAAGCAGGGACGATTCTACTAATCTATGACTCAGGAACGCAGGACGCAAGGAGTAAAGCCCTGTTGGGGAGGATGATCTATCTCTACCTCCTGTCCCAAGTATGGAAGGAAGGTCTGGGTATTTCTGGCTAGCCTACACCAATCTCTATAGCGTCGCAGTAGCCTACGCCTACAATGTTCAGATCTCTAGATAATTTTTCATATCAAGAAATTTTGTATTTTGTAGTAAAATCGGCAATATCTAACATTTAAAGAGTAGGCCTAGGCCTAGCTAGGCTTATCCGTGTTAAATCTTTATTTTCTCCTTTTAACTTTCGTTGTCTTAACATGCGATTGTGTAGGCAGCTGCGCATCGGTGGCCGCGCCAATATTATAGGGCCTACTGTAGTTGAAATTGTTGCCACGGTAGGACATTTTTCTCGTAGGATCGTCTCCATTGTATATTCTAATTGTATATTCTAATTATAATCTAAAAGTTTAAAGTCTGGAGCCTAAAGGATAACATAAGTGGTCTGGATAAGTTTCTATCCTCGGTATTTCTGTAATGGGTAGTTCAAATCTCTCCTCCTGGGTCCCTGCCGTTATCCCTGGCGCCACCTGGTGGAACGGCTACTCTTATCGAGTGCTGCCGCCACCTGACGGTATAACAGACTGTACTAGTACCGTACTAGTAGTCGGTAGAATATGGGAAGTGGACATTGACTCAGGTATTCTTAGCACTTGTGCCGTGGCTTACCATAAATTGCATTGCAAATGTCCTCTTTATCCGTGAAGTCCTTAAAGAGGGGGGGGGACATACTCTACCCCCCGTATCTCTTGGTTGGGTGGACCATAACCCACCCCCACCCACCCCCCACCCCCGATCTTTTCAGCGTCTAGCTGTAATAGTAGCCAATAATTTCAGAGGCTAGTTAGTAGGCCTATAGCTGGTTTGTAATATCAGTAGGTAACCATAGAACTAACGAATAGTGGGATTCTTATATGTTAGTAGTTACAATATAACGTCTGTAATAGAACGTGTGTATATCAAGAATTACAATAGGGGATTTGTAATAGCACCAGCATATGTCAGGAGTAAGGGTAATGAGTACTCTCATGAGTACGAGTTGAGTACATATAGAAAGACTTAGGTGACATAGACACACTTGTTTTCTAAATACCTGATAGTAGAAGATTCTTGTAAAAACTATAGGCCTATAGTATTTAGAAGAAATTAATATTAATTATTAATTCAATTTCCAATTGAGCAATAGTTATATACTGGAGAAATGTATTGTAATCTATTAAGGTGTCTTTTTGTAATTATTTTATTCAATCAAATTCTCAATCTATCAATCATAGTTTATACATGAGATCATTAGGAATTCAATTACTTGCTGTATCTTACCGACAACTCAATTCCTTGAACAAGAACGCTACAACAGTTTCCCTTTAACAACATGTAATAGAATAATATTATACATGGAATAATACATACAGGCGATTGAAAACACAAACTTCCTTATAAACTACAAACACCATTCTTACCACTGAATGAAATACTGAAATCGGGCACCATTGCATAACATAGAGCGAATAACGATTTTTTCTAACTAACATCAAAGATTATAGTAAGTATAACGTATTATAATCTTTGCTAACATCCACAAATAAGTTGAATATGAGATGATCAATACATAATGGATCACAACTATGCAACAAGTCGGACCATCACCGACGCTAAACAATGTGATATATCACATAATATTGTCAGGGTGTATGTCTACTGGGAGAACCCTAATTCTCGGGCAGAACATAATGATGAAAGAATGAAAATAACAAGAGGGAAATGTCCATAAGGTTATTGTTATGCTGCATTAATTGCTGTTCTGGTCCTGTAACAACATTTGAAAGCCATTGGTGTGATTCTTTTTGTCTGTCTTGCCCTTCTGTGTATTTGTTTCTCGTTGAGATGTATATTTCCCCTTGAGGGATATTTTGACCGCTGTGTTGATAGGCGAAACGACGGGTGCATTAGGTGCATCTGGACAGCGTCTGAAATTGAGGAAATTCATATTAATTACTTAGCACAGAAAGTACGAATGTCAGGATAGATGGAAGATCTTCTAGAAATTATACTTGAGATGCCCATGGACACAAAAAAACTAGTTATGAAGGTGGTGACACTATTGAACTGTATGTACATTGCCGTTTTGAAGAGCTTTTAATTGTTAATGGGTCAAATATTCAGACTATGCACAATTGGCAGCTGTACACATTTAATCAATTTTGCTAAATCAAGCTGAAATTTGGTCAATACTAGGTAAATTCGAGCATATTTGGCATTGCATTGATTCTAGCAATCTGTTTAGTTAGCTTGAACTGTATTTTGAAGTTTATTTTCGTCTGAAATTTGGGTTATTTGAGAGAATTAGTAAAGGTGAATTGTACATTTTCTGGCGATTTCACCCTTATACTCACTTCCTGATTTTAGGTGTGCTGGTTATCGGAGATAAGAGAGCAGATGAGGGTGGTGTAGCGTTCAGCGAATTTAGAGAAGCATCGTAGAAAGAACCAGCACTCGATATAGAGGATAGTGAGGCTGTGAGTGACCGACTCTGTGTTACAGAACCAGTACGTACACCCACTTCTACTGCACTCAGACTCTCGCCTATGCCACTGTCTAATGAGTACTTCTCACCCTCTTTATATACTCTTTGGAATGGTGTAATATCTTTGGAGCGGACGTTCACGCCTGAAAAAAGGACATTGAATTTAGTTGAATTGAAAAGATTCAGTATTCAGTTCTCGACTGCAATCAAGAGGATTCTCTCAGTCTCCGATTACATTTATTTCAAGCAGAGGACAATCCCGCTTGCAATCATTGCCTGAAGTCGGGTCTCTGCTATGTCTTCAGTAATTATAATGTACAGATAATGAGTGATATCTAAATAGTACACCAGTTTGCCCTAGAACTGCGTAGATGGGAATATGCTAAATTTGGAGCTAAAACTAAGACATTACTATTGGTGATAATCTATATTGATTAATGAATATAATTTTTTCTTTCGGTGTAATAATTTATATGTGTCTAGATGTTAGCTGAAAACATCGAAATTTTACGATAGCTTATGAAATAAAACAAACAAACAAAACGCGTACTCAAAGCGAGTAATAACGGCAGGTTATTAATATCGGTCAGATCTCCAGAACATGTACAATTGGCAACTCTACACAATTAGTAAATTATTCTGCTAAATTAGACTGAAAAATGGTCAATAATAGGTATATCTGAGTATATTTGATATTGCCTTGATTCATACAATCTGTTTGGTTATGTTGAACTGTATTTCGAACTTCATTTTTGTCTTAATTTTGGGTTATTTAAGAGGATTGGTGAAGGCGAACTGTACATTTTCTGGCGATCTCACTCATTTATATACGGAGAGGAAATTTGTAATCAAATAAACAATACCCATTGTAGTAACATAGTAGAAAACCATTAAATTCATATTAATTGTATTTCATTATATAGTAGATGATAAGCCTAATTCGGCTAGGAAATAATGTTACCTAGATTCTTCCGTACAACGATGAAATGTAATAGAATCGCATCTTCAGGACATAACGAAAATCACAATTGATCTGTGAGAGTGTAATTGTTATCTTTTGCCTGAATAAAAAAACAAACGTTGAGAAAAAAACTTTCGGTACTCACCTTTGCTAGAGAGTTTCTTTGCTTTCTGAGATTGCTTTCGTTGCTTGATTTTCCGGTCACCACCAGGGTACGAATCGTCCTGACCACAGAGGTAACAGTGTATAACCTGAGTTTGCGAAAAACTAGATTTTAGAACTGAGAGAATGAATATAATTTCTTGTATCGTAATACTAGTCAAGGGCTTGCAACCAAACCTCTGTAATGCATTATTTTACCTTGTTTCGATGAATTCATATCCCATTAATAGGGAATTGTTTTGCAGAAATTAATGTTTATTAGTATCTATAAGTTTTGGACACACTTAGCTAGACTCTCTTAATACTAGGAGTCACTGTGAAATATAACTTTGTAATTTGTGTTAATATGTTCTACCTCGTTGTGTCATACCAATAATTTTTCAATTTACATAACTAGCCCCTTCCCCTATGAAGGTCAGATCGTCAGAAAATGTACAATTCATCTTTACCAATCCTCTCAAATAACCCAAATTTAAGAAGAAAATTAGATTCAAAATACAGTTCAACATAACCAGACAGATTTATTGAATGAATACAATACAGATTATACTCTGATACACCTAGTATTTATTCTTTTTCACTCTAATCTAGCAGAATTTGAGGGATTTTAGATTGTGCATTTTCTGAAAATCTGACCCATGAAGGCTAGCCCACTAGTGATTAATCCTGCAGTTCTATTGGTCGCGCTGCACCTGCCAGGTGACTCGCGCACCTACAGGTGCCTTTACCTACTACACCTGGTACATACCATTTTTATACGGCAATAAACAAACGTTCATACTCGACAAGTTCTTGATGATTCGTTAAATTAAAAATACCAGGGAGATGATTTTAAGAGAGTAATATTAACGGGGATAAGAAGCTAGTAATGAGTGATTCCAGCACCCCATGGGAGGGTTTTAGGGCGGGCATGTTATACCCTGCATGCAAACTCATCGAGTTGCCTCAAAACAAATTTAATTTCAATTATCCGTACTGCCTACCAAATTTCGAAAAATATTTCCTCGAGAGGATTGGCCAAAAGTACATCAAACGTTCCCACAAATAGGTACATCCTGACCAGTCCAGGCCCAAACCCTCAGATCAGATAAGAATGGTATGACAATGATTGGACGCCTACTTCGCTAATCAGTTTCCTGGCCTAGGACTATGCGTTCTAATGGTATCATAATGACATTTTGCGGTATTGATGGAATTATAATGGCACTTTGTGGTGTGAGGCGAGAGGCTTTCCCTTCGTTTGAAGGGACTCTCTCATCTTTGGGCCTGAGCTGTGACCAACGATCGAGGTCGGCATGGGGCAAAACCAGATTTGAAATATCGTGTTCCAATAAAGTGCAGTACCCCATATCTGAGTATTATCCGATAATACTCAGATAATTATGGGATACTGCACTTGAATAACAGTTAAATATGTACTAAAACCCCAATTATGTAGGTCCACCATAAGCCACTCGCCACCATTGAATTTTGTACCACTTTCTGGTACTATTCTATTGAAAATAAATTAAGTTTTTTTTTCATAACTCAGCCCATAATTGGAATTTCTTTTTTATTCAAGTAGTGGTTTATTTCTCTCGGGAGGGCGCGTCCAATAGGCTAATTTTAAAGAGAGTGGAAGACAATTAAAATTTTCGATTATCGTTCTCGGATCAACGACAGGGTGCAGATTATATATACATATTGTACATGTACATGTGATTGAGTTAGAAGTTGAATAAAAACATTAAAATAATGCTCACAATAGTATTAGATTCTTTCTTGTGCTTCCTCGTCAACTGTGCGCGCAATCGTCCAAGCATCTCGCCCTTCTTTTCCCGTTCCAACAATCGACTCATTTCATTGTCTGGCTTTGTCCTTGGTTTCACTCTAACTCGGTGGTTTCCTGGTACGAGGATTGCTCCGCATAATGAACACACCATTTGCCTGTTAATGTCCTGTGGTATACCCTTTGCTGAGGCACAAGAAAAAAGACGAAGCAACTTAATAAACACTCCCATGTTTAAACAAGTTTTCACCGTTAGATTAACAGAATTCAGTGCTCAGAGTCGGAATGAGAGGAACAATTAATCTATGTGTCTCGACCAAATAAGTTTAACTGTCCCTTACACAAGGGTTTCAGGCTTATATATGAAGCCATTACTCGATGATTATTAACCAGAGAATGCCTCATCATTTGGCAGGTGCTGAGTGGAGGGAGGTGAGCCCGGAGGTGAGTTAAGCAAGTCGCGTAACACAGAATGAGAGGCGCGACTCGTTTATCTATAGTTTGGAGCCATGACACCCTGGAATGTGTGATTAGCGACATCACCCCGCCCTCCCCCAACAGTTTACCCCGGGGCTGTAAGGTGTCAGAATCTTACACCTATTCTTAAACTACTCTTAGACAAATCGAATAATAGCTAAACGAGTATGGAATGAAGTCGTTGTCATAACCAGAGCTGTACATGATGATAATTGGGCGGTTCAGCAAGTCTAACCTATATGGTGTAATCGTCAGAAAATGTACAATTCGCCTTCATCAATCTTCTTAAATAACCCAAATTTCAGACAAAATTAAAGTTTAAAATACAGTTCAACCTAACCAAACAAATTTCTAGAATCAATGCAATGCTGAATATACTCAAATTTTCCTACGTATAATCAGTTTGCCTCTTTGGTCAACATTTATATGTCCTGAGTCATATATCAAACAATATACATCCTTCCACAATGCGGGCCACAATGGATTGGTCTTCTTACACATAAGTTGGAATTTAACTGAAATAAAACCTTGAGCGTGTATGGAGCACTGATAAATATTCCATGCTGAACATGGTATGTTTTTTTTACTCCCATTATTCCATGTAAATCAATATTCATGATGGCAGACATGCAAGTCCTATATTAGATATGTCCTAAACACAAAAAATGTCAGCAATCTTTATAACCCATTTGGGTGAAGGGGTGGGAATTTATCATCCCCAATGGAGAACCTTGCTTGCTAAAATATGATTTTTTCTCTAATGATACATCAAAGGTAACGTTCCCATCTTTCAGATTCCTAATGCATGGCACATTGTAAAATGATTTTTGTACTGCTGTGAATTGATCTCTGCAAGAAAACATTTGAGATATGGCTTCTGGTGGATACCCATGGAGATGGACGGCATAAAAAAAATTCCCCTTCAACTGGCGACAGTTTTTCACAGATTTAAACACTCCAGGAACTCTACATACAGGATATATCTATCTATGTAATTAACCTGAAAGATATATTATTAGGAATTGAGTGTACAAACCTTAACTCTAAAATAATAAATTGGATTATCCTACAGATAAAAGCCTTTATTCACAGGCAAAAACTCTTTGATGGAGGTAATGTCAACTCTAATTATGCCATGTACCAGTTAAGATCAAGATGCAGTGTGGTAATTGATTCGCATAAAATAAAGAGAGTTAGTAAGGAGGAGAATAGACTTTGGAAAAACCTGGAAGCTGACATTAATGAAAACATTGCATTATTGTAAAAATTAAAAGGTAGACCAGGAAAGAGTTATATCTCACCATAATGATGTATGAATGACCCGAAGAAGGGCTATAATGTGTAGCTGTAGAACGAAGACACAAGGAGGGGCACGCCCAATAAACGAAAGCAAGTGGCGCCACCTGGTGGTTATGAAGGAAAACTCTCCTTCGCGTAGTAGCGTGACAACTAGGGAATATGTTCTTAGCATTGTAGAAGCCAAGATGGCAGGATATTGTTCAATAAAGGTTGTTTGTTTAAAAAAAAAACTTATATGGTGAAACTAAAACTTGTCTACTATAAATTATTTCATAACTGGTACTGCACACTAAAAATTTTAATATAAGCTAAGTCATTCTTTGGACCTTGAATTTTAGACCTGAATGATGGTAGTTGCATAATCCTATATATATTTTCCCCTTATATTGAAATAATCATATCTTTGTGATGAATTTAATTATGATATCGACCTATACAATGACTCAAAAAATCTGAAATCTTGTCTTGTTTTATTAATTTGATATAAAGTATGCTCTAGAAGGAATACTTTTAGAGTTATAAGCGATGTGAAAGTCGGCAATTCTAGGAACTATCCCCGCGGCTAGAGCTGTAAACTTTCCTTAGCACCAATAAGGCATGAAAAAGGAAGTTCCTAGATTGACTGGACTACTCCCCTCTTGATCCTACCCTCTCTAACTTCTAAGCATTCGAAGGGCTATATGCAGTATATGTTTGGCTTGTATCCTTTTGAAGGAGTGTCTCTGAGTGAAACAGGCCTTGCATTGAGCCCAACCCGAGGCCTGTTAAACAGATTAGCTTGACCTAATCTGGCGTCCGACCTACCCAGATAGCACCTCCGTGGAGAAAGTGGTTTGTGGACTCAGAGTGCTTTGTAATTATCTCTCAATTCTTTAATTCAAACAATTTTTCCCGAATTTTCCTTAGTATGAAGCGCTCTTGTGTATGTTAAAGAGCTTTTTTTGGCCTGCTAACGACTTTATTTTGTCAGTAAAAAGGTAGTAAAAATTGAGCTAATCAGTCAGTAATGTTGGAACCATGCGTTAACTAATGCAGCCAATGTTAATAGTACTCACAGATAGGTTTAATTGCCCAGATTCAATGAAAGTTAGGCGTGTCCTCGCAGAAAGTATGTGTATGTAATAGTTTTATTTCAAATTTGTACATCTACGTTACTTTTTTAAAGTACGGAAAAAGGGACAAAGAATGAATCAAATAATAAAAATTACATTCAGAACTATCTGTGATTACACAGGTCTTCATAGTCTCCCTAAGTGATAATTTTCTGAAACCTAACATTACCTTAACAATAACGCAACCTTTATACATATATAGTAGGTGGAGGCCACTCCTGTAGAATAAACCATTTGTGATGTGTTTCAGGAAAATGAGTCATAAGTTGTAAAATTTATATTTTTCAAAGTGTTTTTTCAACAAGATCTCTTTATTGAAATGTTGTGATTTTTGGAGGGTTTAGTACTTATAGTCATATGAATACATGCAAACTTTTTATTTCAAAAATAAAAATTTCAAACTTAGAATATAGAAATACTTATTAGGTGGCCTAGTATTTACTATCATAGGAATCGGTTTGATCTCCTCTTTTCAAATATGGTGATACCTCAAAATCCATATTCTGCGACTCATGACTCACTTTCCTAAAACGGATCACATTTAGGGTGAAGCCCGTGGTACAGAGAAGCATGATTGAATTGAGTTTCCCCTTGATATCCTCTATGCACTTTGGCTGTTAGGGACGGATGGATCCATGATTCTATTACTAATGTTCATGGCTCTGATATGATAATTGATGTCAATATTATTATATATAATGGCCCGGTTGGGGATCAATTGCCCCAAGCACATCAAGCCAGTGATTACTGTAAATGTATTAATGTTCGCACAGTATTTATTTTCGCTATTTTCGCGCACCCACCTTGGTGCGTGAAAATAAATCCTGCCCGTATAATTACATATAATTATTGCATAAACAATGTGTGAGACTTCCCTGCTGCGCGAATTCAAATCCCCGCGAAAAGTTGTCAAAGTACTTAATGCGCGAAAATTTATCTGCGCGAAAATAAATACGTTTACAGTATTAGTTTTTGATACTGTAGAGATACTAAAGGACATTCCATGGCAAGAGTTATTGCAGGCCTGGTCTTCACCATTACCTATACTTGATTACCCCAATACAATTGTTTGTTTATAATTATTCAGGAATTACCCAATCGAATACCCATGGGTCATATAATTGCTGTAGCTTTACCATGACCATTTCAGTCACCAGACAATCTTTTCAACTCCTACTTTCAACTCCTATCACAACTGCCACCAACCTTTATTCTAAATCTGGTATTTAAAATTGTTGGTAGTTAAAAAAAAAATAGAGCCTCAGTGGCCGAGCAGGTAGAGTTCTCAACTCTGCTTGCTGGCCTATCCTTATGTGAGTGTTCCTGGGTTCAGATCCAGGCCAATCCAAATTCAAAATAATTTCCATTTCCATCATGAAAGCTGTGCGGACTCTTTAACTAAAGAGTCCGTTCAGAAGACTCAAGGAATGCACCTGGAATTCAGGCTGCATTCATCGAGCATGGGAGTCCGCCCAAGCCAATGCTGGGGAATAGGGGCACAACAGCAAGTGAAGGATAAATGTACATGTAATGGTTCTCGGTTCGTCTCAGATTCTTGTCTCTGGTTCCGGGAATATTAGCAAATGGTGGTTCCTGCCTCTATCAGTGGGCTAGATGGCAAACTATTGCAAATACACCCAGGTTTGAATAACTCTCAACAACAAGAAAGAAATACCAGACAAAATAGTTCTATTGCACAGGTTTTATTCCCTCACTCAGTCACAAGCGGTAGCCAGTGTAGTAGTGACTGTTTGGCTGATTTTCAGAAAATGTACAATTGGCAGCTGTACACATTTAGTAAATTCTACTAAATTAGGCTGAAATTTGGTCAATACTAGGTAAGTTCGAGTATATTTAGCATTGCATTGATTCTAGCAATCTGTTTGGTTAGGTTGAACTGTATTTTGAACTTTATTTTTGTCTGAAGTTTGGGTTATTTGAGAGGATTTGTGAAGGTGAATTGTACATTTTCTGAAAATCTGACCCATACATGAAATGGTCCAGGTCATCTCTGACCATACACAGGTAAATAGGTAGTCATACAGGTTTATGGAGGGTACAAGAGTGGTAAAGGGAATACAAGACACATCCAAGATCCTGTCGGATACAATTAATGTAGACAAATCTTGTAGTTGTAGTTGCTATAAAGTTCAATGTATACAATGAAGATCTTGACATTTTCACTACCTTTGAGCTTCATCTAGCAGCAACCCTTTCTGTCTCTTTTCTCTGTCTCTCTCTCCCTTCTTCTCTATCTCTATTTCCTGGGTATGATCATAAACTGCCTCCCTCTCAGCTCTCCCGCCCTTGATATAACACGTCAAAGTGTTGATAAGGGCGTAAAGCAACCAATCTCACTCACTCACTCCAATAGTGTATCAATACTAACCAACATAGCCAAGATCATGTGCACGCTATTATATTGTCCTTGTGTACCAGGAATATTTGAATATTAAATATTATTTGTGGTAAATTTTGCGATTGTTATTTCTTCAATCACATTTATTATATGATATGTTGTAGACCTGCATCACTATCGTTGTTAAAGTTGCACATTGTACAATTGATAGATTCCCGAGGAAAACAGATGAGAGACAGGTGAGAGGCATTATTGGTGGGACGGAATTGAATAAGCACAATTAAATATGTCACCAGGAATCCGATCACCTGAAATGTAATTAGAAATATAGTTAACGTATATAACTAGAGAGCCATCATCGATCGAAAAATGTTCCGAATATACTTTCGGAACTCACGTGGTCTGTCCAAAAATAAATGTTGTCTCATTTCAGACCGAGCTTTGTCCAATTCTAAGTATACACATTCGGACAATGAACAGCATTGCAAAAGTGAATTTAAATCTATTTAATGAATGAGTGTCTAAAAAATTAGCTTATGCAGGAGAAAGTTGCTTTTGTAAGAAACCTTCAGAATGCTTACCTGTGAGATCGACGAGTAGTCCAATGTAAACAAATTTGCAAATGTAAGTCCAAGTGATTCTCCAGATAGGCGAGTCAAGAAAATTTGAATCTGTAAAGGTATTATCATCCATATTACAAACATGATATATGCCAGTTTAATGTGCAGTATGGCCCCAATAGTTATGCAGTTTAATTTCAGTAGCAGTATCATCCCGGTGTACTATATGTTTAGTTTTATTCAGCGCTGTTATAGGTCAGGTTTTCAGAAAATGTATAATTCACCTTCACCAATCCTCTCAAATAACCCAAATTTAAAACAAAAATAAAGTTCAAAACACAGTTCAACCTAACCAAACAGATTGCTAGAATCAATGCAATGCGGATTTTACCTAGTATTGGCAAAATTGCAGCCTAATTTAGCAGAATTTACTAAATGTGTACAGCTGACAATTGTACATTTTCTGAAAATCTGAGCCATATATAAAACTATTGAATTGTGGTAATCCTTTAATTAAACACGTTAAAGCAGCAAGCGCAAGTGCTTTGGCTTATTTTCATTATTAACCAACGGACAAAAAAAAGTAAAGGTGTAGAGAGTAATACAGAAAGAAACGAATATGACCTGTTGCCCCGTTTGAACATCAAGGTAGTGCATTGGTAGAGAGAGCAGAATATCCTTGGGAGAATGTGCCTGAAGGGAACAAGTTTACAATAGTGAGGTCATTGTCTTTATTTAAATGTACTTCTAACGTTCCTGCCAAATCCATCTCTTACACATCTCTATTCATTCATACCCACATCCAATCTTTGTCACTCATTCTCCTTTATTTTCCCCACCATCCTCAATCACTCCCCCCCCCCCCCCGCCCCCCAGTTTAGTATTCTTGGACTGGAAAAATGTATATGGGTCAGATTTTCGGAAAATGTACAATCCACCTTCACCAATCTTCTCGAATAACCCGAATTTCAGACGAAAATAAAGTTCAAAGCTCAGTTCAACCTAACCAAACAGATTGCTAGAATCAATGCAATGCCGAATATACTCATATTTACCTAGTATTGGCCAAATTGCAGCTTCATTTAGCAGAATTTACTAAAGGTGTACAGCTGTCAATTGTACATTTTCTGAAAATCTGACCCATAAGGCACAACGGCACAAGGCACAAGGCACAGCGCCAGGTGAAGGCTTTTAAATCGCTCTTTATTTTAAAATAATATTTGCATATATAGTTCGACTTGCAATTATGTATTTCCATCCATAATTAATGCGTATTCAGCTTTAACTGAGAATAGTGTAACCTTGCATAATGTTTAGCTGAAATAAAAACTTTAAAATAAACAAACTAATACTTTCAAATTTGTCTTTTGAAAAAAAAAGAAGATAAAATATCAATTTCCATAAAAATAAAATGACAAATTCGAACTCACCAATGAGTGGACGGTCATACAGACGTATAGAAAGACAATGGTTGTGGATATGATTGCAAGGGTATCAGCTAAAGATAAGATGACTGAGCTAATTGAACCATCATGTATCTTCACAACGATAGATGTATAAATCAAGAGAAGGATGGTCACGACTGATATGCCAATTTCTAAGGTGAAGATGGGGAACAGAGCGTTATCAATTTGCTTAAGGATCTTGAGTGTACTCTCATAGCTCATCCTAATATTACTGATCGTATCTAAGGATGTAGTAGCCATTGAATCCTCATGTCTCTCCAATTTCGAACAAAAATCGAGAAGCTTTTCCCTGATGACCGAGAACCGTTGTTTAATTAAAAATGTGAGGAAAATCCAGAGTACCCAGAACGCAATCCACATGAACACAGAGGTCCATTCGAGAGCTGCAAAGAGATTGATAAACAAGAAAGAATGTGGATGACCAGCTTGGAATGGGTACATAGCCATTGCAATCTTCCAATCCTTATCCGAATGAACCCTGTAAAATACACCCGCCAGCGTCGACATGGAAATGAGAAATAGAGTGATGGACAGTATTTTGCTACACTGTCGAGGCGTCCGTCTTAATATAAACCCTAGTCTACTAAGATATTCTGCCTCATCAGCTCCTGCCAAAGAATATGTTCTTTTCATGATATCAGGTAGCTTTTGATATCCTCTAAGAAGAAGCAAGTAAAGTATAGGAATTGAAGATAATACCAAAATATACGATATCCGTTCTATCATTGCGTCACTTCCCTCATCCCGGACAGAATACAGCCAAAGATTAACTTTTAGACAATTCAAAAACATGACACTGAAGACCAACACGCTGTATACTATAGCTACAATTGCATACCATACATTGCGCCTTTTAAGTATGCTGAAATAGTAAATTCCGAATATACTGAAAAACATTTGAAATGGGTGGTTTTTGGCAACTTCTGACACCTCTTTAGACTGTCTCATTGCGGAATTAGAATCAGCAATGGCAGACTTGGGCCGCACTCTGATTTGCTGAAACATTTCAGCGTCCTTCGAGATTCCTACCGAAAAATGTCCTCCCGCCTGTATTCCCAGCCTGTCAATGAGTTTAAACGATATTTGTGCGTCATTGAATATGAGGAAAAGGCGAAATTTATAATTCATTACTGGAACAACAGAAGCTAAATGGGCCAATATTTGTCAAATTGATTACCGATGTTGGGCGTCAAAAAGTACATGTAGGAATTCATGAATCAATCTTGAGTTTTGTATTTAATAAGTACTATATTTTAGGTTTGATATTTCTATTTTTTAAAGAATAAGGTTTGTAATATTTCTGGTTGGACAATTACTAGTGAAGTAGCTAAATATACTCCATAGGATGAGCTTATAAATGCATGTATTTATTTAATACACTGTCCTGAAATTTGGCACATGTATTCATACGACTAAAACTCTGCCCACACACAGCCGATTTCCCCCCAATTTAGGTCTCCCGATGAATCCTAAGATTTAATTTCCAATCGATTCTGGTTTATGTTATTTCAAAAACATAAATCAGGATTTGAAATGAAATCATAGGATTCACCAGAAGACCCAAATCGGGGGACAATCGGGGGACAAATCGGCTGTGCGTGGGCAGTAAATACCTAAGAACATTCCTACAAAGGGGTTTTGTGAATAAAACACACTGAAAAATATCAATTTTGCGACTTGTGACTCATTTTCCTGTAACACATCACAAATGAGGGGCTTATGTGAGAAAGATGTTGTACTTTCCTTCCATTCAAGAGGTTTGTTGTCCCACAGCTGCAGTTTACCTGAACATGCCGCCATAAAGCAAATACAAGATCTCCATAAATTTACAAAGGTCTCGTGAGGCATTGATCCCTTTTAATTTGCATTTAGCGAGGTGTGTTTTGTCCCCAAACTGTCAGGATAAAAATGTGTCATAGAAAATATACAACATATCCAACAGTTTTCTTTTTCAAATATCATTTTCCTTTTCTAAGATATTCCAATACATAATCAACTATTATGGATATGGGTGAAATCGTCAGGAAATGTACAATTCACTTTCAGCATACCTCTCAAATTTCCCTCATGTAAGACAGAAATTAGATTCAAAATATAATTCAACTTAACCAACACATAGTTTAAATCCCCTCAATACCAAATATACACAGATATACCCAGTATGTACCATTTTTACAGCCTTATTTAGCAGAATTTACAGCTGTCAATTGTACGTTTTCTGGAGATCTGACCCATATCCTAATAACCGAAGAGATGCTTTCTTTTCTTTCTCTCACAGTGATATACGGGTCAGATTGTCAGAAAATGTACAATTGGCAGCTGTACACATTTGGTAAATGCTGCTAGATTAGGCTGCAATTTGGTCAATGCTAGGTAAATTCGAGTATGTTTGGCATTGCATTGATTTTAGCAATCTGGTTGGTTATGTTGAACTGTGTTTTGAACTTTATTTTCGTCTGAAATTTGGCTTATTTCAGAGGATTGGTGAAGTTGAATTGTATATTTTCTGGTGACTTCACCAACACACATAGCCATCTTTCTTATGCCAGAGTCAGTTGCTCATTTTCATATACTACTATGTGGTGTTTGAATAGTGTCCCTTAGGCTATTCTCATAGACCAGAAATCCGACCAAAATAAAGTTGGTTATTATATGATACATTTCATTTCTGTAAAAGAATAATTAGTTTAATAATTGTTTTGTAGGTAATGCCCAAGAAATAGTGGTTGTATGTGGATAAATTGCATTTATTTGTATATATTGATGTTATTTAGATTGTAAAAATAATCAAGGTGTGCAAGTCAATCCGTGATTAGGAAAGGAGCAAAAAAGGAAGAAATCCTGACTGTCATATTTTAAAAGGACCAAATGCAATGCGTAATAGCAGCAGATAACACTGGTCATAGGTAATAGGGGAGTGGTAATAGTAAAGAACTTCTTGCAATGGGAGAAAAGATCTCAGTAATGAAGAAATAGGAATATCTGGTTGGTAATAGGAACAGGTTTCTTAGTAATGTATTTTGGCTCTGCGTAATATGTGCAAAAAAAGAAGAAAAGTCTGTAATATTGCATACATGGTACAGATGACGACTCTGGGACACAACAAGGTGGGAGAAATATGGCGTTATTATAGTGGCAGTCCAGGGATTTAGCAAAAGTGAGGAATAATTCCTCTAAGTATTATGGTTTTAAACCATAATACTTGGGAATTTTTTATTGGTATTCTATTTACACTAACTTTTGAGCGGATGGGTGTGCTCTTCTTCAGAAGATGTTACAATAATTTCAAAGGACATAGGTGCACTTTTATGCAGTCAATGACATGGGTTTTTATATACAGTTGCCCACACAGAGTGGTGTTGCCTGGGTGCAGTGAATAAGTCATTGTTGTTTCAATTGATTAGAATTTTTTTTTATTCGGGTAGGTATAAAGTGAATGATCATGGTGATCTTTTACTTATATAATATGATTGATTCAGCTGATTAAGCTGGCTGTTTCATTTAGAATGATTAACTCAAAACGTTTCTATTCTTCCATAATCTTTTTTTTATTATATGCGCATTCCATTTAAGAGGTGCTATAATAAGTGGGGTGCTATAAAAATATTCATATAGTATATATGTACTATATGAACTACTTCATCACCAAGTCGGCCCCTTTTATGTACCAAATTGTATGCCCATATAATAAATAATTAAAGAATGGAACTCGCCTGCAATAATCGAAAAATTTATTGGACTTGATTCGTCCACATAAGCACGATGCCGTAGGCATCGTGCTTATGTGGACGAATCAAGTCCAATAAATTTCTGATTATTGCCGGTTCGTTCCATTCTGTCTATCTATAGTCCCACCTTGAAACAGTGACCTCCTTACATCACATTCTTGCAAATTAAAGATAAACTTGAACTAAGATAAGATCATAATATTTGCCCTGGTAGAAATTCGATAATGCAAACACTCAAGGCACTCAAAAACTAATCAAGTTCCAACTTTCAAACAATGAATAATAGACAAATCAACTACTAATTACTTTCTTGAACAATATTTTCCTTGAATCCCTAGGATAAATAAACATATTTAGTCATCAGGAACATGATTCTAGACCAGTTAGAAGCAGAGATATGCCTATTTGCAGGGTACGGTGGAGGCCATCTTGAATATCTCGTATTGGAACTCTGGACTGCAATGTGATTTAGGCACCCCATAGATAATAAATCAAGAGAAAAAATAACTTTTCTGGAATTTCTGGGAACGGATAACCCAATTGCGACCAACCGTTTATGATATTATACTAGTTAATATAAAATTGGGGAAATTTCAGAGATTGCTTATTAGACTTAATATACTACTAGCTCAGATGTGTAAGTAATGTCCAAAGGCTAAAATGATGTTTGTTGCTTCACGTTTATTTCTCCATAGCAATATGAATCCAGCGTTGATTACAATATTGATAAGTGTGATGATAATGTGTTTGACAGTGCTAACCTCATACAATACAAAAGTAAAATGGCGAAACAAGTTCGAAATTGACGGTGGAATAATCTAATAAATCATTGAATTTACAACTTTAGCAAACTTGTCAATATGTGAGAGACCCCTGATTGTGAGTCTTGGTAACTAATTTGAAGGTAATTACAAGAAAAACGTGTAAAATCAAGAATTGCATCACTTGAGAAAGCAACATTTATCAATACATGTTGCACATTAACACATATATCGGGGATAGCAAATTAGTGTGTTTGATTGGTGATCTTCCCAATTAAAGTATCCACTTGGTGGCTCAAGTAATATTTACCAATATTATAAATCCAAAACTTAATATGTTAATCAATGAATACATGTATAGGTAGTATTACGGAATTCACTGAGGCAATAGGCAACATAATTGATAGGGCCAGAGAAAAATATATCGGGGCCGAAATATTTCTAATGGGTGGTTTGCATAGAAAAATATAGAGTATCAACGGTATGGTGAATCAGTCCTTGTCTTAGCACCTGAAAATAAACACAGATCTGGGCTAGAAACCATGCCTCACCCAAGAGATGTTCAGCTAAACGTGATTTCTACGATATTTGTGACAAAAAGGGACCCTAAGCAAAGATGTGTTGGAAAAGGTCAGTCAACAGGATAGAGGAAGAAGAGCAGAGTTATGAATCAGACAGTAGTGGAAGTGGCTATGAAGATGTTAGTCTCTTACAAATCTGTCATGTAATCATGGAGGCATCAACAAGTGGTGAAGACAACTGGTGGGAGATAACTGATGGGAGACTCGATCAGTAAACAGGAAAAGCATGACATGCCAGCTGGACACTGGGGCCAAAGCCTGTGTGATGAGTGTGAGAGATCTCCACAAAGTATTGATCAATGCAAAACTCCAACCTACCAACAAGAGACTTTTCTCCTACACAAATCACCAGATTCGTCCTGAAGGAAGTATCAGGCTAAATGTAAGGAGGTTCTATGTGATTGAGGGGAACTAAGTTTCAGTGCTGTCTGGTGACGCCTGCAAAACCCTCCAACTGGTGAAACGTATATATGAAGTGGATAACAATGCAAGAGAGTTCTGAAAAGAACAACCAATGTTGGAGGCCACTGGGACTTTGCCTGGAAGTTACACTATAAAAATAGACGCTACAGTGCCACCAGTAAGTTGTACATGGCTCTCAGAGGAAGCCAGCAGCACTTCTGCCCAATGTCAAGGCAAAACTAAAGGAAATAGTAGAGGATTGACACCTTATGAAAGTCACAGAATCCACAGACTGGGGGGAATTTCATGGTAGCGGCTATGAAAAAGGACAAGGTAAGGATGTCTTGATCCGGATGACCTGAACAAGGCAGTTCACAGGGAACATTCCAATAGTTGAAGAGAAAAGTCAGAAAAATGCTGAGAGGATGCAAAGAGTGGATTCCTACAAATGGCACTTGACTATGAATCCAGCCAACTGACCACGATGAACACTCCCTTTGGACACAAATATTGGACATTCCCTTTGGGATAAGATGTTATACCCAAGAACAATGGATGAAATGCTAGAAGCTATTGAGGAAGACCACCGTATGGTGAGCTGGGGAGCTTGTTTTGGTTTTCTAGAATATTAACACGATGTACTTGCTCTATAACCTGAATAAAGTTTGAGTTGAAAAAAAAATTTAAAAAAATTGGCTATGCATATGGCATAATGGATGAAATATAGTGGTAGGAGAGACTCTGGAACATCACCAAACTCTCAAGCAAGTGGTTGAACGGGCCAACAATACAATCTGAAATTTAACCTTGACAAGCTGAAGATCAGGAAATTATCATACATAGGCCACACAATATTAAGTGAATCACTTGTTTATTTTGATTGGCTAATAATGAACATGTAAAGCTGATGTTCAGCATCTTAGATTTGCACATATATGTTGTACCAGTACCACTACTGCCATCTATGTGATACATGTAACCATCAAGGAAGGACTCCAATGTCTAAATATGTCAGGACTGCAAACCCTGCAAAAATTTATGCTTTTCTAGGACAGTTGAGGGTAGCCGTAAACTACAGAATACATCAACTGGATCTCATGCAGTATCGGCAACAGGTGAAAGAGACACTTGACCAGTTTGTGACTCGAGCCAAAACGCAGGGAAGACTGTGGAAATTCACTGGTATGGAACTGGATTAGTGAGTGATAGAACTTGTCCAATCGACAAGTTCAAGCGTGACCTGTTAAAGGAGGATGACACCCTGACTATAAAGGACGCATCTAAGAGTCCATGTTTGCAGGCAAGGAGCAGATAGAGATCATGCAGAAGCCCTCAATCGGTGTAGATACAGTCAAAACCAATCTCAAAAAGTGTGGGAAGTGGGGAACACCGCACCAATATGGCCAATGCCCAGCATTCAACACTATGTGCCACCGTTGCAACTAGAAAGGACATTGGAAAGAGTTCTGCTACAAAAATAAGAGCTCTAAGTTTGACAAAAAGGAACATAAACCCCAAGGAAAGGGGAAACAACACCATAAATACAGCAGCAGGAAAGCACTACATGGGGTCGAATCAGACCAATATGATAGCACCGAGTGACTCCTCAGGGGAGGAAGAAGAGCACCTCGTTAAATCATTTTACACTATCGAGATTGATGCTGTGGAAAGGGACAAAGCCTTCACAATCCTCAACGTGCAAATACCCAAGGTTACAGCAAAATGCACACTTTAACGATTGACTATCATTTCAAAAGGTTAGGCAGGTGAGAGAGGATACAGATGATGAAGAGGTGTCACAAACAGAGGACAATGACACAGATTTCTTTGTTGGGCCTGAAAGATAAAGGTCTGAAAAATCAAGATAGGAAAAACAAGGAGATGGACAAAAATGGTGAGGATTCAAAATACACTCATTCCATTCAAACTTGGCACAGGGGCAGAAGTAGATCTACTGAATCATGAGGATTACAAGTCAGTCATTGGTCCCAAAGCCAAAACTAAAGCAGATTAAAGTACAGTTAGGCCTACTGGATTACTGGTAATTTGATTATGCATGATTAAAAGAGATAGTCACCACCTATGGACGAGGCCCAACAGCTGACAGATTGAACGATTTCGGGTAACAGTGGACAGTGGACAGTGGACAGTGGCCATTCTGGCATCCAAATCCGCGCTGGCAGGTCGTTTTACAATCTGGTTCAATCCCAAGCCATCAGAAGTCTCTGACACTTCAAACTTGGAGAAAAGGTTGCCAACTACATACAAATATGCCTACTAACAGAAAGAGCAAGAAGGTCGAAAAACCTGACAATTCCCCATTGAAAAAGGGAAATATACCTCAAGCCACGCCAGCCATTAAACATACAGGCCCAGAACAAATGAAGAAGAAGCGCACAATTGCTGACAATACAAATGATATTCAAGGCTTGCGCAGTGAAATAGGTGAAATTAAAGGCGTTCTAACGAAGATGGCAAAAAGAAGATTGAAAGAGCTAGCCTCTAGTAGTGAGGACGACAAGGACATGGTGTCCCCAGATGAAGGAGCAACAAGGAAATCAACTCCTAAGAAACAGCAGAACCTGAAGCTTCCCAAACCCCAAAGGTCCCATTCTGTGGAGAATAGCCTGAAGTCTGCAACACAAGACAGAGAGAGAGCCATGAGCATGGCTAGGCAAGCTGCATGGATGTGCCAGGACTCTATCATATCATGACCAGACACATGAAGACAAAGGTTTAGAGGAGAATATCCCAGATATTGAGTGCAAGCCTAAACCCCCTGTTCCTTGCTCATTCACATGTCACTAGGGGAAAGAAACGCATTAAAACATCACTGGGGGAACTAAACCAAGCAGAATATACTTGGGGTCTATCCCAGATGGCTCAGTTACATGAAGGTAGAATCAGAGATATATTGCTATATATATTACCTCACCGCTCCCTATAATATAACAATATGAACATATGTATATGAACATATATTGAGCATATGTATATGAACATATTGAGCAAATACATGGATTGTAATTATTACAACAAACCATTACCATCAATTCTTGGACCAAAGTATGGTATTCCAGTAATCGCCGCAGCCCGGTTGCAAAGATGGGCAATCATTTTATCGAGCCGCATGTATCAGAGATGCCACTCAGATGAAGAAAAAAAGTCGGCAATGTATATGAGTGCCCACCCCTCTCAATGTGACAGTGGCTATGCCACTGTTGCAAGCGCTGTAGGCGCGCAGCCCCTCTAGGGGGGTCTGGGGGCATGCCCCCCCAGGAAAATTTTGGAAAGTTAAGAGTAAAATGGTGCATTCTGAGGGCATTTCATTATCATACTTCACAACATTTACAGAGGTATAACATAGCAACGTTACTAAGAACCTGGTTAATTTGTTGGCAAATTAAAATGTATATGAACTGTATGATCCAGACCGATTTTGCCTTACAGATTTGAATATTCAGGTAAATTTGAAGCAGCAATAGTAGATAAATATGAATGCGAGGAAACCTTTGAAATGAAACCCTAAATCATACTAATTATCAATATCTTTATTACCACTACCCTCAAATTGGACTACATTGAAATGCAACATTACCGATTTCTTTCCAAGGCTATAAAATGAGATGATCTATTTTGTTTTGTCAGTTCTTGTATTTATATGAAGGCAAAATGGGAAACAGAGGATTAAAAACAGAAACATCGATCTTACTAATCTCTTCTATTGCTTTATATAAGGTCTATATTTGTGGTATTTTTTGTTTCTTATTTGAAGGACCCTCCTTATTGTCCACATTGAGATTCTGTTTCTGTATTTGACTCAATCTTTTAAGATATTGGCTATGTGCTGTCTGGAGATATCTTGCTTGCAGTTGGTGGACTGGGTCCTTTTGAATGTTCTCTCTGTGGTGGTACTCGATTGCAGTCTGTCCCTTTGACTTCAACTCATACCTTACGGACTGAATAGCAGAGAATGTGACAACATCAAGTCTGTTAGTTTTGGGAGTGATGATATCATTCATCGCACTGAAGGACTGTTCAACCTGTGGAGAGGTGAAGATGCTGAGACAGGCCTTGATCACCCTCGACAGGCAAGGGTATTTACCACCAGCAAAGACCTCTCTCCACCAGAAATCTAGTTGTATATACTCATCGTTCACAACTAGGGGAGGGAGAGAATTATCACAGTGGATTTTCATAATCTCCACGACTACTGCTAGCTTCTCCTCTTCTTCTTTTAGAACAAACTTGAAGTGCTCTGTCAGTGAAGTGAGGCCCTTCTTTCCTACATAATGCCCCATTGCCCTGGGATCAATAGCTGACAGTGCTTTCACAACCTCACTGGATTCAAACTTTTTCTGTGTGTATATAGCTGTGTCAATGTAAGCTTTTTTCAGGGTTTTAAGGAATTTCTTCTTATCATCTCGATGGTACTCTGTTTTTAGGATTTTTAAACATTTAACCCCAGCAAATATATCGTTTAATTTTTGATGCAAAGATTCATCCTTTATTTTCTCAGGACTCAGAGTAAAGACATTGTCCCCTGTCAGATATTGAGGTTTCATGAAGCAGCAAAGTAGCCATTTCAGTAAGTCAATCATCTCGTCATTCAGTCTATGCATCATGGGTTCCCTCTTCTCGAATTTAAGCACAAATGCCTTAAATTGGTTCAAGAACTCCAGATACAAATTCATGAGGAGTCTTGTTGTTTTCCCTCGGTAGAATACTTTTTTAACAATGCGAGCCTTCCTAGCCTTGCCATCATCAGTCAATTTTTTCAATTTGCATTTTGACTGGATTGTAATCAATCTTTTTCTGTATGCGGCTGGTAGACCTTTTATGATTTCCTTTCTGATGCTATCATAAGTTGCCTTATCCTTATCAGGAAGCCATGCCCAATAAAAGAGTGTGTAGGCCTGAAACATTGTTACATTGGGTTCAGTAGCATCAAGCGCAGACAGCCATCTGTGTGAAATCCTTTTCTTAGGGGTGAGAAACTTGATACCAAGAAAGGAACATATCTCTCGAAGGTAATCTTTTAAGTCTGGGCTCCACTTAAAATCAGAGTGGATATCATCATCAAAACCTTCAACATGTTTGTCAAAGTATTTGCAGAAATATTTAACTATATTGTGGGCATGGTGGCAGACATCCCCGCCAATGTCCAAAAGCTGTGGAGCACTTTCTCTCAGTTTGGTTTCAAATCCATTCTTTTTGCCACGCATGTAATTGGCTGAGTCACACAGTACAGAAATCAGATTGTCCAGGGGTATTTTATCCCTATCCAAAAGTTTGATTACTTCATCATGCACAGTCTGAGCATTTACTGTGATAAGTGAGATTGATTCGTAATGTTTGACCACTGTTTGTTGTTGACTCTCAGAATAATAACTCACAAGAATTGTAAGTATTTTGTTATGAGCAGTCGAGGTGCACTCATCAAGGTTAATTGAAAAATAAGTTGCCTTAAGGTCATTCACCAGTTCCTCATGTAAGGCCCGACCAATACCATCAATTAATTTATAGGATGCACACGTCCTTTTCATTGAGATAGAAGTAAGGACAGGCAAATCTCTTGAAGCCTCCACAGCCAACGCAATAAGTTTATCAGTCATACTTATAGGTAATCCATGCTGTACAGAGAAATAAGTAAATAATCCTTCCATGTTACTTTCCCGATCAACCATGCTAATGTTTGGCCTCGAGGGTGGCTGTCTCATTTGACAACAATTTGCACCATGTACATTTGGGGCCACGCCATAGGGAAGATTGCATATTCCCTGTCTGCTAGCACTAGCACTAGCACTAGCATTAGCATCAGTACTAGTGGTCGAGGAATAACTAGTTCCAGCATTAGAAGTTTGAAAAAGTTTGAATGAGACTGGAAGCTGAGTATTTGTCATTCTGATATTCCTATTTCTGACATGTTTTTTAGTCTCTGCATGATCTTTCAAACATTTCTTACCTCCACTCCTATAGTTGATGTAATCATCACAAATTGAACAGTAAGCTTTCCCAGGTTGATCAGACTTCTTAATATAGTCAGAAAGGTAATCACCAATGTTATCAGTTTCTGTCAGCCAACTCCATTTAAATTTGTTTCTGACTCCTGTTTCAATAGCTGAGATATCTTTGTTTCTTTCCACGAAAATAGCCATGGTTACTGGGCACCAGTTTTCCAATTTCCTTGCGTCGTATGCCGTGGCAAAACCGGCAGCTTACACCAGTGTGTCCCTAGCAATGAACATTGAGGTCGGAATGGTGAACGGGGAGCGTGAGTTAAATGCAGGGCACCGGGTGCAACTCACTGCTCACCCGACCACAGTCCAAGGTCCAAGGAGGGGACCGCCACCGATTTTAGTTGCCTAGCAACAGCAAAGAGGGTACGTGTGCCACCGCATGTTAGCACGGCAAGGATATCTCAGATTACTCACTGTCACTGGGGCTATTTAAAGGCAGTTTTAAATGAAATAAAGCTTATGGACGGAAATATCTTCAACAAAAGGGAAATTCGGATTTCCTTTGAAAAGAGGAAAAGTGGCATCTCTGATGTATACTGTCAAGATTAGGGGTACCCATGAGAATGCAAATGCTGATTTTTTTGTCAAGAATGTCTAGACGTATTGTTCAAGAAGGTGAAAATGATTTTATTGTAGCTTGGACAGATAAGGCACAGATAGTGACCCAACAAAACCTCGAAAATGTGCCCGTTTCAGTAACACAAATTAGAAGGGAAACAGAGAGGGATCCACTTCTGGCAAAGGTGTTGGATTTTATTATGAATGGATGGCCAATAACTGATGATAACACAGAACTAAAGGAGTTCAGTATGAAAAGGTGTGAGATAACAATGGAGGAGGGATGCTTCATGTGGTGTAATAGAGTAGCCATACCACGGAGGTTACAGTCAAAGGTATTAGAAAATATTCATGAAGTCAAACACATCAGAACAGGGAGACACAGAAAATGTAAGAACGAAGGTAAATGTAATACACCCAGAATTGATACGGGAGTTAATCTCACAAAATAAGGTATCTGAAAAGACGGATGCCATCAATAACGCCAAGCAGCCAAGTAATGCAACCAAGGTACAGAATTTTCTAGGTCTTGCTACATACTGCTCTAGATATATTCCAGACTTTGAGACAGTGGCACAACCTATGAGAAGGCTGACTAGACAGAATGTACTATTTGAGTGGGGAGATAAACAGGAACAGGCGTTCAACACTCTCAAGAGAAGGCTAAGTTCATCCCAAGTTCTGGCATACTTTGACAAGAACGCAGAGACTCAGGTCATAGCAGACGCATCTCCAGTTGGTCTTGGAGCAGTACTAGTCCAGAGACAGGAAGATGGTAACTACCACCCGATACATTATGTAGCATGGTCTCTCAGTGATGTGGAGAGATGATACTCTCAGACTGAGACAGAAGCACTCGGTCTGGTCTGGGCCTGTGAACGATTCAAACCGTTCTTAATTGGTCTAGAATTTGAACCGTTGACAGATCACCAACCACTAGAAGTGATCTATGGGCCTAAGTCAAAACCGTCAGCAAGGATTGAGAGATGGGTACTCCAGCTAGACAGTTGAGAGCGTGCCGAAAACAATGTCAGCGAGAGAAATCAATAGAGCTTTCAAAGAAGATGAAGAGCTAGAAAAGATCAGAGAATACATCGCAACGGGTGATTTTTCTACATCATCTATTGGTTACAAAGCTTGCAAAGAGGAGCTAACAACAGGTGGTTGCATCATCCTGCGACAGACGAGAATCATCATACCAGCTAGCCTCAGAAGTAGTCAAGTTAGCACACCAGGGACATCAAGGGGTTGTGAAGACCAAGGCAAGACTAAGGGAGAAAGTATGGTGGCCAGGGATGGACAAAGATGTAGAAACCTTTTGCAGGAAATATCACGGTTGCCAGACTATATCGGAACAAAACAGTTCCGAACCAATTGTGGCTACAGAGTTAACAGAAGGACCATGGCAAGACTTAGCATTAGACTTTCTAGGACATTTCCCTACTGGAGAGCAAGTCTTAGTAATTGTTGACTACTACTCCAGGTATTTTGTAGTCAAGATAATGAAGTCGGCAACGTCTGAGAAAGTAATCCAAACACAGGAAGAGGCTGTAGACACATTTGGGTTACCATATTCCATTACTACCGACAACAGTCCTCAATTTGTATCCAATGAGTTTGAAGAGTACTTGGCAAGGCTTGACATAAAACGTTCAAACGTTTTTTGAATATATGAATTATATCATTTGAATCTTCTATTACAAAGGTGCTAATCATGTAATATCCTATACAAGGGTTCTAAGTCAATGATTTAAGTCAGAAACAGATCTGGTCAGATAAAAGAAATATTTGGTGCTCTACAAGCTATATGTTAAATTCTGAAGAAAATCAGGGATATAATATACCGAAGCCGCCTATGGGCGCCACCATATTGGATCAAGTTATGTATGAGAGTGGCGAGAATAAAGCATTCTGGGAACACCGCAATGGCTGCCACTTGTTGTTATTTATGTATGCTATGAACGATCTCTAATCTATCACAGGATGTAGAAAACTCAAAGTGATGATCAAAGTAGTAACCTAATAGAAGATCACATGAAGGGTGATCTGAAGTCCCCACAAACTTTAAGACGGTCAAGTTGAAATGTTAAACCTCCCACTCGACTCATTCCAGAGATGTGAGGTGGGAAGAGTGTAGTATATATATATGTATGTATATATGCTGGCGCCACCTGTCAGAAAGCAAATAAAACACTTACTAGACCCACGCCATTGTTGTGTCAAGAAGTATCAAACCGCCCATAATATGTTTTTTCCTGTGATAAATGAGGTGCTTGTGACTGACGTTTACCTTACAGATTGTTGAATGATCCCCCCCCCCCCCCCCCCCCACCTCTCCTGCCCCGTCCCCGCACACACCACCGTGTGTGCGGGGAGCACGCTCAATGCTATAAGCCTGGCCTGGGTGCCCTTAGGGCTCCAACGGGGTGGCGCAAATGGCGGTCGGCAGTCCCAACGCATCCCCATAGGATTAGTATAGAAATATCGAAAATCTATTTTACAGCCTAGATTGATTAGTTCTTCGGACAGAACTTGCAGAGGAAGTCATATCATTGCGATTTCTGTGTAAGGTTGTCAGCTATCGGTATGTTTAATAGGAAAACGACACGGCCAGGTTGAGTTGTGGAATGTACTGAGACATGGCTGTGAAGGCCCGGGGCGACAGAAAGGTTCGAAATATGCCTGCTTGCGCACCGCCTTCTTAAGGCGGTCATTGGTCGCCTCTCGTCCAGATTATAAGACAGACGTCTAGCATTTAGTGGTGAAATACCTTAAAATAGCGTATAACGATTTTATTTTCTAACAAACTTTCAAACATAATAAAGTTGCACTATACACAATGGATGACAGCTTTGTACCAAGTTGTACCATCACAGATGCTAAGTGAAGTGATAATGCACATAATACCGTCAGGGCGTTCACTGGAGAACCCTAATTCTCTTGCACAACTTATGTCATGATGAAAGACAAGTTAACAAGAGTTCAGTTATTGTTACAATGCATTAAGGAATTGTTGCAAGGAATTTCCTTTATTGCCGTCCTTCTTGTTCTGGTCGTGTAACAGCTTTTGGAGAACAGTGATGTGGTTCTTTTTGTTTTTCTTGTTCTTCTGTGTATTTGTTCCTTGTAGAGTTGTATTTTTCCCCTTGAGGGATTTCTTGCCTGCTTTCTTCTTAGCACTTGCAAAAGAGACAGATGCACTAGGTGAGGGTGAATTAAGGAGCGCTGGATGACTTCTGAAATAGAGGGAATTCACATTTATTTCTTTGCACAAAATGTATACATACCAGGATCGAATACGGAAAGTAAACTTGAGGTATCTATGGTTGCAGAACATATGGGTCAGATTTTCAGAAAATGAACAATTCACCTTCGCCAATCTTCTCAAAACACCCAAATTTCAGACGAAAATAAAGTTCAACCTAATTCAACAGATTGCTAGAATCAATGCAATGCCAAATATACTCGAATTTACCTAGTATTGGCCAAATTGCAGCCTAATTTAGCAGTATTTATTAAATGTGTACAGCTGCCAATTGTACATTTTCTGAAAATCTGACCCATATGACACTATAGCCCCATACACAATTGACAATTTTTATTTTAATTTTAGGGATAAAAATGAAGGATTTCGGAGGGAAATTGGACAATAGTTATCATTTCAAAAATACGGATTTCAGTCGAATTACTGAAGACTTTCATCCCAGGGATTGGTATTAGTTGCTGTTTTATGCCTTGTTTTAACACCATACTTAACACTAAAAAGAATACAAGCATCAGATGCTTGCTTGACATACTAAAGTGTCCCTTCATTTTGGAACTGAACAGTATAGAAATGTCCGTCTTGTAAAAACACTTTATACTCACTTCCTGGCTTTAGGTGCGCTGGTTGTCGGAGATAGAAGTGCAGGTGTGGTGTTCAGTGGAGGACGAGAAACACCAGCACTTGACATAGAGGATAGTGAGAGTGACTGATCCTGTGGTACTGAACTCAGACTCTTGCCTTTGCCACTGTCTAATGAGTACTTCTCACCCTTTTTATTTACACTTTGGGATTGTTTAAGATCGTTGGAGTGGACAACCACACCTGCAAAAGGAAACAAAATGGATACATTAGTCTTAGGGTACTAACATTTCCTTGCAGCACAGAAGACGACTTGAGAATTAAAAGAATAATGGATATCATCATATGCCTTTAACATAAGAACATTTCCCAGTGCTCCGAAGCTGAGTATAATATGTGATAGAACCTCAGTTTCCCCCTAGAATCGATGGATATGTGCTAAATTTGAAGATAATGGTCTTCACAATCATACTCGAGCAAACAAGCTTGCTTAGTTTTTTAGTTTAAAGGCCAATATATTTAAATAATTCAATGGAAATTATGTCTAAATCTACTGTTGTACTATTACTCTATATTAAACATCAGCAGTTGTATCTAGACACCTTACATATATTAGTGGGACACTATAACTCAGTTGCCATCCTTGAGCTAGTTATTACCTGTAAATCCAAGCAATGGATCTCCAATTTTACTTATACTGATGCAAGACTGTACAGTATCTTCAGGATGAAATACTTGCCAGTCGTGTGAAAATAAAAAATACCCTAGCACTATTCTTAATCCTTAGCGTAGTCGATTTTGATTGTCTATTTAAATGAGAGCGATGTTCCATAAAAGGATCTTATGGGTCAGATTTTCAGAAAATGTACAATTCAACTTCGCCAATCCCCTCAAATAACCCAAATTTCAGACGAAAATAAAGTCCAAAATACAGTTCAACCTAACCAAACAGATTGCTAGAATCAATGCAATGCCGAATATACTCGAATTTACCTAGTATTGACCAAATTGCAGCTTAATTTAGCAGAATTTACTAAATGTGTGCAGCTACCAATTGTACATTTTCTGAAAATCTGACCCATATAAATCTTTATATGGCAGTTTCTAGAGAATAAAATCACTATAAAAGCACATGTCTCATGTTTCATCTGTAAGCTCTATCAACTACCTTCTTTCTGTAGATTTATAAACCAACTTGAGTCCCTAAGGCCCCTAAACATTAATATTTCCAGACATCCCTCCAATTGAACCCTGATAACTTTGTAATTTTTATGCGAGTTCTGTTAACATATATAATATCAGAACTTACAGTCTGGCGAAAAGTCTGGCACAAATGACACTTCATAGAAATTATATTCATTGGTCGAGTTGCAATGGAAAGTCTTTCTGCGAGATTTTGAAATTGTGAAAAAATAAGGATCTTTTGGTAATCAAATCCCTCCTGTTTCATGAAAACTTGATGAAACTAATTTCATCTCTTCAAGTTGTGGTAAACAAATTGCCGCATCTGTTGATGTATCACATGTGTAATTATAACTTTGTCACAAGGAACACAAATTTATAATATTGATATCCTCAACTCTTATAAAGAAAGACATCCTAACACCGGGACGAACTGGAAAACCTGAATATATTGAGATGTTAACGACCCTTTTGTATTGATCTATGTAACACCTTTAGACACAATTTAATAGAGAACACAATTTTTAAAAAGCAGCATCAAGCATCGGAGCACTTACCCTTCTTAGATTTTTTTTTAGGTTTCTGTAATTTCTTTGGTCGCTTGATATCCCGTCCACCCCCAGGGAACGAATCGTCCTTACCACAAATGTAACAGTGTACAACCTGAGTTGGAAAAAGAATTGCTTTGAGAACAAGAGACTAGAAATAGAGTGTGTATATCTTACATCTGTACATTTTAATTCCGAACACAACCAACATGATACACACATTTTAACATTTAACATTAAAACCATGACTACATAAGTTCAATAAGATATTTCTATTTAATTTTATTGGCAAAAAGTACATCCCGGTTTCTCCACTAGGGCAGTCTTCCGTCCGTCTGCCTTAATACTAAGGAATTAGAAATCTTATCATATAGTTAGTACATGAAGAAGAGTTAATTGCATGTGGCAAAAACGTAATTGAAGGGGGGGGGGGGATATGGGTGGTGGGAGAGGTGCCAGTGTAACTGGTGTTGCCTTAATCCTTACTAGAAGTCTTGTGCCGATTGGTTCTTTATAAGATTCGATTTCGTTATCCTTTTTAAATCCTCAATACTCAGGTGTCTTATATTATGAGGTACGAATTGATATAATATTAACACTTACAATAGAATTAGTTTCTCTCTTGTGCTTCCTCATTAGGTTCTTGTGGAATCGTCCGAGCATCTCACCCTTGTTTAAACGTTCCAACAATCGCATCACTTTATTGTTTGGCTTTGCCTTTGGCTTCACTCTAACGCTATGATTCCCTGGTTCGAGGATTGACCCGCAAAATCGGCACACCATCTGCTGATGCTGGTAGGAGTCCGGTACTGAGGCGCAAGGAAAAAAGATGATGTACCTTAATACACATTCCCATGTCAGGTATATCAATACAAGTACAAAAAGACTGAATACATATTTTACTTAAAAATAAAAAAAATTTTAATCACCCATGACTGTATATAACCTGTATCAACATTCAGAAATGTTATTCTTATCTAACCATAATTAATTAACAAACAACTAAATGTTTTTTCACTGCGCCCAGCCACCACCATTTGGTGCGGACAGCTGTTAACATATCAAACCTCATACTACATCATATTGCACCTTAGCCCCCGACCCCCCACCCCCCACCACCCCACCAAAATTGCATGTAACCCATCACCTGAAGAAGGGCAAAACAGGCCCGAAAGCTAGTGAAATAAAACCCCAATCAAATATCAATATTTGGGATTTTTTTTCCTAACCTCTTAAGCAACCAAAAGATAACTACCCGGGATTCCCAATTCAAAAGCGACGACCATCCAACTTCGTTACATATTTTACTTTATATGCTTTTTAAATGGCTGTGTTCGATCGATTAAAACTTGTCAAATAAGCTGGAATATGATAATGTAAATATACTTACAATCATTGCCCTTATAACTATCCGCCACGCACCTGAGCAAGTAAAAAAGCAACAACTATTATAGCAATTCAAATTCCAAATGTAGACTACAGAATACATTTTATGTCCAGCCACTTTGTTATACAATGAGATTCTCGACCAAAACCAGTTGGATGTTAGGAATTAAACGGGGTTCAGCTTTCCTAATAAAATGGCCAAAAGGTATGATTCGAATAAATGTATTATTTACTTTTTTCTACATAGCTCTATAAAGCAAATACGGCCCAAAGGATAGCGGTAAATAGTGTACCTTCTTAATAAAACGTAACTTACATGAAAAACCTTGAAAGACCAGGTGATATTTTTGAGTAGTAATTGCCGGCCATGGATAGTTTCGTGACAGCATCGATCTGAGACTTATCCTTCTTCTTATGAGCAGACACATGCTCGTGGCCTGCAAATGAAAGAAACCCCACAATTAGATAAATAATTATTATCAGAGTAGAAAGGTAGTCATACCTTCGAAATATGACGTGTTTGAAGGTTTTATTCATGCAAAAATAAAACGATAAAATGCACATTTTTGTCAACGTTTTCAGTTATGAACGGTACTCTATATTCTTGATCTGTCAGTGGCACTTTTAACTCCTGGAATTGCTACAATCTTCCAGCCATCTTCACGAATTGCTGCACATGATAAACTCAATATATAATTTATAAATCATTTCTAGTAGCATGGCCGTGAGTGACATTTTGGTAAAAATTCCATTGACAGAATGAGGCAGTGCCATTAACAATGAAATCTTAGTTTGCTTCTATTTATTGCCTTGAATATTGGCTTTAACTTTAAAGTCTCATTTTGTTATTTATTTAAAGACAAATAGACAGACAAATTAACTTAAACAATACACGTACGTCACGGCTTAGATTTGGAGAGCAAGAGAGTGGACAGATAAACAAATGAGTTGACGTTTGGTGCATTACCTCTTTTTCTAGAAGCTGGGGATCCTTTCTTTTTCATCCTCGCTGTAAACTGACAACACCCACCGTCAACACAAATACTCCACTCGACTCAGTCGCAGATGGCCCGGGCCGAAACGTGAAAGTTCTCGGCGACTTGTGAGACAGATGATTTAAGCTGAAACCTATTCGGGATTCACCTCTAATTTAATGTAGTTATATTCAATATCGTACAATCTGTCAAAATGTATGGTTTAAGAAGTATGGATATTAATATTACGTCCAAACCAGACACAATTCTTGTTCCAGCAGCCGAAACCAACATGTGAGATGGAGGCGGCCATCTTAGTAGCCTCGCAGTGAATTTGTTTACATTGGCTTAATACACAAAAACATAATAACTAGAATCTCAAGACGCGATCTTTTTTTAGCATTTACACACTCTATTCCACATCTAAATATATTTTTAAAAATGAAATCTGGAGAGATTTATCTGATTTATTCGCTGCCGATGGGAGCGCAAGATATAACTTCCGGTATATCCAGCTCTGGGCTATGTCCTGTACATCTCTTGCATAAACACCACAGCCGCAACCGTGGCTCAAGCACTCATGAGCCTCGAGTCTCGATGGCCACGTACAGTTTAGATGAAGTGAGGCGGCATAATCACTCACAAAGTCTCTGGTTGACTCACAGTGGAAAAGTCTACGATGTAACAGAATTTGCTGATCGTCACCCGGGGGGTAGTGATGTACTGGCGGAGAAGGGCGGGGATGATGTGACGGGAGTGATGGAGGCCCCACCCCACGTTCATTCACCTGCCGCCTTTCAAATTCTCACCAAATATTGCATTGGCGAGCTGGAGAAATCTCATCACCACAGACAAAACGGATCTTCGGTAAGTTTTCTCTTTATCCCAAGGTATTCGTTTGGCGATCTGTGATTTGGTGATCAAATGTTATCCGCTCAACCGAGCGCGTTCAGTTTTCATTTGGGATGAAAAATGACACGATGGTTTGGGAGGAGATACCCATGCAGTCCAGTCCAGATGGCTGAGACCAGCAACCTCTCTCTCTCTCTTGATCTAATTTTACCTGCGGGAGACTGCGAAAGGTTTCTATGCATGAGAAGGGTAGATAATGATTAACAACGGCGTCACGGGGAAATCAACCAATCTATAATACTATACTTCATCATTATCCTCACCTCTATTTATTACTTCTACTTGGTTACTACAAGGAGATCCTCTCATGCTTTTTGCCCATTATTGTGTGTATTGGATCTCAGCGTGTGAGTAAATAGGGGAAATAACCCGGGCTGGCCGGTAAATTCTCGGGGTTTGTGAGGGGTAAATCATGATCCGCACTCAACATACGATCATGCTAGGCTAAAGTGGGTGTAGACGGGTGTGAGTAAAATAAGCATGTAGAGCTATGTAGCTCCAGATCCTCGTCCCTCATCTCTCGCCATCAACGCAGGCCTCTACTGAAGCACTTTCTTCAAGTCTTGCTTCTATTTCTCACTTGAATTACTTTCCCTTTCACTAATTATTTCCTCCCAAAACTTGCCCTTTCGGCATTTGACACCTCATTGCTCGCGCGCTCTCTCTCTCTCGCGCTCTCTGAGCCAGTTTTTTCTCTGTGTTAGAAGCCTTTTTTTAAAAAAATACATGATAAACATATTTTTTTACTTGTCCGAAACGGTAGAATTTGTCTATGAGCTAAAGGAACCGAGTCAAAAAATATGTACAAAACGAGCGAAAACACCGCACTTTTTCAACCGAGTAGTATTTCTTGTCTACCGGTTGGTAGACTCCCATTAACACTATAATATATATATCTTATGTTTGATCTCACTATTCACCAATTACTCGCTATAGAGCCCCACTCATTGAATAAAGTCATGACAAATTGAAAGCATTTTGACAAGTACACTATGGCTATGCGGGCTCCAACTGTGGGCACGCGCATGGATACAATGTCGTACACACTTGTCATTGTGTAACAAAGCTAGAGATTCCATGGGATTCCATGGTAGTATGCCCTAACTCTACCCACTCGTGCGTGCTGGTAATCTAAGCTCTGGGGAAGGACCTTTGTGTCACGGTCAATAGCTGGATAATAAAATTACTGTCTTCCTCTGCTGGGCGGCCTGTTCTTGTTTAAATCAGCAGGTAGGCCTACCTATGTAATCTACCTGCCCTCGTGGCGGTATATATAGGCTACTCTTGTGATATATGACCATGAACGTTAAGCGAATGGAAGAATGTCACTGGGACAGTGCGGATATACATGTTCATGTAGGATCCATTTTTTCTTGGTGGTTTTGTGTATGGATAACCCCTTGAAAACGTAAGATAAAGTTAAAAATTTCACTCTGTGTCCCTTTTTTTAAAGGTTGAAATTATATACTGATACCTTAATTTATATAATTTATTTTCAAGGAACTTTTCGAATCCACCAAGGGAAGTGTATTTTCTAATACAATAATTATAGGTGTATTTATTACATCCATGAATTTGATGAATAAGCAAAGACATGTGATTTAACTTGGCGTCTTGTAAAAAAAATGTTCCCGTATCATAGGATCCGTCAGAAGATATGCTCTCCGCTATCGTTATCTTTGTTATTCCTCAAATGAAAAGAGAAAAAAAAGCAGTGTAGTTTTACTGGGTCCATCTAAGTGAAGTCAGTCCCACCCTGCCAAGTGCTGGTGTAGCGTTGGATATTGGTCAATAAGTCGCCAGAAAATGTACAATTGGCCTTCACCAATCCTCTCAAATAACCCAAATTTAGAGGAAAATTAGGTTCAAAATACAGTTCAATATAACCAGGCAGATTTGTTGAATGAATACAATACAGAATATACTCAGATATACCTAGTATTTATCATTTTTTACTCTAATTTAGCAGAATTTGAGAGATGTGTAGAACTGTAGATTGTGCATTTGTTGGAGATTTTTTTTTTTTTTTTATTTAAAAAAAAAAGCTTTTATTCAATGTAGACTGCCATCGAGGCTCTTACAATTCTAATGACATTCATATCGGGTCCCTTGTATTCTTTATTTTTTTTCTGGTTTTCTGATTTTTCTTTAAAAAACGCGCAGCTGTATTTCTAAAGTCCATTATAATGATGAAAGAATACACTGAGTGATTTATAGGATCCAGTTGTATGTTTATAGAGAGCGTAAGCTTAATATAAATAAAATGGAGCGACAGACCCTCCGTATGAAACTGCCCCACATTTACGTTGACCTTGAAGGTATGAACAAATAAAGTCCAAATTTTACTAACGGACACTCACCTGTATGGGCGAATTAGGGCAATTCCCCATACTACATTTCCCGTATAGTGACACCTCTTTCTATCCGGCCTAAGCAGACATTTGAGCAAAGTTGTCCTAATATACTTTTTAATATACTAGTTGTTACGCAACACCTGCCTTGGCAATATGCACAAACCATCTATTTCATCGTGCGTGACGGGTAACGCCTGTTACTGTTACGGTCGACTTGTTTAACATGGAGACACACGTGTTAACTGTGTATTCAAGCTGATAGATAAGCTTGATTAAGCGTACAACACTCACCTATATGGAGATCTCTATCAGGCTAAGTGAGATTCATGACCTATGTATAGTTAGGTTACCAAAGAGTGAAACCCTGTACACCTTGTATACTCTATGAGTGATGTGTGTCTTCTCTACAACTGGCATCGCCTTGTATAGATGAGTCAGATTTTCAGAAAATGTACAATCTACAGTTCTACACATCTACCAAATTCTGCCAAATTAAGAGTGAAAAATGATAAATACTAGGTATATCTGAGTATATTCTGTATTGTATTCATTCAATAAATCTGTCTGGTTAAGTTGAACTGTACTTTAAACATGATTTTCATCTTAAATTTGGTCTATTTGAGAGAATTGGTGAAGGCCAGTTGTACATTTTCTGGCGATTTCACCCAGATATGCAAGTCATTCGGTAGTCTCTCCACAGATCCTGTGGGTCCGGGTATGGACTAGTCATTCGGTCACACGCCCCTCGATCCTCAAAAGATGATGATTGGGAGTATACACGGGGCCGTTGGGTCGTTTTCTAAGAGTTTAGAACCAGCTATTCTGGGAGCTATCCCCAGAATGATTCTTAACCCTTCAAAGGCCTTGGACGCGTAACTTCTTTAAATGTTTTACAAGTTGTACTGGCGCTGGTCATTTTTTACACTTTGAAAAAAAAACCCTGATCCTATTTGGACCGATGGGGGACCAATCACTGCACCCGACTGCCGATATTTTTATGTGTTGTTTTTTTTTAGAAAATGTAAAAATAGAAGATCAATCAAGTCGTAAGGGAAAAATCGATTAGTGGTACAAATATAGATATGTTGGTCTTTGGTGTAGGGCTTGGAATACATTCCACGGTGAAATCGCCACCCTGGAAAATGTACAATTGGCCTTCACCAATCCTCTCAAATAACCAAAAAGTAAGACAAAACTCAGTTCAACATAACCAAACAGAAAGTTTGAACCAAGTCAATACCACATTTACTCAGATATACCTAGTATTGACCATTTGTCAGTGTAATTTAGCAGAATTTACTAAATGTATAGATTTGCTGATTGTACATTTTCTGAAGATATGACCCGCCCATGCAGTTCTCATATCAAATGAATGCACGTGCTAATGGAAGAAACAAAAACAAAATGGCCTCGGGGGGCTAGGTTTGTTTATCTTCAATAAAAAGCAACTCTGCCCCTGGGACCGGTATTACGCCCAATGGTAATTGGTAGTGCTGTAGGTATACCATGTACGTTTATGTACGTTTATTTAAATAAGAATTTCCGGTCTTTTGTTTTTAGAAGTATAGCGGAGATTTGTTGTATCCGTTCCCCATTTACATTGTGTTACTTTATTTTTCTGAGCATTGTATCGTATTTTTCATCTATTTTTTGTGTGTATATGGCCTGCAAATATATTGCCTTTGGTACTTAACTACTGTTAACTTATTAAGGTTCGCGCTGTATTTATTTTCGCGGACCCACCTTTGTGCGTGAAATAAATCCTGCGCGAAAGGTCTAATCAACAATAAACAAGGTGTGAGACTTCCTTGCTGCGCAAATTTAAATCCGCGCGAAAAGGTAATTAGTGCGCGTAAATTTATCTGCGCGAAAATAAATCCGTTTACAGTATCATATTTGTGACTGGGTTTCATGGGAATGGTTTTCATTTTTTAACTCCACGATTGTTGACTGTTGATGATGAGTTTTCAGATTGTGTCAATAAATGGATTTTCTTTGGAGGAGGATGCCAATGTAAAGAGAAAAGAGTCATCTTGAATATTCCGTGAATATTAAATCATGGAATACAGAATACAGTTCATCTACGCGGAACAGCCACCGCTGTTTGTCCTAACAATACCCCTCCCCCTATTTATAAATACTTGAAATCCTTGACCTTGCAATTATTGATCAAATTTGTATTTGGTTGTGAATCTTGTGTGACCATTCGGTGGCCGTATGTGTTGACAAGACCACTGAGTCCACAGCACCCCGGGCACGAGAGTAAATATATATAGGACGCAATATATTACAGTCGGCAAGTCTTCAGAAAATGTACAATTTGCCTTCACCAATCCTCGCAAATAACCAAAATTTAAGACGAAAACGAGCTTCAAAAATGAGTTTTACATATATATACCCGAACAGATTCTTTAAAACAACACAACCTCAAATATACTCAGATATACCCAACATTTATCATTTTTTAGCAGAATTTACAAAATGTGTAGCGTTGCCAATTGTATATTTTTGGAAAATCTGAAAGTTTGTTGTTCCGGACCGTGCTTTGAGGCGGTTCACTGACCGTTTTCTAGGCCTTCATTCTGGCGGTTCCTATTCGGCTCAGATTTTCAGAAAATGTACATTTCAACTTCGCCAATCTTCTCAAATAACCCAAATTTTAGACGAAAATAAAGTTCAAAATACATTTCAATCTAACCAAACAGATTGCCAGAATCAATGCAATGCCGAATATACTCGAATTTACCTAGTATTGACCAAATCGCAGCCTAATTTAGGAGAATTTACTAAATGTGTACAGCTGCCAATTGTACATTTTCTGAAAATCTGACCCATACCTCAGTGACCTTGATCACTGAGCGTGGCAGGCTCACTGTCACCCGCCATGACTTCTCTTGGCTTTGGTTGCTATGGAATAGATCAGGTCATGCTATAGTAAGATATGAGTGCACCATATTTCATGGATCATTTTTCTAAAAACAAATTGTATTAACAGAATTGTCATGAAGTGAATTGCAAGTATTCATTCGCCAGGAAAACATTCATGCAGATATAGTATATTTTAAACTTTAATAGTATTAATTAATTTTTTCAGACATACATTATTCAATATTATCATGCTCAAGTTAATACCCAGTGAAGATACTCCTCACCTCTACCCCCAGAATCAAAACATCAAATTCATGTTTGAGCAGACATACCTATATGTTTCTTTCTTATATTTTTTTCGCCCAGCCCAATGTCTTTCTCAGCATCATATATTATTCATAGCGCGTGCTTGTGTCCTATATATTGACCCTTTCCAAAGGTAGGATCTTTTTAGTGCTGTGGATGTACATAGGAAAGAGAATAGGAAGCTCTAAAAGAGATGGGGTAACAGACTGGCTTTATCATCCAAATAAACCAATCCATGCTTCCTTGTCTTGTTGTGGTTGTGTATGATGTTAGTGATCGATGAAGGCGGATCCTTGGAGTGAGTTCAGATTGATGATAAAGAAATGGTCACTCGGTAGTTGTTAGCTGAGACGGAGAATTCATTATTAAGAACAACCCCATGGGGTAGTGTAACACCTGGATATTGCTACGTCCCTGGTAACAATATATCACATAATGTGTCATCATATTCCGTTTAACCATTTGTCTCGGTAATGTTTTAGATGGAGAGGTTGGAATACTCATACAAATACAGAGCGAGAGACAGGGAGAGAGGGGAGGGAGTGAGGAGAGGGAGGCAGGGGGAGGAGAGAGGAGAGAGAGGAAGGAAAGGGAGAGAGCGGGAAGACGAGGGAGAGAAAGAGGAAGAAGAGGGAGAGAAGGAGAGGAAGAAGAGAGGGGGAGAGGAATAAGAGAGAGTGAGAGGTGAGGGAGAGAGCGGGAAAGAGGGAGAGGAAGGAGAGGGGAAGAGAAGAAGAGAGAGGGAGGTGTGTGGATGTTAGAGAGAGGAGAGACAGACAGACGGAGGCGATTGAGATAGGCCGGCCGGGCTGTTGATTCATCACATTGATATAGAACGAAAGGGGCGTGTATAATGTGTTTACGAAACTACGAGAAAGAGAAAGAAATAGAGAGAGCATTCTGATGGAGAATATCCAAGAAAGGCACAAGCAACAGACAGACCAGTAGACACAATAAATGACTGACAGACAACCGGGTGTTGGAAAGAAAATGAAAGGTGTATCAGGGTCATTCCATGCTCCATAGAAGACACCATTAATCAAATAGAACTCAATGAGACTGTACTGATTGGTATTTTCATCTGGCGTCCAGTGCCATTATTCCTGGCTACAATACCTAACGAGTCCTACCCATTACTTGGGTCCCGTGCTTATTATCAACGTGTTTGAAGAAGTAATAACATTTGTCAGGCAACATGTCAGACATTTGTAGCAATCAATACATGAGAGACGTATGTGACGGTTGCCCAGAATGTCTGCCTGGGTCAGATTTCCCGAAAATGTACAATTGGCAGCTGTACACGTTTTAGTAAATTCTACTAAATTATAGCTGCAATTTGGTAATACTAGGGAAATTCGAGTATATTCGGCATTGCATTGATTCTAGTAATCGGTTTGGTTAGGTTGAACTGTATTTTAAACTTTTATTTTCGTGTTAAATGTGGGTTATTTGAGAGGATTGTTGAAGGTGAATTGTACATTTTCTGTCGACTTCACCCATCTAGGAATATCAAGGGTTAATGACTGACTGACATAAGGACTAAATATCCCTTTTTTATTACTTAGTTTTGCTTTTCATTAGCGGATGACGTATGTTGAAGTCCATATCTACCAGTTATTGCATTGAAGGTAAATTAGGAATGTTTAAGAAAGAGGTAGAGAATGGTATAAGGTATGTATGATATGAATGACGGTGTATGAATTAATATATTCATGCACGAACTGGTATTACTGTTTTGTAATAATTTATTTTCATGCAAACGCTGATGTCTTCTCCTGACAGCTTAGGGTGAGCTTTGATATTCTTAACAGCTTTTTCTTATGTAAACAAATCTTGTTATTTATATAATTTTGTTAGTTATATTGCCCATGAAAATCAAAAGTCATATCCAACTCCGATTGTTTGGGATAAATGCTATCAGATTGACGCATATATGGGTCAGATTTTCAGAGAATGTACAATTGGCCTTCACCAATCCTCTCAAATAACACAAATGTAAGTCGAAAATTAGGTTCAAAATACAGTTCAACATAACCAGACTGATTTATTGAATAAATACAATACAGAGTAAACTCAGACATACCTAGTATTTATCAATTTTCACTCAAATTTAGCAGAATTTGAATGAAAGATGTGTATAACTGTATATTGCATGTGCATTTTCTGAAAATCTGACCCACATTATTTCAGTGAAGTATTGATATGTATAATGTGTGTGTAGGCGAGGTGGGGTGGGGTGGGGGAGGGGTGGGGCGGAGTCAGAAGGAGAAAGTTCCCTCACACGTTTATTGACTATCCTTTTAGCACTGATATGTTTGTTCCCGGGCACACAGAATATTTGAAATTGTCTTCATCTCATAGCTGCCGTCTGGTACAAACACTGGCTGAATCATCAACCCTACTACTGGCTTCTACATGGAAAAATACTTTATTTATCTGATGTTTTACAGATGTGAGATCGACAAATGGGTAACCAGGCCTCTGGATAAAATCCAGGTCTTCCAGCCATTAACTTTACAGAAAAAAGATAGCTATACTATGAGAGTGACTGTCTAATAAGTACACAATATGACATTAGACCACGATTGGGGGTTGTACATGCTGCAAATGAGTGGATACCTGCCATTGTATATTGTTGAATGGATCCACACGCGAAAATAAGACCTTTTTTAGCCTAATTGTAAGAAGGCTCCCTATTGGTTGATGTTATGCTCGCTCATGATGTCACGCCCATTTGTGACGTCATGCCCAGTTAGTGCCGTCGTTGATTAGCCAATCAGTTATATGCTATTCTAGCGCTTTGGTATCAAAAATCAATATGGCGGGTCATTGGAGAGAATTAAGCAAGGTAAATAAATAGTTTGTTTATGCGTTTTATATTAAAATATGAGATTGTGGTATAAAAATTGGATGCAACTCTGTTAGTATCTGATTTACTGTATACGATGCCCACTTTTTTTTACCAAGGATATCACTCAAAGCCTGTGGCTTCCCGTGACATCCCTGGTCGAAAAAAACTTGCAGGCATCGTATACAGTAAGTCAGATAAGAATTAAAACAAGTGATAGAACAAGTGATAGAACAGGTTTTAGAACAGGTTATAAAACAAGTGATAGAACAAGTGATAGAACAGGTTTTAGAACAAGTGATAGAACAGGTTTTAGAACAAGTGATAGAACAAGCTATAGAACAAGTTATAGAACAAGTGACAGCAGGTGATAGAACAGGTTATAGAACAAGTGATAGAACAAGCTATAGAACAAGCTACAGAGCAAGTTATAGAACAAGTGACAGCAGGTGATAGAACAGGTTATAGAACAAGTGATAGAACAAGTGATAGACCAATAGTGATAGAACAAGTGATAGACCAATAGTGATAGAACAAGTGATAGACCAATAGTGATAGAACAAGTGATAGACCAATAGTGATAGAACAAGTGATAGACCAATAGTGATAGAACAAGTGATAGAACAAGTGATAGAACAGGTTTTAGAACAAGTGATAGAACAAGTGATAGAACAAGTTATAGAACAAGTGATAGAACAAGTGATAGAACAAGTGATAGAACAGGTTTTAGAACAAGTGATAGAACAGGTTTTAGAACAGGTTTTAGATCAAGTTATAAAACAAAGCGACTCTCAAGACATCAATATAACCGCCCTATTGATCACATTGCCTGAGTCCCGGGTGTACAGAGAAACCCAGTGCTAGGCACGTGCATGGACGTGCGTTGTGCAATGACACACCCACACACAACCCTCCACTATAGCATTGTGTGTGTGTCGCTGGACAAGTTATGTATTATTTACACTGTTGCCGTGAACCTATCCCAGCCATTCAACTATAAACATCAGTCTTCAAGCCCCTAATATTGAACTGTAGCTTCCATCCATGCGAATATCCATCATACTATAACCTCCTCAACTATTTTTGTTTAATTAATAACACTAACCATATACGTATGATTTTAATTATTTAGCCCCTCCCTAGGCCTGGATGAGAGCTAGTGCAATGTGCGTTAGTCTGGTCCATGGCTTTGGTTAGGGATTTTTTTTAACCATATACTTATTATGAAAGATATCTTGGCCAAATTTGGCATATTGATTACATACACAATTCATACCATTATTTAATTTAGCAAATTTAAACAAAATATCAATTTATTGATGAATTTCCAGAGAATAATTTTGTTTATTTTGATCAGAGACAGGTTAGTAGGTCTGTTTATTTGTAAAATTTGCTCGAAATAATCTACAATTTACTTTTAAAGACTGCTCGTGTGTAAGAGCGTAAAGCAAGCAAACTTCAAATACAAACTTTTCTTTTTTTACACTTGTTCTTTGTGTCGCTCAACGAAATCCTAATTTTGGCGATATCATGAGAGTAACTCAACAAAGCCTGACATTTAAAAAAAAAAATTTTTGTTCAAATTTCATTTTATTACAGAGCTTCAAATAATCAACAAAGTAGTCACCGAAATTGAATGACCTATTTCTCTGAAGTATGTTTTAACATTACTACGTTGCCATAAAGATATTAAATTACTTGTTCAAAAAGAACATTTGTGTTGAAGATATGCAAACTTAATGTATGCCGTATACACTCTAGGTCCAAACCCTCAGATCAGATAAGAATGGTATGTCAGCCTACTTCACTAATCGGTCTCCTCGCCTAAGACTAAGGGAATATAATGACATTTTGCAGTCTTAATGGAATTATAATGGCACTTTGTGGTTTGAGGCGAGAGGCTTCCCTTCGTTTGAAGGGACTCTCTCATCTTTGGGCCTAGTCTGTATAGTTGTTCTAGTTTAACACAGAACATGACCCCGAATATCCATGGCGCTATAGTTGTTGTTTGATATGCATCAATATGTGTCTACATTCTAGTCAAACAAGCGTTCTGTGTGGACAGCTTGGGGTGGGGCAGTACGTTCAACATCAATTTTACATATATGTTACATTATATGTGATGTGTCACAGGAAAATGAGTTTTAATGAGAAAACTGGTATTTTTCAAAGTGGTTTATTTACAAGATTTCTTTGTTGGAATGTTTACATCTCTCGGTTATCTAGTCCTTGAGGTGACATGAATACATGTGGTAAATTTCAAGACAGTTTATTAAATATATCCATGCATTTCTAAGGTCATCTTATAGAGTACATTTAGCTATACATTACTAGTAATTGTCCACTCAAAATTATTGCAAACCTATTTTTTCAAAAATCAAACTTGAAATCTAGAAATACTGAATAGATGTCCTACTGTTTACTTTCATTGGAATTGGCTTGATCTCATCTTTTCAATATATGATGGTATCTCACCATCCATGTTTGCTACTTGTGACTCATTTTCCTGTAACACATCACACGTACGTGGAACGCTTTCTAGCCTTATACATGTACATATTGGTATGACCTTTGGTCCTGTTATCATACCTGAGCAGGATGCCACATTTATTGATGATGTTATTTACAATCAGTCATAAATCAATGATTATAAGGGTCAGATTTTCAGAAAATGGACAATAATTGGCAGCTGTACACATTTAGTAAATCCTGCTAAATTAGGCTACAATTTGGTCAATACTAGGTAAATTCGAGTATATTCGGCATTGCATTGATTCTAGCAATCTATTTGGTTAGGTTGAACTGTATTTTGAACTTTATTTTCTTCTTAAATATGGGTTATTTGAGAGGATTAGTGAAGGTGAATTGTACATTTTCTGGTGACTTCACCCATAATGTATGATATTGCTTACAATCAATCAGGACTCTGGTTGCAGTTTTACAAATGTAAATTATAAAGATTTGGAACTGATACAAATAAATCTGCTAATAGATTAAAGATAAGTTCTGTTTTGATTCAATATAATTTTTTTCAATATCAAAAAAATATTTAGAACCGCTTTAGACTTGGCGGGGTCTTCCTTCCAGTCCAGGCCCAAACCCTCAGATCAGATAAGAATGGTATGTCAGTGATTGCACGCCTACTTCGCTTATCCGTTTCCTGGTCTAGGACTAGGCGTTTGAATGTGATTATAAAGACATTTTGCAGCCTTAATTGATTTATAATGGCACTTTGCGGTTTGAGGCGAGAGGCTTTCCCTCCGTTTGAAGGGAGTCTCTCATCTTTGGGCCTAGACAAACTAAAAGCCCAGGTTGGGGAAATGTGTTGCACAATTTCCTCATGTGCAGGCGTAAACTTAATATTACGGTTCAAGTATTGAGTACTATACATTGCCATGCGGGTAATATGTAGGTACTGTGTTAAACTGTCAGCTAGGAATCTATGGTTGAATATCGCACGCCCACCTGCTGTGTCTAGCATGTAATAAAAACACATCGGTGACTAATCATAATGTTGGCGATAGGGCTGGCGTCAAAAGAAATGCTTATCTATGTAATGTGTTACAGGAAAATGAGTCACAAGTAGCAAAAAATGGATTTTCAGATATCATCATATTTGAAAAGATGTGATCAAGCTGATTCCAATCATGGTAAACATTAAGGACATCTGATAAGTATTTATATATTTTATGTTTGATAATTTTATGTTTGAAAAATAGTTTGCAATATTTCTGGGTGGACAATTACCAGTAAATTAAACGATTAGAGAGTTCTTTTCATGATACCGATGTCTTCAGTAGTTAAATTAAAATTGTACATACCTTTGTAGCAGATGAGACCTACCACATTGTGGAAATCTTCCTAATAAAAATGTTTTAAAAAAAGTAGCTAAATGTACTCCATAGGATGACCTTCGAAACGCAAGGATATATTTAATAAACTGTCTTGAAATTGGGTACATGTATTCACATGACTAAAGCTGCTACACGCCTAAAAAAATCAGAAACTTCCAACAAAGGCATCACAAGAAATACTTTAATATTATTGCAACATCACTTCCGTCGCCATTGCATCGCAAAATACATAACGTAATCCATGGCAAACATGCTTTACCCAAAGCAATCGGATGGTAATTGAAACAAGTTGTGATCCCTGATAACGATTTATCTTCTCTGGTGTTATAACCAAAACATATTCTCCATGATATAATGGTGTGGGAAGTGAGCGTGTGAGTGGCGTCTCAATGGGCTTTAGGCTGTAAATCGGCCCTTATCGTAGATAGTGGGTAAAGCCAATAGTCTTATCTTGTATGTAGGGCTTTAGAACAGCAATTCACTTCAACCTATAATGAGTCAGATCATCAGAGAATGTACAATTGGCAGCTCTTGTTGTGTCCCAGAGTTGTTATCTGTACGATGTATGTAATATTACAGACTTTCCTCTTTTATTGCACATATTACGCATAGCCAAAATACATCACTAAGACACCTTTTCCTATTACCGACCAGATATTCCTATTCCTGGAACAAATTGTTTCATGGCACCGACTATTTCGTCATTACTGAGATCTTTTCTCCCATTACAAGAAGTCTTTTTACTATTACCACTCTCAGACACCACATAGTAGTATATGAAAATGAGCAACTGACTCTGGCATAAGAAAGATGGCTATGTGTATATCTCTGTGAGGGAAAGAAAAGAAAATATCTCTTCGGATATTAGGATATCCATAAGTCATGTTGATTATGTGTTGGAATATCTTAGAAAAGGAAAATGATATTTGAAAAAGAAAAATGTTGGCTATTTACTATATTGACACATTTTTATCCTGACAGTTTAGGGACAAACAACATTCAGAAGATCCTGCTAAATTAGGCTGGAAAATGATGAATACCGGGTATGCCTGAGTATATTTGGCATTGTGATGATAAAGTATCTGTTCTGTTAAACCGCATTTTAAAGCTTATTTCTGTCTTAAATGTGGATTATTTGAGAGGATTGGTCAAGGTGAATTGTACATTTTCTGAAGATCTGACCCCTATATCCTTGTCAGTGTAATCACATAAACCTGAGCTCTTATCTACATTCGATGTTTAAGATTTATAGCAAATAGATATATATAATTTCGACCTTTAGAGCATATAACTTCCGATAGTAGAAAATAAAAATATTGGGATCGAGATAATAGGGACGTTCCGCAAGCAAACCTATCTCAATTACGTAACCATATCTCTATCTTTTGTGTGACTCAGGTCGTATTTTTATGTATAAAAAATAAATTGTGAGATCAAACATTTTGCTTGACATGTTACGTTATGTTTTTCCAGCCATCTTTCTTTCTTTTCATGTATGTTTGTATATCAGAGATACGTTTACGTTTAGGTTAGACTTGCTGAACCTCAGTAGTGTTATTTTTTAGTTGATTTATTAAGGTACTCTTAATCAGACTCTATAACACAGAACATGTATTTTTAAAAACTGGTGGAAATTAAAAAAAAAAAATTTACTTTTATCGGTACATGTGTTAGACTGAGAGAGGGCCACTCGGGCTATACCAATGTATACTCAATTTTCAGGTTTTCGCATTTATATTACACAATTCTTAGAAGATTTTGTAAGAAACTACATTTCAATTATTTATGGATGTACATCCTCTGGGTATTTCACACCCACCCAACATCCCTCAGCTGTCCACTTGTGAAAGCATCTATTTCAATTTACCACAATTCTTTCCCTATGAGGCTTATGGGTCAGATCTTCAGAAAATGTACAATTCAACTGCGCCAATATTCTCGAATAAAGTAAACTTCAGACGAAAATAAAGTCAAAAGAAAGTTCAACCTAACCAAACAGATTGCTAGAATCAATGCAATGCCGAATATTGGTCAGTTTTTTCAGAAAATGTACAATTCGTCTTTACCAATCCTCTGAAATAACCCACATTTAAGAGAGAAATTAGCTTCAAAATGCAGTTTGACATGACAGAACTGATACTGTAAATCAATGCGATACCAAATATACTCAGATATACCCGGTATTCTTCATTTTTCAGCCTAATTTAGCAGAATTTCCTAAAAGTATAGAGCTGCCAATTGTACATTTTCTGAAAATCTGACCCATATACTTGAATTTACCTTGTATTGGCCAAATTGCAGCTTAATTTAGCAGAATTTACTATAAATGTGTACAGCTGCCAATTGTACATTTTCTGAATATCTGACCCTATATATCAAATACATCTATAGCGTATAGTGATTATTCCTATAGCGGATGTCCTCCAGGATAATCCATTTCTTGCTGATCTTCTTTTAACAAATAAGAAACGCAGGCGTTGATGTGGAAACGATGTTCCTCCCTTTGTTCTATTGGCTTCCTGTTGGGTCAAGTCGCTAGAAAATTACACTTGGCCTTCACCAATCCTCATAAATAACCCAAATTTAAGAAGAAAATAAGGTTCAAAATACAGTTCAACATAACCAGACAGATCTATTGAATGAATTCAATACAGAATACACTCAGATATACCTAGTCTCATTTTTCACTCTAATTTACTCTAATTTAGCAGAATTTGATAGATGTGTAGAACTGTAGATTTTGCATTTTCTAAAGATCTGACCCTGTTCCTTTAACTCTAAGCTCCAAGCCCTTTTCATATCCTCTTTGTGTTCGTATTCCATTGCAAAAAGCTTTATTTGCATATTTGGCTTTAGGTGATATACCCTGTAGGCCTACTCAATAGCTTATATGTGATGTGTTACAGGACAATGAGTCACAAGTCGCAAAGAATGGATTTTGAGATATTATTATATTTGAAAAGATTCTAATGATAGTAAACATCATGACATCTCATGAATATTTATGTATTTTAACTTTGATATTTTTATTTTTGAAAAACACAACGTTTGCAATGTTTCTGGGCATATACGAGTAAAGTAATTAAATATACTCCATAGTGTGACCTTTGAAATGCATGGATATATTTAGTACACGGTCTTGAAACTTAGTACATGTATTCATACGACTCAAAGCGGTAGATATCCCAAAATTGAGAACATCCCTACTGGTAGTTTATGTGGAAAAAACACTTTGAAAAATATCAATATTGCCACTTGTGACTCATTTTCCTGTAACACATCACATATATACGGTAATAAATGTTTCGTGTTCATCAGTTTCAACTCTATCGATTTATGTTTTTTTCTTTTTTCTTTTCTTTTCTTTTTTTCAACTCTATCGATTTGTTGTTAACCATTTGGAACCGCATGCAGATGAGATCCATTTATTGAGCCAATCATTTATATCATGAATTACAATCAACCATAAAGTTAAATAAACTTATCATAAAGATCACTCATATTTACAATGTCAAATCACATAAATATACCACTTACAGCTGTCATTAGTTAGTACGTTTGTTTTAATTTGTATTGTAAGCTCTCATATATATGTATAATATATTCAGCCTATGTCTATGTTTACAAAAACGTTACCTTGATATACACGTTGATTACAACATCAATTAGAAGCAGATCATACAAAATTAAGAGTCTATATGTCCATAACGAACATCTACCAATAATCCTTATTTACCTTCAGAATAATCACTGGTACACCCTTATTTTTACGTTAGGACCATATCAATATAGGCCTACAGCATGTTTTGGGGATGTTACATGTAATAAGATAAGAACATGATGACAAATTGGTGACGAAAATTTGTTATCAGTTATGGGTGAGGCGCCGTGCGCATAATCGGAGAGACCAAAATCACTGTGACTGTACATCACTATGTATTTATATTGTAACAATATGTATAGTTATATATGAGTAGAAAAGTAAGAGAATGAGCCCACCTTTTGGTATTGTTGGGTTTATTTCAGCAATGAAAGTTCAAACATGGCTTATATATATGGGTCAGTTCTTCAGAAAATGTACAATTCACCTTCACCATTCCTGTCATATAACCCACATTTAAGACAAAAATGAGCTTCAAAATGCAGTTTAACTGAACAGAACTGATACTTTAAATCAATGCGATACCACATATACTCAGATATACCCGATAGGCCTACTCTTCGTTTTTAAGCCTAATTTAGCAGAATTTCCTAAATGTGTAGAACTGCCAATTATACATTTTCTGAAAATCTGACCCATATGTAGAGACAGAGAAGCTGTTATGAATGCAGTTTTATTCTTTGTAAAAAAGTAAATATATTTGGAATCAAAACCAAAAGCTAAGGGACATAATATATATAAGCGCATACAATCGAATCTATAAATATGTATCCTCACTAAGTTGAATGTTATTTAGAGTATATATAGGGCACTCGAGAAGAGCTGTAAACATGATGATTCCATGTTTCCCTGCAAAACCGAAATAAGCTTCCAATAATAATGATAAAATATGAAGAGGTACGTCACTTCGTACTAGTAATCATATACACTCTATTGGAGATCTACTTGGAGCGGCTTGCCGTAGGGTTACCATTCGGTTGCTTTGATGTTTACTCTAAGTAGCTCTCGAACAGAGTGTATGTATACAGCATCATGGTACCGTGAAGGCTTGAAATAGGTGCAGCTGACACTGATTTCAGACAGGAAGCGGGGCCTATCTGAGTGTGGGTGGGGCTCGGACCACAGCTGTACTAGGGCCAGATCTTCAAAAAGTGTACAATTTGTCTTCACAAATCTTCTCAAATAACCCACATTTAAGACGGAAATCAGGTTCAAAATACAGTTCAACATAACCAGACAGATTTATTGAATGAATACAATACAGAATACACTCGGATATACCTAGTATTTATCATTTTTCACTCTAATTTAGCAGAATTTGATAGATGTGTAGAACTGTAGATTGGGCATTTTCTGAAAATCTGACCCTGCCAACATAGCACCCACCCGCTCACACACAGTGCAGGCCCTGCATCATGCATCATGCACTCAACCTGCACCTACATACACTGCATCCAATGACCTGTTGAGGGGTTGTTCTAGTATTTCTTTTCCATAATTATTAAAGGGAAATGAAGTAGCACGATAGGGCATGGTGTTGTCTCATATATCCTCAAGTTTGGTGGTGATATTAGATGTTTTTCTGCCTCTAAAATGACTTTTAATGAAGGGCCATTGGAACCTGTACCCAAACATTGTAAACACAGGTGACCCATGCAGGCGCCTCTTGCAGTCCTAATTACCCGTCACCCTCTACTCTGGCCCCAGTCCACGTACCAGTCACATATTCCATCAACCATCTAAGCTAGAAGTTATAGGATCGTTCATTCTATTTGAAATCCTCCGTATTTCCACTTGTCAAAAAAGAGGGGCGTAGTCCGACTGTATGTGAGTAGTATAAGAAAAGGTAATTTTCATCAGTTCGTACTGGCATAGGTATGTACATGTTGTACTTACACTATCCCTAGCTCTGGTGGTGTATAATACAGTTTGAATCATCATCAAATTGTGTTTTATGAAGTTGTATCCATTACAATCCTTCCAAGAAACTAAATTCCTATTATTCTAGGCCTGTTCAAAGTTAGTCATAATTGTGACGTGTCACAGGAAAATAACTCGCAAAAAATGAATTTTGAGATATCATCCTATTTGAAAAGATGATACACTAGGACATCTAATAAGTATTTTTATATTTGTGTATGCATGAAAACATAGTGGGATATTTCTTAATTGTCACTCACTGTAATAAAGTAGGTCAATTTGGTAAGATATTCTTCTTAGGATAACCTCAGATATGTACGGATCTATTCAATACACAGTCTTCAAATTTAGTACATGTATTTTATGCTACAAGAAGCGCTAAACGCCTTAAAGATAACAACATTCCTACAAAGCGATCTTGTGGATAAATCACTTTGAAAGATATCGTTTTTGCGACTTGTGTCTCATTTCCCTGTAACACATCGCAATTATGGTTACATCCCACTATGGTCTGCTTCAATGATTACCGGCACCACCAACCTTTTCCCTCTGATGTAAGTTCATCAGTAAAATACCTCTAATTTCCATACCATGAATATGTCAATTAATGTCATAGAAAGAAGTGACCCTTAATTCTCATCATTTGACTCTTCCAGGAAGTCATCCCGTTGTAATGAGATCTGGGTCAGATTTTCAGAAAATGTACAATTCGCCTTCACCAATCCTCTCAAATAACCTATATTTAAGACAGAAATGGGCTTCAAAATGCAGTTTAACTTAACAGAACTGATACTTTAAATCAATGAGATACCAAATATATTTAAATATACCCGATATTCATCATTTTTCAGACAAATTTAGCAGAATTTCCTAAATGTGTAGAGCTGCGTACATTTTCTGAAGATCTGACCCATCTATTTGTGAAGGGGGACTTTAATTCAGTGTCACTAACTAATGACTATATTCACCATACCAGGAGGTACTTCTCTCCCTGTATTAGTCACTGCTGGGACAGACTATATCAGAGAAGGGGGTTTCCCAGTAACTATTAAAATTCTTAAAGAAGGCGCTTTTTAATGTTCCTCCAGAATCAATTACAATTGAATCAGACTATTTGATCCATGTCATCCCACTACATGTATTCAACTTTGCTGCAGTATTAATCACTTCTGAAACAGCCTATTATGCAGTAACCGTCTGTATCAGTAACTGCTGGGACAGACTATGTGATGTGTTACAGGAAAATTGGTCACAATTCGCAAAAAAAAAATGGATTCTGAGATATCATCATATATGAAAAGATGAGATCAAGCAGATTCCAATGATAGTAAACAGTTGGACATATAATAAGTATTTCTATGTTTTAAGTTTGATATTTTTATATTTGAAAAAAAAAGTTAGCATTTTTGGGTGGGTAATTACTAGTAAAAGCTAAATAGCTAAATATACTCTATAGGATGAACTTAAATAGAAATGCATAGATATATTTATTACACGGTCTTGAAATTTGGTACATATATTCATACGACTTGGAGCATTTGATAACCTTAACATGAGAACATTCGTACAACGAGATCTTGTGAATAAAATACTTAGAAAAATATCAATTTTGCGACTTAGTGACTCGTTTTCCTGAAAGACATCACAGAATTACATGTGTGTTTGTATAAGGAATTGGCACTCAGCTACATAATGTGTGAAATAGAGTAGATATATAAGGGTCAGATCTTCAGAAAATGTACAATTAGCAGATGTACACTTTTAGTAAATTCTACTAAATTAGGCTGCAATTTGGCCAATACTAGATGAATTCGAGTATATTCGGCATTGCATTGATTCTAGCAATCTGTTTGGTTAGGTTGAACTGTACTTTAAACTTTATTTTCGTCTGAAATTTGGGTTATTTGAGTGGATTGGTGAAAGTGAATTGTACATTTTCTGGTGATTTCACCCAGATGATGAAATACTGTGTCACGTCCATAGACTAATGGTTATGAGTGTGTTACAGGTCACAGACTGTGTTTACATAAATTATTAGTCCACTTGGTGAACTGTTGATACAGTCATATTGCCACAAATAACATATAATTTACATGCTTGCTGACTGGGCAGCATCCTTATACAGTCTAGTTTAATTCAGAATATTCTTTATTTGTACCTAAACATGATGTACAAATAGTAGCTCATACATCAGAAAGAGATCATACATTGTACGTTTTGTCCAGCAAACAATTGTGTTGAGGTATTTTACGGAATATTATTAAAGTATATAATGCAATACCGATCCTGGATTTAGTTCTTTTAGTGGTTTTTTATAACAATAAATATATTCACCGCAAAGGTCCCTCGTCACAGTCTAGGCCCAAATATGAGAGTCCCTTCAATCTGAGGGAAAGCCTCTCGCTCCAAACCGCAAAATACTATCATTATCCCATTAGGACCGCGAAATACCATTATAATCCCATTAGGATGCCTACTCCTGGTCCCCCAAAAAAGTCATAATTAGCGCAGTAGGCGTCCAATCACTGACATGCCATTCTCATCTGATCTGAGAGGCCTTGAGCCTAGACTGGTGAAAAATAATCCCCGTCACCAAAATTTCCACCCACAAAATATTCAGTATAAAGGGCCGACTGACTTGTAAGTCATTTCCTACTTGGGCTATTTAACCCAGAAATTGACCCCATCAATTGATGTTTAATCTAGGACGCCATTGAAGGCGGGGAACATCGATCATACATCTAACGATAGGCATAGGGTCAACAGAGTGGCTGCTGTAGTGTCCGCTGCTTTAGTTATATCGTGGGTCAGACTTTCAGAAAATGCACAATCTACAGTTCTACATGTCTATCAAATTCTGCTAAATTAGAGTGAAAAATGATAAATGCTACATATATCTGAGTGTATTCTGTATTGTATTCATTCAATAAATCTGTCTAGTTATGTTGAACTGTATTTTGAACCTAATTTTGTTCTTAAATTTGGGTTATTTTTGTGGATTGGTTGTGTAACTGAATCATCGCATGACATGTGTCAGACTTTCAGAAAATGCACAATCTACAGTTCTACATATCTATCAAATTCTGCTAAATTAGAGTGAAAATGATAAATACTAGGTGTATCTGAGTGTATTCTGTATTGTATTCATTCAATAAATCTGTCTGGTTATGTTGAACTCTATTTTGAACTTAATTTTCGTCTTAAATTTGGGTTATTTTTGTGGATTGGTTGTGTAACTGAACCATCGCCATGACATGGGTCAGACTTTCAGAAAATGCAATCTACAGTTCTACACATCTATTGATCAAATTCTGCTAAATTAGAGTGAAAAATGATAAAAACTAGATGTATGTGAATGCATTCTGTATTGTATTCATTCAATAAATCTGTCTGGTTATGTTAAACTGTATTTTGAACCTGATTTTTGTCTTAAATTTGGGTTATTTGAGAGGATTGGTAGAGGCAAATTGTGCATTTTCTGGCGGCTTGACCCACATCTAACGATAGGCATAGGGTCAACAGAGTGGCTGCTGCAGTGTCCGCTTTAGTTATATCATTAAGTGGGAGGAGGAGAAGGAGGGTACAGTCAAACCTCGCTCTTACAAACATCCACTGGGTTCAATAACCTCCATAATAATGAGATGGCCGGATTGGAGAGGCACTGGATGGGGAGCGGTCACTGTATACGTGTACACTCTATACTCGTCCTGTAGGCAGCGGTTTTCCATAGGGTTAACCGCTGCGTGCTTTGATGTTTACTGCCTACAGGATGCGTATAGAGTGTAGGAAAGGGAGTGGGCCCAACTGTCCATCAATAGGGAATTTGCATAGCCGCCATTTTGAATCCTGATTCGCATGGGATTATTGGACTAATGGTACTGTGTAAGATTGATAGGAAACATGCCATGTTCAGCATAGACAAGTGCCTTCGGCACTTGGATTGTAGAGGGAGTTGTGTTTCAACTTCTTATAGGAATCCGACAATTTACTGGATTTTTTGTTAATTTGAAGATATTAATTTGATTGCCAAAAATGGCCAAAATCACAGGGTACCTATGTTGGGGTAGGAGAGAGAGAGGGGGGGGGAGGGGGAAGAGAGAAGAGAGGGAGAGGAGAGATGAGAATGACAGATTATGACATATATAAGAGGGTTTCATGGGGAAAAAACTTGCCACTCCCCGCCCCCCCCCCACACCTATATCTATCAATTTTCCTTCTCCCCTTTTCCTCCCCCTCCCCGACTACCTCCCTTGCTCTTCCTCCACCCCCCCTCTCCTTCACCTCTCCCCTCTGCTTCGATCATATTCTAGCCACCATGTTTTTGATATAGAGAACTTATTAAATATAATTTTCATTCAAAATGAATATACCACATTGTGCATTTAGGATATTGTAATGACTGGGTTTGATTTGTGAATTTGTATTTCTGATATTAAAAAAGATATACGTGCATTGCATTCCACACCATAGCCCAGTGTTGCCAGCACATGGGTGGGTATATAACCCAGCCCTTTGCAGCGGCAATTCAGTATGGCACTGATCTCGTAATAAGCATATGAATGGCGGTGCTACCTTTTAAACTAAAACTCGCAATCAACCTTTATATATAAGGACTGTAATAGCAACCACGCAGCGTGTGTACATACATATACCCCAGACACATAAACTAAATACATGTATGTACACAGTCACACACCCACCCCTCCCTAATTTCGACGCACATTACAACGCTATGGGTCCGTCCATTGGAGGGAGGGAGGGAGAGAAAGTGGAGACCAGGCGAGGCATAACGTGACGTAATGGGTGACCGCGGGTCTGCTCTCTCGCCGCTCATAGGTTGTCGTAATATGTGGCGATGTTTGGCGGCCCGCTTTTGGGTACACGGGGAAACACGGGGACCCGATCGGTCAGGGTGCAGTTCGACGTGTACCCTGTTTCTGTTGCCTCTGGGAGCGCAGGGTTCACCGAGCCGTAACTAATCTCGCATGAGCTCGCATGGTGCGAGTTTCCCCGAGTACCCAAAACTCGACGAAAGGAAGATTTCATTCTATAGGCTACTACTATTTATCAATGTTATAATGTAGATATACATAATGTTGTGATGAATAAAAACATTTTAATGTCAATGGCCATGTCCATGTATTATACATGTTTTCATAACACAAGTCTCAATCTTTTTCATTATGCATTAGGTTTTTATAGATCATGTATACGAGCTACGATATTGGTGACAGAATTCTTGCAATTTTCGAGAAAAATGTTGCCAAATATTTGTTTGTCTGATTTCAACAGAAATTCCATCCCAGGATGCACTGTAGACATGCGCAGTGGCACATGCAAGCCCCCTATTACAGTCATTGCTCGGGCTCTACTCTTTCAAATACGTAAAATTATATACCTATGGATAGCTGAGAATACGCTCTTTTCATATTTATTAATCATGTGACCATCTTTGCATTTTTTGCTGGTGTTATCACCGTTTTCGCGGGTGGCGGCGGCCGCGAACACGGGCGGCGGAAGCTTCCGTCTTAGCCTACTGGGAGATAGTTCAGCCTACAGCGCCACTGGTGTTACATTCGCATGCTATCTGGCTATCTGTGTTCAGCACAATTCAATTCAATTCAATTCAAAGCATTCTTTAATATTCATGCAAAAGGTGTACATTGACAGTTGTCACCATTAAATTATATGTAAAGATAATGGTTGATCGAGACCGTGCAGCATAGAATACAATAATACAGTTAAGGGGGATCTCCACTGGCTGCGGTAAGCCCTGCGGTAAGCCTTGCGATGGTGTTGTCATGTGTTGTGTTGGTTCTGTAGGTGGAGAGGAATGACGAGGTCCTGCCCATATGGATCACTGGCCATGTAGGCAGGACCTCGCCACCTTTCACCATCACAGCACCATCGCAAGGCTTACCGCAGAGCTTACCGCAGCCAGTAGAGACCACTCTGCGGTAAGCTCTGTGGTAAGCCTTGCGATGGTGCTGTGTTGGTGAGGAGTGGTGAGTACCTGCCTACATGGTTCACAGATCATGTAGGCAAACACCTTGTCATTCCTCTCCACCTACAGAACCAGCACAAACCATCACAAGGCTTACCGCAGAGCTTACCGCAACCAGTGGAGACCAGCCTTAATAATGTTATACATAATAACAATACCGGTAACAAAAGGAACATTTGGGATAATTATATTGAGATTAGTCTGCATACTCTGGTTAAACAATGGAATCGGTAAATAGAGTCATATAATAGATCAATTTCTCCCAGACGTGAATCAATAATAGAGAGATGTCTGCAACTGAATTGTTACTGTATATATATGGGTCAGATTTTCAGAAAATGTACATTGTACAGCTGTAAACATTTAGTAAATTCTACTAAATTAAGCTACAATTTGGTCAATACTAGGTAAATTCGAGTATATTTGGCATTGCATTGATTCTAGCAATCTGTTTGGTTAGGTTGAACTGTCTTTTGAACTTTATTTTCGTCTGAAATGTGGGTTATTTGAGAGGATCGGTGAAGGTGAATTGTACATTTTCTGGCGATTTCACCTATATATATCCATATGGCATAAAGTGGTGGGTCAAAGCTTCTCTCCAATGTAGCTCTTGGAGCCTCGAGTTTCAACCGCAGCGCTTTGACCGCTGTCCTAGCTCTTCTCCCACACATATTCTACATGGATGTGTGTTTGTTCTCATTTACAATTTCAACACACATTATATATAATTATGTTCTCAGAATCTAAACAAGAAATTTAGGTAAATATGATTTCAAATAAAGAGAAAATTCTCGACCTGTTATCACACTTGGCACCATACTTTCTTATACTACATGGACTGAGGCAAGGCATATTACATTGGATGAATACGCCCATCAGTCTATAGGTCCAAACCCTCAGATCAGATAAGCATGGTATGTCAGTGATTAGACGCCTACTTCGCTAATGGGCTTCCTGGTATAGGACTAGGCGTTCTAATGGGAACAGTATGTGGTCTAATGGAATTATAATGGCACTTTGCGGTTTGAGGCGAGAGGCTTTCCCTCCGTTTGAAGGGACCCTCTCATCTTTGGGCCTTGATTGCGATGCCGATGCTGATGCCCCCAATCTACCTGCCCTGATTTCCTAGAGCAGATGTGCGGCTGAGAAGGTCAGTAGTGGAGGAGGGGTAGGATCCTATTGCCTCGTCGCATCAATAATTCAGCATCGATCTGATGTATTAAAACACCTAACTCTTAAACTATGGTAGGCAGATCAGGGGAGAAAACCAATTTGATTATCATTTATAGGTCTTTTAGGGTCCATAATTTGCGGCATTAAACCTGCATTCCCAGCTATAGGAGACATCTTATCATATGTACTCATATTATGATTTATAAGACTGGATTTATCAATATTATGCTGCTGTTATATATTTATACACGAATTTGAAGGTCAATCCGCCGTGAGAAAACGGCCGCCGGTGAGCGATAATAAGTGAATTCATCATTGGGAAAGGCCTCCATATTACATACACATAAGGACCCTTTAGAAGCCCTTTAACAAAAACAAACAGACAAAATCCTCTGAAATGTTGGTCAAATTACTCTTAGAAGGGGGTGGAAAAGAATGGGGAAAAAAGTAGAAAATATTCAGTTTTTGACCGACGTTATAACTGAGGGTGTAGCTTTAAATGGATAGATAGGCCTATGTGGATCTTATGAGGTATTATATTATTAAGGTTTGGAATATTTTGTCATCGCTCTTGAGCAGAAATAAATAGATAAATGCATATGTTCACTGTGTTGTAAAATGCCCATGAAACAAGGACTGCATCTTAAAGTCCAAGAATCTTGATGGCTAATGAAAACAAAGGCATGCATGATTGATGACAAAGACACCGATTATTTCATTATAAGATTTATTTTAAAGAATCAACAACCATTTATCCCTGCTCCCTTTTAAGTGTTTAAATTATGCTCGTGACAGTTGGGTTTAATTGTTTAAAGTATTTCGTGACGGTTGCAAGGGTTGGGTGGGTTTGGGTGGGGTTGGCGTCCTTTGTCAAAATAATACCAATGTTTGGTGGAGTAAACAAACAATGTTTGGAGTAAACAAACAATGTTTGGAGTGAACAAACACACTTGTCCTTCTGTTTATGAGCGAATAATTCACACAACGTGTTTACAAGCTGTTACAGGACGGGGGGAGCCTTGGAGTCAGAAAACTTTCTTATATTGTCGCCGGTCTTTTTTTTTAAATATTTTTATTGGCCAATTGCGTTAACAATTTTAATCTCATAATCACAATCAAATACGCATATAGCAGTCTACGCAGCTATATTTCACGCGTTGCCTGTGCACACGGAGTTATATAAAGATATAAGGATGATATATGATTAACAAAATCTCAAATTAGTTCTTATGGTTCCAATACATGTCATAACTATACAAATGGATAATATACGAATATCAAATGCAGCTTCCAAACATCAATGCATATGAATCGCTCGGTCGTCTGCTCCTGCACCAGCAGACGACTATTTGCTTTCTCGCTGAGAGGCAGACGACAATTCACTGAATAGCAGACGACAATTTCGACTTCACCTGGTAGAATGTGGCTGAACGCACGTAGACCCCCATGTGCCATGTTTGACGATGGAATTACCAGATCTCTCTGTTTGTATTTGGTCCTCTTTTTGTAGAGCACATTTTTTTGTTTAATCTACTGAACGCCTTATACATACAGTAGGTCTTTTTTCATGTATGGGTCAGATCTTCAGAAAATGTACAATTAGTAGATGTACCCATTTAGTAAATTCTGCTATATAAGGCTTCAATTTGGTCAATACTAGGTAAATTCGAGTATATTCGGCATTGCATTGATTCTAGCAATCTGTAATGGTTAGGTTGAACTGTATTTGAACATCATTATTGTCTTTAATTTGGGTTATTTGAGAAGATTGCTGAAGACAAATTGTACATTTCCTGGCGATTTCACCCATATAGTTAGTGTATGGGAAATTCCATGTAATCTCTCTTTGTATATTATCAAGTAATAGTAAGATAAGAATGATATAACGAGGGAATTAAAAACCAAATCCGGAAGTAAGTTAATGATTTTTTGCTGGGTGATGTTTATTTTAGAAGTTTCCAACGTTTCGGATCATCTTAGATCCTTCATCAAGAAATGACGTAATAGTAGGACTTCGGGAATTAAATCGCATTAAAAGTCAAACATATCACAATCTAGATACAGAAAAAAAACAACTCTACGAAATACTCAAATTCTTTGGGTTTTTGTCCAATAATCTTGCGATTTTCAAAAGTGTTTTGATTAGAGATGTGCATTTTGTTCATAAATTTGGCTTAGGTTACGTGGTATATATATGGGTCAGATTTTCAGAAAATCATGTATAATTGGCAGCTGTACATATTTAGTTATTTATGCCTGATTAGGCTGCAATTTGGCCAATTGATACTAGGTAAATTTGAGTATATTCGGCATTGCATTGATTCTAGCAATCTGTCTGGTTAGGTTGAACTGTATTTTAAACTTTATTTTCGTCTGAAATTCGGGTTATTAGAGAAGATTGGTGAAGGAGAATTTTACATTTTCGGAAAATCTAACCCGTATACGTGGTTACGTATGTCTTTTTGATAATTGGTATATATGGATTATGCCTTTAAAATCAAAATCTGCCATATCATTAAAAATGTATTTGTGAATGAATGAACTGTTGCCCGAAATAGAGGACATTGCAGGAAGGTTTAAACTTGCTGCTTGTGGTGATACTTGGTCACGGTCGTGTTATAAGACATTTCTCCACCGAAATAATTCATAGCAGTGACAGCGTCTCCTACGATTGATGACCCTTACTAAACAGAACGCAGTGAGAGGCAGAAGGAGGGTGTGTGTGGGTCAGATTTGAGGAAAATGTACAATTCGCCTTCACCAATCTTTTCAAATAACCCTCATTTAAGACAAAAATGAGCTTCAAAATGCAGTTTAATTAACATAACAGAACTGATACTTTAAATCAATGTGATACCAAATATACTAAGATATACCCGATATGTATCATTGTTCAGCCTAATTTAGCAGAATTTACTAAATGTGTAGAGCTGCCAATTGTACATTTTCTGAAAATCTGACCCGTACACTTGTGTGTGTGAAGGGGGGGGGGGGGGGGTAAAGGGGCCTCTCCACTCTTCAACCCCACCCGCCAACAAGTCCACATATATATAGAGAGTGCAGCAACATCTTTTTAAAACTTTTTTTATATCTGGGATGTCATTGGCGGCAAATATGCCTTGGTGGCGGGACCGGGGTTACTCCTGCCCCCCCCCCCGCCCCCCGCCCGTCCCCTACACCCACCTACACACACACTTTCTTAGACTAGCCTTTGTCCCTGTTGTTTGTAGAGCCCTAGTGCAGGTCTAGTTCTCCCCATTCATGGACTGTCCACAGTCAAGGGGGAGTGACCCTAACATGGCAGTGACCATAACATGGTAGTGACCCCTAGCATGGTATATAGTGACCCTACCATGGTAGTGACCCTAACATGATAGTGACCCTAACATGGTATATAGTGACCCTAACATAGTATGTACTGACCTAACCATGCTACGGCTCTGACTCTACAGTACACAACAGTGGGAGGGTCGTCGGGAAGGCTAGTACTGACCCTACCATGGTAGTGACATAACATGATAGTTTTTTGTTTTTTTCAGATATCGTTTTTAACCAAATAAATTCAAAGACTTTCCCTGAACCATATATATATATCTGTATATTGGTTAGCAATGTCTTCCTCTTAATAATAAATATGGCCACCTTTGAGACTGGACTCAAAATATTCAGTATAATGAGGAGTTCGGATTGGAGATATGTCCGCAAGTAGGGGTATTATTGTACATCAAGGAAGATATTAAACACTTAGTATTCACATGACTCAAATAAATATTTCATTCTATTGTCAACTGCTATCTTTTCAAAATAGCTATGGGTCAGATTTTCAGAAAATGTACAATTCGCCCTCACCGATCCTCTCAAATAATCCACATTTAAGACAGAAATCAGCTTCAAAATGCTGTTTAACATAACAGAACTGATACTTTAAATAAATGTAATACCAAATATACTCAGATATGCCCCTTTTCTAGCAGAATGTAGCAGAAATTACTAAATATGTAGAGCTGCCAATTGTGCATTTTCTGAAAATCTGGCCCCATAAACTTGCATGTTTGGGACGCTAGGAATATGCATGCTATGTTCAGCACGCACGCTATTTTAAGTCTAGCATTCCAGTATAATAATGATGCGCAGTGAAACCTATCTATTTTGCCCACCACTGGGACAGAGTTCAAGATCTGTGTCGACAATGGTGAAGTGGCTGTAGTGGTCAACCTAATAGAAATGTCCATAATTGTCCATAATTCCGAGATACACCTGCAGATTGGAGCGGTGTTAATATGTCTGTCATGAAACATACTCGAAAATAGCAAGGGCCAAAACTCGTCTAAGAGTGAGTTACACATAGTGCGAATTTCATTAGTGAGTTATGTGGGCTTGTCATTGCAACCAATAGGATTTTTTTTTACAAAGATTACCACTAAAATTCAAATGTATTACTTGATTTTTGTTCTATTTTCATGATTGAAAGCATATAATAAATCTGTATAACTAACTTATTGGTTTCAATCGCTTAGAATATTGCACTCGTTGCTACACAACACGTGCAATATTCACGCTCCTTCAACCAACTAGTTATTTAACCTATATAGCTAGGTCTGGTCTGTTAAGTACTGAAATAAATGAGGTATTTCTGGGTACCGTCAACCTCCTAAACCCATTTGCAGTCCGGGCCCAAAACCCTCAGATCAGATAAGAATGGTATGTCTGTGATTGGCCGTCTACTTTGCTAATTGGTTTTCTGGCCTAGGACTGGGCGTTCTAATGGGATTATAATGACATTTTGCAGTCTTAATGGAATTATAATAGCACTTTGCGGTTTGAGGCCAGTGGCTTTCCCTTCGTTTGAAGGGACTCTCCCATCTTTGGGCCTAGACTGTTTGAGCCCCCTCAGCACAGCTTTCAGCACCCACCCTCTAGATTGGTCAGATTTTTAGAAAATGTACAATTGGCAGCTGTACACATTTAGTAAATTCAGCTAAATTAGGCTGCAATTTGGTCAATACTAGGTGAATGTGAGTATATTCGGCATTGCACTGATTCTGGCAATCTGTTTGGTTAGGTTGTGAACTGTATTTTGAACATGATTTTTGTCTAAAATATGGATTATTTGATAAGATTGGTGAAGGTGAATTGTACAATTTCTGAAAATCTGACCCACATGGTGGTGGCTGCGTTGCCAGGCCTGGACATGGGATATGGATGAATGTGTGGAGTGCAGGTTGATGACTATTTCATTACCACACTCTCTAACACAGTGGTATACGGCACAGGTGGACGGACGGCCTCATTACACCAGGCGTGTGTTGTATGGGATTTGTTTATATTCAAATAGATTGATTATTCCCTCCACCACATTATGGTAACTCTCTCAATGTAGCTCTGACTCTCCTGTTTGTCCTCCTTCCCTTCCCTGCCCCTCCCTTCCCTGCCCCTCCCTTCCCTGCCCCTCCCTGTCAAATATCATATAGCTCACTCTTATCTCTTTGTCTATGTATCCCTCTCTGTGTCTCTTTCTCTCATCTCCCCCTTCTCTCCCTTCCTCTCTTTCATCTCCCCCTCTCTCCCTCTTTCTTTCTCCTACTTCCCCCTCCTCTCTCCCTCTCTTTCTGTCTGTCTCTGTCTCTCCCTCCTCTCCTCTCTCTCTCACTCCCTGTCTCTCTCACTCCCTGTCTCTCTCTCACTCTCTCTGTCTCCCCCACTCTCCTTCTCCCTCCCTCTCTCTCTCCCTCTCCTCTCTCTCTCCTCTCTCTCTCCCCCTCTCCTCTGTCTCTCCCGCTCTCCCTCTCCCTCTCTCTCCCTCCCCCACTCTTTCTCTCTCTCTCCCACTCTCTCTCCCCCTTTCTCTCTTTCAACCCGCATCAATTAATTTGTACCGGACACGTTTGGCACACTTACCATTCTTCCTTTTTTCGTGAACCAAGACTGGGGACGTTGCCATCTATTTATGAGCACGACGCGTGAACATATCACGTCCCCATCACCTCTAGTTTACCTTTAGTAGAACATTAATTGAGAGTATTCCTGTGGCGGTAGACCGGGAATTACTTACGAAACAATATATCGTGTTTCTGTCCGTAGACCCTGAGATGGTATCTAAAATGTTGTTGATCTATAGATCGAATTTCTCTTGAACTCATTAGAAGGCATTTGAAACCCTTAGTATAGTCTGTTGACATGTATGGGTCAAATCGCCAGAAAATGTACAATTCGTCTTCTCCAATCCTCTCAAATAACCCAAATTTAAGACGAAAATAAATACTGAATAGACTCAAATATACCTAATATTTATCATTTTTCACTCTAATTTAGCAGAATTTGATAAATGTGTAGAACTGTAGATTGTGCATTTTCTGAAAATGTGACCCATATATTCTATCACGTTTGAATTGCTGAGGTGGGTCTATTTTGCATACAGTCTAGGCCCAAAGTTGAGAGAGTCCCTTCAAACGAAGGGAAAGCCTCTCGCCTCAAACTGCAAAGTGCCATTATAATTCCATTAAGACCGCAAAATGTCATTATAATGCCATTAAAACGCCGAGTTCTAGGCAGGGATACTGATTAGCGAAGTTGGCTGACATATACCATTCTTATCTGATCTGAGGGTTTGGACCTACAGTGCATAGTAGTTGAAGGTTTTGGAGCAAAGTTATACTGGCGTATATCATTTTGGTCAGGAGAATATTTTGCATTCAGGCACATCATAAACATCTATTAAGTTTCCATAATTTCGAATTTTTGAATAACGTTTTATCAAGAATATCTGATATTCTTGATAAAAAGTTATTCGAAAATTCGAAATTATGGAAATATAATAAATCATTCATTATATTATGTTCATGCTTTATATGAGTCAGATTTTCAGAAAATGTACAATTGGCAGCTGTACACATTTAGTAAATTCTGCTAAATTTGCAATGATTCTAGCAATCTGTTTGGTTAGGTTGAACTGCTTTTTGAACTTTATTTTCGTCTGAAATTTGGGTTATTTGAGAAGATTGGTGAAGGTGAATTGTACATTTTCTGAAAATCTGACCCATATGACATAAAATCTTGGCATGTGTACTAAAATAGTTTCATGATATCCTTCCTCACTTCAAACTTTCATCTTCTGTAATAAACTTATATATATATATAGTAATTGTACGTTTAAGTGTTTTTACCAATGATTTAACTATTAAATCCCTTCATCCAAACATTTCATTCACCCTTACTCTCGGTCTTCCCTTCAAGAATGCTGCTACCTTTATATCAAAGGACGGTTCTCTTTAAAATCATTCCCTCTCCTCTCCGTTATGACTATTTTTATATCTGCCTTTTCCTGTTTGAATGAAATCACACCTGTAACTCCTGCTTTGTGGAACTAAACTGGAATATGCTTCACACAATGGACTTTCACCTTTTCCTCCCTCCCTCCCTCCCTCCTGCTCTCTCCGGGCTCAGCTAACCTAACAGAGGATCTTGTTGGCAGGGGAGGTGACCTTACACAAATAAAGGTGCTGGCAGTCAAACCTTTCATGTGTAATATCGTACAAATCCTACCACTCTCGTGGACCGTATCGCTATCTCTTTCTCAATAATTATCTCTCTATTTATTATACACGCATTGCCCTGAAAGCAACGTATCTAGAGTGATTTCAACGCCTAGTGCTTATTTCACTAGTGATTTACGTGGGGTTGTCATGGCAACCAATCTGGGTTTTTTTTACTAAGATTACCGGTAAAATTCAAATTTATGACTCGATTTGTTTCTATTTTGATGATTGAAAGCATGTATAATAAATCTGTTAACGAACTTGTTGGTTTCAGTCGCTTAGAATATTGTACTCGTTGCTACGCAACTCGATCATGCAATATTCACTTTCCTTCAACCATCTCGTTAGTTAACTTGTATGTATCTCTCGTTCTCTTTCTCAATACTTATCTCTCTTTCTCTTTCTCAATACTTATCTCTCTTTCTCTTTCTCAATACTTATCTCTCTTTCTCTTTCTCAATACTTATCTCTGTACATCTCTCTTTCTCAATAAATATCTCTTTCTCTCTCATTCTGCTCTCTCTCCCTCTGCTCTCTCTCTCTCTCTCTCTCTCTCTCTCTCTCTCTCTCTCTCTCTCTCTTTCTCTCTCTCTCTCTCTCTCTCTCTCTCCTCCCCTCTCTCTCTCTCTCTCTCTCTCTTCCTCTCCCTCCCTCTCTGCCAACGCAATATTTCCCTTACTGTTTCCTGAAATAGTTTACTCAGCTTACAAGATAAATACATGTATTTCACTGATAGCACCATTTCAAGACTTTTCAACATATTCCCCAAACGTCTACTATACTACTTATATCTGGACGTATAACACTTATGAAATACGACTGGGGGAAGGCGCAGGTGGCTATCTATGAGAGGGTGTAGGAAGGGCAAGTTGGTAACGCTCTTGTAAAAGAGAGTAGAAGGTGGTGGGGTAAAGCCACTATATTAGGTCTATGGATACCATTGTGACCGGGCTCAGGTGTTTATGGGTCAGATTTTCAGAAAATGTACAATTCGCCTTCACCAACCCTCTCAAATAACCCACATTTAAGACAAAAATGAGCTTCAAAATGCAGTTTAACATAACAGAACTGATACTGTAAATCAATGCGATACAAAATATACTCAGATATGCCTGATATTCACAATTTTTCAGCCAAATTTAGCAGACTTTCCTAAATGCGTGGAGCTGCCAATTTTCTGAAAATCTGACCCATATAATAGCAAAGTCTCCTATATCATGGGGGTCACTATGAGAGAGAACTACAGTAATGTGACTGGCCCCTGACCGTACTTATATAAATATTGAGGTATCCAGATTAGAGAGATAGCCGCAGGTAGACGTGTTACTGGGTCAGATTTTCAGAAAATTGGCAGCTGTACACATTTAGTAAATTCTGCTAAATTAGGCTGCAATTTGGTCAATACTAGGTAAATTCGAGTATATTCGGCGGCATTGCATTGATTCCAGCAATCTGTTTGGTTAGGTTGAACTGTATTTTGAACTTTATTTTCGTCTGAAATTTGGGTTATTTGGAAAGATTGGCGAAGTTGAATTGTACATTTTCTGAAAATCTGACCCATATCATGGAGGTCACTGTAATAGAGAACTACAGTTATGTGACTGGCCCCTGACGGTCCGTTATGTTGAGGTATCCAAATTAGAGAGGTGTCCGCAGGTAGACGTGTTACTGTGACATCCCCGACAGGTAGGACTATAGCGGGTGACCAACTGTCGTAGGGGGAACAAGTATTTTTATTATTATTATTCAACATTTTTATACAGTAAGACAACTTTTTGTCAAAACTAGTGCTCACGGGGTGGACCTTGCTATTCTGCCTGTGGCTGTCTCTATTGTGCATATATATTCATTTTGTGCGGAGGTGTTAGTGTGGGAATTCTCATTGTAGATTAAGGTTATTTCTATATATGGGTCAGATCTTCAGAAAATGCACAATCTACAGTTCTACACAAATTGTGCTAAATTAGAGTGAAAAATGATAAATACTAGGTATATCTGAGTGTATTATGTGTTGTATTCATTCAATAAATGTATTTTGAACCTAATTGTCTTCTTAAATTTGAGTTATTTGAGAGCATTGGTGAAGGCCAATTGTACATTTCTGGCGACTTGACCCATATAATTACTATTGAGTGCTTACTAATAAATTTCACTATGCAAATAAGGTTTAGGTGGAGAGAGCGAGTGATATATATAGTGAGATATGTATCGTTTGATTTAGTTTAGTCTATCTATTCTATGATTAACTAAAGTAGTTCCATCGTAACATGATTAAAAAATCATATACAAAATTTGTTGATTGTATCGCGATATCAAACTTCCATAATATTAATCACTATAAGTGTATCAACTCTATGAGTTAAATAAATGTTCTGAGAATAAAGTATTCATAAGCGTTAAACTAACAGGTAACTCACTACCACTTCAATCTGCAGAATACATTAATTCTTTACAATGTATTGGAGGAACAGTTCTGGTAGTTATTGCATATGTAACATTAGAAAGATATATTTCGTACATTGAACCACATACATCAAATAACCGCAAGAGTCTTTTCCTTTCATCTTTTTTGTGGGCTTAGATCTAGAGAAAAATGAATGAAAACCCGAAACCGTTGTGTCACCTGAATCTAGGGTAATTCCGTTTCCGTGCTAGGACTCCATGACTTCAGAGAGCGCTTCTCAATTTCATTTTCTGCTGAGTCACCCCGCAGCGGAAGTCTCGAGATGCCATTGATCTCGTTGCGTTACCACCCAACAATGGCGAGAGTTTACGTAGCAACCCTCAGTATGATCATAATCCACGCACCTGTCCTTCTTAATCTCCCCCAGCTGCAGCAGGAGTAGAGTCTGAGTGTCAGGCATTTAAGTAAAGAGAGGAGGTGGGTTAATGGATGCATGGGTGGCTGGGCGAATACATTAGTTCCTCTGTCTCTCTCTGTCTCTCTTTCTCTCTCTGTCTCTCTCTTTCTCTCTCCCTCTGCTCTCTCTCTTTTTTTTCTCTCTCTCTGTCTCTCTCCCTCTCTGTCTCTCTCTCTCTCTCTCGTTCTCTCTCTTTCTCTCTCTCTTGCTCTCTCCCTCTCTGTCTCTCCCTCTCATTCTCTGTCTTTGTCTCTCTCTGTCTCTCCCTCTCTCTCCCTTTCTTTCTCTCTCTCTCTGTCTCTCCCTCTCGTTCTCTATCTGTCTCTCTCTTGCTCTCTCTCTTTCTCTGTCTCTCTCTTATTCTCTCCCTCGCTCTTTCTCTCTCCCTCTCTCTCTGAGACTCTCTTTCTCTGTCTCTCTGTCGCTTTCTCTCTCTTTCTCTCTCGTTCTCTGTCTCTCTCTTATTCTCTCTCTTCCCCCATTTCTCTCTTTCTCTCTCTCTCTGTCTCTCTCTCTGCCTCTCTCATGTCTCTCTTTCTCTCCCTCTGTCTCTCTCTCCCTCTCTCTTTCTCTGTCTCTTTCCCTCTCTCTTTCTCTGTCTCTTTCCCTCTCTCTTTCTCTGTCTCTTTCCCTCTCTAAAACAACTCAAAATTATTGCTTTTCACTAGATTGCCCATAGCTCATTCAAAAGGCTTCAATTTAGAAAATGAAAAATTTGCCAGAACCCTTGCTTAACAGAGCTGACATCAACACACCTACTCTGTCTGACTTCCTTCATTAACCTAGATATAGAATAATTACTTGGGTGGAAAAGCAGATAGCTGCCCACAATGGTGGTGGAATATCCCTGTATTTCTTACACTATGTCCTCAGGACAGGATTGAAACCATTTCATTTCTTAACTTCTAAATGTTGATTTCGTTCTAGCGGATATTTTAATCCAAGGTATTTAAGCCGCGTGGTACAAGGGTTTTCAGTCGGGAGATCCAACGTCTCTCCTTATCTCGGTGGCCTTTGACTTTGATCGAGTGAAACTGTGTTAATAGCTTGACTTCTATTGTACCAGTATCTACATGTAGTACAATAGGAAAATCTCTAAAACCTTGGTTTATAGAAATAGTATTAAGGATGTGAGCTTGAGGGTGAGGAGTTTGTTCAGTCTAGGCCCAAAGTGGCGAGAGTCCCTTCAAACGAAGGGAAAGCCTCTCGCCTCAAACCGCAAAGTGCCATTATAATTCCATTAAGACCGCAAAATGTCATTATAATCCCATTAAAACGCCGCGTCATAAGCCAGGAAACCGATTTGCGAAGTAGGCTGACATACCATTCTTATCTGATCTGAGGGTTTGGACCTAGAGTGTGTTGGGAATTTGGAACAAGGCGTGAAGCGAGTTTCTGAATCTAAATTTAGTACAATATAAAATTCACTAACTGGTTTTTAGCTAAGATATATAGGCCTTATTCGAGCCCACAGTCCGAGGGATCTAATCCATTTAGAACTAGTTCAGGATTACTACTGCACCTGTTCTACCAGTGAGTACAACTTTTACCAGATCTGCAAACTCAGGTGGGGTGAGTCACAGGTGTGTGTGGGTTGTCCATAGCTTTTTACCTCGGTCAGATTTTCAGAAAATTTACAATTCACCTTCACCAATCCTCTCAAATAACCTACATTTCAGACGAAAGTAAGGTTCAAAATACAGTTCAACCTAACCAAACAGATTGTTAGAATCAATGCAATGCCAAAATTTAATATACTCGAATTTACCTAGTATTCACCAAATTGCAGTCTAATTTAGCAGAATTTACTAAATGTGTGCAGCTGCCTATTGTACATTTTCTGAAAATCTGACCCACCTATAACTCCCCCCCCCCCTTCCCCCACCCCTCCCCCGGGCTGGCAGCACCCATAGAGTGGGTTCAGGTGCGTGGGTACTTTACCCCTTCACCTCCCCGCCCCCCCCCCCGCGCACAACCCCTTCCCTAGTCACCCATCATGAATAATTGACTGCTTAATCGTGCAGATAAAGTGTCCAGGTTCTGGTGCCAACTTGGCCTTCCTGCCTGCATCACTTTACCGCCCAAAAGCGATATTTATAAACATCCCATTTGTTTGTGGGTGTGTCACAGGGAGTAGTAGTAGCCGCTGCTTTAATCTCTTGATTTATTTATGATTTTATCAGACATATTCCCCTCATCAGAGCGTTAATATAAAGGGAATAGGGTGCTTGTATGTCTAGTTATTATGTATGTATACACGCATTGCTCTGAAAACAACGTATCTAGAGTGAGTTACGCATAGTGCGTATTTCACTAGTGAGTTATGTGGGGTTGTCATGGCAACCAATCTAGTTCTTTTTTTTTACTAAGATTACCGCTGAAATTCAAAATTCTGACGCGATCTTTTCTGTTTTCATGATTGAAAGCATGTGTAATAAATATGTTAACTAATCCCTTAGTTAACGCGTATATATGTTGATGCATATTTTCTCTGTTGATGCATATTTTTCTCTACTCCCCTCGAAATTAGCGAGTAGAAAATGTACAATCTACAGATCTACACATTTAGTATATTCTGCATAATTAGGCTGTAAAATGATAAATACTAGGTATATCTGAGTATATTTGATATTGCCTTGATTCAAACTATCTGTCTGGTTATGTTGAACTGAATTTTGAACCTCATTTTTGTCTTAAATTTGGGTTATTTTAGAGAATTGGTGAAGGACAATTGTACATTTTCTGGCGATTTCACCCATATGTCATTCAGCAATCGATGTGTGCATGGCAGGTATATTTGTGTCTTGAGCTCCTGTAGTGAGAGGAATTTCGCTGATTATGTCATGATATATTTAGACAATAATTTAAATGGTTTTATCAATTTTAATTACATAATAATTGTTATTATATTCGATGCATAATATATATGCAATCTATACGATGTACCTACTAGGGACATTGCATATCCGCCATTGATTCGCATGGAATTATGGGACTAATGGTACTGTATAAAATCTATACATATCATGCCATGTTCATCATGGAATATTTATCAATGCTCTAATGTCAATATCCATAGTTATACATGCTTTCATAACACAAGTTCTCATTTTTTTCATCATGAATTTGGTGTTCATAGATCATTTATAAAAGCTATGACATTCGTAAAAACACTCTTGCAATTTTCGATAAGAAAATGTTGCTAAATATTTGTAATATTTGTATGTCAGATTTCATTAGAATCCATCCCAGGATGCACTGTAACAAACATGCGCAGTGAGACATGCAAATCCCATCCCCCTTCCTCCACACACCCACACACGCTACCCAAGACTCTATAGTTAAGGGTGGTCTCCACTGGCTGCGGTAAGCTCTGCGGTAAGCTCTGCGGTAAGCCTTGTGATAGTATATGTGGGTCAGATTTTCTGAAAATGTACAATCAAGAACTCTACACATTTAGGAAATTCTGCTAAATTAGGCTGCAATTTGTTCAATACTAGGTAAATTCTAGTATATTTGGCATTGCATTGATTCTAGCAATCTGTTTGGCTAGGTTGAACTCTATTTTGATATTTATTTTGGTCTAAAATTTGGGTTATTTGAGAGGATTGGTGAAGGTGAATTGTACATTTCATGGCGATTTCACCCATGTGCTGGTTCTGTAGGAGGAGAGGAATGATGAGGTCCCGCCTGCATGGTTCACTGGCCATGTTAGGTTAGATATAGACATGGATTCTATAGTGGGATGCATGAATGGTCGCATTGATTCAAAACCTCTGTTCGGTTGTATAGAACTGTATTTTTAACCTCATTTGTATCTTAAATATAGATAGATCATATGAGAGGATTGGCGAAGATGAATTGTACATTTTTAGGTGACTTCACCCGTATTGAAATGAAGTTTGCTAATATACCTTCGACACGATATGACAGAATTAAATAACAATTAATTAACAGAATTAAAAGTGAGTGAGTGAGTGAGATTGGTGGCTTTACGCCCTTATCAACACTTTGAAGTGTTATATCAAGGGCGGGAGAGCTGAGAGGGAGGCAGTTTATGATCATACCCAGGAAACAGAGATAGAGAAGAAGGGAGAGAGAGAGACAGAGAAAAGAGACAGAAAGGCACTTTAAGGTGCAATAAATAACTGGAATAAATTGGAATTGGAAGTTAAAAGATATGTGGGGGAGAAAGAATTGACTGATTGTTGGTCATTTTTTGATGGTCTAATTGATGATCCCCAGGGGTTGTGCTATAAAGTACTTGGAAGACCCCAATCTCTAATGACGGGTACACCAGGGTTATAAATGGTGCAACTCACTATCCCTCGTGCACCGTTTACCCTGGTGCACCTGTCATTAGAGACTAAAGTCTTCCAAGTACTATTAACTAAGTAGGCAGGACCTCGCCACTTCTTACCATCACAGCACTATCGCAAGGCTTACCGCAGAGCTTACCACAGAGCTTACCGCAGCCAGTGGAGACCACCCTTTTATCCTTGATCCACTAAACCCTGCAGTATAGCCCGGTCACAGTTAGGGTAATGACCCTTAGTGTGAGTAAGTGTACCATTCAATCATTCACTCACCCTGATAGGCCAAACTTAATTAGGCATTCACCTAGTCACCACTTAGGATTTGGGTTCGTGAGGAGCCATAAGGGTTGTATGCTAAACAAATGCCAACTACCCATTTCATTGTACCCGATGGTGGGCGGGGCAGGCCCAGGATCAAAGTGATTGACAGCCATGGTATAATGTGGGGTGACAGACACGGGACTGAGCAAACGTCTACACCTGTCATGTCCGCCCCCCCCCCCCCCCCCCCACACACACACACACAGACACACACACTCAAGGGTCGCAAAATATGGTTTTTGAGATATCCCCATATTTGAAAGGAGGAGATCAAGCTGATTCCAATGATAGTAAACACTAGGACACCTAATAAGTATTTCATATGTATTTCTATATTTTAAGTTTGATATTTTTACTCTTGAAAAAAAAGGTTTGCAATGTTTCTGGATGGGAAATTACCAGTAAACTAACTAAATATACTCCATATAAAGGCCTTCAAAACGCAAGGATATATTCAATATAATATCCCGAAATTTGTTACACGGATTCATATGACTATGAGTGCTAAACCCTCTACAAATCAGAACATTTCAAAAAGAGATCTTCTGAAAAGAAAACCCTTTGAAAAATATCAATTTTGCGACTTTTGCTCCACCATTTAAAAAGCAGACCCTTTCCGCGAATTTTCAAGGCATTTTATCTCCCCTTTTTGTGGCAAAACCGCGGAAAATTTTATGTCAAAAAGGACCCCCTTTTTATAATTTCAAGGAGTGTTGTATAACATAATACCATTTTATCCCCCCCCCCCCCTGTTTTTGTGGCAAAATGCGGAAAATCTTGTATAGCTTAATACCATGGTATACTGTAGGGTGATAGATACAGGACTGAGCAACCGTGTGCCACACCTGTCATGTCCGGTAAAACTAACCATCGATGTTTATAACAAACCTGCAGTGACTATAGACACTAAAGACAAGAGACATACCCCCCCCCCCCCCCACACACACACACACCACTAAAGACAAGAGACATGGACAGGACATGGGGTAATAATGTCACCCTTCTTACATACCCCCCCCCCCCCACTAAAGACAAGAGACATGGACAGGACATGGGTAATAATGTCACCACTGCAAAGAAAATTGGAGGAAAATGTGCCACACGGCATCCCCTGGATATTAAAATTTGTTTTTCAAAAAAATTCGGAAAATTAATTTCCTTAGCACACACTACAGAACTGGCACTCTTGACATTGGTTATAAATCAGGGAATTTGACTTGGTTATTTAGTCTGTATTTGGCTTTATCTGCATTGAAAGTGGAAGCAAAGTGGAGTGTTGTAAGCAAAACACTGTACAACAATATGGGTCAAGTCTCCAGAAAATGTACAATTGGCCTTCACCAATCTTCTCAAATAGCCCAAATTTAAGACGAAAATCAGGTTCAAAACTCAGTTCAACATATCCAGACAGATTTATTGAATGAATACATACAATACACTCAGATACACTTAGTATTTATCATTTTTCACTCTAATTTAGCAGAATTTAATAGATGTGTAGAACTGTAGATTGTGCGTTTTCTGAAAATCTGACCCATATATTGTAGTTTACTACTATACCAGGCCCTGTCTCCAGCCGTGTATGGGGCTGGTTGTGGAAAGGCCTGCATGGCGAGGGATGAAGGAGATTCAACTGGAGGAGTATAAGTGCACATATTCATAGGAAATAAATCTCACAGGCACCTGATACATGGCTACCACCCGCCATCTCTGTTTTTAGAGTATTGCAAAGCATTTAGATCATATTGTTTTACCACACTTCATACTTTGAATCGTCCGTATATTCTCAATACAGTCTAGGCTCAAAGCTGCTCAGATCAGATAAGAATGGTATGTCAGTGATTGGACGCCCACTGCGCTAATGGTTTTTCTGGGGCAGGAATTTTTTTTTTTAATAATAATTATGTTTATTGACAGAAAATTTCACTGCTGCGATACGTTTCATTCAATGTCCTTGAATAGACGTCTTAATGGGATTATAATGGGATCTTTCGGTCCTAATGGGATTATGATTGAATTTTGTGGATTAGAGTGAGAGGCTTTCCCTGAGTTTGAAGGGACTCTTTCAACTTTGAGCCTAGACTGAATATGGTCCATGTGTTCTTGGGTTGGTATAGGACCGTCCAGTCTAGGCCCAAAGTTGAGCGAGTCCCTTCAAACGAAGGGAAAGCCTCTCGCCTCAGAAAACCGCAAAGTGCAATTATAATTCTATTAAGACCGCAAAATGTCATTGTGTTCCCATTAAAACGCCGATTCCTAGGCTTGGAAACCGATTAGCGCAGTAGGCTGACATACCATTTCTTATCTGATCTGAGGCTTTAGGCCTAGAGTGCGTCTCGCATCTCAATCTCTACGATGCAGGGATAATTAAAGTCTAGTGAGAGACCAGCTGTTAAAGCTGAATCAGAATCAAACAGCTTTAAAAACTATTGCTGTAACAACATTCTGGTAGTATAAGATAAGAACACCATATGAGGAGGCAGACTGAAGAACTAGGAGAAATCATGCTGACAGTTTTCTTTAGCTTAGTTATGTTTATCTTGATCATAAGTTTATGTAGTCTAGGTATTTAGGTTAGCAATAAATAACTATCTGGTCTTTATAAACTTTAATTACAACTAAATAGATGGAACCTAGCAAGGGGGAAGTCTGTACACTTGTTATTGACCGAGGGAGCGCGGGAAGATAGAGGGCGTTAGCCCGAGATCGTCTGCGCTCCCTCGGTCAATAACAAGTGTACAGACTTCACCCGAGCTTTGTTCCATATTTATTACACCCCATTAATAAATAAAAAATATAATTAATTAAAAATAAAAGAAGTAATTTAAGTTTTTGGTGGACCTACTTGTTGTATGCGCCAAGGGTGACATAACTCACATGTTATGCACCACTTTGACCAAGTGTGACATACAATGCTGAAGGTATAGGAAGCAACATCACAGGGGTGTAATAAATGATCCACCCCTGTATTCAAGGACCATGCAGGAAGACCAGGAATCACTTTCTGATGTATGGCCCCTATTTGTATGTCACGTTTAGATACAAATAAAGAATGTTTGAATTGAATCGACAAAAAGTCTGTTCATGGCCTCATTATTGCTGTTTCACTCTTGGAACTAATAAAGAATATTCTGAATTGAATGGAATATTTGAGACAACTAATAATTATGTACTTCTGTTGAGCTGCTGCTCTAGTTTTTGAGGTGTGACAGGTTCCTCCCTACATGGTCCACTGGCATCTAGTCAGAACCTGCTTCTGGCCTTCATTCCTTTTGTATATATAGTCTGTTATGGTATGGAATTAGTGCGTATACTCGTAAAAAACATTCTAGAAATTCTAGAAATATTCTAGAGCGTGAACATACTTTTTGCTCTCAAGTTAATCTGTCTGTCTGTGTCTGTGTTGTGTGTGTCTTCTACCTTTTCGCTATTGCACTATTTTTAGTTCTCTTCAACAGTACATCGTTAAACATTTGTGAGAAATGGGACGAGACCTGTCAGTTCAGATCTGGTATTCCCAGATATCCTATGGCTTATTGCGTACATAATTTTGTTTGCTTAAGGCCTACATGTAATATCTAATATCTACAGAAATACAGAGTCAAAGAAATATAGACTAGAAATATTAAAAATCAACCTTAATAAGTGTATCTGTATGCTCATCTATGCTTTCTGTCTCATTTTCTCTGTCTCTCTCTCCCTTCTTCTCTATCTCTATCTCCTGGGTAATATCCTAAACTGCCTCCCTCTCAGCTCTCCCGCCCTTGATATAACCATATTAAATGTGTTGATAAGGGCGTAAAGTAACCACTCTCACTCACTCACCTGTTCATATATCTATTTATCTATCTATCTATCTATACATCCCTATACACATGTCCTTACCGGTCTGTGCACTATTTCAACCATCAATAATATATTATGGGTCAGATCGCCAGAAAATGTACAATTACCCTTCACCAATCCTCTCAAATAACCCACATTTAAGACGAAAATCAGGTTCAAAACTCCGTCGAACATAACCAAACAGATTTATTGAATGAATACAATACAGAATACACTCAGATAAACCTAGTATTTATAATTTTTCACTCTACTTTAGCAGAATTTGATAGATGTGTAGAGCTGTAGATTGTGCATTTTCTGAAACTCTGACCCATGTCATGCGATGATTCAGTTACATAACCAAGTTTCACCTTAAGTGACTTGGAAATATGTGTAACACTTTGTACAACACATATATATCATACAGGCGGTCGTGCTCCATATGCCGCTAAACATAACATAATAAGAACCCATTATAGAGGCACCAATAGTGGAATGTCTAGATGACAGGCTCTAATTCACTTGACAGTTGTGTCCGGTGCCAAAATTGATCATAATATTTGTGAAGGTACCCCTCCCCCAAACTAGAATATGGTACATTTGTGAAGGTACCCCCCCCCCCGTCCCCCAAACTAGAATATGGTATCTCCCTCACCTACCCACCACCCAAACCAAAATAGGGTATCCCACCCCAAAAAAAACAATACAGAATAATGGTATCTTCCCCCCAAAAAAACAGAATATGGTATTCCCCCCCCCCCCCCCCGCACACACACCCAAACCAGAATATGGTATCTTCCCCCCAAAACCGGAATATGGTATCTCCCCCCCCCCCCCACACACACACACGCACAAACCAAAATATGGTATTTTCGTACTTGTTTTAATTCAATTTAAGGCCAATAATTATTGAACAATTACAAAAAAACGCACTATCATTCAAGAGTGTTTTCAGGCGTCGCCCCGACCCCACCCCGAATATGGTATCTCCCCCTCTTCACCATTTATCCCCCCACCACCACCACACATGCTTCCATGTAACACATATGGGTCAGATTTTCAGAAAATGTACAATTGGCAGCTCTACACATTTAGGAAATTCCCCTAAAGTAGGCTGAAAAATGAAGAATACCAGGTATATCTGAGTATATTTAGTATCGCATTGATTTTAAGTATCAGTTCTGTTATGTAAAACTGCATTTTGAAGCTCATTTTTGTCTTAAATTTGGGTTATTTGAGAGGATTGGTGAAGGCGAATTGTACATTTTCTGAAAATCTGACACATATAATTACCATGACCTCTTCGCTAGATGGCAGTGAAATAACCTTACCATGACCTATAGTGCTACTCGGTACGTTGAACTATACTTTCTATTCAGTGCTAGCTCGTTCTTAAAACTTACATTGGGGCTAATATTTTACGTGGAAATTGATGAAATTTGGTCCCGGCTTCTGACACTACCTGTTTAGTCTGTTGTAATTATGTAATTTTCCTCACAGATTTAATGAAATCATGGCCAAATTCTAATGGGTCAGATTTTCAGAAAATGCACAATCTACAGTTCTACACATCTATTGATCAAATTCTGCTAAATTAGTGAATATTCATAAATACAAGGTATATCTGAGTGTATTATGTATAGTATTCATTCAATAAATCTGTCTGGTTATGTTATTTTGAACCTGATTTTCGTCATAAATTTGGGTTATTTGAGAGGCTTGGTGAATGTGAATTGTACATTTTTTGAAAATCTGACCCTAATGCAAAAATACAGGTTTACTGTCTTTCCATGAGTGTTTCTTTATTGACTAGTTAGGTCATAGGTGGGAGTAATGACTTTATGGCCAGCTATAACCAACTTATGCTTCTACATAACATCTTAATGTTGTATTCAGTGAACACCCGGTCTCACAAAATATGGGTTAGATTTTCAGAAAATGTACAATTCACCTTCACCAATCTTCTCAAATAATCCGAATTTCAGACGAAAATAAAGTTCAAAACACAGTTCACCCTAACCAAACAGATTGATAGAATCAATGTAATGCCAAATATACTCGAATTTACCTAGTATTGACCAAATTGCAGCTTCATTTAGCAGAATTTACTAAAGGTGTACAGCTGCCAATTGTACATTTTCTGAAAATCTGACCCAAATATGGGCTTGGTAAACTGCAGTCGACCAAGATTTGGTCTGTTGATGAAACAGTCTCTTGGTCTCTCGCAATTGCTACCAATGTCCTGATATCTAATAAGTATTTCTGATTTTAAGTTAGATATTTATTTTTTGAAAAAAGGTTTGCAATATTTCTGCGTGGGCAATTGCCAGTAAAGTAACTACGGTAAATATACTCCATATATAGTATCAGGAAGGTATAAGGGAGTAGCATCAAATAGAAAGTAATGCCACTACTACTACTATTGCACCAACTATTTATAAGTGCATCACTAGTATGCTCTTCCCTGGTACAGGACAATCAAACTACCTGGGCTATATGTGGTACTATTGCCGACAACAATACTGCAGTGTCACCTGGCATGCAGTGGCTAAATTAAGTCCCAGTTGCGGATATTTTGGTTCAGTAAATGAGTCGTTGCTACTCCCTTGTATAAATACCTCCCGAATAGTATGACCTTAGAAACGCAAGGATATATATACATTATATACTCCAAAAATGAGAACATTCCTACAGAGAGATCTTGTAGATAAAATACTTCATAAAATTTCCGTTTTGCGACTTGTGACTCATTTTCCTGAAACACATCACATATTTGTTCGTATATGATTATATATGATATACAGGTATGATGGGATTTTCATTGATCACATAAACAATCCGGATAACCTAACTATGAAATAAAACAATGGAGGTTTGTTTGCTACCTATTAGTATTGATCAAACCTATCATTTAACTGAACAGTTATAAAATCGAGAAAAGTTGGTTGAACCAAATACTTTGGCGATTGAAGGTCTGTATTATGTGGAGTATAAATATTGCTTACACAGTCCACTACTACTCACTCTAGGTCCAAACCCTCAGATCAGATAACAATGGTATGTCAGTGATTAGACGCCTACTGCGCTAATCGGTTTCCTGGCCTGGGACTAGGCGTTCCAATGGGATTATAATGAAATTCTGCGGTCTTAATGGAATTATAATGGCAATTTGCGGTTTGAGGCGAGAGGCTTTCCCTTCTTTTGAAGGCACTCTCTCATCTTTGGGCCTAGACTGTGTAAGAACTGTATAGAGAAAATAAGTCCACAATTCCTGGATTCAGTGTGTAGTATTTATATAACTTGAAGAGTGTATTTAAGGTTGTCTTTTAATGTTTGCCTGACATACTTAGACCCACCTATATACTACCCGAGGGTATGTCAATAACAGGAAAACTTGGACTTCATGGGTCATATTTCCAGAAAATGTACAATTGGCAGCTGGTCACGTCTAGTAAATTCTGCTAAATTAGGCTGCAATTTGGTCAATACTAGGTAAATTCGAGTATATTCGGCATTGCATTGGTGCTAGCAATCTGTTTGGTTAGGTTGAACTGTATTTTGTACTTTATTTTAGTCTGAAATTCGGGTTATTTGAGATGATTGGTGAAGTTGAATTGTACATTTTCTGAAAATCTGACCCTCATTCATATCGTGTTGGGGAAAATGCGGGTCATCCCAGGGCATGGTTATCCCAGTAGTGACCTTCTTTAATATACAATAATTTAAAACTACGCTTTAATTATAGAAGAGTCTTTAAATGTTGCTTTTCAATCCTTTCGCATGAATACATGTACCAAATTTCAAGGCTGTGTATTAAATATATCAATATGCATTTCTAAGGTCATCCTATAGAGTATATATAGCAACTTTACTAGTAATTGTCCACCCAAAATATTGGAAACTTTTTTTTCAAAAATAGAAATATCAAACTTAAGATATAAAAATACTTATTAGATGTCATGATGTATACTATCATTTAAATCGCCTTGATCTCATCTTTTCAAAATAATGATATCTCAAAATCCATTTTTTGAGACTTGTGACTCATTTTCCTGTAACACATCACAAATTAAAGCTGCATTCTCAGCTATTACTAAATAAACAATTCCTACCAAATGCACTCATATTATGACTTTTAGGACTGAATTCATCAATATTCTGCTGCGGGTATATGTTTATACAAGAATTTGAAGTCTAATCACCATGAGGATGTTTTAGAAGTTCTATAGATAAAACAACTGGACCAAATCCTCCATAATTTTGGTCGAATGTCTTTTAGACGGGTTGGAAAAGAATGGAACAAGAAGTAGAAAATGTTCAGTTTTTGACCGACGTTAACTGAGAGCGCCATCTTTAATAGAAACTTAATTTAGAAAAACTGGCTTCATTCAGTGAGACTCAGTCATTCCAGGACATAGCTATACTACTAGCACTGCTGGACTATTATGAGAATATTTATCTCTAATAATCTCTGAGGACTCCGTTTATAGACGTCTTTGGTGATTAATTGTGATTAATATCTAATGAAAATCCTAGTTTGAATGCTAACTATCGAAATCTTCTTTTAAAATATCTTTTGGGGTGGTAGTTCATAGGCAAGCGCCCAGAGAAACTTGGGGAACATCTTATTCGGTCTGAATAACGAGTATACATACATCCGACGGACAAAGTGACACCCAGAATGTCTGAAAACCCTAACTGCAGATGGGTCAGACTTTCAGAAAATGTACAATTGGCAGCTGTACACATTTAGTAAATTCTGCTAAATTAGGCTGCAATTTGGTCAATACTAGGTAAATTCGAGTATATTGGGCATTGCATTGATTCTAGCAATCTGTTTGATTAGGTTGAACTGTATTTTGAACTTTATTTTCGTCTGAAATTTGGGTTATTTGAGAGGATTGGTGAAGGCAAATTGTACATTTTCTGAAAATCTGACCCAGATACTGTGATAAGTTGCACTGGAGTGAACAAATTGTGTGACAAAGAGATCACACTCCTAGAGACTTGGTGTACCATGCCAGATTGGCAACCTATAAATATAATATATTGCCTAGAATATAATGTTTCATGACAATACGGGTGAAATCGCCAGAAAATGTACACTTTGGCTTCAACAATTCTCTCAAACAACCTAAATTTAAGACAATTTTTTTTATATTATCATCATTGATAACCAAACAGACCGCAAAATGTCATTATAATTATTCTCATTAGGAGGCCGAGTTCTAGGCCAGGAAACCGATTAGCGAAGTAGGCCTCTAATCACTGATATACCATTCTTATCTGATCTGAGGTTTTGGACTGTAATATTAAAATGGAGATGTAAACGTTAAATAATGCTATCTATTACCTTGACACAGCCAATATGAGTGGAATTAGGTGCTGTAGAAGGGTCAGATTTTCAGAAAATGTACAATTGGCAGATCAACACATTGGGTAAATTCGGCTAAATTAGACTGAAAAATCGTCAACACTAGATATATCTGATTATATTTAGTATTGCCTTGATTCAAGCAGTCTGTTTGGTTATGTTGAACTGTATTTTGAAACTAATTTCTGTCTTAAATTTGGGTTATTTAAGAGGATTTGTAAAGGTGAATTGTACATTTTCTTATGACTTCACTCAGAAGTGGGTGCGGTGTAGGGTGCGACACTGATACCGTTACAAATTACATGTCTTACACGTACAAACCCACAAGTGCAATATGAGATCCAAGAATTGTATTCACTATTGTATTGTTATATATGATAAACTACAATGACAATTCCCACACTAACACCTCCGTGTATTGTAAGAAGATATCTCTTCTGTGGGTATAGGCCGTGGTAATCCTAATAAAGATATCATATGTGAGGGTGGGGCCTCCCTCTTATTGTCCGAAACGTTTATTACCTGTTCCCACTACCATTGCGTAATAAGATTGTAATCAAAGGTTTATTGAAGTGTCATAAGCATTCAATTGAGCTATTCCAATTTGTAGGAACTTCTCATAAGTTCGAAGATATAAGCATTACAATCTGTATTTCATGTTAGTGTTTTATGTAAAATTATCATACCAATTTATACATTAGTTTCAGGTAGTTTTGATGGAGATGTGCTCTCTGACTTAATTAAAAATCTAAATATCTAAATCATATTTCAGTATGTGAAATGTTTAGGCTAATTGGGTGATAAATGTAGTCAAATGGAGGTTTAGGTTTCATAAGTGGACTTAAAGGACAATTCCACTTGTTGGGAACGATTACTCATTCAAACCTATATGCATTAGGATCAGATTTTCAGAAAATGTACAATCCACCTTCACCAATTTTCTCAAATAACCCAAATTTAAGACAAAAATGACGTTCAAAATACAGTTCAACATAACCAAACAGATAGTTTAAATCAAGACAATATCAAATATACCCAGATATACCTATTATATTGATTATTTTTCAGTGGAATTTAGCAGGATTTCCTAAATGTGTAGATCTGCCGATTGTACATTTTCAGAAAATCTGACCCATTATCAAGACCAGCTCATCATCAGTTCATTTTCTAGGAAGATTATTTAATTCAAACTCAAGTCGATATTTAATATCAGAATGGTTCTCTGTAGACACCCAAAGTGGCAAATTAAAGGCACTAATGCTGTCTCTACCTCATCAAGTACATTGTATGAGGTGTAATGACCGATGATAAGAATAGGGGATTTGCATAGCCGCCATTTTGAATCTTGATTCGCATGGGACTAATGGTACAGTATAAAACAAATAGAAAACATGTAATGTTCAGCATGGAATATTCATCGGTGACCTAATGTCAATAGCCATGTGTTATTCATGTTTCAATAACACAAGATTTCATCTTTCCCATCATGCATTTGGTTTTGATAGATCAGTTATACAAGCTATGATATTGTTGAAAACATTCTTGCAATTTCCAATAGAAATGTTGCCAAATATCTGTATGTCAGATTTCATCAGAATCTATCCCAGGATGCACTGTAACAGACATGCGCAGTGACACATGCAAATCCCCTATTGGTGATAATAAAGATGAAGAACCTGCCTATTTAAGAACCATTTCAGAATCAGGAAACATGACAATTATCTTAGATTAAAGTTATGCATACTGTTAACAACCAATTCACAGTTAACTCCCTAATGGTATTTCATAAAAGGGTGTGGTTCTGCAGCTCAGTTTACACCCAGTAAAATATAAGCTTTAAACGCCCAAACGCTTCGGAACATGAGAGTTCAGATGAACAGAACAATAAGTCACTTTTTAAAGATAAAGCTATTGTTTCTGCCTCGCATACCACACTTACCCATACCACCTGTGCATTAGACATGGCTGTCTGTCTTCTCTCTACAGTTAAGTTCCTCCTCTCTTAAGCCTGGGTTCCACTGCCCCACTACTCCTCCCACTACCCCTCCCGTTTCTTTGGTCCCGCTACTTTAGAAGTAACGGGAAGTGGCCGTTTCAAACCAAACATGTTTTAATTGAAACAGCTACTTCCCGCTACATGCTCCTGCTTCTAAAAGTAGTGGGACCAGAGAAACAGGAGAAGTAGCAGGGCAGTGGAACCCATCTTTTACACCTGGGTTCCACTGCCCCCCTACTTCTCCCGCTGCTGCTCCCGTTACTATGTCTTTTGCTGCCGTTTCGTTAGAAGTGGGAGCAAGAGAATGAAAGTAACCGGAATGGGTGCTATTGCCACATTACTTCTACCACTTCTTCTATAGAGGGATGTGAGTGCCCCGCTTCCACTCCCGCTTCTCCCCGTTAAGCCTGGGTTCCGCTGCTCCGTTACTTCTCCCGCTACTACTCCCGTTTCTTTGTTCCCGCTACTTTAGAAGTAATGGGAAGTAGAGGGAAGAAGCTGTTTCAAATCAAACCTGTTTGAATTGAAGCGGCTACCTCCCGCTACTTGCTCCCGCTTCTAAAAGTAGTGGGACCAAAGAAGCAGGAGTAGTAGTGGGAGAAGTAGCCGGCCAGTGGAACCCAGCCTTTACTTCAGCTAGCAAGTAGCGGCTATTTCACATCAAACATGTTTGATAGAAGCAGGAGCACTCTACGCTTCTAAAATCCGTCAAAAGTAGTGGGAAGTAACGTGGCTATGTAGCAGGAGCCAATAGCACCCATCCCAGTTACTGCTCCCGCTTCTTTAATCAAGAAACAAGATGAGTAGCTGGAGAAGTAGCGGGCCAGTGGAACCCACCCTTAAGTGGCATGTACCCTACTTAACACTTCCCTAGAGAATGCCATGCTTACCTGTAAGAGAAAGTGAAAAAAAGCACCTTCCATTCCATTTTATTAGAAGTAGGAGTGGGCCAATACCTAAGGGATTGCAAAGCACCTTGTAGGAGGAGGTGAGATGGATGGGGCGCCATAGTGCAACACTGATCAACTCCTTCTGTTATGTCGTCCAGTAAACTGATGTGGGGTATAGTGTCTCATCTGTGATGGGTTCCAGGAACATGAGTCACAATTCGCAAAAATGATATATTTCATAAGTCATTTATTTACTAAATCATCTCTTTGTTGGAATGGTTTCACTGTTGGGTGTCTAGTCATTGAGGTCGTATAAATGCATGTGCCAAATATCAAAACTGTGTAATAATATATCCATGTATTTCTAAGACTATCCTATGTAGTATATTTAGCTACTTTACTAGTTATCAACCACCCAAAAATATTGCAAACTTTTTTTCAAAAATAAAAATATCAATGTTAAAATATAGAAATATGTATTATATGTCATTATGTTTACTATCATTGGAATCGCCTTGATCTCATCTTTTCAAATATAATCATATCTCAAAATACATTTTTGGCGACTTGTGACTCATTTTCCTGTAACACATTACATTTAAGAAAAGGGACAGGTACAATTTCCTCACCCGACTTACAGTTACACCCTCCATTACTTAGTATCAGATGAAGAGGGGATGGGGCCAAGACCTTTGTGATTGACAAGAGCCCTGTTATAGGGGATTTACATAGCCGCCATTTTGAATCTAGATTCGCATGGACTTATGGGATTAATGGTACAGTATGAAAGCTATAGAAAACATGCCATGTTCAGCTTGGAATATTTATCAGAGCTCTAATATCAATATCCACGTGTTATACATGTTTCCATGACACAAGTCCCCATCTTTCCCATCATGCATTTGGTTTTCATAGAACATTTAAACAAGCTCTGATATTGGTGAAAAAAATTCTTGCAATTTTCAATAAAAATGTTGCCAAATATTTGTATGTCAGAATTCAATAGAATCCATCCCAGCATGCACTGCAGTAGAGATGCGCAGTGAGACATACAACTCCCCTATTATATAGGGCCCTGGGGGTAAGTGGGAGGTATGGATAGGATGATTTATATATATATAAGCGCAGTCTAAGTGGGCGACTTTATACAGGTTAATATCAATCCTGTAAGGCTTGATGTATTGTCATATTAAAGACGAAACGCGCAGTACGGTACACATGGACCCTCCCTTCTACTCTAGTGGTTCACCTAACGTTAAACGAGTTCATTTAGATTTCTAAGTTATGTTGATGAAATTATGCTACCAGTATATAATAGGTATATTAATTTGTGTTTGGTGGGTTTTTTTTACTATATGTGATGTGTTAAAGGAAAATGAGACCCAAGTCGCAAAATTTATATTTTTCAGTGTTTTATTTACTAGATGTCTTTGTGGGAATGTTTTCATTTTTAGGTTGCTTAACGCGGTTTGTAGCATAAATACATGTACAATATTTCAATCCAATGTATTAGATAAATATATCCATTCATTTCTAAGGTAATCCTATAGAGTATGTTTAGCTACTTTACTAGTCCACCCAGAAATACTCAAAACTTTTTTTTTTCAAAAATAGAAATTTCAAACTTAAAATATAGAAATACTTATTAGATGTCCTACTGTTTACCATCATTGGAATCGGCTAGATTTAATCTTTTCAAATATGATGGTACCTCAAAATCCATTTTTTTGCGACTTGTGACTCTGTAACAAGTTTTGCGACTTGTGACTCATTTCCCTGAACAGTCCACATGTTATATTAGCGCAAGACGACTCCATTATTCTCTATTCCATCCACCTGTTTTGCTATCAGGACATATTATAAAAAACGTTATGTGTGACACCCCCCCCCCCCTTCCCCTTGACAAACAAATGACTATGACTTGACTGATTAATCAAATTTATTTCACAGTAAACTTCACATTGAATTATAACTTGAATGATTATTCCACTGTATATCTTTGAAAATGTTGACATTGAATTAGAACTTAAGACAGGCGGTCATATAACCGCCTCGCGGCGGCGCCATGAAATTATATAGAATAGAATAGAATAGAATAGAAAAACATTTTATTTCAGTCAATGACTGCAGTCAAGGGAATGTCTCCTAATATATGTACTGCCTTATTAAAAAAATATATGAAAAAATGTTAAATTTGATATATACTTAGTTAACTTGAAATATTAGGTTAATGCATAGCTGTATAATGCCTGTCCTCATGACGTAGTGGGGGTGGGGGTGGGGTCTAGCTATAAGTGCCTTATGAACTTCACCAGGCGAGGTTTATTAACCCGTGGAATCAATTGACTTCCAAATTAAAATGACTTTCAAATTAATATCGCCTTCCTGGAATTAAACCATTTCAGAAGTTTAATAATGAGAAAACTAGGTGACCTTTAACTGAAATATGGTTATGGGTCAGATTTTCAGAAAATGCACAATCTACAGTTCTACACATTTATCAAATTCTGCTAAATTAGAGTGAAAAATGGTAAATACTAGGTATATCTGAGTGTATTCTTTATTGTATTCATTCCATAAATCAACAATTAACAATAAATGAATTCAATATACACCATACACTCAGATGTACCTAGTATTTATCATTTTCCACTCTAATATAGCAGAATTTGATAGAACTGTAGATTGTGCATTTTATGAAAATTTGACCCAAAAAGAAAATATGGCCGAAAAGGCCCCCCAAAAAATAAGTGTGTTTCCGATTCACCCGCCCCCCCCCCCTACCTAGAAAAACCTTCCCCTACCTATGAAAGCAGGAAAACTAGTTTTCCTAGCCGGAACTGTTAAAAAGCACATTTCCCATGTTTAAAACAACTATTGTTATAAAAGAGACATTTTTTTCAGTTCCTGGAAGGTGGTTTCCTAAAAAAAATAATAAAAAAAAAGTTACCACCCCCTACCTACTTTTCAGCCAGATAAATCGGAAACACACCTATTATTTTGTTTGGCCTAAAGCGTTGGTTGCGAATCTAGAGGCCCTCTATGGAGTACTACTGGAGTCCATTCCCATGAGTGACTTGGTCATACTACATTATATTGTATATAGTTGTATTTACATTTTGTACATATACATTATTGAAGGAAAAGGACATTTTAAAACTTTCTGTGTAAACACCAGGTTATCCCGGGGGTAGTCCTGGATACATCTATATTTTTTTTGTACAAATTTATTTATTCAGGAAATTTTAACATAATTATAGCACGCTCATCCGTAGATGGTTTTTCGTTGTGCCCTGAGAATATACAGAAATTAAACATATAAGGAGAGAGGGCATGATGATAATTAGACAATCAAAGTACTACACAAATCAAATTAAATTACAAATCAGGAGTAATGGATGAAATAAATGTGATTAGATGAAAAAATAATCCAGTCTAGTCGATAAGCATTACAACATATATCTATATTCAGTTGGTATTCAATGTGCAACGTTTTGATTTAGGTATTGTATTATTACTCTTAACATTCCAATGGGATGCCATGCATCAAATACCTCTTTCTAAAAGGGAGAAAACATCTTTAAAATTACCTCCCCAAAACTCAAAGATAATACCGGTGCTATTTATATCTAATCAGTATATTCTTGTGTTGCAGGTACACAGTAAGGTAACAGAGAATGGAGTGGGGAGCCACCATAATAATGGTACAGCAAGTGACGTCATACATTCAGGGGGTACTCCCCATGACGTCATACATTCAGGAGGTACAACCCGTGACGTCGTACATACAGGAGGACACTCCATGCAGGGTTGGAGAGAAGTGAGTACCTCCTGCATTTACCTTATTGACTTATTGACTTGTAATATTTAGATTATTTATTCATTTCCCTGTACATTTGTTTATCCAATTTGTCCTCCTCGAAAGAATCATAATTTTAATTTAACTTACTACTTATCGGGTAAGCCTCTCAAAATTATAAAATTATCATGTATTATATCGGTTCCTGGGAAAAAGCTTAACCCCTAAATAAACAGAACCCCTAGAAAAACAGAAATTATTTCAAATCAGAAATTATTTTAAATGAGATGAAATATTTGTATGTGTGTTCATTTATCTATTTACTATCGTCGAGAGGGAATGACACATAGTCAGTAATTCATACGCCTTCTACACAGCTCATGTGTAAACAATTCATTAGTAACTATCAACTTGCTTTGATAGAAGTTATGAAATCAAAACAGGACTTGCTGTTAGAAAAATGTATAATAGTACATTTTAATAATTAATCATTCAGCTGAGACCAGTACAGGGCAGCTATGAGATAAATACCCAAAATGGGAAGTTATACACACATTATCCTTATGCTATCACTAATTGTTCTCTTGCATCATTGTTATACGTATAATTGTTATTTCTTTCTAAGATGGAAATTTGTACTCTATTATAAGGATACCTGGGACCAATATTTTATGTTGAAAGAACCATCCCATTTCTTTATTTTGGAACTGCATTAATGAAAGCACCGTGTGAAAACATCCCTGAGGGATATTACGTTTTTTCTATGTAAAATTAAATATTGTATTGGCCTTAAATTGAAGTAATTCAGTGGAAAAGAGTCCTCTGCCGTGCAAAATCGCATGAGAATCGACTTAGTGGATTGGGGCCTTAAATAACAAAAATCTATTGTTATCATTATTAATAATAATAATTACTATTATTATTATTACTTTCTCCTTGCCAGGATGAGATCGTCAACTGGGACAAGCCCATCTTCTGGCAGGTAGGCAAGCTGGGTAAGAACTACACGGAGTGGGTGCACTCCCCAGTAGACCGCCACATCAGACTCTTCTACTCAGACTTTGTAGAATTCTTCTCAGAGACGCCTTGGTGGGTGATCCCGCTACTCTGGCTACCCATCCTCTCCACCTTCTTCTACCTGGGCGTCACCAACCTCAAATACGACCCTCAGGTGTGGCATCAGATGAGCTGGGTCCTGTCTGTCACACATTTCTTAGGCCTTGAGCCAGGTAAGTTTTATATGGGTCAGATTTTCAGAAAATGTACAATTGTAAATGTCGGTCTGTAATGCTGGGGAGCGGGGTGACCGACACTTCATGAATTACCTCTATATCGGATATAATGGGGAGTTGGGAAATCTGGCGCAATACCCTGACTCATGTCATCATGAGGGGGCAATGCCTCAAGTACCGCGCCCTATTGCGATAACGGATAACATTCTGACTGACCATGGCCAAATACAATTAATACAATCAAATACTTTATTTATGCACCTTAATCACTTTTAAACAATAAGACAATAAATTAACTCAAAACACAAAAAATAATCTTTAGACATAAACACAATTGGCAGCTGTAGACATTTAGTAAATTCTGCTAAATCAGGCTGCAATTTGTTCAATACTAGGTAAATTCGAGTATATTTAGCATTGCATTGATTCTAGCAATCTGTTTGGTTAGATTGAACTGTATTTTGAACTTTATTTTCGTCTGAAATTTGGGTTATTGGAGAGGATTGGTGAAGGTGAATTGTACATTTTCTGAAAATCTGACCCATAATTATGTTGTAATTAAGTTCTATAATTATGTTTGATTCTAATGTTATGTGACTGCCATCGGGTAAAAGTGTGTACCTATGTCCTAACTTAAGGGCCTAGTCCACTAAGTCGATTTTCATGCGATTCTCACCGAATTTAGTGGAAAAGAGTCCTCTGTGGTGCAAAATCGCATGAGAATCGGCTTAAAGTGGTGTAGGCCCTTAAGCTACATGTTCATGACTCATGTTGATGTAAATGGCTAGAGTAGGAGTTTTAAGAGCAGGAGATTGATATTTATTTGTTTCATTGGATGGCTTATATGTTGGACGAAATCTACTCCATCTGGGGGATGATTTCCAACAACTTTTTAGCATCTTGCATATATATATAATATATGTGTGTGTGGTTATTAAATTGCAAGGATTTCAGTTGATGCTGCAACAATTCTTCAATTTATAAATCATATGCCATAATTTCTTAAAACTTAAAAGAAATGTATTTATATCATATATCATTTCCTCAAATCTGAACATGTCCAAACGTGAGATGATTTATGTCAGTCAGATGTTTCTAATAACGTTTGAATGTAATCGACACATCCATCACCCCCAAATACTCACAACGCATTTTCCATTAGCCCAATGTGTCAGATATCGGGGCAGGGGGTCTAATATTAGGTTAGGAGGCTGACCATGTACCAGGACTACCTTGTGGGTCAGATCTTCACAAAATGTACGATTCATCTTGACCAATCCTCTCAAATAACCCACATTTAAGACAAAAATAAGCTTTAAAATGCAGTTTAACATAGCAGAACTGATACTTTAAATCAACACGATACCAAATATACTCTGACATACCCGGTATTCATCTTTTTTAAGCCTAATTTAGCCTAATTTCCTAATTATATAGAGCTGCCAATTGTACATTTTCTGAAGATCTGACCCTTGTGCCCTCTAATGTATGAAAGACAAGCCAATATTATTTTTTATTTGCTGGTAATCCAGAGATGACAGAAAGGTTAGAATTTTAAGAAATTATACATTTTGATTGATGAAAAATAAAGCCCCCTGGTGGATAGGTTAGAGGAGTCCTGCTGTGCCATCATTGCCTCTCTCCCACCCTTGTGTCAGATACAAATTGAACTTGTCATGCCAACCCTAATTCATTTTAAAACCACTTTATAAACCCAGTTTTCCCAACATAATATGCTAGGTTTTTCAATTTGAATATTAAACAAGAACAGGCTTCCCAAAATCAGTTTCCTAGTGAATTATATATTTTACCTGTGAAACAAATGCTTGTAATGAACATATATTTTAGCTTTGATGATTAACCAGTACTTAGTTATATTTGTTATAAATGTCTGTATGTGGGTGAAATCGCCAGAAAATGTACAACTGGCCTTGACCAATCCCCTCAAATAAACCAAATTTTAGACGAAAATACAGTTCAACATAACCAGACAGATTTATTGAATGAATACAATACAGAACACACTCAGATACACCTAGTATTTAACAATTTTCACTCTTATTTAGCAGAAATTAATAGATGTGTAGAACTGTAGATTGTGCATTTTCTGAAAAGCTGACCCATAAGTACCTAAATCGATTACTCTACGATTTAGTACATACTCATAGTATTGTGTATTTAATACCAAAGAAGTGCGCACCTAGGGTCCGCAATTGTAATGTCTTTATGGGTCAGATTTTCAGAAAATGTACAATTGGCAGCTCTACACATTTAGTAAGTTCTGCTAAATTAGGCTGCAATTTAGTCAATACTAGGTAACTTCAAGTATATTTGGCATTGCATTGATTGTAGGAATCTGTCTGGTTAGATTGAACTGTATTTTGAACTTTATCTTCCTCTGAAATTTGGGTTATTTGAGAGGATTGGCAAAGTTAAATTGTACATTTTCTGAAAATCTGACCCTTATAGTAACAAGAGAACAAAAGAAATACATCCATTGGAGTTTGAGTGATTATTTGCTTACCAGTACATAATACATAGCCTGCTATAACTCCTCTATTGTAGGTTCTACAATGGCTGTGCTGTGGTTGAGTGCGAGTGTGTTCCTCAGCGGCCTGCTGTTGTGGACATTACTAGAGTATGCCGTCCATCGCTGGCTCTTCCATATGGACCCTCCACATAATTCCCCCTTCCTCATCACTGCTCATTTCATCCTACACGGTCAACATCACAAGGTACTCTTTATTATTACACCCCTGTGCTGTAGTTGCCTATACCTTCAGCATTGTATGCCACACTTGGTCAAGGTGGTGCATAACAATTAACATGTAAATTATGCCAACCTTGGCGCATACAACAAGTAGGTCCGCCAAAAACTGAAATTACTTCTTTTATTTTTATTTATTTATATTTTTCATTCATTAATGGGGTAATGGGAACTTTGTATATGGAACAAAGTTTGGGTGAGGTCTGTACACTTTTTAGTGACCTTGGGAGTGCGGAAAATCTCGGGGTAACGCCCTCTAACTTCCCACGCTCCCTCGGTCACAAACAAGTGTAGAGACTTCCCCCTTGCTATGTTGAAAGAAATGTGTTAAATATAGACATCCTAATATGCTATGGTACTTCCCACACATTTTGAAGGTATGGTTTTCTGTCAATTATAATATTTTTTTATTCATTTTTTTTAATTTTGTCCAACATTGGCTCTTTAGTCATGAAAACATTAAAATTTAACATATGGTGAAAGTATTGGGAACAAAACAATTTATGAGACAAATATGAACCACAAGCATATATATATATGACATAGTTTTTTTTTCTTTTTTGGTCTGACTTGACAATAGAAGGATTAAGGTTTCAATTAAAACTTATTATTGTAAGGTTTTAATTACAATATTAATATATTTCAGGCTCCATTTGACAAAGGCCGTCTGGTGTTTCCCCCTGTTCCTGCATCAGGATTTGCCTGCGTTTTTTGGGTCCTTTTTGTATTTATTTTCCCAAAGCCACTGGCTCAGGTAAGTGTATTTTGTCAATTTGCTAAATTTTCCTTTTTTTAAAAGAAATTTTATTGCGATACAACTTCGGGAGACCCGATATTCTCATGTACACAAGATCAAAACATGGATAAACTACATACATTAAAGTTATAATCTTAAGTTAGATGGTTTCCGTCAATAAAGTTTTTTAATTTTTAGTAGTTTTTTTATTATACCGGCAGGTTTTTCTTTTATAAAATTTGGTGGTGTTTTTGATGAATATATAGTTTAGTTTTTATGGTTCCATATCTTGTGGCATAAAGAGTATTATTTTAAATGATTTTGCCGTGTGAGGAAGGTACTTCACTAGACATGGAATTAGTTCCTTGACACAAGTACTCAGCGTACTAGAAAGACAGAAAGAGCATTAATGATTCAGCCCTATCATAACAACTTCTTAGCGACCTTAGAGCAAAGCCTCGGTCTTTTCCAGCTAATCAAATCTCCCACCATATACCACAATGATCCTACCTGGATAATTCAGCTACCTCCCAAATTTATTCTAAAATTAGTTATATGACTACAGCCTGCCCTAGCCTCCTTGATATCGATGTGTATCTCAGTAAGTGGCAGTTTTTCTGTTGTCTTGTTTTTAACACATTTTCCCCCTATGTTTCAGGTGATAATGGCGGGCACGATCCTGGGGTATGTTTGCTACGACCTAATCCATTATTATCTACATCATGGGAGGCCATATTTTACTTACTTCCAGCGACTTAAGTCATACCATGTCAAACACCACTTCATCGACCAACTCAAAGGTAAAACTTTCAGCAATTTTATTGAATTTAATAGTAATTTTCACTGTTTTCCACTGATCCTGGGTAAGACCTTAAAGTGCCTTTCTGTCTCTTTTTCTCTGTCTCTCTCTCTCCCTTCTTTTCTATCTCTATTTCCTGGGTATGAGCATAAACTGCCTCCCTCTCAGCTCTCCCGCCCTTGATATAACCATCCAAAATGCGTTGATAAGGGCGTAAAGCAACCAATCTCACTCACTCACTCACTGTTTTCCAGTGGATGTGGATAACTCAAATGTATAAAATCCAGAGAGAATATTTTATATGTAGATTTTTTTACAATACGATGATGGCCTAACTCCAAATTAAAGTGAAAATTCTAGCGAGTCTTATTTCATTTCAATAAATGCTGTACTGGTACAGCATTTAGTAATTTGCCAGAATAACTGCATGTAATTTTTGCATAGTCAGTAATAAAGACATTTTCAAACTCATTTTTTTTAAAGTGAATGTAATTTCAACTTATAAATTCATATCAAACACATTACTAACGGATAATATGCAACATTCAAGTACTGCACCTATGCCATTATATAGCTGGGTAATTTTCTTTTTTCAAAAAAAAAAGATTGATATGCATTTCGTTTTCATTGTTATATAGTCTAAATAAAACCTGTTTTTAGCATTATACGAAAATAAAAAGTTATAAATTCATATCAGAAATGTCATATTTGATATATGTGACCTGATGAAGGCCAATAACGGCCGAAAGCTAGTGAAATTAAAAAACCAATAATCACAAAACTCTGGGATTTTTACTACACCCACAAGTTAACTAGAAAGAAAACAACTGGACCCTCCGCCATAAACGACTGCCCTCCTCCTATTCCATATGTAAATGTTGTCAGTCATGTTAATTCAATTAAATTCTATAGTCGACTCAAGTGTAATTTACCATCATTTTCTCCCACCTGTTTAATTGCCATTTGGAAAAGTATGGAAATATAGATTTCAATTCAGAGCCTTTGTAACATGTTACTCTATGTTGTATCTAAGGTTTGCTTTTTACTCACAGGTTTTGGAATATCCAGTAAGTTTTGGGATTACCCATTCCACACGGTGATACCTGATGGGCCAACAATACCTAGAGAGTTAGAGACAGATGCAGCAAGCACTGTAGTACACAGTTGTAGCAGCATTAACACAAATAACAACAAGAAGATCAACTAGAACATAACGAGCAGTATACCTGTGATCATCCATCATCTTCATACTCCACCACCTCGTACTTCAACTACTCCACACCACCCGATACATACCAGCAACTGCAGTGTTATTTCTCCATATCTGCTTGTCATTACTAACTCTACCAGGGAGGTAGATTAAAGGAGGGGTATGAGACGATTCACTTAGTGTTATAAGCTTTGTCTCGCTACTTACCAGTAAACAATGTTAAGGCCACAATCTATGGGATAGGGAAGAACCCTCATGGTTGTGAATACATATAATTTATGTGGATTATATGTGACAAAGCCAGAATATGTTATGAAGTAGCGACGCAAAACCATAATCCGAATCTTTCCCTGTACCCATAACTCCCTGCTTTTTCTTCCTTTATTCACTGACTTGAGGCACTCACTCATTTCTCAACCTTAAAATGATAAAGGTTAGACATATAGGATGTTGACTACTGTGTACAGATGAATAGGTTGCTTGTTCATTATTAAACATAGTAAAATATGATGTACATATGGACTTTCACTGTTGCGCCAGTTTGTTTCAGTTGGATATGTGGATGATATAATTATGTTTGGTTGTTCATTAAATTCATTGAATCCTCAAAAAAAATTTCTACGAAAGCAAATGCTGAAGAACTAAGAAAAAGATCTTACACAGAACACAATACACTAGTTCAAATCCAGAGCTTTTGAGTTGTAATCCTGTAGTGGTTTTGTAGTAATGTGCCATATCACGTTCCCAAACCACAAACTCCTTTTCTCTACATCCATGCCATCCAACTGATTCCATCTGATTTGCCTTTGAAAGTCCAACTACAGTCTAATGTTTTCTGACAATCTAGTCCCTTTGTTTACTTATTGACAAACAGTGTCCATATTTCCTACAGAATTTAAGTTATTCATTAACAACCTCGTTATTAAAGTATTTAGTGTGCAGTGTCCCATTTAAGACACTCTCCTACAAACTAAACCCACAATTTGAAGAAGAGAAGAGCATAGTGTTTTCATCACAGACCAATGCCTTAAATTAGTACAAGAACTAGTACTGTGATCGATCGTGACTCTACGATAATAATTCAGCTGGAAACTTGCAATGTCTTATCTCAAGTCCTGTATTATTATGAATTCATGATTAGTCCCAAGTTTTTGCACCATTTCTCTTCTTCGGTTTAGATTGTATTTTGCTTCCCATCAGATTCTTTATACAGTTTTTTTTCAATCTCTCTCTGACTTTGATCTGGTCATTCTGTTTTCTCAAGACTTCTCCATTTTTAGGTTAGATTAAGTCAAAAAGAGAGGGAGCTTTCTGTTGAGGTCTCAAGAGAACAAGGGTTTCAATATTGGATGCAGCTTCAGTTTGAAAGACTTATCTTATTACTTGTTAGAATATGTTACTGAAGAAAAGGTATATTTTAGCATTTACATTGATCTGTTCCGAAAGGATTCTCCCTATGTTAATGCCTAGTTTTGGACTTGTTATCATTTATTGTGGAATTTTTAAGTGATTTCACTTAGGCCACAAAATATTCATATTATCTTCAATCACTTTAATTTGAAACTCATCAATTATTTCCCCACAATTATCAATTTCCTTGAGTTAATTCACTAACAAATCAATTATTCAGTTTCATTCAGAAGTTTCTTACCCCTCTGTGTAAAATAAACCCTAATGTCCTTCTAATACATAACTGTAAATTCAATGATAAGAGTGAGGTTTCAATACTATGCTCTGCATTTGCGTAGTTTTACTTGTAAAGAACCGTAGGAATACTAGGCATCAGTAGTAGCTCAGTGGTACTGAAAATATTTTGTCTCTAAACAAGGTGCTTTCATGTCGTTGAGAAGTATCTCTTTTTTCCTGAAATTGTCACTTTTTATCCTATATTATATGAACTGTGTGAACTTCTCTCGACTTGGCTCGACTACACTGCTCGGGAATAATATATAAATATAAGTAAAGAGGCTAAGTGATATACCAAGAAGTTTTATATATTATGTACAAAGTTACTCTTAGGGGCACATTGCAGTAGGATGGTAGGTTTTAGTGCAGTTAGCTTGGTGGGGGATTGCACTAGCATGCAACGGGTATAAGCGTATGAGTGTCTGGGTAAGTGGGGAATGATTTTATCTTCATCAAAGATTGACAATTTTTTGTCAAATTTGTTCTTTAATGAATGTTATTTTTTATTCACAACTTGAAACATTCTAGGGTAGATATGGTTAGGCACATGCTGATTGATTGATTGATTGTTATTGTCATCACTTAGGGTAAAGGAGTAAAAATCTGTGTATTTGATTAATTGACTGATCGATAGATGCTGATCTATAATATGTTGATTATTATCAATTAATTAATCAATATTAGGAGGCTTTTAGAAGGCTACATAAGTGGAATCTATCTGTCTATCCAACTAATTGTCTATCTATCCATCAATGATCACTGGTTTGAAGTTGATTGTTATTCCTAGTTTCTCCACCCTAATGATTGGATTGCAATGTCAATAATTAATTAAGGGTAATTGAACAAATATTTTCACTGGCCTATACTATTGTAAACCTCCAAGAAAACTATTTAATGAATGAACCTTTACTTGATGTAGAGGGATTTCCACTCTGTTCTAAGTAGTGAACATGGTAGCTAACGTCTTAAAGATGTAGGAGTATTTTTCCTAATATCTGTTTCTATCTATATGAAGAGAATTATATTGTAGAAGAATTAGTATGTAATTATACGATGGAATATGAAACTAATTTACATTTTCATCTCTGTAGTGTCCAAACTATAACTCAATCATTTCGTTCAAGAAAACTCGCTGATTTTGAGCCAATACTTTTTATTTGGCTAAACGAGCAGTCAGGAAAAAATTGTGCAATCATAAATCAAAAATATGCCGCAATAGTTCCATTGTACATAGTTGAAAATTATTCTGTGTGTTTTGCTGGGGAAAGGAAGGGGGTTTTGACATAAATATTTACATTATTGCTAAGGTGTTCTACAATATTGCTTAAGAATATGTTCCTTTAGCTTTCCCCTTAGGGTGCAATATTTCTTGGGTTTTTTTATTGTTGTTTCTAAAGTCCCTTGTTAATAATGTTAACAATGTATCTCAAGATACTACATAGATTTTAAATAGTTTTAAAGCTTGTAGATTTGACAGGTTCTCCGCGGGCCTTGAAAGCCTAGAATTTAAAAAAAATACTTTTCAGGCCTGGAATTGCCTTAAAAATGGTTAGTGAATTCAGGGTCTAGAAACTGATCAAATGGGCCTCAATATAAGATAAGATAAGATCTTGAATTTTGCGAAAATTCTAAAATATTCTACTCATTAAGAGAAATTCTACACACCTGCAAGAAATCTGTATCTAATGAATGGGCCTATATGTGAACTAGAAGAGGTTTTCACTCTGTTCCCTGTAAGCTTACCAAGAAATACCAGATAAATAATATTGCTTCAATGAATAAATAGTATTTACACGTTCTGGTTAGGATCTATTTTAACTGGAAAATGGGTTTATTTCTCTTGAAATTGTGTTAAACTTGGCTTTGGAATTACATTTGGTGTGTCCAAGCCTGCGGAGGGCCTGCTTGACAATGAAGGCACTGTCTGTGTCTCGTTCATATATTCTGTTTTTCATCACTGTTATGAAATGCAATGTTGCGGATAAAATTTAATGGGCTGTGATAATCATAGTATATTGATCAAAGTGTCCGTGTTTTTAGAAACTCATCCTAATATGAAAATTATAATCCTATCTGTATTATAGGAAATTTCTTCAAAATTGCCTATTTTTGGATTTTTGCCATTATTAATTATAGTTATTGGCAAAAGTTCTAGACAAGTAAGTAATTGCTTACAATCCAACTCTTATAGAGTGCCATTCTATATGTATCTAAAAAAGAGTCCTAAATATCAGCTTTGTAATTGAAATCTATTTTTCAACATAGAAATAGCAAATTTGCTTGACTTATGTATGGTATCCATAGAAAGGGAAGGCACTGTGAGCGACAATCAGTTTATCCTGCTCTAAATTTAGAGCATTCCTTTTCAAAGTTTCCTCTGTCTCTGCAAGTAGAATCGAGTCCCAAATGGGTGACACCTGTATTTGGTAGTCAGCATTAGATACTCTTAGAGGCGGTAGAGGTGCCAAAGTCATAATAGATTTTGCAATCAAATTTGCATCAAATTTCCCTTCTACACAATGTCTGTTTCTCAAAAGACCCCCGAAATATCTCAATTGTGATCCCAAATATCTATTACAAGAAAATATCTTTCAAACGTTTTTTACCCAGATTTTCAAAGGAAAAAAAATAAAATCTGTGGGCTTTCTATTTCTATTAATTCTCTTATGTAGATTGAAGCAAGTCTAAAATAACTGCTTTTCTTAATAGGGGATTTGCATAGCTGCCATTTTGAATATTGATTCGCAAGGAATTATGGGACTAATGTTACAGTATAAAATCTATAGAAAACATGCCATGTTCAGCATGGACATTTATCAATGCTCTAATGTCAATATCCATGTGTTATACATATTTACATAAAACATCCCTCCATCTTTCCCATCATGCATTTGGATTTCATAGATTATTTATAAAACCTATGACATTGGTGTTAACATTCTTGCATTTTCGATAAAAATGTTACTAAATATTTATATGTCAGATCCCAGAATGCACTGTGACAGACATACGCAGTGGCACATGCAAATCCCCTATTACATGGGCTAAACAGAAAAGACACGCAATAGTAGTTCAGGTTGTTGTAATTGTTATCAAAAGAATAACCCTCACATGTGTGGTTTTTTTGATAACTTGAAGGCAAATACAGGAAACATATCGATAATAATCATAATCATAATAGTCTGTATGGAACAAATGATAAGTAATTAACCCTTTATTACCTGACACACACAGTTGATGACTTTAACCCCTCTATGTCAGGTGTCCACCATGCGAAGGGTTACGCATGGCATACACTACTATGTATTGGTGAATACTTGCAAAATATGTGGTGATTAATTATTGATTTTAGGATTTACCATGTTGTCACTTTTTCTGTGCTCACCTTTTATCGTTTCGTAAAGTCCCGTTCGAATATAGCAGTTGCAAAGTTTGCCCTTTAACACTTGTATGTGAAAAGTGAAGGTCACTGGCATTGATTGTTGTTTAACTTTTGTTATTCGCCAAATATATACAGAAAAACCTCTCTATTATGGAGGCACTAATGGGTTAACCTGTCTACAGTGGTGAGGCGACCGAATTTGTGAGGAATCACTATAAATAGAAATGTGCAAATTTAAAAAAAAAATATTGGGACTGGCTGGGGCCAATAACAGTTATGTGTTCACATTGTAGTGATGTTCAATATTCAGATGTATTTAATTAAAGAAAAATAAATTATGGGTATAACCATATTCATAAAGAATACTCTACACTTGACTTTCTGTATATTGAAAATCGTCAACTGAAAATCTAACGGGTTGTAATGTTAATGTTTTGAAAGGTCTGTTTCCTCTTCTGTATAACCTTTCTCTTTGTGATTGAAGTTTTAATCATTATACATACATATATAAAGATAGGTTTCACTTGGGCGAGTGATAAATTTGTTGCCTACCTCAAAACGCCTGATACATGTTTATGGTGACCTTCAAGTAAGTGTATGTTCCATTCATTCCTCCCATATACGAAATGGTATAGGAAATACGTATGGTGTAAAACAGGGTGTAACCCCACCTCCCATTACAAAGGACAGATGAACTAATGCTTGTTATTTAATTGTATTCATTGCACTTTTGAGTTATATTGTTTCAAATTATGGAATTGTATTAAATTTTATTCTGGTTCGATTTTATTATTATGAACCTCCTGAATAATCTTTAGTATTTTATCCCACTCCTAAATCTATTTATTTCCTTGGGTCGTACAGTGAGTACATTTTCTAGGTATATTTCAGGGAGGAAAAATACAGAATAATATGGTTGATTCTTAAATTTAAAAACTGCTTATATTTTTTGCAAAATACTGCATAAATCAAGGCACTTCAACCCTGCTTTTTCACTTGTATTGTAAACTATCACTAATATTCGTTAAGACTAGATTTTAAATTTGTGAGATCACTGATAAGTGATTTCTTATCACAGCTTTGGTGGATATATCTAGAGATTTCTTCGAAACCCAAAACTTTTAATATATAATATACAATAGCGTTGACACACAACGCATGGTTGGTTGTAAATATAGTTCCTCACCTAAGTGTGTGTCATGTTGCTCTTGACAAATAACTTTTAATATCAGAGATTAATAACTATTTTGTGCAAAATATACATGTACGCTTATAAATTCCTACCGTGTAAGTACTAAGGGCAGCCCAATTTGGTTTAAAAATAACTGTTAAATCTCTATTGTCTTATGATGCAAAAGGGTGAAAGAATGTAAAGTTATGAAGATAAAATCCTGTGTCAAATGGAAAAGGTGAATGTGTGCATAGAACGCAACCCAAAATATCCATGCAAAAGACAATATAGATACAATAGATGCAGCAAAATGAAAATGTTTTCTTATTGATTTCAATTCACCCCCTCTTTGTGCTGTGAAAATATGGGTCCACTAGTAAGGGGGGGAAAAAGTTGCATCTCTAACGACTGCATTGTAACTGCATCCCATTCATTACTAGAGAGATGAAATGCATTTATCCTGAAAAAGGTCAAGGAAATATATTTCTTTTAATATTAAGGCAACCCCTTCCTACTTACTCTTCTTCCAACTACACTGAATCAGTCATAATTAATGCAAATGTTACATTGATTTTTTTTCTGGCTTATGTAGATCATAAATCTTTCTGAATCACCCTTATTGTGTTTTCAGACAGTAGGGATACAAAAGAAAATGTGATGCATAGGGGTCCTCTGAGAAAGGTAGACTACCTAAGGACCTATTCTATAAGCTGTGTTCTCTTAAATGTTTTGTGACTCATGTGAATCCTTCTTCTAAAATCATGAGTAGAGAAGGGTTTAATTTGAAATGTGCGCTCCGTAAACATATCTCTGCTTGTTAAATCTTTTTCATTGTTATTTCAAAGTTAGCTTTCTAATGTACATATATCGGTAAAGGGTTCATGAAAAAAGACTAATTCATAACAAACAAAATAGAAAAGTAATTTAGAAAGACATATGTTATCTGAGACTGAAATATCTCAATCAGTCGCCTAATCCTAATGGCAAAAGTGTATTGTATAAATCTCTACAAATGTATTTATGTTATAAAGCTGATTATGGTATTTTATTATCAATATTTCAAATACCAGGACATATCTCTATAACTATTCATTAATGTATTTGTGATCATTTACTAATCTTTAGACGATCTCATCCCCTTTATCTCACTTCCTTTCCCTTATTGTTCTGTTTCATACATGTATCTTTTGAAGGTACTTAAGTAAACTTGCTTGAAATATCTGCTGAGATCTGAATCTGAACCACATCTACAGTTTCCATGTCTCTCTACCATAATATACTGATAGTTTGTTTAATCAATTTGTTATTATTGATTATTTACTCATTTTCATTTACTCTACCTCTGAAGGGTCTAGAATGGGGTCCAGCTCTCCACTCTCCTCCGTGATGCTTAAATTCTTCTTTATTAACCTTCATACATACAAGATTTCATGATATATACAGCATTGATGCATTTATTACATCAGAGAGAATTTGTTTTATCAAATTACACTTGTATCACTCCTATATTGATTATCCCACTATGTCTCTTTGTCACCATTATTTTAAAATCTGCTTGTCATCTATGTCCTATGGTACTTACTCATTGGTCTTTTCTAACCAAAAGCGAAGGTTTCATCTATAGTACTTATAGAGGGGTTTGTCCTCTGTATTGTTACATAATTATAGAAGAGTTAATGGAGCTATTTTCTGTCCATATTTGGTGCGGTGCACTTTGCTGTGCTGAATGGTGAGGTAGTCAACACATGGTTCTATTGTTCATGAGCAATTTATTTGGTTGTCAACTAAGAGGGAATAAAATTTAGTCTAATCCCATTTATTGTGCCTTGTATTGTTTGTTTTGAAACATTTTTATTTTGGCCCAATATTTTTACCATCATTTATAAAGGAATTCTCACATCATACAAAACTTGTAATCGCTATTAAAGTTGCCCTCCCAGCTGTTCCCTATATAAATATCAAATTTCACTTATTTAGATCACAAATGCCGTGCCCCACCTTGTCACAATCATTTAGTTTTTAGTATGCATTGCCTTGTGAATTCATGAGGAAAACCAAGGATGTTTGGTCTTTTCTTTTAAAAAATTATTTTGCTATCTGGTTGCTGGTTTCATGCTTTATATATAAAAATATCCAGATCATGTGATAGTGTGAATAATGAAAAGCTAAAGCGACCCAAATATATTTGTCTTTATGATTTTGTTTTTTCCTGATCTACAGTGACAATCTACAGTGGGTCCTCTAAAAAATTTGGACGGGGGGGGGGGGGGAACAGTTCAAAATCCTTTAATACTCTCTTTGGATGGGCCTGGAATGAATAGTCCACTAAATAGACAATTTCTTTTTTTACGGAAATTAGTTGAGAATGAAGCTTTAACGGATGATACTGTCCTAAATAGTAGTCAATGATCAGGGTGAATTCAAAGCCCATGAGCAATGAAAAACCACTTAGGCCTACTGCCTTTTCCTTTTGGCAATTCAAAAAACATGGAAGGTAGAATTATCGTTTATCCTTTGTATAATTTCACAAAAAAAATAATAATTTTCAAGTCAGTTCAGTTTTCAACACAAGCTTCTGCCCTCATTGCACATGTCCAAGTGAAGCTAAAGCAGTTCAGTTCATAGCTCATCAGGGAAACAGGTAGGTGGCGACACCTGGAGAGTCCAACACCATTTATACTTAGCCAACACTTCATCTTGTACAATATACACTATACATAGATTCCACTGACGTCACGGCCGTTGCCATTGCGGGGGGCTCGTTAGATGGCTATATTGTATGCTGCAATACTTGAAAATACCGTTTTCTGGCTGTTTGAACAGTTACCAGTTTTAATGTGCCTAAACAGACCCTTCTTAATAGGTTAGGTCATCTTTCTTTAATGTAGTATTAATCAAGTATTCACCATGCAGACCTCCCATGCATAGGCCTCCAATGGACAGACCACATGTATGCACAGACCACCAATGCACAGACCACCCATGCACAGACCACCCATGTACTGGTAGATGCAAGGACAACCCGTGCCTGGACCACCAGTCCCACCCCCAAATATGCCCCCCATATGCCTATTGATTCTCATTTTGAAAACGTCCAATATAGGACAGTTATTGACATATCAAAGTGAATTCCATGCAAACAATGTAGGGCAGGAATTAATGTAGAAGAAATTCTACAAATCGGAATTCAGAACAACTGTGATAAGCATCCATGGTTTTGATAATATAATGTCGCACTCTTTGCATATTTTCATACACAGTTTAGATAATTGTATGCATTATTTTCCTCCAGTTTTGGACCATGCAGATTCTAAGCGTCAAATAGAGTCCATGAAGCGATCTAGAACATCAATAACATAGCATCAATAATCAATAAGAAAGTAAGCAGACTATATGAAAAATATAAGCCGCAAAGACGTTGATAAAATACAATCTACTTTTATTTGTCTAAGAAGTATAACATAAAGAGAGACAAATGGGTCGACATGCCTATGTACCGAAATGTTTCAGCGCATTTCTTCCTGCTGTTACCCTAGTTATAACATTGTTGAGTGATTAATATAGGTGATATTGATCAATCTTGACTATTTCGAAGACTTGACCATGAATATTGTTAATTATTAGTCAACTATGAAGAATATATGATAGATATTCGTCGAGTAGCATTATAGGTTGTGGAACATGTTACTTGTCACGCCCACCATTGAACCTCACCTTGACCACTAGCGACCACCCTGCCCTCTGAGAAGAGGCGGATTGCCACGGAACTAAAAATTGAAGTCTTCGCATGATATCCCGGTCATTTCCCAGTAATACCTATGCCATATTGCTCGACCAGTTCACACACTTTAACAACACGTACGGCAAATTGGTTGGTGTCAATCGAAAGCTATAATTGTATAATACATTTTCTATTGGAGGAATACATACTTTTATGGTACACAAACATCAGGATCAGTTTGGTCGTATGTGCTGTTTACCTCCACTCACTACACCCTTCACTCACTCACATAGCTTCACACACATACAAGCCACTGCCACCATTGCATAACACCCACGCTCACAGGCTTGTTGACAGCATGTAGGCATATAGGGTGGGTGTTGTAGCCTACTCAACACATTGGTGTTGTGTAGGCTACATTATTTGATACTAAATCAAATGGATATTGTAGGTAGGAGGGGTAGAGACAGGGTGGGTGGGTGGGACGATCTTTTATTTTTAAATATAAAAACAATCTAAAAGCGTTCAGATATGGTGAAATATAACCAATTTACTTCCCACAAATAAATGTGTTGCTGCGGTAATTTTCTGGACCCCGCCCCCGCCTCGCATCGGCCGAAGTGCTCGGAGGCGTGAAAATTTAAAAGGAAAACCAGAGGCAATATAGGCAACACCTAACTCGGATGTGCTAAAAGAGACTGTGCCAGATTGAAAATTTGATATCTTTTATTTTTCATAGGATAAATCAGTACAGTGCAAGTGTTGCCGGAATAACAATCATTATTTAACATTAACCTCTCAAGTCAACAGAATTCTATGTGAAAGAAATCGAGTTAAGAGAAATACTATGTGGGTCAGGTTTTCAGAAAATGTACAATTCAACTGCACCAATTCTCTCAAATAACCCAAATTTCAGGCAAAAATGAAGTTCAAAATACAGTTCCACCTAACCAAACAGATTGCTAGAATCAATGCAATGCCGAATATACTGGAATTTACCTAGTATTAACCAAATTGCAGCCTATTTTAGCAGAATTTACTAAATGTGTACAGCTGCCAATTGTACATTTTCTGAAGATCTCACCCATGTGTGTCAATTCCACTGCAATAAACTGTCCCTCTTTGCCATGTTCATTGCGCCGGATATGAACAGAGCTTGGCCGTGTAGGTAGGTAGGTGGTAGTTTAGTGAGGGTGGATGATTGGCTTTCAATCTCACTCCCTACACTGAGAGACAGCCAACGGGCCTGCCTGTCAGCTTTGATGTTGGCCGTGTAATGTTGTTATATCTTAATTATATACCCAATGCCGAATGCTCCTGTTTAAATTTACTGCTGCCACCTGACGGAGGGTCCCTCAGACACACACATGCAGCGGAAGGCTCTCTATGAGGATTGCCAGTCAATATATCTGATTTAAATAAATGATGGGACACAATATCCTGAGACTGATATAAAACTCCTAGGACTTCTATAATACTTCAAAGAGGATAAGACTTTTTTTTTTTTAATATAAATTATATATCACATGTCGTGTCTATGCTCGTGTCTAAGGATCTCATTAAAGCTATTTGTATTTTATCTGCGTTCATTTCTACTTGAATGGCCTGGTGAATAAACCATAGAAAATCATAACACAGGGTTTTATTCCATCCCATTAAGGAAACATCAATTATATACAACCCGGCCCCCCTAGTATAACACGATCACTTCTCACCTTCAAGATTCTACTTGTTTTGCGTTCATTTTTAACTGTTGTATATATGCATGTATTTGTAGAATATGTTCCAGCCTTTAGTACCCGTGATTCAATCCTCTTCTCTTTTTTTTCTTTTTTTTTTTTTACCTTTTTCTTCCGTAATATTGCATATAATTACAACTCATTATGTCAATATATGTAATGAATATGACCAGCAAGTCATATCGGACATTATATTTTTTTATCCTTTAAAATGCAGAAGGCCTCTCGCGCGAACATTAAAGCTGAACAAGGTCTGCTAGGTTGAGGAGCCAGCTGCACTCACCTCGGCAGCCATCATACTTTTGCCACGCGGGAGCCTGGGCGGCGCGTTAAAATCGACCGTACGCTACAACCGCGCATCGTTGCAACTTTGACCGCTTAGATCCTTTCTGCTTTTATAAATAGTTTGTCAAAGTCGTCTTACCTCTTCTGCACCTTACCATCTGAATGTGCATTCTATATTTATGTTACGTAACATGACGAAACTTATTTTACTTCCCCATTATTGTACAAACTAGACCATAGTTATGGAATAAAGTAAAAAAGGTAAGGGACTGTTCATTTTTAATTACGGTGTGTGTGTGGCGGGGGGGGGGGGGAGGAGAATTTTCAGGGGGGGTGTTAGATATCTTTCAATAAGTAAATAATCACTCGAACTCTGATGACTGCGTTTAGCTTGTTCTCTTGTTACCATAGCAACCAATACAACTGCGCGATCAACGTAAGTGCGCGATCAACGTAAGCGCTACTCATATCAAATACACAACACTCTTCCCCCCGCAAGTTATGTTACTGATGATCTTAAAACAGTACATCTTGATTGTTCATTGTTCTTAAGCATTAAGGGGAAATGGATCTTATTTTCTTCATAGAATAAGTATATGAGATACTGAGCAGCAATAGTATAATGGTTCTGTTCTTCATGACATAATGGGAGATGTTGCTTTACTTGAAGTTTATGACTTAGGATAAGATGTGTGTAACAGTTCTGTCCTTTATCCACATTGGTATTCTTTGAGATATTCTGGAGGTTTATGTTGTCTTTTGGGCCTTGGTATTATTGCTGGTGTGTTGTCTGTAGCTGCTGCATTCAGAGCTGGCTCATCCTTCATTGGGAGCTCTTTGGGCATTATGTGCCCCTTGGTAGGAGTCTTGAGTTGTTCTGGTAATGTGATATTTGCACCCTTCCTCTCCGGGGGTTCATGGGTGTTTGTGACCTCCCTTTCCTGTTGTGATGCTTGTTCAATGTGTATCATTGAACCTGATCCATGAGTTTGGGACAGACCTGGCTCTTCTGCCCTGTCTGTAGACATATTGCCCTGCAGCATGACGCTCGACTCCCTTTGTGATGCTGAACGACTCTTGAGCTGGTCAACATGCCTCTTCCATACATGCCCCTCAACTTCAACTATATAAGTGAGGGGGCCCAGTTTTTCCTGTACAACTCCATAGGCCCAGCCCTCCTTATTGTGTCTGAAATCACGTACCAAGACAGGATCTCCTACACTGAACCACCGAGGCAGAGTTGTAGCACCACCAGATCCCTTCATTTGGATTTTGTCGCGTAGCTGTGGATGGACATGATCTAACCTTGTCCTCAGTGCCCTTCCCATGAGCTCTGCTGGTGTTCTGCCAGTAGTCGAATGGGGTGTTGTCCGATATGACAACAAGAAGGAGCATATTCTTTGATTCCAGGAATTTCCTGTGTTTTTGGCTTTCATAGCTTTCTTAAATGTACGCACAAATCGTTCTGCCTCACCATTTGTGCTCGGGTGATATGGAGGCGATAAAATATGTCTTACTCCATTTGCTTTTAAGAAGGTCTTAAACTCCTCAGCTACAAACTGGGGACCATTGTCAGAAACAATTTCCGAGGGAATTCCCTGTTGAGCAAACACCTGTCTCATTATTTCGATTGTTTTTGATGCAGTCGTGGATTTCATCTTGTGCACCTCCGGCCATTTTGAGTATGCATCAACCATTAAGAAAAACATTTCCCCCATGAATGGGCCCGCAAAGTCTATGTGGACTCTTTTCCACGGTCCAGATGGCCATTTCCATGGATTCCCTATTGTCTTGGGAGCTTTTGGTTGCGATTCTTGACACATTTTACAGTCACGCACCACCTGTTCAATTTTTTCATTGATTCCTGGCCACCAAACATGGAGCCTGGCAAGTCCTTTCATTCGCACCATACCAGGATGGCTCTCATGTAACTCCATTAGCATACCCTCTTGGAATTTATTGGGTATGATCGTTCGCAGACCCCACAACAAGCATCCATCTTCTGTAGTGATCTCTACACGACGCTTATAGAAGTCCAGTAACTCTGGGTTTAAATCTTCTTCCCCTGGCCATCCATTTACTGTGAAGAACAGCACTTTTGATAGGAGAGGGTCATGCTGTGTTTCCAGGCCTATAGATTTGGCTGTTATTGGTAATGCATTTACCTGTGCCACATTCATTGCTTTTGCTTCCCTTGTCCACTTCACTCTGAAATTTGTGTCATCCTTTTGGTTTTGTAGTGGTAAGCGAGACAAGGCATCTGCATTCGAGTTCTCTTTTGATGTACGTACCTTAATCTCATAGCTATATGCTGCCAGCTGTATGGCCCACCTTTGAATTCTGGCTGCAGCAAGCACTGGAATTCCCTTTCTTGGCCCGAAAATGTAACTTAGGGGCTTGTTGTCAGTCACTAGGATAAACTTCTTACCAAACAGATAAGGATGGAACTTCTTAATTCCAAAAATGATAGCTAATCCCTCACGCTCAATCTGAGAGTAATTTCTCTCTGCTGGGGTCAAAGTTCTCGAGCCATATGCAATTGGGAGCTCCCCTTTCTCAGTGACATGTGACATCACTGCTCCTATACCATATGGAGATGCATCCACAGCTAGAACAATAGGCTTACTTGGGTCGTAGTGAATCAGAATGCCATCCTTTGAGGTTAGATATTTTATCACTGTCTGGAAAGCTTCCTCGCAACTCTGAGACCATTCCCAAGGGGTATCCTTTTTCAATAGATTGGTCAAAGGGCTAGTAATACTAGACATATTAGGCACAAACTGTCTATAATGGTTTACCAACCCCATGAAAGAATGCATTTCCGCCTGGCAAGTAGGTTTGGGTGCGTTCTTCACTGCCTCGATTGCCTCTTCTGTCATATGCAAACCTTCCTTATTTACTCTATAGCTGAGATACTTTATTTCAGCCTTTGAGAATTCACATTTGCTTAGGTTGCACTTCAATCCATTGTCATATAACCTTTGCAATACTGACTCAACATTCCTGTTATGCTGGTCATCATCTTTTCCCGTTATGATGATATCATCCATCAAGCATCCACAATCAACTCCTTGGAGCACTTTGTCCATATATTCTTGGAAAATCTGAGGGGCGCAGCTGACACCATAGGGCAACCTTGTATATCGAAACAACCCCAGGTGAGTATTGATGGTCACATACTTTTTAGACTCTTCATCCAGCTCAATCTGTTGATATGCATTGGAGAGATCCACTTTTGAAAACTTTTCTCCCCCATTTAGTTTCTGATATAGCTCCTCAGCTCTTGGCATAGGATACTCTGGGGTATCCACATATGGGTTCACTGTAACCTTGAAATCCCCACATATCCTTATTTTCCCATTTGGCTTCCTCACTGGAACGATTGGAGCTGCCCAATCGCTAAATGTTACTTTCTCAAGTACCCCCATTTGTACCTGTCGGTTGATTTCTTCAGCCACACCATCTCGTAAGGCATATGGTACTGTCCTTGGCTTGAAAAATATGGGCTTGGCTTCTTTACGTATGTTTATGTGGGCTTTGATATTCTCTGCTTTGCTGGGACTATTATCAAACACAGCAGAATATTTCTTCAGAATCTGCTGTAACTTCTCACTTACTGATACCCTCTCGGGCTCTACCTTTAAGACCCTATTCCAATCTACATGTATGGATCTGAGCCATTCTCTGCCAAGAAGTGTGGGTCCATCGTTTTCCACAATGTACAGTGGCAATTTAGGATGCAATTTATCTTTATATACCACATCCACTTCCGCCAATCCTTTGACCTTCATTCTGTGGCCTGTGTATGACTTGAGCGACAACTCAGATCGTTTCAATTTCAGCCTTGTGCTTGAGAATACTTTTTTGAAAGTATCGTATGACATCAGGGATACCCCTGATCCTGTGTCAACCTCCATTTTCACTTTGCATTTATTAAGTTCAACTTTCAAGAATATTTCCTCTGTACTCTGCTTTGTGTAGGGCTCAAATGTACTATGTACCTTAGATCTACCATTCACTTTCTTCGTTTTGGCTTGGACCTGGATGTGGTACAAAGAATCTTCAGATTCCTCAGAGTCATCACTTGTGTCCTCATCACAAACAGCATGGACATTTGGTGATTTTTTCCCTTTTCGTCCATATTTATGGAATTTAGCATTCTTGGGCTTTCCTTGTTTCTGCTTTGCTTCTCTATTTGGACATTTCTTGGCTATATGCCCTAACTCCTGGCATGAGTTACACACTTTTTCTTTGAAGAAACACTTATCTGGTTCGTGATTGGATTTTCCACATCTGAAACATGGTGTGGCATTTATCCTATTTACCACCTTGTTACTACCATGTATTTCCTCCACTCGTTTGTTTGCCATTTCCTGACTCTGCGCTACCTGTACTGCTTTTTTCAGGTCCAGTTCCGCCTCACTAAGCAGTTTGCACTGGGCCCTTTTGTCTCCCAGTCCAATAACAAACACGTCTCTAAGGACTTCATTGAGGAAAGTTCCAAATTCACAGGTCTCAGCTAACTTCTTTAATTCCTTTAAATAGGAACCTACATTTTCCCCTGCTTGTTGCTTACGAGTGTAGAAATTAAACCTTTCTGCAATAAGTATAGGCTTGGGCAAGAGGTGATCCTTTACCAATGTTGTGAGATCACCAAATGACTTAGTAGCTGGGGCTGCTGGGGCCGCTAACGTTTTCATCAAACTATATGTCCTTGCCCCTACTGAGCTTAGAAGCAACGCTTTCTTCTTTGGCTTGGCATCAGTATCCTCAATATCATTTGCAATACAGTATTGTTCAAGTCTCTCAACATAATCAACCCAGTCTTCCCCATCTGTAAACTCACCGATGCCTGGACATGCAGTCGCCATAACAGCAGTAATTTAAATCACTTTCAAAGACTATGGTGTTTCCTTTAGTGGTTCCTGCCCTTAAGTAGTAGATACACAAACACCATCAGTTGAACCCAACACACTTCACAATAGTCATATATGGATTAAATGTCAACAGTTGTTGGGGCAATACTCTTGTGTTTAACAATCCAACTCACAAATCCAGTCTCAGCTGATTCCCTCGCATCGTGGGCGCCGCCATCTTGGAACATCAGTACCGAAATTCGTAATGCTTTGCTGCACCTTTAAGGAGAGTTGCTGCTGTTTTTCAACTGATGGACGTTGCTATAGCAATGATAAAGTTCTTTCAAGCTTGCCTTGTGTGGGTTAACTCCTCGTCGCCATTGTTAGATATCTTTCAATAAGTAAATAATCACTCGAACTCCGATGACTGCGTTTAGCTTGTTCTCTTGTTACCATAGCAACCAATACAACTGCGCGATCAACGTAAGTGCGCGATCAACGTAAGCGCTACTCATATCAAATACACAACAGGGGGGAGGCCCATCTTTTTTTCCACAGAGTTAAAGGGGGAGGGGGCACCTTTTTTGCATCAACTCTGAAGGGCAGCACCATTTATACTTGCGTAAACCTTGGTCTAGTAACCTTGTGCTGTCTAGGGACAGGGGCGGATCCAGGATTTCATGAAGGGGGAGTTCAGGTCTGAGAAAAGGACACATGTTGGGGACTATTAGCGCTGTTACAAACCATTTATTGAAAACCGATTAATTAGTGAATGCAATTTCGGGATAGACCCGTCGGTAGGCTAAAATATCAAATTCATTAGTAGGCCTACCGGTAGGCCTAAAGACGTACGGTAACTTAAATTCTTATTAATAAAGGAAGAAAGGTAAATCTAGGCCTACATATATGTAAGTGTAAGCCTCTGGTCAAATAATTATGTCTAACTCATAAACAATAAAACTATAGCAGCGTATTTTTCACCATAATGCATAAACAAAAAATGAAACTTGTATTTTTTCCAAAAAAACCCAACTAAATAACCCATGTTTCCTGTTAACAGATGAGTCGCTTATCAAATGAGCAGCTACGTGCTGAGAATGCAAAGTTAGGCCTACTGCAACTTGTCGAACGTGCTGAGCTCGAATTGTAAGTTGTGAGATTATGTTCTCTTCTACCGTCAAGCCCGTCAATATTATATCATACTAATAAAAGTTAATGAAAAAATATATTAGGCCTATATGACGTTAAATACTTCCCTGGCCTTTGGCCTACACTGCTATGGTACCGTACTGAATTGAGTTTTATTTTTCTTCCAGGCAAGAAGAGCTGGCACGCGAGGAAAGGCAAAAGCGGAAAATGAAGAAAAAGGAGAGACAGATTGTCATATTTTTTTTTTTTGTTTTTACAAAAGACTTTATTTACTGTAACCTGCCGTCTGGGCTTCTACAATTCTAAAGACATATGTGAATAATATGGTAGTTAGGAAAAATAAAACTTCAGCCTTTCAGCACCTCAATATATTCTGTGATACCTTCGGCTATACGCCGCCATATTTTTTTTCCCTCCTCACTATTTTTCTTAAAATCGAAGGCATATATAACAACATTACATCTCATACGAAGTTCATACATTGTGGCCAAAATGTCAATGTTACCTTTGGCAAACAACTTTTGTCTATATATAAATGATTTTACCTGGAGAATAATCCAGTTTATTATTTTGGAACTTAAATTCGTGACATCGATTCCAAAAATAATCTCAATAGGTCTTATGACTATATATCTTCCTTTTCGATTAAATATTATTTTACCACTGCTGTCAGTATTTAAATAGCCACATTCATAGATCCACCTAAGGATGTTTTGCCATAGCTCTTTTGTTCTCTTGCATGTTACTAGAAAGTGAATTAAATCATCTTTTTTCTTACAGTAGGAGCATGTGTCAGTTTTTATCACATCAATTTGTTTCAAATATACATTGCAAGTTAGCACGCCATGTAAGATTTTGTACTGAAAAACATGAATTCTTGCCTCCGTAGAGACCTTATAAGGCATGGAGAAAATATCATTCCATTGGATCTTATCATATTCTTCTTTAGACAATTCTAACCTCTGTTGCCATTTCTGTAATTTCTGCCATTTTGGTTTCAATTTGGTTAGCAGCTGGTCATAAACACTCTTTGCTGTACATTCGACAATGTTTAACTCCTTTCCTGCGATTTCAAAGATCACAGAGTTTCTTAAGGTATAATTTCTTTCCCTTTTTATACAATTAATCCATTCTTTCGGAATTGCTTTCTTTAACATTTGTCTAGAGAAACATGAAGGTCTAAATTCGAAATTGGATGCTAGTTCATTTGTTGACATCATACTACCATTTTCATTGAAAATATCTCCAATGACAGTAATTCCCTTTTGCTTCCACTCTGACCAATACAACATCTGGCCTTTATCTTTTATATATCTATTAGCCCAGATTCTTTCTCCAAGAATTTGTTCGATGCTCTCTGGCTTTAGTTTAAAATAATATTTATTCCATATTTCGAGTAGTTCTTTGTAGAATTTATTAATCGCGATTGTAGGTTTGAATCTACACAAGAATATCTCGTCTATATCTCTTTGGTGAAAAGCTTCTAAGACTTTAAACCACGATTTATTTCTATTCAAGAGAATTCTTCTAACCCACATTATTCTATTTGTTTGATATATTTCTCTGATTAGTCTGAGATTTAAGCCTCCTTTCCCTGCTTTTTGAGCTAGGAAGTTTACACCTATGCTGTGATGGTCACTGTTGTATACAAATTTAAGTACAACTTTCTCTATCTCCTTTAACAATGTTTCATTAAAGTGGATACACGATAAAGCATGTTGAAACACCGGCAACAAAAAGACATTACAAATTAGTATTCTGCCCTTTATAGTTAAGAAGCGATTTTTCCATGTATTGATGGTTTCTTTTATCTTGTTCAACAGCTCCGAGCTGTTGATTTTGAACATTTCATCTTCATTTCTTGGATTTAAGAGATTAATTCCAAGTATTTTCATTTGGTTAGTCCAATCGACACTGAGAAGAGTACGGTTTGTTATTGTGATATTTCCAATTATGAATCCCTTTGATTTACTCGGATTTAGCGATAGACCAGATGCTAAGGAGAATTTTTCAATAACTCTTACCGCCTGTACTAGGGAAAATTCATCTTTGACCAATAAAGTCAGATCGTCGGCAAATTGTACCAGTTTTGTTTCAATATTTGCATATTTTATACCTATTATATTCTCATTTCTTCTGATTTGTTCTGATAATTTTTCAGCGACAACTATAAAGAGGATAGAAGATATGGGATCTCCTTGTTTTACTCCTTTCTCTACATTAAACCATCTCGACGAAAAGCCATTGTTCATAAAGGTTGCTTTTGAGCCTTTTAACAAAGTTTTAACCCAAGAAATAAACATAGAATCGATACAGTGAGCTTTTAAAGCTTTTTCTATGAATGTCCAATCAATGGAATCATAAGCTTTGGAGAAATCGACCGAGGTAATTAGCCCCGATTCCTCGCCATTTTCTAACCAAGAATGAATATCGTCTATTTTTCGTATAGCAGACCCGATAAAACGACCCTTAATAAAACCGAATTGATCATCATCAATGATATTCGGAATAAAAAAGGCTAATCTGTTGGCTATTACTTTAGAAATAATTTTATAATCGACATTCAAAAGAGTAATTGGCCTCCAATTTTTTAAATACGATAAATCATTGTCTTTTTTAGGAATAACACTAATCAGACCTCGTTTCTGATTTTCAGTCATTTCTTCTTCAACTAGACATGTTTCAAGCATAGACATAAATAGATCTTTAATACAATACCAGAAAAATTGATAGAATTCAGCTCCAAATCCCAGATTGTCATATTGAGGTATATATGAGTCTTCCTCTTCTTTTTCGTTTGCAGACCACCTCTGTCTGCAATTGTTAAGATGTCCATGCATGAAAAGTTCCTTGTTACATTGTAGCCTACGGTACATGTAGATCAGAATAATGTCATTTTAGCCACGTATTCAAATTCATGCATGATGTATCGTAATGGATTCATTTTCTTTACAACTTATATTATTTTATTTGACATAATGTTAAGATATATTTTTTATTTAATATCCACAATTTACCTGGTTCCAGGGCGGATACTGCAGCAACAGCAAAAGCTAGCTGTGCGTGAGATGGAGAGACTAGTTGAGATCGCTTCCACCCAAGAGCACATTTATGAGCTCGAATTCCAGCTTGCAAAGGCCAAGGTTCTGAACAGCAATTCTGGACTTCCAAAGTCCCACCGAACCAAAGGTGCCCCAGCAAGATATGGACCAAGAGCTCTAAAGCGGAGGAATGCTTTCTTTAACTCCATCATGGCAGAACTAATTAGCGTGGCCTAATTAATGAACCTCAAAAAATGGCAATTAACATAAATTATATGCATATATTACAAACTGACACGGTACAGACGACTAGTTCCTTTCAATAAAATTATTTTGTTCAATCAATCTTGTTTCCATGTTCGTTACAAGTTAGCTCTATTAAATATGGTTGCCTACTGGCTCAATTAATAATTATATTCGAGCTGCATGTCTCGATCTTGTGGTTTCGTTTTATTAAGTTTTTGATAGACAATTTCAACAAACGTGTGTGTGCATAAGATGTGAATCAGTGCATGAAAACTATAAGATAACGATGTAAAATGTTATATAAGTATATCCTCACATATCTATGAAATTGGTAATGTAGCCTACTATTTTATGGGAATGGAGGAAGCAATTACCATCTGATTAACTTAAAGACATTCCTAATTAGTTTTCATTTGACAATATATATAGGCCTATATATGTGGTTGTCCGCTCACACCAAAGATATAAAACCTGGTTGTCCGGAGGACGCCCATATATCCAGTTGGGGATTTTTAAACCCTGGCACCATCTATATTTTGACTATCCTGCATTATGTAGGCTACATTGATTTTGTTCTCCGAAATTGCTTAAGTTAAAATTTATCGGAATATCGCTGACATTATAGCGATTAAAGTCCCCACAACGTCACTAGAGACGGCAGCACTATTAGCATAGGCCCCGGGCATAGGCCTACAGTAATACATTTGTAGATGCCTTTTCAGTCCATTTACATTTTATAATTTTCTTTTGCAAATTCCACACTCGGCTCGCACAAGTCTGTAATTCTTATTATTTAAAAATCGAATTTAAAAAGAAAGAAATCTGCATATTAGAGCCATATTATTTTGCCCCCACAGGCTATAGTCGAGCTGGCCCTGCAATTTGCATTGAGCTTATTTTAAACCCACAGGGAACATGGCTGACACGCGTTTTTTTTATTGTAGGCCTATCATAAATGTAGGCTACTAATTGGCCTTAAAATGGTTATATTTTAAACAAAAAACAACCCATCACACTTTGTATAGGCCTAAAAGGATATTGCCCTGTTTCCGTACTGTTTCAGTTATATTCAATTTAAAGACAAATTATTATATCAGGCCTAGCAGAGCTATTCATTAAATTAGTTTATAATAGCTCTGGGCCTAGACTATAGGCCTATATTCAATTAATCAGTTAAATATGAGCATAATTACATCTTGATGTGTTTCTAAAATTAAAGGTAAATTTCTAGTCTTTACTTGGCTAACGAGACCTATCACTGTATTCAAAATGTGCCCAAGAAAATTGTATTTTTAAAAAATGTATAACAGACTGGGGGACCTGGTGCTAGTCTAGTCCCACCAAATGCCAATTTTCCCCCAAGGGTGTTTCCCAAACCTCTCACCACCCGTCGCCACTATCTGAGAGCAAACTTCCGGATTTGATACCACGAAAGGTGCACACGATGGATCCTCCAAGCTTAAAACAAATTATGGTAAGGTTTTCTTACTTAATTTACTCAGACCAGTGGTTCTCTATTACAACTTTTCACTGGGACACGCTCCGTAGCCTGGGGAATTAGTGTAGGCTAACTAATGGTACGCGTTTCAAGTTCGGCTCAGTTGTTTACTGTCGTGGGGTGGTATGGCGTGGGGCGGTCAGAAATCACTGCTCACGCCTTGTCTTACGCTTTTAATTACTGTTTCATTTCTGGGTGAGCCCCCGCCCCAATTGCACTGTCTCTAGGCTCTACCATGACCTGTACGACGTGTATCTGAAAGGGAAGAGGCTTCTTCTAGTGACTGTAGGCCACTATATTTGCTTGTATATTGGGCATAGCCGTGACTCGTGAGGAAGTACTTACGAGTAGTCGATACACAAAACTGATAGATCGGAGATCCTAGTACCGTACTACTACTAGTAGTAGTAGGCCTAGTAATATCGTTGGTCATTTTAATATAGCATAGTTATAAATGACTCACTCAACAATTTATTAAACAGGAAACCGCCAGGCGGGTGTAGTAAAAGGATATGAGCACATAGGCTATAGTATAGGCCTACCCACTGGCACTGCACCAGAAATAGTATTGTCTTTATTGACTAAATATTGTCGATTGTTACTCACTTCACTTAGGCTAGACTAGAGTAAAAGTACTACTGTACCACTCTAGTATAGGGAGGGGAGGGGTAGCCCCCAGACTATCTATATACCCAAGGCCAAGGGCCAAGTCCCAACTCGTACGTAAGTAAGTAACATGTAGTAAAATGACTTAGTTTCTGTTTTGAATGTGAGGCAATAAATGGCAATACAATGTATATCAAGGACTCAGCTTAAAAGAGCTACACTTCAAGTTCAAGTTGAAATATAAAAACAATTATATATTCTTACATAATAATGTACTATAATGTCACTTGCTGAGGGAGCGAATCGTGTTTGGCCTTTAGCCAGGTAGCTGATAGCTTAGCCCCTCCCCCTCCCCCACGTCACCAAATTATTTCTGTGTTTATTTGAAGTATAGCTGCTAGTTGATTAATTAAGTAATAAAATACCACTTGTATTATTGTATAATTGTACTAGCAAAGGAAATGCTTGTATTGTTGATGTACATGTTACAGTAGCGAGTAGGCTATGATATTTTAAGACTACTGTCACGATTCTTATTCGGGATTTTGCCCTTTGGCTTGAGTTTGGCTTTGTGGTGTTTGCATGTTAGACTACGGTAGCCTATATTGCTCGTCTGGGCTGTGATAGTCAGCCTTTTTTTGACCCATACAATGCAGTGCTTTCGCTATATCGCCGCAGTTTATCTAGCTCTGTGGTAGCAATCAGTATTGCGTAATATAAAGCTTACTGATAAGGCGTAGGGGTATTTTTTCTGTACTGTGTATCACTGATAAGCTTTAACTGAACTAACACGTACATGCACACCTGTTGGATACGAATTTCTGAAAAGGCATCATACATATTTATGACATATATGTGCCTCTTTGGTGGACTGGCTGTCAGAGGTGTTAAGCCATTTGTCGTACGTATACATGCTAAACACTTTATTTTTTTTTTTTTTTCAACATGTAGGGCCTACCAACATCGTGAAATACAATCTCACTAAAAATTGAATTTGGTGATGGTCTTATTGAGGTTAACCCTTAGACTCAGACATGGAATAATATACCATAGGCATACCCGATACCATATGACATGGCATGGGTTGCGATATATTGTTTACTTTCATACAGTACAATACGTACAGTATATTTGTATTGTCTTGAAAATTGTATAAATCTGTATTCTGGGCAACAGTTGGATGATCTGTTTTATATCAGGATTTCCATTGCAATAATTATTGTAATTTATAGTCAGCAAAGAAATTGCATTACCGGTATCGCTTCTTGTTTCTATCTTTTCCTTTCTTTATGTTTTCCGCCAATGTACAATAAACGATATTTACATTTATAATCAGATGAACATAGAATGCAATTTCTTACGATATTCTTGTACATTTTTATGCCCACTTCATGGGCTCCAGTGTGCAACATAACCCAGAGACCGACGCCCAGGTCTCCACACAATTTTCGTCGGTCTCTGAGATCGGTATTTGTCAAGGCCCGACGGTCTCCAATGAAATATTCAAGTGATAAAATGTTTATTTTTATATATTCTTGCCAATTCTGACAAAAATTCCATTTATTTGCATTACCTTTTCATACTTCAACTTGTATTTTTCCAGTCATCAAACAGATGATGAACTGATAGAGACGGCTGCGATGTCAGGAGAGAAACCAGCACCATCGACCCTGTTTACAAAATTTGCTTCTTATAGTCCATAATAAATAGTAAGTATTACAGTCAACACTTATCTATGCTACATGTAAATAGTGTTACGTTGCTTGCTTCAGATGACACGATATTACTTTTTTAGATTCCACTGTTACTTAGTTCACAATAATACAGATTGTTTCATCAACTAAATAAACATTAAGAAAATGTATGACCGCACATTACATTTGTATGAGATGGTAATATTGTTAAGTAAATGTTAAATAAAATTTATGCAATATTTGTATCACAAAATTTTCACATATAAGTGAAAATGTAAGCATTTTTGGTAAATATTCTGCATTTTCAGTTTAAGAAAGAATAAATTTCAGTAACTATGACTTGACATCGCGCACAAATAATTGATCCTGAGAAGTCGTTTCCTTTGGAAACGCAGGGTATAAACATTAAGTTAAACTGATTATAAAGTTAAATAGAAAAATAGTTGATTAAATCATTGATTAACTTAATAATTAGTAAACGTATAACTTGTTTAGATTTTAAACACAAGCAACTCGGTTCTTACTTGGTAGCTTTCTATGGAAATCATTCATCAATAGTGATCACTGGGCCAATATAGCATTAGAGTTTGAAAGTACACCACAACCTTAGCTGGTTTTATTTTATATAAATATTCAATAATTATAAATAAATTCCAGCCCGTCAAAGTATTTACTTCATTAAATACTCATAGTGATCAGGAAACAGCAGGGCTCGAAAAAAACCTACCAACTTCACTTGCCCAAATTTATTTGCAGAATTATAAACGAAATCACGCTATTTGTATGTATCTTGTTTCATTGTAATTAGACATCACAACAGGGGTTTAAAATAGGTGCTGTAGAGATTTTCACTTGCCCAATCCGGCAACTAACATTAAATTTGACTTGCCCAGAGACATTTTTTAGTTGCCCCGGGCAAGTAAACAGCCCTGCAGATAGGTTACCCTAGACACCTGACCTACTAGAATCAATATAATTGATAGTTAAGTAATTGTGCCGTAATGGGAATTCATCATAAATACTCCTAGTAATAACGCTTATTACTAGGGTGGGTTCAGGTTGAAGGTCCCTAATCTGCTAGCGCATCCAGACTGACAACACAGGTTTAACATTTATAGTATTTAACATCTCCATGCGGCGCAAATATTGATCCATATGCTCACACTTCAAATTGTGAAATGGTTGAAAATACATTTATCAGATAAAACTTATCAGTGCCGATGTCTCCGCCCCCTATACAATCGTCTAGTTTGTATATTTCATGTATAAATCAAATTCACCTCATTCGTTACTCTTGTAGTATATGGGTCAGATTTTCAGAAAATGTACAATTGGCAGTTCTACACATTTAGGAAATACTCCTAAATTAGGCTGAAAAATGACGAATATTGGCTATATCTGAGTATATTTGGTATTGCGTTGATTTAAAGTATCAGTTCTGTTATGTTAAACTGCATTTTGAAGCTCATTTTGGTCTTAACTTTGGGTTATTTGAGAGGATTGGTGAAGATGAATTGTACATTTTCTGAAAATCTGACCCATATATACTGTGACATATCATTATTCAGTTTAGTGTTAACCTATCCACCACCAGTAAGCACACCATGAGCTTGTGTGAGCATATATCGATTATAGAATAGAGATAAAGCCCCGCTCCACATCAATCCATATCTCTACCTATCAACAAATGTTGCTCGCCGTTGATATTATTCAAAGCACATAGTGACTGCTATCGCACTTCCACCTGGGCATTTGCACACCTGCCGGACACACCTCCTTTTTTTTGTCTAACAGTCCCACTCAATGCACCCAAGACTGATCAAATATTAATGGTAGTCACTTTACATATAATGGAAGACGATCCTTGATTGTAAATGTTCCTTCAAAGGCGACCAGTCCGTTCTGTGGTTTCTCTTCGATTCGTTGACTCTGATACAGAGAGTTAGTATATATAGTACCTCCCTGCTCTACTATAGCAATGGCTAGAATAATGTCGTTTTTCTTTAAATTTTCAGTTCTCACGATGCAGTCGCTGCGAGGGTATCTTCTAACTCGCAATGGCAAGTGGACGGCCTTGCTGGTCGCCCTCATCCTCGTCCTTGCCTATATAAGTCTAGTTCCCTCATCTCCACGGACGGATCCAGTCGATACCAAGAACATACGTGACTTTGAAGCGTTGTTGAAGAAAGCCTTCGTGCCTAGAATAGACCGCGTTGGAGCGATGGACAGGGTGCATGAGGTGACACGGAAAACTACCCCCGGAGCTATTATCACCACCCGTGGTCATTTACCAAGAGGTGGTGGTGTCACTACTGGACGATTTCCAGTAACTGGACCATCTCCAGTAACTACCAAAAAGCCAACATTTTTAATGGATAACTCGCCAAGGGTGCATCCTATTGTTACCCCATCCTCCAAGGGAGGAATACCTAATGTACATGTGAAAGAACTAAGCTGTGCTAAGCTTGTAGACGGAGATCCGTCGGCATTAAACGACGCTAGCAATTACCACAGGTTCCATCTCAAGCAAGCAATACCAGACAGTGAATACAGTGGCCTAGCATCGGACTGTCAGAAATTTAAACGTGATAGGAGTTATATACTCAATCCCCTGTCCAAAGAAGAGGAGGATTTCCCACTAGCCTACAGTCTCCTTATGTTTAAGGATGTAGAACAAGCCGAGAGGCTACTAAGGGCCATCTACAGACCTCAGAATTATTACTGCATTCATGTAGATAAAAAGTCATCAGAGGACATTCACAGGGCCATGCATGCCATTGCCAAATGCTTTGACAATGTGTTCATTGCCTCAAGGGCTATTGATGTCCAGTGGGCTTGGTATAGTGTTCTAGAGCCAGATATAGTCTGCATGGAAGATTTGTTCAAAAAGTCCAAAAAGTGGCGCTATTTTATTAATCTGACTGGGCAGGAGTTCCCACTGAAAACCAATTTAGATCTGGTCCGAATTCTCAAGGTGTATAATGGCGCTGTGGATATGGAAGGAACAGTGGCTAGGTGAGTGTTCAATAACCAAATTTATTGTAATGTATAAAATTTGTGATATGTTTCAGGAAAATGAGTCATAAATCGCGAAAATTATATTTTGAAATATCATCATATTTGAAAAGATGAGATAAAGCCGATTCCAATGAATGTATAAACATTAAGGACATCTAATAAGTACTTTCATTTTTTTAGTCAGATATTATTATTTTTGAAAAACAAAGTTTGCAATATTTTTAGGTGGATAATTACCAGTATAGTAGCTAAATATATTCAATGGGATGATCTAAGGAACGCACTGATATAATTAATTAACAGTCTTGAAATTTGGTAGATGTATTAATACAACCACGAAGACTAGACACTCCAAAAATGAAAATATTCCACCAAAGAGATCTTGTAAGTAAATGACTTTGAAAAACACCAATTTTGCGACTTGTGACTCATTTTCCTGAAACACATCTCATATGTGATACATGGTTCCCGCGGCCAAGAGCACATCGAAATTAATGACTTTTAATGACTAATTTACATGGTTTTTGATAAGTTTTTTAATGACTTCTTAAAGACAAAGGAAAGGGATACATGTATTACAATCGTTTTTAATGTGTTTCATATTTAGTTTATACATATTATATACCTTTCCCTCACTAAAAGATAGCCACTTCCAAACAAAGCTACCTACTTCCATACAAAGGTAACAACGATTATTCTGACAAATGGGAATTTGAGAAAATTCTGGTACATACTTTTGGTAAATAATGGAGTATTTTGCAGGACATTTGTCAATTTTCCAGTTTTTCTAATGTAGCGGAATTCAGACAAAAATCCGAGAACTTGGATCCCTGCTTTGATTCTGAGTTTTTAATAACGTCACTTATTTAAGGAAGAAATACGAAATTTAATTACTTTTAATGATCATTAGATTGGTAAACCTGAAATTAATGACTTTTACTGATTTTTAATGGCCCGTTGGAACTATGTGATATGAACGAGGTGAAGGGAGCTCCTCGCCATTTGAATATACTCCCCCCCCCCCCCCCCCCCCCAAATAAAAAAAAAAAAAAAGATGTTATCATTTTAACTGTTATTATTACACTAGGTTTGCTGATACTAGATAGTAATAATACCAACGAGAGTAAATTCTTGAATTTACTCTCGTTGATAATACTAATAGCTCGGCATGCCGGTATGATTGGTAATAAACTCGTTGGTTTCAGTCGCCTTGAATATTGCACTGTTTGCTGAACAACTTGTACAATATTCACGCCCTGTCAACCAACTCGTTAGTTGACCTGCATATATATCTCGCCCTTTGTTATTCCCCATTCTAAAGCAATCCGCTTTTTATTAGGCACGTTCACCCTCAGATATAATGACAATATCTATATTGAATAATTGTTTATGCACGTCCAACCATGCAGATGGTTCAGGCAGAACTAAACAGGTGACACATCTTCTGGCAGATTGCCAGATGTTCCCAAGAGTTCGTTTCCTCATGAAATTGCGTTAAATATAACACTTAAAGATATTTGTGACGAGGGTCAATTTCTAAGCTATTAACAGGTAAGGGGTGAGTGAGTAATCATGGTTGCATAATGCCGTGACGACAACCAAGTAGAGTCAGGGGTGAAATCACCAGAAAATGTACAATTCAATTTCAACAATCTTATCCAATAACCCAAATTTCAGACAAAAATAAAGTTCAAAAGACAGTTCAACATAACCAAACAGATTGCTACAATCACTACAATGCCAAATATATTCATATTTACCTAGTATTGACCAAATTGCAGCTTAATTTATCAGAATTTAATAAATGTGTATAGCTGCCAATTGTACATTTTCTGAAGATCTGACCCTCATATTCACGGCAGTTATTTGAAGCCTGTTAAAATATATTTATAAATATGACATTGTTCAGTAATATTGTGATGTCAGTATTCACCTGTGACCTACGACGTTTAATTTGTTCTTTGCTTGCCTTTAGTTTAATATAAAATTATAATTTACAATGATCTCTATGTAAATCATAAATTATTTCGATTTACAATTAAAAGCACCTTGTCGCGTTGTAGCTTTATAAACAACGCCCAGTATTTAAACAAGTCCGATCAGTCGTATTCCCATTCAATGCGAACACTGACAAAATTAGGGGTCCATCCACTCAATGTTACTCGCTGGAACCTACAAGCTTCTGCATAATTCTTCCATACAACCTAATCAGTGTCTCATTCTCACCAATAGGATAGAATTGATCTTAATTTTATTATGTGATCGTCTTTTTTCATCTCTCCTATGTATACACATCCTATAATACTTTTTGTTCCTAGGCGAAATACAGAAAGGACAGAAATGGTGCACGAAGGCTTTTGGGGCACGCCTAAGAAAAAAGAGCCTGTGCCGCATGGAATCAGACTCACTAAAGGTTCCGTCCACGTGACGGTACCGCGAGAGTTCGTTGATTACCTTCTTCACAACAAGGTGGCGCTGGACTTCAGGGAGTGGGTGAAAAACACTGGAGTCCCGGATGAAACGTTCTTCTCATCGCTGGGCCACAGTCCACACTTAAATGTACCAGGCGCATACAAAGGTAGGAATCTTGAATTTTTGTATTTTTTTAATTTTTTTAAAATGTTTTAACAGATTTTTATTCAGGTACAACAAGGCATATGCCAGCTGATTATATATGGTTTGGGAAGTCCCAATTTCCTACCATATCTTCTTTTCTCTGTCTCTCTCTCCCTTCTTCTCTATCTCTATTTCCTGGGTATGATCATAAACTGCCTCCCTCTCAGCTCTCCCGCCCTTGATATAACCATATTAGATGTGTTGTGCATTCGTTTTAAATATAATGAGGATTGTTATCTAATTGTACGTAAATTAATCTTCTTTTATACAATTTTGCCAACATATAATACTTTACCATTATATCAAAATAAGAATTAATAAATTATTTAAATCATATTATTGTTATATAAAATATTTACTAAACTTCTCTACGATTGCCTTCAATTAATATGTGCCTTTCAATAACAATTCAACATGATTTGTCTACATGATAAGATTTTCTCATAAACCCATACTTATGTCAATAATGTCTTTCCTAAAACACTGTATCAGCTGTATCAATACATTGTGGGTGCGTTTAAATATTTAATAATATCGTCTATATTATTTTGAAGGAGTTGTCATGTGCACCTCATTCTGTCTCACTGCCCTGGTATTTCTCTTCATCGATTCGTGATATTTCTAAAATCTCTCTCTATTGTATACTACCGGTATACATTCTGAATACAATACAACGGAAATCATTGGTTACATTGATTGGATATGTTCACGCTAGAGAGAGAGCAATAATAGGGAGATTTAGCAACCACAACGCACCAACACAACACTAACGCATCGACTAGCTACGTATTCCTATCTTATGCTCATCAACTAGCTACTTGCGATTTGGTGGTACATTATTACCGTTGTGGGGATCTTGAGGCCACGCTAGGCAACATCGCAAGCAGCTAATGGATGCGTTAGCGTTGTGTTGGTGCGTTGTGGTTGCTAAATCTCTCTATTCTTCTATTTGCCCCACCCTTTGATAACATAACAGGTAAATCCGTACTGCATGCATTATTGACTGCAATACATCAATTGCTAAGTCTGGGAAGTTTGCTTTCCTGCCATCCATCGATAAACAGTTCCCTGATTAAATATTGAAATCCCCATCCCATTGTGCCGAACATTTGGTCCGGATTTCCGTTTGTTGAACTGCGTCGTGGCCTCCTAACACTTGTATGTATTGTGCTCCTGATGAAACAAAATATATTGAAAGATATCGGGCCTGTATTGGGTTTTTCTCCAACTGGGGGAGAAAAAAATAACCCGAATTTCAGACGAAAATAAAGTTCAAAACACATTTCAACCTAACCAAACAGATTGCTAGAATCAATGCAATGCCCAATATATTCGAATTTACCTAGTATTGACCAACTTGCAGCTTAATTTAGCAGAATTTATTAAATGTGTACAGCTGCCAATTGTACATTTTCTGAAAATCTGACCTGTATATTTCGGTTCAGTGCAAAAGAAGAGGATGAATCCATTTATTCATGTCTATTTATATATATGTAGATACAAAATGATCCAAAGAATAACTGGCCCTGATTGGTGTACACCAGTTGACCAATGGTCAGTGCCTACAAAGCGGGGATCCAATCATGGGCCTAGTTACATTTTTCTTTTTTTTTGAAGATTTCATTTCACCTGGGAGATATAATTTCCCGGACAAGCCAGGTTGTTCTTACGTACCCAGGTTCAATTTAGAAATTAATTACATAGGAAATTAGCTCCTTTGATACCAGTATAAAATTTAAATGAGTTGCAAGGTCGCAGTATTAGATAAAGTCAGACAATAAATCAATGTAATTTTTAGGAGTAGAAATGAAGTAGTACCAATAGCCATTTTGTGTTTCGTCTAATTCTTACCACCATTTTGTGTTTCGTCTAATTCTTACCACCATTTTGTGTTTCGTCTAATTCTTACCACCATTTTGTGTTTCGTCTAATTCTTACCACCATTTTGTGTTTCGTCTAATTCTTACCACTATTTTGACCACCATTTTGTATTTGTTTGCAGGTGAACCAGAGACTCACCCAGAAAAGAAGCCATTCCTTACGCGCTATAAGAACTGGGGCACATGGCCCTTCGACTACCCGTGCGCGGGTAAACGTGTGAGGATGGTCTGTGTGCTGGCAGTGGGAGACCTCAAGATTCTCTCACAAAGACCAGAGTTCTTCGCCAATAAATTCTATCTCGATTATGAGCCATTGACTCTCGACTGTTTGGAGGAGTTGCATTATAACAGAACACGTGAAGAATACGAGAAGAATTTATCGTTTGATACCAGTTATTATCAACAATTAAGCTTTGTCAAGAACCATGTTTAGGACGTATGTGTGGATCATCATCGAAGGAAACGGTGCAATTGTATTATTAGCCAAATCTTCCTCTAATATTTGTGTTCAGCAGATGAACTAGTGAATATCTGGGATTGTTGTTAGTATACATTCTTGTTATTACTGTGTAAACTCATAATTGCTATGCTGTGAATGAGTCCTGACTATTGATGTGTGTTATCAACGAGTATAAAATGATTCTATATGGGTCAGATTTTCAGAAAATGTACAATTCACTTTCACCAATCCTCTCAAATAACCCAAATTTCAGACGAAAATATTGTTCAAAATACAGTTCAACCTAACCCAACTGATTGCTAGAATCAATGCAATGCCGAATTAATTTACCTAGTATTGACCAAATTGCAGCCTAATTTAGCAGAATTTACTAAATGTGTACAGCTGCCAATTGTACATTTTCTGAAAATCTGACCCATACTCGTTGATGTTAGGCGGGGAATGAGTCCCCCTTGCAGTTTCATTTCTGCTCCCCAAACTTACATTATTTCCACTTTATGGTCGTTTTTAGGAATCATTTTGGAGTGCTGTACAGATATTGGCATTTTGGAGCGTGCCTTACTAAAGAATGTTCGCTAACAGAACGGGGCCCACAGAGAATCTAAAGTATATCATAATAATGCCAAATTATCTTAAGGGAGCAAGGAAACCAGTATCAGTATCGCATGGGGTGTGGGTTTACTGAGACTTGCATTATTATCGAATTATTTAAAGAAACCCACCCAAGATTTCAGGAAGACATGTGTCAAATATATCTGACCACATGGTTTGTCAGGGTGAGTGAAATTATATAAATAGGATTTATTTAACTAACCTAACCATCAACTAAAAAGCGCTCTGGTAAAATACGTAATGGTAATGTATTAAAACTAGACAATGCGTCCTTTTGAAGATGTCTTTCATTTTGAAACCAATGCAGATACTTTTAAAATCAATACGTTTTATAGGGTTTTACCAAACAGTGTACTACTATCTACTACAGGCGAACATTGCAGAGTCATGGATTTCCTGAAAACGTGTTGCATATTGGAGGCGATGTATCAGTATTCGATGGCCATGAAATAGTGCCAATACAAATGAAAATGTCAAAACGTCTTGTGTGTCATGGCACATATTATATAGGTTAAATTGTGCTTCCGTTTATATAAAATGTATGTACATTATTATTGTCGAACATTCCATCAAGGACATTGTCTTGTGAAGTCAATCACTCTCATGATAATAGGGAGGTTCAGCAAGTCTAACCTATCCGTAAACGTAAACGTATCCGTATCCGTATCTCTGACATACACACATACCTTAAAAGGAAGAAAGAAGTTCAGCAAAACATGGCGGGAAAAACATAATGTCAAATATCAAGCAAAATATTTCATCTCACAATTCATTTTTTATACTTAAAAATGCGACGTAATTCACAAAATAGATACGGATACGGTTACGTAATTGAGATACGTTTGCTTGCGGAACCTCCCTACTATCTGACAGTCTCGATATCGCCGAAAATGCGATTCAAGAGTCATCACCATCTTTTATAATTATAATTAATGCATTGTGGAGCACAGTTTTTGCATCCACCAATACATATGTAAATGTATTGGGATTAGGAGGAGGCTAAATTATATACTAACACTATATATCTTGAAAACTCATCTCAGTCTTTTATATTGCCAAAGACCGTTGAATATTTTGTTTCGTGTTTTAAGTCCCGACTACAGTGACGACACTTACTGCCTAAATAATGATGTAGCCAGTGGAGGAGTTTTATATTAGAAAGCTGTTTTAGCATGGCCTCTGCATTTATTCTATGGCTTTTCCACATTGGAAAACGTTTTGTGTATATGCTAACTGTTCTCTATATGTTATTGGTTTACATAACCACATCTATTACTATTACTTTTTTTGGTTAGCATTTGAAGATGGCGGTAGGCCTTTAGGTCGTTCAATTCATTACTATTACATATAGTTGTATTTTGTATATTTGTTTTAGATAAAACAAAGTGTCCCTTCGAAAAGTCCCGAAACTAAGGTCATCATACGTAATATACTTACATTATTGGTTGAGATAACCAGTAAAAATATTAAGGCTTGACAGGAATTTTGCCGAAGTTTTTTTTTGTTTTATTTAATATTTTTATATCTTATTTTGCACATCTTCTGTTATAACGACAGTTGAGTTATCGACAAATAAACCAAGTATAAATATGGAATACAAGTTGCGCTCTTAATATCCATCAATAGTTAGATAGAACTGTATGAGGTGTTAGAAATACAGTGGGTATGAAATACAGTGTTGGCAAGAGTCATCTTTCTTTTTATGTCACAACTTAGCTTGTTATCAGCTCGGCAACATGCAGGTCCGCACATTGTATTTTGTTTACAGAAAACACATGAGTCATGTGCTTGGCAGAGAAGCGAAGGTGCTAGTTAATCTCATATATACATGTAAACAATATCAGGGGAACCACCACACTTGTAAGGTAATTTCATCATTTAAACATGGTTGTGATAGACATATGGAATACAAACGCATGGTTGGTTTGAAACAGCTGATCGGTCAAACTTTTGAGTGAAAATGCGCATGATTGCTTGTGGCATTGCCACTCATGATGATATGCACATTTCCAATCCTTGTGGAACCGATCACCTGTTTCAAATGCACCACTTGTTGTATTTCATCTAAATACTACATGAAAATAATAAGAAAATTGTCATTCTTACTCTAGTATCATGCTAGCAGAAGCTGTTTGCGGTGCCCATGTTATGCTAAATCTCAAGTCGCAGTGAATCAAGCTCGTTTTTGATTGGTCTGACATCATCGTTGATGGCAATGTTGACCAATCACAATCATGCTTACATCAGTGGCCACGCCCTTTTTTTATAACACATGTTCGAAAAGCACGACACTATTATATGCCCATAGGAATGGATGAAAGTGATTGTGACACAGGTGTGCAGATAGTACTTATCTAGTTCTATTATAGGTACCCCAAATATAGTTCTTTAGTATAGTATAGGTACCCCAGGCAAGTATTCCATGAATCATATTTAAAACTCATTAGAGAAAAAGACGTCACTGGTATACCAGAAACAAATATGTTTGAATATTGTGTTAGTGCGAAGGAAGAAAATTCCTGATTTAACAAAGTGATGATAAATGTATTTATTTCAATTGTCCCTACTATATCCGATATGGAATCAAAAATTTGAGTCTGGTGATATGTACATATATTCTTTTGTTATCATATATGCATTGCATCTGATGTGGGTTTATTGCATATGGTTTAATTGTAAGTGTTAAACCACTTGTGGTTTAATGAGACGTAGTCATGGCAACCGATCCGTTATTTACCAGGCTAACTGACAGAATTCAACTATATGACTTTAAAATATTCTGTTTTAGATTAATGAAGGCATATAATGATATATAATGAAACATGTATACTTTCTTTCATCATTCAAGATGTTTAGTCAATCTATTTATCGGAAGATGGTCAATGTTATTCTGGAAATAAAGTAAACTTTTCAAGCTGGTGATAACATTCCAGTAGCTAAAATCGCGGATCATGGATATATTTCTATACTTAGGTAGGCCAGGTTATTTGGTCAGAAGTTGGGGGTAGGTAAATCTAACAATTAATAACCTACAGTATAGTTCATTGTTGCTTGTTCGTTTAGGGCTAAAGGTTGCTGTAATGATATGCCTATATTATGCAAAAATGGGGTCTTAACGGTATAATTAAATCAGTACGATACCAATTTAGGTCTGCTTCCGAGTGGCAATCATTTATATCATGGTATACACACTTACTTCTTGGTTCATATCAAATCATAGAAATGTTATTTGCTGGAGTGATGTGGATATGATCTGATGCTGCCTAGTAAATACTCAAAAGAAAAGGCTGTATTCGATTTGCCCATGTATTGTATTTGAAGGGAGGTCTATAGTACTTGTTTGTTCTGATGACATTAGATGCCATTTCGAGCCCTGTGTATTAGGTATCTTTATATGCATTGGTTCTGATGTCAGCTTATCCCATACATTTTGATTATATTAAACATGGCATTATATGGCTGCAATATAGCTACAGAGTCATGATGTAACTGATGCCTTTTTTTACCAAGTTTACCACCGACATTCAACTGTATGACTTTAAAACTTTCCTTTTAGATTATTAATGGTATATAATATATACTTGCTGGTTTTAGTCGCTTAGAAACTCGACTATCATATCCATACTCCTTCAACCAACTCGTTACTTAACCTGTATGTATATCATGTTCACACTTACTTCTTAGGTCATATCGTTATTTAAAATTTGACATTATTACTTATTCATCACAATTATGTCTAATGCCATCATTTACATATTCTAGATAATGTCATAGTTAATAGCAATCAGTCCCGACTTCTATTATGAATCAAGATATATCATTCCATATCGCCATTCCGAATTATTTTATTCTTTTGTCTCATTCCATATTGTTTTTTCATGTCGGAAAGTTAAGTTACTGGTCCAGGACCTAGATTTAGTCTACAAACTAATATAAAACACTCACTTAAATTGATGTAATCAAACAATTCCCTTCCTTCAGTATCGGTTTAGGCAATTAGCCTATTTGGTTACAATTAAGGAACTGGTTCCTAGTAAGCTTACTTAGGTGTCCCACCGTGCATGAGCGACTAAATATAGCACCATTAAACCATCGGTTTGAATTTTACCCATTTATAAATATTGTTACTATGATAGAACTGTGTGAGTCTTCGGTGACACTCGTGACTGGGTTCACCACATATGCCAGAGTCATGGGTTTGTATTTCATCTAAAAACTCCGACTTGAAAAAAAAAAAAAAAAAAAATTATGGTTATCTTTGGCGCAAGAACGCGATCAACCACGAGTTACAGTTCCATCTTTGCAGTTAACACCAAGATATACTAGAACTGATGAAGCGTGTGGTAATGACAAGCAGCATGCGGTACTACAGACTATTGTGGTGTAATAGGACTCCATACCTTACAAATGGTATATTCTACTCAAGAGCCATCATATGCTATTGGTCTTGGGAATGGTGATTCTTCAACTCATTATGAATAAAGTTATTTTACAAATATACGGTTTGGTTGTCATCTTGTTTTTGTTTACGTTGAAAATTGGGATATTAAATGAAACATTGATTGAGTTAAGTAGTTATGCTACCTTTATAACGGCATCCTTGTTCGCATGTACTTACGGTACCTTAGACTCTTGACATTCTTTTATTTCGTATACACATTTCATACATAATCAGCACAAGGAGACCTAGCTTATATATTCGACTATATTACTTCCCATCTGTTCACTTGTATTTTGCCTTATGTAAACTTTGTTAGTATAGTTCACTTTTCTACTACCAGGTGGCGACTGGGAGACATGGACGTTAGACTTCACCCATTTGTCTGATCTCCTTATGTATAACCCTAGACAAAAAAAACATTTTTCAATTCAATTCAATTCAGCTATGACATGTAATCCTGACAGACAGCTAGGTGCCCTGCCAGAGCTGTAGGCCTACTAAAGGTTTGTAATAATTGAATTCCCAATATTTCTTCTTATCCTTACAAACGCGAGTTTTCACTGTGTAATCCTGTAGTGGCGTCTTCATGGACTAGGGTGGATAATTAAATTTACTTTTATACTGCATTTGTCCAAATATAATCCATGAAAAATTACTCGAAATTAGGCAGACTACCATAATATTGAAAGCTAAAGAAAAAAGTCTTTCCATGCACTGTGAAAATTGGATATATGCCCCCCCCCCTTTTTTTTTCTAGGTTCAAAAAAGCTTATGGAGTGGGGCCATCAAATTCTTTGTATTAACCTAGGCCTATAATATATATATGCCATTGAACCTGATTACTGCAATAGAGTACCAGATGAAGAGCAAGTAAAGCTGGAAAATACTTGGAAAGCTAGCTGTAAATAAAACAATAAACACAATTTAGGGATTATTCCTTCCCCAATCTAACCCTTCCACGATCAACCCGGGACTTTCAATATAACAGCGATTTCCGACCTTCGCAACTGTTATAAAATTGACATAAATGGGTACCGGTATGTCAGAATATATAATTATAGTATGCTATGTACAATTCTTTATTAATCTAGATGTAGGCCAGGCCTATCATTAAATGATCAAATTGAAAACTAAAATTTTTCCAATGACGCATGAGATTTATTACACATTAAGACACAACAAGAGGTTAAAGTTCGAATCCTGTTTAATCAGGTTGGACAGCATACATCAGTCATCAGTATATCAATACAATGCAGGACATGGTATAGAGCGACACATGATTCAATACATGATCAATACGTAGATATTCAGTGCATGATTTACATGATAAAGAGAAGAGTAATAATATACTTGATGTGTACATGATATAAGAGCCCTAGGAATGTAAATTGTAAATTTAAAAATTGTAAATTGGTAAGGGTGGGACGGAGGGCAAATTTGCGTGCTCGTTAGCTGGAGAAGCAGCAGAGAGAGGGAGAGACGCTGGCCACGTCCAACGTGCAACGGAAGTTGCGTAGTGTAGTGTGACCTCTTTGGCCCCAATGCCGAGGACTTCCCGTTCCGGCAAGCCTCAGGCATTAAGACACAACAAGAGGTTAAAGTTCGAATCCTGTTTAATCAGGTTGGACAGCATACATCAGTCATCAGTATATCAATACAATGCAGGACATGGTATAGAGCGACACATGATTCAATACATGATCAATACGTAGATATTCAGTGCATGATTTACATGATAAAGAGAAGAGTAATAATATACTTGATGTGTACATGATATAAGAGCCAAACCTATGGTTAAATGTGATGAGGATATTAGAGGTAATTGTCAATATTCAAGAGGGCTGCATGAACAGACGACGTAGGACCGGGCTGGGGCCTGAGGTATGCTAGTACCGAGTCCGATGCCCATGTGCCATGCGCCCGGACATCCTCAATTGATGCGGAGCCCGAGTAATACGAGAATGATGCTCCACCCCTTCTAAGGCTATGAAGAGAATAGTCTTTAGGGGAGAGTCCAAGTCCTGTAAGGGCAGTGTTCCATTTCTGAAGAAGGACACCACAGGGAACGGCATTCCCATCCTTGTACATGATGAGTGGAGAGTCAGTTCGGTAATTGATATGGTTAAAGAGATATGAAATGGCAGACACAAAACAGAATACACTTCCGGGGATTGCAGGGAGAAAGATATACTTGGGGCATAGCCCGGATTGAAGGGTTTTGGACCACTTAACAGATATATTGACACCATTATGCAGGAGCTCAACATCTGAGCGGGTAAGCTGGCGCGTAGGGTCAAATGTGGAGGATGATTTAGGGGATACATTGCTCTGCCTCAGATATCCTAGAAACATGAGGAGGAATGCAACTCTCAGTTGAGGGAAAATAGGGTCGTAGGACAGGGAATGTAACACACTTGAGAGTATGGCAGGCGTGACGGGAAGTTTCTGATCTGGTGTATGACGGTGAGAAATCTCTATTGCTCTTAACGCCGTGTACAAGAGCGAGTCATCAAAGGCTGCGACCTCGGGGAATGCGATCTTGTAGTAAGCCTTAAGGCTTGAGATAGTGTTCTTTATCGTTGTCGAAACTCGGCCCTTCGAGGCGAGATATTCGATGAACCAGCAGATGTGAGGGGCTGCAGGAGAGTTGAAAGGCAGTTCAAGTCGGTGGCAGAAGGCGACGAACAGGGTGACTGCTGACTTCCTGTTAGAGAGGGTCCCAGGGCGATAGGCGAGGCGCTGCCGAGCTGTGGCTGCCTCAGCCAGCGCGTGCTGAAGAGGACCTATATAAAAGTAGAAACGTCAAATTTTGAGGCGGACATTTCCAGTCTAGAAAGCTTCTTTTCATGAATAATGGCTGACGCCTTGATCTTAAACACATCTGAAGAGAAGGCTCTAGAGAGGGCATCCGGCAGTTCCATGAGAACGCCTGGGATGTGGAGAAACTCAAATGTTATGTTGAGTCTCGCTGCAAGGAACCAGAATGCCCTTGCGCAGGCGCCTAGGTTCTTGTCTCTGGCTCTTCCGCCAGATAGGGCAAAGACCGCTGAAGAGTTATCACAGCATATCCTTACGATGTTAGCAGCATCAGAGTCATTACAGAACAGTCTAGCGGCTGCTAGACAGTTTGCAGCTTCGAGGAAATTGATGTCGTCGGACACATATGATGATGTGTACTTGTGAGCGTACCAGCTCCTACCATCCGTACCCCCTGCTCCAACTGTGGACGAGTCCACCCAGATGGTCCTGGAGACACACATTGTAGGAATTATATTTGTACCGTTGAACACTTTGAGAAAGTCATCGAACCACTTGAGGTCCGCTTTGACTGAGCTTGTGACATAAACTGAGGCTCCCTTGGCCGCCCTCATAGCTGCGAGGAGGCGGTTAATGAAAGCTCTAGCAGGGCTTACGACTTTAGAGAGGTGGTTGATTCTGCCGACAGCCTGCTGCATGTCTCTAGTCGGGACAGAAGTTGAGGCGTGAATTTTGGCCAAACAAGACAGAGTGTCTTGTATCTTTGTAGGTGGGATTGATATCAAGTTGTGAAACACATCTATGGTAATTCCTAACCATATAACCTTCTGGGAGGGGCCCTGGATCTTGTGGGGGGCAACGGACAAGCCGAGGCTCCGAATCAATCCTAAGGCAGTTTGGAGATGTTGGTCAGCCAGAGCAGAGTCAGATGAAACAATTATGATATCATCGAGATACATTAGAGCTGTTACTTCTAATGTGGTAAGAGCACGAACAATGAAGTCTGCTATTGTTTGCATAATGAAAGAGCTTGCCCTCGCGCCGAATGGGAGCGCTCTGTCAAAGAAAAACTTGCGGTTGAAGCTTACTCCGAGCAGAGGCCAATCGAGGGGGCAAACTTGAAATTGTCTATATGCTCTCTCGAGGTCGATTACAGAGAGAAAGGCATGTTCACCCGTTCTGCGGATGAGTTTGAGAGCGTCGAACACAGTGGGTAGGGTGTGACGAGCTGGCTCCCCGTTGAATTATTTGAAGGAATAAACTTGTTTATCCCCCCTTCTGGGAAGGACAAATCTACTATGATTCTCCTCTTGGTGCTATCCGATTTCGGCCTGGTCATTAGAGGACTCACATGAAACCATGGCTTAAAGGGCGGAGCAGAGAAAGGTCCTTCGATGGCATTAAATCGAGATTCAGTGGATATATAATCCTGTACGTGGGAAGAGAAAGCAAGAGCTGATGCATGATTTGGTGGGAATTGTTCCTGATATGTAGGAGGGCCGGAGTATTGTATAGGAAACCCATACCTTAGGCCTTGCATGATCATGCTATCCATGCGATGGTTGGTAGTATACTTATGCCACACGTCGAGATTAAGCTTGGATGGGAGAGTTATTTTTGCACCAAACATGTTTGGGCGAGCCGAGGCCCTGACAGCTTCATAAGTTTTAACAAAATCCCCAGACAATACTGCAGGGAAGGGCCAACTCAGGCGAGACACACCCTCCACGGGCACCTGAGGGACTGATAAATCACACACAGCATCAATATCAGGGTCGAATTCATGGACATAAACACTGTGATGCGCCACTGAGTCAACATGGGTAGCGGTGAGACTCTTAGCAGACAGTGCTACCTCGCCGTTACGAGCGTGTGAGTTCGAGTCAAGAATATGAGGTTGATGACACATATCATTTCCCGGCGAGGGGATGTTGTTGATCGAGTCAGTCCTGAGGCTGGGAGGATGAATATTAACGTCAAAGTCAACAACAGAATGAACAGTACCTGCACCGAAAGGCTTTCTGGCCAAAGCGGAAGAAGCGCCATCTTTTACCGAGCTCTCTAGTGGAAGAGAGAGAGAAGCAGGGCCCTTCTGAGAGCTCTCCTGCATGGAGGTAGGTAAAGCTAACACTTCCGGAGTAAACACAACATGAAAATCCGATGCAGGCACAACACGGCAATTCAGTTTTTTGAATCTGTGTTCGAAGCAGGCTTCTTATTATTCCACTGATTTGAAGCTGCCTTCTTATCCTTTCCCTGTTTGTCAGGCATCCGCGCCTTATTATTGCATGACTTGGAGGGGTGTGGGTACGACTTTCCCCTAGATAGGAAGTAACAAAATCCACACGTGTGAAGCAGCGAGATTGAGCCTGAGGAGTGAGTGGCACTCTCAGGGCAGTCATCGAAGTTGTATGACGGGCAAGGAGTAGATAATGTAGTAGGAGCAGAGGGTACTTTAGCTGAAGAAGGCTGACTCCATGCGAGTCGGGACCTCTCAAACTGGAAATGGAAGGTGTCATGCCAGTTTGCTTGTTCCTCATTGATCATAGCAAGGCAGGAGTGCGACCACGCACGCACTCCCTCCCAACTGAATCTAGTGAAATCCTCAGATATAGCCTCGAGGTGTTTAACCATCTGGTAAGGCAATGAAGTCGGAATCAAGTTCTTATTTATCATACGACTGAAACCACACACGTACTCCGGGAAGGTGAGATCCCTTTTTTCCTGGCGTACTATTTCATAAATATCTGCAGGGAGGCTTGCCTCTGGAGTGGTAAAGGGTTTTACGAATTTGAGCATACCTTTCGAGTGGCCAACCGCAGGGTACTGTCTGTCGAGTGCGTCGTATACCAGCGGGGAATCTCTGTAGGCAGCAGTGAGAGATGTGGGGTCTGGAAGTGCAGATGCCCCTGCCGAGAAGATTGGCTGCACCATAGGATAGGCAGGCTGCTGTTGTAGTGCTGGCACCTGATTTGGATCTCTCGGATAACACTTTCCAGTCCCGTAGATCGGAGCTGCCGAAGGTGCTGGTCTGAGTGAGGTCGCAAGCCCCAAGCCCGGTTGGGCGGAAGTCAAGGGAGCGCGGAGCTGTGACGTCACAGGATGAGTCGCAACATGGCGGGGAATTTCCGGCTGAACAGAAGTGCCGAGGGGAACCTGGTAATTAGCCTGGTTCGGTGGCTGGCCCCGACCTAACTTTTCTGTGCTCACCTTCAAGTCCTCTATGGAAGCTCGTAGCTGGTTGAACTCAACCTTCGTGACGAATTTAGAGACTTTCCTTTTCTTTTTCACAGGCTCTGGGGACGTCTCTTGAGTATCGTCAGAAGAAGGAGTGTCGACCACATCTTCTATGATAGGAGCATCTCCATCATGGCCGTCTTCGTCTCCAGCGAACTTTGGATTCGGAGAGACCTTGCGACCCGAGCGAGTCTCTGTCTGCTTCTTCTCCTTAGGTTCTGATGTGTTTTTACCCATCTCGGCACCGGGTTGTATTGAACTGAGGAGTTCTGGAGCATTGCAACCCGAGGTAGAGGTATAATAAAAGGCAAAGCGAAAGCTAACAAATTTGCGTGCTCGTTAGCTGGAGAAGCAGCAGAGAGAGGGAGAGACGCTGGCCACGTCCAACGTGCAACGGAAGTTGCGTAGTGTAGTGTGACCTCTTTGGCCCCAATGCCGAGGACTTCCCGTTCCGGCAAGCCTCAGGTTATTGTGAAAATTCAGTCATATACAATTTATCAAAAAAATATAAAAAGTTACCGCGGTATCTGATTTTTGAAAATAAATTTAAGGTTTTCAACAGATTCCTGTAAAAATTCTCTCAAATTATCAATACGGTATTTCAATATAAACGTCCTAAAGTGTGAGACTTTCTATGACCTGAAACACTTCAATTAAAAGAAAAATCTAAGTAAATCTGCATAAATAGCGGTGAACTGGCATACTGGTATTAAAGAAGTTCGATATCAAAGTTGATCGACAGAACAAGCGCGGGAGATGTCGATCAGAAGCTGATCGCGTTCATCACTTACATAAGCGGCGGTAGCTTTCCCTGTCATGCGCACCAGATTTCATAACGCCTTTACCATGTCCCTAAAATATGACCGACTTCCGGTGCTCTCTGCGCACTCTTGCCAGTCACCAGCAACTTCGGGTCTGTACGGTCAGAGGTAAACCTGGAAAATGGCCGCGATCGTCGGCAGGCTACCGAAGCAGGCACTTCTCAAAGTGCCTGCCGCAATTACAACACAATCGGTAAGTAATAAACTGAAAAGTTGTTATCCTTAATGTTTAGCTTATTTGAAGCACATGTGTCCTTCTCCCCGTTTTATGTACTTACTTGTAAATAAATGCCAATGACTGAGACAGTCAGTGCAGTCATTAGGTAGGTGACCTTGCCGTATGTGACCGATGCGAGAGTCCGCGAAGAAGTGTCCGGACGTGACTTATCAATGAATACACACGTAGCTGAGATAATTTATGACTCGATTGGCAAAAAGTATTATATCTAAAGTTTGCCCCAATTTATCCTGCCCCATACGGCTAGCTATGCGGCTTTTATCTACTGTTAACTGGCCAATAAACACCCTTGGTTTGCGGTGTTACTGGGTCAAGAAGGCTCCTGTCACTAGTTTACACAAGCGGTACACAAGTCACAACTCCACCTGAACTCACTGACTGCTTCTGAAAAAACTGTCCTCCAGACAGGGGAATTTAGGTTGTTTGTGTCCCTCGTCTTTGGTATGGTCATTGGCATGACATTGCTTTGCTACACTAGTTTTACCTGGTGTTGTGGCAAACCCAAATATGTATCCATTGTACTTGTAGGCTAGTCTAGCTTAGTCTACTGCAGTACTAATTTAAATTAATTGAAAATGTCAATGACATCTACAGTCTAACATTATAAGTGAGTTATAAATGAGTTTTCCTTTTCGTAACTCTGTTATTTTAATGATGGACTATCTAATGCAGTAGTAGTCCAAACAAAAAACACAATAATAATAGTGTTTATTTCATAATTACATAAACCGATTCGATTATTCATTTTAGAAAATTAAAAATAACTGAGTTAGCATTCTGTCTCTGTGTGACTCTGATTCTGTATTATTACTAGGTCTAGGCTAGTTGAAGTCAACATAATCTGCTATAATTACTGCAGGGAGTTAATCGATAATGTTTAGCTAGTTTTACCACACAAAAAAACCCAAAAAATAGTTTACCACAAAGTCACAGACCAAGAAATGTACGATAGCCATATGGATATGACATCCATTGGGTTCCTACTGTACGTTGTACCACTAATGTAATGGTGTCTTGATTCCTCAGGGAGATCGAATGTCAATAGGTGCTACTTTGATATTACCCCAAAACAATCACATTTTATTTAACAGACACTGACTGAGGCTTCCATATTCCTATATAGCTCCCGATCCCTGCCCTTTACCTTGCCTCCAGCTATTATTTGTGTTTATCTCTATGGTTTGTTATCGTTATGTAAACGTGGTCGGTGTGATTGACTACTAGAACGCGATTTATAAGACATTGAAGAAGGAGAAGACGAGAACGGCATTTAACCAGGTACTGCAGCTCTTTAAATAATGAATATTCTTCTTTTTCCAGGGCCAGCTTTCTATTAAGAGCACATTCAAGAACCTCTCCAGGGGCAAAAAGATCGTAAGTATATGTCAAATTATTATAAACGTAGGATAATGATCATGAAAGATTGTAATGTTATCAAATATAAGACTATTAAGAGAAATTATTGTAAGGCAACACATGAAAAGAACCATGTCAGTACGTCTTTGAGAATGTATTATTACTTTGGCCAAGATGGATTTTTTTTCTGAAGTTGATATGAAATAATGTTAAACAAGGAAATAAAACATCAACACCATGAAAAAACTAGTCGTGGATACTTGTAATGTTGCTTTTATATGATTTATTATCTAATCTACCAAAGTGTCAGTGGCTATTGCACCTTCATAGGGTCTATCAAATTAACTGAGTACACGATTGTCGCTCGGTTTGGAGCACAAAAGGATGCCATTAAAACAACCACGACACCACGGTGGCCAGACATCTACACTCTGACCACCCAGACGTAAACCAAAAATGGGATAGCATCTACATCTCAATTCTGTACCAAGAAATTGCCCCTCCATGGAGCCAAACAGCACAACAGAATCAATATCATCACGAGAGTCTATGGATCTCTCGCCTTAAAACCTTAGTTCCACGCGGTCTAAATATATTGGATTAGAACTCTGCTATAGTCTGTCCAAAAAGTAGTTGACACACATGTGATTCCTTAGTTCCTTTAAGGGGAGGGAAAAGTGCGAGATTTCTGATTTCTATTTATGACAGGGACCTGTCCACTCTTTGCCCAGCGAGTCGCTCATTGCAATCAACCATGGAGAAACAGCTCTTCCTTCCTTTTAAGCAAAACAACTGCTGCTGCACATGGAACAGAGGCAGCGCAATACAATACAGCTGTATATTTGGCCATGGTTGGTCGCAAACGGCGATTCAGGGGGCAATAGTTTGAAGTCAAAAATCCCCCACTTTTCCCTCCCCTTAAAGGGACTAAGGAATCACGTGTCAACTACTTTTCGGACAGACTATAGGGGATATTGAGAAACCACACGTTTACAAACAAAAAAAATATGAGATATGAAATTACTTTTGATTGCAGGCCGCTGGTGTGTTAGGAACTGTGGGAGCGGGAGCCATCGGTCTTGGTGCAGCACTTCACACGGCCGTGTTTGCCGGTGATCTCATCCTTCATCCACCAACCTACCCATGGACTCATGGTGGTGCACTCCAGGCACTTGACCATGCCTCGTAAGTTGTTTTTTAGTTTAATAAGATTTTACTCAGCAAGTATCTTTTATACAACAATATTCTCAGTTGAATCTGATCGGAGAAGATACAGAAAACATTACTAAATAACGTCATGTTAAAGTCCTTTTAAATTTATGATGTACAGTCTATTGATCAATACTTTGAAAGAAATAAATACAAAAAGAATACTTTGAAAGATCGTTTACGGCGCTACATTTCGCCAACTCTATAGTACCGGTAATAAATATGTTGGCTGATGTGGTCATGATTGAATTGGATAACTCTATTTATGTACTTTGATTGCTAAGGGACTAAGATGTACATGGATTTTAATCAATTTGTCACTCATTATTTACTGTGCAGAATCAGAAGAGGTTACACAGTGTACAAACAAGTGTGTGCTGCTTGCCACAGCATGGACTACATGTACTACCGCAACCTGGTCGATGTCTGCTTTACCGAGGACGAGGCCAAGGCTGAAGCCGAAGAGGTGAGTCCATCTTTATTGGATTACAAAAAAACTACTACAGGATTAGATACTGAGAAGAAGCCCTCGAGCCTTACTTATAGTAATTGACCTCAGGCCCCGGCCTCAGTCTGTTACTATATGTAAGGTTCGAGGGTAGAAGGAAACGGAGGTTTCTATTTCTTTTAGAATTGAATATTTTTTGGCCGTCAAAAGATTATATCGAATAATCTTACCGTCAATTTGTTGGGCAAATGTCATTTAGAAATTGAAGAAATATTAAAATATGGTTCAGTTTTCTCCTAGGAAACATGCCTTTTTAAAATTACGAGACGAAACATTTTCTTAGTTGAATTAACATCAGAGACGTTTTCAGACGAAAGAAGTTCGGAAAATATTATTATTTGCTAATTATGCAATTCCTTTCACTATCGTAGCTGATCATCTGGAAATGTGATAATAACATTTATTATACGCGCATGCTATATGAGAGGTGCTATAAGTGGGGTGCTATAAAAATATTCATATAGGACACGTCCTATAAAAATGTAGTTGTGCTAAAAATAGCTCTGACGTTACCTCAGCACTTCGGCTGTCTCCGCGGAGATCCCCGCGATCGGTATTCCACCCGGGAGTCTGGTACTATAATTATAAAGATACATAATAAAAACCACACCATCAAATAGAGAATTAAATTCTCTATCAAATGATATAAGCTTTATTATTGTAGCTCAAGAAATGGCTGCGATATGAACGTTTTAGTTCAACAATGTCAGTAAGTAAATACTGGCCTGACCTGATGTAAACACGCCTGACAAATTGTAAGGCAGCGGTGATCTCAGCGAAGCAGCGGGGCTCTCTGAGAGTTCTTTAATACTTTTTCAGTGATATCTGATGATATATTATCAAATTTTATGCACATATAATAAATATAGAATGGAACTCGCCAGCAATAATCGAAAATTTATAGGACTTGATTCGTCCACATAAGCACTCTGCCTACGGCATCGTGCTTATGTGGACGAATCTCGTCCTATAAATTTTCGATTATTGCCGGCTCGTCCCATTCTCTCTATATATGGCTTCCTTCACTATTGGGTGATATGCACTGAAAGACTAGAGCTCTCCTCAGATTTGCATTTCCCACTCGTTCTTCTGATTATATCGACAAATAAAAGAACTTATATTTTTTTCCCCTACACCGGGTCTTTATTCAGGCTTTACAAATCCATCACAAAGAACTTATATTAATAATTTTGGTACGTCACAACACACGAGGCGTGTGTTGTGACTGTCTAAACTGCTGAAATATGTGTGACAAGTATCTTAACATAAAATAAACTATGTAAACTTCAGGTTCAAGTGACTGATGGCCCCGATGAGGAAGGCAACATGTTCCAGAGGCCGGGAAAGCTTGCTGACAGATTCCCTCAGCCCTACGCCAATGAAGAGGCCGCCAAGGCCGCCAACAATGGAGCTCTGCCCCCAGACTTGAGCTTCATCGTAAACGCTAGACACGGCGGTGAGGTAAGCTCAACGCTAACTTTCTGGGACCAAGTCTTTCAAAGATTATTCATTTTCCTTTTTTTGAAATGGAGTATTTAAAAGTGGCTCTCTGGTAGTATGGATCGTGGATGTACTTTAAAAACTGCCTCTTCCATAACCCCAAGTAAAAACAGGTTAGTTGTTGAGTGTCTTGGGGAGTTGGGGTAATATCGCATTGATTAAGTTGCGGCTGAGCAACGAGTGCGATATTCCAAGTAGAAAATATGCATGATACAGCTAACTGATTTATTAAACATGTATATGTTTTTAATAATCTTAGATAGAAAGAACTTTACCAAAGTTTTATAACATGTACAATTATCACATGTTATAACCCCTCTCCAGATCTTGTAGAATATTACGTAGACCTCGATACGAACCATAGAATTGTTTATTTACCGGTACTTAAATTACGGTGGTGGGGGTAAAACAGTTTACTTCGGATGAAAAAAAACTTTCCGGTTTTTATTTAAGAACCTGGAAATTTATCATGAAAGGAATCAAGTTTGCCTAAGTTGTTTACTTCGAATTGACTACGTCGAAAAAGTCTCACACCAGAACTAATGGACATATTCTTACTTTTTTTGCAGGACTACATTTTCGCTTTGCTCACCGGCTATTGTGATGAGCCTGCGGGTATAACGCTGGGAGAAGGTCAGGCCTACAACCCTTACTTCCCTGGTGGAGCTATTGGTATGGCCCAACAACTCTATAACGAGGGTGTAGAATATGATGATGGTGAGTAGAAACCTCGCAAATGTTACACGTTAATTCTTACCACAAGCTATGTTTTACTTTAAATAAAAGGGATATATGTATGTGTACAATCAAAGCATTCTGTTTGATTGTTCGAGCTTCAGCAAATTTGCGTATATTTCTCTCAAACATTTATCAAATCAAATTGATATATTTAAAAAAAACACTTATTCGGTCAGTAAAGGACCATCCACACTAGCGAATTGGAGTTATACATCGATTTCACATGACGTCACCCAGTAGGCTGGGGTATCACAGTGGCTACCATGTCTGGGGTCACTGCTATGCTTGCCTATGGCGGGGGTATCAAAACAAAGTTGATAAACCTCACAAGAGTAGATACTTGGGTAATTCTACACTAAAGGCGGATGATCTAACCTATCATGAAGGTATTATTGTGGCAGATTAAAACTGGTAAAGGTTAAAACAGCCAGAAAACGATATTTTCAAGTATCGCAGCATACATAGCCATCTAACTTGACCCCAAACATGGCCAGGGCCGTGACGTCAGTGAAATCTATGTATAGCGACAAAACATGGCGATTTCAGGTTTTATTAGCGTCAAATCGCTAATGTGTAAACACTATACCTTTGTATTTATAAGAATTGTAATCCAATGCAAGTCGCTAATGTGTGAACACGATACCTTTGTATTTATAAGAATTGTAATCCAATGCAAGTCGCTAATGTGTGAACACTATACCTTTGTATTTATAAGAATTGTAATCCAATGCAAGTCGCTAATGTGTGAACACTATACCTTTGTATTTATAAGAATTGTAATCCAATGCAAGTCGCTAATGTGTGAACACTATACCTTTGTATTTATAAGAATTGTAATCCAATGCATCTCATCACCAGGCACGGAAGCATCAGTGAGTCAAATGGCTAAAGACGTCAGCACTTTCCTGCGGTACTCTGCTGAACCTGAGCACGACACTAGGAAGCGAATGGGTCTGAAGGTTAGCATTTCTCATTGAACATTATTGTCATAATTATTCCATTGTCAGGGTCCGCAGCTATCCAAGATATCAGGGAAAACTCGGCACTCGGAAAATGAGTTTCCTCTTTTCTAGTTGGATTTTGAGAAAGGTTTTCCGATCGGAAAAAAGTCGGGGAATTTGATTGGCTCAAAATAGAAAGTGGTCAGTTTGATATATTTTGTCACGTGTGCAAACAGCCACTGGATGATAGGCTATGCTGGCTTTTCAGTGTGGAAATCCCTCTTTATCTGTCTGTGGTGAAAATAAATCTCTTGTAATTTTGAAAAATTCACCAGGGTATGTTTTCATGAAATGCTGGGAATCCTGAAAGTGTAGATTCCTGATTGCTATTTAAAAAATCAGATGACTTTCTCGAAATGTTACTGTATCGATCATAACATTTTCCCGATATTTTTACATTTAATTCTTTTATTACAAATTATGCCTGTGCATATCATACATTTCTATTTCTATGCATATAAATGCGTTCCTTGATCGGATGATATTTTCAATTTTGGTGCTGTTATTTTTTTTGGCTCTCGTTACCTCATTGTTTAGAGATTTTTAAAAAAATCGATTCTTTCCATTATTACTATATTTTTGTAAGATTGACAAAAAATTACAGATTCTTGCCATCTTCTCACACTCGAAGCTTGTTACAAATTCTTCTTATTTCATTTCAGGCTATGCTTATATTCTCCGGTTTGATAATCGTTGCATACTATTACAAGCGACACAAGTGGACGGTGCTCAAGAGTCGAAAGCTTGCCTTCAAGCCTCCAAAATATTGATCAACCAATCTCTAGGGACCCATTGAACTAAACACATCAACATCAAAATTCATCTCAGGCAGTCATTGGACGACTTGCAGGTGTGCACTGAAAAAAAGGGATTACAACTGAACCGACCCGAAATGTTCCCCATAGAAATGAATGAAAAAGAAATATTTTGTATTTAAATAATGTCGAAGCCCCCAGGCAATAATGAAGTACGGTTACTGTGTACTGGTTTTAATCCGATACCAATGGAGGAGGGCTAATGTTTTAGCGAAAATCGGTCGTGTGCCTGTTTATGTCTTGGTGAGGTGTACTACCGCTCCAGCCGATCCAGGAATAAATGTCTATTTAGACGTAGCTGTCATCGTATGCCACTTTTAATATATGAGAAAACAAGTTCGCAGTGTACTCCTAAGGTGTAAAATGGTTCACATGACACTCATGAAATGTACATTGTCATATATAATAAAGTTATTGAAAGAAATATCGACTCTTGATGTGATGAATAGATTGATTAACCATCCAAATAACATGTACTTATAGGTGGGGTCGTAAATAAGGGAAAAAAATATTCCCCTATCCATCGCTTAAACGCCATATTTATTATAAAGAGCAAAATAATAGCTTAATAAATGGGAAAATCTAATCCAAAATATTAACCATTCTAGGATAATATCTCCCTTACCCATATTTGCCACTAGATGTCCTATCGGTGCCTAATACCATTCATGACATCTGTCATTTCCTATAACGGCCTTAAATGATCGATGTCAATTGAATGCTCAAGTTTTCAAGTAATTTCCCCAGTATTTATTAAATTTCCAATGTATTATGATGTCATAGATTGAAAAGAGAGGTGGCTGCCACTATGACTTTCTAGCCTAACTGCCTTCAAAGCAGTTTGAAAAATCAGCAGGCCTGGAATATCACTAGAAAGGCCTGGAATTTCTTCAGTTCAAAAGCGCGGAGACCCTGTCTCACTAGTGCCATTATAGTAGAGGTGGCGGCCGCTAGGGCGCGTGGGACTCGGGTGGAGAAAGGGACGAAGGAAAACTTTATATAAAACTGAATAATAGCTAGGCGAAAAACATTTATCCAAACGATAACTTTAGTGTTTCAGCGTGACATAATGTTTAGGTATTATTTTGTACGACATATATGCTAAATTTCAGGAGAATCCGCTGAGTAGATAAAGATGAAAAGATCAACTGGAGTGTCTTTATTTTGTCAGCTATATGTTTAGAAATCTCAAAAGCACCACCAAGAAGTCTTTGACTAATAAATAACATCGAACATCTGGAGTCAATATAAGTCCTTTTATTCTTAGGAGTATATACAAGTAACTGGTTGGGTTTATTCACTCGGTCCAAATATAATTAGAACAGTTTCATTTCATATTTCAAGAACAAGGTATGACAGATATAATAGTGATTTAGATTTAGTCATCATGCATATAAAATGTACAAAATTCGAATAGTCGATATAGCATGCTTTTGAACTTGTCAGTACATGTATAATAGTATACGAATATATAATGAGAAACAAGTCGAACAGAAATCTACAGACCTCAATTACTCTCCTATCATAATTCATGGATTTTCCGAAGTGATATGTATAAATCTGAAACCCTTTCACTCGGTCTCTTCTCCCTCTCTCCCTCCCTTACGAGACAACCTCACTTTTGAGGAGGAAATTCCAACCAACACATTCAGGATTTTTATTGCCATCCCGAAAGAAACTCAGTGGATCAAGATACAGACACCAAAACTGAAGCAACTTTATGAAGTCGCTGGACGAAATCAGATACATATATATTTTTACAAATAACCAGAGAACCACTCCAATAACAGCGAGTCCTCTCAATCTATATATAATTCAGGGAGGTATACTCAGTAACAATATACCGTTTACATTATTTTAAGGCGCCCATAACGCTTTGCTAAACCGACGAACAACACGGAAAACTCCTGCCATTCCCACTCTGAAGTGTAAGTCAGTGAAAGAGAAACGAGTGCAAAGATTACAGGGCAACTAGCACTGAGATGTATGTTCTGTACATGATGTGTGTATGGCAATATTAACAGTTTCATCTCATATTTGGTAATCCGGTCAAATTACATTGGGGAATTTAACAGGTTGGACAGATTGTGTAGCAAAAGCCCCCAGAAACATTTAGTACTTTAACAAACTTGGTCATTACTTCAGATTATGTACAGAAATTTAATTTCATTGCAACAGAAATATGTTCATGGTAATTTCATTCTCGGTAAAAGATATTTGGCACTTGCTATATCATATAGTCCAACAATGATGAGATACAGAGAACGATTGACAAAACATTTAATATTCATGGCATTTTTGGTTTTTACATGTATTGTTTTCAATTGAGATTCCCGATCTCTACATTGAAACACATGTGCTTGGTTGTCAGCCTATGGTACATAGTTTTGAAATATAACTTATTTTCCGAAAAGGCACATATTCCATATTGCTGAAGAAACTGGGAGAAAACCATCATAATTATGAGATTTTGATACGTGCAACAGGGAGGTATACACAGATATCATATTTTCATGTACGCACTGATCTAAAGTGTTTAGAATGGCTATACTGTATGTGTAAAAAGCAAAGAATGGGAGTTATGGTGTCCTGTCTGCAATATGATACATTATGTCAACATCGGTTATTACTATAAGATTGTTCCCCACACCTTTGTATCGTGATATGTTACACTAAAAGCGGACGGCTTCTACACATTGGTGATCGTCTAAAACACAAGTATGAACAACGCAAGTTACTTTATTAATAATTAATTCAGTATTTATCATTAAAAATCTATCATGATCTTTATCAATATGAAAAACAATAGAATATGGTGTCAACAGATCGCTATATATATCAATATACTTTTCAGGGCCGACAGTATTTTGTTGTTGTGATCATTTCAAAACTATTTGCATGAAAAAAAAAATTCCACATGGGTTTTCCGAATATTTTTTTTCAAGATTAGGTCAGAATTAAGAAGACATCAAACGTTTATTTTTTCCTTAATCCATTGCCATCTTTTCTCATTTAAATGAGGGATCTCGACGTTAGTTAGAGATTTGATAGGTAGATGGCAGCCCAATCGGTGACTGAGTGGCATCAGGGGGCAGCACCATACACATTGGCTCAAGGTGGAACTTCTGAAGCTGTGGCATCATCTCAATGGTAGTAATAATACTAATATATGGGTCAGATTTTCACAAAATGTACAATTGGCAGCTGTACACCTTTAGTAAATTCTACTAAATTAAGCTCCAATTTGGTCAATACTAGGTAAATTCGAGTATATTCGGCATTGCATTGATTCTACCAATCTGTTTGGTTAGGTTGAACTGTATTTTGAACTTTATTTTCGTCTGAAATTTGGGTTATTTGAGAATACTGGTAAAGTTGAATTGTACATCTTCTGAAAATCTGATCCATATTACATGTCGGGGTAATAATAATGTTTTTACTATACATTAGGATGGCAACATATTGGTCCGATCGGCTAGTACTGGTAGTATACATATTGTCTTCATTACAGAATCTGACCAAACAATAAACAGCGTTGTATTGATTATCGACACAATTGCTAATAAGTAGAAAGGTGAATAGTTAGGTATAATGTACGGGAGTTTATAATAAATCCTCTTCAAGTTTAAACATCATTCTACCCTGTAGCTGTCATTTCCCAGTCCCTAGCAAATACATCATTGTCTCTGACTTTCTGACAACATTTCACTTTTTATCCTTTCTCTATACGATCCCCCAAAACTGTCATTGCTGAGTTTAAAACTAAAAGTAGTCCACCCATCATCATTCCGATCATTTGCCTTATAACTATACATACAAACTCAAATATAGGTATTAAGCATTGTTCGATAAAGAAGATAAACCATAATAACTACAGGGAAGTATATATAGAGAAGTGTACATAAATATACTTCCCCGCTCATTGTAAATATCACTTTCTGATCATCCTATACTTGAGCAGTGGTAAGACTATGACATTCACCAAGCAAGTAGTGTGTGTTCCCACGAGTCCCGGAGTAGTAGTGTACAATGTGTGATGCACAAAGAAGTGATATGATTCAACTCATCAAGAAAATAATTATTTTGTGGCGCAATATCACAACCACATCTTACAATCTAGGACAAAGGATATTTTCCCCCTTCTTCAAAATAAAGCCATTTCCTGAATCAAGACAACTCAGGTAATTATTACCTTTTCAACTCATATAATAATATTTCGAGTGGGTTAATAATTATAATTACAATACAACAAATTACCGACTTAAAGCATTGCTTGATATAATAAACTCATTTTCTTTTCTAAATCGTTGTATCCGAATCTGGAGGAATGGAATTTATTATTGAATGACCATTATTATATAATCAAATATTAACCATCATCATACCTATTCGTATATTATAAATGCTCTTCTCTTTCATAAATTGAAACCAATCATATAATAATTTCTCGATGGTTTCCACATCATGCCAAATCAAGGTATAAAAAATGAAGAGCAGGAAGGATTAACTATAACGTCACAACAGCACTGTCTATGTCTTTCTCCGCGTCTGCCATGGCGGAGGAGGAGGCAATGTCGGAGGGCGGAGACACTGACGTGGACGGGGAAGACGTGGAGGAGGATGCGGCGCCGTCTGCGGCTACGGTTGCGGCTGCGGCTGCGGCAGCGGCCGCGAGTTGTTCTGGAACGTTTTTACTCGTATCTGTAGGCGTGGTCAGGTCCTTGACGACGTCCTCGTCGTCCTCCTGCACCTCGTTTAACTCGTCGCTGTCGAACGACTGGCCAGAGTTGAGTGAACCAGCCGACTTCTGCGACGTCCTGCCCGACCCACCCCGCACCGGGTGGATGTTGTTGCGCTGGTTGACCGGCTTGACGGTGATGATCAGATTGGAGCTATTCGCCACCATCATGTCCGTCACCTGGTCTAATGTCTTTCCGGCCACCTCGATGCCGTTCACTTCGAGTACCTCGTCATTGACGGCGAGGAGGCCCGTGCTCTCGGCCAGACCCCCGGGCACAAGGCGCGAGATGAAGATGCCAGGCACTTTCTCTAGTCCATGAGAGGTCACCCGGACACTGGTGCCGTCTCGGATGTAGAAGCCCAGAGGCTTGTCTGTGCCATTCTTCATCAGCTTCACCCGCCGGTGGGACTCGGGCACTATGTCCACGTCGATGATGGCCGACACTCGCCTGAAGTCCTCGGGTAAACTTATAGCAATGTTGGTACGCAACTTGACTTCATTACTGCTGATGAGTTTGGAGATGGGGTTCTTCTTCTTCCTTTCCACCGTGCCATAGCCGTTCATCTCCCCATAACTCTCACCTACAACAAACAGCAATACGTCAATTAATTCATTCAAACATTTTTATTTAAAAAAAAAAAAAATTGGACTATTTAGTGGTACACCATATTCTCAAGAGATCCAATGGACAAATATTAAAGAAAACGACTATAATAGCACATAAATTAATCAATTTAACATTATTCACGTGTATTGAAGATGAAATAGTAGGAGATATTCTAACATTATTATATAAGTTTCTTGTCGAACCCATTAATTTTCTCATCACTGGAAAATAGAATAGATGGCATGAATGGAGGATGGGTACTTCAACAAGGGTATTCAAGGACTCGAATATACAAAGTAAATTGAATGGAAAATTTATCATGAATTTTTAAAATATGCTATTATTTTTCCACATTACTTAGATCGCGTTAGCTCATCCGATCACCAGGCAAATAATTTAACCTTTATAAAACAGGTGACTAAGGATTGAGTAAAATAGTTCAGCGAAAAATAATTAAATTGTTAATGTAACCTTTAGATTTATAATCATTGAAAGTAAAGTGTACGACGTGATGTTAAGGAACGGCGATATTCACAGGGAACCTGATGGAATGAAACCTGCATACTATCCATGCATGAATCCATTTAACCGAAAAGAAATCATCAAATGTAAAAGAAAAACCCTGTTTTTTGTCAATGATTTAATTATTATTTCGAACAAAAAAACTTCGTTGTGCGTATGCAGTAAACAACTTTGATCTTTTATCTTATCAACCACCAGAGAAATTACAGGATAAGTCACGTTCTGCCAGAAAACCTGCTGTATAAAATATCAAAGGAGTCACCAATACAACAGCTACAACTGGCTTTCCAAGCTAAGGTCATCGCACATCCCTTTAAATATCACATCAAATCACAACGGGGAAGGGTAACCTTCAACGCTTCATCTGCGAAGGTCTATTGGTGACCAACCTCTGGCCTGACAAGACTCGTGTGACTTCAATATTTATCGCATTATAAAATTTCAGAAGCTCGCTTGTTATCAGATCAGAGGACTGGATCAAAGAACACAAGAGATAATCCTGCCTGACCTTTATCACCTGCGCTCTTCCAGTGCCTATAGCTATGTAATGGGTCAGATTTTCAGAAAATGTACAATTCACCTTCACCAATCCAATCCTCTCAAATGACCCGAATTTCAGACGAAAATAAAGTTCAAAATACGGTTCAACCTAACCAAACAGATAGCCAGAATCAATGCAATGCCAAATATACTCGAATTGACCAAATTGCAGCCTAATTTAGCAGAACTTACTAAATGTGTACAGCTGCCAATTGTACATTTTATGAAAATCTGACCCATACACACACGCGGGGAATCCTAAGAATGAATTACATAAAGCGCCAGGCCACAGGGTGTTGCCAAGCGACACAGATAAACATTTGCTTTGAGTCAACCCGCAGTTGCACTTGTCAATAATGGCTGCGCGTCTGCCTGACCTTGCTGATAGTCCCGAGCGTCCACTTGTCTTTGTCATAAACCAAACACTTGCCATGCAAGTCTCCAGTTTATTGTTTCAAGTGTTTCACTGACAATTGCCAGTCTGTGTGCACCGCATTGTTTAACATTTCAAATACGAATTTTAACCTTGAAGGCTACGATTGAGCGATCTAAAAACAATAAAAGCCCAACACAATACATTGCTTACTGAATACTCAAACACAAAAGATAACCACTTTGAGAATTTTTTTCTGAAGGGTATAACTTGAAAGATGGATTCAACCTGAAGAAGTGCTAAGACAGCTTGTAGGAGTTGGTGATTAACCACGCCCCCTGGAGACACCCCCACCCCCCTGGAGACACCCCCTCCCCCTGGAGAAGGCCTCGCCCCACGGTGCTTGGGGTTGATGATTGACGTGGAGGGACCCTGGAGGGAAGGGTACACCCAGAACCCGGAGCGGCCAGTCACACACCTTCTCCTGCATGGCATAATAAGGGGAAAGAGGATGTGTTTCCGATTTATCTAGCTGACAACCAGGTAGGGGGGATGGTATTTTTTTTCTTAGGGAACCACCATGCAGGAACTGAAAAAATCTATTTCATGTTTAATTATATAACAGCAGTTGTTTTAAACATGAAAAATGTACATTTGAAGCGTTTTCTGGTTAGGAAGACTTGTTTTCTACTTTAATTAGTTTTTTTCTTCAAAAGAAATCTTTTTTTTTAAAAATTAGGGAATGTCAAAAAACCTTTAGGTGTGGTAAGTTTTTCTAGGTGTGTGTGTGTGGGGGGGGGGGGGGTAAATAGGAAACAGACCTATTTATTGTTTGGCCTGACCTGTCATGGGGGGGGGGGGGGGGGAGTATATAGGAAACAGACCTATTTATTGTTTGGCCTGACCTGTCATAATGACCTGCTCACTGAGCCACTCCACCATGCGGCAGCATCCGAGGGGGGGGGGGGGGGGGGTGCTACTTGCTCATCAACCAGACACATCTGTCTACTTCTGGCTCTGACTTATGCCCCTTAGATCACCGCTAGTTCTGTCGATAGAACCCCCCCCCCCCCCCCCCTGACAGTTCTTTCCCACGTGGTAGTATCAGTCAAGGGGGGATTAGTTAGTTATAATATTATTATAGTAACTCTTTGACGATATTAATTTAGATTATACATGATACTGTGAAATCTCCCAATATATTTCAATAGTTCATATTGAATTACATTTGCCTTGAAAGGAAACTTGCTAAAAGATTATCTGAATGACAACAAATTCTCAGGTGGAGGAATGGAGTAATTATAAAGAAAGAGGAGTAGATTAAGGAGACGATTGATTGTCATTATTAAACAATCAGAGACACGTCATTCAAGCAACAGCGAAAAGTAAGTGACAATGAATGAATGAATGAATGAATGAATGAATGAATGAATGGATGAATGAATGAAGGAATGAAGGAAGGAATTTACCATGAATGAGTGAATGAATGCAGGAATTACCATGATGGAGTGAATGAATGAACGAATGAATATATGTATACATACAAGCTGAAGCAAAAGTCCATACTTGGACATACATACTATGAATGGATACAGGGTCGTGGCCATGTCTACTATAGAGAGACAAGCCTCCAGAACTAGCAGCACGTCGACCCACACAAGACAGAACGCAGTTACACAAGAATACATCAACTCCTCCTCCACCTCCACGTCAAGTGTTTTCTACATTGTGTTTCTTCTTCAGCAGCAGAGACAGGCGGTGACGTATCCGGGTACACCACCAAGATCAGAATAATACCAGAGGAATGTCACCACGAAAACTACAATAATAACAACCCGAAGAAAAATATGGTTCACTTGGGCGGAACTGGATTCGTTTGCCTTTACTGAATACGTGTATCACTCTGTATTCTAATGCTTACATAGATGACATAGGCAAGGCAATTTGTAGAGTGTTATGTTCTCGAAATAAAAAGGTTGTAGACTCACTCAATTCACAGAAAGTACCACAATACGGTGGATAGATATACAGTTAATCTGAACTGGAGGAATTCGTATCATAGGCCAATGAAAAATAGATGTGTTTCTGATCCCCACCGCCCTTACCTAGAAAAACTTAACCCACCTAAAAGTTTTTTTGACGTTCCCAATTTTTTTATTGGCAAAAAAGCTAATTAAACAGGAAAGCAAGCCTACCTAACCAGGAAAATCTTAAAATGTAAAGTTCTTAAGATTAACACAACTACTGTTATGAAATGGACAAAATATATATTTATTTTTCAGTTCCTGGATGGTGGTTCCCTAAAGAAAAAAAATCCCTTCTACGTAGATTTCAGCTAGATTAAACAAACCTATTTTCTTTTTGGCCTTACCAGTGAAAACTAAACCCCAAACATGCAATTGTCATAGTAAAAATATTACTCGGAGTTGCAACCACTCGAAGACGAAGCAGATTGAAGGCGACATTGAAGCCACTAAACCCTCCCAGGCATGCAGATGGAGTCAAGAGGGGCAGAGTGAAATAGTTACACAAGTAGTAGTATATGGGTCCGATTTTCAGAAAATGTACAATTGGCAGCTCTACACATTTAGTAAATTCTGCTAAATTAGGCTGCAATTTGGTCAATACTAGGTAAATTAGAGTATATTTGGCATTGCATTGATTCTAGCAATCTGTTTGGCTAGGTTGAACTGTATTTTGAACTTTATTTTCGTTTGGAATTTGGGTTACTTGAGAAGATTGACGAAGTTTAATTGTACATTTTCTGACAATCTGACCCATATAGTACTCTTCCTTTTCTTCAAAGGATGACATATGGGTCGCTTTTTAAATGTTGGCAGGGCATAGAGAGAGGGCGAGTTATGGCTGCTGTTCAGGGCATTCATGAGTATTGTGCGGTCGTGCATACTATAGTACTATAGTCTGTCCGAAAAGTAGTTGACACGTGATTCCTTAGTTCCTTTAAGGGGAGGGAAAAGTGGGGGAGTTTTGACTTCAAACTATTGCCCCCTGAATCGCCGTTTGCGACCAACCATGGCCGTTTGCGACCAACCATGGCCAAATGTACAGCTGTACTGTATTGTGCTGTCTCTGTTCTATGTGCTGCAGCTGTTGTTTTGCTTAAAAAGAAGGAAGAGCTGGTTATACTGGCCCTGTTTCTTCATGGTTGATTGCAATGAACGACTCGCTGGGCAAAGAGTGGACAGGTCCTTGTCATAAATAGGAATCAGAAATCTCCCACTTTTCCCTCCCCTTAAAGGGACTATGGAATCACGTTTCAACTACTTTTCGGACAGACTTTACCACTCCGGCTGCTGGTATAAAAGGGACGCTGGAGTAAACGCGAGCTGCTCCAGGGTTGCTCCTGTGTGAGGTGCTCACTGGAGGAAGGGTGGTGTACAGGTGGGTGGGATGGGTGGGATCCCAGATGATTATCAGATGAAGTTGATACTTATAAGTTGCACAAGAGCGCCAGAGTCGTGGGTTTAAACTACACAGTCTAGGCCCAAAGTTGAGCGAGTCCCTTCATACGAAGGTAAAGCCTCTCGCCTCAAACCGCAAAGAGTCATTATAATTCCATTAATACCGCAAAACGTCATAATATTTCCATTAAAACGTCGAGTTCTAGGACAAGAAACCGATTAGCGAGGTATACCATTCTTATCTGATCTGAGGGTTTGGACCTAGGGTGCATTACTACATATTTCATAGATGATGCCTGGTTTGATTTGATTTGATTTGAAAATCATTTTTTGCCAAATTATCACATAGAGGGAGGAAGGATTGGCACAAGTATAGACATGGCAGTAGAATGGTCAACAAACCTGATATGGTATAATTATATATATTCTATCTATATAGTTTTAAAGTAACTGATTAGAAACTAATCGTAACTTACGCTTGAATTCGATCTTTTTAGCCAGCGCTCCGTATTGCTTACAGTAAGCAATACGGAGCGCTGGCTAAAAAGATCGAATTCAAGCGTCCAATCTAAACATGAATTCCGACTAAATTGAATCATCCCATGTCGTCTATACTTGGTTGATCGCGGATGGACAAAATGAAAGAGAGGGAAGACATGAATAAAAGTCACATCCAGGAACAAGCTCCATGCTATCAAATCCACTGGAGTCATATTTAAACCTAGAGTTGTGCGTTGTGTGAGTAGGGAGGAATGTACCCCACCTCCCCTCAACTTGCCCAGGGTTGATACAGTTGGGTCAGATTTTCAGAAAATGTACAATTCACCTTCACCAATCCTCTCAAATTATAACCCAAATTTCAGACGAAAATAAAGTTCAAACTACAGTTCAACCTAACCAAACAGATTGCTAGAATCAATGCAATGCCGAATATACTCGAATTTACCTAGTATTGACCAAATTGCAGCCTACTTTAGTAGAATGTACTAAATGTGTACAGCTGCCAATTGTACATTTTCTGAAGATCTGATAGAGTTCACACATGTCTTGGCCCCACCCCACCACTACCAGACTATGTTACGTGCTATATGTATACTGGACGCCTGCCAGAAACACCAGATTCCCCTCGCCCTCACTCCCACCCTCGCTCTATTACATTACCAATGCACTTGTCTTAGAATAAGGAACACCCATACTATCAAGAGTGGCGGTGGTACAATGTTGGCATGCGGAAATCCAGTTCTTCGACCTACTCCTAGGCCAGCCATGCTACAATAGGTGTGTTGGAATACAGCCTAGGCCCAGAGCTGAGCGAGTCCCTTCAAACGAAGGGAAAGCCTCTTGCCTCAAACAGCAAAGTGCTATTATAATTCCATTAAGACCACAAAATGTCATTATAATCCTATTAAAACGCCAAAATTAGGCCGGGAAACCGATATAGTGAAGTAGGCTGACATGGTACCATTCTTATCTGAGGGTTTGGACCTAGAGTGAATAAGAACGAAAGGAGGGAGAGAGAGGCTGGCAGACCAATGTTAACAGTGCGATAAATCAATAGCAGGAATTGATCGTTTGTTACTGATCACGAATGCTTCATTCATATAGGCATGAGATTGTAGCTGAATAAGATCGATACGGCAGTATATCTATCAACAAATTAACTTAGAATAACCACATCAGTTTAGGCTCAAAGCCTCTCAGATTAGATAAGTTTGAAATTCAGTGATTGGACGCCAACTGCGTTAATGGTTTTTCGTGGCGAGGAATAGGCGTCCTAATGACATTATATTGCAGTACGAATGACATTGTAGTGGCATTTTGCGGTTTGGAGCGAGATGCTTTCCCTCAGTTTGAAGGGATTCTCTCAACTTTGAGCCTAGACTGACATAATACTGATATATACATTTTATCATATAAAATCTTTAGGTGGTGTAAGGAAAAGAAGATTTGTCAGGGGAGACTGAATATGAATCCTAGGCTGACAATGCCAAACATAAGGACCTAGCTTTAAGATACTCTATCTATACATGTCCAATTTGTTCAATGTTGTTGCACTCTGTTTTAACAGTTTATAGATAAATTACTGTTTTAACAGTTTATAAATAAATTACTCTGTTTTAACAGCTTATTGATGAATTAATACTAGCCAGAATGTTGTATGGGGATTCATGGTGAAATACGTTACATGTATAGAACTGCACTATTTCAACCATGAGTTGCCAGACATTGGCTAGGCATATAAACCAAACATTATCCCAGTTACGAGTGGGAGAAATTGCCAAGAAAGTCTCGATTCTCTAGACGTGACCTTTACATTAACCACCATTTCTTATACAGACTCTTCGACTCCAAAAGGAATAATATATTTGGGCGTCCTTATTATACAAAGACATTATATGGGTCAGGTTTTCAGAAAATGTACAATTGGCAGCTGTACACATTTAGTCAGTTCTGCTAAATTTGGCCGCAATTTGGTCAATATTAGGTAAATTCGAGTATAGTTGGCATTGCATCGATTCTAGTAATCGGTTTGGTTAGGTTGAACTGTATTTTGGACTTTATTTTCGTCTGAAATTTTGGTTATTTGAGAAGATTGGCGAAGTTGAATTGTGCATTTTCAGAAAATCGGACCCATATGTCTCATTGTTTGCAGTAGAAGTGTAGCATTTCAAAATTATATTTAGAAAACAAAATGTAACTAAGTTAAGATCAATAACAAGGACTCGACTGACTGGAGAAGGATCAACTGGAAGAACTCTAATGTGAGAAGTTCACAACTTTTTTCAGTCTAGGCCCAAAGATGGGAGTCCTTTCAAACGGAGGGAAAGCCTCTCGCCTCAAACCGCAAAGTGCCATTATAATTACATTAAGACCACACAATTTCATATTCCCATTAAAGCGCCGAGTCTTAGGCGAGGAGACCGATAAGCAAATTAGGCTGACATACCATTCTATTTCTTATCTTATCTGAAGGTTTGTACCTAGAGTGTTTTGTTGCTATTGATATGACTGCTATACTATCAGTCAGGTAGAGTAGAGGTATGTTCAGGCGAAGCCGGGCTAGAGGATAGCCTATATGAATATTAATAATAATAATAATACGTAACAGCGTAGTCCCGTTTCTAGACTAATGAATCTCATTTATTCAGCTTAATTTATACAGCTGGTCAGTTGACCATGAAGCCCATTGCGCATGCGCATTAATTACATATTCCTCCAATCGGAAGGAATCATGTGATACATATTTACATCTCTTGAGTAATCAGCCAATGACAGGCCTTAGCCAATCACCTTGCAGGTGCCTCATTAAGGCAACCAATCAGGTGGTGTTAGTTGGTTCACTGTCCGTGACCTGAGGGGGTGAATCAGTGGTGACGTCACACCAGTCTGACCCCTGGCTCCCCCTTGTGTGTAGGTGCGATATTACCATACATATATTATGAGTAATGATGCATAATAGAGAGATGGGTAATTAATGCCATTGATTAATGTTGCACAATGTTAGGCAATAAATGTATATAAGATCAAATGAGACTTGAGTAATGTTATACAATATTATGTAATCATATGTAATCAAAAAGGTGTGATTTGTGGTCGTGACATAATGCCCCCGACTTTTACGGATGTCTCTCCGTAGACTCTTAAGTAATACAATTGTCAAATGTTGAAACATATATACATGTTGCGATTATAAGATACATTTTGAGTATATATTTTTTTTGTGGAAGATCTGTTCCTTGTGAGTGTTAAACTTGGTTTTTGCACAGTAGCTTTTTGCCTTTGGGCCGGGCGTGGCTGCTATCTTGCATTAAATACCAGTGTGTGGACAAATAGATTTACCTAGTGGTTCTCACTTGATCATATTCCTCTTCTAACTTTATAGTTAGTTCCTTATTCGCGGAACTTGGAAAAATACATCATTTTAGGTATTATAATTTGTTTTCCATGTAACTTGCGTCGGTTAGTAAAATAGCGCTTTCCTGACGCTTCTCACAGAACTTAGGTCTTGGCCGACTTATACCTGGCCTCCTTAAGCTTTGCTTATGAGGTATTAAGACCGATCTACCGTATTTTGCATAAAACATCTCAATGAGAAGAATAGTAAGTGTAAAATTCGACATATTTTTAGAGTAGGTGGTAATATTCGTACTACCGTACAATACAATGTGATACAGTACAAATATAAAGGCAATTCAATACAAATATAATGCGAATCAAAATACAAAGTAAAATGCAATTCAAATACATGGTAAAAATATACAGTGAACGGTTAAGGCAATTCCCTATTGAAGTGGCAGTGTCATAATTGTGAAACCTTTACTTTAGATTATTTTTGTTACCTATTCTGTAGTTATTACTGTAGGGGTAGCGATTAGGGTTTTTAGTAAGTCGTTCACTAAGGATTCGGTTGTGCTCTGAGGTTGTGTTTCTGCTATTGGATTTTCTTCCATGTCCTTGTCCTCTTTTGCTTTCTCCCGTATGGTGATCGGTGGGGAGTTTGGTGTTGACATAACTAGTCTTTTGGTTATTGTTTCGTCCTTGAGGGCTGGGATAATATTGAAGAAAGCTCTATAGGGCAAGTTCAGTTCAGTTGGTAAATAAAATTCCTGGTCCTCTCCGTTTGTTTTTAGTGTTAGCGGTCCTGACCAGCCGAACTTGGCCTTTGGCACTGGGAAGGTGTGCGCCTCTATCTGTAGTAATCGAGGGGCACTCACAGGCGTGATTTCATCCAGCTCATAGGGTAGGTCCAGAAGGGTAAAACAATAGTGGCTGGACCCGTATAATTTGAGGACAATCTTTGGTGTGGTGCGTCTATCTTTAGACAAGATTCCTACCTTCTTTTTACACCAGGTGTATATTTTGATTAATATTTTAATTGTTGCGTAAGACACAAAGATTACTAGAGCGATGGTAAATAGGTTTGTATTTTCTTCCTGGTTGAGCGGTTTGAAATATGCAGGTTTTCCTGGTCTATGGGGAATCGCTGCTGGTTCGTGTTTTATGTGAGTTATATTCCTTTTTACTAGTGCATCTTCTATATCTGTTATGTATCTATAGGCAGATGCTGTCCTAGCGAAGGCTATCATGGGTGCTGCTCTGTTTGCTCTACATAAGTTATAAATTGATACTATTGTTGCCATTATTGATAGAATTGGAGTGATATATGCCCAAGCCTGATGATTCATTATTTTGCTCATAAGGGAATCATCCTGTATTACCGGTTGTAGATTTGGTATTTTTAGCTCCGTGGCGTTTTTAAGTAACGCGTCTGCGAATGGGAGCAGATCCATTTTAGATAGTGTGTCTAATCTGGGTGAGTTCTTTAATTTTGATAGGAAAATACTTAGATTTGGGGGATTGAAATGTATTGGGGCATGCCTGACACTGCTTGCTGTTATCAGCTCCGTGTTGATGTCCATAGCTCTTAGGAAAGGCAAGTTAGACGTATGAAGAGTATAGTGGAACGAGTCTGAAGTGTTACACGGTAATCGTGAGTTTGGTATAGCTATATCTTCTACGGTCGCTGTACAGAAGCATGGGATTCCCAATATAAAGGAGGCCCTAGCTCTGTGTCTTCTGGCCGTTTCCCCATGGCAAATGATCGTGTAAAATTCCTGGTTAGTTGTTATTAGATACTCGTCTTTGCTGATTGCTATGGCGTTTGTTTCTGGGCTCGCTAGGGGCTGGATAGAGAAGATGCATTTTGCGTTAATATTTTTCGTGTCGTCTAGAAAAATACTTACTAGACATGATGGTGACGACGAGTGTATACGCGGGGCTGTCCTTTGACATATTCTAATTGCCTCCCCTTGGCACGCATGTAAATCTCTTCCAGTCATTTCCAGAAATATCCTTTTATCCCTAGATACTGCTAGGAATTCAACTTTCGTATTTAAGGTGGTTGTACCTATGGTGGGAGTACTGTTGGTGTTTACTGGTACTGGAATTATTATTGCTTGGTAGATATCGAACAGAGCCTCAGTGGATGAGATTATTATAGGTATATGTATATATAGGTGTTTGTTAGAGTATAAGAAAACCGACAGTTTCTGAGAAAAATAATAGTCGATGTCAGTTACCGCTACTCTGGAGCCTGGAGATGCTAATTTAAGTTGCAAGTCGATCTTGGTCATGTACATTGCAAATTCCTTAGGGTCTACTATATCAGGGGTGAGTATCCCTGTGGCCAAAAGTCTTAAAGAGTTTGAAACGGATTGTAGGGATAATAGAAAATGCAGTTTGTTGGTTAATGTGGAGATAGCCTCCATTAGTACTGCGAGTTGGGATCGTTCGTTTGCAGCATTTGCGTCGATCTGACCCAACCGAATAGTAAAGTTCTTGTCCCATCCGTCTAAGGTACTGGCCATATTATCTAGCGCTCCGTTCATTAATGATTGTTCTGATATATACATATTTCTAAAAGAGTTTTGCTGGTTTATTACCTTCTTGAGTAGTTTGGCTGTTTGGATATCTTGGCCTGCAAAGTTTTGAAGAACTATATCGATGTTGTACATGGTTCCTATGATATTATTAATATCATCCATTGTAGCTAGGCCAAAAATTCCTTTGAATAAGCCACTCAAGAATCCTAGGGGCGCGGCTCTCTTGTTTCTCACCGCTTCCTGGGATATTGGATTTGATAAAAATAACTTAATTGAATCCATGGTTCCAGACGTCTGTGTGTCTATTTCCCTGATCATTGAATCTATAGTTTCCGCTTGTTTACACAGTGTCATGGATAAATCTTCAGAATATACCGTGTGGTAGGTTAAATCCTGTATCTCTTGTTTGTAAGAGATAGATTTCCTCGGCAGTGGGGGTATATTATATGGGACTGCGAGTATTAGTTCCGTGGTGTCATGTCCATTGACGATGGGCGCTGGTAAAGGTTCAAATAATAGGCCTACGTTTTGCCTTAGTGTAGGTTTTGCTGCCCCTGACAGATGGATCATCAGGTATATATACCACGGGAGGAGTTGTATCCTAAAAACAATTGTTCCTGATATAATACGAGTATGTAAAATGAATTGCAAATATAATACTAAGCTAGGAGAGCGTTGACTCTCAACCCAAATGTATGGGTAAAATTGCATACAAAATAGATTATTATGCATGTAAAATGTATCATCTCTAGATGATAAAATTATTTATATATATAATATATATATATGTATATCAACAATAGTCAGATAATTACCTCGCCATAGCGTAGTGTCTTGCCTATAGACTTATAGTCGGCAAATTGCTTAGTTTTGCTTTCACCTGGACGCGATGTTGTTCTATTGTAGGGTAGGAAGGAAGTGACTATCCAGCTTCTAAGACGTGTCGCTTATATGATGGCGACCAGTTGGTTGGCTAGGCCACTGTATTCATATTTGAAATAGCCGTCAAGGAGCTTGGATAAGGATGTGTATTCGTTAATTCTATGGGTGTGATTAAGCGTTAGTGTCACAGCGGCTCGCCAGCAAGTCCGCTGAACCCACATGTTTGTCGCGACAGTAACACATGGTCGGCTTTGTCACTTTATCTATTGTTTCCTATGTCAGTTGTCGCTCTGGATAAGCTTCCAGCATTGCGTATTAAGATAATTGTGGGTGGGGATTGGCGTCTCTTGTGATAGCTTACTTTTAGGTTGCAATTGCTTGTCTATGGCGTGCTTTTTGGTCTGGCTTTAATCTGCTATGTTTTGATAGAACAAAGGGGGTAATGCTGTGAAGGAGTTCCGACCGTCTATGCTTGTTTAAAATAAAGCTTAGGGATAATAATTTGACGGGCCGGTTGGGGACTGTAATCCTCCTTTGTATTCTTAATTAGGATTTTCTCTTGAGCTTTGAATGACTGGGACGAGGGGAAATCGTCGCGTCTGTCTTTAGAAGCTGCTCTTTTGGAGAAATTTTTCCTTTTGTCCTGTTCCAAAGCTTTTTCTGCTTTGGAGGCAGGCTTTTAATTAAACGTTCCGCAAAGGGATTTTCCTGTATGTCTTGGACTCGTTTAAGCCTGTCTACGTGGTATGGTCTTTTGAAAAGTTTGTTAGTGTGTATATCCTTTAAAACAACTGATGTTGGGGAAGTGAATTTGCACACTATATGTGGTCCTTGAAACGTTTGTTGAAGTTTCTTAGAAGTATGTTTGACCAATAAACTTGGCACCAATATGTAGACTAGGTCGCCTACTGAAATATTGGTGTATTTCGCTGTGCGATCATGTTGGTGTTTCATTTTTAGTTTCTGGGATTTCTGTCTGGACAACAGATTCTCATTAGCGATAGTTTGTGCTATAATTGAGTGTCACATTTTGGATGATATTTGTGGTATCTTTATCCAATTTCAATGAGGAGTCCAGAATGGTTGCTGGGTGGCGCCCATAGATTATGTAGTATGGGCTGTAGCCGGTTGTCTGATTGACAGAGGTGTTTAGGGAATAGGTGATGTGCTGTAGGTACAAATTCCAGCGATTTTGTTGTTCCATGCTATAAGCTCTTAAAGCTGTATTAAAGCAGGAGTTGTACCGTTCGACTAGGCCGTTTGATTTGGGCCTAAAGGGGCTGGAAAAGATCTGTTTAATCCCATATTTAGCACATCCCTCTTTGAATATCTTACCCGTATATGAGGTCCCATTGTCTGATTGGATAGTTTCTGGTATCCCATGCTTACATATCAGATTTTGGATCACTCCTGAAATTGCACTGTCGGCATCGATATTCTTTGTGGGGAAGGTTATTGCGAATCTGGAATGAAAGTCTAATATACAGTGTATATATTTGTAACCTTCCTTTGTTTCTGGTAGGGGCCCAATTGCGTCTATGCATACTTGTTGAAAAGGACGCGTCGCTGGGTCTCTTATAGTCATAGGGGATTTTTGGGTCTTCTTCATCTTTTTAGATTTGAGACAGATATTACAGGTATTGACATAGTTTTTGATGTCCCTGTTCATGAATCTCCAATATACTTTTGGCAACATGGCTGATATCATTTTAGATTGTCCTATGTGCCCCGAGATTGGGTCATCGTGGAACATATATAATATGTTTTCCACCCAATCCTCCGGTATGACTATTTGTAGGGTCAATTGTCCATACTTTTTCCACATTTCCAGGGAAAAATGCATCAGTATATTATCAATAACCAGAAAATGTCTGCTATTATTTAGCACAAAGTTTGAGATTTTGTCATCTTCTGGTAGTATCTCCTTTTCAAGATATTGCATCATAGCGTCAATGTATGGAGTTCGTGCCTGCTCTCTTTTTAAATTGGTTAGAGAGAATACATTTTCAGGCATTTTAGAGAGTATTTCCTCCATATCATTTAATTCCCTTGTTGCTTGCGCTTTTAATTCCGCTGAGTTATTTGGACATAACTTTGCTTTTTCTTTTGAGCGGGTAGTTGCGCAAATGCGTGGGGTTGGATTATTTATTTCCCTTTCTGTTCGGTCGGTTTCAGAAAATGTATTTCCTGAATTTTGGGGAAGTTCTTCTGGCTTGCTGTTATGGCCAGAGGGAGTCAGTTCGGTATGATAGGAAATTGGCTTAGGCGTGGTTATAGATCTTTCATCCCACCCATTAGCCTTATCATTTATGACGTTCCCTCCCTGAAAATCAGGTGCAGCCGTCATAGAACATTTTTGCTTGTCCCCTTCCAGACCAAAGGAGACTAGGTCCTCTTCTTGATCTGGGAACAAACGTTGTCTTCCAGGTATTATGGTAACTGTTTGTTTGTTTTCGGCTGGATTTGTAAATCCAACTGAGGGTCTAGTTTGGTATAAGGGGTGATTATTTGGGTATTTCCATCTGGGTAATTTCAGATGGATGTTTGAACTTAAAATCGGGTTGTAATTATTTTCAGGATTGTCTTGAATCCATGACAGCTCACAATCACAGTAGTAGTGGTGAGTACTGTCTGATTTTAAAATCGATTTCTTTGGTTGATTTTGATTTATTATTTTGACTGGTGGATCTGTTTGATCGAAGGATAGTTCCTTTTGTTTTGAGTCAAAATTTACACGCGTGGCTACACGGATTCTTTTAGGTTTTGGGGGCGGTTCTGTCATGGGTTTTTCCTCCTTGTATTCTCTTCGAGATAAAATGTCTGGGGCTATGTTTTTCTTACCTTTCACGTGTTCGATTTTGAATGAGAACTGTTGGATCTCTAATGCCCATCTAGCCATTCTATTCTTGTTTTGTTTACTCGTGAGTAGGGGAATTAGCGCCGCATGATCAGTGTATAACTTGAACTCTTTGCCCTCCAAATAGTGCCTAAAGTGTAGTATGGAATAAACTACTGCTAAAGCCTCGCGTTCTGTTGTGTTATAATTTGTTTCGTGTTTCCTTAGGCACCTGCCTGCGAAGGCCACTGGTCTTAAAATACCTGCATCATCAACTTGACTTAGGACGGATCCCACCGAAATTGAGCTCGCGTCTGTTGCAAGAATAAATTGCTTGTCAAAGTTTGGGAAATGCAGTAGGGCATCTTCGCATATAGCCTGTTTCATAGTATTGAAAGCGTTCTCGCAAGACTTGTCCCAGTTAAATTTTGAGCCAGCTTTTGTTAGAGCATACAAAGGTTTAATTATTGTGCTAAAGTTCTTTATAAATCGTTTGAAAAACTGGCATAATCCGTTGAAGGATCGAACTTGGGATACTGTCTTGGGTCTTGGGAAACTTTGAAGTGCTTCGATCTTTGATGGGCAAGGCTGTATCCCTTGTGGGGTGACAACCATGCCTAGGAAATTTATTCTATCGAGGAAAAATTCGCATTTTGATCGCTTGAGTTTTAGTCTCCCTTCCCTTAAAGCTTGGAAGACGTTTCCCAAGTCTCTGAAATGGTCCTCCTGTGTTTTTGATAGAATCAAAAGATCGTCTAGATATGGGATCGCGCATTTGTACTTTAACTTGTTTAGTATCATAGTTACTAGCGCACAGAAAGCCTGCGGGGAAGTTTTTAATCCCATAGGTAGCACTTTATATCGGTATTTCTTGCTATAGCTGCAGAAGGCTGTATAGTCTCTTGAATTTTCGTGTAGTGGAATTTGGAAAAAGCCTTGTTGGGCATCAAGTTTGGAAAATATGGTGGGTCTTAAATCCCCTACATATTCTAATGACTCGTCCGCCCTTGGAGAGATTAGGGCCTGATTTATGAGATTTGAATTTAGATATCTAAAGTCTGTAACGAGCCTATGTCCACCGCTTGATTTTTGCACCATAAAAGACCTACTAGACCATGGTCCAGTTTTTGTCTCTTCTATTATTCCTTGCTCTTCCAGTTTCTCACATACTTCATCGAATTTCTGCGCTTTCTCAAGTGTGGTGCGGAAAGGCAGCATGTGGCAAGGATTTGTGTTAGGTTTTACATGGAGTGCGTGCTCATATAGATTGGTCGTACCTAGCACTTTCTCTGAACCTACAAATATATCCTCGTATTTTGACAATAATGAGTTTAATCTCAATTTCCCCGAATCATCCAATACATTCTTTGGTTGGATATTTGGAGTTGAATCGACATATACACTGGAGAACTCGTTGATTTCTATATCAGAGTCTGCGTCTGAATCTGAGTGATTATCGTAGTATGATTCTTGTAGGGACGAGATTGAAGATGTGTCAGAAGCAACGCTTGACTGATCAGTATTTATAGCATCTATAGTTGTTTGCAATTCCTGTGGCACCTCAGAGATTTCCCCTGTTTTAACCTTAGTGAATAGACCTAGAATTTGACCTTTGTGTATGCGATAGGTAGATGCTGCTGTATTAAGAATAACCACCGGGTGTCTGTTTTTGTCGTTAGGTTTTACCACACTTCTCTGTACTAAGAAGGGGACAGACACTTTCCTTAGCATATTATCAACAATACCTTCGTCTTCTATATCATTTATACACGTTATTTCACCTGTTAAAGCAATCTCTGAATATGGTGGAATTGTAATTGATCTGACGGCTCTCACCGGCATGTTCTCGGGAGATGGATCATCGTCAAATCTAATATGTGCTTTGAATTTACGGAAGAAATCTACACCTAAAATAATAGGGCGATTTAGATTGTTCATTACCGCGAATTGATGGGAGAATTTCTTACCCTGAATGGTGAATTCTAAGGTGGCTAACTTTCTGACATGTACTAGTCCGCCATCGGCGACATATATTTTCCAAGCTATACGCTTGACCTTTACAATACCTCTCTGTGCACATTGCATATACATTTTATAATTGATAGCTGAGACAGTGGCTCCAGTATCTACAAGAGCTGGAATATCATAATTGTACCCAATGACACGTATACAGCCGTCTTCAATTTTTGCATTTATGGGAATTGCCTTACCTGTCTCTCCGTTGTGCTTGAGGGTTATTGTAGCCCGGTCGTCGATGCGTTTTCCAGTGTCAGTTGTCAGTATTTCCTCCCTATAGGATTTCTCCTCATAGTTCATATTTTCAAAATCATAGTCCTGTCGTTCCTTGTTTGTCACCATATTATTCTTGTTTTCCTGCCCGAGGGAAATTTGGTTTCCAGTACGTGTTGGCCCTAATACGTCTGGTTTTGACCGTTTCCCTGGTTCCTTTGGCGGAGGAATTCTTGAAATTCCTTTAGGAGATGGTCATCCGATCCTCCTAAGTGGGATTGCTGCCGTTGCTGTTGTTGGTAACCATTGTTGAATCCTTGATTCCAGGGTTGGTTTCCTTGCCAACTTTGGTTGTCCTGCCAGTTTTGGTTACCATTCCATTGCTGGTCATTTCCCTGGTTGTCGTTCCAGTTTTGGTTATTTTGCCAATTTTGGTTACCTCGGCCTTTTCCTCTCCATCCTCCACGTCCCTTTTTGCCGTTCCATCTGCCTCGGCCTTTTCCTCGGCCTCGGCCGCCTTGGTGGCCTCCCTGTTGGCCGCCTTGGTGACCACCTTGGTCGTTTCCCATGTGTTGGACGGCCTCTGTCGCCTCGACTTTTGGCTCCTGTTCCCTTGCTTTTGTGAGGGAATCTATTTTCTCGTGGAGGGATTTTAATTCTTCCTGGTGGGCTTTTGTTAAGTCCTGGCATGATTTTGCTACCAAGACTGAAAGTTCTTTGGCATCGATGGCTGGGTGAGCAGAAATTTTATCACCAGCCTCGGCCATTTTTGCCCACTTCACAGCTGCGTCGAAGGTTATAGGATTTTGCGCCATTACTATACTTGCATATCCTGGTTTCAGTCCTTCTACTAATTTCTCGATAGAACCGTCCTCATTTAACCCTCTGGCTGTGGTGATATCTCTTAAGTATAAAGCATAGTCTTCTACCTTTTCGTTCACACTTTGTTTTCTCAGTTTGCTTATCCTGAGATTCCTTTCGTCCGGGGTAAAGTACGCGATCATGGCCTGGGAAATTAACCGATAGTTATTTCTATCGTTTCCCGGAGTTCTTACATATCGGTCAAACCACTGTCGCGCCTTTCCATCCAGATAGGTAGATAAATAACGGGGTAAAGCATTTGGATCCATTTGGTATGCTTGATTGATGTAATGTACGTATTCCTGGAGAAATTGTGTAGTTGTTACCGTGAGCGTTGGCTTGCTGAAGATGTCTGGCCGCCGGAGGTTTGGGTCCTGGGCGCGCATTGCCACCAAAGCTTGGGCAAGCTGCGCGTTCGCCTCTGGAGGTGGAGGTGCGGCTTCTTCCCTTGCCGGCAATGCATCCCGTACTGCTTGGGCGATGTGCTGGGCAATTGGTCCCTCCTGGTTGGCTATATTCTGCTCGATTAACTGATTTAGCCGATTCCTAACCTCCTGCATCTGTGCTTCGTCCATTATGGGTGGATTTGGATTTAGCTCTTGGTCTGCCTCATCTAGCTGAACTTCAGCCAATACGTTCTGATCTGGTTGCACTGGTCGTCTTCTAGTGTAAGCTCGTACCTTTGGGGGATGCTTGACGACAATTCTCTTTCTCAGGTTTATAGTGAGGTCCTCCAGCTTCAGCTTATTTGGTTCTTACACCATTTGATATGACTGCTATACTATCAGTCAGGTAGAGTAGAGGTATGTTCAGGCGAAGCCGGGCTAGAGGATAGCCTATATGAATATTTTTTTTTTTTTCCCAACACCGGGTCTTTATTTCCAAAGTAGACAAAGTCAACAGTAAGAAGCTTTTACATTTGATACATCGCTTCCTTTTCAACTTAGAAACAAAAATTAGAAAAAGGACAATAAAGTGACCTGTGCAAACAAGTAGTTATTATTTTTCCATTCATTTACTGAAGCTTTATACCTAAAAATCATTGTGACTACAAGAACACCTCTTCCCATCAACACATAAGAAGCGTCCGGGTTTGCAGATCATGTGGCAAGATTACCGACAAAAAAGGCGTAGGTTCACCAACGGTCTAGCACCCATTGATCCGACCCGATAATACTGTGAGGGGGGTCATATAATACGAATCAAAAAGGACCGCGGATTTGACGTTATCACGCCGACTTGACTAGGAGAATGTTTCCAGATCATATTTTATATCTCTGCTTAAACCTGTGAACAACTTTGACTGAGATCCGAAGGGAACACCATAACATTATTATAGAGATACAACTATCACATTGTTATATTGTTTCAAATATTTTTTCCCATCTTCTCCAATCTTTCTTGTGAGAAGCATTTATAAATGCCCCGTCACGCATTGTTTTCAACTTAAATTTTAATTCCCTGAGGAATTCGAAGAAACACAAGTTGTTATCCTTAAACAAACGACATTTGTATATATAAAATCTCGCATATATCAATATATAATTCCACACACAATATTTTTCTTCCAAGCTTGGAACACCCAGCATCATAAAAATAGCATTCATGTTCTCAGCTATTTCATTATCTAAATACACATTTCTTTTAGCCCAGTTTATTAAGCAGTGCCAGAAATTGCATGATTTCTCACAATCTATAAAGAAGTGAAACAGGTCGTCCACTGAGTCGCAGTACTTACATAAATTAGAAACAACTATATCCATATCACATAAGTGGACATTGCAAACGGTTAACTTATTGATTACTCCATATTGGAAGGACTGTAATCTCACATTTCTAGTGCAAAGAAAAGGTAAACGATACCATATCTTAAATTCAATATTCGATATGTCTATATCCTTCTGTAAAAATCGTACATGCCAATCGACATTTCTGTCTTCCTGCGAATATAGCACTGCCTTTATTGCTATGTATATTTCTTTGAAGTGAGCATTACTAATGTTAATCTGTTTTTCCCCAATGGAGCATAATATTTCTTCTTTATAATTATCAATTTCTCCATTGACTACTATGGCAATCCAACGTTCAGGGATTTTCCCTTTTATGCTCATTTCTTCTAAATAATTAATTTTGATACCAAAATCACTTTTAAACTCATTTTTGTTTTTGACTCGATCATTGGTTAAAACATCTTCTATCTTGTTTATGCCTTTTCTCTTCCATAGCTTGACATTACATATTGCATCTTCTAGATTGATCCAACTGTTCGACCATATGGACTCACATAGCACACTTTTTTTACATTTTGGTTCACAGGAGCTGTAGAATCTATTCCATATCGAGAATACATCTTTGTAAAAGTTTGACTCGTTCATGATCATTATTCTTCTACACTTCAACCTTTCTTTTAAATTAGCACCGAAAGTGTTCCTTAAGCTAGCACACCATTTACTATCAGGATCATTTAGTATCCTCTGAATCCATTTTAATTTTCCGGACATTAGTTTTGCTCTTATATCATGTAGTTTTAATCCGCCGTCCTCGATCTCTCTGCTTAAATAATGCTTGGCGACTCTTTGCTTACCACCTCTCCATATAAACTTACCTACCAACCTCTGGATTTCACATATCATTCTTTCGTCTACTGCTATGAGATTAGCAACATACAAGAATAGAGGGATAATTAATACGTTGACAATTATAATTCTACCCTTCAAGGAGATATCTCTCTTTCCCCAATGTGTGGCAACTGTGCGCGCTTTGTCCAGAGCTGACTCAAAATTCATATCATTTTGCAGATCTTTTTTATATGGATATAGCAGATGAACGCCTAGAATTTTCATGGAATTAACCCAATTTATATTCATTGCCAATGGCTGGAAAAGGACCATTTGCCCGATGTTAAAGCCTCTTGTTTTGCCTATATTGAGGTGTAGTCCTGATACTCTGCCGAATTCTTCAATGATTTCCATCATTTTACATAGCGATTTTTCACAGCTGGCGATAACAGTCATATCGTCTGCAAATTGTATGATTCGATTATCAGTACCTCCGAAGACTATACCTTTACAATCAGGGTCGTTGCGAATCTTTTCAGCGAGTTTTTCTACAACAATTACGAAGAGGAGCGATGATATGGGGTCTCCCTGCTTAACGCCTCTATTCACCTTAAACCACTCAGAGGTATATCCATTGTTAATAATACAAGATTGCGATCCCAACATTAGCCGCTTTATCCAACTCAAGAATTCGTCCCCTATCCCTATATCAGATAAACATTTATATAAAAAACTCCAAGACACAGAATCGTAAGCCTTCCTGAAATCCAACGATACAAAAAGACCTTTCTTGCTGTTTTTCTCTAAATATTGCGTGACATCTTCAAGCCTTCTAACAGCACAACCTATATACCTATTTTTTATGAATCCATATTGGTCTTCATTTATTACCTTACCTATACAATTTTTCAGCCTTATGCTTAAAGCTTTCGAGATTATTTTGTAGTCAGAGTTTAACAGGGTTATGGGTCTCCAGCTTCCGATTAATTTAAGATTACAATCCTTTTTTGGAATAAGAGAGACTACACCTCTGTACATTTCGTTTGACAAACGATCATCCTCTACACATTCATAAATTACCTCGTCAAATATAGGGCCTAATATGCTCCAAAAGCGTTTGAAAAATTCCGCTGGGAGGCCATCTGGTCCCGGAGCCTTGTTATTCGCAAAGGAATCTAGAGTTTTTTTAATCTCTTCACTACTCAATCTTCTATTAAGCAATTGGACATCCAACTGCTCGAAGGATGAGTTAGAACACTCAGACATAAAGGTATTAGATTCAGGTGAAATCATAGGTTTTTCACTGTATAACTCCTGATAGAACTCTTTTTCTGCATTTAATATTTCATCAGATTTGTTTATTATTCGGTCCTCAAATTCTAGCTGTGATATTATTTTTCTTTTATAATTCCTTTTCTCTAAATTAAGGAAATATGCAGTCGGTTTTTCACCTTCTAGCAGCCATTGTGACCTACTTCGAGCCATTGCTCCTTGAGCTTTGATGTACTGCTCGAATTTTAAATCATTTTGGATGTTTTCTATCTCTTGGCTCTCTTTTTCATCAAGAACTCCTTTTTGAAAGAGGTCGTTCATTCTGTTTCTGAACTCCTTTTCTTTCTTTCTTTTTTCATAATTTTTCTGCTTGGTATAGCGTATCGTATCTCTTCTAATTACAAATTTGATATAATCCCATTTATTTTTGGAACTGCTCAAACCCTCTGTATTATTTGCATCGACAATCTTTTCTTTCATCATTTCAATATAATCGTCATCATTCAGAAGATATTTGTTAAACTTCCATAAACCTGGCCCTCTGGCCTGCTCATCAGATTTTAACGCAAAATGTATTATATTATGATCAGAATGTTCACAAAATTCATTCCCTACTTCTGTTACTTCAGGTCTAAGAACCGCGTCTATTATACAGTAATCTAGCCTCGATTTTTGGGCTTTTCTCGACCAGGTATTCATATTGGTCCCATCCGCGGATAATTCTTTTATAATATCACACATATCAAGCTCTTCTATCATTTGTAACATTTTCCTCAAACCTTCGAGCTTACTCTGCTGACTTTCACTTAGGTTCAAGAAGTCATTTATATCCATTATGTTAAGGTTAAAGTCACCCATTAATATGGTAGAATATTCCGATTTACTTTCTATGATATTTCTTAAAGACTTACACATTTCGACTTGTTCTTTGTATTTGTCTTTCGTAGGAAAGTATACAGAAAATATTGATAACATTTTTTGCTCGATAGACACCTCCATATGGGCTATTCTTCCCTGATCGTCCCCCCCTTTCTTATGTATAGTAATATTGAGATCCTTAGATATTAGCAGCGCTACCCCTTTGGCGTTTCTTCTACCGTGTACAAAATGTGAAACACCTTGCCATTGGTTCTTCCATATTTTGGCTTCTTTAGCTGAGCTATGAGTTTCTTGCAGGGCAAAAATTGATCTTTTCTTTGAACCCAAGAATCTAAAAATTGCTTTTCTTTTGATTATATTGGCTGCGCCGTTTACATTAAGAGAGTAGAAATTTATGTTATTCCCTTCCATTAAAAGTTTTTACCAGGGACTCCCATCTACACTTTCTATCAAACTGCCATCTTGTTTTACATAGCATAACTCCATATCTTCTATTAACATATATCTCGTTGACACCTGTGAGCTTTACATCTTCATACCTGACCAGTTTACATTTTTTCACCCATTTTAGCCTGGGCAAGGGCTTTGCTGCAGCTGTGTGTACATACATTGTATCAGTTAACAGGGTCTAACGCGAACAATATCAACAACCAATATTTAATCAGAAGCTTTCCCTTGGACCACGTCCATGCCTTCTTCAGCCGAACCTTTGGTACCTTCCTCTTCAGCCTTCTCTCTCTCCATCTTTTCTATCAGACGAGTTCTGACGGCCATCCACGCTCTACCTAGCAGATTACCATTCTTGGTCCACTTTTCTTGGTTTAGCACCTCAGGATTATGTAGACTCATGCCGATGCCCCAGTGTGACTGCGATGGAGAAGCTTCTCCCAAAACTTTCCCATCGGTGGCCAGTAAGTAGTCGGCTATATGCTCGTTGTGTCTGATTTTTCGTCTCAGACCTCTTGAGAGGGTATCCATCAAGCCTTCCTCCCACTTATCCCAGACCTCGTCTGAAACAAATGCGTCTAAGGATGTTTTGCATCTCGCCGGGTCCTCTAATTCCATCACGAGCTCTGCCTTGTTGATATCATTATCTAACATGGCTTTGGTATACGCCAGATATTGCTCAACACAGTTGAACCACCTCTTTCCAGCTTTGAAGTTTGCAACGTAGTGGTTTGACAAGGGACATTCCCTTGTGAAGAAAACAAAGGTATTTCCATCTTCTCTTTTTGCCAAGAAGGCCGGGGTGAATTGTTTCGGTAGCAATTCGAGTTGGTTGAATTTATATCTCTTTTTGCCTAGAATCACGTCACCGTGGGCATTAGCCACATCATTATACCTTCCAGACAGTCTTGCGGCGGCCACACAGGGCCTGGCCCTAGCAATTCTCCTCCTTATTACAAGCGGCAGGTCCTTCTTAATCCAGAAAAGGCGTTTGTTTTCCGCATCAACAGTTTTCTCCAGATTGGATCTCTTACTCCATACAGCTTTAACTTCGTCTAGAGTATTAAAGGATACCATGGTCGGCGCCATCAGACCTTTTCCCATCCTTTTCGTTTCATACTGTAGGCCTCTGATGACACCCATAAGGTTTTCAAAGATGTCGTCAACTTTTACCTTCAAGCTTAGCACGTCCTCGTTTTCATTCTTTGTTATGCCATCGATTATCAGGTTCAGCTCTAACTCTTGGATTTGTTTTCTAATCCCATCTTCTTCGTCACCCATTGCTGAGTGTTCGAGTGCTAGCAGACGAGGGTCATTCTTCTTGACCGAATTAATCCTCATTATTTCCATTTCTTCCGCTTGTTGCTTCATAGCTTTTTCCAAATCGTCCACTCTTTTGTCTCTGACAAAGTTATCACCTTCAACCCGGTCCACTTGTTTCTGGACTTTGTCTACTGCCTCCTTGTGATTGTTCGCCGAGGTGGCTATCTGCAGCTTCAGATCATCAAACATTTTCTTTATGTCCTCATTCGAAAAACCTGCCATTTCAGTGACTTGTTTTTTGCTATTAGACATCTCTGAGCCGTCTTCACTTCTTCGTCTCTTATTTGTGTCGCTTTCTTTACTCTGCTTCATTAAAATCCCTTAGATTCAATTGTCTAAGTTTAGATTTCGATAAAACTGCCAGTTTTTGCCGGATGTTATTGTTTTGTCTATATTTCCGGTTCCTACTTGCCTTGCGCACTGGTACTTTGAGAGATGGTGCACACAACTTCTATTTTTTTAGTAATTCAGGTCAATATCTCTGGAGAGTTCGATTAAGCCTTTATAACATAAAATCCGACCTTTCTGCCAATTCAAAGTCACTCGTATTGTCCTGTACTATCAAATATAAAGCATTTACATTCGACCGATACGGTATTCAAGATGGCGGCTTTCTGTGCACGCTCGGCTTCCTAGTCGTGATCAACTAGAACCGAGTGCGCATGTCTATGGCGGCAAACTCAACTAGATGAGAATAAACTCACTGTATACGGTAAAAGTCCAATTCTTTGCTCACAAACTTAAATCCGTGCACTTTCTTGTTCACTTTTTGCGTCTATTGTCCTTGTTTGAAGAAGTTTTACCCTCTCCTAAGGGCCTATTCCTGTCTCCGTCGTAACCGTTGATATTCAATATGGCGACTGAGATGCCGAAGCCTAGCCTCGTGCGCCTACTATATAATGCCTAATCCACTTGACACTTTAAGCCTTATGGTTTAAACAGAAGTCCAGCCTATTCTTGGGTATTTCACGGATGTTTTGACAAAAGCTTGTCTTCCTACACTTCGGTTAATCTGAAAAAAAGGGACAACAAGGCACGAGCCTTTTGACGGACACCTTTTCGCTCCCCAGATAAACCGGAACTCCCCTATATGAATATTAATAATAATAATAATACGTAACAGCGTAGTCCCGTTTCTAGACTAATGAATCTCATTTATTCAGCTTAATTTATACAGCTGGTCAGTTGACCATGAAGCCCATTGCGCATGCGCATTAATTACATATTCCTCCAATCGGAAGGAATCATGTGATACATATTTACATCTCTTGAGTAATCAGCCAATGACAGGCCTTAGCCAATCACCTTGCAGGTGCCTCATTAAGGCAACCAATCAGGTGGTGTTAGTTGGTTCACTGTCCGTGACCTGAGGGGGTGGATCAGTGGTGACGTCACACCAGTCTGACCCCTGGCTCCCCCTTGTGTGTAGGTGCGATATTACCATACATATATTATGAGTAATGATGCATAATAGAGAGATGGGTAATTAATGCCATTGATTAATGTTGCACAATGTTAGGCAATAAATGTATATAAGATCAAATGAGACTTGAGTAATGTTATACAATATTATGTAATCATATTGTAAAGTCAGTCAGGTTAATTATCATTAATTATGAAATTATTGACATTGACTTTAGTAATTAAGGTGCTAATTAATTATTGATTAATTAGTTGTGTACTTGTGTAAGTATAATTCCACTATGTTATCTAACAAGGCAAGAAGCTGTATTATAAACAATGAGTAAAGCTTCCTTGCGAAAGAGAGGAGAGTGTGGTGAAACCAACATGTAAGGGAAACCATATGTGTAAACCAAACTCCAGGTTGAGTAATGGTAGCCCATACCATTGAGACAAGAATTATCCGGTAGTTATCCGGGGAAATGTCAAGTAAGAATGCAGAACATGTTTAGGCACTCAGTGACTCCGAGAGTAATCCGGAGGTATATCCAAACTCGACAGAATCCAAATCATTCACAATTAGAGTTGAAGCGAAGAAGAGAATAAAGAAGAAATAGCTAAGTATAAAGAAGAAACAAATAAGATAAGAACCCTGGATCTTGGTCTGATTTATAAGGGAGGCGCAGCTAATTGGAGTTATCCGATATAAACCTTATTTTTCTATTTCTAACATAAAAACAATTAAGACTGCGTAGTTTCCAATTTCTAAGACGCAATAGACAATTCTAAGACGCAATAGATCTAGAGTATATAAGGAGGAACCGTCTGAGAGTATTCAGAACGGGGGAGAACGGGGAGGAGAGGCAAGCAGACTGGAAGGAAGAACAGACCCGACTCAAAGAACAACCTGGAAAGCAGACACGCACTTGTAAACTGGACTATGGTGGAATAAAAGACTATCAAGCTCATCAACTCTTACCTATTATGTACATGTCTTTACATAATTTGGTGACAGCGGTGGGATTGTCTTCAAGCGATTGATGAAGAGCCCAGGATTCTCAGAAAAGAAGGAAGTTTGATCTTCAAAGAAGAATGAAGTATAAACGAATGGTAAGAGCAGGAGCCAGATTTATCTGCGAGGATTGTGGAGAGTCTTACAGACACCGAGCCAATCTATCAAGACACCGAAAGCAACACTACGTGTCATACGTGTGTCTCATTTGTTCTACGATCTACGTGAGACAGGACTACATAAGAGAACATTTCCAGAAGATTCATCCTTCAGTAAACCCAGTCGAGTATACTAAGAAGTTGCTGTATACTACACCCCTTGCTGTCTAAACTACAACCAAGATGGAAGGAGCAGGAGCACAAGAGCAGGCTCAGAGACAAGCCAGGATGCAGCAACAAATGCAAGCCCAGATGCAGGTTCAGGCAGAAGACGTCCAAAGAAGAAAACTGAACCTTGAACTACAAAAAGAGCTGAGGAGACGACTGGAACAACATGCAAAAAGAATAGGCATCGCAGACGGCGTAAACAAAGAAGCCCTGAGGACATGGATCGAGGGAATAGATAACGCCGCGGGTTGGACGAGAGCAGGAGATGAGTTACTACTAGAGATGGCCGGATATGTATCGGCAGGGAGCTTAGCCAACACCCTAAGAGAGTACTCGACAGACAACCGAGTAGCCACATGGGAGAACGCAAAGGCCCTGATCATCCGATCGTTTCTGAATGAGGACGAGCAAGAGTTCTTAAGATCGAAGGTGGAAAACATAAAGCAATCACCTTACGAGGACAGTCGGGAATACGGCAGAAGATTTAAGGATGCGGTATCAAAAGCATACACCGCAGACGATCTGCAGGTGGCGTTAGTGATGGAACGACTAGTAAAGATGTTCGTCAATGGGTTACGAGACAAAGAAGTACGAGCACAAACCTACTTCAAGAGACCAATCGACCTAAATAGAGCAATCGAGGTCGCCAACAATGCCGCAAGAGCCGTATCGCTGGCAGAGATTGAGTATACAGGATATTCAAGAAATGCAGGAAGAAGGGAAGAACCGATGGAAATCGACGCACTTCCACTACCGAGGAAAGGTACCGGTCAACAAAAGGAAAGGACCGAGGAAGTAAAGGATCTGAAGCAGAAGGTACAGACACTTCAAGGAGAATTGAAGTCGATGCAAAAGAAGATGCAGTACAAAGGATACCAAGGAAGGCAATCAGGATCAGGATACCAATCAGGATCAGGATACCAATCAGGATCAGGATACCAGGGAAGACAAAATCAGTCGTACTCACCAAGGAGGGACAAAAACGACTCTAAATGCTTCGCCTGTGGTAATACCGGACACTTTAAGAGAGATTGCCCCGGCAACAGATCTGCGAAGAAAAAGAATCAGTTGGTCCACATAATCGAAGAGGTGATGGACCGGAGGCTCCAGGAACAGACCGCATAGGAAATCTATGCGCTGGATCCGCGGGTGTACATCAAAGTACGGGCAGCAAACAGAAAGATCTATGACACCCTTGTGGATACCGGTGCAGCGAGGAGCATCATACAGACCAGTGTGTGGAGACAAATATGTAGAGATCTTCACCGACCAGCAATTCTCTTCAAACCCGATCACTATCTAATAGGAGCAGGGAAAAATCGACTAGTCTCAAAAGGAATGTCATCCATAACACTCTACGGAAAAGACATTGACGTATACGTCATAGATGACTTCGGAATTGACCTACTTCTTGGAAGTGATGTGTTAACAAACGTTTTCAAAGCAAAAATTGATCTTGGAAAAATGACAGTACAGCTGGTTGGATTTCATAAAATATACAATCTTGACGACGATAAACAACCAATATTCATCGGAACTACAAAACTAAACTCACCAATGGATTACTGGAAGCAACGTTACCCAGGAGTATTTTCAGATGAGAAACACACATTTGGTCTGGCTAAAAACATTTCTGTACAAATCAATACAGGAAGTGCATCACCTATCAGGCAAAGAGGGTACAGGATTCCCCTCAAATTACGACAAGAAGTGGACGATCAAATAGATGAGATGTTGGAAGATGGAATTATAGAGCCAAGCGCATCTCCATGGGCCTCACCTGTGACAATGGCTAGTAAGAAAGACGGGACATGGCGTTTCTGTGTGGACTACCGACAGGTCAATAGTGTCACAAAGAAGGAAGTAAAGGATCTGAAGCAGAAGGTACAGACACTTCAAGGAGAATTGAAGTCGATGCAAAAGAAGATGCAGTACAAAGGATACCAAGGAAGGCAATCAGGATCAGGATACCAATCAGGATCAGGATACCAATCAGGATCAGGATACCAGGGAAGACAAAATCAGTCGTACTCACCAAGGAGGGACAAAAACGACTCTAAATGCTTCGCCTGTGGTAATACCGGACACTTTAAGAGAGATTGCCCCGGCAACAGATCTGCGAAGAAAAAGAATCAGTTGGTCCACATAATCGAAGAGGTGATGGACCGGAGGCTCCAGGAACAGACCGCATAGGAAATCTATGCGCTGGATCCGCGGGTGTACATCAAAGTACGGGCAGCAAACAGAAAGATCTATGACACCCTTGTGGATACCGGTGCAGCGAGGAGCATCATACAGACCAGTGTGTGGAGACAAATATGTAGAGATCTTCACCGACCAGCAATTCTCTTCAAACCCGATCACTATCTAATAGGAGCAGGGAAAAATCGACTAGTCTCAAAAGGAATGTCATCCATAACACTCTACGGAAAAGACATTGACGTATACGTCATAGATGACTTCGGAATTGACCTACTTCTTGGAAGTGATGTGTTAACAAACGTTTTCAAAGCAAAAATTGATCTTGGAAAAATGACAGTACAGCTGGTTGGATTTCATAAAATATACAATCTTGATGACGATAAACAACCAATATTCATCGGAACTACAAAACTAAACTCACCAATGGATTACTGGAAGCAACGTTACCCAGGAGTATTTTCAGATGAGAAACACACATTTGGTCTGGCTAAAAACATTTCTGTACAAATCAATACAGGAAGTGCATCACCTATCAGGCAAAGAGGGTACAGGATTCCCCTCAAATTACGACAAGAAGTGGACGATCAAATAGATGAGATGTTGGAAGATGGAATTATAGAGCCAAGCGCATCTCCATGGGCCTCACCTGTGACAATGGCTAGTAAGAAAGACGGGACATGGCGTTTCTGTGTGGACTACCGACAGGTCAATAGTGTCACAAAGAAGGACGCCGGACCTTTGCCCTTGATACAAGACATCTTTGATGCCCTATCAGGAGCAACAATCTTCACTACATTGGATCTAAAAAGCGGATATTGGCACATCCCTATGCATCCGAATAGTGTGGAGAAGACCGCCTTTACATGTCACAGAGGACTATTTCACTTTCTACGACTACCCTTTGGATTGTGCAACGCACCGAGTGAATTCCAGAGATACATGAACAATGTGTTTTCAGACTTTATTGGAAAATTCGCCATGATATATCTGGATGATATCATTGTCTATTCACGCAATGAGAAGGAACACTCGGAACATCTTCGTCAGATATTTGAGACATGTAAACAAAATGGACTGAAGCTCAAAGGAAGCAAATGTGACTTTGTCAAAGAGGAAGTGAAGCTACTGGGTTATGTCATTGGAGCAAAAGGCATAACTACCGACCCTGATAAGGTCAAGGCAATCAGCGAAATGGAGAAACCGCAAAATGTGACAGAGATACGCAGGTTTCTGGGAATGACAGGATACTACCGTCAGTGTGTCCCAGACTACGCACGGATAGCAAAACCTTTGAATGAACTCACCAAGAAGAAAAACAAGTTCAAATGGGAAAAAGAAGAGGAAGACAGTTTCAAAAGACTGAAGAACGCATTAGCGTCAGAAGAAGTAATGGCTTACCCTCAACTTGATAGGCCTTACAAATTGTATACAGACGCTAGTAATTACGCAATTGGAGCCATATTAGTTCAGACTGATAACGACGGCTTAGAACGACCCATTCAGTATGTATCAAAACAATTATCCGGAACGCAATTGAAATGGGCTGTGATCGAAAAAGAAGCATACGCTGTGGTCCATGCTCTTAAAAAGCTGAGACCATACCTTTATAATGCAAAATTCACAATTTATACAGATCACAAGCCTCTGAAATCATTATTTCTGGAAGAAGTAAAAAATACGAAAATACAAAGATGGGCTGTCCTTATCGCTGAATATGGCGCACCAATTGAATACCGGAAAGGATCAAACAATGTACGAGCTGACATGTTGTCGAGAATTACACCCAGAAAAGATGACAATGAAACGTCACCCATGTTATGTGCAGTTGAAGAAGAAGAAGAAGTACCTTGGGAATTTGATCAACTGGAAAAAGATCACATTAGGAAAGAACAACGAGAAATGCCTGAGTTCATAAAAGGACAACAAGAGGAGGATGGATATGTGCTACATGATGGTCTACTATATACCATTGTACCGCCTCCTGGACAAGGTACCTATCCAAGATTGGTACTACCAGAAAGTGCAAGATTCAGAGTTATCCGGCGTGCACACACAGAAGTAGGACATCAAGGAATGAGAAAAACAATGGACAGGATACAAGAAGCGTACAAATGGCCGTGCCAACGACGAGATGTATATGAAGTAATATCGAAATGTGCAAAGTGTGCAGTCAATGCTACAAGGAGAGATAGACCTCCACCTACAGACATGCCACTAGCATATTATCCGGGACAGATCATTGGAATGGATATGTGCGGACCATTTGTCCCGTCACGACATGGAAACAGATACATGCTCGCCATAATTGACCATTGCACGGGCTGGACGGAAGTGAAACCACTAGCTCAGAAAACAGCAGCTAATGTTCTACGCTACTTGGAAGGAGAATACATTCCTAGATACGGAGCCCCAGAGGTAGTCATTACAGACCAGGGCCTCGAGTTCAAGAATGAATTGGTGTGCGGATACCTAAAGAAACTAGGAACTGACGTACGTCACGCTTCACCATATCACCCTCAGACAAATGGCCGTATCGAGAGATTTAATCGGACAATAAAAGGAATCCTGAGGAAATTAGCAAATGCCAGAGGAGGAGAATGGGAAGATGTACTTGGACCAGCTTTATGGGCACATAGAGTGAGTACCTCATCAGTAACGAACTATACACCCTACTTCCTGACATTTGGTCGTAAATCTCCGGTACCATGGAAAAAGCTACTGTCTCGAGTAGAGGGGACAGAAAAGACATTATTAGGTCAAAGAATTGACGAGTTAAGTAAAGCCTTCAAGGATGCTGCCCGAAGAACGGAAGAAAGCCGAACTTACAACCGTCAGAGATTGATGCGTCAAGCAAGGGAAGGGGAGTTAAACCTAGGAGACAACGTTGTTATACTAGCTCCAGAAAGTGCCCCACTAGATCCAAAATGGGATCATGGATACATTGTCACCAGGATCAGAGGACCTGTAGTAACCGTGGTAGGACCAAGAAATAAGAGGAGGACTCTGAATAGGGACAAAGTAAAGCTTGCGCATCCGGAAACAGATTGGAGTGACCTGCGCACGAGGCTGACAAGAACGGAAAGGACTCGCCGCTATCCATCACTCCATGCACCAGGTCCAACGATTGGAGAACGTCGCCAAGACCATGCTGATGTCAGCATCGGCTCTGAACATGACGCAATCAGGGAAGATGGTGAAATTCCAGGAAATGTTACAAGACATGATGCAATACCAGGAGGTGTTGCGGGACATGTTGCAATACCACGGGGAATAAAGAGGAAGCCCACGGAGTCGCTCGCCACACACGACATTGGCCCGCCGTTAGTGAGGAGCGCAGGACCAACTCTAAGATCGCACAAGAGGAAGTATAATAATCCAGGAGAACCCGAAGACAAAAGACCATGCATGGACATAGAAGACTCGGGGTAGTACTCCTTTGGAGTATACTATTATGTGGATACATACGGTGCGACTTGTTAAGTACGGATGGAGTTCTGGTACAAGAACAAGGATCCATCAGGACAGTGTCAGGACTATGGACACTAGTAGTCTTGATACAACCGCCTATACGCCCGGACATAACCAATTGGACTACAACAATAAAGAGTGCCATCATAGATGAAGAGATGAGGGATCACATAGCCGACGAGGACAGATCGATGTGGCTAAGTCGACTAGCTACTATAGAAGCCATAGAACAATCTTCGGAAATCACAATTACGCCTTGGACTATTTCTGATCCCACAGGAAACAAGAAGAGGAGTAAGAGAGGACTTATTAACTTTGTGGGAGAAGCAAGTAAGTCACTATTTGGAACAGCAACCGAAGAAGACGTCGCAATCGTCAAAAGAACGGTAGAAGAAACAAGACAAAGAGAAGTTGTCATCCACCACAACCTTAACGACATGATTAGTGTTATGAATCAAACAAGACTTTACCTACCAGGAGGTGTTGCGGGACATGTTGCAATACCACGGGGAATAAAGAGGAAGCCCACGGAGTCGCTCGCCACACACGACATTGGCCCGCCGTTAGTGAGGAGCGCAGGACCAACTCTAAGATCGCACAAGAGGAAGTATAATAATCCAGGAGAACCCGAAGACAAAAGACCATGCATGGACATAGAAGACTCGGGGTAGTACTCCTTTGGAGTATACTATTATGTGGATACATACGGTGCGACTTGTTAAGTACGGATGGAGTTCTGGTACAAGAACAAGGATCCATCAGGACAGTGTCAGGACTATGGACACTAGTAGTCTTGATACAACCGCCTATACGCCCGGACATAACCAATTGGACTACAACAATAAAGAGTGCCATCATAGATGAAGAGATGAGGGATCACATAGCCGACGAGGACAGATCGATGTGGCTAAGTCGACTAGCTACTATAGAAGCCATAGAACAATCTTCGGAAATCACAATTACGCCTTGGACTATTTCTGATCCCACAGGAAACAAGAAGAGGAGTAAGAGAGGACTTATTAACTTTGTGGGAGAAGCAAGTAAGTCACTATTTGGAACAGCAACCGAAGAAGACGTCGCAATCGTCAAAAGAACGGTAGAAGAAACAAGACAAAGAGAAGTTGTCATCCACCACAACCTTAACGACATGATTAGTGTTATGAATCAAACAAGACTTTACCTTAAAGAAAACAGAATGGACATAAAAACACTTCAGACTGAAACAAACAAACTTGTGAACTTAGCCAGAAATCAAGCAAAGGAAGTGATTCAAATTCGGCAACTGATAAACAAAGTCGCCATGGCCAGGAAAGTGGACAATACAATAGTGATGATGGAAAGAGCCATACGGGATTACCAACTTCAAATGAAGATCTACCATCAGCAGATCAATCATCTGGACAGAGGATGGTTGACAGAAGACATTCTACCAGCAAAGTCATTAACATCAATACTCAGTGCAGTACAACGTCGTGGTCATCAGGTCCTGAATCTACACTGGTACTACCAACATATCAAAATTAAACCTTATTGGCAGCATAAAGGAGAGTTAATGTACCAAGTTGTGTTACCAGCCCTGTCAGAGGAGCGATACTTGGACTATAAACTTGACTATTTTGGTGTGCCCCTTGACACAGAACGAGTACGAACAATTAAGGGACTGTCGTCAGTAGCCATAAACACAGCCGACGGAACGTCCTTTGAACCATTGAACTGTGCAGGACAAAGCCCCAGAGTGTGCCGCCCAGCAAAAGAGGAAACTGAACCTACTTGTGAAACAATGTTGATTAATGGTAAAATGAGTCCAAAATGTATCATTTCAATCACGAAACGGAATAATGACACTATTGAAGTTTTCGCAGTATACGGAGACTCTCTATTTGTGTTAAATGCTTATGTTCCGACTAGCGTAGCGAAAAGGTGTGTAAACAGACGAGGTGAACACGTTATGATATCGAATCCAACAAAGATAAACCTACCAGTAGGATGTGTCTTGGAGACAGTTACATGGAGAGTTCGAAGTATAAATAGAGGTCATGGAACTATAAATGTCATGCAACCGACAATACCGGTTATACCAAGTTTAAATTACACGTGGCCTCAGGTAATCGAACCAAAGATTATTGATCAAGTAAAATACGTGGACAGAGTAGATGTACCTCTACTCAGGTTAGCCAAAGATAAAGAGATGCCCTATGTGCACTCGGAAATGGGTAAATACACCATTGGAGTATCAACGTCGACCATTGCTATCATAATATTGGTCATAATAATAATTATATGGTGCTGTAAGAAAAGGAATCTGATATTTCCAACCCCAACCGAAAATGAGTTTCAAGAGATAAGATTGACTACCGTTCCATCTCCACAGATGATGGAAGAAGGTCTAGCTATTGGTGATCCATATCGCCGAAACAGCGAGTGAAATGTGTAACTTCACAATGTTGTAAAGTTATGTTTTTAGATAGAGTTTAAAAACAAAAAGGTGGGGAAGGTATGTAAAGTCAGTCAGGTTAATTATCATTAATTATGAAATTATTGACATTGACTTTAGTAATTAAGGTGCTAATTAATTATTGATTAATTAGTTGTGTACTTGTGTAAGTATAATTCCACTATGTTATCTAACAAGGCAAGAAGCTGTATTATAAACAATGAGTAAAGCTTCCTTGCGAAAGAGAGGAGAGTGTGGTGAAACCAACATGTAAGGGAAACCATATGTGTAAACCAAACTCCAGGTTGAGTAATGGTAGCCCATACCATTGAGACAAGAATTATCCGGTAGTTATCCGGGGAAATGTCAAGTAAGAATGCAGAACATGTTTAGGCACTCAGTGACTCCGAGAGTAATCCGGAGGTATATCCAAACTCGACAGAATCCAAATCATTCACAATTAGAGTTGAAGCGAAGAAGAGAATAAAGAAGAAATAGCTAAGTATAAAGAAGAAACAAATAAGATAAGAACCCTGGATCTTGGTCTGATTTATAAGGGAGGCGCAGCTAATTGGAGTTATCCGATATAAACCTTATTTTTCTATTTCTAACATAAAAACAATTAAGACTGCGTAGTTTCCAATTTCTAAGACGCAATAGACAATTCTAAGACGCAATAGATCTAGAGTATATAAGGAGGAACCGTCTGAGAGTATTCAGAACGGGGGAGAACGGGGAGGAGAGGCAAGCAGACTGGAAGGAAGAACAGACCCGACTCAAAGAACAACCTGGAAAGCAGACACGCACTTGTAAACTGGACTATGGTGGAATAAAAGACTATCAAGCTCATCAACTCTTACCTATTATGTACATGTCTTTACAATATGTAATCAAAAAGGTGTGATTTGTGGTCGTGACACTATCACAAATAAAGAATCATCTTATATTATCTGATCAACATTTCCAAAAATCACAATTCGTAAAATCATTCAGAAATCATAAATTGTACGAGTGGAAATAGTTTATAAAATTATTCCACTTATATATAAAGTTATTTTTTACTGGTTGATCCATGCTGTGAAAGCATATTACCGCCCCGGAGAGACCCAGTCAAGGATGCCAATAGCATATAATTATCAAAGACATTCCAGAAACCACAGAATCTCCCATAGATAACCACAGACCACATATGACTATTAGATGATTTATAGGCACTACATGTACACAGGGACACTTTGTACATGTGGGTCAGATTTTCAGAAAATGTACAATTGACCTTCACCAATCCTCTCAAATAAGCCGAATTTCAGACGAAAATAAAGGCCAAAATACAGTTCAACCTAACCAAATAGATTGCTAGAATCAATGCAATGCCAAATTTACGTAGTATTGACCACATTGCAGCCTAATTTAGCAGAATTTACTAAAAGTGTACAGCTGCCAATTGTACATTTTCTGAAAATCTGACCCATGTATGCATACGGTAGTCTTTACAAAAACGTTCCGGCAACTGCCACAAAAAAATAAACATTCAATGCAGGAAACAAAGTAAGACTAAAGTCAATGACATATATTGTAACATATCGGATAGCTTAGTTACTACCAGAAACTATGTTATGAAAAATAACGCCACACCGCATTCATTATTTGAGCTAATTTGATGTGAATATCTAATTCTAATTTTATTGAGTCAACTTGTCTTGTCATGCTTTCGGACACTGTCCCGGGGTGAGGATTTTAGCTTTTAAATCTTTCTTTTCAGTTTCCAGTACGTAAATTTTTCTCGATGATTATACTGATCTGTTTATCGTAGAATGCGATGCTTGTGATATGTTGAGTAGAGAAATGGTTCTCTGTTCTACTTAATGAAGTTTCAAATCTCCTGATATAATATTATAATGCTATATTGATGTTATGTCTTTCTATAAATTTGGATACAGCTGTGCAGAGAATAGTGTAATTTACACAATGCATTTTGCTGAATAAAAACATTAAAAACAAAAAACGTGTACATCACTATAATAGATATAGATCCTGGCTTGAATAGGATAGTATCGATGAAGTTGTGCTCTCAATCTAGGAACTTTACATTTAGTGGATTCCAGTTCTACAAACTCCACTGTTCACTTCGATACATCACTGTCAAGGGCAATGTGAAATGGTGTGGAGGAGTCGACACGAGTATTGTAAACACTGACAAATTATTTCACTTGTGATTTGCATGATTGTTAAAGTATTAATTAATAATTCCCAACACGTCACCCTAATTAGAAATAACTAAATAACATTTAGATCCTCACGTGGATCGTTTGTGGTGAGTGAACATGAATTATGAACATGAATTAAGAGACCAAATTTAAAGCCTTTCTCCTCTCTTTTATTGCCATCATTAACTAGGCCAAAAAAAATAAGTGTGTTTTCGATTGACCCCCCCCCCCCCCGCCCCCACCCTACCTAGAAAAACGCCGTCTGCGCTAATGGTTTATCTCCCCCAGTAGTAGGCGCCATAATGGGATTATAATGGTATTTTGTGGTCCAAATGGGATTATGATGGCATTTTGCGGTTTGGAGTAAGTGGCTTTCCCTCAGTTTGAAGGGATTCTCTCATCTTTTGAGCCTAGACTGTCATTTGAGCCTAGAAAGTGGTGAGAGCAATGAGTTTACGGCCTGCGTGCGTGCGTGCATGCTGATAGGAGGCTTGCATGGGACCTTCACCAACACATGCCGCCACACTGAATCTCAATCATCATCAGTCCAAGTTAGCTGATTATATTAAAATTGAAGAATTCAGGTCATTTATAAAATGCAGGTAAGCAAATCGCTTTTTCTAAAACTCTCTGAGCGAGCGATTAGTAAAAGAAAGTTCGAATCAGATTATATTTGGTCTAAATATTTAAATCTGTATAATTTTTCCTTGGAGATGAGACATATCACATTTGTCAAAATCTGCCAAATAAAATTGTTTAAAAAGAAAAAAATTATATAAGGGATATAGTCATATCATGAATGGTATTATTATGGAATTTTGCTGTCCTAATGGGATTATAATGGAACTTTGCGGTTTGGAGCAGGAGTCTTCCCTCAGTTTGAAGGGACTCTCAACTTTGAGCCAAGACTGTGAAGACCAATAGCTGCTATACAATATAGGGCCACATGACACAAGATGTGAAGCTGTTTGACCCCACAGAAGCTGCATGGAGCTGCCCCCCTCAACCCGAGGATGGCTAGTTCCCCCGGGGGCTATGGCTATACGGGTGTTTAGTGAGACTCCAGCAGTAAAATAACACTTGGTATGTCAAACTCGCTAGTCATCCCTACCAGAGGCCAAACACTGTCATACCACCATGGTCCACATCTCCCATACTGACTGGGACGCCCCCTGCACCCAGATTAAACACTCTATCAACAAATATTAAATTAAAATCCTCTGAAGAAGCCTAAAAACGTGTAGGGATCGCGAATAAACCCACGAAAATGCCAACACAACTCCTTCCCATGATTGTTTTCAGTTGAGTTGCATCTAGTTGCTATTGTAGTAAGGAAGGACATTTAAAGTGCTTAAATTTTATATTTTTTCTAATTCTCGTGATGAAATGTATCACAAACGGTAAAATTCTGAGGAATAAAAACGTTTCCAACAACAAAAATTAAACAATTGCCCCAGTATGGTATGGCACGTCTTCATTCGGTCTAAACCCAGTGAAATACTGATAGAAACTATCACTGTAAAGCTTAGGGATAGATCCTCACCTATAATCTCTGATGGTGAGAAATTTAAGAGACACTGTAGTAAGGGTAGTATACAGAGCTTATCATGCAGGCTCGGATGCACTATCAATACAAACATGGGCCCTGTGAACCTGAGAGCACTGCATGCACTGATTGGTTATATTGAGAAGGATCTAGACACAACAAACAATGCTGCACCTAGCCTGCTTAATCACAGCCTCAGAGAAGAAGACATCTCAAGTGAACATCAGGGTCAGATCTTCAGAGAATGTAAAATTGGCAGATCTACACATTAAGTAAATTCTGCTAAATTAGACTGAACAATGGTCAATACTAGGTATATCTGAGTATATTTGGTATTGACTTGATTCAAGCAATCTGTTTGGTTATGTTAAACTGAATTTTGAGCTGATTTTTGTCTTAATTTTGGGTTATTTCAGAGGATTGGTGAAGGTGAATTGTATATTTTCTGGCGACTTCACCCATGATGCGCTAGGAAGAAGAGATTGAGACAAACTACTTCACTTCTTGACCCCCTCAAGTGAGCAATAGAGATAGCGTTATCGTTCACATGGTCACAGTTGGAGGGAAGGCCAGTTGAGAAGCTTTCTAACGCTGTAACCTCTGCCCCCAACTGTCAGGAGAAAACTAATCGTGAAGGCAATGGGTTTGATAGAGTACAGGAGCTAATATAGCACAGGATTAATAGGGTGAAGTCACCAGAAAATGTACAATTCACCTTCACCCAACCTTTTCAAATAACCCAAATTTCAGACGAAAATAAAGTTCAAAACACAGTTCAACCTAACCAAACAGATTGCTAGAATCAATGTAACGCAAAATATACTCGAATTTACCTATAGTATTAACCAAATTGCAGCCATATTTAGCAGAATTTACTAAATGTGTACAGCTGCCAATTGTGCATTTTCTGAAAATCTGACCCAATACCTTTATTGGCTAATCTTGACAATGTGCTTACTAATCATTAGGATATATACCTTGGAGTCCAAGGATATACCTAGAGGCATAGAGAGATCCTTGAACATTGCCTCGATCCTACTGATTTTGGTCCATCCGATGAACAAATAAATGCAGGACTCGAAAAAAACCTACCAACTTCACTTGCCCATTGGGCAACTTGCCCAACATCATTTTTCACTTGCCCAAATTCATTTGCAGAATTATAAACGAAATCACGCTATCTGTATGTATCTTGTTTCATTGTAATTAGACATCACAACAGGGGTTTGAAATCGGTGCTGTAGAGATTTCCACTTGCCCAATCGGGCAACTAACATTAAATTTTACTTGCCCAGAGACATTTTTTAGTTGCCCCGGGCAAGTAAACATAGGTTTTTTCGAGCCCTGAAATGCCAAATGAAATGGATGTTGGTGGGATATGCTTCTAGAAAATAATGATACTCTGAATTATGTCAACAGGTTCATCAGATAAGAGCAACAACAATCCGATGATATAAAACCTGTTTTATAGGATCAGCTGACAGTTCCTCTGATCAGTCCAGGCCTAAACCCTCAAATCAGATAAAAATGTCAGTGACTGGACGCCTACTTCGCTGATCGGTTTCCTAGCTTAAGACTAGTGTTCTGATGGGATTATAATGATATTTTGTGGTCCTAACTGAATTATAATGGCACTTTGCGGTTTGAGGCGAGAAGCTTTCCCTCCGATTGAAGGGAGTCTCTCATCTTTGGGCCTAGACTGTGATTGCCATTCGATAAAAAAATCGGCTTTGGTGGAACGCACCCTTGAAGTGTATTTCAGAGATGATGAGAGCTCTAAGGGCAGAGTGAGTTCAATAGAGCACCTCGTCATGTAGCCTATTTTAGGGTGTCTACCTGGTTTTCCCAAACCATCCCCACACCATTTACAGATCAATGCAGGACTAAATATATAAACGCAGCAAGCCAGTGCCTCGGTGGTCTACAGGTATTAAAATAACAACAATCCATTAAAATGACTTAAAAATCTACCCAGGGCTGGTCCCTAAATCTGGCTGCAGCCAAATTTGTGCACAGTATGGCCGGCAGTTTGGCATCAAAGCTGACATCAGCCGACCACTTTCTGCATCAGTCACTCTAATAATAAGTGTGGTGAGAGAAGGCGACGGGCAATAATTAAAACCACACCCAAACCCTCTCTCAAGTTGCCGTTTACACACACATTAGGCCCTGCAGCATGTGGACTGCATTGTAGCACAATATATAAGGGTCAGATTTTCAGAAAATGTACAATTGGCAGCTCTACTTATTTAGGAAGTTCTGCTAAAGTCGACTGAAAAATGAAGAATACCGGGTATATCTGAGTATATTTGGTATCGCATTGATTTAAAGTATCAGTTTTGTTATGTTTAACTGCATTTTGAAGCTAATTTTTGTTTATAATGTGGGCTTTTTGAGAGAATTGGTGAAGGTGTATTGTACATTTTCTGAAAATCTTACCCATATACAGGGTGCAACACCGATTTAAGGGTTTCAAGTCAGCGTCCTGAATTTGTTCTGAAAGAAGACAGAAGTCGTCTGGCCAACAAATTGATTTAAGGAGTGGTGGTGAGCGTCTGTGACAAATCAAGGAAGAAGACTGTTGTAGAAATCTGGTCAGGATTTATAAACTGTTCGACAAGTGCAGCATCTCTCTGCACATGTGGTTCAGATACACGGTGGCAAGTTCCCAAAGCCCAGTTTATACCATAATTGTCAGCTCCAGGGGTGCACTTGAATACAACACTTAAAGCTGCATTCTCAGCTTATAGCCGCAAACAAATGAAATTGTCTATTTAGTGGTCTATTCTTTCCTGACCCATCCAAAGGGCACCCAGATAGAGTATTAAAGGAGTCTTAATACAGTTCTTCTTGTGTAAAATATCATTATCTCCGAAAATAATTATTTATAGGACCCGCCTAAATCTCACTTTTTTCAGTCTGACTCTCTTATCATCTTAAACTTGGGGAATTCTAATGGAATCGAAAATGTAAGAATAACAGTGGCTAGATCTATAGGTATATGAAGAAGCACTAATTGTACTATTATTCATCCAAATTGTCCCTGTAGTTCAGCAAAAACCATTAACAACATAACTAAAATATTATAGAAAAATCCATTAATTCGTGAAAAACTCAGGGAATTCGAGGAAATATCTTTTTTTTATTTGAATTTTCCATTCTACAGTACTCAGGATGAAGGAAAGAAAAAACTGAGAATATTAGTGTTGGGTCGCTTAAGCTGGGAATACAGCTTTAGATAAATGGACCGGGGAAAATTGTGAGATCTGCTTACTTTTAATAATTCAATGGTTTCTAGTGGTACTTAGGTAAAAAATACAAATATCGATTTTTACACTCGCTGGGATGTTGGGGGGAATTTTAGCAATAATGAGGTTGCAAAGCACTTGTTCATCCTTAGAGTGAGTGAGATTGGTTGCTTCACGCCCTTATCAACACATTTAATATGGTTATATCAAGGGCGGGAGAGCTGCGAGGGAGGCAGTTCATCCTTAGAGTAAAATACCAAATAGTTCATCGGACGTTTTCAAAATCAATTGTTTACACCTAAGGTTTCATAAACCGATAGACAATGGGGAACATGGGTCAAGTCTCCAGAAAACGTACAATTGGCCTTCACCAATCCTCTCAAATAACCCCAAATTTAAGACGAAAATCGGGTTCAAAATACAGTTTAACATAACCAGACAGATTTATTGAATGAATACAATACAGAATATACTCAGATATACCCAGTATTTATCATTTTTCACTCTAATTGAGCAGAATTTGATTGATATGTAGAACTGTAGATTTTCAGAAAATGCACAAACATATGAGACTGCTTTGTACAGCCATGTTCAGATGAATCAGCATGATATAAACCCTCTCACTGCCAAAGGTCCCCAATTTCCATGTATTGAGGGCAGAATTTCCTGTTGATTAGTGTGTTTTGGCAAGCAGTGGACCACCAGTAACGTTCATAGCCGCCCTAACATTGCCCCCCACTAATGGAATCATCCACCCTAACCCATGTCTAACCATCTGGATCCCCAGACTCCTGATGATGAAGTATGTAACGTATAAACAACACATTAAGAATAGCAGCACAACACATAATCTGCACCCAACCTGACTTGCTAACTGTTAATGGACAGTCTATATGGGTCAGATTTTCAGAAAATGTACAATTCACCTTCACCAATCCTCTCAAATAAGCCGAATTTCAGACGAAAATAAAGGCCAAAATACAGTTCAATCTAACCAAACAAATTGTTTGAATCAATGCAATTCCGAATATACTCGAATTTACCTAGTATTGACCGAATTGCAGCCTAGTTTAGCAGAACTTACTAAATGTGTATAGCTGTTAATTGTACATTTTCTGAAAATCTGACCCATACACAACTCAACTGCAGAGCATTATAAACGACTTTACGAGAGAAGAAGTAAGTCATAAGCTAACTATGAGCCACTCTAGGCCCAAAGATGAGAGAGTCCCTTCAAACGGAGGGAAACTGAAAGCAGAGACCATCCATTTAGGGTGATTAAGGGTCTCTGGGGAAAGCCTCTCGCCTCAAAGATTAAATCATTATATGCCGAGTCCCAGGCCAGGAAACCGATTAGCGAAGTAGGCTGACTCAAGGGCTGACATACCATTCTTATCTGATCTGAGGGTTTGTTTATGGAAACATTCTTTTGTCTGCCATGCCTTAGTTAAAATGTATCTATTTGTAGAGAAAGAGCCTCATCATCTGCGCTGACATGTCAGCAAGTAGCAATAGGCTAAAATGACATAGTAATGTGGGGATGAATGTGATGAGGGGAGAGGGCATGCAGCTAATACAGCCGTATATCACTCAGTATTATTTACTCCGTCTGTCCCGAGGCCAGAACTTTACTCCAGGGTTGAGGCCTGGGGTCAGACACTTGCTCCCCTGTCCCATGTATAACAGATGTACTATTAGTCCAGGCAATTTATGGTTTGACCCACCACAAATTGTAACAGAATTTATTTTTGCGGGAATGTGTAGAGTAAAGCCCCCTATATAACATATCAAAAATGGACATTTATATAATTGGGGGAAATTTGTCAAAATGGCCACTAGGTGGCGCTTGTTTCACGTTTTTTTAAATACTGGCCAAAATATCAATCGTACAGGTCTGTGTATATTAAACCATTTGTAGACAACAAAATGACCTTTCATTTGATGTATAACACATCTGTGTAGCCCTAATAGCTCAGAAGTTACAGAATTTTGAGTTTTCGGTAAAAAAATATAGTGTCAGAAATTATTTTTTCCAAACAAAAATACTGTGATTGATATTTGTCAGAGAGTTTCACTTACATTAAATCATTAATAGGATAGAAAGTTTACTTTCATATGCAGTATTAAACATTATTCTAAGATCAATATTTGTTGAAATATGAATTTTTTTCAAATAAATTGAATTACCTAAAAAATCACCTTTAATCTTATCTCCACATATGGGTCAATATCTCAAGTTTCATTCACTAAATTTAACTCTGTATTATTCCTAGGACCTAAGAAGTTCATATCCTTGCATGTGTATATGATAAGACCACTAACAATTAGTTTTATTCCTCACGTTTTAATTATTAAACATAATTTTTTCATATTTTTCCTTTTTTAAGGAAAATACCTTGATAAATATTTGTTGATCATTCGTTGTTTATTAAACCCACAATAGAGTGTAAAGTCTACTTAAAAACAAGGTATTGGACATAATTCTCTGATCATAATTCTTTGAGATATGAGTTTTTTAACAAATGAAACAGGAATTTACTACAAAATCACCCTCTACCCTAGCATATCTAGTTAAATATGGGTGAACTCTTAACTCATATCAAAATATCTAGGGGTAAAACATGCCCAATATTACGACAACAAAAAATGGCTGCCACTTAACTTTGAAATGCTATAAACTCAAGGCAAAATCATGTATATTCATGTATGAATACAATTTTTCCATGGTTTTGAGCATGAGGAATCTAGTAGAATATGAATAAAGTCAAGAACATCAATATTTGTTGAGTAATTGCACTGATACAGAGAAGAATTTGGGGAAAAACTAACTCAAATAGGCCTTATTTGAATTAAGATTTGTTGACTGGTGCAACTAAACTTGAGGATATATAAGACATCACCATGTCCTCTCTGTTAATTTATTTTCCATAGATAATTAAGGAAAACAATTACTAAAGAAATGTCAACATGTCATTGGATGTGCTGTATGTAGGTGCAGATTGGGTGCATGATGCATGCACCTGCAGGGTGTGTGGAGGCACATACCTACAGCTGTGGTCAGAGCCCCACCCACCCTCAGATTGGCCCTGCTCTATGTAAGAAATCAGTGCCAGCTGTCTTGAGCCGAATAGATAATTGCTGGTGTTCCCTATTGCATCCAGTGAAGTGACAAAAATATAATTCAAGTTGTATAAGGACATTCATGACCAGGAAACTAGGGAACATATTTCTGCAGTCCTAACTGTAATTCAACATTTTGTTATTGATAACAATTATCACTATGATAACTGAAAGCACTAGTGTGCTGTTTACAGTCATCATTGCAATGACCCCAACCTGGAACACATTCCAAGTTTTTTTTTCTGCAAGAACTCCTAAGACTGCTGTAGTTACCCTGACCAGCAGATGAGATTCCCCTTGAAAGCTCATCTCAGTCACACAAGAACCTGGCAAACCAGAAATTCTTCATTTACTGTATCAGGTGAACATAACTATGTGAAAGAATACAGTTGACAGTTAATTATAACACCATAGCATGGGTAAATTAGACATTTGTGCATGATAAATTCCAAGAGTGTCCATGTTGTTCAATCATGGAGTTGTACTGTCTACTGTTCATGTTTAGATTAATCATTCCATGTACAGCCTTACTTTCCTTAACTTTGGTTTTAGTGAATATTATGAGAATATATCAGATGGAAGAATTAAGAGAGTTCCCATGGACAGACAAAAGCTTTTGCAACCGATAAGTAACAAAGTTTCTATAGGAGTTCAGTACTTGGACAATCACCAACTGTTTTGACATCTTATTGACCTAGGGACAGGCTTTTATTTTCAGAAGTTTGCTAGCATGCTTGCATTACAAAACAAAGATCAGGTGTGTTCCCAAAATAGAGGATAAAGAATGGTGGAGTTGTGCTTTTGTAATTCTACACACTGAAAATGTAAAAGACAGGATCAACTCCAGTATTAGCATTATTGGTAAAGACTTGTTACATGTACTGTATGTCTCCAATACACTTACTGCAAGTACACTGATCTACATACATATCTTACCACAGAGTATACTACTTGTGTTCACCTTCCTCCTAGAGAATTGGTGATGAAAGTACAAAGATGAAATATTCTGACCTGTATCTATTGATATGCTACTTGCTTGTGACTGACTATGAAGGCTTACGTAACTGCCAAAGTGACTGCAGCAGTCTGAGGTGTTATTACAGAAAGATTAACTAAGATTATGGATATTGCAATGGTGACTAAGCAAACTGCTTTTATACCAAATGGCACTCTGTATGGTTTATAATCGTGTTGAGACAAGCTGAAAAACAGAATGAGTTTCCAAGGGATGAGTTTCATTCTTAAGCTTGTCTCAACCCAATTATAAACCATACAGAGTGCAATTTGGTATTTATTACATACTGATTTATAGATTTATTTGTTATTTTCACCTTATCAGTACTGTATTTATTGTTATTGGTTGTCGGAACAATGTCGGAAAAGTTTCAAAACATGCAAGTCAGCACTGCACAGCAGGCTCAAAGGTGCAACATCAAATTTGCGTCATTTGAGTCATATGTTACCATGACAAGCATAACAGCCCATATGTGTGATTACAAAAGCTGAAGGCACCCGAAACAGCACAGTAGTACTGATCAAGTATGTAATAACAGTCCTTATGATGGAAGTTAGGAGGACAAAAAAGTGCATTACTTAGTAGGCAATTTACAGCATAATTTTGTTCTTTATATCATTTAGTATAGTGATACAAATAATTATTTATAACTTTTGTTTTACAGTTAGGGCAACAGAAATATGTTATCTAGTTTCCTTGGTCTTAATTGCCCTTATGATATTTTTTCACTTCACAAGATGCAATTTAAGTCAGTTTTTTCCAGTTTTTTCTCTGTATCTGTACTACTACTTAACAAATATTGGTTTATTCTTAGTCCACTAGATTCCTAATTTGAGAACTAATACTGGCCAAAACCATTGAGAAATATTCTGTAGCAATTGGTCCTTGGCTAGGCCCTTTTTTGCTTAGATCTCTTGGACTAAATATAGTGTTGGCACAGATGTAGATATCAAGATAAGGGAACAGGGTGATTTTGGTGAAAATTCCAGTTTTATTTATATAAAAGAATAATATCTCAAAGAATTATGATCAGAGAATTATGTCCAATACTTCGTTTTGAAGTAGACTTTACACTCTATTGTGGGTTTAGTGTAAGCTAAGCTCACCAACAAATATTCATCAAGGTATCTTACTTCGAACATGATAAATATGGAAAAATAAGCTTAATAATTAAAAATTGACAAATAAAAATAATTGTTAGTGGTCTTATCATATACACATGCACGAATATGAACTTCTTAGGTCCTAGGAATAATAAGAGTTAAATTTAGTGAATGAAACTTGAGATATTGACCCATATGTGGAGATAAGATTAAAGGTGATTTTTTAGGTAATTCAATTTATTTGAAAAAAATTCATATTTCAACAAATATTGATCTTAGAATAATGTTTAATACTGCATATGAAAGTAAACTTTCTATCCTATTAATGATTTAATGTAAGTGAAACTCTCTGACAAATATCAATCACAGTATTTTTGTTTGGAAAAAATAATTTCTGACACTATATTTTTTTACCGAAAACTCAAAATTCTGTAACTTCTGAGCTATTAGGGCTACACAGATGTGTTATACATCAAATGAAAGGTCATTTTGTTGTCTACAAACGGTTTAATATACACAAACCTGTACGATTGATATTTTGGCCAGTATTAAAAAAAACGTGAAACAAGCGCCACCTAGTGGCCATTTTGACAAATTTCCCCCAATTATATAAATGTCCATTTTTGATATGTTATATAGGGGGCTTTACTCTACACATTCCCGCAAAAATAAATTCTGTTACAATTTGTGGTGGGTTCGGCCAAAAAAAGGCATAGATTGCCTGGACTATATGGACTACCGTAAAACCCCTATTAGAAGACCTAGCAACGTTTGGGGGATCTGTACTTGGGCCCCAAAAAAATAGGTGTGTTTCCAATTCACCCCCCACCCCCTACCTAGAAAAACCTTCCCCCACCTAAAAAAGATTTGACCATACCTGATTTTTTTTACCATAATAACCTTACTTTTTTTTTTGGATTTTTTGACAAACAAAGCTTATAAAAGCAGGAAAACATGTTTTCCTGATCCAGAATTGTCAAAAAGCACATCTCCTATGTTTAAAACAACCATTGTTATGAAATACACATTTTTTTTCAGTTCCTGGGAGGTGGTTTCCTAAAAAAACATTTTTTAAAAAAAAAAGGTTACCATCCCACCCCCATCCTAGTTTTCAGCCAGATAAATCGGAAACACACCTATTATTTTTTTGGGCTTGGTGCACATAGATTTGGGGGAAGCTTTATAGTCTAAGGTGGACTAATCATTTTCAGTCACGAATTGTATGCACGAGAATAAAATGGATTCTCGTTGGGTACACCAAACTATATTCTGGTTAAATAATTTCTTTAAAGTCATACTCTGAAATAGTTTATAGGGAACCACCCCTCAAAACTGAGGAAAAAGTTTATTTTGCAACATTTCATATTATGTTTAAACGAGAGACATCTACTTTTCTGGTGAGGAAAACTTGTGTTCTTTCTTTAATTAGCATTTTTGTCAAACTAATATTTTCTATTTTCCTTAGCCCACCGATATATTTCTAATTTATACGTCACCCACTATAAGTAAGTTCTTATGGAAGCATATTTTAGGTAGAGAGGCACAAGGCTACAGAAACACTTAGCTCCACAGGGGGTTGAGGTTCATCGTTTTTGCTATTGTGTATACAACAACGTATGAGGATAAATAAAGCTTGGAGAAGAAGGCAACACAAGCCATCCAGTGCACACCCCAGTGTTTAGACACCCACTGAGTAGACCTCTTGATGGTGCGCAATCAACTTTACATACTACCCAGATAGTAGGTAACAAAGCCAACATGCTTTACCAGTCTAGGCCCACAGATGAGAAGTCCCTTCAAACGAAGGGAGCATCACGCCTCAAACCGCAAAGTGGCATTATAATTCCATTAAGACCGCAAAATGTCATTATATTGATTATTGCCATTAGAACGCCGAGTCCTAGGCCAGGATACCGATTAGCGAAGTAGGCGTCCAATCACTGACATACCATTCTTATCTGATCTGAGGGTTTGGGCTTAGACTATTTTCACAGCAGAAGTGGGATATAATATATTTATTTATATTGTGAGGTGTGTTCCTACTTGAGAGAACATTGCCTTAAAGTGCCATCCTTGATTTAAGATCCAGATCGGTTGAAAATTTGTCACAATTGACAGCGTTCGAGCTGGTGGTTGGCCAGAGAGCTTGTGGTTGACCGTTCATTCCACATGTTGAGAAACAAACAAACACAACTGCGGGAAGGAGCAGGGGGTTTAGGGTTGGAGGGGAGATGTCCCACCGTTACAATGAAAACAGAGGTTATAGGAGGCTCAACCTAATCCGTATTAGGGTAAGATTTTCAGAAACTGTACAATTGGCAGCTGTACACATTTAGTAAATTCTGCCCAATTAGGCTGTAATTTGATCAACACTAGGTAAATTCCAGTATATTTCGCATAGCATTGATATTAGCAATCTGTTTGGTTAGGTTAAACTGTATTTTGAACTTTGTTTTTGTGTGAAATTTGGGTTATTTGAGAAGACTGGGGAAGGTGAATTATACATTTCTGAAAGTCTGACCCATTAAGTAACGGGCACCCAGTTGTAACAAGCTGTAGTCAGGATGGTGGCATAGAAATCACTGTTTTTAAAAATAATTGGGAGCTGAAACGTTTTGACTCCTCAAATGCCTTTCATGAAATTCAATCAATAGAGCGGAAAAAATAGGGGAGAAGAAAACGAACATAAATGTTCCATGACTGGTGGAATCAATGTAATTCTGGATACATGAATATTATGTCTCGCGAAAAGTTTATATCTAGGGTATCTTAGAGTAGGTGAAGACCCGGTGTTGGACACAAAACAAACCCAGATGATTCCATAACTCATATGATACTATTTACTTCAACCATAATTGCTAGGGTCTATATAGCTGTACTACACAGTCTAGGCTCAAAGCCTTTCTGATCAGATAAGAAAGGCATGCCAGTGACTGGACGCCTACTGCGCTAATGTTTTTCTGGCCAGGAGTAGGCGTCCTAATGGGATTATAATGGTATCTGTGCTGTCCCAATGGGATTATAATGGCATTTTGCGGTTTGGAGCGAGAGGCTTTCCCTCAGTTTGAAGGGACTCTCTCAACTATGAGTCTAGACTGTACATGCATACAACACATTCAAGCTAGTTTGACCTGTCAAAAAGTACATTTCCCTTGTTTAAAACAACTATTGTCATAAGGGTCTATGGAAGCAACATGAGAAGCCATACGAGTGCATTGTATGGAGAGAGCTTTGTTTAACCTGTGTACAAGTCCAAATCTGGTAGATGGGGCGCCTCTCCTACTATGTAAACATAGCCAGAGTGGCTCTTGGGCCTCTAAGCTAAAGCCAAAAAGAAAATAGGTGTGTTTCCGATTTACCCCCCCCCCCCCCCCCCCCACACACACACCTAGAAAAACCTTACCCTACCTAAAAAATGTTTACCGCCAATTACCATACCTGATTTTTTCCCCATCATATCTTACTTTTTTTGGATTTTTTGACAAAAAAGGTCATAAAAGCAGGAAAACGGGTTTTCCTAACCCGAAACTGTCAAAAAGCACATTTCCCATGTTTAAAACAACTATTGTTATGAAAATGACATTAATTTCAGTTCCTGGGAGGTGGTTTTAAAAAAAAAATAAAAAAAAGTTACCACCCCCCTACCTACTTTTCAGCCAGATAAATCGGAAACACACCTATTATTTTGTTTGGCCTAAGCTGAATTAGACAAACGGTCGAGGTGGGACAGCTTAAACATTGACAACAACTAGGTTTCTTCTACATCGCCATGTCGAAGAACGTCCAACGAATTCCTTTAACTTTAGATATCAACGAATTCCTTTAACTTTAGATACCAACAACAGTGAGCAATCCCGTGTAAGTTTACAAGTCAATACGGAAATAAATAGATATTAATTTGCAGACTTTATTATGTTGATGAATTACTATACCTTATAAAAGAGCAATAATTATATGGGTTTGTAGCGAAATATTTTTGAAATAAATAAATTCGGTATTTGAGAATAAAGAATAATGCAAAGTGCAGAATATTTACAAAATCTGCAATATAATCAATCAATCTAGCCTGAATGAATAATGAAGTTTGAAGCCCCAGTACTACCAGATCCTCCTCCTCCATGAAATGTTAACCTAATGTTTTCAAAATATCCAGAATACTTTACATACAATTTATATGTGGGTCAGATTTTCAGAAAATATACAATTCAACTTCACCAATCCTCTCAAATAACCTAAATTTCAGACGAAAATAAAATTCAAAATACAGTTCAACCTAACCAAACAGATTGCTAGAATCAATGCAATGCATAATATACTCGAATTTACATAGTATTGGCCAAATTCCAGCCTAATTTAACAGACTTTACTAAATGTGTACAGCCCATATACGCGGCCAACACGACTGAAGGCAACGTTAACATGCTGGCTCTAGGCAATGTAAATACAGGACCCAGCTGAGAAGAAATGAGCAATTTTCACACCTGGCCGAGACCTCATTACCCTGCAGCGCACAATAGCAGGCGACCTGATTAATGAAGCCTAATCTGGGTCAACAGCCTCGTTATGAAGTCTAGCACCAACACCATGTAGTACATTGTAGTAGGCTATACTATATATAGTTTTGAAACGTTTACATAACACATATTATAGTGTCCATTTACTTTTACTTTTCACATTAACTCTTCATATAGTACTATGGAAGGTTGATGTAAGCATTTGTTTTGGTCTGAAAAGAAATCTTGGAATGGTTATTATAGATCGGTGTGAGGGAATTTACTACCAGAGATATATATATTTCAGATAGCACTGATACTACCAAAATAGGTTATTCGTATTTTCCCATCCTTGTACTCCGTTTTAGTTACATAATAAATTGTCATATTAGCCTCAAATGAATAAAAAAAACTTTTTATATCAACAAAGTACGCTGCCTGGTCACTGACCTATTGCCCAAAAATGTATAAACATCGGTGGCAGCCGACAAGTTAATATATAAGTGTAAAAACAATCGTAAATGGGTCAGATTTATAACATTACTAGTGCCGACTACTAGCATTAGTACATATTTTCATTATTAAAACGCTAATCGATTCCCAATGAGTTATATAATGGAATGTGGAGTGATAATGATCATTGAGAGATTATTGATCTAAAACGATCAACATTCCTCGTTACACAATGATAGTCTATGGGAGAACGTGAGTGAGAAACGCACATTGGGTGGTGGTACGTGTAATGGGTCAAATTTTCAAAACGTGTACAATTGGCAGCTGTACACATTTAGTAAATTCTGCTAAATTAAACTGCAATTTAGTCAATACTAGGTAAATTCAAGTATATTTGGCATTGCATTGATTCTAGGAATCTGTTTGGTTCGGTTGAACTGTATTTTGAACCTAATTTTCATCTGAAATTTGGGTTATTTGAGAGGATTGGTGAAGACGAATTGTACATTTTCTGAAAATCCGACCCTAGTAGTATTGGCAGACACAGGGCAATAGAGGAGTTGCATGTTTTACTGCGCATGTCTATCACAGTGCATGCTGGGATGGATTCAGCTCAAATCTGACATACAAATATTTGGCAACATTTTTATCAAAATTTGCAAAAATGTTTTCATAAATATCATAGCTTGTATAAATGATCAATGAAAACCAAATAAATGCATGATGGGAAAGATGTGGACTTGTGTCATGGAAACATGTATAACATATAGATATTGACATTGGATCATTGATAAATAGTCCATGCGGAAGATGGCATGTTTTCTATAGATTTTAGACTGTACCATTAGTCCCGTAATTCCATGCGAATCAAGATTCAAAATGGTGGCTATGCAAATCCCCTATTGCATAATTTCCAGGGTAAAAACGCATGAATGAACCTCTTAAATATTACAGACTATGTGACAAGCGGAGAGAGGAGACTTCCAGTACACACAGAAAGGTGAGGGGGCGTAATCACTTAATATCACCTCTCATCTTGTGCATCCAACCATATGATAGTTCCCCCCATATAGAGTAGTAATTGTGACTAAGTGAAGAAAGCATTTCACTTCACTCTATGCAAATCATCTCATACAATATTATGTGATGGATATTGAACGTGGCCTGCCTCTACTATCATCGTTCAAAGCTATTATATAGAGAATAGTATTTATTATTTATAAGAAAATAAGAATGTTCTCTTCTATCCTGACTCTTAGTTCCCTATTAATATTCGGTGTACAGCCTATTGATTTATCTATAAACTTTTTGTGGAATTTAAAAAAAAAAGAAAAAAGATTAGGTGCACTGGTGAAGGAGACAAATAATGACTCCATGGGCCCCCACATGTACTGTTGTTAGACAGTTGTTATGGGGAATATAAGTAACAATTCTCTTGTAAAACAAGTCAATTGATGTAGAACTAGGATAAAAGATAAAAGAATAACAACTGAAAATATCTCTTAAAAAATATTATTCCCACCCACCCACAAGTTTTTGTTTAAAAAAAAAATACCAACAACAACTAACAACCCAGTAGTTCCTAGATCTACAGAGACATATTACTAAGACCAAAGACGGTTAACATGAAAACATGGCTCTTTACAAGACATAGTACAAGCCTTGAAAGGCGATTCATGTTATTGTATTGCTGACACAATCAACCAAGGAACAACCTCTGCATTTCAAGAATGATAGCCATAACGGTTATGATTGGGTAGGTTGCTAGTGCCTAATATAGACAAATTGATATTTATGGGAGTATGAATAGTAATAGGACAATGTAAGAGGGACTGAGGGGAAGAAGTGGTCATCATGTATAAACACAACATTAGTATTACTGACCCTGACTGACCGGTGTCCACTAATACCGACTGGTCATCCTGGTTTATTACTCCTCCAGGTGTGATATATCCATGGGTCAGATTTTCAGAAAATGTACAACTAAACTTCTATATATTCACCAATCTTCTCAAATAACCCGAATTTCAGAGGAAAATAAAGTTCAAAATACAGTTCAACCTAACCAAACAGATTGCTAGAATCAATGCAATGCTGAATATACTCGAATTTACCCAGTAGTGTCCACATTGCGGCCTAATTTAGCAGAATTTACTCTATGGGTACACCGGCCAATTGTACATTTTCTCAAGATCTGACCCATACACACATGTGTGTGGGTATATTTACATTGGTCAGTGTGCCAGCCTGAGCTGGATATTCTCACTCTCTACACACGTCTTGTAAGCTTATGTTTAGCCACAAAACTCACTCTCAGCAATACATACATGTACACATATGGAGAACATACATGTACATGTATGGAGAACATACGTGTACACGTATGGAGAACATACATGTACACGTATGGAGAACATACATGTACATACATTCGGAGAAAGGCAGAACAGCAGAGGAGATTATAGAAGGAGTGGGACGTTTTAAAAAGAAAAAAATAAGTTCAGTCAGATAAGAATGGTGTGTCAGTGATTGGACGCCTACTTCGCTAATCGGTTTCCTTACCGAGGACTAGGCGTTCTAATGGCATTATAATGACAAGGTTATGTTTAACCACAAAATCTTACTCTCAGAGATGCATGTAGAGAAAGGCAGAACAACAAAGAAGATTACAAGGGAGGTGGGAAGTTTTAAAAAGAAAAAATAAGTTATGGGTCAGGGTGTCGTCAGTAAAGGTACAATCAATAACTCTAAACATTGACTAAATCCTGCTAAATTAGACAGAAAAATGATAAAACACTAAATATGTATCTAAGTATATTTAACCAGGCTCTGAGATAAAAGAATCTGTTCGGTTATATTAAACTGTATTTTAAGCAGGGTTTTTATCTTAAACTTGGGTTTTTGAAACGATCAATTGGTGAAAGCAAATTGTACATTGTTTGATAGCCTGACACTTATAATCATATTAAATGAATTAAGGTAAACATTTTCTAGGAACAAGCCTTTCTTTTAAGAGGATTGATTCAAAATCTGCTCATTCGTGGCCCAGGGATAGAATGAACATGTTCTCACGTAATGACATAACTCTCAATGTAATCCCTACAATAAATATAGCTGTTGGCAGAGTATCTGCGTTACTAATTATTGTTATAGATCCAACCCACATGAGTCTATGTGACTAGCATGTACCCTGAAGGTCTTTACATTATGCATGCATTCAGCGACAGATTTGGTTTAAAATGACATACTTCAGGTTTTTTCCATTCCATTCCAGTCCAGCCCCAAACCCTCAGATCAGAATGGTATGTTAGTGATTGGATGCCTACTTCGCTAATCAGTTTCCTGGTCTAGGATGAGAGTGACATTTTGTGGTCTTAATGGTATTATAATGGCACTTTGCGGATTGAGGCGAGAGGCTTTCCCTCCGTTTGAAGGGACTCTCTCATCTTTGGGCCTAGACCGATTCATACACTACATACAGGGTTTAAGAAAACAAAAACCACTATAAAGTCAAGTCAATTTCATATTTTATCTAAATTTATTTTAAAAAAAAACAACAACCAGGGAATAATACCCTGTGATAATTATAAAGCCATTATCAAGGATAGATATATATTAAAGTGGCTGGAAGACTAATCTCTTCGTCAACTAATTTATCTTAATTTTCCCAAGATAATTGCAACACACACATTTGCTTTAGGGATTAGTCCTGGTCCTGGTCTAATACGGAAGTTATTTCCTGCTCAGTGCAAAGGAATTCGCTCAGGGCTCAGTGGATTAAACATAAAGTCAAAGAGAAAGAATAAACATTCTTATCCTGGTAGATGTTTACTGACATTATGACTCAGTGTATAGCACCACAAACACTGACACAGTCTAGGCCCAAACATGAAAGAGTCCCTTCAAACGGAGGGAAAGCCTCGTGTTTCTAACCAGTGTCATTATAATTCAATTAAGACTGCAAAATGTCATTATAATCCCATTAGAAGCCTAGTTCTAGACCACTAAACCGATAAGCGCAGTAGGCGTCCAATCACTGACATACAATTCTTATGTGATCTGAGGGTTTGGACCTAAACTGGACATATTTTATCTCAACTTATAAGAAGAGCAATCCACATCAATAGTAGGTCCAAACTTGCTTTTCAATTCTGAGAAAAAGAGATTTTTTGTCTAAAATTCTTCTCCAAGCCCAAAAGCGAACTGAGCCAGATAACATTGACAATGTTATCTGGCTCAGTTCGCTTTTGGGCTTGGATTTGTGATCAACATGATTGGGGTTTACCAATCAGGGTTTGGGGGAAGCGGAGGGGCTGAGCGGTCGGTGGGTTTGGACCCAGAGGTTGTGGGTTCGAATCCTTTTCATCTTCTTTTAGCTTGATTGCTTTCAACTTCCTTGATCTCATAGAGATTCAATGCACAGTGAGAGATTCAAGTACAGATGATTCCAAAAAGTACAGATCCAAAAAGGACAGATTAATCATGAATCAAACACCCGTTCCTTCCCTTTATTTCTCTATTAAACATTAACCACACAAAACATTTATTAAGATCATATCATAAAACCCCTCTTCAATCTGTTCTGTACATTAGAATGATAAAAGAATGCCAGAAAACACAGATAAGGTTTAAACAAAAAGGTTGATGCTACTTGAACCAGGAAACCATGAACCTAAGCTATAAAACATATAAACCCTAATGGGGTGACCTGGTGGATGGGGGGCAAGACTTCTCCCCAGACGCTCGATCCCGGGGTGATCCTGATACTAGGCGTGGGAAGCGGGTGACTAGGGAAGGAGGTGAGCCAGATCATGGCTTGGGGGAGGGGGGGCGATGAAGGGGGGGGGGGGGGGGGGAGAGAGATACCCTCTACTTCATAGTAAACTTCTCTCCGACATGACTGACTGTGAGTGGACCTCACAAACATCCATTAAATTGATAAAAGATTGCGCCAGCACATATTATTTATGAGCTGCATTATTCTGCACATAAACTTGTGTGAAAGTGAGGTATATGCACGTATAAGGTTTTGACTTTCCTTTGTAAATATATGGTGCACAGATACACTGTCCTTTAAGGATTATCTCCTATGAGAATGGGGATTTTAGAGAGAGAGGACGGGGAATGCTTGCTTGCTTATATAAATACTTGCTTAGATGTTTCTCGGGGTCAGCCGAGGGGGCCCTTGTCCCTCTGCTCCCCGGGGGAATGGGCTTATATATTTTGTTGCCACTTTGTCGAATTATTTGGCTTTGGCTGTGGCAATCCTAGTGTTTAAGCAGTGGCTTAAATGACATTTAGGCTCCAAGACCCGTCACTGTGTGTTTATGTATTGATCCAGTTCTCCACTTCACCTGGTGCGGAGAATCCCTCACTGCATCCTTTCCTGTTTTAATTTAGGGGAAGAAATAGGCGTGTTTCTGATTTACCCCCTCTACTTAGGAACTATCAAAAGCCACATTTCCCTTGTTTAAAAGAACTATTGTTATAAAATAAGATCTTTTTTTCTGTTCCTGGAAGGTGGTTACCTAAAAAAGATGACCACCCCCTACCTAGTTTTCAGCCAGATAAATCGGAAACACACCTATTTGTTTGTCGGCCTTATTGGACAAGTGTGGGCTTGGATCCTGCAGCACCAGCGTTTTAACCCCCGGCGAGTCACAGTTCTATGGTTCACCCCCACACACCTATAATTGATCTATATGAGTCAGATTTTCAGAAAGTGTACAATTCACCTTCAAAAATCTTCTCAAATAACCCAAATTTCAGACGTTAATCAAGTTCAAAATACAGTTCAACTTAATAGACTGGGCAACAGATGAGAAATTCTCAATCCTAGGGGCATTTTTGAGTACAAAGGTTCATCAGCACTTTTCTGGTTAATTTGGGTGTGCTAAACACGAAAATCACTGTTGGCAAGCTGACATCTGACTCCTTCCCTGTCAAAAATCAAAAACAAAAATGGCTGCCATTCAGTTTTTAGAAAAATCATAAAACACACATATATAGTCATGTGATACCTCAAAATGATGGAAATTGAGAGGACAATCCATTTTACCCACTTACCTGCATGTCACAACAATGTGGTTACCATGACAACCAAATACCCACACATAGTATGTGTTCCCGATGTGCATTGGAAAATCCGCCAGTGCATGCAAAAGTGCATCTGACCAGTCACAAAAGTGCAATCCTCTCAAAAAAGCAGTTTTGCACCCGATTCTGCACCTGATGCAACGTGCATCATCTGATGCTCTTCATTATGCATATCAAAATGATGCATCTAAATCGGGTGTTAATGCCCATGCTGCATGCAGTTAAATTTTTTAACAAGTGATAAACATACAAAGATGTGTATTAAAGCAGAATATTTCGGCTTGTACTGTATATGGTGAGGTCTTTATGACAGCCGGCCATCATGCCACTCTGTGTTTTGTCATGTTTTTTCCCACACATTTATATGTTATGTGTCACAAGAAAATGAGTAACAAGTCTGAAAACCCATATTTTCCAAAGATTTCTAGGTTTTGAATCTCTTCATTTTTGCGATGTTTAGCACTGATAGTAGTAGCAATTCATCTGCCAAATTCCAAGACACTATATTGAACAATCAAGAACGATAGTTACTCAGCAAACTAGGTCTAACACCTATCGCAGATGCATTCATTTTTACCATCATTAGAATCCACTTGATCTCATCTTTACAAATAATATTCCCCAGTCTCTCTCTCTCTCTTTCTCCTACTCTCTCCCCCGGTCTGCCCCTAATTTTTGTCTTTCATAGTCTGTCTGTCTGTCTGTTTCCTCTCCTCTCTGTCTGGTTCTCTGTCTGTCTTGCAGTCTTATAGATATCTGACAATGTTCATTGTATGAATAATAGTTGTGTTTCGATTTTCATATACATTTTTGTTCGAAATAGATGATCTTTTGGTTGGATGCCACACACACACTATAATTATGATGAATACTTATGAATTATAAACGTCTACCCAAAAATCTTGTTTTCGTAATGAACCTTTAATTGTGAATCATTTGTATGAAGTAACTCCCTCTCTCTCTCTCCCTGCAATGCATTCTCTCCTATTCCACATACATATATCACAAACATACCATAACAATGAAAGTCCCTTACTGACTGCATCATAACTGAGTCTCTTACACCTGGTCAGTAGTGCATCATTGGGAGCATCAGCACCATGTTCATGAGTCGGGTCCATATAGCATATTGTATTCATTTGAGAATCTCATATATTCATCTATATAACCTAAACATTCTCAACACTTTAATCATAAATATTAGTTAAAACCATATCCACGCCTACAACTACCATAACATTATACAACACAGTGAATCCACAACAGTCCATAATACCTGGCACTTCACACTCACCTGGCATTCACACTCACTAGCTGTCGCACATCTGACACTGCATTCCCTGACACTCATATTCCCTCTAACACTGAGTCATAGAAACCTCTCTACACAAAACTAAACTTGAATGTTGAATCAATAAAAATATTACTTCACAATTTCTCCCTTGGATTTAAGTTCTCCTTTTATAAATCCCTTCCCGTTTTTTAACTGAAATTATATTACTACCTGAATTATGCCAATACCATGAGTTTTGAGGAATATTTTAATCGATACTCTATGCTGAGTATGCGTAACGTTTACGCACGGCGATAACGCTCTCTGTGTTGGAGTGAGATCGAAAGGGTGCATATGGTTAAATTCCTCATTTCCTTAGCTTTCTGTAGGTATAAAGTTTTCCATATTAACCAAGTCTCCAAGGTATGAGTGTACATTAGAGTCCTATCATCCTCAGATAGAATTATTATTGATAACCTAATGTTGCCATTTTATGTGAAATGAAATAATATGTGATCTGTTACTGGAAAATCAGTCACAAGTCGCACAAAAATTTTAAGACACAACAAAAACGTGTTGTAACTTTGTTGTTATGCTGTAATTGTTAAATTCCTGAATAAATACATTTGCACCAAGAAATATTGCTATGAGGTATTTCTAAGACAAAGGAAACCCAATTTTGATATAACACATTGATACTATGAATGATTAATGCAGCTTGGATGATGGTAGACTTGAAAATAATACCAGTAATCATCCTCAATACATGGTACATCTCTTCATTCATAGGCTTGCTATTGTGCGACTTGTTTTCACCAGGTGGTGGCACTTGTTTTTCGCTAGGTGGCGTGACAGGTCACCGCATTGTATTTATAATTTCTTTAACAATAAAAGCACTGCTAATGCACTTATGTGGCATTTATACTCTATAGATATAGCCCGCCATATACTTATAAAGTGGTATTCCTTGATAGTTTATTTGTATAATGTATTTGTATGATGTTGGAAATGTCGTAATCACAACACCCATATGATTGTACATATGATTATGGCTAGTAGGCTGGGACTCAGGCTTTTTTCTCAAACAACAAAAGTGTTTTCTGCCAGTGTGCGGCCCGACCCATCACTGACTGGAACCCACCTGTAACAACGCAGCAAAGGAAATGGTAATCATGGTAGGAAAACTGATGTTTGCCAACTAAAATCAAGGTGACATGCAAGATTCTTTAAGAAATATATAAGGAATTTTTTTTATTTCTTTATTTGTGGCCATTTCTTCAATACCATTCATACCTTATTACTGCTCATTTTACCTGCTTAAAAATATCGGTTTAACAGAGCATTGAAAGTGGCTAGCTGAGTACATAAGGACTGCATTCTAAAACCTGGTAAATAGTGCATCATTGAGTGCATCTGGAGTGCATTCATAAATCGGGTCCATAGAGCATTAAAAATCAAGTTATGAGCCTCACAACCATTTACGATTTCCACTGGTAAAGCACCAGGTGAGAATCAGGTCAACATGGCCAGTTCAAAACCAGGTTATAAATGCAATCCTGCACAACGGGTTTTTCACTCATTTTTTGACAAATATCATAAAAAACACATATATGGTCATGTGATACCTCAAAATGATGGTAATGCAGAGGGGAATCCATTTCTGATATTCTTGTTGTTAGGACATGTCATAGCATAATACAGCATATCATAACAACAACATTTGAATAAAAAGTCCATACATTCCTGGCTATAACATCATAGTTCAACCAGTTGAAGAACTACCATGTGTATGCACCTAAGTAGTACATCAATCTGATTGGATGCAATATCCTTCTACTAAGCTCTCCCTATATGCTAACAGAAGGTTATAGATTCATGGAGGCAATTCAGAGACTAGAAATATATACAATTGTACAAATCAGAGTTACAGAGAAATGCACCAACAATCGAAATGACAAAAATCAGTTACATGCCCATCATCCAAGCACCTGCCCATGAAGTGGACATACTTAACACTCAGGTGCATCTATGTATCAGAGCAACTTGGCAAGTATTATACTGTAGTAATGGTTGATTAGGCCTTAGTTAGTCACTTGATGGAACTTGATGGAACATTGAGGTATCAGCTTCATCAGGAGATGTAGTCACTCTAAAGAATGCTGACATAAATTAGCTTATCTCTGACTTTGCAAATGAGAAAGCAAATGAGAACATTAATTTTCTGTACTGGTGGCAGAACAAGAACATGGTTAGGACTCTTCTACAGGTAACAAGAGCCTACTGTGATGCTGACTTGCACCTCCACATTGAGGCCTTCAAGAAGATGCTACCATATTTCATATGGTATGATCATACCAACTATGCAAAGTGAGATTCCGTCTCCCTAGCAGAGATGGGCAATCTTCCACTTCATGTACTGACCAAGTTTGAACATGGAAACTTCATTGTCAAACTTTCTGACAGACTGTTCAACCAGGTAGATGCTGACCATGCACTGTAGTGGATCAACAAAGTAGAGAAATGTGCTGATGGAATTGTAGGCATCACCAAAACTAGATCGATTCTGAACAGAGGGGCACGGTCCTACAATCTCTGTACCCACATCAGCATCACTGTATATGCCAACTACAATGTTGAGAAGAATGATATTGTTCTCAAGAAAGTCAGCCAAAACATATGGAAAGACATAAGGATGAGGATCGTTTAGTAGACCAACTTGCTAATCTTGGATTCTTCTCTGCAATGGAATTCTTACATAATCTGGCAAACAAAGATCTTGTGACAAGTGCATTTCAGAATGCAAAACTACAGTACTTATATCCCAGGGGACAATTAGAAACATCAGTGTCAATGAGGCTGATCGAAACGCTAAGGGAGTTGGATTGGAAAAAGTATGAGAACATTCTCCCTGGCAGAAGACAATGATAATCTACAAACTGGTAATAAAGACATCTTGATTGATTGACTAACTGAAAACATCCCCTGTCCATCTGCTGTTGCTGGGATTTCAGATTCAACCCTCATTATAGATGGTCAGGCATTAATCAATGCACTTGGAAACTGGATGGAGCCACTACCTTTGAGGATTACACAGATGTCTTTACTGATACTGTTCTGAAAGTAGGAAATACATTTGGAAGGATGTTATTAGTGGCAGCTTACCCAATGGTGAGGTGAAAAGTACTATCCCCCTTAACCATGGTCCTCTTGTAGCAGAGCATGACTAAGCAGACACTACTCATTCTCCATGCCATCCATTCTTCTTCAAATGTATATTCCAGTGCATGAGTTTATACACAATATCCCTGAAGGTCCCTGCTAGCATTTTCCTGCCTTCCATACCATAAGAAGGTCAGACACATCATTCATAGCAAACCACAGACAACAAACCATGTACAATGTGTTTCTTGAACAACATGACTTACTCCATGAACTTGGAGTAAACTGGAACTCAGCCAAGATATGGTATCTTAGTTGAGAAGTTCTTCTGCTATGTACAAGATGCCAGGAAATCTGGGAAGATCAACATGCCACTGAGGTGTGATGACAGATGATATATTTATCCCTTCTTCTCCTTTCTGTATTTGTATGCTTGGTGAGAAATAAAAGTTCTATAATAATAATAATAAGGAGCAACATCAATTGATAATGCAAGGCTACTTCTGTTCAGAAAACTGTATAAGACAGAAGCATTGCTATCCACTGCTGATGCACTTATGCTGCATATTCATTGTGCCCATTACTAAGCCCTGGTCTAGAACTTTGCTCATATGGTTTATCCTAATATTTCTAACCCTACAACACTTGGGTGGAAACAAAAGGACCAGCAATGTGTGCCCATCCTTATGACCAAAGACGCTGTAGCTGATGCTTGCATATCACTGATATCAAGTCAATGCAAGACTGGGAATACAAATCAACATTGAGGTTGCAGGAAAACTATTCTACCATGCACTTCAAAACTATCAGTGTGATAAAAATGCAGGTGTCTACTGCAACATAAGGGAATAGACACAACACTATATGAAAGCCGACTTGCGACCATTTCTCTGTACATCTGATTCTTTACAATTGTATATATTTCTAGTCTCTGAATTGCCTTCATAAATCTATAGCCTTCATAGCAATATTGATATGCCAATGATATTGCATGCAATCAAGTTGATGTACTACTTAGGTGTATAGGCACCATACACATGGCAGTTCTTCAACTGGTTGAACAATGATGATATAGCCAGGAATGTATGGACTTTTTATTCAGATTTTGTTGTTATGATATGCTGTAATATGCTATGACATGTCCTTACAACAATGAGAATATCAGAAATGGATTCCCCTCTGCATTACCATCATTTTGAGGTATCACATGACCATATATGTGTTTTTTTATGATTTTTCCCAGAAATGAGTGAAAAATACATATTATCTGTGGATATTTGGTTGTCATGGTAACCACATTACTGTGACATGCAGGTAAGTGGGTAAAATGGATTGTCCTCTCAATTTCCATCATTTTGAGGTATCACATGACTATATATATGTGTGTTTTATGATTTTTCTAAAAACTGAATGGCAGCCATTTTTGTTTTTGATTTTTGACAGGGAAGGAGTCAGATTTCAGCTTGCCAACAGTGATTTTCGTGTTCAGCACACCCAAATTAACCAGAAAAGTGCTGATGAACCTTTGTACTAAAAAATGCCTCTAGGAGTATTAAGAGTGATGTTTAGGTGGATTTTGCCTAGTCTATAACCAAACAGATTGCTAGAATCAATGCAATGCCGAATATACTCGAATTTACCTAGTATTGACCAAATTGCAGCCTAATTTAACAGAATTTACTCTATGTATACAGCTGCCAATTGTACATTTTCAGAAAATCTGACCCATATAAGAGCAGAGTTTGGCTGAAGGCCTGACCAGTGGGAGGTGTGTGTGTGTGAGGGCGAGCTGCTCCTCCCATTCACACAACATATACCACCTGGCAGGGATCCAGCTCACACCTGCTCCTCACTTACTCAGTGTATCATTTATAGCAGCAGCAGTAGAGTGACTCTACCTGTGTTAGGGCACCAGCCTTTAACCCTCCACTATAGGGAATAGAGTGACTCTACATGTGTTAGGGCACCAGCCTCTAGCCCTTCACTATAGGGAATAGAGTGACTCTACCTGTGTTAGGGCACCAGCCTTTAACCCTTCACTATAGGGAATAGAGTGACTCTGCCTGTGTTAGGGCACCAGCCTTTAACCCTTCACTATAGGGAATAGAGTGACTCTACCTGTGTTAGGGCACAAGCCTTTACTATAGGGAATAGAGTGGCTGGGCTCTACCTGTGTTAGGGCACCAACCTTTAACCCTCCACTATAGGGAATAGAGTGACTCTACCTGTGTTAGGGCACCAGCCTTTAACCCTTCACTATAGGGAATAGAGTGACTCTACCTGTGTTAGGGCACAAGCCTTTACTATAGGGAATAGAGTGGCTGGGCTCTACCTGTGTTAGGGCACCACTGTCTCTGCACTATTGGACTAAAGAAATTTAAGGCTTTTCAAGGCTTTGCAAGGCCCATTTTAGTGATTTTCCAGGCCCATATCAATGATTTTTCATAACCAGGTTAAGAAAGTTACCTAGATGATGGGGGGACCGTAGGTATTGCTTTTCATTGGCCAATGATGTATTCAACAAGTTTTATACATCCAAATTGTTTTCTCGCCTCTGCAAATTATAATTAAAATTATTTTTTTCATTTTACCCATAGTCAAGGAACATTCTGGAAGACCAGGGAATTCTTTTTCTGATGTATGGCTCCTATTAATGTGTACCTCTCTTTTAGGTTTGTTTCACTCCATTTGTAGAAGGGGAAATCTTCACACTAGGGTGACATAGAAACTACGATTTCTCCGCAGATGAAATATGTCCACATTGATTAAAAGAGAACATTGTCCTGGGCTAGGATTGAGACGTAAGACAATGAGTAACATGATATACTAGACAAGAGTAGGACAGCACAATCCACTTCTGCTGTCTCAGCTGGGATCCATACACATCCATGACAATACACAGTCCCTCAATGAATCATTTACCAATATTCAACTCTTTCCCATGATTACAAAGATGTTTATTATTATAGGTCCTTTAGATTATAGAAAACTTAACACAAACATCCTTAAAGTAGAAATAATCTCTGATGTGTGTCATTAGATTGGTAGACTCATATTTCTTCTACCACATCCCATCACTGACAAGGTTTTAACGTTCCTTGAAGGACACCAGTACAAAGGAAGTTTGGTTAAATTTTAAAACACTTTGCAGCACGGTAATAGGACGGCAGGACATGACCCTGCGACCCACGTAAACTAGTGATTCCTCTGCTGTATATTTGTCTGTCCGTGTACGGGTCAGATTTTCAGAAAATGCACAATTCACCTTCCCCAATCTTGTCAAATAACCCAAATTTCAGACGTAAATCAAGTTCAAAATACAGTTCAACTTAACCAAACAGATTGGTTCAATCAATGCAATGCCAAATATACTCGAATTTACCTAGTATTGACCAAATTGCAGCCTCATTTAGCAGAATTTACTCTATGTGTGCAGCTGCCAATTGTACATTTTCTAAAAATCTGACCCGTACATGTAATAGGGGCAAACAAGACCTGGGCTATTTCTATCAACAGGAAAGGCATCTCTGAATGACTGTATAAGCATTGTGAGGCTTTGGAACGCTGGCCTTACTTTGACACCGGTGAGGAGCGAAGGGTGCACTTTTGCCCTTCCCACCTCGCAAAATGTTGACTCTTTTCACAAGTTCAGCCTCTTAACGAGTGGCCCTGAAACCCAAGGTTATCGGCAGTGGACGTTCAGAGAGGTTTGCTCGAGTGTTACTGAATGAACGATGTGTGGACGTCCTTTGTACACACGTTTTGTAGTATAGTATGTCCTTTTATATCTGTGGGTGGGTTGAACGTTTCCAATCTTGGGGCATTAACAGAAATAACCTGCTTGACTAGACAAGATTATATGGGGGGAGATCGCTGCTATATGTGTCAGATGTGTACCCGGAAAATGAGTCACAAGTCGCAAAATTGATAGTTTTCAAAGTTATTTATTTCACAAGATCTCTATGTTGGAATGTTCTAATTTTGTAAGGGTTTAGAGCGTTAAGTCATATGCATACATACGTGTACAAAATAAAAATATCAAACTTAAAATATAAAAATACTTATTTGATGCCTACTGTTTACACAGATCTCATCTTTTCAAATACCGTATGGTGATATCTCAAAATCTATTTCTGCGATTTATGACTAATTTCCTTGTGATACATCACATAATATATAAATCAGGGGACCCTGGAACCTCTCGGTGGAAATAATATATATCTCCAATGCAAACTTATACCCATATAATAGGAATAAATGGAATATATCATACCCTGTGTATTAGAGCTCTAAACAGACGCACTCATCTAAACATGTACAAAGCGACTGGAGACACTGTCCCAGTACAGATGAATAGTTAACACCAAAAGCTGGCAAAGAATGGAATACCGCATCACTGGCTCCAAGTTCTTGATGTTCTTAATTCAGTCGTAAATATGTTGTACATCATACAAGAGAAGTGTGGTAATATGTTTTGTGGTGGTTACACAATTCCTTCTTCCTTGGTTACATGATCACAGTAAATTGAGTAAGTATGGGCTCCACCTATCTCAAAATATACAAGTGTAGCATGCTGACAGCATATCCAGTCTAGGCCCAAAGATGAGAGAGTCCCTTCAAACAGAGGGAAAGCCTCTCGCCCCAAACCGCTAAGGGCCATTATAATTCCAGTAAGACCGCAAAATGCCATTATAATCCCATTAGAACGCCTAGTCCTAGGCCAGGAAACTGACTAGCGAAGTAGGCGTCCAATCACTGACATACCATTCTTACCTGATCTGGGGGTTTGGGCCTAGACTGTATCAATATGTGGTATATAATGTTCGTGACAAAGATTTGATCGTCCAAATGTTATACATATGAAAGAAGATATTATGATTTTGTTATCTAGTTTTTTATTTAGAAGATGTCTGCAAAAAGTAGGAATGATTTTCTTCTTTCAGATCAAGAGAGCTGATTTGTATACATGTATATACTCAACACTTTTTCCACAGGTTTCATTCCTGAGAACGTACATTGGCATCACGCAATCTGTGGGTGTTGGTAACTAAAGTGTGAAAAGCTTCGTTGCGACATGATAGCATTGACATCGGTATTCGATACATGGAATCTGATAAACGAGCAGAGGAAGATCGGGTTCCTGGATCATGGGTGACCAACATGTTTCAGAATCTAGTCTGTGTACCTGATCAGTACAAGGACATGGCTTAACATAATAAACCTATCCAAGGAAATCCGGCGATCACCAAGAAACAAAGATCTGAGATAAATACCCTTTCTCACGGTGTTTACTTTAGATATTTTCGATGATAAACTTTCCTATAATCAAACAAGCTAACATCTACAACTACAACTCCGTACAACTTTATACACCGCCTCCTCCTACTGTTCCTCTTCTTATTCTCCAATGCACTCTTAGATTTTTGCATTACTTTTAATCTGGTTAATTAAAACAGTCCTTTATAAACAGTCATATTCAAAAACATGGCATGTATACATGTTTAACCAAGTCAACTTTTGATTTAAAAAGTAATGTTTTCTGTTCGTCGGACGATATCATTACACTATATGATATAGTCCGAGGTACATAAAACATTACTTTTAATTTTTAAATCAAGAGTTGACATGGTTAAGTTAATCAAAGGGTGGTTATCACGTTGGGCTGTCAAAGAGGAGTGAGTATTCAGCCGAGAGTGAGTACAAGACGTTACGGGTACAATGGGAAGGGTAAGAGTATGCCAACTGGTCCTTTCGTGCTCCCTGACCCAGAAATCTCAATAGTACAAGGGTTGACATGTTTCAGTGGGGTGGGCTCGAGCATGGAATCCAAAGGTGTAATGAGAAATGGCCTCGGACGAGGCGGGTGGGCAATGGCATCGGCGTAGGGAGAATTATCAGACCGAAAGTCGGATGGCAATGAATACTGGACATTTGGTATGTGAGTCCATATGGGTCAGATTTTCAGAAAATGTACAATTTGCCTTTACTAATCCTCTCAAATAACCCACATTTAAGACAAAAATGAACTTCAGAATGCAGTTTAACATAACAGTTGGGATGCGATCCCAAATATACTCAGATATACCCGGTATTCATCATTTTTCAGCCTAATTTAGCAGAATTTCCTAAATAAGTAGAGCACCCAATTGTACATTGTCTGAAAATCTGACCCATACACACAATGCCAAGGCACCAACAGAAATTGTATGATTATAAAACGCATCTATTTAAAGATTTTATTTTTGGGTGTTATCGAAATAGGAAACGAGTTATTTTCGACGGCTTATAGAATAGTGGATGTATGGGACAGGGTCATGAGGGTGAATTTTCAAAATAGTCTTAACTAAGGCAGTAACAGGACATTTAAAGTGAATTTATGGAATAGAAATGGAACATAAAAGGGACAATAGTATATCCTGCATATATATATATCCAAGTTGTTAGCCATTGATTTTCGTTGTAAAAATCGAAATCTTTAAAGACAATTGCCCAGACAGGCCCAGCCTGATGTGCAGATTGTGATGAGATAAGACATAAGCTGAGGGACTTGGTGCTAGTCTAGTTAAAGACGTAGGCTACACAATACGTCATTGTGTCTAAGTGTAAAGTTATCAAGGACAATAGGTCATTCTGGCCACCCATTGTGGAACTGCGCTCCCTATTCCCTCTCTATCCTCCAAGGCTTAGCTGACTTCTCACCAGGGAAAGGGCATCACAAATATCTTCCAACACATAAATTTAACTCACGTTAAAGACTAACACACATGCAATGATCCAAAACCCATTTAGAATCACACCCAATTTCACAATAACTATAACTTCTCGCTAAAACAATAAAGTGGTAATGTTTTTTGCATAAAACGAGGGTGTTAGGGCTGCCAGTGCACTCAAATCGGGTGCTCTGTAAACAAGCACACGTGCGATTCATAAACTCCTTTTTCTTGTGTTTGTTGTTTTTTTCATTAGTGTTTCTTTTACTGCTTCTTGCCCGGGGCAGATGTGGTTCTAGTTACCAAATGTACCTGGATCCTCGCACCGAGGGATCATCCCCCACCAACAACTCCACACCCACAGGCAGACAGGCAGACACTTCTGCACATGGGTCAGATTTTCAGAAAATGCACAATCTTCAGATCTTCACATTGAGTAAACTCTGCATAATTAGGCTGTAAAATGGTCAATACTAGGTATATCTGAGTATATTTGATATTGCCTTGATTCAAACTATCGGTTTGGTTAGGTTGGACTGTATTTTGAACCTCATTTCTGTCTGAAATTAGGGTTATTTGAGAAGATTGGTGAAGAACAATTGTACATTTTCTGGCGACTTCACCCACATGTGTTAGTGTTCAGCCCGTCTCTATCTCCACTGAGCATAGGGAAACAACCCTGCCTGTTTGACCACATGTACAGCAGCCCCTAACCTGTTGATGTAGGATCTTTAACTAAAAGGAAATGTCACAATCACCTCTAAAACCATGACATGCAGATGGCATCGATCTATATTAGACACAGTCTTAGTCTCTAGGAACTTGGCACAGTTCTAGATCATAGAGATATGAGAGAATAAGTGCTTTGTGTATTTCTTTCAGGAAGGGAATACGACACCTGAATGAAATACTACTACAAGAATCTAAGTTCAGCAAGTATATATAATAATGTGGCTTCAATTCATGCTTTGCTATTATCGCCTCAAGCTATTCGCGTTGATTCAATCAACCCTGTCGTCGATGGGTCAAATTATGACTCTTTGCTACGAGAATAAACCGAAGAAAATCAAATAATTTTCGAGGGCGTTTATGACGAATTCTTTTAGGCGATAACGATAACGTCCATGTCTATGATTTGACATGTTTATAAACTAAGGTTTTTTTGGTTTATATCCGAAACTTATAGACTAGTATCAAGTCTCTCAGTCCAACTCAATAAGCACACATAGCATAGGCCTTACTGATCGTTGGAAGATCGCTGAACATAGGTTTAATTCCTCAGTCGAGGCTGTAGTGACTCTAATATGATAGTTTTAATTGTTTTTCCTAGTTTTGTTAAAGAAACAAAAAGAATTAAAGATATCCCATACAAGTTTACCGAAACTTTTTAAAGTAAAAAACCTCTATCATTTCCAATTTAGAGTTCCAACACGAGGCAGTCACAGCATACACACTTTTTTTTATATAGGACGCTTCTTTTACATAAATTATTTTCTGGAGGAAAATCATGCCCGAGCACATTTGTATCATGAACAGAAGTCTTGTATTTCCAAAGGGTATTTGGCTGGCCCTAATTCATTCTCTGAACCTACCTTTTCTTTGTACAAAAACCCTGAGTATTGGTTTGGCTGTGGTAATAGCTCTGTGAAAGTTGTCATCATTGTTGATTGGTAAAAGATCCCCATGCAGGTCAGTGTAGGTGAGGACGAAGGGAATGTTTGGTATCCGATGTACCGTCTCTATTAACCTCTCGAAACCTTCAAATCCAGTGGCTCTCTGTGGGTCCAAACTAAAGCGTCGAAACTCTGCATCGAACTGCAACACACCAAAGATACATTTGTATTAATTTCATTTATGTCATCATATAAGTAGTGCATATTTAAACACATTTAGGGCTAGAAATGAATGCCATAGGTTTTTTTTATCATGATAACATTTTATAACGAAATGCGGGTCAAAATTATTCACCTCCAAAAATGAGAATACCCATGCAGTTAGTTTTCTCATGTAATTTTAAGTCAAAATCATAGGATTAAGCGGGGATTTTTCAAAGTAATTGATCTATTATTTTTTTAAGTGTTAAATTTATTAAGGCACGCGCTGGAAACCTGGATACAATCCAGATAATATGCTCTACCGATTGTAGTTACAGTTACAGTATCAACAAAGGATTTTACTCGATCAATATTATAAGTTTGTCACGGTTCTTTTTTCAATAATATAACTCGTTTTGCCTCATCCATTATCAACAAAGGGAATTGACATAATACAAACCAAAGTTAGGTCTCTGTATCCTAATGCTCAATGGTAAATATATGCTAGCTAAATGACAAGTAATTTAAAACCAGCTGCAGAGAACGCAGCCAAACTATTTAGGGAAACATTTGCATTGTGATCACAACGCGATCCAAGCCATAGTCAAAGCAATCGGACACCTGATAATTAGATTCCAGATCAAAGAGAAAAATCACTGGTTTCAAGCCTGTTGTTAGGCCAAACAAAAAAATAAGTGTTTCAGGTACCTAGAAAACCTTCCCCTACCTAAATTATTTTTAACCATACCTGATTTTTTTTAAACAAAAAAAAAGCTAATAAAAGCAGGAAAACAGGTTTTCCTAATATCCGGAACTGTCAAAAAGCACATTTTCCTGGTTTAAAACAACTATTGTTATACAATAGACATTTTTTTTCAGTTCCTGGAAGGTGGTTTCATAAAAAGAATATAAAAAATAAAATTAAAAAAGTTATCCCCTCCCCCTACCTAGTTTTCAGCCAGATAAATCGGAAACACGCCTATTATTTGTTTGGCCTTATGATACGGAGGTGGTTCAGAAGCAGTGTTTTGTATTCTAGACTGGTCAGGGGCATGGAATGTTATGACATTAACGTGCTTACTCAAGCGTAACACTTCCCCACCTGCTTCACATAGGGGAGCTAATAGAGAGGCGAAGAAGACCAAGGTAAAATCATTGTTATTTCCCACAAGGGACCATTGGTCATTTCATGTTACAACCCCCATGGGGGTTATATCAATGGCTGAACAATCACTGTCAAAATGATCCGTCTAAAAATAGTTTGTCCAAATGATGACTCACCGATTAACACAATAGATGTATACGAGCCATTGAATACATCAAAACTGTACTAAGCGTACCGTGTGTTAATTCATTTTACATACATAGAGTCTTATCTGAATGACTATCCAATATGAATCATTATCATCATGTGCAGACATGCATGATGAGTCTGTTTCAATTTTTTTAATTTTTTTTTTAAAGATTTTATTTATCCAGCATCTCAAGACATGAATCACATTAAAACAGTCGAGAACAGGTAACACTAGTAAATTGTGGCCTTCTACCTGCTGCTGCAGTCTACATTTTAACAGGTTTAGAAAAATTTAACTAACACAACTATCTAATACATTCAAGGGATGATACAACACATGGTAATACACAATGATAATAAGTTGAATAGTGTGATACAATACAATAATTATGAATTTAGATTAGTCACGTCTAGTCTAGTTCACCCAGTTGTACTACTGGGTCAATGTATTGTGATTGCGATTGTAATGCAGTTGATTATGATTTTTGATTTTTGATTTTTGGCGCCCTCTGGCATTGTACTATGTCAATTTGGAGACATCAAGACTCAGACTCAAGACTCAGTCTACTAGGATCGAAGTCTCTCAGATAAGGGTTGTATGTCAGTGATTGGACGCCTACTGCGCTAATAGTATTTCTGGCCCAGGAGTAGGTGCCCTAATGGAATGGTATTTAATATGATGGTATTTTTATGGTCCTAGCTGGTATTTTGCGGTTTGGAGCGAGAGGCGTTCCCTCAATTTAAAGGGACTCTCTCAACGTTGAGCCTAGACAGTCCAATTTTTTTTAAAGGCATTTATATATTAAATGAAGGTATAGATAATAGTAAATATGGAAGAACACATCTATGATAGAGCAACGCATCGAATGTACATTGCATATATATATATTGTTGCTGTTATCTTTATTGGTATCATCACATTATTTGGGCTGATCCTGCACAACTCATCATTTTGCATTTGATATATTGATTTGATGTTATAGTTTATGCAAAGATATACTTTTTCAATTTCGATATTTCGACAAAGATAAAGCATCGGCAGACGAATGATAAGAGGAGGCCCTGGTTCCTGAGTAGTAATGTCTAATGCGATGTTAGCTTTTTACTTGTGAGCATAGGAACTCGATTGCCTAATCAACAAACTAATAACAGGTGGAGAGATAATTTATCTTAAGCCCCGCATCACTCGACGAGGGAATAGCACATACCACAGGACTCATAACGGGCAATTTTATCCACAGCCAGGTGAGGACCCTACTTATTATGTACTGTGTCGGTCACAATCAGCCTTGGCATTAATTTGAGATCACTGAACCAAGATAGGGGCAACGAAACCAGAAATAAAGGCATGATTACAGTTAGTCACAAGTGTGGGGTATAACTAATAGGTCAGCTTTGACTAAAGTAATAGGGAGGTTCCGCACCGCACGCAAACCTATCTCAATTACATAACCGTATATGTATCTTTTTTTTGTGAATTACGTCGCATTTTTATGCATAGAAAACAAATTTTGAGGTGAAACATTTTGCTTGATATGTTCCGTTACGTTTCCCCCGCCATGTTTTCTTTCTTTTCAGGTGCCGACCGTGTATATATCAGCTACGGATACGTTTACGTATAGGATAAGACTTGCTGAACCTCCCTAATAAGTATGGATAAAAAGAAGACATTATCTATCCCCGAAAGGTAATAAACAAAGGATGTTCCAAAGATTGGATATATAGGCTTGGAGAGTAGAGCCTTGTACATGACATGTATATCTAATGGAAAACACACTCAACCTACATATACAACATTGCACGGACACTATCAGATGCCAAGTGCGAATGACAGTTAACGAGAACTCATTCACAGAGGCCAAAGGTATAAAAAATAGTAAATATGGAAGAACACATTTATGATAGAGCAACGCATCGAATGTACATTGCATATATATATTGTTGCTGTTATCTTTGCTGGTATCATCACATTACTTGGGCTGACCCTGGACAACTCATATCATTTTGCATTTAATATATTGATTTGATGTTATAGTTTATTTGATCATTGTTTTCATTGGAACCATTACTATTAAAATTATGAATTTATAGACCAATTTATAAATCACTATAATAACGTATTGGTTTAATGAATAAGAAATGATTTAAGTAAATACACTCTAGGCCCAAACCCTCAGATCCGATAAGAATGGTATGTCAGTCTACTTCACTAATCGGTTTCCTGGCCTAGGACCCAGCATTTTAATGAGAATATAATGACATTTTGCGGTCTTAATGGAATTATAATGACACTTTGCGGTTTGAGGCGAGAGGCTTTCCCTTCGTTTGAAGGGACTCTCATCTTTGGGCCTAGACTGAATATATTGGTGCCATCATACATGACACACCGCGTTCGGTTATCATTTGAAGCGTTCATTGATTCATTAACTGTACCATCCGCCTATCATAGATCTATCTGATACATGAACTTGATAAAGAGTCTATATATATATATATCTATAGTACTAAAAACAATTATATTTACATAATCTCGACCATCACAAACTGAGTCAAACTTGCCTGTACGTGATGAACAACATATGACGTGCAGAGATAAAGCAACCATGAGTAATTATATACAAACCAGACTGTCTTCTCATATTACAATTACAGGGAAATTCTGGACGTAGCTTACTAGATTTAGCACCATAAAAACACACCTATATACGAGCATGTGCTCTAGAATCTAGATAAGGAGTTGGTGATATATGACACAATGTTTTGGAATGTAACAAGAGAGAACGCCGCCCTCAATAACACTAGGGCTAATAGAACAAAGCTGTTGAACAGGGTCCTAACGCGAAGAATTTAGTCATGACTCATAGATCACTATGGCCCTATGTCTTGTCTCTCCCAGTTAGGGTCAAGGTGCAGAGAAGGAAGGGACGGGGTATGATTGAGTTACTAGGACTATAAACTCGTTGCTAGGACGCACAGGGGTCCAGTCACTTGCCCAGGAAGTGGATTTAATTAGTTGAAACAGTATATGGGTCAGATTTTCAGAAAATGTACAATTGGCAGCTGTATACATATACATTCTGCTAAATTGACTGCAATTCGGTCAATACTAGGTAAATCCGAGTATATTCGGCATTGCATTGATTCTAGCAATCTGTTTGATTAGGTTGAACTGTATTTTAAACTTTATTTTTGTCTGAAATTTGGGTTAATTGAGAAGATTGGTGAAGTTGAATTGTACATTTTCTGAAAATCTGACTCATATACCAGGGCGGTTGATTGAAAGTAGATTTGAGAGTGGCTGAGGCAGTGGTAATAATATATGTAGTTTGGCTTGATGAAAACGTATTGGCTTTTGATGAAAACGTAGTTAAACACTAGGCCAGCATCCCTACGTCACATGATACGTCATAAAAATATGTGTATACGGTAAGGGTATACACAATTAAAGGTAGGCCTATACATTGTCATAATGTCCAGTTACATGTCATGTACAGCAATGTGTATTCAATTAGTGTCCGTTGAGTAGGCCTACTGTACGAAGGAGGTAATGTGTATTCGACTTTTAAAAAGTGTCATGTCCCCTAATAAGGTATAAGTTGCTATTGTATCTAAAATATTAATCGTGACACAACAATATACTGAGAGATGGTACTTCATACACATACAATATGAAATGAACAGGTGATAATAACAGTGATATCTCATACAAATACAATATGAAAAGAAGACTGTTTACATAATTAATCAATAAGGAGATAAAAACAAGACGACCGAGAGATACTCTTCAGATAAGACAAGTATAGACCTTTAGTTCAGAATGAAGATAAAAGACTATATATTATATAAATACATCACTAATGTCAATATGTTGTGCATGCATAGAATACAATGGGCGAAGTGCTTGTATCTAATCAGGATCCAAGTCTCTGCGGCTATGCCTATGGACATACACCAGAAATAGAAACTAACACCACAGCCAGAGGAAACGTCTAAATATAAACAAGGAAGAAAACATGGCATGGCACCAGAGGAGAGAGAGAATACACACCTGTTAACGGGGACACGGATATACATCATCAATATTGATCGTACGTATACACAACAAACTGGCAACATGTACCAAGATGGTACCTTTGTAGGTAGACCATCCATATATGCATAGATCAATAAATGGAACTTAAATATCAAGGTGGTTCTTCCTCTTTGACATCCAACTAAATATATGCATAGATCTAGAATCTTAGGTCTGACGTCTCGTACAATTTTGGGTTGTGACTTTCAGTTTCTTTAGAACACTTATTTATATGAATACCTAATTGTTATAAACACTCTTACAAATTAATATATAGGCCTATCACTGTAAATGTAATACTGAAAGCAGGCAAAGTGTGGTGATTTTAAATAATGCATCAATTGTCAGAAGGCAGTCATGAATGATCCAGATGATTAAACAGTGTCAGTGTTGACTGATTCCCTACATCAACATAGTATTTCTTTCCTGTTGAATCATATGCTGGCACATATTTTACAGCACCGGTACGTAGTAGTACAAGTAATACATATTTAGCAAATATTCAACTAGGTTTACGAACTTCGGAAACAACATATTTAAAGAAGACAACACATTCAAGTCGGTGATTAAATACGAATAGTTCAGCTGACTGATTGAAGTCTATGCCGGGTTGTCAATTTATTATTTTATACTGAAATCAGTGATCTCTTTCCATGTAAAATTAAGGATAATGACTAGGCTAGAAATTGACTTGAATATGTCAAACTTTTTCGTGATGTGATCATGAATACAAGTTCCCATTCTGTCTTGGTCTGCCATTGGAAATCAATGGAATGGTTAAAAGAGGTGCATACCTAACCCATAGACATAGTCCATGCGACTCCAACGACTGGGTAACCTATATATTAATTTAGGACTCATCAGGTTTTGATTAAACCCAGGGACACAAGTCACAACAAATTTAGACTAGTCCTAGAATCAATCAATGAGCAATCGAAGATGATAACATTGTTTCGGTCAGGTCGCACTGAACCAAACTAAAGAGCAGGGAGACCAACGTTTCAGCTATTCTGATTCCACTTTCTGAGACTGTGATATGAACAAGACCGACACCCAAGCTTCCAACAAGACAGAGTGTCACTGCATACCGTCGCAATGTGTCAGGAAAGGCTCCGCTCCAACTTGGACACTCTCTCTTCCACCTCCAGAGATAAGGCTAAAGAATGCATGGGGCACTTACCTTGCATTTTACTTCGACAAGGCCTAAGGCCGTTTTGGCCAAAACCTTGACAGTTTTTGACATAATCCGATTCGATCGCGCCCCTGTACCAGGGCTCGATAGGTAAGAAATATCCAATATAGAACTTGAGTTTTGGAACAACGCCTAGATGAAGTACACTACTCTTGGTTGACCTACATATACTATTTTGACGTCACAGATCCGATCTCGTTCTGGCTCACGCACCTGTTGCATGGAATTCCCTTCCGTACTCTTTTTAACTTTATATTTTCGATGAATTATTCTACAATATACCATCACATCCTAAAAAATCTTCTATTTCAGAATTTTCAGAATAAAATATGCAGCATTATTAGTTTTGTTGGTAAAAGTTCGAAGACTAACGGCCCAAGGAGCACAGTTATATATGACGTCACAGAACTTGTGTTCTCCGGGAAACACCTTCGCAAATGGCGCTCAGAGGCACAAACGGTAAGTCTGTGAATTATTGATCGGTAGGTAGGTACAATGAACTCTACAAGGGTAATAGAAAGATGCACGAACAATAACGGTATGTTATTTACAGATTTAAAATCAGCTTTCAATTGGATATGGCTTACTTTTCTAACATTCGCCTGTAAGTGACGACAAGATAAGAGTTCATCCTGAGTCCGAGTACACTACTCACTACTACTAGTATAGTTATGCGCCAGTGACTAGTGCAGTGACCTGTGTCATGTGAAAGTGACATATGTGGTCGCCCTTAAATCACGTTCAAAACTACGAGCTCAAGCATAGATTAAAGTTCTTTATGGTACTATATATACGTTGATTAGAATCAACACAACTGTCTTATCTACGTCGTGACCTAAATAGTAGTAGAGCGATGAACTCTGCATCATAGATCATCACACTTTACATGCGACCTGGAATACTATTACTACTAGTGCTAGTGCTAGTGCTACGTGTACTACTACTACTAGTTAACTAGTGATTATAACGACACTTCGTGCACCGTTGTGCATTGCTAGGTCCTAACCTTTGCGTTGTTTTATAAGGTTTTGTCACGCGTTTGTTAGTATAAACATCGTAAGGTTTACCACTTGTCTTAAGTGAAAGCTAGTGAACGATAACGTTTCTTATCATTATGGCGTGATATCAATTGTATCAAGTCAAGATCGCAAGAGGTGAGTGCCTCTCTGAATCTCTTTGAGTCAGAATTAAGTTATCCGGTAATAGCATCGGATATACTGTCAATACCATTGCCATTGGCATTGTCAATGTTCAAATAATGTTTGTCACCGGGTCTCATGGTAAATATGGGTTCATGAATATGGCGTTACCCGGTGGCATTATCTGTTTTCATACCATCATCATAGACAATATCATATGACCCGCCACGCTTGTTTATTTTGTTTGGCCTTTATCCAGTTTAGACATTCACTTTGCCTTTGCGATTCCTCGGCAATCGCGAGTTAAGGTTCAGCCCCAAAGTGTCTACGGTACTTGTTTTAGCTGTGATGTAATAGGAGTTTTTCGTTATGACAGTTCTGTTCTGTAAGTACTGTAGTCTGCCTCATGTTTTGCATGATGTATTGTAGACTACTGCCATCGTTCATGAACAGAGATACCTACAGGCTACACTACCCTATATTGGACGCTATGATATCTTTTCAGCTTCATCAAAGCTCATAGTCTACTCAATTAACTAAGCATAACCAGGCAGGGAGGTATTAAGCTAGAACCGCCTCAGCCTGTATGTAAAGGAGGAGTAGTTAGTAACACCAAGTATGAGTCGCTGGGAAGTGCCGACGTAACATATTTATATCCTGGTGGTTACCTTTTACTTTGTGTATGCACATACTTCTGAATGTGCTGAATATAAGGAACTGCATTATAAACTACTTTTCATGGTGTGTATTGACTGGCGTTCTGCGTCTAAGATTTTCAAGAAGGCAGTCATGATGTGAGAGGATGTAATCACACAATGTAGGTGTGATGGGGTAAGATGGAAATCCCCATGTTTTTAAAACTAGGAATGTAATGGTGCATTCTGGGGGAATTGGACATAGTATTTCGGTAACTTAGGTTGACAAGATTCAGAGAAATCAGAAGTAACAAAAACAAATCCCCTTGCTTTTTTTTAAATTTCAGGCGGAGAGGTGGATCCGCCACTGATGAAAATCTAGTCAATAATTTGTATCTACTCCCTCTGTACGTTTATCTAGTAATTCATAGTATGACTGTATCCTCTCTTGAATCCACATTTTATAACACAGAAATACCGCAATGTTTGTTTAGTTTCCGAAATAATATTCTACAGCTACTTCTGCACATCTTTAGACAAGGTTGAGAGAGGTTGCAGTTCCAACTTGGAAGTGGTAAGGGTAATAGCACTATGAGTGACAATGTGGTTTGGATTGTTTGAAATTCTAAGATAGGAAAGTCGTAGCACTAGTTACAACAATACAGACTGGAAGGTATACCCGAGACTTTTCAATAAAGGGTTTAATATTATACACAGATTCTATAAACAGGTCCATGGCTTTATGGGTTTAGTTTTAATTACTTCGGCTTATACTTTCCCATATTTTCATAATCTATAGTTCAGCTGCCATTGATTGATTTTGTTAAATATTGTTAATGAATATTGAGAAAAGTAAACAGTAACAGAACGTATTCAACTGGGCAATTAAACAAGAGGCAATACCTCTTTCTCCAAGTATGTTGTCATTGAAAGTGTGTTTATTACTTGTTTAACAAATATGTTATTATGTCAATTCGTTCAACCTTATCCTATATATATAATTTGATTTTAGGACACCATGAATCATCAGGCGAAGCACAAGTTGCGCCGGCAGAAAGGCTATTCTCGCTCCCCGTTCCACGTCCCGCCTTGGATTCTTGACTTTATTATCGAACCCCCGTCTGTTCCCACCTCAGGAAAGCTTCTTTCCCTAATAAAGGTTTGTATTTATGCCTGGGTATATGTTGGGGGGGGGGGGGGGGGGCGACGAGTACTGTTACCAGGTAAAAGAATTCCAGTGACAGCGTAACAAAAACCTTATTTGATTTCACATCCACGTCGTTGATATATCCCTTAATGTTGATGAAGGGTGTGAACATACCCAGACCAAAATAAATGACTTTTTAAACATGTGTATTAGCCACTGCAATATGTCTTCAGTGTTTTTGTGTGATTACCTGAACGACAACGCATTCAGCTTTGTATACATTTCAAAAGGTTTCTATCTTTTTCTTCTATCTATTTTGGATTTATAATATTTGTAATCCTTTGATGGGTTGCCAGTATTATGATAATAATATGATCTAATAATTTGAATCATAATTGTACTCATAAATATTTGTTCATGGTGTTAACCGAGGAAAGGATATATTACGTAAAATGTAGTCTGTAATAGGCTATAATATATTCAAATATTGTGTATACAACATTAGTCCCGGACGAATATCAGTCTTCCTAAAATACATACTCAATCATGTCGAGTTTTGTCGTATTTAAACTTGTACCTCCAGCAAATATAAGGTGCTAACCACAGTTGTATGAGCGTGTACCAACGATCTACTTGTCTCTATTTCGGTTAGTGTGTGAGTGGTCCCGAGGAAGATGGAAGTTACGTCAAGCTGGGGAGTGATACCGATGTCTCAATCAATGTCAGGTTTTCAGCTGCGGCAATAGAAAACTTGAATGCAGAATGTGATTCGTAAGTTATTTGAACTGAGTTTATCTTTTTATAACTCATTAATTAATGAGTTCTTTATCACATCGAACAATACTAACTATAGGATGCTTCTAAGTGAGCATAATGTCTTCCACCATGTGCACGAGCACATCAATTCTAAGCGAATATCATGGGAGATTTAACCAAAGTTTAATGATAATTTAGTGACCAGGCCACATGTAAACATGGAAGGTCCTTACAACCTTATTACTGTTAATTAGGAGGGTAGCCTCTAAGTGTTTTTCTGTTTTAAGTTGTATTTCGATTGAATGGGCGCAGCCTCCTTTTAGTATCACTATAGGAAAGGTATACTCTATACTGGAGCCTCTGTCGCACCCCTGGCTTAGTCTAAATTGGAGGGGTGGCCTGTCAGTGGCCACATGGGTCTGTATTGACTGTGTTGGCTGGTGCTGTTAAGTGGAGGAGTGTATTGGCTTGGCCTGTTTGCTGTGAGTGACAGGGAGGGAGGAGGGAGGACAGGGAGGGAGGTGTACAGACTGGCTGTGATTGACAGGGGGTTGGCTACTAGGCAGGGGGTTGGCTACTAGGATGGTGCTTGAGGATAAGTGAACAACCCTGAAAGCTTGTGAATAGTTAGGGTTATGTTGGTGATGGTGCTTGAGTAAATGTGAACGACCCTGAAAGCTTGTGAAAAGTTTGTGTAATTAAAGGTTGCTTGAAAGCTGAGTATAAGTGAAGGACCCTGAAAGGCTTTTGTAAAGTTTGTGTAATTAAATGTTGCTTGAAAGCTTGTTCGTAATCAACTCATGAGAGTAACAAATTAAATTAGTATGGGCTGATATCCTTGTCTGACTGAAGTACTCAGCTGAAAACAAAAATAGCAGTAGGTTGTTTGAAAGCTTGTGTGTAAACTGTATGTATATCTTGCCTACAAGTGTGATCTGACAAGCTACATCCTGTAAGATCTTTATCTTTGGATCTGTAGACTGTCATCTGTACATCTGTGTAAACTGATTTCAGTGAGAGGAAATATCTGAGGAGATCATCAGATAAGTTATGTAACTGAAGTGTAACATCACTGTGAAATGCCTCCTGCTGATTGTGGCCCAGAGTGGAGGAGGCCAGGTTTGGAAGTGAGTGATGGTTGCCTATGCAATCAAATGAAAAAAAGAAATACAAAAAAAGAACTATATACTAAAAATTAGAAGCAAAAGAAAATAGCAGTTAGGCAAATCAGCTGGGCTACCCTCCTAGTATCGAAAGATACTATAGCAATTGGGCAGTAGTATGTTGTCTTGTTAAATATAATATATTCAAATGGTGTTGTGGTCCTGGGTATGACCATAAAGTGCCTTTATGTTTCTTTTCTCTGTCTCTCTCTCCCTTCTTCTCTATCTCTATTTCCTTGGTATGATCATAAACTGCCTCCCTCTCAGCTCTCCCGCCCTTGATATAACCATATTGAATGTGTTGATAAGGGCGTAAAGCAACCAATCTCACTCACTCACTCACTCAAATGGTGTTGAATATATTCATCACTGTTCATATTCACCCTGACCGCTATTTCTACATTAAAGCTTCAATATCTGGCCTTTTTTATAGCTTTTACAAAACAAATTATTTATTATTTCCAGTGACTCCCAGGACCAGTCCGAATGGAGTCGTTCCTTGATTATACTGAAAGAGTACAAGCTGGAACACCATCACACATTGAAAAAGGTACAAACTTACACCTCTGTCCTGCCTTTAATATAAGATAGAGAAAACTCACTTATCATCTTCTGATTATGCAAGTTATGTATATTGTTACATCACGATTCATCAACCAACATCAAGACTTCACAATATGCATATTTCATTTTGAAGGAGTTCAAATCTTGGGCCAATTTTCTTATGAATAATTTAGATTTAAGTTAACAGGGTATTTGGCTGTTTGTTAGCAAAAACTTGATTACATTATCATGAATTGAATTCAGATAGAAATTAGTCCCCCAAGTGTATTGCTCTTTTATCTACTGATCTGTATCTTACAAGGTCTTGCTCTACTTTATCGATTTACAGAACGAATGTTTCTTTGAGTTGTGTGTCGATTCATTCAAAGTATGGGCTAATCGAGAAGGATGTCATTCCAAATTGATTCCCAAGTTCTGGTGAGTGTTTTTATCCAACAATGGGAAAAATCTGAATATATTTTATCACAATCTTATAATACTTATCAATGAAGTAAGCTGCCTCTTCACGGATCGCAACCATGGGAGAGAAAGATTCTTATAATAGATAGGTGTGATGTACTAGCCCGGTCTAAGGCTAAATTTCCTTCTCCAATCAATTAAAATTAGTCTTTCCTTTTGTATGGGCATACCTCTAGTAGCTTTATTGCATTTTTACAGCATGGATATACCAGAGGTGCAGAGGAAGTCCGACCAGATGTGGTTTGAGTGGAGGTAAGTTAGTGTTTCAGTTTTCAAATATTTACTTATATTGTTAATGGGTGCTAATTTATGCTAACTCAATATCAAATTTACACATTTATTTTTATTGCCATCTCGTTCGTTATAAACACATTCCTTGTTACTGCTGTGCAGGAATCTTCACTATCCATCATACTGTAAATGTATTTATTTTCGCGCAGATAAATTTCCGCGCACTAAGTACTTTGACCCCTTTTCGTGCAGATTTAAATTCGCGCAGCAAGAAAGCCTCACACCTTGTTTATGCAATAATTATACCTTTCGCGCAGCATGATTTATTTTCACGCAAAAGGGACGGTGCGCTAAAATAGCGGAAATAAATACTGCGCGAAAATTAATACGTTTAAAGTAATACACATACATTCCCTTTTCTCATCATAGGAAGAACCAAAGGCTCAGTAGAACGGCATCAAAAAGCGTTGCCTCTGCCTCTGCCTCTGCTTCTACCTCTGCCTCCCAAAATGAAAGTGTGCCGAGTTCATCATCACAGTCGGTGGATAGAACAAGGGATAACCAGTCGATGAGGAGCAGTATATCACTCACCCAGCTTCTGGAACAGATGAACCAAGTCACGCCCGAGAAGAAAGTGGTAGAAGATGCTGATGGGGCAAACACTGATCCTGAAGAGAAAGAGGAAGCTTCTGCCCAAGCTGCACCTCAAGGTGATCTCATGTTCAATGTTTTTTGGTGTAAATTATGTGTGTAACCCCTGAAGAAGGCAATAAGATTGCCGAAACGTTGGGATAATAATAAAAGATACATCCAATTCAGCTATAGTACTCTCTCTGATAAATAAGTCCTGGGTATGACCATAAAGTGCTTTTCAGTCTGTTTTTCTCCGTCTCTCTCTCCCTTCGTCTCTATCTCTATTTCCTGGGTAAGATCATAAACTGCCTCCCTCTCAGACCTTCCAATCTCACTCACTCCTGATAAATAGGTTCATGATAAATAACCATCATCGGTTTTCAACAGTCCAGTTAGTAGTGCGAGTCCCCTACTTAGTTGTAAATTGTGGTTTTTGTTTTGCTGAATGACAGCTGCGTATTCCTTGGCCTTGCTTTGTTTGAAATCTTTAATGAATAACCCTCGGCTGGGCTACATTACGTAATGATTACCACCTAGAATCCTCAGTCATTCAGTTGTAAAAACCAAGGTCTTCCAGGTTGTCATTCATAGAACTGTTCGATTCTGTTGTAATCCTTTTATGTGTTTTCCTTCCTTTGTAGTATTGATTGTTCCAGACATTTGGAGTGCCTTGCCATACATTCACTTTCCACTATATGGCAAATTGATTTTTTTAAATTTTAGACTTTGTTCTGATTGGAATGTTGTTTGTTTAAGGTAAAGCTGATGGACCAGACTCCGTCCGAAGGAAAATGCAATACCCAAAGGTGGTGTTGAATAGGTTGGAGCTGAAAGACTTGCCCGGGTATGCGAGGCTATCGACTCTAACTGACTCCTTCCAAGCTCTCACCTTACCTCCCGCTGCCAAAGCTTTACTGGAGCAGTCTCATAGTAAGTCATTGACTTTAAAGCTGCATTCTCAGCTAAATCGACCAAAAACTATTTTTCTCGGTTCTTACTTTCTTTAGCCATAAGTACTGTAGAACGGAGGATTCGAATAGATATACTACCGTATTTCCCCGTTTATAAGCCGGGGGTAAACACATTCTTATGGTAAAATAAGCACTATAATCCTTACCCTGAATATAAGCCTGGTCTATCACCATTTGAAATTAATATAAGCCCAGGCTTATACACGGGGAAATATGGTATATGGAGAGGATTCAGGAATTTGTGGATTTTTGTCGAAATTTTAAATTGAAAAATGATGGCCTGAAATGTAATTTTAAAAGAAAAAAAAGTGACAAATGGGTAAGCAGGCTTCTAAATAGCATCCAGTTTTGCCATCCGATTAATTGTGCGATTCATTTGCCTCTTGGTCTACTTATCTTTGCTATCCTAACATTTTCAATTCCACCAAGGAGTCCTTAATTAAGTTTACAAATATGAAAGAGAGCCATATTGAAAATTGTGTGATTCTGGTGTCCACCAAAATGAATAATTTGGAAGATCATTTGGTTTTACAGGATTGAGAATTACTTGTCACCTCTATATATTATGCCTACCATGGCGATGACAAAAGTAAGCAGTGCACTTCAAAATAAACATAATGAAAAACGGTATATATGTATTTCTATGAGAACATAACTGGATATAATATGTTGGGTTCCTTGGTGTTTTGTGTTTGATGATGTTATTGTAGCCAGATCTACTCTTGTCGATGAAACAGTAAAAAATGTCGCCTCATTGCGATGAACATTTGATCTTTAGACTATTACTTGTAAACAGAACAGCTTTTATTGTGTTTATATTTTATTCTAATTACTAAAGTGGTTTATAATTTTTTTTTAAAGATTTGAGAACACCTCCAGTTGACGAAAGCCAACCTATTAACCGAAGTCCGCTTCCTCAAGCCCCACTTGAAGCTACTGGAGAAGAAAATAATACAGAGTCATCAGATCCAGCCCCGGAGCTTCAACCACCTCCCGTCCAGTCACATAGCACCCAGGAAAACACGTCCATTACCAGAGAAGATGTCAGTGCTCAAGTTGGACCGTCTCTCTTAGCCGCCCATGGTGAATCTCAACTACACGACGACAAAGACGCTCCCATTAGTAAATCTGTGCAAATCGGGGATTCGCTCTTGATGATGGATTCCCAACCAACTTCGGGACTTGGTAAAGAGACACATAAGGTGAGAAGGAAGTCTTCTCGCTCGAACCAAAGTCGCACAAGGTCGCCAGAAAAAAGCCAGGACGAGGATTCAGATCATCCACAATCAGACCATCCACAATCATCCAATTCTTCAAGGGAAGGAAGGAAAACGCGGCGCTCACAAAATAGCACAGGCAGTGATAGTTTACCCCTGACCCTCGGCCAAAGGGTCCCCAGTACGAGTGACAATACTAGTAGTGGCTCTTCTGGGATTGCATTGCACCAAGTGACCAGTTCAGGGGATGGTGCAATAGATGCTGCTAGTAAAAGTGACCATCCAGCCAACACTGCACCAACTGCTTCATCCACTACACCCACACCTCCTGTATCTCGCAAAACCCGAACTCCTACCTCAAAAACGCGCTCAAATAGGACCCCTACTACAGCTACTGCAACTAAAGTCTCGCCTGAAATAACTCCGTACAAAACTGAAAAGGTCAAACAAGCTGGTGGTACTCGGCGGAAAAGTTACTTCCGTTGGCCGCAAGAAGATATCATTCAGTCGCGGGGTAATGTTCACGCAGTGAGAGCTATGATCCACGGCGAGTCGGTGGCTGGAACCAGTGAAAGCAATAAGGCTGATGATGATGAGGACAACAACGACAACACCCAGGAAACCTCGCGCTTGGGCAAGGACGTTGGAGATTATTTAGAAGCAGTTGAGTTGAGTTGTTCTACGGCGGGGGAGACATCTGCTTCAGACCAGTCCCATAATACCCCTTCCTCGTTCACAGGGAGAAGAAAATCTAAGTCAAAAACTCGGGGGGCAAAAGCAAGAACTGCCGCTGAAGCCAAAGCTGAATCTGTTCCAAGTGAGGAAGAGCCTAACCGTGAACTTTCTTCCAGCTTGATTACTGCCGATGCTGGTGTGTTAAAATTACCTTTGGTCAAACCTGCCAGCGTTGTTCTATGTAGGAATGAAGCAGTTGTTGACCAGTCCAGTAGTAGCAGCAGCAGTCATGGCAAGTCATCCTCTTCACTCACTCTTCTGTCTCAACATTCCCCCCTACCTCTAACCTCATCAACCCCGCGTGACAAAGGCTCAGCTCCGCGTGACAAGGGCTCAGCCCCGCGTGACAAGAGCTCAACCCCGCATGACAAGGATTCAGAGACAAATTCATCACTGAAAGATAGTGAAGATATAGTTCACCCTACGCCACCCAGTCGACAAAGGCGCTCTCTTGCTCCTAAAATGTTCTCACTTCGATCTCATGGTAGCAATAGCGATGATTCTATTTCTAACACAAGCAGTATTAACACCCCTGTGTTTAGGATGAATAGGCTACCTGTTAATGACTCGATTATCGACTCAAAGAAAGACTCTGCTCAGAGGAGATCCCCGAGAACACCTAAACCAACATACAAAGTAAAAGAGAAGACACCTTCTCCCCCTTCAGTCAGCAAAAGCACTGATATAGTTTTCCCTACTCCGCCCAGACCTAGGAGAAGCACCGCTGTTGGTGGTGAATGGAGCGCCCCCTTGTCTACTGTGAGGTACCATTCCACGCAAATTAGTGCCTCGCAGCCACCGCCAGGGTTGGCCCTCAGTCTGTCCCCCGTCTCATCATCACCCATTACTCCCAGTAGAGAGAAGCACACAGAGGTTAAAGACTCTCCAGCTGTCAAGACGCCTGTTCCTCAGCAAGAGACAAAGAAAGCTTCATCAGATGATTCCATGAAAGGAAAACCTGTGGATGTCAGAAGTCCAGAACAGCCATCCTCCTCCTCCTCCTCGATCACTCCTGATGGGGGCGATTCTTCTGAGGGAAAACTAGAATCATCTCATAGTAAACAAACTGATTCGGACATTCCAACAGGTTCTTCTCAAGTTGAACACATCACTTCGCCAAACTCATCTCAAAAGGAAGTGGAAGAAAGTACCCCTGCTTCTAGTCATTCCATACCGTTTAGCTCTCATGTAAAGACAAGGAGGAGTGGATTAAACCCTCCCTCAGTTGCTGAACAATCGGGCACCAGTGAAATAGTTGCACCATCTCCAGCTAGTGAAAGGACGACATCTCTACATCGAAGGTCCATATCAAGTGGAGGCAAACTTCGCGGATCTGCAAGGAAATTGAAGCAGGCTGATGAAGAAAGTTCATCTTCTCCTCCTGTCAGGAATAATGCCGGGAGTAAAAAAGTGTCAGATATTGCGTCGCCACTTAGCAGCATGAGGAAAAGTAAGAGGTTAGCATCCCCAGCAGTCGACCCAGACATGAGACCATTTAAGAGTGTAGCTGCTACCAGTTCTGCTGACAAAGAAAAAACAGTTTCCAAGATCTCTGATGTAGACAGCGAAGACATTTCCAGCTCAAATAATAAGGATCAAGGAAGTGATGCTTCCAGTCCACCGTCTTCACCTATATTCAGGAGATCCACCCGAAAACCACCTTCCAAACTTGAAACATCTGGAAGCATTGACGAGTCATTGTCGAGTCCTTCTGCTATCCCCATTACACTACTGTCTCCACCAAAGCCAGCCAGGCTTGTGCCCCCCGCCGCATCAGAGAAATCAATCAAGGAGAAATCTAAGGACAAAGATGAGAACTCTTCTGCCGACAATTCCCCTGCTTCGAGGACGGACGGACCAGTAAGACCACAGTTGAAGATAGATTGGAGTAATACTCCCAGAACTAGATCAGCAGCCTCCCCGTCCACCACCACGCCAAGCAACACCCCAGAAGTGTCATCAACTGGTAGAACTACTAGAAATACTCATATGGGGAGGAAGGGCAAAACAGCAGAATCGGTCCGCACCAAGTCTATCCTATCCAAAGTAGTGGCGACTTCTAAGAGAAGAGCTACACTTTCACCTGTGCGCACTAGAACACACACCAATTCTGAAACTTCAACTGATCATTCAGAAAAGCCTGAGGCCGCATCTATCAATTCTGCCAGTTCAACTGATGATTCAGAAGAGACTATGGCTACATCTACCAATTCTGAAACTTCAACTGATGATTCAGAGAAGACTGCGGCTGCATCTACCAATTCTGAAACTTCAGCTGATGATTCAGAGAAGACTATGGCTACATCTACCAATTCTGCAAGTTCGACTGATGATTCAGAAAAGACTGAGGCTGTATCTACCAATTCTGAAACTTCAACTGATGATTCAGAAAATCCTGAAGCTGCATCTACGAGCCACAAAGAAAAGGAGACAGCTGACTCCACGCGTTTATCAAGAAGTCCTGATGATAAGAAAAAGTTGTCCGACTCTGACAGTGACGTTGTGATTCCATTTGGCGATATTAATGATGGAACACGTCATGAGTTCAAGAGAAATACTTCAGCCACCACGACAGAAGAGAAAGAATATCTTTCCGAACTCTTACAGTTTAAGCCAAAAGCCATTAAAAAAGAACGAGATTATATTTTACGATCGGGACCTGGGACTTATAACTATGAGGAAGGAGCTACAGAAATTCCTCCTGTGGAGGATCGACCCACTACAACTAACGAGCCTCCTCCTCCTCCTGAGAAACCACCAGCACAACCTGAGTATCGTGGATATAAAAATGTCAAAGTTGTTCTCACTGATATCTCATCCATCTTATTTGACATACGGCAAAAAGCCCAATCTCGTGAAAAACGTGTGGCTGAAACAGTGAGCAATTCGGAAGAGTCTGAAGTTGAAGAGACAGAGCACGACCTTGATAGGGCGCGTGATATCAGTTTATCGTTCTTTCTCTCTCCAAAGGTTAGCCTTAATCGGGTGAACGCTAATCGCATTGAACATTCAACAGTCCAGAGTATGCAGTCACAATTTGTAAATTTGTTTGAGTCTGAAAGTAATGCTGAATCGCACAAATCTAGCGCCAAAGATGGTGCAAGTTCAGACACCGATGTTCTTGAGTCTCCTCCGTTACCTAGGAGGGAAACACGCACACGCAAGGCTGTAAAGCCACCAGCAGCATCTTATATTGAAGTAAATTCTTCTCTCGAGGAAGAGCCGAAGGAGGGTAAAGGAGATGAATCATTCCAACCTAGTGACCTTGAAGGAATGAACTCTACGGAAGGTGAAGATAATAGTGATTCTGCCTATGAACCCCCAGCCAGGCCAAAACGCAGTAAAAAACTCATGTCAGTCATTCATAAGGGAGCCAAAAGACAGACGCGGCGTCCCCTCAAGCTCAAGAAACTTGCTAAACCTGTATCCCCTCCTCATCCTCCGCCTTCTCCTCCTGAGACTGAAGAACTGCTAGACGAAGATGATGCCAAAAATACTAGCCAAACATCTCCCCAGTCAGAACCCAGTAAGTCCAAGTTGTCAAGGAAATCGCAGAAAGAGGAAATCATTCCCAAAGGCGTTTCCCCTAAGAAGTTCAATGTAAAGCCGGCCAGGAAGAAGCTCAAGAAGAAAAGTAGACTGAATGATGTTGTAGAGATCGAGGAGATCAGAGAAGAAGGGAACTCACTGGAAGTCTCAAGCATAGAAACTTCAGTGCAGCAGAAGGAGGATGCTAAATCTCAGTCTACAGAATCTGAAGAGAACAATGTGGAAACAGACGCTCTACAATCAGATCCTGTCGATGAAATGTCGCTGTCAGATAATAGCCCTGTGCGCAGAAAAAGAGCAAAGAAGCGCACAGTTCGGAAGAATGTAATAATTTCAGATGATGACCAGCTGGCTTCTCCAGAGGCAGCAGCCTCCAGCGCTGAAGATCCTGACTTCGCCCCACCTGTTCCCAAAAAGAGGAAGGGCCGTAAGGGCAAGGAGACTGAACCCTCCTCGGACACCACAACCTCTTCTGCTCCTCCAAAGCGCGGTAAGAAAGCTAAAAAAGAGCAACAGATCGTCCTAGATGTGAAGGAAAGAAAAATGGGACTGTTTAAAGACACCGGTCAAGGTCCAGATATCAATGCTTTATTCGTGGCCACTACCAAAAAGAAACCAATAGGCAGAAAGCGGCGCCTGTATACAGACAAGATGTCAATGCTAGGGGACAATCCGGCAGATGTACCCATGGAAATAGAAGAAAGCCCATCTCTTACCAAGAGGAAACGCAGGTTCTTCAGCGGTGAAGCTAACCTAAGCCCTATGAAGATTGATGGAGATCCGTCCACTCCCGTAAGTAAAAATGAGGAAAGCCCTGCCCAGAAACTTGTCTCCACCTACGGCTCTATTGTCAAGTCGCGACGTAAGCTCGTCACTTCCCCAGATGCTTCGCCTATCAGTAAAGCAAGGAAAATTTCCAGCAATGGCAGCAACGACCAGGATATGTCTGATAAGGGTAGTAGCATAGATACCCAGTCTCTGGTTCCCTCAAGTGGTGTAGATGCCCAGCCTCCTGCTGCTTCCAAAGACAGTTCTGTCGCTAATGAACAAAACCAAGCAGCAGCTGTGCCTGAAGCTAGTACTGAGGATGTACCTAGTAACACAGAAGTAACAGCTGAGAATGGGGCAGAAGAAATACCAAGTGATATTAATACCAATGTAGGAGATGTTCCTTCTGACACGGTGGATTCGGCAGTCTTGCCTAGTGAAGGGAATCAAGATAGATTTATATCTGAGGATATGGTAGAGGAGCCTGAAATTAGTAGTAACAAGGATACATTGACAGAAGATAGACAAAAAGTATCTGACGATAAGGTAGAGGAGGATAAGGTAGAGGAGGATAAGGTAGAGGAGTCTGAAGTTACTGGTAACAAGGATGCATTGGAAGAGGATACACACGAAGTATCTGAGAATAACATCGAGGAGTCTGCAATAACTAGTGACAATGATGCATTCAAAGAGGATACACACGAAGTATCTGAGAATAACATCGAGGAGTCTGCAATAACTAGTGACAATGATGCATTCAAAGAGGATACACACAAAGTATCTCAGGATAACATCGAGGAGTCTGAACTTACTAGTAACAAGGAAACATTGAAAGAGGATACACAAGACGCATCTGAGAATAACATCGAGGAGTCTGAAGTTAGTTGTGACAAGGATACATTGACAGAAGATACAATATCTGAGGATAAGGTAGAGGAGCCTAAAGTTAGTAGTGACAATGCTGCGTTGACAGAGGATATAAAAGAAGTATCTGAGAATAGCATCGAGGAGTCTGAAGGTACTAGTGACAATGATGCATTGAAAGAGGATACACACGAAGTATCTGAGGATAACATGGAGGAACCTGAGGTTACTAGTGACAATGATGCATTGGAAGAGGATACACACGAAGTATCTGAGGATAACATGGAGGAACCTGAGGTTACTAGTGACAATGATGCATTGAAAGAGGATACACACGAAGAAAGAAGTTCTCCTAAATCTGTTTGTGCACCGCCTTCAACGAGCCCTGATAACACCAAAGAGATAAAAGAGACAGAAAAAACACCAGACTCGAGTGAATCTGTCAATTCGGGAGAAGAGTCGCACGTCGATAAGACACTTAATAATGAAGCTCCTTGTAAGGATCTCGGAAACAAAGAAATAGATACAAGTTCATTATTTGGCGAAACCCACGTTGTTCCATCAGAGGACGAATCTGTAGTTATCCCAAAACCTGCCCTTGTGGAAAGTAGTGATGAAAGGGTTTCAGTTGATAATAGTGTTGTCGATACTAATCACATCGAACTAGAAACAAGTGTTGGAAAGGAATCGCTTGAACATGTTCACCCACAGCCTGCTGAGGCAGCTACTGAAATAACTGAGGAAGTGGTAGCTGAAAAAACAATAGTGACAACTGGTTCCTCTGAGAAGGAAACCGTTGAAAAGACAGTGGATGTAAGTGATACCACAGACGAGAGGCCTGTTGCAGCAGCTTTGGGAACAACTGATAGCATGGACACAGAGGTAGTTCAAGAACCTTTAGAAACTACTAATAAAACACACACACAGACAGTTGACGAAGATCTAGAACCAAATACTCAAAACACATATCTAGAATTAGTGCAAAAACCAATAGATATAATTACTGAAAGCACTAACAAGATCGTTAGGCAAGCAGTTGATACATGTACAATTACAGACCAGAAGACGGTCGTAGAATCATTGGGAATGGTGGATGTCACGGATCGTGAAATTATCCAAGAATCAATAGAAAGCGGAGAAGCCACCTCAGAGGAGGTTCTTCAGAAAACAGTGCTCAAAGCGGATCAGGTCCCAGCGATCACCCAAGGACCTGAGAACGATAAACAAGAACCCAGTTTACAGGCAGTGCCCGATGTAGAACTGCCAGACCAAGGAGTCGCAGACGAAGAGGAGGTCGCAGACGAAGAGGAGGTCGCAGACGAAAGTTTCCAGACGGCGATGAATGATTCTGTACGTGAATGTGATCTATCTTCTAGTGCAGACATTAGTGCAGATATTCTTCCTGGGGATGCTCAAAATGAAAGTGTGACTGACAAGGACTCAGAAACATTTGTTGATCAGTCAAAAGGGGCTGTTCTTTGTGAAGAAGAACAACTCGAGATGCCTCCAACATCTCAAGATTTACACTTGGTTCTGACCCCGACGCAGAATACCATCGCTAGCAGTTCAAGTACTAATAGTACGCTCCCATCTAGTTCAACCTCTAGTTCATATACCCAAAGTACAGTGCCCAGTAGTTCAAACTCTAGTTCATTTACTCAGAATACCCTGCCCGGTAGCTTGAGCCCTAAGAGCTCGATACCTGGCATTTCAAGCACTCAAACCTCATCCCCAGCAAGTCCAGATACAGGAGAGAGTGGAGCCACGCCGGCAGAGACCCAGGAAGCAGATGATGAGCGAGAGAACCGACCGGAGATTATTAACACAGAGCAAGATGTGCATTCTCCTCTCACGTCTGAAGCCGTTGATGATGCAGCGGACGGGAGGCGTCTCATGGTATGTGCCATACTATTACTAGGGAGGTTCAGCAAGTCTTAACCTATGCGTAAACGTATCCGTATCTCTCATGTTCAAACATTAAAGAAATAAAGAGGTTCAGCAAAACATGACGGGGAAAACGTAACATAACAAAACACATCAAGCATGATATTTCATCTTATTCAATTTATTTTTTTAATACATAGAAAAGATACGGATACGGTTACGTAATTGAGATAGGTTTGCTTGCGGAACCTCCCTATTAACTTTGTACCAGCTACCATAAGAAATGTATCATTTAAAAAGACAGGAGCCTTCACCTATCTCATCCTTATTCATCTTTCATAATTTAAACTTCTTTCTTTCGTATCGTAAAACAAATCCATCTTAAAATATAAAGTGTAAAAATCTATTCGAATTCAATCATGTACCCCCGTCATATACTAACATAGCTTCTTTTTTTTTAGGACACAACGAAAAACACATGTATTTGTGAGCGTGTAACTGTATAACTACCTGAATAAATATATTTGAATTTTAAAACATTGCTATACTTGTGTACTTGCAGATGATGGTGGAGCCGTTGCGCGAGTCTCAGATCTCCTCCAGTGGGTTAGCCCTGCTCAGCTGGCCCAGGGACCTCACACACAGGGTCGTCTCCTACTTTGGCTCCAAAAAGTTTGCACCTAACTGACTGGTGCCAATCTCTCAATAGGCAAAGTTTGCATCTAAGTGACTGATGCAAATCTCTCAGTAGGCAAAGTTTGCATCAAAGTGACTGATGCAAATCTCTCAATAGGCAAAGTTTGCATCTAAGTGACTGATGCAAATCTCTCAATAGGCAAAGTTTGCATCTAACTGACTGATGCCAATCTCTCAATAGGCAAAGTTTGCATCAAAGTGACTGATGCAAATCTCTCAATAGGCAAAGTTTGCACCTAACTGACTGATCAATGCAAATCTCTCAATAGGCAAAGAAAAATAATTGTGTTTCCGATTTATCTGGCTGAAAACTATGTAGAAGTGGGTTGCAATTTTTCTTTTTTTCTTTCTTAAACCACCTTCCAGGAACTGAAAAAAAAGTTATTTTACAACAATAGTTGTAGGAAGGACAGTTTCTGGTTGGAAAAACCTGTTTTCCTGCTTGTATTAGCTTTTCTTATTAAAGAAAAATCAGACTTGGTCAACATTTTTTTAAGGTATGGGAAGGTTTTTCTAGGTAAATCAGAAACGCGCCTATTTTTTCTTTTGGCCTTATTAGACCTCACGAGGTGTCCAAACAAATCTGTTATGTATGGGATGGATGATGTGTTATAATTCTGTGAGTAAATCTTGAATTCAGATGTTGGTGTGATTTCTGTTTCATTTCAAAGAGATAGAAGTGTTCTTATTGCATGCAAGTTCTGTTTCATTTCTAAGAGTTTTTATTGCATGGAAATTCATCTCAACCGACCATTTAAGATGTTAAGTGACGACTTTAGGCTGTAGTTGATAACCTCTAAAGTCCCTGTGCCTTTGAAACTATTGTGTTATGTAGAAAAAAGTATTACTCTTGAGTCAAGCAAGTAGTTATACTATAGAAACAGCCTATTGATATTTACCGAGCATATGAGCGCTTGGATGCCAAACGATGGGTTTTTAGACGGGTTTGTCTATTCGACTATAATAACACTTGATATTTTGTTTGCTGGTGGGCTTGGTAACACACGTACTATACTGAACAGATGTGATATTGTCTACGAAACCCTTCCCTCTGGTGTATTTAAAAGTTATTTAATGTTTCCTTAAAAAATCCACTCCTTCCCATTGTTTTACTTTATAATTTGTGAAATACTTCTCATTATTTTCCGACGTTGAAACTTTAGAGACAACATATATTGTGTTCTTTGTTTAGCCCAAATGGTAAGTTCCAATATGAGTTAACCACCAATAATCGCTTGCTTAGACGAGAATGGGTGAAATCGCCAGAAAATGTACAATTCGTCTTATCAATCCTCTCAAATATCCCAAATTTGAGACAAAAATGAGCTTCAAAGTCCACTTCAACATAACCAAATAGATTGTTTGAATCAAGTCCATACCAAATGTACTCAGATACACCTAGTATTGACCATTTTTCACTCTAATTTAGCAGATTTTACTAAATATGTAGAGCTACCGATTGTACATTTTCTGAAGATCTGACCCGAATAGAGACATGCCATTTACATCATTAGTTGTGTGTTGGTTGGGCGGGGAAGTTATTTAAACAGTTGTTAAATACGTTTTAAATAATGAAATATGTTGATAAATCACTCAACCAGTTGCTGTATTGTCCAAATTCCAAATCTCATGCCATTCCTCTCCATCAAAAAAATATAGTATTGAGGCATAATGAGTTTTAACATTAATACAATTACAATTTCTTTTTTCCAAAAACAAAACTCATTTCCACTTACACAGAAATGTCCATGCGTCACGATCATTTCACATAACACCAATAGTTCTAGTAGCTCAAAATAAAAATTGTATTTCTCCGCCCTCACCCCCGTCCTAGAGACTACACCAGGCTATTCACCACTGCTATTGTTTTGGTCCTTGGCCAAGAGCGGAAAATCTGCTCTGTTTTGAAATATCACTTTATTGTTTGTTGAAACTGGTGCTAAAGGTAAAGTCATGTTTCCTTGGACAAGTATTCTAAATTATACCAACAAACCCCAAGGCTACAGCCTAGTTTAATATCAGTTGAAGGAGTAGATACTGTTTATTATTTGTTGCCTTAGTTGCATATGATATGTTGGAAGTTTGTCTTTGCCGCCTGTTATTCATGACTGACTTAATATTGCCTTAATGATTTTATGTCTTTGCAAATCAGGATTTCTTGGGTTTTTTGGGGGTGATTACTTTCTTTGAAATCACTAGGTATTAGGTACCATACATTGATGAACGTTATTATCTCCCATTTCATGAAACGTTGCGTTAATTGTTTTTGTGGGTTTTTTATGGTTGTATATTGCTTAGACTTAAAGCACTCAAATGGAAGAGAGCGATTTTCATATTTATATATCGACTGTACATTCCCTGTAAGTAATGAAAATAAACTTATTGTTATAAAGACTTGTATTTCATTGCGTATATTGTTGTACTTACCTGTAACCAGCAAACGACTAAACAGTCTATAGTACAAAGCAGGTGCCTTTCTGTCTCTTTTTCTGTCTCTCCCTTCTTCTCTATCTCTATCTCTATTACCTGGGTATGACCCTAAAGTGCCTTTCTGTCTCTTTTTCTGTCTCTCCCTTCTCTATCTCTATTACCTGGGTATGACCCTAAAGTGCCTTTCTCTCTCTTTTCTCTGTCTCCCTTCTTCTCCATCTATTACCTGGGTATGACCCTACAGTGCCTTTCTGTCTCTCTCTCCCTTCTCTATCTCAACTACCTGGGTAAGACCATAAAGTGCCTTTCTGTCTCGTTTTTCTGTCTCTCTCCCCCTTCTTCTCCATCTCTATTTCCTGGGTATGATCATAAAGTGCCTCCCTCTCAGCTCTCCCGCCCTTGATAGAACCATATTAAATGTGTTGATAAGGGCGTTAAGCAACCAATCTCACTCACAAAGCAGGTTTTGCCCAGCGTTCCATCTCACTGCATACAGCGATAAGCTTAACCACAAGGCTAAGACTCGGGCTCACACTGTTAATGGAAAAAACCTGACCCCTAAAAGTTAGGGAGTGGTTTGGTATTTGTCTCTGGGACTAAAGGAGAGACTGATTGGTATGCTGGATGTGGAAAAAAACGTGGGAACCTACATATGTCCTACAAAGTTTATTTAGATAGATTGATAAATGAAGTGTCATTTCACTGCCCCCTCACACACAATCTGTCTGCCAGAAAAACCAATTCGTAAATCATATGGCCATCAAGCAGGGTGTCCGCGGGGCCTGGAAAAGTCTTGAATTTGAAAAAATAAATTCAAGGCCTTGAAAATGGCATTTTGGTCGAATGGAAAATCATATGGGCCTTGAATCTTGTTGGACTCCATTACTTAGCCTTGAAGTTTCGAAGATTCTGTTTCTTAGTGTACACTCTGAATCGCCTCTCACACCTTCCACAGAGTGACTCGTAAAGTAAAAGTTGTAAAAAATGGGGATTGATATAAAATTGAATATAAAACTGGTTAAATACATCATTGGCCTATAAAAACAACCCACAGGTCCCGTAATCTAGGTTCTTAAAAAGCCTTGATATCGGCCTGGAAACTGACTAAAATGGGTCTGGAAAAGCCTTGACTTGTTTTAGTCCAGAGGTGCGGAGACCCTGTGTCAAGGTCGTATTGAATTATCTGATCATAAAAAAGTAATATGATCGGGTTGTGGTCGAATTGTCATCGGATGAACCTGTTGACATTGAAGACGATGCGGACTAGCCTACATCTGACCATCTTTGACTTTGATTTACAACATATACACGCTGGTAACAAAGCTAAAGCGAATTATCTATTTAATTCAATGCATTTCTTATCCATACAAGAGAGGTGGACAAAAAGGAGACCTGCATCTGAAAGGGAATTCCAGTGGGTTCCTGACTAGTTGGTACTGATGGAATAAATTTTGATTATACATTATTATGCCAAAAATAAATTTGAGGGCTATTTTTCTAGATGTCTAAACTAGGGGCGTTTGACAAAAAATAAAATACAACAGTGAAAAACGACAATAATGGTCGGTCCAGTCCAAGCAGCATAAAACAGTCACAATAACAAGATACCACAGGATATAGGTTGGTCTACAATACATCTGTTACGGTGTGATGAAAGGAACACTGAGACACGTGTGATCTTTGAATGTTGTAGTAGGCACCGCATGATAGAAAGCTGCGTGGTCAGTTATGCGTTTTTTTCCTTTCCCCGATTAAATGAAACATTTTGTTAAATATGTATGGCCAATAAAAATTATTAAAAAAAAAATCTTTGTGAGAATAGCGAACCAACTGATTTAATGATCTAGTTAAATACAGATTGCTTCTGGGCCTGCTCTGAACTGGATTTCAGGAGCATTTTCCATATCCTGGGGTTACTCGTAATTGCCTTCGTCAAATTCCAATAGGGGAGTTGCATGTACCACTGCACATGTCTGTTAAGTGCATTCTGGGACGGATTTTGAGGAAATCTGACATACAAATATTTGGCAACATTTTAATAGAAAATTCCAAGAATTTGCTTACAAATGTGTTATATCATAGGCTATGAAAACCAAAATTTAATGCATGATGGGAAAGATGGGGACTTGTGTTATGGAAACATATATAACACATAGATATTGACATTAAAGCATTGATAAATATTCCATGCTGAACATGACATGTTTTCTATAGATTTTACACTGTACGATTACTCCCATAATTCCATGTGAATCAAGATTCAAAATGGCGGCTATGCAAGTCCCCTATTGTCGAGGCTGAGGATTCAATATTCTTCCTCTACGTTCTCTGAGTTGTTGTCTTGTCACTATTGCCTGTGGAATCGCAGCCAATCGTTCCACCGATTTCTTTAGCCTATCGAATAAAGACAAATCTCCAGCATCTTCCATTGCTCACACGTATATTAAAGTCTAACATATTCTTCCATTTTTCTAATAAAGAACTTGCTTGAATTTGTAATATGTAGGTTTCCGAAATGGAGTAGAGTTGTCCACCAGTGTTAAGGTGTGATGGAAGGAACACTGAGACATGCGTGATCTTCGTGAGAAGACCAAACCAACTGATTTAATGATCTAGTCAAAGTACAGATCTTCCTCCAGGGTGTGGATAAGGAATAAAGGGGCGGAGCCCGTTATGTTATATCCATGGCCTAGCATGAATAAGTAGACTTGCACAGTACTGGGTAGCTAAGCATAATTAGCAATTTTAGTAATGAGATGATATAATAAATGGGTGATAATTAATATAAACATAATGAGGTTACACAATGTTACGTAATGTTACATAACATCAATTTCATTCAAATGTACATCAATAATTTTGGTGAATGATTTCCGGTCCTGTACCTGAGCAGCAGTTTGAAGGAGTATTTCTTTAATCGATCCTGAAGTATTGGAGAGCATTCCACTTTATGTATTCCACTTAACCTAATTAACTCTTGTTTAGCTGAATTTCTTTTTAAACTGAACCTTTTGCGATTTTCCGACCGATTTCTTGTTTAATTCATTAGTTCTCTAGTTGAACTTTTGGAGAAACTGAGCCTTTTCTGATTTCCCCTCAAATTCAGGTTAATATATGATGTATTAATTGGTATTTATATCTGATCTATGATAACTTGATATTATCTTATCAGCAGCCATAATTTCTCCAGCCCCAATCCCAGGAAACCACACAATCAGATTTAAAACTTGAACTGCTTAATATTGTCTCGTTTTCATTGTTTCCCGTTTATGTACGCACTTGCTGTTCAGAAAATGATATGAGTATGAAAATTCCTCACCTTTATTTAGTCAATTACCTGTATACACACTTTCATCATTTGAAAAGTCACCCTATTTCGAAAAATATTGGTTCTCGAGTGTAGGCCTACCATATGTATAGTCTCCAATGCTACACCAAATCCCAAAATGTCAATCCTAATCGGCGAGGGTCTTAGCTTCATTTGGTATAAGGCTCATGGTATTATTTCATGTGAGCTAACGCCTAAAATAAATAAAATAGCCTGTCGCTGCTCTGGGTCAGATTTTCAGAGAATGCACAATCAACAGTTCTACACATCTATCAAATTTTGCTAAATTAGTGTGACAATTGATAAATATACTAGGTATATCTGAGTGTATTCTGTGTTGTATCCATTCAGTAAATATATCTAGGTATGCTGAACTGTATTTTGAACCTGATTTTCGTTTTAAATTTGGGTTATTTGAGAGGATGGGTGAAGGCCAATTGTGCATTTTCTGGCGAATTCACCCCTCTACAACTGTCTAGAAGGAAAAAAAAGATTTAAAAAAAATTAAAACAGGTACACAACCCTCTTCACGAGTTCACCATTAAATTGTACCCTTTTAATTCCTGTTACTGAATAAACATGTTTTCAGTTCCTGAAAGGCCCTTTTTTTAAAAATTACCATAAATGTAAAATAACTTGTAATGAACTAATTGGGTCGCCCCAGGTAGACCTGCTAAGGCAGAGGCAGCCATCCCAATTCTGGATGATGTAACTGTGTATTGAATGGACCAGAATAAAAATACAATACACATATATACCCCCGCCCCTCTTACCTAGTTTTCAGCTGGTGAACCGGAAACGCAGGTCTATAATTTTTGGCCTAAGGATTTCCTATGAAACAAACCTGTCATCTGACCCAGCCACTAGACTAGTAGCGCCAGGGAAAATGCCTTAGGCATGATGGCTTCTATACAGGACAACATGATAACTTTTCCAGGTTATGCATGATTAACATATGTGATATGTTTCAGGAAAATGAGTCATAAGTCGCGAAAATTAGATTTTGAGATATCATCACATTTGAAAAGATGAGCTCAAGCCGATTCTAATGATAGTAAACAATAGCATATCTAAGTAGTGTTTCTATATTTAAGTTTGATATCTTATTTTTTGAAAATTAGAATATTCCAACCAAGACATCTTGTAAATAAATAACTTTGAAAAATATCCATATCAATATTTTATTTCTGTTTTTAAGCTTTTATTCATGGCATCCTGTCATCTGGGCCTCTACAATGATAAAAACATGGTAATATACGGTGGTAAATAATGGCGAACATGACTCAGCAAAAATATATTTTGGCTCAATCTTCGCCTTCTCAGCATGAATAAAGTTTGAACATAAGACATTATTGATATTTAAATAATCGATTACCGTCCGTCATCCGTACTCACATTATTGGTCCGCCTCTGGGATAGGTTCGTACATAATTGGAAATCAAATAAAAGCATTATTGTCTTTTTATGGTTATAACTTATTATCTCTACCATGAAGTGTTCAAACGCGTTCAATAGAACATTAAATATCTGGCATTTTCCAGACCCTGAACATTTAATTTAGCCCTTTTTCGGTTGTCGAGGTACCTACATTGATCTTGATCTGAATGTTTCAGAAAAATATTTTTGTATGTTGAAAGTTCCTTTTGATTAGCTAGCCTCTCCTTGGAAGTAGTATAACGATGATTATACCCGGGTGTTGGTTCTTAACCTGATTTGTTTCGATTTTATCCTCTTTGTTAAAGATATAGTAGCTATATTGTTAAACCTGTAACTTTCTGGATATTTTTACTATCCTTGTTAATCTATAATTTGTTGTAACGAACTTCTATGCTTTGCTTTTTTCCATCAGCTAATACTGAGAAAAGGGTATAATAATATATGTCTCTTTGCTGAATAAACACATTTAAAACAAAACAAGCTACCTTATTTTAGTGTATTCTGTCGTAGATTTAGTTCACGGGCAATACTCGATACAAAAGTTAAATAGAGTGTGTTCTAATCGGGTGAAACCAGCCAGTTAGCTAACTGATTTATAAAGTAAAAGGTCCAATTTTCAGACAATAATTGTGACGTTTCCCTCATGAAGCTATTCGTTTCTTTGCTTTACAGCCTCTTACATTATATTACTTTAAACATTTTGATTGGCCACAAAATCTTTTTGTGTAAGGATCTAAATGGGATTTAGTCCAGGAGATGGGAGCAAAAAAGGGCTCAACCTATAATTATAAGACAAATTTCAACATAGCCTACACCAAGCTTTTCTTTCTGGAAGAATGCCTCAAATTGCTGTATTCACTCTACCAGTTGCAGTGAATAATGTTCTAACAGTTGTTCATGGGCAGGTGGCAATGTTGGTAGATAAAGGTAAGAATTGTCCATTTGAGAATTTCCATCCCCTGTCTGTTATGGAGGAAAATGAACAACGTTCTAAGTTTGAATTTGGTGATATATGCTATGGCTGTGGTACTTATTAACAGCAGAAGTAGGTGATCTGTGGATTAACGGTGAGTAGTTTTATTTACTGGTGTAACATAAAATACAATGAAGTACTTTTCACAGTTCACAAGTTGATCAACAATTGATTGTACCAATGCAAATAGAATTTTCTCTAGATTCTCCTATATCCTCTTGGAATGTCCTGTCATTGAAGAATATCTAACCTTTCTTTGTAGTACAGCTATCTTAAAAACAACGCCTTTTCCATGCCATAATTGATGATGTTATGGCAGGATCTACTGGGTAGAGAATGATCTGCAGATTTGATATATATATGGGCCAGATCTTCAGAAAATGTACAATCTTCATATCTACACATTTAGTAAATTCTACTAAATTAGACCGAAAAATGGCCAATACCAGGTAAATTCGAGTATATTCGGCATTTCATTGATTCTAGCAGTCTGTTTGGTTAGGTTGATCTGGTTTTTTTACCTTTATTCTCGTCTGAAATTTGTTTTTTTAGAGGATTGGTGAAGTTGAATTGTACATTTTTTGGCGACTTCGCCCATTATAATATAAGATCAGGCCAGAGATTGGGGTGCGCTTAAAAATGTCCTTGTGGTGGAAACGACAGGTGTCGTACGTATAAGGGTCAGATCTCCAGAAAATGTACAATTGGCAGATCTATACATTTAGTAAATTCTGCTAAATTAGGCTGCAATTTGGTCAACACTAGGTAAATTCGAGTATATTCGGCATTGCATTGATTCTACTAATCTGTTTGGTTAGGTTGAACTGTATTTTAAACTTTATTTTCATCTGAAATGTGGGTTATTTGAGAGGGTTGGTGAATGTCAATTGTACATTTTCTGAAAATCTGACCCATAAGCGGTCCACGCTCAGCCTCTACTTCTTTCCCGCTGAAGAAACCATGATTGGTTGAACAGGCATGCCAATCAGGAATAGCTCCCGCCCAATAGGCGGAGTTCCAGACGACGTGAGGGATGGATACTTTCCATTTGAAGATAGCTATATTCAACATCCATTGATGCCTGGATATGATTCCACGTTCAAGCAAAACATCCAGACATAATATGACAAAAAGACGACTCCTTCGTTGTTCAATTCATTTGAAGACTGGTTTTAATTGCGTGCGTGTGTGGTACGAGCCAAGGGGACATTTACACTGGGATTGCTGAGTCCTGGCATGCACGTGTGTCCACCTCTTCTCCCTCTTGTGCGCCTCTCAACGCCTGGGTATAAGGTATGGTGAAGCTTTCAATAGGGAGATTTAGCAAGTCTAACCTATACGTAAACCTAAACGTAAACGTATCTCTGATATAGAAACATATGTTTAAAGGAAGAAAGAGCTTCAGCAAAACATGGCGGCAAAAACGTAACTTACTATATCAAGCAAATATTTTCATCTCGCAATTTATTTTTTATACACAAAAATGCGACGTAATTCACAAAAAAGGTACGGATACGGTTACGTAATTGGGATAGGTTTGCTTGCGGAACCTTTGTACATTATTATCGTTGTGGGGATCTCAAGAGGCCTGGCCTAGCCTAGCGTCTCTCGAGATATCCCCACAACGGTAATAATGTAAAATAGTTAGTGCATGCGTTAGTGTTGTGCAGGTGCGTTGTGGTTGCTAAATCTCCTAAATACCTCGAATAAGTTTGCGATATAATCGCTTCTAAAGTTGTGTAAGCTTGTTAAGTTGCTATAGAAACGAATCCTACGACTATTTTACAAATACGAATTCATAATAATTACAAGTTTACGAATAGATAGTTGTAATGTGATGTAGTGCCGGAGTTAAACCGATCTTTCCCTATACTACTTATACTGAAATGGACACATGTACCTTGATCACGCAACATCTGCGCAAGTTTATTGCAAGTGTTTCTCCACTAGATGGACCTGTGTACCAGGAGTTAGTATTTACTACATTTCTATGTTATATTCTTACCATGTCATTGTACACACTATATAGATGTCTGACCAAAAGAGTCAGTACTATCATTACGCTTCTTTCAAAACCAGAGTAATAATATGTGATGTGTTTCAGGGAAATGAGTCACAAGTAGCATAACATGGATTTTGAGATATCGTCATATTTGAAAAGATGTCATCAATAGTCCTAATATCTCTCTCCCCCCCCCCCCCCCACACACACACACTCAGGGGTCAAAAGTGTACACTTTTTTGTTCCAGCCTATAAAAAGTACCCCCTTTCAGCAAATTTTCAAGGCATTTTACCCCCCCCTTTTTGTGGCAAAACGCGGAAAAATTTATGCCAAAAAGGACCCCTTTTTTATGATTTCAGGGAGACTTGTATAACATAATACCATTTTCACAAACATGAAGGAATATCCCATGTAAACATGACTTGATGCGGAGTTTCTGTCTTAATTATATGCTATTCTGTGCCACAATTTAGTAAAATACTGCTCTGCCATTAAAAATACCCCCTTTTTCAGAATTTCGCGGAGTTCAGTTGCAAAATTCATACCCTTATTTCCGATTTCGCAATCCGCGTTTATGTGTGATAAATGACCCCTTTCTCCGCGAAATTGGGAACAAAAAAGCGTACACTTTTGACCCCTGAGTGTCGGGGGGGGGGGGGGGGCGGGAATATCTGATCTACACGTAGCTACGCCGACCCTAAAGGCTACGAACATCAACTTAATAAAGCAGCTGTAGACTCTGGCAGCGTAGCGATGTATGCGGAGCGCACAGGGTGGACGGCGTCGTAGTCTATAAGATCCATAATATCTGATCAAGGCTATTCCAAACAATGGGGATTCTCGCAATACCACAAAAATATTTGACCGCAGAAACTTTCCAAAACAATTTGCTGTCTCATTCTATGTCAGGTATTCATGTCAGGTATTACCGCAGCCAGTGGAGACCACTACTTAACTTTCCTGATAATTAATTTTACTCCATGTATGTACCACATGCTATTTGTATGGGTGGGAGAAGTGTGGTAATTTGCACCAATTCACCGCGTATGGTATGACTACCTCAAATAACCCGAATTTATGGCATAAATGTGGTTCAAAATTCAGTTCAACCTAACCAAACAGATTGCTAGAGTCAATGTAATGCCGAATATACTCGAATTTACCTAGTATTAACCACATTGCAGCTTAATTTAGCAGAATTTACTAAATGTGTACAGCTGCCAATTGTGCATTTTCTGACAATCTGACCCATATGTATGTTTAGCTCTTGGTTTATACTGTGGTAGATACTGTGACCTCTAAAGCCTATTATTTGAGTCTATCATTCTTTTAAGCTGTGTTTTTCACTCTTTTTTGGACCCTGGATTTCATGGATTCGTTCAACCCATATAGTTTATAATACTTGCATTATATTCTACCTTCCTCATGAATGATTTAAATAATGCTGTTATCAAGGAAGGATTTCTGGGTGAAGTCACCAGAAAATGTACAATTCACATTCACCAATCCTCTCAAATAACCCAAATTTCAGACGAAAATAAAGTTCAAAATACACTTCAACCTAACCAAACAGATTACTAGAATCAATGCAATGCCAAATATACTCGAATTTATCTAGTATTGACTAAATTGCAGCCTAATTTAGCTGAATGTATCAAATGTGTATACCTGCCGATTGTACATTTTCTGAAAATCTTACCCTTCTGTCTATAAATATAGAACTTTACCCAGATTTATCTTTTATCTTAAATCGTGGTCATCTGAGGTACATGTGGGTCAGATTTTCAGAAAATGTACAATTCGCCTTCACCAATCCTCTCAAATAACCCACATTTAAGATAAAAAAAAATGAGCTTCAAAATGAAGTTTAACATAACAGAACTGATACTTTAAATCAATGCCATACCAAATATACTCAGATATACCCGGTGTTCATCATTCTTCAGCTTAATTTAGCAGAATTTCCTAAATGTGTAGAGCTGCCAATTGTACATTTCTGAAAATCTGACCCATATGATGTTTCCTTTCAACGTGTTCGCATTGTCCATGGCTGTAACGTTCTCTAAATGACTACTGGTAGATTTAGAAATGCATCATGTTCCGATAATTTGTGCGTTGTAACAGCTTAGTACATGATGATCAGAAGGAAGTAATGGAGAATAATTTTAGCGAATGTGAGCTTGATAGACCTCTTCCAAAGGTAAACGAGCAAGAAATGGCAGGGATAATGACCGGCATAGGGATGGGAATGAGTGCTATCCCTAGACTTCCCCTTTGATCATGAACATATATGGATTTATATTACCTTCCGTCTCATGACAAGTGAGAATATTCCTGTTTACAGTCTAGACGCAAAGTTGAGAGAGTCCCTTCAAACGAAGGGAAAGCCTCTCGCCTCAAACCGCAAAGTGCCATGATAATTCCATGAAGACCGCAAAATGTTCATTACATTCCCATTAAAACGCCGAGTTCTAGGCCAGGAAACCGATTAGTGAAGTAGGCTGACATACCATTCTTATCTGATCGGAGTGCTTGGACCTAGAGTGTCTAGTAAATTCCATGTATATACTGGCTGTTGGTAGAGTAGGTGAACTAGCTCCCCAAGTAAACAACATTGATTAAGGGTCAATTGATGCAGTTCATGTACATTAGATCTTGTAAACATTATTTAAGGGTACATTATCTAATTACTAATATTTAGAGGTCAGATTTTCAGAAAATGCACAATCTACAGTTCTACACATCTATCAAATTCTACTAAATGAGAGTGAAAAATGATAAATACTGGGTATATTGAATGTATTCTGTATTGTATTCATTTAATAAATATGTCTGGTTATGTTGAACTGAATTTTGAACCTGATTTTCGTCTCAAATTTGGGTTATTTGAGCGAATTGGTGAAGCCCAATTGTACATTTTCCGGAGACTTGACCATTATAATGTTAATATGTCTTAGTCTAACAATCATTGTCTATAACGTAACGGCTGGAAGACATGGATTTAATCCCGAAGAATTTGTCGATCTCATTCTTGTATAACTTGAGACAAATAAAGTAGTTTTCAATTCAATTTCAATCCGGTGTAGACTTTAGAATCGGTTGCACAGAAGGGAGTACAACGAAACAAGAGATGGCGATTAATTACAATAAAAAGCGTTTGAGCATTTTATCAATTAAATACTGTGTTTCAATTTCATCACCAACAACAACAATTTTCAAGTGCATTATATCTATAGACCACGCATGGAAACCGGAATAAAAATCCGATCTATGCCCTCAGATCAGATATGAATGGTATGTCAGTGATTGGACGCCTACTTCGCTAATCGGATTTCTCGCCTAGGACTAGGCGTTTAAGTGGGAATATAACGACATTTTGCGGTCTTGGAATTATAATGGAATTATAATAGTACTTTGCAGTTTGAGGCAAGAGGCTTTCCCTTCGTTTGAAGGGACTCTCTCAACTTTGGGCCTAGACTGAATCATTGGGAACTCCTGGATATTTCCACAACATTTAAGAAGTAGTTTTTCATGGTCTTAAATTGATTGCGACTAGACTAGACCCATGTTCACTGTATTCATGGTCTCTCTCCTCATGAATTTTTGATGGCTTGGTATCGAGAATCCTAGACTCAGGATCAATCGTTGGCGAAGCAGGACAGCAACTTCATAGTGTGATGGCGGTTACTTGAAGAAATATGTGATGTGTTTCAGGAAAATGAGTCACAAGTCACTAAAATTATATTTTCGAGAGGAGTTTATTCACAAGATCTATTGAAATGTTTTGATTTTTGGAGGGCTTAGCGCTTTAAGTCATACTGATTCATGTCCCAAATTTGAAGACAGTGTATTAAATATATCCTTGCGTTTCAAAGGATATCCTATGGAATACATTTAGTTACTTTACTAGTAATTGCGCACCCAGAAATATTGGAAACTTTTTTTCAAACATAAATATATCAAACATAAAAGCTAGAAACACTTCTTAGATGTGCTTAATGTTTACTACCATTGGAATGAGTTTGATCTCATCTTTTCAAATATGATAATATCTCCAGATCCATTTTTTGTGACCTGTCAATTATTTTCCTGTGACACATCACATAATTATAGCCATGCAGGACAGATGGTTTTGAGTGTATAATGCGCACATGTGTACAAATACGTGTGCGTGCTTACATGTATGTGCATGTGCATGACACATGTAGTTCATTAAAAAGACAGACACGACAGTTTATTAACAAGTTACAGGGTCTGCTTGAGACAACTTAGGCTAAAACAGCATGGGTGTGTTTCCGATTTAACCAAAGAACTTTGGCCATCTTTTTATTGTTTACTTATATGTAACTGAAAAGTTTCTCTCATATCTGCCTCATAGACTGACCTTGATATAAACACATATCTAGGGGTAGAAGAGCATGCTCTTTCTCTTTCTTAACATCTTGGCAATGTATGTGCAGGTGACGGTCACCGTGTATATTGGCAAGGTAGCCAGGTAACCCCCCTTGGTAACCACGCCGCCCGCAACGTCCCCATCGTCCATTAGCCAATCACGCCCTGCCACGTCACAATCTCCTCCCACCTTCTATAAGGTAAACAAACCATTCCACTCCTCCTGCTCTCAGCGCCCACACGTGCATTGAAAATTTTTTCAGTTGTGGTGTGTTGTTTTGGTTGAAGATTTATATCAACATGGGGAAAGTGAAGCATTGTACTGTGTGTGGAATCGAGCACGAGCCTCCGGTTGGTACGCAATGTAATAAGAAAGGAATTGCTGAGGCTCAAGCCATAGAAGTTCAGAAGAATGATCTACTTACTGGGCGTGTCAGCGAGCTCGAAGGCTTGATGGGCCGAGTTGTGAGTGCCTTGGAAGGGCTTGAGAAGAAGAGCGCTACCTCATCTGTAGTATCGGAGGATTCTGAAGTGAAAATAGATCACAATCCAAGATCTTCTCGTCGGGACCACAGAGATATGGACAGGTCAACTAGTCGTGAGAGTTCCATTTATAATGTGAGTTCTGCAAGTCGTCGTAGGCGTAGTTCATCCAGGAAGAGGGCGGGGCCCTTCGACCGTGACCAGTTCTTAGAAAAGGGTGAGAACATTGACACATTTGACGATCTATTGTTGTTATCGTTAAATACTCTAGAGAAGTTGGTTACCGACTCAAGGCCGTATGATGAAGTAGCTGGGGTTCTTTCACATTGTATCACCATGACCGAAAAGAACGCTTCTCAAATGTACACTCTTAAGGCATCCTTGTTGTACGACCAGGCGGTGAGAGTACGTGCAAACAAGCGCGGCCTGGTGGCTTTTAGTGAAGTGAAGCAAGAAGAGGTCCTTAGATTTTACTCATACGAAAACTCTAAGAAAGCCACGGCTGGTAGAGTGGTTTCTTCGTCAAAAGGCAAGTCGTCTAAAGATCGAGTATGTTTCAAGTTCAACGCGGCAGGTTGTTCCAAGTCTCCGTGTGAATATCCCCACCGATGTTCCGGGTGTAGCTTGACGGAGCATGGCGTGAAGTCATGTCCCTCAGGGAAGTCTACTAAATAGGATCAGGCCGGGAGTCAAGGAGGTGGTGCCATCTGCGGATTTGATTGCGCATCAGTTGCTATGCTAGGTCCTTCTTCTGCCTCGGAGGTAGAATATGATGACAAAATGGCGGAACTTGATGACATTCCGGAAGTTTGTGATACTTCGACAGTGGATTCTCCCCTTGATTCTCACCTTCCAACTAACTTTACGACCAACTGTATCGGTAACTGTAAGTACTCGAGTATTTGCGAAGCAGTCACCAAGTTTTATTGCATCGATAGTGATACTTCTTCGGAAGATGTAGTTTTTTCTACGCCTGTGTCAGGGAAAGGCTGTTCGGTAAACGTCTATGCTGAATGTTTTTATGGTACGTGTGATTGTATTCATAAACTTGCTAATATTCCTGTCCAGTTAAAGCCTTGCAGATTTGCGGCTATTCTCTTTTATCAAGGTTGCTCGGTTTTTGAGCACTATATCGATGTCTTTTATGGTGTCATAGATGGGTTTGATGTGATCGATACGCCAGTTCAGGCGTACGAGTGCCCAAATTATAGTTCCATTTTGGAGCCAGATGCCAGGAGTAAGATGGATAAAATTGTTGCTAATGAATTACTAGAAGGTTGTGTTACCATCGTTGACGAGAAGCCTAAATGTGTACATGCTCTAGGGGCGGTATCTAAGCCCGATGGTGGTCTTAGACCGATTACTGATTGCTCTCGTCCTGACTTAAAGTCAGTTAACTTTCATTGTGACTCCTTGGTGCGTAATTTTTCCTACAACAATATTGATAATGCTACTGATATGGTAGTTTGTGGCTCCTTCATGAGCGTGGTGGACATTAAGGCTGCGTATAGGGCTGTTGCTATTAATCCAGAGCACAGAACCTTATGTGGTTTTAAATGGAACATCGATGGAAAAGAAGAATATTTAACGGACAATAGACTTTGCTTTGGGCTACGAATTGGTCCTTGTGTGTTCGACAGTATATCCAATCTAATTGCTGATGCTATGTTAAATATTTACAATGTACGTGTGGTGAACTACTTAGATGATTTTTTCTTATGTTCCCCAGATCAATCCTCCTGTTCCCTGGCCAGAGATACCCTCATTGCCCTCCTAAGGTTCCTAGGGTTCTATGTTGCCTGGCACAAAGTGACCACCCCTAGTACGATGTGTACTTACTTAGGATTCAACATTAACTCTGATAATATGACCCTCTGCTTACCAATGGATAAGGTAGAGAAGTTACGTGTACTTTTGGACCAGGTTAAAGATGCAAAGTACATTTCCAAGAAGGACTTGGAACGCCTATGTGGCTATTTAGCGCACTGCTCTTCAGTTTTTAAAGGTGGGCGCACCTTTTGCCGCAGGCTATTCGACTTATACAAAGTGCTTCTGTGTAAACGTTTGAACCGCTCAAGTATTTCTGATGCATTTAGAGAAGATATCTATTGGTGGCACGCCTTTTGTAAGGTATTTAATGGCGTAGGCTTGCTATCCAAGCCTGAGTTCCACCTACCCATGGTTTCCGATGCCTCTAGTAAGGGTTTTGGTCTCCGATTTTCTTGGTGCAGATTGGCTAGCAGGTGCATGGGATACCAACAGCATTCCCTGGACTGATACATCATGTGCCCATATTGCCTCTGGCCCAACCGAGAATGTAAAGTATGACAACATAATGAGTTGTACCCGGTGCTCTTAGGGGTAAAAAGGTGGAAAAACTTCTTCAAAGGCATGCGTGTTCACTGCTATATTGACAACACACAAGTGGTGGCTATGCTCACCAATGGAATTAGCTGTAACAAGACATGCATGCAGTGGTTGTACGAACTTTTCTGGACTACTTTCATCTTCGGTATTGAGTTGGTGCCTCATTATATTAACACTAAGAATAATGTAGTTGCCGATTACCTATCTCGCTTACCTTACCAAAAATTACCCTGTGACTTTTCAACTTTAATCGAAGCAGGATTGTGTTGTTTCTCTACTTGTCGATTTAATAGGTATGAGACGATGGATGGAAAGAGTCCGCGTCTTACAGACCAGATCGGTGGCACCGTCGACGCTTCATCAGAGAGAGCGTCAGTGGCGAGTGTTCAATGACTTTCTCAACGATAACCACTTGCCGTCATCAACTATAACTTTGGACATTATATGCATGTACGCGGCATATCTCTCATCGTTTATGAAAGTTTCTTCAGTATCAACTTATTTATGTGGCGTCACGTTTGGCGCTAGGATCCGGCTCATGGAGTGTCCACCCTTGTCGCACCCTTCTATCAAATCGGTACTGAAGGGTATTGCTCGTCTTCCGGGTGCTGCTCCAACGCCATCGGCTCCCCTTCTTCCACGCCACCTTCTTCGTCTATCCAAGTGTGTCAAGTATTCTTCAGACTCTGAGTCGCTGATGTGGTCGATGATAGTTTTTCTATTTAGATCATTACTCCGGGTCGGCCATATCGTACCTTCCCGCTACTCCTCCCGCTCTCAGCGCCCACACGTGCATTGAAAATTTTTTCTTTATTGAATTATGTATTCATTTGTTATGGTGAAATAAACCCCCTTTATTGGTGGTTCAAGGCCATCCCTGTTTCTGTGTCTACTCATTCATATCTATTCTGCAGCGGACGAGCCACATATTGTGAATAGAAATGGCGTTTTCTATTACTTTGCTGGAGCATAATTCCCCGCAATGTGTATTCGAGTGTGTCGGAAATTCAGGTGGCAATAGGCAGAATTGTGTTTCCTTTTATGGAGGGCGCGCAGACATCCCTACAGCAGGCAAATACTGGAGTCTATATAAGGTTTTGCAGTATAGGAGTAGAGTATACGTCATACAAGCGCCGAAGGCGCTTGTACCGTATAATACAAAGATTACAAAAGAAAACTTCTAATATCGCGAGCATGTGGTGTCTTACTAGGCTTACACGATTTAGCTCGAGACAGATTAGGCTTTTTCTTTTTTTCTGTTCTTCACAAACAATGTTTATTTACCACTTTAGACATTAAAACAGTGTCCGGATGATACACCTAAATGTACATATCTGAATTATATACTGGTGGTACACTGGTATACTGGTCACCATTGCGTTCATGTTCTGTTACTTTATCTCTTTACTCTAAAGGCTGAATTGGTTTCATTTTGACCTATACTAGGGCCTACCTGTTACCTCACGAACGGATCTTGTATCTTTTGACGGTCTGATCTCTCTTTTTCTAACCAACTTGATTTGTTTGATTTATAATAGCCTACCTGCCGTCCTAGATTTGGATTTTTTAATCTTTACTCGTCAGCTTGTGAATGTGGTCTCAGCTCAAATAGACTATATATATGGGTCAGGAATGTACACTCCGCATTTTGCTACATTTAGGATGAAAGAATTGTAAATATCTCTGGGTATATTTAAATCGAATTGATTTATAAAATGGGTTCGTTATGTCAAACTGTATTTTGAGCTTTATTGGTGTTTAAATTTGGGTCATTTGAGAGGTTTGGTAAAGGCGAATTGTACATTTTCTGGCGACTTCACCCATATATACATTTAGATCTGTAGTACTACATGGGTTGCACTTAGCTTGGGGGGTCAAATCAATAAATGAAGGTGACTAGTGTCCATTAAAATTAGATCATTACAACTTAATGAATGGAGGTCCCCAAGGTCTCTTCAAGAAGTGTCCACTTATTACTGTGCTCGAATCGCAATGGTTCTTTCGTTAGATCTGTTTGATAAATCGAGAGGTATCACTGCAAAGTTTTCTATGGGTCTTTTCGGTTGCATTGGATATATATATATTATGCAACGACCTAGATATGGGCCAGATTTTCATAAAATGCACAATTGGCATCTGTAGACATTTAGTAAATTCTGCTAAATTAGACTGCAATTTGGTCAATACAAGGTAAATTCGAGTATATTTGGCATTGCGTTGATTCTAGCAATCAGTTTGGTTAGGTTAAACTGTATTTTGAAATTGATTTTCGTCCGAAAATTGGGATATTTGAGGTGATGGTGAAGGCAAGTTGTACATTTTCTGGCGACTTCACCCATATATATTATGTTGAGGAGGAGAGAGACCAACGAGAGCAAGGTTTTACTGTTGCTATAGTCTGTCCGAAAAGTAGTTGACACGTGATTCCTTAGGGCCTTTAAGGGGAGGGAAAAGTGGGAGATTTTTTATTTCTATTTATGACAAGGACCTGGCAACCCTTTGCCCAGCGAGTCGCTCATTGCAATCAACCATGGAGAAACAGGGCCAGTATAACCAGCTCTGCCTTCCTTTTAAGGAAAACAACTGCTTTTGCACATGGAACAGAGGCAGCGCAATACAATACAGCTGTATAAATGGCCATGGTCGGTCGCAAACAGCCATGGTCGGTCACCAACGGCGATTCAGGGGCAAAGGTTTGAAGTAAAAAATCCCCCACTTTTCCCTCCCCTTAGAGCAACTAAGGAATCACGAGTCAACTACTCTTCGTACAGACTATAGGTGTATATATGAATATATTTTGTATTGTATTCATTCAATAAATCTGTCTGGTTATGTTGAACTGTAATTTAAACCTGATTTTCGTCTTAAATTTGGGTTATTTGAGAGGATTGCTGAAGGCCAATTGTTCTGGTGAATTGACCCACAACTTAAGAGATCGTAAGCAGTATAGGCAAAGTGAACATTGTGAAAGGCACTATATGATATTATGTGTAATCTATGAATTAGTCCTGTGGATATGTTACGCACGAGTCTATTGTTATGAATACATGAGGCATTTCATTAGATGTATTTGTTCAAGTAACTCAATGGAACTTAACATAAAGGTTTGAATGGCTGTTCAGCCTAGCTGGCCATACATTATGTAGCACAGATTCAGGTAACATATTGACGTTAACCTAACGGCGATTGGCGTCAAAATATAAATATGCGAACTCGATTTTGCGCAACTTTAACGTCAATATTAACGTGAATCTTAACAATAACGATGTTGATATTGGCAATAATTTACATGAAATCTAGGAGAATCTTATTAACATTAAGTTAACCTGCCTATTTTACTCTTTCTGTAATGTTGATTCATGCTAATTGTAGGGGAAAATATTGATATTATTTTCAATTTCACTCCCACTTTTTTTATATTTTTGGTTCACCATTTTCTTGTTGGTATCCCAGCATATGTAAAGAATAAAATACCGCTATATATGAATTACCTTCATGAAATGAGGATATCTACTGAATTATTTCTCTCAGTCCCAATACATAATTATTCGCTCATAGTTTGTAACATAATATTTAAATATCCTCTCAAATAACCACAATTTCAGACGAAAATAAAGTTCAGAACACAGTTCAACCTAACCAAACCGATTGCTAGAATCAATGCAATGCCGAATATACTCGAATTGACCTAGTATTGACCACATTGCAGCCTAATTTAGCAGAATCTACTGAATGTATACAGCTGCTATTTCTGAAAATCTGACCCTTCAACCTAAAGGTAAAAGTGAGTGGAACACATCAGTTCTAATTGGATTCTAACAATAGCTGCTGAGACTATAGGTAACTGAATAAAGTAATAAAGACAAGGTTGATTAAAGAATTTAAAGGCTTAGTTAATTACTTTGAAAATATCATAGATTAGAAGGTAGCACGTAGGTACTTGTTTGTGTTTTAAATGCCTGTATTTTTATATTAGGATTGCGGTGATGTTTTATAACGAGAACGCAACGACTAGGGGATGTCAATTGTGACCACTGTCGGAATGGGACATGCTGACTGGTAGACTGGGGCCAGAGTAGAGGGGAATGGGTAATTTTGACCGGAAGAGGGGTCAAGCCACCTGTGTTTACATTATGAGGGTGCAGGTTCCAATGGACCCAGAGAGGGCCTTTCATTAAATGTAATTTTAGAGACAGAAAAACATTTAATATTGCCACGAAACTTTAGGATATATGAGACAACACCATGCCCTATCTTCATCTTACTTAATGTTCCTTTAATTATTATGGAAAACACATAACAGAACAAATGTTGTGTGTAGGTGCAGGTTGAGTGCATGATGCATGCACCCGCACTGTGTTTGAGCGGGTGTGTACCTACAGCTGTGGTCAGTGCCCAACCCACTCTCAGATAGGCCCTGGCGCCTGTATGAAATCAGTGCCTGTGGTATCTCGACCTAAAGAGAGCGTTTCGGTTCTGTAATGGAAGGATGTTCCTAAAGTATGTGAAGTGATTTCATAGAATATACTAATTTTGGAATTTATGGTAGAAGAGATTTGAAAGTTTAATGACAAGACATGAAAATAACTACAAAAGTGTGTTATGCGTATTTGCTTAAATAAGTGGGGTTTAAAATGTCTGGCTAAAAAAAAAATAATAATAATAAAAAAAAACAAATTGATATAGGCATAGTTATAGGCCTATTGTGCAATATATTTATACACTTTTTTACATTGATTTCAGTGGATGTAATGGATGTTATTTCTTCCGCTTCTGCCACTTGTCTGCGTCTCCTGTCCCGACATGACGTCATCAGCGTCACAGTGACACATTCCTTCCATGCCATTATTATTGCTCTGACCTTCCTGTCTCCGGTCCTCTCCGAAGTCTCCGTCGTCGAAATCCGTGGTGCCGGTGCCTCATTTCCGGCTAGTGTCTACAGTAAATGGATGCCAAACTATGAGGTATAGAACGTATAGGAAAATAATTTATTATATGGGTCAGATTTTCAGAAAATGTACAATTCAACTTCGCCAATTTTCCCAAATAAGTCAAATTTCAGATGAAAATAAAGTTCAAAATACAGTTCAACCTAACCAAACAGATTGCTAGAATCAATGCAATGCCGAATATATTCAAATCTACCTAGTATTGACCAAATTGCAGCCTAATTTAGCAGAATTTACTAAATGTGTACAGCTGCCAATTGTACAATTTCTGAAAATCTGACCCATATGTGATCCGTTTTAGGAAAATTTGCCATAAGTCGCAAAATATGGATTTTTGAGATATCATCATAAACAGTAGGACACCTGATAAGTATGTCTATATTTTAAGTTTAATATTTTTATGTATTGGGCCTACTAGAGTGTGCAGTCAAATCGACCGTCAAATACTCTACTTGTATTCCATTAGAGAAACTATCACATGTAGATACATTTTACTCCCATGCTATTTTCACTATTGCTCAAATAAACCCTCTGCTATTACTATTCCTAGAATAATAACTGAATAAATGGGTCAGATTTTCGGAAAATGCACATTTGGTAGCTCTACACTTTTGCCAACTTCTGCCAAATTAGACTGAAAAATAAGAATAAAGAGTATATCAGAGTAATGTTGGCATTGTGTTGATTAACAATATAAACTCAAGTCAACTCAATAAGAAAAGGCGAACCAGAAGTGAAGTGGCAACTCTCTCATGGGAGCATCAATCTTTTTATTCCTTCCCCAACAAAAAACATTTTTTTTCTAACAAAAAAAAACAGAGAGAGAAAAAAAAATTCTGTTCGACCAAGTCTCTTTTTCAACTAGCTCGTTCGCCTGTGTATAAGCCTCTGACTGTTCTATTTCATTGTATTAAACTGTATTTTGAACGTCACATTTCTCTTAAATTTGGGTTATTTGAGAGGATTGGTGAAGATGAATTGTACATTTTCTGACGATTTCAACCAATTGTCTGAATTATGACTCAGGACGAGACTTCCATAAAGGAATGAAAAATCTACAAAATTAGACATGGAATTGTTTCAAATTCATTTTTAAAAAGGGATAGGGTGAGCACCACTGTTGCATAGATGGGCGAAGTCGCCGGAAACTGTACAATTCGCTTTTACCAATCCTCTCAAATAACCTAAATTTCAGACGAATACAAAGCTCAAAACACAGCAACCAACCAAACAGATTGCTAGAATCAATGCAATGCCAAAGATGCTCTAATCTAACTAGTATTGACCAAATCGTAGCCTAATTTAGCAGGATTTACTAAATGTGTACAGCTACCAATTGTACATTTTCCCAAAATCTGACCCTCATAATATTTAATATGATATTTAAAGTCTGTTCCGTCCAATTATTTTCTTTTTTTTCTTTAGTATTTTTATGCAGTTCATCTTCTGAAATGACGACAGTGGAGTTATCAACACCACAAGTACACTGTACAATGAAGTTCTGATAATCAATTGAGGACATTAACATTGAGATATGGCTCACAGATGATAATTCAATACAGAATAATCATGGTCTTCCGCCCACCACAGGCTCTTAGGTCTATTTGACCAATGAATATTTGCCATAAACCCATATAAAATTCATACTCGTCAATATACCAATTATATATGACATATTCCTAATGGCTTGCTTGAATAAAATCTACACATTGAGGTGAGCTAGGGATTTAGGGGAGACATGTTGAGATTCTGGCTAATGCAAGTAAGGTTGCAGGTGTTCCAGATAATAATCTGGAACACCTGCCAGGCCAAGTTAAACCTGATTATAAAGAATATTTACCTGTTGTGCAGCAAAATGGATGTCTGCGATGACAGATATCGTCTGAACGCTATTCTCTAATTGCTTTCTGGGTCAAGTCTTCAGAAAATGTACAATTTACCTTCACCAATCCTCTCAAATAACCCAAATTTAAGACGAAAACCAGGTTCAAAATACAGTTCAACATAACCAGACAGATTTATTGAATGAATACAATACAGAATGCACTCAGATGTACCTAGTAAATTTATCATTTTTCACTCTAATTTAGCAGAATTTGGTAGATCATTTTCTAAAAATCTGATCTATCTAGGAATGGCTGTTTTTGTTGCTCATTCATATATATAGTTATCAAGAAGGTTCTGTTATGGGCCAGACCCTCAGAAAAATAATAATGTACAATTGGCAGATGTACACATTTAGAAAAATCTGCTAAATTAGGCTGCAATTTGGTCAATACTAGGTAAATTCGAGTATATTCGGTATTGCATTGATTCTAGCAATCTGTTTGGTTAGGTTGAACTGTATTTTGAACCCGATTTATGTCTTAAATCTGGGTTATTTGAGAGGATTGGTAAAGACGAATTGTACATTTTCTGGCGATTTCACCCATATATAGTAACACGTCCTGCTTATATGACGAGTAGAGTTATTGCCTGGAATCAAAATGGTGAAACAGACATGAACACTAGACATAAGATTCTGTTAGCCGAGTTATATTTGGAAATAAAAAGCAATAATATTATACAGCCCAAAGTTTTCATCATCTATTTTGTTATATCTACATGTTTTATATACAAATATTTGTCATTGGAAATTAGCTTTAATTCGAATGCAAAAGCCTCTTCTTCGCATGGGAAGTTTTGACGAGATGTTTGACGTGGTAGTATATGGGTCAGATTTTCAGAAAATGCACAATCTACAGTTCTACACATCTATCAAATTCTGCTAAACTAGAGTCAAAAATGATAAATACTAGGTGTATCTGAATATATTTGGTATTGACTTGATTCAAACAATCTGTTTGGTTATGGTGAACTGAGTTCTAGACCTCATTTTTGTCTTAATTTTGGGTTATTTGAGAAGATTGGTGAAGGTGAATTGTACATTTTCTGGCAGTTTCACCCATATTACGCTTTCCTCATAAATTAGATGCTTCTATGTGTATCCTACAATGTTTCGTATCTAGGTAATAGGAACTAACACATGGATGTGAACTGTTTACAGGTATAAATATTTGATATATTTAGTTTATTTAGTATGATTACAACAGATTTGGACTTGCTGACCCTTACTCGTCACACACAAAAATGAACTGTGCACACCAAAGGAAATATGATTGTGGAAGAAAGATAATCTTAAATTAAATTTTTCATCTCATCTAATTTTGATTGTTAAGAACATTTGACAAAACAAGGGATGTTTTTAATCCATGTCTGAAGAGTATCACTTCTCTGATTACATATATATATTTTTGCCATATCACAATTAAACTTATGGTCTACATGGTGAATGGGTCTCAAGTCTCTGTCAGAGAAGTTCTTCCGACAGGACCTTCTACTTAATTATTAAGATAACATATGTTTATCATATAACAGATAAGTTTTAAGCAGGGTAAAATAAAATAACAATAAAACAAAGCACATAATACAATCTTGTACAGTGTTTTCCCTTTTCCGTGGGGGCTGTGTAGCCTTGCAGTAGATTTAAATATAGTGTGGGGTTATACTCAATTAAATGTATGCTTACAAATGTGTTGATTTGGGGGGATTTTTCTCACCAACTGTAATCTATTTACAATAGCGACGAGGAAGGAGGCGACCCAGGGAAATCTTTCACAACTAGCCCTTCAAAACATTATATATATTTTATAAGTAAGGTGGCCGCCCGTTATGTTTGAATATTTTTAAATGACATCAGCTCAAACTGAAAATAATGTGTTTTTGCTGAATGAAAATCTTTAAATACGAAAAAAACCCATTAGTAACGGGTCATGGTCACATCAACGATTCTCCATGTGTAGCTATAGGATCGTTGGTCACGTAACAAACTAACGTCCAAACTTGAAAGGATATATTCCAGAAGGTAGTTCAGTAATGGGTGAGTGATAGGTTGAATATCCACCTCTGAGCTAGGTGCTAATACAAGCTAAGTGACTAACTGAAAATTCATGGGTCAATTCACCAGAAAATGTACAATTGGCCTTCACCAATCCTCTCATATACCCCGAATTTAAGACGAAAATCAGGTTCAAAATACAGTTCAACACAACCAGACAGATTTATTGAATGAATACCATACAGAATATACTCAGATATGCCCAGTATTTATAATTTTTCACTCTAATTTAGCAGGATTTGATAGATGTGTAGAACTGTAGATTGTGCATTTTCCGAAAAACTGACCCTCATAATGTGTTCCATTCGGAAAGCAACGCCGATGAAAGGCAACAACTATTTGGGTCAGATTGTCAGAAAACGTACAATTGGCAGCTGTACACATTTAGTAAATTCTGCTAAATTAAGCTGCAATTTGGTCAATACTAGGTAAATCCGAGTATATTTGGCATTGCATTGGTTCTAGCAATCTGTCTGGTTAGGTTGAACGGTATTTTGAACTTTATTTTCATCTGAAATTCGGGTTATTTGAGAAGATTGGTGAAGGTGAATTGTACATTTTCTGAAAATCCGACCCATACATTATATTATTACTTGTTTAGACTGGGTCCCTCGCCTTGAAAGGCCATAATTAGACGTGGAAATATCCACATTTGGAAGTGTACATTCCTGTTGCTCGGTTTCAGAGATCAAGATCGATACCTCTTCATATGACGTATGATGTAATTGGAAGTGGTGGAGGCAAGAGTCGGATCATGGGCGGTGGTGACCCAGTAGAGTATGCCGGCTCCGATACCAGTCTCAGTCAGGGCAATTATGAGGACTTCCCTGACCTCCAGATGTTCCCTACCATGGCTGGGTAAGAATGCATGCGTTTCCTCCTCAATAATTGGGCATTTTTTTTATTTTGTATTTCTTTTTTTATTCCTTTTAAGGCCAAGACATTTATAATTATTACGAAATCATTAATCATTAGCATCATTCGGGCATTTTTTATATTTTATTTATTTTTATTCATTTCAAGGCCAAGACATTTATAAATATACCAAATCTTTAATCATTAGCATCATTAACACTTTTTGTTTCCTAACTTTAAATGCAATGTTATGCTTGGTGCAAAAGAAGCTGTGATCATAACATTGATGATTGATTGATCAAAAAAACAACTTCCTAAATACTATAATGATAATAATTGATTTTTATTTCCATGTCACATTTACAAATATAATTATAAGAAAGGTGGTAGGTAGTACATGGTAAAAAATAAAGTAAAAAATAAAAGTACAAAGTATGTGTACAATATATGAATGAATGCTCTTTCATAGGTGGGTAGAAAACTCCAAGGTTATCCTTTTTTCAGATGATACATTAGACCCTGCCCACACACAACCGATTTGCCTCCCGATTGCCTCCCGATTTGGGTCTCCTGATGAAGCCTATGACTTCATTTCAAATCCTGGTTTATGTTTTTGAAATAACATAAACCAGGATCGGAAATGAGGTCCTAGGACTCATCGGAAGAACCAAATCGGGGGGCAATCGGGAGGCAAATCGGCTGTGTGTGGGCAGGGTTTTACTGTATCATCTGCAAAAAGGATTTTCATATTTCTCTGGAAGCTTGTAACCACTTGCAGCGCCAGAGCAAATATGGCGATAGTGTCCCGTCGTCGTCTAGGCGACTGCCGCCAAGGTCACGACCCCTGGAATACTTCCGGTCTAGATATATGTCCATAACTCTTACGACATATAGACAAACATATAACTCAGGTCAAAATTCAGTAAGTGTAAAAAAAGAACTACAAGAAGATTTATACAGAATAGATATATGGTGTAGAGAAAACAAGATTTCACTTAACACCAAAAAAACAAAAGCCATGTTAAAGCCATGATAGGAAGAGAGACAACCCCAACTATAATTTGCATAAATTGTGCATAGGGAACAATGAAATAGAGTTCACCGACACGTATAAATACCTGGGGGTAACAATAGACGGAAAACTGAGTTTCAAACAACATATAAATATAAGGGCAAGGTCTGCCAGAGATAAAGTGTGCAAATTAGCACACCTGAGACAGTCAGCGAATGATAACACCATATCTGATCTGAAGGTTTGGGCCTAGACTGTATACCCAATAGGTGGGGTTGGGGTCACACACTATGAAGTTACATTGATAACTTGATTGTTATTTTTTTTTTATCATTTTAAGACAAGACGTTTTAACACAATTAAGCCGGGAGCTAATTTCTTGATTTTCACAACCTAGAATTTTTTCAACATGTGAAAAAAAATCATCCCAAAATTCCAATTCTGAACAACGATAGATCTATATAGGCTGATAAATTCTGCATCCAGCAGACATTCTGAGAACATTGTTTCTCTGAAAAGGGGCATATTCTTGTCTGATATCGCTATTTCATCAAGGACATTTTTATACAAATTGTGATGTGAAAATGAGTCACCAGTCGCAAAATTGATATTTTTCAAAGTGTCTTTTTGCATAAGATTTCTTTATTGGCATGTTCTGAATTTTAGAAGGTTTAATAATTACTGTCATAAAATAACATAAACCTGGATTGGAAATGAAATCCTAGCTGAACATTTCTATAGATTTTAGACTGTACCATTAGTCCCATAATTCCATGCAAATCATGATTCAAAATGGCGGCTATGCAAGTCCCCTATTATATTGAAATAATTGACAATGTCTACTTTCCATCCCATTTCAGGGCTATTGTCATTGCATATCACTTGCCTGGAAGCCCACCGCTCAACCTAAAACGTGACCATATTCTAGGCATTTATAACGGAACCATTAAATGGTGGAATGACACCAGCCTCACCGAACTCAACCAAAATATAGTCTTGCCAAATGAACGAATATTAGTTCTTGCCAGATCTGACAAATCTGGAACAACCGCGGTCTTTACAGAAGCCTTGTCTTCTTTTAGTGAAGAATGGAAAAAAAAGCGCGGGAGTTTTTCGGTCGGTCTGGTTGATTATGTACCAGTATATTGGGATCCTGACGTCATTTCCTTCTTTGGTCAATCGAATGCAGGCATGGCCGGACTGTTGCTGTCCCTTCGTTATTCCCTCGGCTATCTCTCTGTAGCTGAAGCTAATAAATTTCAGCTGCAGAAGGCCAGGATTTACAACAAAGATGGATATTTGGTGGAAGCTAATGTACGCACTACGCAAAGCTCCATGGAAGCGTTCGCAGGTTCGTTCTCTCTTTTTTTTGACGATAGATCTTTATTCAATAGTATTGTGTTCCAAGAAAATAAATCACCAGTCGGAAAATTATCTTTTCTCAAATTGTTATATTTACATATAATAACATAAAAAGTAAATATATTGTATATTAAACTGAAAAATTTATGGAAATATTTAATAGCTGTTCTAATGTGTACCATCATTGGAATCCGTTTGATCTCATCTTTTCAAATATGATGATATCTTAAAATCCATTTATTGCGACGTGTGACTCATTTCCCTGTAACACATCACGTATGTCAACAAAACTTCTTCCTATAAGAGCTGATCACATCAAAATTACATCTGCTCTTTTCGTCACTTAATTCTTTAAACGAAAAACACTTTGTACCACGTTGAGTCTAGTAACAGCTTCACGTATTAAATAACTCCAGCTGTCGTTCCTCAAAAGTGTGGGTTTATGGGAAATATATGGGTAAGATTTTCAGAAAATGTACAATTCAACTTCACTAATCCCCTCAAATAACCCAAATTTGAGACGAAAATAAAGTTCAAAATACAGTTCAACCTAACCAAACAGATTGCTAGAATCAATGCAATGCTGAATATACTCGAATTTACCAAGTATTGACCAAATTGCAGCTCAATTTAGCAGAATTTACTAAATGTGTACAGCTGCCAATTGTACATTTTCTGAAAATCTGACCCAAATATACCGGCTTACACCAGTTCATCTGCCACCCCTCACCCATCCTTACTATATCATTCACTAATCACTAAGTTTCTATAATGGATAGCATCATCTTGGTATGTCCAGATCATTATAATTTACTCAAACAACTTATAAAGGGTGAAATTTTCTGAAAATGTACAATTCAGATTCAGAAAGCCTCCCAAATGACCCGAATTTAATGCAGAAATGAGACTCAAAACACAATTCAACATAACCAAACACATCCTATGAGTCAACTTGATACTAAATATACCCAGATATACCCAGTATTTATCATTTTTCAGTCGAATTTAGCCAAATTTACTAGATGTGTAGAGCTGCCAATTGTCCATTTTCTGGAAACCTGGCCCATATTAATATCAGAATAGATAACCTCTAAAGATCTTTGCGTTTTAGGTTCTTTTTCTTCGCGGATGATCCTGTCCATCGTTGACGCCCCTGGCAACCTGAGTTATCCTTTATCGAGTTATACATACATGATAATACACAAGACCACCATGCAGGACTGTCGCTCAGCCACCGCTCTCTATCGATACATCCAATGGTTCTTAACATCCGACACAGCGAAGCAGCTAACGATTACGACTAACATGGTTCCACTGAGTGATTCAGTTGTTAAAAGAATCAACGAAGATGTATTACGCAAAATGTCTTGCAAAGGTCAGCAGGTTCAAACACTTGTTGACGAGGAAAGATACGAGGAATATATCGCTTCACAAACATGGCGAACACCCGTTTACACATCAGTACCCATTGTTATCTTCCTTCTACTGGTTTTCCTGGCCTTTATAGTCTTCCAACAGATAAAAGTTAATAAAGCTATTATCTTGAAACATTACATCATTCCCAATGATGAAATCAAGGTATTGACCAATGCGATTGGCAGATCGTTTGCGTCGATGGGCAGTGCAGCGACAGGGAAATCGCAAACCAAAACTGCAAACAGCTCAAGGTCAGTTCGTGATACGACTTCTATATCGGGGAACCAGGGTACCCAATATAACACTTCAGGAAAATTTGGCCGATGGCATCAGGAAACCATTATGATGCGCCGAACATCGGTGATCAAAGACTCAAAGGAATTAAAACACGAAACAAAACGCTTGCTTCTATCTATGCGAGATTCCATCCGACATTTGAACATCGTCTCTTTTCATGGGATCACAATGCTTGATGACAGTGTGTTTCTGGTCAGTGCATACTGCCAAAAAGGAACATTACAAGACGTCATCCACGCCGAGCGATTCAATCTGGACGATAACTTCAAATACACACTGGCTTTAGACATAGCTATGGGCATGTCCCACCTTCACCAGCACAATATAATCCATGGCTCACTCAGCACAGAATCGTGTTATATCGACTCGAGGTGGACCATTAAAATCGGAGATTGGCAGAATACGAAACTACTCCTCACTCAGAATGCAGGGAGGAAGAAGTCGGTTGCTGTGAGACCGTCTGGGGATGGAATGCAGGATGGTTCTGACTCCGATGCCAACCGATTGTTCTGGACGGCTCCTGAAATTATTGGCAGTAGGGAGCAGGCACACACAAAGTACTCAGATGTATACAGCTTCTGTATGTCTGTCATTGAGCTTTTTACACGAAATCATCCGTTTGATGATGCTCTCATGCATAGGGAACCCAAAGATATAGTAAGTGACTTACTTTTTGTTTTTGCAAATTTCTTTATTTCTAATAGGGGATTTGCATGTCTCACTGCACATGTCTACTACAGGGCATGCTGTGATAGATTCAGTTCAAATCTCGCACTCAAATATTTACTAACAATTTTATGATAAATTGCAAGAATGTTTTCAACAATATCATGGGTTGTGTAAATGATCTATAGAAACCAAATGCATGATGGGAAAGACGGGGGCTTGTGTTATGGAAACATGTATAACACATGGATATTGACATTAGAGCATTGATAAATATTCCAAGCTAAATATAACATGTTTTCTATAGATTTTATACTGTACCAACCAACTTCGTTAGTCCTACCTCTTTTGGCATTGATTTTCGTTTAACCTAGGTATTCGCAAATCTTTTACCAAGTTTTGAACAGTACTTTATATATTTCTTACTCCTTATTGCATACAATCTTTTATCGTTTAAGTGTTTTCTGATCTCTCTTAATGCTGTTATAAGTGTCAGATTTTCAGAAAATGTACAATTGGCAGCTGTACACATTTAGTAAATTCTGCTAAATCAGGCTGCAATTTGGTCAATACTAGGTAAATTCGAGAAAATATTCGGCATTGCAGTAATTCTAGCCATCTGTTTGGTTAGGTTAAACTGTATTTTGAACTTTATTTTCGTCTGAAATTGGGGTTATTTGAGAAGATGGGCTAAGTTGAATTATACATTTTCTGAAAATCTGACCCACAAATTGCACTTTACCTTTGCCAAATAGGTAAGCGACATACTTGTGTCCGATTTGAGGCCCGTACTGACAGCAGAGATCCCTGAAGCACTGGTGCCTATCCTCATTCAGTGCTGGTCTCCGATACCTTCAGACCGTCCCAACTTTCTCAAACTGACCAAACTGATCAAAGGAGCAAATCCTAACCGTAAAAGCTTGCTGGATTGTATGATGGAAGAGCTGGAGAATTATGTGAACCATCTGGAGGACAAGGTTAAAGAGAGGACAGTAGAACTTGATGCTGCTCTTAAACAAGTTGAGAGTCTGCTTCATAAAATCCTGCCCCCGTCTGTTGCGGAGGCTCTGGCACGAGGGGAATCAGTGAGTCCAGAGGATTTTGAATCTGTCACTATTTATTTCTCGGATATTGTTAGTTTTACTGTTATTGCTGCCGAATCTACACCACTGGATATTGTTGACCTCCTCAATGACCTTTACACCACGTTTGATGCTATCATCGACAGTCATGATGTTTACAAGGTACCTTGTTTTAAAATCTTTTTTTTTTTTTTTTTTTTCGATTTTTTTTCTGATTTTTCTGATTTTTTTTTCTTTCATTTTTTTTCCCTTTTTCTCTATTTTCTTTTCATTTTTTTCCTCTTTTTTCATTTTTTGTTTTAAAATCATTTAAATAAATTTGTATCTGGAGAAGAATTATTCTGTCGAGGGCCAATTTTATTGTGGAAGATATTCTTTTTAAAATATGATTATGTCCAGTTTCATTCTCTGATCGTTTTTTAAACAAATATTTCGAGTAAGATATGAAAGAATGCACCTGATTTTAAAGTTTAGGCCTATTTTCGCATCAACTTTTCCCAAAAATATATTTTAAAAAATTATCAGTTTAATGGATCACGCCCTTATGAAAACTAAACAACAACAGTATCTCTTTTTAAAAACATACCGTCATAATAATTAAGAAAATGTTTAAATATTACCCTATTCCTTTTATAGAATTAGAATATAATACACAAAATAATATGCCTAACACATAATCATTATTTACCTAAAATAACCTAAAACAACTGATATTTTTCTAAGACCATAAAGTGCCTTTCTGTCTGTTTTCTCCGTCTCTCTCTCTCTCCCTTCTTCTCTATCTCTATTTCCTGGGTATGATCATAAAGTGCCTCCCTCCCAGCTCTCCCGCCCTTGATATAACCATATTAAATGTGTTGATAAGGGCGTAAAGCAACCAATCTCACTCTCTCACTCACTCAACTGAAGTTTATATTTCCACATTGAACAGGTTGAAACCATTGGGGATGCCTATATGTGCATATCTGGATTACCAAAAAGGAATGGTATCGACCATGCAGCGCATATAGCCAACATGTCCATAGACATTGCCGTCGCCTGTGGCAGCTTCAAAATAAGGCACCGACCCAAGGATAGTCTTCGCATACGTATTGGTATAAACAGTGGTTCAGTTGTTGCGGGTGTGGTAGGCAATAAGATGCCCAGGTATTGTCTGTTTGGTGACGCAGTCAACACGGCGTCCAGGATGGAAAGCAACTCCAGGCCTATGAAGATCCACGTGTCCGCCACCACCAAACTCTTGCTGGATGCAATCGGCGGTTATCAGATAAGAAAACGAGGATCTACTGACATAAAGGTAATAGGGAGATTTAGCAACCACAACGCACCAACACAACACTAACGCATCCATTAACTATTTGTACATTACTACCGCTGTGGGGATATCTCGAGAGGTGCTAGGCCGAGGGCATCTACATTGCAGACCTCTCGACACAACGGTAATAATGTACTAAAAGTTAGTGGATGCGTTAGTGTTGTGCGTTGTGATTGCTAAATCTCCCTAATAAGATTTTGTGAATACCCATGCAGACCATCCAATCGTCATTTAGTACATACTCTGTACGGAACCTGTAAACTTGCGGCAGAATCTCAAAAGGGCTTAGAAATCAGTATAGAAGGTAGGGAATGTTAATAGAGGGTGGCATCCACCATGGATTGGTAGCCTGACCATCACTGATTAAATTCATGGTAGATGCCACTTGCGCTGACCTATATTTACTGAGAATATCCAAGATGGCTGCCAATTTTTCTTACTTTTTTAGTTTTTTTGCAAATAATGAAAATAATGAACCTACATCTTAGGTCAAAATAAAACCATGTGTAGGGCACATTATTCCATATTGATTGATACCAGCCACTTAATTCTTTTTACATCAGCCACTAGTTTTTTTATAATTGCCTTTTAAAAAAATGAGGACATTTTGTGTTTTGGCCAGAAAATGGAAGTAAGTCTCTGTTTTAGTGTTGGTCAGGCTAAAGGTCCATTCCCATTACCACGACCAGCCGGGCGATACTTGCCGGCTGTAATACATTGTGTTTTTTGCCGTGTGGCAGCCGTACACCAATCGGCTGTTGTAATGGAAATGGGCCTTAACAATCCATGGTGGATGCCACCCTCTAACATTCCGTACCTCCTATTGTATAATTGTGATATTGTGCCTCCAGCCTACTGTTGAGTTGGGACTTAAAAGAGGGACACATATTCCAGCATTGGATGCCGCAATCAACAGGTCCCTTTCAGAGTGTATGTGATGAGTCACAGACGATTGAGTCTTGCCCTCCCAGCTGATAAAAGTCATAACGTTGACTTCTTTTCTACTTCTTTTGATCACTAATACCCTCCCCCACCTATCCTACACGTTTGATTTGATTTCATAATGTTTGAAGACATTAAATACAAGTTCAAATGCTTTGAAGAGTTATCGGTGTGCATTCATTGAAACAGGCTACATTGTCCTTACCGTAGGTGGCAGCACTGAGTAATGGCTTGACCTAAATTAGCCCATGTAACAATGCATATATATATGGGTCAGATTTTCAGAAAATGTACAATTCGCCTTCACCAATCCTCTCAAATAACCCATATTTAAGACAGAAATGAGCTTCAAAATGCAGTTTAACATAACAGAACTGATACTTTAAATCAACTCGATTGATACCAAATATACTCAGATATATCCAGTATTCTTCATTGTTCAGCCTGATGTAGCATCCTAATGAAGTTCCTAAATGTGTACAGCTGCCAATTGTACATTTTCTGAAAATCTGACCCATATACTAAAAAATCAATGAATTAAAAAAAAATCAAAAAATCATTGAATTAACAACTTTAGCAAACTTTTCTTCATGTGAGAGACCCCTGATTGTGAGTTTTGGTAACTTATTTGGAGGTTATTACAAGAAAAACGTGTTTAATCAACAATCTGGTGGGAAGCTAGCAACTTCTCAAATTTGATATTTTTTAGATGTTTTTCGACAAAAACTCTTCGTAAGAATGTTTTGATTGTTGAGCTGTTTGGTGTTCTTGGTCGTATCAGTACAGATGTCAAATGTCATGACTGTATATTTATATCCCTGAGGCTGGCTTAAGCTGCTAAGTGATAAGACAACAGCAAGTTGGGCGTTAACGGAGTTGCTTTAAACTCCCCAATTTATTCAATTCTTAAACCTAACAATCATAGAAAAGAAAAAATTTCGGTCCACACACCACAAGAGGTGAGCACAGAATGGCCGAGGTGAGGGAACAGGGGAAACATAGTAAGCGAGTATTAGCCGAGGCAGTGGCGCCGCCTGGCATATAACTATCTCACTAGCGAGATGTGCAATATCCCCGAGGCTGGCTTAAGCTGCTAAGTGATAAGACAACAGCAAGTTGGGCGTTAACGGAGCTGCTTTAAACTCCCAACCCCAGCCGAAGGAAAAAATACAAATGAAGAGAGATAAGTCAAGAGTAATGAAAGAATTTTAGATCACATCGAGATAATCAACAAGAGAAGGTACTCAAAGAACGAGCAACAGCGTAGTCCTTAATTAACCTAGTCTGAGTGTCAGCCGAAAGGTAGAGCAAAACACTGAGACTCTTCCAATCTCCGTATGCTTTTATGTCATGGAGAGGAAGACCCAACCTGCTCAGATAAGTGGCTGAGCCTCTACGCAAGCTGTGAGATGTGAAGTTTCCAGACAGGCCAGCATTAGAGATACCTTTTGATAACATGGAGGAAAAGAATTTGTAAGTAACAGGTTTATGAGAACCAGGATAACAAAACAAATAATCATTTGGTAGTAATTTAGTTTTTGCTAGGTAAACCTTTAACCACCTCACTGGGCAGATAATAGAATTAGAAGCACTAACCACTGGAATAACAAGATCCCGCTCACGATACTGTAAGGTCTTAGAGGAGCGGATAGTGAGAATCATACCATAATTCGTGAACCTAAGGTCAGAACGTAGGAGCATATGACACAAATCAGTTAAGTGAGATTTACGTAACAAACACCTGAAGGAGACACATATCATACACCAGAAGATCAAAGTAGAGAAATCAGACTTGTCTAAAACCTTATAGATCCTTACGAGGTGCTCTGGCAGTAATGGATCAGCCTGCAGTACCGAGTCACCTAAGAGCCTTCTGACTCCTTTAAGTGTACACTTAATCATAAAGTCTCCTTTTGCAGAAGGAGTGTAACCATAAAACTCATGTAGCGACCATAAGCCACTCAGATAGTTAGCAATAGAAGAATACGCTAATTGTTTTGACAAGTAGGTAATATATAGACACACTATATTAACTGAAGCAGGTAATGGATTAAATTTATATAAAGAGCAAAACCTCAAATATCTAAACCATTGTGACTTCTTTGTGAGCCAGGTATTCTCGGCCCAACACATGGATTGGAGTTTTCTGCAGTCCTCTGACAAATCTCGAACGGAGGCTGTGAGAGCAACAGAAAGAAAACAATAGTGGTAAACCATAAACATTGACATCATCCTTAGCATATAATCGTGACAAAGAGTCAGCACACACATTATCTTCTGAACGTATATAACTAGCAGAGACATCAATATTGAAAAGAGCAGTACACCAGAACAGTTCGCGCAGAAGCGCCATAGCGATAGTATTACTACTTTTGCCCGTCATAATCATGGCTAGTACCTGCGTGTTATCAGTGAAGAAATGCACTTTCGAATCTTTGAGAGTACCCAACCACCTTTTAGTGGCCACAATAATCGGCCACAATTCCATAACATTGATATTAGAGCTACCCACCGCATCAGTTAAAGGGGGGGAGTTCATTATGTAGGCAAAGAGAATTATCCAAGGCCCACGACCCATAGAAGAAATCATCATGTGTACCCAGAAAACCTCCAAATCCAGATAAGGAGGAATCAGTATGAATATAATGAGTTGGATCAGCCCCATCGGGCAATTTTACCTTACCATTAAAGAAGGGCAAAAAGCTCTTCCACCATTTCAGGTCCTGTTTATACAAATCAGACAAGCGGACCCTTCGATGACCTTTTGTAGATTTTAGCAGGGAGTACAGTCGCCTACAGAATGTGCGACCACCTTTAATTATAGTAGCACAATGTGCCAGATAACCAGTTAGTCTTTCTACATCTTTACGAAGACAAGTTCTCATTGGAAGAATTTCATTCACCATTAGTAGGGCTCTATCAATTTTATCTTGTGGCAAACGAAAACACCAGTTTTCAAGATCAATAATAATACCCAAGTATTTAGGATCGTGCCTAGGCTCTATCAACTTACCAAAGTTAATCTGGAACCCCATAAAACGAAGAAGCTGAACTAAGACTATTTGCAACGAGAACATTCTTCCAAAGTAGTACCAGCCACAAAGAAGTCATCGATATAATTTAGGCAACCAATACCCATAGCAGTCATAATCTTAGCTACATAACCACTCAAAGTATTAAAAATATAGGGGGCTGATTTAATTCCAAAACATAAGGCGTTATCAGCGAAGTAGGTATCGACTCCATTCCAAACCCAGCTAAACCCAAGTTTAGACCTATGAGGGGGAAATATATTAACAGAGCGATAAGCGCATGAAATGTCTACCACGCAACCATAACCACCATGTGTAACTAAATCAACAGTATCATGGACCCTATAAAATTCAAACTTACTGGCTGTAGAGGACATAAGATTATTTACAAAAATATCAGGTCTAGAACAATCTGTTATAGGGCGCAGCCTACCATCTTTCTGCAGGACTGCGCCCAATGCGTGTATACATTCAGGTTTCTTTCTTGCAACAGAGACCTTACCCTCAATAAGTTCAGAGGAAACCGTTTTATCCATTTTGGAAGAAATCTCAAAGTCTAAAATAAAAGAATAATTAGACATTTCATAAGAAATCTCAACATCGTCATCTAGGATTTTAAATCCACGGCAAACACCATCAAGAATAAACTCTGACAGATCTTGATCTAAATCAAAAGTGTCAACCAAACACGCTATACGACAGGGTTTTAATTGAGTTGGAACCCAGTCAAGGTAATAGATACAACTACAAGTACCAGCATAACAACGTGAAGTCAAATGTAGAAATTGATCATCGTAAACACGAATACTTTTAATATAACCGTCAGGGAAACGACCCGAACGCATTAATAATTTCATGTCAAACTCCATAGTGTTATCTGTATAGTATGGAGTGACAAAAGAAGCATGATCAATCAAAACATTCCAACCTTCAGGTGTCACGACCACACATTAACATTGAGATCCGCCATTTTGAATACATACATATGGGTAACCCTGAGTTTCCGGAAGTTCTACCAAATAACCGGAAGAAGATGGCGGGTCTTGACCAGCAAAATTCATTAAGGAGAGAGAGACGCCGGGGTGTGAAGACGTATGCCCCACCGCTCTGATTATTTCAAGTGTTATTGCATTATTTCACCGCATCACCACTTCATATTTCACCTCATCACCTATCTCACCGTGGAGCACCTTGTGAGAGGGTGATTTCCGAACTTTGATACCTGGAATACCGTATTTTTTGAACATTTAGTTGTGAATTCGTATACCATATTTGAATATGGACGACGAGGAGGGTTATATTTCTAACGAGACGGCTGAAATCCTGTTCAATAATCCCACTCCAGAGGAGTCGAGGCACAATAGGATTACGTTGACCAACAAACCCGACGTCGATGACATTGTTTATACCAAATGGCATGGCGAGGGAAAGTACAAGATTAACGCTGAGACAATTAGTGTAGAGGATTTGCGTGTCTCCCTAGAGTTTTCTCAGGCAGATATTGTAACTCTGAAAAGAACTGTGGACCAACTAGTTAGGCAGAGCCAAGAGTCGCATACATATGAATACATACATATGGGTAACCCTGAGTTTCCGGAAGTTCTACCAAATAACCGGAAGAAGATGGCGGGTCTTGACCAGCAAAATTCATTAAGGAGAGAGAGACGCCGGGGTGTGAAGACGTATGCCCCACCGCTCTGATTATTTCAAGTGTTATTGCATTATTTCACCGCATCACCACTTCATATTTCACCTCATCACCTATCTCACCGTGGAGCACCTTGTGAGAGGGTGATTTCCGAACTTTGATACCTGGAATACCGTATTTTTTGAACATTTAGTTGTGAATTCGTATACCATATTTGAATATGGACGACGAGGAGGGTTATATTTCTAACGAGACGGCTGAAATCCTGTTCAATAATCCCACTCCAGAGGAGTCGAGGCACAATAGGATTACGTTGACCAACAAACCCGACGTCGATGACATTGTTTATACCAAATGGCATGGCGAGGGAAAGTACAAGATTAACGCTGAGACAATTAGTGTAGAGGATTTGCGTGTCTCCCTAGAGTTTTCTCAGGCAGATATTGTAACTCTGAAAAGAACTGTGGACCAACTAGTTAGGCAGAGCCAAGAGTCGCACCGGGTAATCTGTCATTTGGAGAGCGAAAATGCGCGCCTATCCAAACAGTATGACGACATGGAAAAAATGGCCCTTGAAACAGAAATCGAAAGACGTAGAATGAACTTGATTTTCTCTGGTATCCCAGAGAAAAGAAATGAAGACTGCGTACAACTAGCTCTAAATGTCTGTTTTGCCCTAGATAACCGGTCATCTAGGAATGACTTCTACCAAGTAAAGAGAATAAAAAAGTATCAAAATGGAATCAGAAAGTTGCTAGTCCAAATCGCTAACGAGGAAGCGCGCAATACTATCTACAAGAGTAGATCTGGACTGAAAGATCTAGCAGGTTTCAGGAATGTCTTTATAAACACTGACTTGCCCAAAACCGTGCTTGAGAGGAAGGAGATGTTGGCAGCAGTCCAGAAAAATGCTAGAGATCGTGGGTGCAAAGATGTGGGCCCTATCATCAAAGACTCGATCAAGATTGACGGTCTAAACTACCGATATGACGAACTGGAAACGTTAAAGGAAGGTTATCGCTTATCGGATGCGAAGACAAGGGAGATACAGGGTTCCATCTACTTCCAGTCATCACATAGTTACCTGAGTAACTTCTACCCGTGTACCCTTGATATTAACGGCCTGTACTTTACTTCGGTAGAACAGGCGTATCAATTTGCCCGCGCCAATGCCCTAAAGCGCCCAGACATAGCCAAAGATATCTTAAATTGCAGGAATGCGCAAGCGGCGAAAGAATTGTCCCACCTAACCAAATCGAACGATGAATGGGACGCATCTAAAGTCGCAGTCATGAGGGTATTGATAGAGGCCAAATTTGAGCAAAATAGGAATCTAAAGGATAAACTGCTCAACACAGATGGAAAATCGCTATTTGAGGCCACAAATTGCCCTTTTTGGGCCTGTGGTACTTCATTGCGATCCCCTGAAATCACCAAGGGCCAGCACACGGGTGGTAACATCATAGGCAAGATCCTAACAGTCTACCGCAACCATTGTCTAACAGGGGTGCCGACTGAAAAGGAAAAAATCGACATCTCTAACGAAGCAGGGAAGCCAATCCTGCCGTCGATTAGCTACTCGCCCCGACTAAAACGCAAGCCTGTCGATACACAAGCCAAGCCGGAGGGTGCGGTGGGCGGAGCCAATAGAGGTAGCAAACCGACTAGGAGGGATACCAGAGCCGCCACCCCAGCTCCCCCCGACTTACCTGCACCTGCACCTGCCCCTGTCCCACCGCCTAGACGAAACTCCAAGGACGCTCGCACCAAGTCTACGGACACGTTAAACTCTGAAGGAGAGAGGCAAAGACAAAGAGCAGACTCTATGTCTAGGAAAAGGGAGCACAGTGGAAATGGTATATCAAGTGCAAGCAAGAGAACCGAGAGCCCCTTTAGATCAGAGAAGAGTACAACTGGAAAAGGTCAGTCTGTTCCTGTTCCTATTGATTCAACCCCCTCAGATCTAGCAAACAAACTGACAGAGGATTTTGTTCGCGCGGAGGCAATATATAACACTGATTCTTATACCACTGCCGCTGAAAAGGATCAAGCGTTGCTATTCTTTGGCCCATTAGGCACATATGGATAACCACGTAAGAACTATCTTTCTGTCCGACTCCAGGGGCAGGGGTCTGGAGGACTATATCTCACCAACTGCTAATATTAGATGCTATGTCTACAGTGGTGCCCGATTGAGCACGCTAGCCTACCATGCTATAAACCTGTATCATACTTACCACCCCGCCAACATGATCTTGGCTGGCGGTATCTGCAACTTTTGTGTGAAAAATCGGCGCACGAGAGTTATATCCCTTGCTAGATCTACTGAGTCTGAATTAGTAAATATGATGATGGATGATTACCGAGAGGCCCTGGAGATCCTATCGGGAATTCTCCCACTAACAAAGCTTACTTTGGGTGGTCTGATCGGATTTGACCTAAACGTTGTGAACCACCGATCGGGGCGTTCGGGCAAACAAGACCTAATCAATAGCGCAATCATGAATATAAATCATAAATTAGCTGATCTTAACACAACAAGGAACATTAGGCATTTATTTCTCGTGAACAAGGTGCATATTAGACATAAGAGGAAATACCGACACTATTATGGCCGCTTGCCTGACGGCCTACATCTGGGACCGATTGTGAAGAAAGACTGGGCCCACCAAATGGAAGCCTATGATGAGAGCCCCACCCACCATGGAGAGTAAGCCGGAACAGCTGTCGTTGAGCGACCTGGAAAGGCTTGCTCCTCCATGGTGCTGGGATCTCATTCTATTATTAATAATTTTCTGGTGTTGTGTGCTAATCTACATATTGACAATCTGCTCTCTGATGCCTGCATACATAATAGGACTGACAAGCTGTTATATACTATGCATTAATGTCTTCTAATAACATCAAAAACTGGTCGGACTTGAGTAGCCGTAAAGGCATAAAAATAATTCAATATAATATAAGATCGCTACTACCAAAGATTGATCTCATACGAAATGATGTGCTATCCAAAGATCTAGATATCGTTACTTTTACTGAAACATGGCTAAAAACCGAAATTACTGACCAAATGATAGCTATGAAAGGATATACCTGTATCAGGTTAGATAGAGTTAGAGGATGTAGAGGTGGTGGCATTTGCTGCTACATTCGCCATGACTATTCAATCTCACATGACCCAAATCTGAATGTCTCAAATGAGAATAGTGAAATTTTATGTTTTTCAATTAAGAGGGATCATACCCCTAGCTATCATATCCTGGTAAGTTATCGCCCTCCAAATGGTAATGTTAACTCTTTCCTAGAGGACCTAGATCATGCTAAACGCCTGATAGGACCGCCCAACTCAAATATTATTATTTGTGGTGATATGAATATTGATGTCAGTGTAAAAGATGCAAAGTCTAAGGTGCTGTTAAATTACTGTGATGACAAAAACCTGTATATGGTATCAAAATGTATAACTAGATTTGGCCTTCAGCGGAATTCCATCATTGATTTATTCTTAGTGAGTTGTAAAACCGATCACTATGCTGGCACAATTGATTACTCTCTGTCGGATCATCAGCCGACGTATCTGATTTTAAAAAAAATACCAATATGTAATACTAAAACAGAAATCAAAGGTAGAGACTTCAGAAGATATAGTTATGATTCATTGCGTCACTCTCTGCTTGCATACAATTGGGATGACTATTTTCTCAACAATGACCCTAATGACTGTTGGTCGATTATGTACAAAAGAATAACTGAATGTGTAGATAAACTAGCTCCTTATAAAATATTTAAACCAAAAAGAGTTAATCCACCTTACTATACTGCTGCGCTAATTGAGCTGGGCAAAAGCCGTGACAAGCTATATAAGAAAGCGAACCGAACTAAAAATCCTGATGATCTTAAAGCTGCAAGAGCGGCCAGGAATTTATGTAACAGGTCTATATGTCAAGCCAAATCAGATTACTACAAACAAATGTTATATACACATAGAAAAGACTCAAAAAAATTTTGGGAAGTCATAAAGAATTTAGAAGGTGTTCCTAGTAGCGATATCACTTGTTTAGAAATTGACAATCGTAATATGGATAAACTTGACTTAGTGAACGGATTAAATGATCACTTCTGCGCCGTAGGGAGCAATATCAATGCTAAACTGGGCGCTACTCCTGTACGAGTTAGAACACGCGAAAGAATTTATAATGAATGGGCTGATTTTAATATATTTGAGGCTGAATTGCAAACTTTGGTACAAGGTATTGACAACAAAAAGAGTTCTGGCTGTACACAGGTTAATAGCCGTCTATATAAAGATGCCTTTAGTATACTGAAGAAGAATATGTTATACTTATACAATTTATCCATTCGCACCTGTACCTTCCCGACTGCTTGGAAGTCGGCCATTGTACGCCCCATTGCCAAAATTAACCTACCTAAGTCCCCCAGTGATATCAGACCAATATCATTAACTCATGTCGGTGGCAAACTACTTGAACGGATCCTAGTTAAAAAATTAATGGAGTATCTAACAAACAATAATATTCTTAGTCCCAGCCAATTGGGCTTCCAAGCAGGCCATTCGACCACGGAGGCTCTTTATAAATACATATCTGATTTAAATATTGCTGTACACTCGAAAAAAACCTCTGTTGCTGTTTACATTGACTTTAGTAAAGCCTTTGATTCGGTTGTTCATAGTATTATGCTTGAAAAAATGTATGACATTGGCTTACCCAAAAATATAGTTAATTGGTATAAATCTTATCTTACTGGCAGAAACCAGACAGTCAAACTAAATGACTTTATATCTAAAGAAAAGGAGATTAATTATGGTGTCCCGCAAGGGTCGATACTAGGACCTATTATGTTTTTAATTTATGTCAATGACCTAAAATATGTTAATATGTCATGTAAGGTAATACAATATGCTGACGATACGATCCTATATACTTCTGGTACTGATGCCAATGCTTGTATAAATACTGTTAACTCTGACCTCTCACTATTCTATAATTGGTGCTGTTCTAACAAATTATTAGTGAATACCAAAAAGACGAAGGTAATGTTATTTGGTCCGCAAGCTATTCTAAGGGAGCCGCGAAATGATATCCTGTTAAACACTGAAAAGATTGATATTGTAGAAAAGTATGACTACCTCGGCCTAACCATAGATCAGTCACTATCCATGAAGCAACAATATAATAGTCTAGTTAAACAAGTAAATAGCAAAATTTTCATATTCAAAAAAAGCAGATGCAATATGACCAGAGAGGCTGCAATAACAATTGCGAAATCAAAAATCCTGTCTATATTTGATTATTGTCTCTTTTCATTAACACCTCTAAGTCAAACACTGCTTACAAAACTTCAGAAAATCCAAAACCGAATTCTCAGAATAGCGATGAGTTGTGATTATTATACGCCTAATACTATACTGCTCCAGACTTGCAAAACCATGAACATTACAAATAGGATGTCGTTCAACTTATCTAAGTTAGGACATATGGAGGTTTACATACACAATAAGGGCTCTATTCCGGCCAGGCACACAAGGCAAGCCGAAGCCCCTGTTCTGGTTAGTTTCATCCCACGCACCTCGAAAGATTCGAAATGCTTATATAATTCAGTAGTATCAGCATGGAACAAGCTACCTGCCTACCTTAGGGTGATTGGCGACCCGATTCGCTTTAAGATATCACTAAAAAGGCACTTCTTTGCCCTCCAGGCCCCTAACCCTGGGCCCCCATGATTACATTAATGGACTGTGAAACTGTACACTCCTGTATATACACTTGCTGATGTATTTTGTACTATATGTTGTCCATAAGACAGTACTATTTCACACTAGCTGGTCTGATGACTACCTTGGTCATCCCCTCGATATGTCGCTTGTTCTAATTATGTATTACCCTTGTATAACTGCCACATTTTTTATATGCTTATAACTAGGTTTCCGCCTCATCTCTATACTGGTATAACAGTGATGTAACACTATCTATAACCAATAACTGGTATTCATGTTTCAACTAATACTCGATTATTGATGCTACGAATCAGTGCCTATAGTTCGGAAATCAGTGGCACCCTCTCACACCCCGCTTTATACTATATGTAAATTACTGACTAGACTGGAGATACCATCACCGTTTCATTCATCTCATTAATATCCTCTCATTATTTCGATATGTAATTTAACTGCTCTTTGATATTATATAACTGTTGACTTAATAATACTCATGTCCTCTCTCTACATAAGCTTAAATCTATTTTGTAACCTCAGGGCACAACGAAAATTCATCCTTGGATGAGCGTGCTATAATTTTGTAATAATTAGTCTGAATAAATAAACTTGTACAAAAAAAAAAAATTAATTTCAGCGACAGAAATTAAATCAATAAGTTCGTTACCATCTAGAACATTTTCATTGCTAGTCAAATAACAGTCTGGCTTACCAATCGAACCATAATCAATCATACCAGCAGAAACCACAAAAGTTTCAGAATCAAAGTTACCCAAATGACTTACACTCTCAGCGCACCCCTAACTGTCATGGCGGCCAGAGGTGGCGGCTTGAGATTTACAGCTAGTTCTAGGATGATTTCCCCCACATACTGCACAAACATGAGGAAAACGACAAGCAGAATCAGTACAAGCGTCCCTATTGAAACCCCAGCAATGTATTTTCGGTTCCTTCTTAACTGCAGGTTTGTCTCCCGTAGAATTACCCTGTGCTTTCTGTTTAACGCCTACATTAGTTTGCTTCCTGGCATATTCTTGGCTTAAAAACCTGAGGGCGAAGCCCATATGTCCCGAAGTGTAAGCTTTCAAGCCAACTCGTCTGGCAAGATCGCGTACCGCCTCGTCATACTTTGATATACCTTTCGTCAAGTAAGCTTGAGTGCTAGCTTTCTCAGAAATAAAACATAAATGTTCTAACATGCCCTCAATATCTTGCCCCTTACGGTACTGCTCTAACATAAAGGCGCTATGACAATAGAGTAACTTTTCACTTGACATATACTTTGCACGTTCCTCCTTGGGAAGGAAACGAGAAATACGGTACATACGTTTGAGAGAACCATGAGAAGACTTGGTTTTCTTACTCTTCTTCTTGTGATGGTGGCCTTTCCTATGGGAGTCCTGAGAAGTGGAGCTAGAGTCAGAAGAGCTATCTTCACTAGACGAATCCGCTGAGTCAGTCCCCATGGACGAAGCACTAGAGTCCCGGTCCCTGCTCGGCTGAGCTTTCGAACGTCTATTCCTCGATCCTTTTTCGTCACCAGAATCAGCGGACTTCTTACCATGACCACCAGTAGCCCCCTCCGAATGAGAGCCACCCTGTAAGTTAGTAAGGAGGCTCTCAATGCGATTCAACTTATCGCTCGTATGGGCAGAAGCTAGAGAAAGCCCACCTAGCTCCTTTTTCACGTCGCCAACAGACTTGTGTAATTCAGAGACCTCCTGCCTACACTGGTGATCAACTCCGCCGGGCGGGTTTGACATGTAACCACCGGTAGCACCTCCCGGAGCACCTTTGCTACCACCTGCTTTCTCTGAATACAACATGCCTGAAGAGCCAATATCAGACGTGCCCCAATCATTCTGTGCCTCTTCTGTCCAGTCGTCCAAATGTTCCTCTAACGTACCAAGCAACTTATGAACCGAATCTCTAGAACGTCTGGTGTGCAACTTTGCCTTTTTCTTGTCAGACTGACTCGGCGACCAATTAGTCCAGTCAACAAGACGAGAAATATCGTTCTCATCGTCTTGTTTATCGTCAGAAGAATCAAGCTTTGCCTTTGAAACTTCTTTGCACTTCTTCCCAGTCGGGGCAGAATGCTTAGTCTTACAAGTTTTACAATACCTAGTCCCTCTCGGAGCGGACATGGTCAGACAAAAAATTTCGGTCCACACACCACAAGAGGCGAGCACAGAATGGCCGAGGTGAGGGAACAGGGGAAACATAGTAAGCGAGTATTAGCCGAGGCAGTGGCGCCGCCTGGCATATAACTATCTCACTAGCGAGATGTGCAAATATCTCTCCAGGTTCCTAAGGTCATTCTTAAGAAGTGTATACTTATTTTACAAGTGAAAGTCCGTCCAGAAATATCAGTAACTATTTTGACAAACTTACGAGGATATAAAAGTTCTTATTAGATGGGCTAAAAGGTCAACATCGTGGAAATCTGCCCGATCCCATCTTTTAAAATAAGATGACCAGTATCTCAAAATCTATTTTTTCTGCGACTTTAGACTCATTTTCTTGTGACACATCACATATAGGATTGGTTGAATTGTCAATAGGTGAGTTGCATGTGCCACTGCGTATGTCTGTTACAGTGAATCTTGGGATGGATTCTGATGAAATCTGACAAAAAAATCATTGAAAACCAAATGCATGATGGGCTAGATGGGGACTTATGTTATGGAAGCATGCAAATCATGGATATTGACATTAGAGCATTGATAAATATCCCATGTTGATCATTATATGATTTCTATAGATTTTAGACTGTACCATTAGTCCCATAATTCCATGCGAATCAGGATTCGAAATGACGGCTATGCAAATCCCCTATTAAAACGTATATAGGCCTACACGTTTTAATTGACAATTCAGTCAATCCTATAGAGTAAGCTTGCATTGTGTATAGGAGCACTAGTGATTTCCTATGCATATAAAAGATATCTACTTTGAAAATTTAATTGCCCCAGTACTTTCTCTATGCGTACAGTTAGTTTACAGAGTTCACCCCAATTCCAAATCCATTCTAACACAGCTTATTACGTCTCCCTAAGACTCCCTAGAAATACATGTTCCAATCAGACACTCCACTGTCACTCACTGTGTGTCAGCCAATACTACATTATCAATTCGTGATTTTTCTGCTTCCATATGTACCTATAAGTTCAATTGTAATCAGCCTAACTGTACAGTATACAGTAAAAAACATATCTTAATTAATGTAGAAGGGGCCTCCTGGTAGAACTATGATTAGCATAGAAGGGGGCACCCATTTCCAGATATTGAATTTCTATTGATGTAACTGTATTGAACTGGAAATAAACAATACACGACAAAATGACAAAATATCAAGATCGGGTACATGCAGAGGTAGATTTTTGGATTCTCTATCATTATGGATGGGTCCACATTCTGATATATGAAATGATTTAAAGTTGACAATGACACTTTTATGGGTTGCAATTGGCAAGTGCATTACGTTCAACGAAGTTGGTTCAACCTTTCCGAGTGAGTTAATTATTGCATGGTAAAAGCATCCGAAATGTGATGCACATTGTAGCTTTACTCGTTGTGTCATATCCACTGCAGTGATCTACTCATGATTAGACGCGATTTGATCAGATTCTGGAAGGTATTTTCCATGATCAAGGCACAGGAACAGAAGTCGTATAACGATGATAAAGGCAGTAGCTATGAGTGAAGCCCCTTCCACAAGAAGCTCTCATAGTATCCTCGCGTGCGTGAGACGGTAGCATATGGGTCAGATTTTCAGAAAATGCAAAATCGGCAGCTCTACAAATTTGGTAACTTTTGTTAAATTAGACAGAAAAATTATAAATAATGAACTGTATCTCTGGCATGATTATATTGATTTAAAATATCTCTTTCATTGTGTTAAACTGCATTTGAACGTCACTTTTCACTTTGGGTTATTTGGAAGGATTGGTGAAGGTGAATTGTACATTTTCTGAGAATCTGACCCATATCCTTATTACTGAACAGAAACTGGGATGAGAGGAGGAGGAGGGCCTATTGACATCTTATCTCATCAAAGGAGGGAGCAGCCGGGGCAAGATCGGCGGAAGCACATTAGTTTGCAAGAAAGACAGAAATAAACACATGAACAATGATTTACAAATTTAATTTGTTACATTTTTTGTTTGTATTACTGTTTATTGTAAGCTCTCATACATGTATGATATTTTCAGCCTATGTCTATGTTTACAAAAACGTGTTTAGTTGATTATACTTTTGTTGACATGTGTGATGAGTTATAGGGAAAATGAGTCACAATTTGCGATTCCAATGGTGGAATTGCCTTTGTTCTTACAATAATGCTATAATATAAGATGACGACCCCCACCCCCAACCTTACCCCCTATCCCCATATTCATATTATGTTATGCAATTGCGCTACATGGGTCAGATTTTCAGAAAATGTACAATTGGCAGCTGTACACATTTAGTAAATTTTGCTAAATTAGGCTGCAATTTGGTCAATACTAGGTAAATTCGAGTATATTCGGCATTGCATTGATTCTAGCAATCGGTTTGGTTAGGTTGAACTGTGTTTTAAAGTAAAACACTGGGTTGGAACAATTGCTGGTCATACAGCTCAAGTATGGTTAATAACTGGTATCTTTCATTATATAAGGCATTTCTGTGCAATGATATTGCCAGAATCAATCAAGTAAATTCTGTCCCGCTCTCCCCAAAGCTAGTTCTAGGTGCTTCCATATTGCTAGATGTATGACACTAAAATGGGCTGGCTAACTACCGTTTAGTCAGTGGTCACGGTCTACTTACTGTTACAGTAAACAGTGCCCACTCTAGGGTATGTATGGATAGCCATTTCAGTGTTCCTGAAAACTTTTTTGTGACGCAGGCCAATGTGGCCGGCGTCAACAAGCCTCATGCAGGCCATTTCTCACAGAGGTAGGCCATTGGTACCTATAGCTTCTTAAATGGTACCCCAGTGTTCTCAAAAAGTTTCCATAGACGCAGGCCAATATGGCCTGCATAACCAGCTCCACGCAGGCTATTTGTCATAGACACAAGCCCTTTTTAACAATATTTGGCATAATATTTTGGCATAATTTCCTATGTATTCTATACTTTATTTTGGCACACAAGGTCTTCATTTTATAGGAATAATTCCGACAACATTTTGCTTGTTAAAATTAAAAGTTTTTTGCTATATACACGTCACTAGTGTTAAAATTAAAAGATCGTGTAATAGAACATAGTAATTGAGACTACTCAATTGAGACTACATTTCGGGAACACTGCCATTTATAAACACATGACTGCTCCTGAATAAACAAACATACTCCTAAATATACCTGCGAGGTAATATTACATATAATAATGATAGGACCTTATATAATATACCTGATATAATATGGGTAGCTCAGCTCTAAAGGTAGTAAAAATCTTTCAATATAGGATATGTTAATGCACCCAATTTATATATTATTATAATATATATAAATAGCTTTCCATAGTAATGCATGCAATGCTGCCAACCTGACTAGTCAACAACAAGTTGGTAGTGATCAGGAATGAGGAGGAGGAAGTTTATTCTTTGCACCTTCCTTTATCCTTCCATTGAAAATGTTATAGCAATAATACCCGAGGTTTTGGATGGTCTGGGTGGTCTATAGCCTGGTGGACAATTCGAGGGGCGTTAGCCCCGAGAATTTCCACCAGGCAATAGACCACCCAGACCATCCAAAACCGAGGGTATTAGTGCTTTTAGACCCGATTTGGTCAGATTCGACTGAGGGCTATTAAGAAAAAGATTCACCGACCTCTAGACCTTTTATTTACCAGTTCTTTCGAGGTCTATAACCCCCGGAAGTCGCCGGAAGTGATTGCCATGGTCTATTGTGAAAAAATACACCCCAGAATCTGACCAAACCTGGTCTAAAATAGAAGAGATCCATAGGGTCTTTTCATTCCTCATTAGTTCTAGTGTAATATCCATGGGCCTCACAGTCAGGCGTTGTTGAAAAGAAGTGATTTGAGTGCACCAAAATAATAGCATACAGTACAGCAGCCTGTATACAATAACACTACCTACAGAATGACGGAAGTTAGCTGTGCTTCGCTGACGTCATTCTCACATAGGACTCTGGGAATATGGTAGTGGTCAGCATTCCGGATAATAGCCAGTTATAACACAAACAATTACTCCCCAGTGACTTATAAATAAGTGAATTACATAAAACAATGTACAGAACATCATATTATAGTTTTTCCCAACGTCTGAAAACGCATTATACACAGTCCAGTGTTCCCCTTTAAACTTTATTTTCGTCTGAAATTTGGGTTATTTGAGAAGATTGGTGAAGTTGAATTGTACATTTTCTGAAAATCTGACCCACATACATCTTCCTCCAGTCGTTACTATATTTCAGGTTCCTGACCTTTAGCTGATTCATTGACAGGGTTGTGTATTGTTGTAGATTTTAATGCCAATAAAGTATAATAAAGGTCTATATATGATGTGTAAAAAGAATCATAAGTCGCAAAAATGGATTCGGGGATAGCCTATCATCATAATTGAAAAGATGAGATCAAGCTGATTCTAATGATGATAAACATTATGACATCTGATAAGAATTTCTATATTTTAAGTTTGATAAATTTATTTTTTAAAAGAGGTTTGTAATATTTTTGGGTGGTTGATAACTAGTAAAATAGCTAAATATACTACAAAGGATGAGCTTAGAAATGCATGTGTAGTGGTCCTGGTGGTTGAACTTGGGATTGTGACCTGCTGAGTTTGTGCTTGCCTCGGTAGCTCAGTGGTAGAGCATTGGAACGGTTATCCAAAGGTCTGGGGTTCGGTTCCCCGTCAAGGCAGTGGCATTTTTCAGCAGGATCACTACACATGGATATATTTATTACACAGTCTTGGAGTTTGGTACATGTATTCATACGACCTCAATATATACCCCAATGGTGAAAACATTCCAATGAAGAGATCTTGTCGATAAATCCTTTTGAAAAATATCCATTTTGTGACCTGTGACTCATTTTCATGAAACACGTCACATATAGGGTTCATATTTGTCATTATTGGAAAGTATAGGCCTGAATCAGGTTCAGACAAATTATGTTGTATAGTATTGTTTTGTTTGTTATTTGTTTAACTTTTTATTCATCTATGAGTGATTGCATCAGCTGGTCTCCTCCGTTTAGTTTTGGAGATTTACATGCCGATGGGTGAGCGAGTATTGCCTGTCCTGCCTGCATTTCCCTGCCTCATTCTACTGTCAGTTGCTCATTATAAACTGGATGTGAAGACGGAGATGGTAGACGGAAATACATTGGGTCAGATCTTCAGAAAATGTACAATCGGCAGATATATACACATTCAGTAAATTCTGAGTGACAAATGGTCAATACTAGGTATATCTGAGTAAATTTGGTATTGCCTTGATTCAAACAATCTGGTCATGTTGAACTGAGTTTTTGTCTTAATTGTGGGTTACTTGAGAGGATTGGTCAAGGCGAATTGTACATTTTTTGGCAATTTCACTCCTTTACAATTTGATATCCCTTTCTACTTTTGCCATCCACAGGGTAAGGGCGAAATGACGACTTACTGGTTGGTGGGCAAAACAGGTTATGACAAAGAATTGCCTCATTTGACAACATCTCTGGAAACCGACGAAATGCAAGACACCAGAATAGAAAATGGACGACAGGTGCTGCCAAAAGTGACTACGTGAATGTAAAATCACAGAAGATTTACCATTTAAGATATTTCTACACCACATTTAGTATATGAGGCATGACTTGATTATATAAAAATCGAGACCCATATCAGATTTATCAGTACATGACGTGAGAATTTGGACTCATGGTGAAGTTAAGATGAGCGAGGATGTCGAATGATTCTCTATCTTCCTGGGGTTCAATCCTTCTGAGACCTACTGCCACTTGGATCAGATTTTCAGAAAATGCACAATCTACAGTTCTACACAATATACCAAATTCTGCAAAATTATAGTATAGTGAAAAATGGTAAATACTAGGTGTGTCTGAGTGTATTCTGTATTGTATTCATTTAATAAATCCGTCTGGTTAGGTTGAACTGTATTTTGAACCTGATTTTCCTCTTAAATTTGAGTTACTTTATTTTTATTTGGTCTTTTATCCCATATTGACCACCAGGTTGGGTGTGTTCTGATATAATTTTATTATAATCATGAAAAAACTTGATCTGAGGATTGATGTGATATTGGTAGATATGAACCGTGGGTGTTGGTATCTTAGACTGTCACTAGTGGCAGCACCTGCTGGTATATTATTACAATTATCAGTTATGTCATATGTGATAATAATATAAGTTTTACCACACTGGTGTGATAATACTCAGGTATAACATTCGGTAAAATGCCCTTTAAAATGTTTCTACTTAGATTATCAAAGAATAAATAATGTTTAATGAATTTATCTTTATATAAAATTAGAGAATGACACTGGATACATTTCCATGAATCATGTTGCCAATGCTACCAATGTCTATTAATTAAAGACAAAAAACGTAATTTTCTGGTATCACATACTTCTTAACCTTCCGAACTAATCCCTGGTGATGTTAAAACTTTGTAATCCATAGTATAAATGGCGAGTGGAAAACTGGATTTGCCTTGATGGCCGGCTGTCAAGAGACCGCCCTATGTTTATTAAAGAAATTTCTTCTCCACAAGAAAGGTGCTGTGAGAAGTGTGGAGTGGTTGGTCGCCAACAGGTAAGTGACCGACCCAGGTGGGAGCATGTTGTAGGTAAACAAACAGATGCTAGGTGGCGACACAATCTGGCCAACCTCTAATTCATATAAATATATAGTGCAGACAATATATATATATTGAAATATGAGATATTTGGTGAAAATAGTGTGTGGGGGGACCATGTCATGTCAGACTGTTAGTGAGTAGATGGTGTTGGTGAGGAAGTGCCCTCCCCACCACTAGGAGCACCTCAGCTCTTCTATAAATAAAGACTTACTCCCGAGAGACCAGACAAGAAAGTTGACTCATTTCTTCCTCACATCAACATATTCTTCTATAATTATTATCTGTGAATTAATATGAAACCAAAGGATATATCACTGGTGGAGAACCAGCCTTCCACTGGTGCATTTTTTAAAACAAATTCATAGGATTTTTTCTGTTGAAATCTGGATTTAAATGCAGACCATGCAGTCCTCTTAGTAGTAGTATAGGACTGGCTTTGCATAAACCAAACCCAAGGATATACCATATATACCTGTGTATTAGGCCACCCCGTTTATAAGCCGGGGGTTTAGCACCTCCTAATGTTAATATAAGCCAGGCCCCATTTATAAGCCGGGTGCCTGTACTCTCATCTACTGATAATAGTCTTAATTAATGTAAGATGCTGAAGAGATCGTCCATAACGAGCTTTTAATAGATCATGAATGATAGTTTGAATATAGAACTCAGTTGTCGTTGGTTGATTGTGAACTGACAACAATTCTGGTACAGTTTTTTTGTTAAATTGGACTTTAAAACATGAAAACCAGAGTAATGAATGAAGATGATAATAAACATGAGTTTCAGTTATACCTACTGGTTTCAATTATTGTAATATAAGCTGGGCCCCAAATATAAGCCCACCCTGAATATAAGCCGGGTCAATTCACCATTTGAAATTAATATAAGCCGGGGCTTATACAGGGGTATATACGGTACAACCATGATTTCGTCCTCAGGTAATAGTGGTGGTGGTGAGTCTGATGAAGGACTGGTAGAAGCAGGGAGGGAATTTGCCACAATTTGAATGAATCATGCACTTGGTGACATGTTTTTGCAATATGGGATTTGCAAAGCCGCCATTTTGAATCTTGATTCGCATGGAATATTGGGGCTAATGGTACTGTATAAGATCTATAGAAAGCATGCCATGTTCAGCATGGAATATTGGGGCTAATGGTACTGTATAAGATTTATAGAAAGCATGCCATGTTCAGCATGGAATATTGGGGCTAATGGTACTGTATAAGATCTATAGAAAGCATGCCATGTTCAGCATGGAATATTGGGGCTAATGGTACTGTATAAGATTTATAGAAAGCATGCCATGTTCAGCATGGTATATTGGGGCTAATGGTACTGTATAAGATCTATAGAAAGCATGCCATGTTCAGCATGGACTATTAGGTTTTCAAAAACCATCACAAGCAGAATGTGGTGGCCCCTGGTGGCTGTTTTGCACTAAAACCAAAATGTCTGCCACTGGGACATAACAATGTCACATGTGATGTGTTTCAGGAAAATGAGTCCCAAGTCGCAAAACTGTTATTTTTCTAAGTGTGTTATTCACAAGATATCTTTGTGGGAATGTTTTCATTTTTAAGGTGCTTAACGCTTTTCGTAGGCTGAATCCATGTACCAAATTTCAGGACAATGTATTAAATATATTCATGCATTTTGAAGGTAATCTTGTCAAGTATATTTAGTTACTTTACTAGCTAATGTCCACGCAGAAATATTGCAAAGTATTTTTTCAAAAAATAAAAATATCAAACTTAGAATATAGAAACACTTAGTAGATGTCCTACTGTTTATTATCATTAGAATCGGTTTGATCTCATCTTTTCAAATATAATAATATCTATAATCCATTTTTTTGTGACTTGTGACTCATTTTCTTTGTCGTCTGGCATGTTGCTAGAGGCAGGAACCGCAACTGAGAATATTTCTGAGTAGTGCGGATAAAATTTCTCCAGAATCCGAGACAAGAACCTGAGGCAAGCGAGAACCACTACATTATTATTATTATTATTATCAATTATTAATAGCTTTGAAAAGGTAGTAATATATATATATCGCTTCAAACTCCAACAGTCAACTTTGAAAATTCAGTAGTGTATGCTTGCCTTATTAATTCCAACGTGTCGGGCTATAGGGTGGCCTTCATCAGGGAAAAGTGAAGAATGTTACAAGAAATAGGGGGTCATATAAAAAAGTGTGCAAAACCGGAAGTTTTCGTGTGGTCTCCTTGACGATTCTGGTCCCGAACATGCTCGATTTCTGGTGGGGGAATTTGGTGGGTCATCTTTTAATGGGGGGATAAGGTTATGTTTCCTCATTTGTTGTCGTCTGTGTAATAGCTTTATTTCTCCATAAGCATGATAATAGAATAATAAGTACATATGTCTTAAGCAAACAAATGATCACATCTTCTGCAAGATTCACAAGGCTTCCCAAAATGCCAGAACAGAAAGAATGATACTTAAACCTTATAAAACATAATAATGGAATACAAAATTGAAACACTTGATATAGATTACATCATTTCAGTATGAACTCTAGTCCAGTTTTAAAGTTGCTTTCCCTAGTATTAATATTCTTTTGAAATTACATTGACATTAGTTCCCAAACTCACTATTATCGATCTCTTACTTAATGGAAAGTTCAATAAATATCTAAATTTAGTGATTTAAGAACTGACCAGATCGTGGTCAAGTAAAAGCCAAGCTATTTTTGGTTTTGGAATTGCCACTAGTTAACAATAGGTGGCAGGGTGGTGCATCCTGTAGCCTGTAAATGGGTAAACAGGCTCCTGTATGCTCTGATCTTATTGGTCGAGGCAGGTCACATGCTATGTGGGGCTATGACTATAGAGGGCAGGACAGGGTTTTAGAAATGGGGACAAATATATTTATATTTATTGGTGGTCACCAATACTCAAATACTCAAATATCTATCTTCAACATTAAGAAAGAGACCCAAGATCTTGGGAGAGCAGCTTTAAGATTTCAATGACATATTTACACTTCTTATCTTATTGTGGTCTTTTAGAATAATTTATTGTATTATATTGATACAGAAATGTCATGCAATAGCTACATAACATATAATATAAGAAACTTTATTTCTGACAAATAATAAAATACTACACAGAAATAAGTTGTTGCTCTCTGTCTGTGACAGCTCTTCCGAGCTAACTTTTGACTACTTTCTAAGTTTACTTTACATAAAACATATATAGAAACATACATAGAAACTTTTTCGATGTAATTATGGTTTAATCATATGTGATTAGTTTGTATCAGACTTACATTCCTATGTTTACATTTGTAGTCATGTCATAAGTGACAATAGATAATGTATGTCATAAATTATACAGAGATTTTTAATAATACTAACTTTTTGTGGGTGAAGTGGGGAAGATAAGAGGGTGACCCAGGGTTCTGAATCGCCTAACATATAACCCCTAAGGAATGATCTAAATTCAAATTATAAGATTTAACATCCTTTTAGATGCCATTACTTTGTAAATGAGGGACATTTTGATTTTTTCGTCTTTTTTGGCTTAGTTACTACTAAATCTTTTCAAGGATAATGATTACAGACTTGTTCAGGAAGACATCCGTCCCCAAAATACTATTATCTTTATATTTATTTATCTTAATATTGTACATTGTTTTCCAAATCTTTGGCAATCTTTTGGAATAGACTAGAATTAGCAATTACCCGTGCTACGCACATGATTTGCTAGCAGGACAGTGGGGCCCACATCCTCATCTTTCCTTGTTCCCTCTCCCACCATCTTTCTCTTTCAAGTTGTCTCTATAACTTAGTATCTGTATTAACATCATACCAAAAATGGAACCCTGTTTAGATTCTTTTACTGTGTGGTCGGGTAAATCTCTGATTTTACCTGCTCTGATTTCACCCGTCAACTTAGCGGGCAAAGAAAAAAAAAATAATTTCACACACTGTACAGAGTGCTGAAGACTGAGGCAAAGAAAGAAAGGGTGAGAGAGACAGACAGACAGACAGAGACACAGCTGAGATGCATTCTGTCACCTGCCGATCTCAGCCCCCATGTCGATCTCTCACCCGCCGATCTCATTCCCCTGCTGTCCTCTCACCCGCCGATCTCTCACCCACTGATCTCATCCCCTGCCGATCTCTCACCCGCTGATCTCTCACCCACCGATCTCATCACCCGCTGATCTCATCACCCGCTGATCTCTCACCCGCCGATCTCTCACCCGCCGATCTCATCAGACCTTACAACCATTTTTAGCTCTTAAGTTATAAGTAACATTACCAAGTATAACTAACAAAATGAGGAGTAAAGTGTAGAAAACCACATTTTAAAAAGTATCCATGCTATGACACCTGGCCTGGCCAGCGGTTTCGGAGAAGATAGGTTCTTTATGGCCCCAAAGACTATTTTAATAATATTTAGATAGAATAGAGCAATCTTTTATTCATCAAAGGTTTACAAAGTTTTGGTAAACAGGTCGACAGGCCTCTGGGTACCATCCAGGATTTACACCCAGATCTTGCGGCCATTCCCTTGACATTAATGGGATAAACTTCTACATAATTCAGTTGTGCGATACAATATATAAAATATAAAATATGTAAGATATACCAAATTAAACATGAAATAATCGACATAAATCATTAAGATAGTCGAAGGAAAGCAATCCAGTACAGGAGAGAGAAGTTCAATTTTCTAGTTATTTTTCTCATTATATGAATTTTCAATTATTTTTTTGAAGGGTTTTCTTGATTCTATGGCCTGTTTCTCAGTTGATAGGGAGTTCCAAGCCATTTTAGCCTTATAAAGAAAGATCAATGTTCCTATCACAAGTTTGTTACAAGTGATTTTCTTTGGTCTTCTGTTGTACTTTCCCCTGCTTAATCTTGTAGAGTAGATCCTTGTAAGCATTGAACCTCTCTCTACCATGTACATTCAGCATGCTATAAAACAGGCCTCCTTCTTCAAGGATGAGATCTGCAGGTGGCCCAAACTGTACAACTTTCCCATGGTCTAGAACCTGTGAACAGATTCCAAGATTTTATATGTTTGTCAAGCAACAGATCATGTTATTTGATTAAATCTAAATATCCATTCTACAACATGAAACATGAATGATAATCTTGTAAATAACTCTTACCATGATTCTGTCTGCATTAAGCACTGTATGTAGCCTCTGAGCTATTGTTAATATTGTAGCACCATTCAAACATTGTAGTAGTAGGTTTCTCTTTCACTTTCTCTTTCTCTTTTTCTTTTTCTTTCTCTTTCACTCTCTCACACATACTCTCTCTGTTTGTATTTCTCTCCCCCCCTCTCCCTCCCTCTCTTTCTTCAACCTTTCTTGCCTCTCTCTCACACACTATTTCCACTCTCTCTCTCGCCCTGTCTCTCTCTTTCTCTCTCTCACTCTCTCACACACTCGCTCACTGTGATTCCCTATGTTTCTCCTCTCTCTTTCCCTATCTCTCTCCTCTCTCTTTCTTTCCTTTCTCTCTCCTTCTCCCTCTCTCTCACTCTCTTACACCTCTCCACTCAAGAACAATCATGCATATACATATGTGTTTAAAATAATTACTTGAACACAATGAGCCGGACCTAAATGTATTCATATAATCCATTTATCATATTAATTTACATCTATGTACAAAAATAAACAAAATTTAGCCTGGGTTTGGACATAGATATCAGACTGGAAAGATACCCACAATACAGATGTATTTCATGGGCCAAGGGGGTCATGAGTACCATCTTGGGGGCCAGATTCTCACCTATCCCCCAAAAATAGAAGTGGTCAGGGGTTTTCAAATGAGGTATGATACCTTTTTCAAATGAGTAGCTTATTGACCACCAGGGGGCGCTGAAGGTGAATATTTTAGGTTTTGGGCCCATACATGGTTGAAATATTATGCCTAGAGCATTATGCATTATAAACCAAAATGAGCTGTTAGGTGACCTTTTCATCACAACCAAACCATGGAATAGACATAAAGGTATACTGTACTATAACAAACCTGTATGCATTCCCTCTCAAATAAGAATACTGCACCCATATCCTATTTAGTTAAAGCTAGATACTTCATTTCAATAGAGTGCGTAAGTGTCATGGCGGCAGAGCGCAAATTAATGAAAATTAGTCGCGTAGTTGTACCGATGTGTGGACCGGAAGTAAATAATCCCCATAGAGTTAGCATTGGGGCGATAAATAATCACTCTATACATCGCCTCAGTAACGGTTTGACGGTTATGAAGGCTATAGTTGAAATCGTTTGTCTCTAAAGATGGATATATGTGAGTGAGAACTCCTAAAACTATATGATCGTTGAAAGAACAGAGATTTAATATTGCGGTAACGTTGGGGCTATGGGATTTTTGCGCGACATGTCCACATGACGTCATGAAACTGCTACAGTAGCGCGACTCAAAAAGTCGACTACTTACGCGCCCTATACAGATACCCTCATTATTGGCATTGAGTGCGCAGTTCGCATTTCTTTATAATCTCTCCATTGAGGTGACTTTTCCATCACAGCCAAATCATGGAATAGACATAAAGGTATACTGTACTATAATAGACCTGTATGCATTCCCTCTCAAATAAGAATACTGCACCCATATCCTATTTCAATCCTCAATAGTTAAAGTTAAATACCTCATTTCAATGCAGATACCCTCATTATACATGGCATTCCAGTCCAGTATCAACGAAAAATATGATTTGTATTTGTATGTAAATAATTTGCACAGGACACCAGATATATGGAGACTGGAATGCCAATATCTGTCTTCATATGGTCAGTATGCAACAATTGCCAAGCGGATATATTTCAATAATGTCCGAACTATCCTAACTGTTAACTGTTTGCTGGTTTCTTTGTACAACATATTCGCCTCAGGTGCTGTATACATGTGTATGAAATATATGGGTCAGATTTTCAGAAAATGTACTATTTAACTTCACCAATCTTCTCATATAACCCAATTTGTTGACGAAAATAAAGTTCAAAATACAGTTCCATATAACCAAACAGATTGCTAGAATCAATGCAATGCAATGCCAAATATATTCGAATTTACCTAGTATTGACCAAATTGCAGCCTAATTTAGCAGAATTTGCTAAATATGTACAGCTGCCAATTGTACATTTTCTGAAAATCTGACCCATATAATACAGCTCTCTGCGCAGACATACAAAATGTTAGTGAGTGGGTGTCCCCCACGGTCCAGATGACGTCATGTGAATACTATTATATATACTGGTGGCGTGTGCCATGAACATCCCTATCCAGCCAAGCAGTACAAGTGTTACCAGAGCCTACACATCAACGAACAACCAATTAACTTGTCATGGCATTTGCCTTTGTGGCATTGCTCAATGCAATACTTTTAACAGGTATTGTGGAGGGCGATGGAAGTAGAGAAAATGTTCTGTTCCATGAATCAGATCAGAACCCTTTTCCTACCAGGCCTAAGGGGACAAATCAGCCGAATATAATCTTCATTCTCGCTGATGACTATGGTTGGCATGATATAGGATATCACGGATCGGAAATTGAAACTCCAACTCTAGATGCATTGGCATCGGAAGGAGTTAAAATGGAGAATTACTATGTCCAGCCTCTCTGTTCACCTACAAGGAGTCAATTACTTTCTGGCCTGTATCAGGTAAAATTTACTGTTATTAGTTTCTAAAGTCTGTCTGAAAAGTAGTTTTTTTTGTGTTTGAAAACATTTTTTATTCAGCTTGTCAACAAAGAACTTTTTCTCTCTTTCGGGGTCGATAACACATATGTTTACAGCGTACCCTCTTCTCTTCATTGCGTGTATTTTCTGGAAGATGAATTTTACCTTTGATTTTTCAATGTCTGAAAAGTAGTTGACACAGGAATCCTTTGTCCCTTAGTCTGAAAAGTAGTTGACACAGGAATCCTTTGTCCCTTTAGTGGCACTGCCGCTCCCCTCCATGGGAGTTGACACGACCCCTGCAATCTTCTGGGTACTGTTTCATAATGAATGAGACATAGCAAGATTTATTTTGAAAATTTGCGAATTATGTTCAAATGTTACAAAGAATGTCCCGGCCTGGCGTTTCATAATGTAGGACATTCGCAGGAACATTCGTATTTGCGTACTAGCCACGTACACAAATTTTTTTTAAAAAATGATTTACTCTGTATTGTAACTCTTGTGAAGTTCCTTATTAGTCACTATAAAACCTTCCTATATTTTCTGCTCTAACAAAGGTAACAGCGGGAAAACATGGAATCTAATTCCATAAGCTTGTTGACCATTTTGTCACATTTATTCTGTAACCATGTATCGTAGTGATGAATAAACAATTTTCAAATCAAATGCCCCCACCTCTACATACGGGATGCTACTAGGTGTGGAAGGGCAACTTGTTTCAGTACCTAACCCTACCGCAGAAAACTCCCAACATACACCCAACCTTCGCCACTGTTAAATTCAGTACTGTTACTGAAATTGGCCAAAGGTTGCTACTATACCGCATACACTGTGTATACCTATTGTTAACCCCTCCCCTAGTCATGTACTCGTCATTCACCAATGCCATCTCATCTACCATCTCATTTATAATGTAATTAGGTACTAGTCTTAAAAAAACATTAGAAACCATGTAACCAAAGTAAAGCTCAAACCAGAATTAGGCACCCAGCGGCAGACCTACCTAGACTATTGTCTATTTAGAATGTTGGATAACCTCGATCACTGTAAAAAAAACAACATCTGTTGCAATAAAAGAATTCTTGAATTGAAATGAAATGAAATAATATATATCATATATAGAGAGAGAGAAAGGAGAGAGGCTATACCCTCTAAAATAAAGTCATGTGTTGACTTGGTATAGTAATTTTGAAAGTTTACATTAGGGTAATTTAGCAACCACAACGCACCAACACAACACTAACGCATCCACTAGGTACTTGCAATGTGGTGCTACATTATTACCGTTGTGGGGATCTCTTGAGAGGCCTACCCTAGATTAGTCCCTGTTTGTTGGGCTGGCCGGGACAGTTGTACGCATACAAACCAGTGCTACTAGTGTTGGATGTCCGTTTCCGGCCGCCGGCTTACATCAAGAAAATGAAAAGTAAAATTTTGTTCAGCAATATTCAGCAATATTTAGTGTAGCACTGCCCTGTGTTGCACAACACTGTGCAGTACTAGAGAGTGCAAATCTATATACAGCATATTAGAATGATAATTCAGCCCATTAGAGTTCAGTACTGTGCTGCACAGCACATTATAGTACAGAACATTATATTGCAGCACATTAGAGTGCAGCACTTCAGAGTTAGTGCAGAACCTTTCAGCACATTAGAATGTTAATTCAGCACATTAGAGTCAGTGCAGGACTGAGGTCTCTGAAGTGCTCCACTCTAAAGTGCTTTCCAGCACAGCGCTGCACTCTAATATGCTGCGCAGCACAGTGCTACACTCTGTATTTTGTATTTAAAGATTTTTATTCAGTAGAAAACATTATGTATCAAGTACACTTTATCTCAGTCGTCACTGAAGGTAATGCTAATATTAATCATAATCATTATTACAAATAATATATCTAGATATTTCGTTTTCTGTCGAGTTGATATTATTGCAATTTATCAGTATACACAAGTTAAGATCAATACATAATTTAAAAACCGTCACCGACGCATCTCTATATCAACAGTCCGTTCGGTTTGTTACAAAAAGGTCATACCCAGTACATACAATCATTCTATTACCAAGAAGTCATTCTCAGTACATATTAAGATATAACTAAACGCGAGCTGCATATGGGGCAACGTATTCACAAAACGCAAGTGACTTTTGGTGAGTGTCTTTCACAAGTGCCGAAGGCACGCGTGAAAGACACTCACCAAAAGGCACGAGCGTTTTGTGAATGCGTTGCCCCATATGCAGCTCAAGTTTAGTTATATTTTTATGCCATGATATTTATTTAAGAGTTAATTAAGAGTTATTTACCTTCATTTCATGTCTCTCATCCCTCTGACTCGGCAAAAACAAGCGCCTACAACGTTGCGTCATGAAATGAGCGTCATGAAATGAGCGTCATTGATTGGCGCAGCTAGAATTACGTAACCAATCAAAATAGCGGGAGTAAATTGGTTGCATTCGAAAAGCGGATTCCGCTAGTGAAATCCAGGCATGTTTATGCCATGGTCTAATCTGGCCATGTTTTTGTGGATACGCACAGCTATCATGGCATAAAATCAAATATCTATCGCGTGTGCAATATACATAGGCAAGGGATAGCTCTACGCCTTACATATACTTTAATTCAACAATCCTACATTCCACACTCTAATGTCCTGAATTAACATTCTAATGTGCTGAAAAGTGCTGCACTCTAAAGTGCCACACAGCACAGTGCTCCAATCTAATGTGCTGAATTAACGTTCTAATGCGCTGAAAAGTGCTGCACTCTGAAGTGCTGCACTCTAAAATGCTGCACAGCACAGTGCTGCACTCTAAAGTGCCGTGCAGCACAGTGCTCTCTAATGTGCTGAATTAACGTTGTAATGGAAAATCCTGCACTCTGAAGTGCTGCACACTAGAGTGCTGCACTGTACTGTGATGTACTGTACAGTGCTGCACACCACAGTGCCACACGCACTAATGTGCTGAATTATCATTCTAATGTGCTGAAAAGTGCTGCACTCTGAAGTGCTGCACTCTAATGTGCTGTGCAGAAATGTGCTGCACTGTTATGTACTGCACAGAACAGTGCTGCACTCTAATGTGCTGAATCAACATTCTGATGTGCTGAAAAACGCTGCACTCTAATCTGTTGCGCAGCACAGTGCTGTACTCTAATCTTCACTCTAATGTGCTGCTGCACTCTGAAGTGCTGCACTCTAAAGTGCTGTGCAGCACAGTACTGCATTCTAATGTGCTGCACTGCTGCTTTGTCCTGTTCTGTGTCCTGTTCTGTGCTGCACAACACAGTCTGTGTTGTGCTATGATTGACGGAAATACCATTTTCATGTAGCAACATTATTGCATTATTGACTAAAACTTTGCACTTCACCTGAGGAAGGAATTGAAGATGGTGGGTCCCATGGGAAATGAAATCTTGTGAGATCTCATCTCATTTTAAGTCTCGTTCATAGCTTTTCATTTACATTTCAAAATGGAGTTGAAAACGCACTTGAATGTTCTCACGAGATCTATATTGTCTTGAAATCAAATTCAAAACTGAAATGAAAACGTCTGTGTCTTTGAAACATACGTTAAAACAATTTTAGTTTTTAGAATTTTAGTTTTTAAATGAGATAGAAAATGATTTTGAAATTCAAAATGATTTTGGAAATGAAAATGATTTTCTATTTAAAAAGTGAAATAAAGGGCTTCCGGTTCAGATCAGAAAGAGAGCAAAAGTGTGTTTCGCCGATTCGGCCAGTTATTCTCTTTCAGCTCCAGAGGACGTAGAAGGATTGCTTTCTTCTTTAGCAGAGTGATTCATAAAGGCACAGAGAGTCTCTAGAAAATCAAAGTGTGAACTGTACGAGTGGATTAAGTGTGTAGTAGCCTTTTTCAGTTGGTGCCACGAGGAGTCTGGAGCATGGGGTGGTAGCCATCTTGACATCCCAACGAATCCTCCAGGGTGTTTCCTAAGGAACTTTCATAGACAGTTAAGTCGATGACCAACAAGCAAAGTGCTAGCAAGGATGAATGGGTGAAATATTAATTACGTATCATTCCTGACGTTGACTTTACAAACAGGATAGTTGTGTACTGGATTACAAGATATTTGTCAGTGAAGGACGCTACGGTTCCCGCCATTACGCTAGAGGAGGCCATCTTCCTCCCTGCAACCCTAGAGATTTGGTTTGGTCTATGTTCACTAAGGCCAGCGGAAGCCTTTATACGATAGTCAAGTAAAGGTACAGTGAATTCTGAAAGAAATGACAATTGTTATATCAAAGTTTGAGGGCATAACTTCGTGATAAGTTTGTGAGTGGAAGAAGCTACAACTGTATATATCTGACTGGAAGGTACCGAGTGGCGCATGCGCCAAAAACTGGAAGTGATCTGTTGAGGAACATAAACAAAAGTGCCACACCCCCTCAGAGCAGTATCTAAGGGACGCAACTTTGCATTGGAAGGCAGTTTACCATTAGAAGATCTGGTTGATGTGTAATCCCTGGTAGGAGTGAATATTATATTAAAGCTAGAACAGGCAGTTGTAGGCACTACATTGAAATAAAATCCAGCTAAGGAGAAGTCTGACAATATGGCAGGGGATCAGATGACCAATGCGGATATCATGATGATGTTGAGAGAACTTAGTGAACAGTTTGCCAACATATCCAAACAGCTGACAGATTCCACCAATATCCTCACTGGTACGACTGGAAAGAACACTACCAGGCAAGATGCTGTAGATGCAGTAAAGATAGTAAAAGACAATGAGATGGATGACGTGAACCGAAAGCTAGATGCACAGTCACAGGAAATACAAGATATTAAAAGTTCAATGAGGATCAGTCATGACATTGTTACTGTGACAAGAAAAATGGAAGAAAACACCAAGGAAGTTCTTCTTAAACAAGTAAAACATGAGAACCTGATATTGGGCAGTGTAAACAACGATGATATTGAGAATGAAGTTCCCCTGGTGAATGCTGTCCCCGATGTGATTGCAAATATTATGGGAGTACCCTACAATGTAGTATTCAAGGCAGTAAAAATGGGTTGTGGGCCACACAACCCAGTGGGGATGAAGTTCAGAGAGGTTGCTGATGTAAGAAATGTGTGGACAACGTGGGATAATCCCACCAAGAAGTTGAATGAAGATGGGAGCATTCAATGTCTCACACAAAAAGGATTTCAATATCTGGAAAGAGTTCAACGATCTTTTATAGTGTCTTTTCCATGTTTTATCCTGTTCTAAGATAAGAACATTTGATACTGTTGCAGCGTTTGTCATTTTATGCATTTAATTGGTTCGTCTACAACTTTCAATGTATCATGAGGCAGATTTTGTGTATTGATTGTTTATCAAATGCCATTGTGTATATTTCCAGTATATTGAATAATGGAGTTCTATTAAATAATGCAGTATATAAACATAATGGAGTGGACTAGAGTATATTGCCAATATATTGAATAATGGAGTTCTTCAATATTGATTAATTTCTATGATGTTTGAATATAAGGGATCGGTTATGTGAAAAACAATGATATTATGTTCCCATGTAGGGTTTTGGGAAAAAAAAGAAGAGGATAGTGTTGAATATCCAAGTTGGTTCGTCTACAACTTTCAATGGATCATAAGGCAGATTTTGTGTATGGACTGTTTATCAAATGCCAATGAGTATATATTGCTAATATATTGAATAATTGCGTTCTACTGAATATAAACATAATGATGCTAATGGAGTGAGCTCGAATATATTGCCAATTATATTAAATAATGTATTTCTTCAAAGAGGTTTCATCAGGAATTTATAGTTTGATATGGTTAAGTATTTAAACAAGAGTGTTGTAAAAAAATGTATCCGCTCTTGACTGTTGGCTCTGTTTACTTATGAATAAAGACCCGGTGTTGGGGAAAAAAAAAAAAAGTGAAATAAAAAGTCACTTTACATGCATGAGCACTCTCGTTTTCCGTACAAAACGGCAAGATCATGGCATTTAACTGGTTCATTTTGCTTTCAAACTAAAGCCATAGGGCGCGTAAGTAGTCCATGGCCTCGATTTTTTGAGTCGCGCTACTGTGGCAGTTTCATGACGTCATGTGGACATGTCGCGCAAAGCTCCCATAGCCCCACCATTGCGGAGATAAATAATCTCTGTTTGTTCATCGATCATATAATTCTATGAGTTCTAACTGACATATATCCATCTTCAGAGGCAAACGATTTCAACTATAGCCTCCATAATCATCAAACCGTTACTGGTGCGATGTATAGAGTGATTATTTATCGCCCCAATGCTAACTCTATGGGGATTATTTACTTCCGGTCCACACATCGGTACAACTACGCGACTAATTTTCATTAATTCGCGGCCCGCCGCCATGACACTTGCGCACCCTATTAGATCATGCGGTTGTGGTCCTTTGTGGTTGTGGCTTTGCCTCGGCCTGGTTCACGGGAGCCATAGACATGCCTCATGACCACAACCTTATGATCTATCCGCTCACTAGAGATCCCCACAACAGTAACAAGTGCCACCACATCACAAGTAGCTATTCACACCCTCGTCACCTACGACCTAAACTGCAGTTACTAGCATTCAAAATGGCGGAAGGTGGGTTCCCATTAGAACAAACAATGTTGGTTTTTAACTATCAAAAGCCGTTTTCAGTAGCTGTCATGTTCTGTGGGTGTTTACTATAGTTGCATTTAGGTTTGAGTGTTATCAGATACATGTATCTGGCTTATACTACAGTGTAGTAAATCTTCGAGTCAGGTGAATCGATGCTAGAAGCTGTATTCGAACCGGATTTATCTTGTTTGTCCAAGAGCTTCTTTTCCATGGAATCCCTATCCTTAGCAGCGGTAGTATAGGCTGCTTCCAGTAACTGCATATACTGTGGATCGTCTTTATCGACTCCCCGGAGTACCGACGCCATTGCACCCAAGCAGGACTTTCCAAAAGGGTGCAAATGAAGATTATTACAGTTGGAGCACCGTTTGAGCATTAGGTAAGCTATACCCAATACTTAGAAAACATTAGATCGGCGAAATAGCAAGATCTAGCTCCACCAAATAAGACTCCCAACCAGATTTTGGAGAAACCAAATTAGACATCTGGGTCGTTCGAATCTATGTATGAGAGTGACGGCTAGGCGCGGGTCACTAGGCAACCGCCAAACAATAAGGTCTCACTGCACGAAATATATTTGCATTCAGGAATGAATACACAATATAGTTGCATTTAGGTTTGAGTGTTATCAGATACATCTATCTGGCTTATACTACAGTGTAATCTAGGTCAAAAACATTGAGTGGCATACCCGTAACTGCATTGAAGTAAACACAAGGTATGACCTTAGCTTTTTCTTGACATGACCGTAACTACAAAGCTATTTGCATCTATGAATGGTTGAAAACATGTGTTCTGCTACATAATCCCTGGTATTTGTAGGTTACATGCATATGTAACTTAAAATCAGAGTGATTCCAATGACAGGTCTCCCTGAATTAGCTGAATAAACGGTCATACTTTTTGCACCAGTTAAGGTGATACCAGTGAAATTCAGTTATACAGTTACGGTCGTAGTGGAAATCAGTTGGGGTCATACTGCGTGTTATTCCAAGTACGAAATACAAGTAAACTTCAACCCTGGTGGTACATGATCTGAACCCATCACAATGGTGTCATACCTAAAAGGAAGGAATCTATTGATTCAGTTTGTTATATAAAGTATTTTTAAGCAAGATTTCAAAGAAAATCAAGAGTATCAACAATTTACCTTCCGGCATTTTGAATGCTGGTAACTGCAGTTGGGGTTGCAGGTGCCGAGGGTGTGCTATTGCTAAATCAGCCTATTAGCTCCGATGAAGTGGGTGAAGGGAATGGGCCTATATTCATTAGAGTTAAACTATCCAGAAAGTTGAAGTGAAAATGGGTCTTCAGTTGCAGCCAGATTGAAAATCATTTATTCACCTCCTAATTTGTAGGCCCTATAATTATATTTCAGATCCATACTGGTTTGCAACATGAGGTAATACCACCAAAACAACCTAGTTGTTTGCCACTGGATACTCCTACTCTAGCAGATAAATTGAAATCGGTTGGCTATTCCACACACATAGTTGGAAAATGGCATTTAGGCTTCTACAAAAATGCATGCCTACCTCTTCGTCGTGGCTTTGACTCTCATCTCGGTAAATAAGTTCTTTCCTATATATTTGCATAATGATACTTACAGTAATCAGGCTGTGTTGTATATTGTGTATGAATGTTGATATGTATGTATAATGTGTGTCATATAGTATTCATGTACATACCCAAAATCGAATTTTTGCCGTTGTCACCAAGCACAATGTATTATTTTCGACACCATGTCATCGGGCAGACGACCCTCAAGACACCCACCGACGGACAATAGGCGGAGCATACACCAGCTCCACAGGGGGATAGGCTGTAAATTAGAGGTGGTCATTTGACCATGCAGAGCTCCAATACATAGATTTCACATGACGTCACCCAGTAGGCTGGGGTATCACAATGGCTACCATGTCTGGGGTCACTGCTACGCTTGCCGTCTATGGCGGGGGTATCAAAACAAAGTTGATAAAACTCACAAGAGTAGATACTTGGGTAATTCTACACTAAAGGCAGATTATCTAACCTATCATGAAGATATTGTTGAGGAAGATGAAAATTAGTAAAGGTTAAAACAGCCAGAAAACGGTATTTTCAAGTATCGCAGCATACATAGCCATTTAACTTGACCCCAAACATGGCCAGGGCCGTGACGTCAGTGAAATCTATGTATAGGTTGGTAGAAAGAGAAGTCACAAGTCCAGTTGTTGAGGCAAGAAGATTGATCTCTGTCTCCAGTTTATTCAGGCTTATATACTAACCCCTGGGCACATCCATTAATATACATAAATTCATAAATGGCTACCCTCCCATGAAGCCCATTGTCGCCCCCCCCCATCCCTCTACCCTCCCCGTTTGCAGACCGACCTGGGGACAAAAGGAGTACCCAGCATAATCAAGCTGCACACATGTTGTAGTTGTGGCGAGATTACAACCTGACAGCTCAACAAAATGTCCTGAATTTAACTCTTAATTCTACAAGGCGCTGCGCTTAATACTACGTACTCGAGCCACGCCGCGTACTGAGTATGTGATATGTTTCAGGAAAATGAGTCGCAAAATTGATATTTTTCAAAATGTTTTTTTTTCACAAGATCCCTTTATTGAAATGTTCTGATATTTAGTGGGTTTAGCACTTATAGTCATATGAATCCATATAACAAATTTCGGGACATTGTATTAAATATATCCTTGCGTTTCGAAGGCCTTTGTATGGAGTATATTTAGTTATTTTATTGGTAATTACTCATCCAGAAACATTGCAAACTTTTTTTTCCAAAAATAAAAATATCAAACATAAAATATAGATATACTTCTTAAATGTCCTAGTGTTTACTATCATTGGAATCGCCTCGATCTCCTCTTTTCAAATATGATGATATCTCAAAATCCATATTTTGCGACTTATGACTCATTTTCCTAAAACGGATCACATATTTCTGTTGTTCAAATTAGGCAACCCCATTCAGTGACAATGTTCATTGTAACTGTGCTATTTGGGTAATAAAACCAGCTGCAAATGGATACTTTTCATTAGCTTGATTCTTTCACAGAATTTTGCGAACTTGTGCCCACGAATCTGCAGTTCACTACATATTGTGTAGATTTTTGGTTCATCAAAACTATTTGTATATAAAAAAGTTTTTGTTGCATTGATGATTTTTGTATAATAGAATTGACTTGATGAATTTATTTTAAAGATTTGAGTTGATGATAACATAATTATAAGTTGAATTGATTTGATTAAACTGATTAATTTATTAGGTGGAATTGAATTATATAACAAAATTATCTTGAAAAAGGATGTTGAGGGTGGGAAACTTTGTATAGTGTTACCGTTGAGAAGGGGGGGCATGTGGGGTAGTATGTATTGCCGGCTCAATGAGCCCTCCTTGTGTCATTCAACACCATGAGAGAACAATTATTGAATAGTTGAATATTATGCAAATTATTTTTTATTTCACTCACCGACAGGTTACCTTACTGGTTCTGAAGATTATTTCAACCACTGGCTCTGTCATGATGGAGTAGGCTGTGGAGTGGATTTGCGAGATAATTACGACGTAGTTTGGAACAACACTGACTATTCAGCCAATTTGTTTACTGAGAGGGCAGAGAAAATAATAAAGACTCATAACAAGTCAAATGTATGTGAAATATCTAATTTTTATTTGATGTGCGATTTCAATGGACATTTTTAAATAATCACTGTCTTTGCATTGTTGTTCATGATTTGCTATAAAAAGATGCTGCCGTGCTTATGGGTCAGATTTTCAGAAAGTGTATAACTCAACTTCGCCAATCTCCCCAAATAACTCCAAATTTCAGACGAAAAAAAAAGTTCAAAATAAAGTTCAACCTAACCCAACAGATTGCTAGAATCAATGCAATGCCAAATATACTCGAATTTAAATTGCAGCTTAATTTAGCAGAGTTTACTAAATGTGTACAAGTGCCAATTGTACATTTTCTGAAAATCTGACCAATATGATGTAACTCTCACTATTGTAGCCGTTGTTCCTGTATCTACCATACCAATCTGTACATTCGCCCTTGCAAGTTCCCGATCATTACATGGAAAAATATAAATTCATAAAAGACGAAAATCGGAGGAAATATGCTGGTAGGTAATACTATTTGATCAACCACTGACTATCGATTTTGAAAGTTTGAAACATTATTATCATTATCACATAGGTAGTCTAGATTAAAAATGCGTTATCAGCTATATGCATGCACATTGCAATCTCACACATTTAGATTTTTTTGCATAGGTATCAACTATATGAGTGATATCGCCAGAAAATGTACAATTCAGCTTCATGAAATATCCTCTCAAATAACCCAAATTTAAGACAGAAATGAGGTTTGAAACTCAGTTGAACATAACCAGACAGATTGTTTGAATCAAGGCAATATCAAATATACCCAGATATACCGAGTGTTGACCATTTTTCAGTGTAATTTAGAAGAATTTACTAAATGTGTAGATCTGAAGATTGTACATTTTGTGAAGATCTGACCCATAAAACATACTCGAACATGCGCATTAGTTTGTATGAGTTGTCATGTCAGTAAAAGTATGGAAATAGCCAAAGAACTTTAATTGTGATGTGTTTCCGGAAAATGAGTCATAAGTTGCAAAAAATAGATTTTGAGATACCATTATAATATTTGAAAAGATAAAATCAAGCCGATTCCAACGATAGTAAACAGTCAAATAATCTAATAAGTATTTCTACATTTTAAGTTTGATATTTTAATTTTTTTAAAAAAAAGTTTCCAATATTTCTGGGGGTCAATAAACAGTAAAGTAACCAAATGTAGTCCATATGTGGACCTTTAAAACGAAAGGATATATTACATAGATTGTCTTGAAATTTGATACATCGATTGATATAGCTATAAGTGATACACTCTCCAAAAGTCAGAACATTCCAATAATGTGATCTTGTGAAAAAACACTTTGAAAAATATCAATTTTGCGACTTGTGACTGATTTTCCTGAAACACATCACCATTGGTGTGTACTGTATGGAGAAACAAATATACATATTACCGATATATATAGGGGAGATGAATAAAAGGTGCCCATATAGGTTATGGCATTTGATGAAGAAAAGCAAATAATTCTTTAAAAAAAAAGGCATCCAAAACATTTACTATATTGCATCTTTTTCTCGTACCCCTAGGAATGGTTTCTGCCCTTGACGAAGCCGTGCAGAATGTGACTTCAGCATTAAAAACTTCAGGTCTCTGGGAAAACTCGGTTATTGTTTTCTCAACAGGTACATGCATAATTATATATTCTTTTCTGTTATAAGGAAGATATAATATTATATCCATAGATGCCAGGCTGTATAGATTCTAACCATTGTAACTTACATTGGAATTTGAGGCCTGATTTTTTATGTAGGTGTAGCAGGATATTAAATACTATAGGGGATTTACATAGCCACCATTTTCAATCTTGATTCACATGGAATTATGGGCCTAATGGTACAGTCTAAAATCTGCAACAACGGTTTGTGTTGGGGAGAGAGAAGGAGCAGACAAGCGCCCTGTTATTGACTGTTATTTGCCTGTGCTGGGTCCTCCATTCCTGAGTACGAAAAAAAGTTGTCTTCAAGGTAGGCCTTGAGGTCAGGGGTGGTGGTACAGTTTCTACCCACTTGTGGTAGCTTATTGTATAGGGATGGTGCCTGGATTAAGAAAGATTTTTTAATTCTCTCTGTTTTCGTCATAGGTATTTTTAATGTTTTACCATTAGCAAGATTGCACAGCTCATCTCATGGGCTTGGAGGAGAAGGCATGACTCTCTTCTCTCATCGAGGAATGGTATTTTCATTTTACGATGAAGATCCTTGACACTATCTCTTTTATTAATTTCGAATGCTTGACACAGGAATGAATTTTGAATGGCTTGTAGTCTGTCTAAATGTCTCTTTTGGGACGAAATATAGAATATGTCCCAGAGGTCGAACACTGGGCATACCATGGTTTTATGGTTCTAGGGCAAAACCCCGCCAGCCAAAACCCCCCGAGCCAGAACCCCCCTAGCCAGAACCCCGCCGCCAAGGGGGGTTTTGGCTGGGGGGGTTCTGACGGAGGGGTTATGGCTGGGGGGGTTTTCACTGGCGGGATTATGTCTGTACACCTGGTTTTATATATCAAAAGTCTGTTTTTACTTGTAAGGGCACGGCTAATTTTGGCTGTGGCTTTAAGTCTCTTGATTGCCTGTTCAATTTTTTATATTATGTGTGGGTTGAAGGTCAGGCCTTCGTCAATTTCTAAGCCCAGGTATCTGTATTCTGTGGCATAATCTAGTTCTGCTGAGTTGAGTTTCAGTTTATTTGCATCCAACTCTTTTTGTTTTCTGAGAGTTACCCTGCACCACCTTCCTACCTCATCCAAGTCTTGTTGGAGTTCATTTTTTAGGGTGGTCTCGGAGCTTGAGTGGAATAACACGGTGTCATCCGCAAAAAGTTGTATCTGTGACTGTTTGATCGATGTAACAGACATGCGCAGTGGCACATGCAAATCCCCTATTCTGTCTTTATAACTATGCCATATCTTATTTTTTTGTCCTAGAGATTAGCTTTTTGTTTTTGCTCCTTCTTTTTCAGATCATTTACATTAATGAAATACTAACATATGGTTCAGATTTTGAGAAAATGTACAAATGGCTGAAAAATTAGGCTGAAAAATGAAGAACACCGGGTATATCTGAGTATTATTTGGTATCACATTGATTTAAAGTATCAGTTCTGTTACGTTAGGCTGCATTTTGAAGCTCATTTTGTCTTAAATGTGGGTTATTTGAGAGGATTGGTGAAGGCGAATTGTACATTTTCTGAAAATCTGACCCATATATATACGCATTGTTACAACGAGGGTTACATAAGATGTAACAAAGTATATAAGTTGTAAGTGTTTATTCCTGGAACCGGTATATAAAGTAGTATAATACCAGAGAATTAGAAACCAAATGTATAAAGGCTGTTGCAAAAACAAACAAAATTTAAATCACTTTGGAAAATAATTTCTGCGACTTGTGACTCATTTTCATTCAGCGGTGCCAAGTTAGGGACTAAAACTTAAATTTGCCTTGACCTATTTCTTAGGATTCATGATAACTTTAAGAGTTTTCATGATTTCACATTTCTGTCAACTGGAGTACATATTTTAGGTTTAAGTAAGACCCAATTTATGCATACATGACAATGCGATAAAACTCTTGAACAATTTCAATATAAATGGTCAAATGCTATGAATGCCAAGAACTGTATTTTCTATCTAATTGTGGAAATAATATTTTTTCTTTGATTCCTTACTTAGAAATACAATATGTGGAGTCAATCTATTGAAAGTTTTAATTGATTTTCTTTTTTTAATTAAAATTTGATATATACGCAGGTGTAGTGAATATGGGTTTTAAATAGTCCGGGAATAATTGGCTCGGCCGGGTGCTGCCATAATTGGGTGCATGCGCCTCAACTGAACGCGCTCCCGGTTCAGAAACGACCTTTCAGCTTCCCGCCTTTTCTTACTTGGACAAAGTTCCAGTAATACAGTATCAAGGGTATTCATTATCTAGTCAACGCATCTACCATAATATGTGTTGGAGTACTTCCGGACGTTCCGGCAAGACTCCTTATTATCTTACTCAGTTGTTCTCACGTTAAACCATGTTAACCATTTGTACCCTAAAGACCTACATTGACTGTGTACCATAATTGCCACCTGTCTTGTGAGGCCAATGCCTGGTCACCTCTGTTGAGTCTGATATTAACTATCGGACATGGTTTGTGTGGAGAATAAAGCCCATGATACCTAAAGAGCTGTGTATCTGGTCTTCTTTCCCTTCGCTAGGATAAGAGATATCGAACTTGGGTATTGAGACGGAAATCACTACACAGGCATGATAATTTTTCTTCTTGATAAAAATACCAAGAAAAGTCCCATGGCACAATAGGGGAGTTGCATAGCCGCCATTTTGAATCTTGATTCACATGGAATTATGGGAGTTGAGGTACCGTAAAGAAAACATGTTATGTTCAGCACGGTGTATAATTTATCAGTGATCTATGTCAATATCCTACATGTTTCCATAACACAAGCCTCCACCTTTCCCATCATGCATTTGGTTATCATAGATGATTTATACAATCTATGATATTGGTGAAAACATTCTTGCAATTTTTAATAAAATATTGCCAAATATTTGTATGTCAGATTTCATCAGAATCCATCCCGACATGCATTGCAGTAGACATGCGCAGTGAGACATGCAACTCCCCTATTAAAATATGACCATTTGGAGGAAGGTTTCCATTCTAAGGTTCTAAATTCGAATTTAATGATACAAAAGTTATAATCACTTAAACGTAGACGAAATTCAGGCTCCTATTATCAATCTTATGTCTTATGAATAAAGAAAACATGTTAATTTTCAAGGATTTAAAAAAAAAGGGTAACAAAGCAAAAGTCCCTAACTTACGGTGCAGCACTTATAGCTTGTAACATATGATATATAGCTATGTTATAAGGGTGTGGGTGTCACAACATGTGCAATCGGCAACTACTCTCTATTTCTGCGTCAATACCTAGTTCACTGTGACCACACTAATCAAGAAAACTGCTTTACCTCATCACAGCGAATCATGGCGAATGTAATTAAAAAGGGACATTGTTTACATGTGTATTTCTGTATTTATATACCTCTGACATGTATGAAAATAATCATCAGAGATCATAATGAGTATTAGATCATAAGGATTTGATTATTATCGTCATCATGACAGTGCTTTTTGGATAACGCTAGTTGCCAAATCTGATAGTGATGAGGTAAAGCCAATGTGATGATGAGTGTAAAGCAACTGAAAGATTTTCGTACCATACAAGCAGTTTACAGGCTTCCTAAAAAACAATAAAATAATTTTTACACTATTTACTACCAGATAACTCTTAAGCACGCGATATCCACTTGCACGTTGGTCAGTGCCATGCGGTCACCGTCAAACGGTCACATGGTCTTTTTGACCAATGTGCAAGTGGATACCGCATTGACCGTTGGACGGTCGTATGGTCCGTTTGACGGTCCCTTGCTCCCGTTCGACGGTCACCCCTCCAGTCAAAGAATTGACAGGGGTATTCTTTGACTGGAGGGGTGACGGTCAAGCGACGGTCAAACGTGACAAAAGCAATTAATTTATGGACATTTTGACCATAATTTACTGCCTATTTCGATATGTGGGTTTTTTCCTGGTGCTGATATGCTTATGACTATTTTGGTGAATAATTTGGACTTCATCTGTACATGTATTTTTATCGTTTCTATTGATTTATGATTAATTAATGGTATTTTTAGTGATTATTTCATCTATTTTGACTTAAAATTGGAAATATGTATGAATATTTGTTAGTATTATGTAATATTTTACTCTGAGCATTGTGTAAGTGGATACGCTATTTAGGTTAAAGTTATTACAGTATACCTTGGTGCTGTATGCATCCACTAACATATAAATAAGCATCACATATGAATGAAAAACGTGTTAAACCTAGCAAACGGAAAATTCAGAAGTATGCCAGCCATTCTTTTCTCTACAACCAACCATACAGGATTGGCTAGAAAAGACACAGTCAACAGCTTGTCTTCTACCCTTTCCAATGCTGGACGGATTACCAAGAAAGTAAATTCAAAAAGTAAATTCAGGTTTTTTACATGACAGCCTCCTGTCCCAATTAAATAGTTATTCAGTTTGCTTTCAGATAGCTGCAATATTATGTAAAAATGACCCTAGAATGCACCATTTCACTTCCAGTTTAACATTTTTTCCGGGGGTGGCGGTGGAGATCTCCCGTTTCCAACCACAACCAACTTGGTAGCTCTGTGAACTGAAAGCTCCCACTTTACCTCATCATGTATATATGGGTCAGATTTTCAGAAAATGTACAATTGGCAGCTCTACACATTTAGTAAATTCTGCTTAATTAGGCTACAATTTGGTCAATACTAGGTAAATTTGAGTATATTCGGCATTGCATTGATTCTAGCAAGCTGTTTGGTTAGGTTGAACTGTATTTTGAACTTTATTTTCATCTAATATAAAATTTGTGTTATTTGAGAAGATTGGCGAAGTTGAATTGTACATTTTCTGAAAATCTTACCCATAAGTAGGTGTGGGCACCGTGTAGTTGAAATAGGCAGATAACCACATGGTGAACAATGGTGAGTTATGCCGGTTTTAAAATGCTGATGTGATTAAACAGAACAGATGTAACCAATGGGTTCACTTTGATTGTTTCAGATAATGGTGGTGAGATTATGCAAGGTGCAAGCAATTATCCACTCAGAGGAGGTAAATGGAGTCATTTTGAAGGTGGTATAAGAGGTGTAGGATTCGTGCACAGTCCCCTACTGAAGAACAAAGGGGTGACAACAAAGGAACTCATCCATGTGACTGACTGGTTTCCAACCTTGTTGACATTGGCCGGGGGTTCAACCAAGGATCTCAAGCTGGATGGTCACGATGTATGGGATACAATAAGGTAGTAAACAAAGCCTGCTGATTACATCCTTGTCCATTCTTATTGTTATTAATACCGTTATATTTTATATTTATATATTGAGTTCCTCAATATTTCTGAGGAAATGCAGCGCTAAGTAGTGTTGATAAAACTACTACTGTTTTATAACTCAGATCTTTATATTTATCCAAACCTACAATCGATATTTTTCTAGCAATGGCTCTCCAAGTCCTCGTAAGGAGATCCTTCACAACATTGACCCCTTAGAATCTCCAAAAGGTAGCGCTAAGGAGGGCAGTCCATTTGATGTAAGAACTATGGCAGCACTGCGTTACGGAGACTGGAAAATAATTACTGGTAATCCTGGTGAGTTTAATATGAATTGTATTTTATTATTCTTTAAGTAAGAAAGTGGTAATGAATGACATTGTATAATTTGTCATGGTTGTTTGAGTTTTTACATTGTACATATGTTCTGTTTCCTCCAGCTGGGAGAGAAAGATCAATGCAACTGTGTATCCAGAAATTTTACCTGCTAGTACTTTTTTTGCTTGCTGTACTTATTTTATTGTCTCTTTTTGTTCTTATAGTTGTCATTTTTCTCACCTTGAATGACACTGCATGCCCACCACCCACCCATCCTTCACTCCTCCCGTCACATTAGAATCCATGTGTTAGTGTTTGATACCTGTGTGTAGCCTTGCCTCAATGCTACACACACACTAGTGGCAGGCAGTGGCAGGCAGCAAGAGGCAGCGGCAGGGGCAGTGTGTGGTACTGGGGTGTGTGAAGCTATGTGAGTGAGTGAAGGTGCAGTGTGTGTGAGGTCCAAGAGGGGTGGGAGTCTAAACAAATTTTTATATTTAAAATTGCAACTTTCCTGTACCATATTATACATAAGTCCTCCCATAAAAAGGCATCAGGAGGAACACAACTTGCCTTACAGACTATGTAATGGTGCCCATTTACATGGGAATACATAGAAAACAGGGCCAGGAGTACGAGTGTTGTATAAGTGAGAAAGACCAGGGGTATTTGAGCAACGTAAGAAAGTTTAGAGGTGGTCTAATTCCGCCCTCTAAGGGGCGGGGCGGTTGCGCAAAGTCCAGTAAAGTATACCACCGAGTGGGTTTTAAATACTTTCTAAACTTTAGATCTAACTAATACATCTGTACATTCACTTCACTGGTTTCTCTCTCTCCTCCCTCCCACCCCTCGACCCTGGCCCACCTCACAGTAGCATGTGCATGACTGCATGTGCTTGGAAGTGTCTATTCAAGATTGGCCTGTTCGATTAGCATAGCGCGTGCATGATTGCACACTTAGTGCCACCTGTTTTGATTGACGTGAAGGGTCAGTGTGTGGGAGGTCGGGTGGAGCATCATTTTTTAGCATTTAGTTCAAACATTGGCGAATCCATAGAGAATTAAATCACTTGTATCTCCCTTATCATACATCAAACACAATAATTGTTATTTGTTAGGACAAGATTTACCCTTATATATACCATATTCTATGTGGTCAGGACTTTTAATTATATTAACTCTACTCTTTATATACTCGTTGAAAAGTTGGTTTCCTGGCCTAGGACTTAGCGGTTTAACGGGAATGAATATGATATTTTGCAGTCTTAATGGAATTATAATGGCACTTTGCGGTTTGAGGCAATCGCTCAACTTTGGGCCTAGACTGTTGGGAAGAGGTGGTGTGACAAGTGTACCTCTCCCTGGCCAGCGTGATTGTCAATGTCCCCAAAATCATTAAATTTTTACTTCAAATTCTATAACATGTATATATACTTTATGATGTTGAGGCCTTTCATAGTCACTAATGGAAGAGCCCCCAGTACATCCTTTTTTTGGAGGCTATACATATAAGCCAATTTTCCCCGTTTTTGTGTCGTGAATTTCACACTCCCATATATGGGTCAGATTTTCAGAAGATGTACAATTGGCAGCTCTACACATTTAGTATTAATTCTGCTAAATTAAGCAATGTGGTCAATATTAGGTGAATTCGAGTATATTCGGCATTGCATTGATTCTAGCAATCTGTTTGGTTAGGTTGAACTGTATTTTAAACTTTATTTTCGTCTGAAATTTGGGTTATTTAAAGGGATTGGTGAAGGTGAATTGTACATTTTCTGAAAACTTCACCCATATATGATTATGATTCTTGTTTTCATGACAGATCTACTAATACATCAATTCAGAGTTAATCCAAATATCCTGCAAATTCTTTACTATAGACTATAGCTGCTATAGAATGAAAGACGTTTGTTTTATTGAATTTAACTGTAATATTGATTTTGATTCTTTGCTGCAGGTGCAGCCAAGTGGTATCCACCACCCTCATCTGATACTCCATGGGATGAACCCACCTCTGTTGAAGACACGCAAAATCTGTGGCTTTTTAATATAACAGCGGATCCCGAAGAACGCCATGATCTGTCTAGTCAGAGGCCTGATGTAGTCTCACACCTTCTTGAACGGTTGAGCGTTTACAACGCTACTGCAGTAGAGCCTTATTACCCCAAAGACGACCCCAGAGCTGACCCAGCACTGCATGGTGGAGCATGGGGACCCTGGTTATGAAGCCATTGATTGTTGCTTAATTTCGGACATCGCTGATTTACCATTAAAAAAATAATATGAAGTACTATCGCTATTCAACTGTCATGAAATCTTATGCTAAATATGATATTCAACTGTAATAAGTCTTGAATATGATGAATATAATATGCTGTAAGGCTGAGCGGCTGAGCGGCTGGATTTCGGCTGATTAAGTGCAACCAGGAAGTAACTGGAAGGTAGCCCTGGTACTCGGCCAGGTATTAATGTGGCTATTCACCACAAGCTTGCATTACATATTGGTATTACAGTTATGTTATTTGTGAAGACCTGCCTTTATTGTGAAACTGTATCAGACTGGAGTATTTAGAACGACTTCATCATTTTGTCTAGAATTTGTATTCCTCATGTAGACCTAATTATATGTAAAGGGACTATTTGAACAGACCCAGAATGTACTAGAGTATCGGACACAAGAATATCATCGATTGTGAATCTTTATTGTATTTAGTAACGTAGAGGCAACGCATGAAATATAGCTGCGTGGTCAGTTAATGCGTATTTTGACCACTTGGTTGACTGTATTATATCAATTACTATATCCTGTAGTTTTACTCTTTGACTGTATCATGATGGTACTTTGTCTAAGAAGACACATGTTATGTTCACATATTTAATTGTTTGATTGAGACTTAGTATGGAATAAACTGGACTGTTAATGCTGGCATGGACCGATAGAACTGGGCTTTGTGTTTCTCTACTTGAGTTGATTTGTTTACTCCAACCGAACGCGGCCAATTAATTTGAGAATCACTACAATGTTAGATTAATATGTTAAATGTTTCTAATTCTAACATCTCATCATACATCTCAAGTAATTGTTGTTATAAAACTATAATTTATTTGTTGTTATCTATATTGTTGAAACTTTGCAACTAAAATTCGAGACCAACTAGAACAAATAGTACAGGCATTTTAGCATGGAACCCGGAATAAAATAATGTAAAGCTGATTTTTGGATATATGATGCGGGACACATGGGGGAACATTCCCTGAAAAGTCCCCACCTGGGGACTGTGTGCTTTTTGAGATTTTGACGTTTTTGCGTCATTTTCCACAAAATAGCATTGGTCTCTATGGGAAAAAGCACCTGGTTCAGGCCATTATTGCCAACATTAAGAATATTTGGCATTGTTATTTGCCGGGAATATAACATATATAAAATATACTGTACAGGTTGAGGTACCGTAGTAAACATGGACGTATGGAGATTCCAAAAATATATATTTCAACAAAATATCTTTTTTTTTAAAATTTTGTTGCCATGGCAACGGTCAGATTTTGGTAAAAAAGGAATTTTTTTAGATCAGGTCATAATATTTGGGGACCTAATTCTCTACATTGTGCATGTTGCGCCATGGGATTTACAGTCCTTTAAAACATCTTGAGGCAAAGCTGAAGGATGTTTGAAGGACTGTCAATCCTGAGTGTCCACCATGCTGAGGTTAATCACTATTTTTCTCACCCTATGCTAATTGCCTAAATAGGTCAGGTCAAAGGTCACTATTAACAGCACTTGCATCTATGCGTTATAAACTTGATTGCATAATCTGCAAGTGTTTTGTAGCTGTCCATGCATCTTTCAAAAAGGCAGAAAGGGAGACTAAAACACAAGCAGTGCACCAGCAGGCCATCAATGGAGGTTGATAATGTTTTACTCTCTGCCTATGGTTGTTATAGCCCCTCAACTGCTTGAGGCAGCAACTAAGGTGCAATGAGTCTGTACTATGGCATACTACAACTGGTCTCACCTCTTCCAGACAGCAGACCCTGAGCACCACCTGGTAGTGAAGCAGGTCAAACTTGTTGCTCATGATGATGTTGTCTCTCACAGTCTTGGACATGATCCATGCCTCCTGTGGTACATAGGCCACCTTTCCCCTGATGTGATGTGACCCTGAGTGTATGTGCATCTCTCCCAATAACATTCTCAATAAGGAACTCTGAAAGCGAATGTGTATAAGTGTATGGGCACTTGCACACTTCTAAACTTCTAATTATAATCAATCTGCTGTTGGTAGTTGAGGCTGGCTTAGTAGACATTGAGGTAGAACACAACAGTATCTGTTTCTGTGTATGAAGCGTAATGGTTTAGTTTAATCATCATATTGAACAGCACCCATGGATATATCATGTAATGGATGGTTTGACATTTAACCTCTGTCCAGGCACATTCATAGGTGCCTCATCCCTTACTGCACTTTGTCGTTTATTTTTATTCTTCTTATATTTCTGAGATTGCAGCTTTAAGTATAGGGCCACAGCTAGCTCTGTAAGCAACCAAATATATATGTGGAACAACTAAAAGACTAGTTAAAATGACCAATATACAGTAGATAAAAGTAGGTGGATGATGGCAATGGACGATCAGCTTTTTTGTACCCCCCAACAAGTAGGCTATACAATGATAAGGTGTCTGGGATGTGTCTAACCAAATTTCCAAATCAGTTGTTTCCAGATACATCTAATCAATGATGCTATGAATGTTGTGACTTGTTTACCTTTCCTGATCCTATTTGTCCAGCTATTCCCAGCAAATGTGCATCATTTGACAACATGTCTGGAAAGCGACAAAATGCAAGATACCAGAATAGAAAATGGACGACAGATACTGCCAAAAGTGACTATGTGAGGAATTACCATTTAAGATATATTTAGTCTATGGGGCATGAATTGATAATATAATAATCGAGACCCATATCAAATTTATCAGTACATGACGTGAGAATTTGGTTAAGTTAAGATGATCGATGATGTCAAATGATTCTCTATCTACCTGGGGTTCAATCCTTCTGAGACCTACTACCACAGGGGTCAGATTTTCAGGAAATGCACAATCTACAGTTCTACTCATCTATCAAATTCTGCTAAATTAGAGAGAAAAATAATAAATACTAGGTGTATCTGAATGTATTCTGTATAGTATTCATTCAATATATATGCCTCGTTATGTTGAACTGTATTTTGAACCTGATTTTCATCTTAAATTTGGTTTATTTGAGACGAATTTTCATGAATCATGTTGCCAATTCTACTGACGTCTAACAATTAAAGACAAAAGAAGTAAGAGGGAATATGTGTGAGAAAATCAGAACCCTAAAAGAATGAAAAATAAAGCTTTATTGTTGCATCCTCAATTTATTCCAGTTTTAACACACAAAACTCTCTGTCATGTTAATGGGGAAAGGCCCAATTCCAAGGACTTTTCAGGAATTTAAAGTGACACTTCTCACAGTTCTGGCCTTTATTCACAAGTAACATGATTTCTACTCAATTTTTCGGTATCTGGTACTTCTTAACTTTCCTAACTAATCCCTGGTGATAGTAAAACTTTGTAATCCATAGTATATGAGATATTTGGTGAAAATAGTGAGTAAATTCATTTCGATTGCCAAAATCCAAAGTGCCACTTGGCTTGGCATCTGGAGTTATGTAATCCCAGGTCGGAGCCCTATGTCACTTCATCTATTATGGGGTGTGGTCACTGATGCAGGGTGGTGATTGGTGAATAAAATGGAAATTAGTTTCTTTCCTGTTCAATTGGGGCATGGGGGCAGCACCTTATGGTGGCTAGACCCTTTCCTCTGGGATTTGAAATGAGTATTTGGGCTTCTGAACCATTGATTGCACATATAATAATCATGGCATTAAAACACAATGTTGGTACTCAATACTTCAGATACTGCTATACGTATCATATATATGATTACACTGAAAAAGTTTCATGAGATTTCATGACTACTCATTTTAACTCATCTTAGCCACTGTCATGTGCATACCCCTCACCCCACTGTGATGAATCAAGTTTAATTATTATGTCTCAATGGGTGCGAAAATCTAATATGTTTCTATTTTATGCATTATTTTATACATTTGCAGCTTCTTTTCAAATATTTCTTCTTCTCAAATATTAAAATTGACAATTGAAGCCTTGCTCTGAACAACTTCCCATGTATTTTTGAAAAAGAAACCAGCCTAGAGCTCAACGTCTACTGAGTACAAAAGGTAAACCGGAAGTCCATGGGGGCCGCCATCTTGTGCGTGAAATCTTGTGAGATCTCATCTCATTTTAAGTCTCGTTCATAGCTTTTCATTTACATTTCAAAATGGAGTTGAAAACGCACTTGAATGTTGTCACGAGATCTATATTGTCTTGAAATCAAATTCAAAACTGAAATGAAAACGTCTGTGTCTTTGAAACATACGTTAAAACAATTTTAGTTTTTAGAATTTTAGTTTTTAAATGAGATAGAAAATGATTTTGAAATTCAAAATGATTTTGAAATTCAAAATGATTTTGGAAATGAAAATGATTTTCTATTTAAAAAGTGAAATAAAAAGTCACTTTACATGCATGAGCACTCTCGTTTTCCGTACAAAACGGCAAGATCATGGCATTTAACTGGTTCATTTTGCTTTCAAACTAAAGCCATTAGATCATGCGGTTGTGGTCCTTTGTGGTTGTGGCTTTGCCTCGGCCTGGTTCACGGGAGCCATAGACATGCCTCATGACCACAACCTTATGATCTACCAGCTCACTAGAGATCCCCACAACAGTAACAAGTGCCACCACATCACAAGTAGCTATTCACACCCTCGTCACATACGACCTAAACTGCAGTTACTAGCATTCAAAATGGCGGAAGGTGGGTTCCCATTAGAACAAACAATGTTGGTTTTTAACTATCAAAAGCCGTTTTTAGTAGCTGTCATGTTCTGTGGGTGTTTACTATAGTTGCATTTAGGTTTGAGCGTTATCAGATACATGTATCTGGCTTATACTACAGTGTAATCTAGGTCAAAACATTGAGTGGCATACCCGTAACTGCATTGAAGTAAACACAAGGTATGACCTTAGCTTTTTCTTGACATGACCGTAACTACAAAGCTATTTGCATCTATGAATGGTTGAAAACATGTGTTCTGCTACATAATCCCTGATATTTGTAGGTTACATGCAAATGTAACTTAAAATCAGAGTGATTCCAATGACAGGTCTCCCTGAATTAGCTGAATAAACGGTCATACTTTTTGCACCAGTTAAGGTGATACCAGTGAAATTCAGTTATACAGTTACGGTCGTAGTGGAAATCAGTTGGGGTCATACTGCGTGTTATTCCAAGTACAAAATACAAGTAAACTTCAACCCTGGTGGTACATGATCTGAACCCATCACAATGGTGTCATACCTAAAAGGAAGGAATCTATTGATTCAGTTTGTTATATAAAGTATTTTTAAGCAAGATTTCAAAGAAAATCAAGAGTATCAACAATTTACCTTCCGGCATTTTGAATGCTGGTAACTGCATTTGGGGTTGCAGGTGCCGAGGGTGTGCTATTGCTAAATCAGCCTATTAACTCCGATGAAGTGGGTGAAGGGAATGGGCCTATATTCATTAGAGTTAAACTATCCAGCAAGTTGAAGTGAAAATGGGTCTTCAGTTGCAGCCAGATTGAAAATCATTTATTCACCTCCTAATTTGTAGGCCCTATAATTATATTTCAGATCCATACTGGTTTGCAACATCAGGTAATACAACCAAAACAACCTAGTTGTTTGCCACTGGATACTCCTACTCTAGCAGATAAATTGAAATCGGTTGGCTATTCCACGCACATAGTTGGAAAATGGCATTTAGGCTTCTACAAAAATGCATGCCTACCTCTTCGTCGTGGCTTTGACTCTCATCTCGGTGAATAAGTTCTTTCCTATATATTTGCATAATGATACTTACAGTAATCAGGCTGTGTTGTATATTGTGTATGAATGTTGATATGTATGTATAGTGTGTGTTTTTTTTCACAATATCCCTTTATTGAAATGTTCTGATATTTAGTGGGTTTAGCACTTATAGTCATATGAATCCATATAACAAATTTCGGGACATTGTATTAAATATATCCTTGCGTTTTGAAGGCCTTTGTATGGAGTATATTTAGTTATTTTACTGGTAATTACTCATCCAGAAACATTGCAAACTTTTTTTTCCAAAAATAAAAATATCAAACATAAAATATAGATATACTTCTTAAATGTCCTAGTGTTTACTATCATTGGAATCGCCTCGATCTCCTATTTTCAAATATGATGATATCTCAAAATCCATATTTGGCGACTTATGACTCATTTTCCTAAAAACGGATCATATATTTCTGTTGTTCAAATTAGGCAACCCCATTCAGTGACAATGTTCATTGTAACCGTGCTATTTGGGTAATAAAACCAGCTGCAAATGGATACTTTTCATTAGCTTGATTCTTTCACAGAATTTTGCGAACTTGTGCCCACGAATCTGCAGTTCACTACATATTGTGTAGATTTTTGGTTCATCAAAACTATTTGTATATAAAAATGTTTTTGTTGCATTGATGATTTTTGTATAATAGAATTGACTTGATGAATTTATTTTAAAGATTTGAGTTGATGATAACATAATTATAAGTTGAATTGATTTGATTAAACTGATTAATTTATTAGGTGGAATTGAATTATATAACAAAATTATCTTGAAAAAGGATGTTGAGGATGGGAAACTTTGTATAGTGTTACCGTTGAGAAGGGGGGGGCAGGTGGGGTAGTATGTATTGCCGGCTCAATGAGCCCTCCTTGTGTCATTCAACACCATGAGAGAACAATTATTGAATAGTTGAATATTATGCAAATTATTTTTTATTTCACTCACCGACAGGTTACCTTACTGGTGGTGAAGATTATTTCAACCACTGGCGCTGTCATGATGAAGCAGGCTGTGGAGTGGATTTGCGAGATAATTACGACGTAGTTTGGAACAACACTGACTATTCAGCCAATTTGTTTACTGAGAGGGCAGAGAAAATAATAAAGACTCATAACAAGTCAAATGTATGTGAAATATCTAATTTTTATTTGATGTGCGATTTCAATGGACATTTTTAAATAATCACTGTCTTTGCATTGTTGTTCATGATTTGCTATAAAAAGATGCTGCCTTGCTTATGGGTCAGATTTTCAGAAAGTGTATAACTCAACTTCGCCAATCTCCCCAAATAACTCCAAATTTCAGACGAAAAATATACTCGAATTTACCAAATATTTGCCAAATATACTCGAATTTACCTAGTATTGACCAAATTGCAGCTTAATTTAGCAGAGTTTACTAAATGTGTACAAGTGCCAATTGTAAATTTTCTGAAAATCTGACCCTTATGATGTAACTCTCACTATTGTAGCCGTTGTTCCTGTATCTACCATACCAATCTGTACATTCGCCCTTGCAAGTTCCCGATCATTACATGGAAAAATATAAATTCATAAAAGACGAAAATCGGAGGAAATATGCTGGTAGGTAATACTATTTGATCAACCACTGACTATCGATTTTGAAAGTTTGAAACATTATTATCATTATCGTTAGGTAGTCTGGATTAAAAATGCATTATCAGCTATGCATGCACATATCTCACACATTTAGATTCTTTGGCATAAAAATCAACTATATGGGTCAGATTTTCAGAAAATGTACAATTCACCTTCACCAATCCTCTCAAATAACCCGTATTTCAGACTAAAATAACCCGTATTTCAGACTAAAATAAAGTTCAAAATACGGTTCAACCTACCCAAACAGATCGCTAGAATCAATGCAATGCAGAATATACCCGAGTTTACCTAGTATTAAACAAATTGCAGCCAAATTTTGCAGAATTTACTAAATTTGTACGGTACAGCTGCCAATTGTAGATTTTCTGAAAATCTGACCCATATAACATACTCGAACATGCGCATTAGTTTGTATGAGTTGTCATGTCAGTAAAAGTATGGAAATAGCCAAAGGAATTTAATTGGTGTGCCCTGTATGGAGAACAAATGTACATATTACCCATATATATAGGGGAGATGAATAAAAGGTGCCCATATAGGTTATGGCATTTGATGAAGAAAAGCAAATAATTCTTTAAAAAAAAGGCATCCAAAACATTTACTATATTGCATCTTTTTCTCGTACCCCTAGGAATGGTTTCTGCCCTTGACGAAGCCGTGCAGAATGTGACTTCAGCATTAAAAGCTTCAGGTCTCTGGGAAAACTCGGTTATTGTTTTCTCAACAGGTACATGCATAATTATATATTCTTTTCTGTTATAAGGAAGATATAATATTATATCCATAGATGCCAGGCTGTATAGATTCTAACCATTGTAACTTACATTGGTATTTGAGGCCTGATTTTTTATGTAGGTGTAGCAGGATATTAAATACTATAGGGGATTTACATAGCCACCATTTTCAATCTTGATTCACATGGAATTATGGGCCTAATGGTACAGTCTAAAATCTGCAACAACGGTTTGTGTTGGGGAGAGAGAAGGAGCAGACAAGCGCCCTGTTATTGACTGTTATTTGCCTGTGCTGGGTCCTCCATTCCTGAGTACGAAAAAAGAGTTGTCTTCAAGGTAGGCCTTGAGGTCAGGGGTGGTGGTACAGTTTGTACCCACTTGTGGTAGCTTATTGTATAGGGATGGTGCCTGGATTAAGAAAGATTTTTTAATTCTCTCTGTTTTCTTCATAAGTATTTTTAATGTTTTACCATTGGCAAGATTGCACAGCTCATCTCATGGGCTTGGAGGAGAAGGCATGACTCTCTTCTCTCATCGAGGAATGGTATTTTCATTTTACGATGAAGATCCTTGACACTATCTCTTTTATTAATTTCGAATGCTTGACACAGGAATGAATTTTGAATGGCTTGTAGTCTGTCTAAATGTCTCTTTTGGGACGAAATATAGAATATGTCCCAGAGGTCGAACACTGGGCATACCATGGTTTTATGGTTCTAGGGCAAAACCCCGCCAGCCAAAACCCCCCGAGCCAGAACCCCCCTAGCCAGAACCCCGCCGCCAAGGGGGGTTTTGGCTGGGGGGGTTCTGACGGAGGGGTTATGGCTGGGGGGGTTTTCACTGGCGGGATTATGTCTGTACACCTGGTTTTATATATCAAAAGTCTGTTTTTACATGTAAGGGCACGGCTAATTTTGGCTGTGGCTTTAAGTCTCTTGATTGCCTGTTCAATTTTTTATATTATGTGTGGGTTGAAGGTCAGGCCTTCGTCAATTTCTAAGCCCAGGTATCTGTATTCTGTGGCATAATCTAGTTCTGCCGAGTTGAGTTTCAGTTTATTTGCATCCAACTCTTTTTGTTTTCTGAGAGTTACCCTGCACCACCTTCCTACCTCATCCAAGTCTTGTTGGAGTTCATTTTTTAGGGTGGTCTCGGAGCTTGAGTGGAATAACACGGTGTCATCCGCAAAAAGTTGTATCTGTGACTGTTTGATCGATGTAACAGACATGCGCAGTGGCACATGCAAATCCCCTATTCTGTCTTTATAACTATGCCATATCTTATTTTTTTGTCCTAGAGATTAGCTTTTTGTTTTTGCTCCTTCTTTTTCAGATCATTTACATTAATGAAATACTAACATATGGTTCAGATTTTGAGAAAATGTACAAATGGCTGAAAAATTAGGTTGAAAAATGAAGAACACCGGGTATATCTGAGTATTATTTGGTATCACATTGATTTAAAGTATCAGTTCTGTTACGTTAGGCTGCATTTTGAAGCTCATTTTGTCTTAAATGTGGGTTATTTGAGAGGATTGGTGAAGGCGAATTGTACATTTTCTGAAAATCTGACCCATATATATATGCATTGTTACAACGAGGGTTACATAAGATGTAACAAAGTATATAAGTTGTAAGTGTTTATTCCTGGAACCGGTATATAAAGTAGTATAATACCAGAGAATTAGAAACCAAATGTATAAAGGCTGTTGCAAAAACAAACAAAATTTAAATCACTTTGGAAAATAATTTCTGCGACTTGTGACTCATTTTCATTCAGCGGTGCCAAGTTAGGGACTAAAACTTAAATTTGCCTTGACCTATTTCTTAGGATTCATGATAACTTTAAGAGTTTTCATGATTTCACATTTCTGTCAACTGGAGTACATATTTTAGGTTTAAGTAAGACCCAATTTATGCATACATGACAATGCGATAAAACTCTTGAACAATTTCAATATAAATGGTCAAATGCTATGAATGCCAAGAACTGTATTTTCTATCTAATTGTGGAAATAATATTTTTTCTTTGATTCCTTACTTAGAAATACAATATGTGGAGTCAATCTATTGAAAGTTTTAATTGATTTTCTTTTTTTAATTAAAATTTGATATATACGCAGGTGTAGTGAATATGGGTTTTAAATAGTCCGGGAATAATTGGCTCGGCCGGGTGCTGCCATAATTGGGTGCATGCGCCTCAACTGAACGCGCTCCCGGTTCAGAAACGACCTTTCAGCTTCCCGCCTTTTCTTACTTGGACAAAGTTCCAGTAATACAGTATCAAGGGTATTCATTATCTAGTCAACGCATCTACCATAATATGTGTTGGAGTACTTCCGGACGTTCCGGCAAGACTCCTTATTATCTTACTCAGTTGTTCTCACGTTAAACCATGTTAACCATTTGTACCCTAAAGACCTACATTGACTGTGTACCATAATTGCCACCTGTCTTGTGAGGCCAATGCCTGGTCACCTCTGTTGAGTCTGATATTAACTATCGGACATGGTTTGTGTGGAGAATAAAGCCCATGATACCTAAAGAGCTGTGTATCTGGTCTTCTTTCCCTTCGCTAGGATAAGAGATATCGAACTTGGGTATTGAGACGGAAATCACTACACAGGCATGATAATTTTTCTTCTTGATAAAAATACCAAGAAAAGTCCCATGGCACAATAGGGGAGTTGCATAGCCGCCATTTTGAATCTTGATTCACATGGAATTATGGGAGTTGAGGTACCGTAAAGAAAACATGTTATGTTCAGCACGGTGTATAATTTATCAGTGATCTATGTCAATATCCTACATGTTTCCATAACACAAGCCTCCACCTTTCCCATCATGCATTTGGTTATCATAGATGATTTATACAATCTATGATATTGGTCAAAACATTCTTGCAATTTTTAATAAAATATTGCCAAATATTTGTATGTCAGATTTCATCAGAATCCATCCCGACATGCATTGCAGTAGACATGCGCAGTGAGACATGCAACTCCCCTATTAAAATATGACCATTTGGAGGAAGGTTTCCATTCTAAGGTTCTAAATTCGAATTTAATGATACAAAAGTTATAATCACTTAAACGTAGACGAAATTCAGGCTCCTATTATCAATCTTATGTCTTATGAATAAAGAAAACATGTTAATTTTCAAGGATTTCAAAAAAAAGGGTAACAAAGCAAAAGTCCCTAACTTACGGTGCAGCACTTATAGCTTGTAACATATGATATATAGCTATGTTATAAGGGTGTGGGTGTCACAACATGTGCAATCGGCAACTACTCTCTATTTCTGCGTCAATACCTAGTTCACTGTGACCACACTAATCAAGAAAACTGCTTTACCTCATCACAGCGAATCATGGCGAATGTAATTAAAAAGGGACATTGTTTACATGTGTATTTCTGTATTTATATACCTCTGACATGTATGAAAATAATCATAAGAGATCATAATGAGTATTAGATCATAAGGATTTGATTATTATCGTCATCATGACAGTGCTTTTTGGATAACGCTAGTTGCCAAATCTGATAGTGATGAGGTAAAGCCAATGTGATGATGAGTGTAAAGCAACTGAAAGATTTTCGTACCATACAAGCAGTTTACAGGCTTCCTAAAAAACAATAAAATAATTTTTACACTATTTACTACCAGATAACTCTTAAGCACGCGATATCCACTTGCACGTTGGTCAGTGCCATGCGGTCACCGTCAAACGGTCACATGGTCTTTTTGACCAATGTGCAAGTGGATACCGCATTGACCGTTGGACGGTCGTATGGTCCGTTTGACGGTCCCTTGCTCCCGTTCGACGGTCACCCCTCCAGTCAAAGAATTGACAGGGGTATTCTTTGACTGGAGGGGTGACGGTCAAGCGACGGTCAAACGTGACAAAAGCAATTAATTTATGGACATTTTGACCATAATTTACTGCCTATTTCGATATGTGGGTTTTTTCCTGGTGCTGATATGCTTATGACTATTTTGGTGAATAATTTGGACTTCATCTGTACATGTATTTTTATCGTTTCTATTGATTTATGATTAATTAATGGTATTTTTAGTGATTATTTCATCTATTTTGACTTAAACTTGGAAATATGTATGAATATTTGTTAGTATTATGTAATATTTTACTCTGAGCATTGTGTAAGTGGATACGCTATTTAGGTTAAAGTTATTACAGTATACCTTGGTGCTGTATGCATCCACTAACATATAAATAAGCATCACATATGAATGAAAAACGTGTTAAACCTAGCAAACGGAAAATTCAGAAGTATGCCAGCCATTCTTTTCTCTACAACCAACCATACAGGATTGGCTAGAAAAGACACAGTCAACAGCTTGTCTTCTACCCTTTCCAATGCTGGACGGATTACCAAGAAAGTAAATTCAAAAAGTAAATTCAGGTTTTTTACATGACAGCCTCCTGTCCCAATTAAATAGTTATTCAGTTTGCTTTCAGATAGCTGCAATATTATGTAAAAATGACCCTAGAATGCACCATTTCACTTCCAGTTTAACATTTTTTCCGGGGGTGGCGGTGGAGATCTCCCGTTTCCAACCACAACCAACTTGGTAGCTCTGTGAACTGAAAGCTCCCACTTTACCTCATCATGTATATATGGGTCAGATTTTCAGAAAATGTACAATTGGCAGCTCTACACATTTAGTAAATTCTGCTAAATTAGGCTACAATTCGGTCAATACTAGGTAAATTTGAGTATATTCGGCATTGCATTGATTCTAGCAAGCTGTTTGGTTAGGTTGAACTGTATTTTGAACTTTATTTTCATCTAATATAAAATTTGTGTTATTTGAGAAGATTGGCGAAGTTGAATTGTACATTTTCTGAAAATCTTACCCATAAGTAGGTGTGGGCACCGTGTAGTTGAAATAGGCAGATAACCACATGGTGAACAATGGTGAGTTATGCCGGTTTTAAAATGCTGATGTGATTAAACAGAACAGATGTAACCAATGGGTTCACTTTGATTGTTTCAGATAATGGTGGTGAGATTATGCAAGGTGCAAGCAATTATCCACTCAGAGGAGGTAAATGGAGTCATTTTGAAGGTGGTATAAGAGGTGTAGGATTCGTGCACAGTCCCCTACTGAAGAACAAAGGGGTGACAACAAAGGAACTCATCCATGTGACTGACTGGTTTCCAACTTTGTTGACATTGGCCGGGGGTTCAACCAAGGATCTCAAGCTGGATGGTCACGATGTATGGGATACAATAAGGTAGTAAACAAAGCCTGCTGATTACATCCTTGTCCATTCTTATTGTTATTAATACCGTTATATTTTATATTTATATATTGAGTTCCTCAATATTTCTGAGGAAATGCAGCGCTAAGTAGTGTTGATAAAACTACTACTGTTTTATAACTCAGATCTTTATATTTATCCAAACCTACAATCGATATTTTTCTAGCAATGGCTCTCCAAGTCCTCGTAAGGAGATCCTTCACAACATTGACCCCTTAGAATCTCCAAAAGGTAGCGCTAAGGAGGGCAGTCCATTTGATGTAAGAACTATGGCAGCACTGCGTTACGGAGACTGGAAAATAATTACTGGTAATCCTGGTGAGTTTAATATGAATTGTATTTTATTATTCTTTAAGTAAGAAAGTGGTAATGAATGACATTGTATAATTTGTCATGGTTGTTTGAGTTTTTACATTGTACATATGTTCTGTTTCCTCCAGCTGGGAGAGAAAGATCAATGCAACTGTGTATCCAGAAATTTTACCTGCTAGTACTTTTTTTGCTTGCTGTACTTATTTTATTGTCTCTTTTTGTTCTTATAGTTGTCATTTTTCTCACCTTGAATGACACTGCATGCCCACCACCCACCCATCCTTCACTCCTCCCGTCGCATTAGAATCCATGTGTTAGTGTTTGATACCTGTGTGTAGCCTTGCCTCAATGCTACACACACACTAGTGGCAGGCAGTGGCAGGCAGCAAGAGGCAGCGGCAGGGGCAGTGTGTGGTACTGGGGTGTGTGAAGCTATGTGAGTGAGTGAAGGTGCAGTGTGTGTGAGGTCCAAGAGGGGTGGGAGTCTAAACAAATTTTTATATTTAAAATTGCAACTTTCCTGTACCATATTATACATAAGTCGTCCCATAAAAAGGCATCAGGAGGAACACAACTTGCCTTACAGACGATGTAATGGTGCCCATTTACATGGGAATACATAGAAAACAGGGCCAGGAGTACGAGTGTTGTATAAGTGAGAAAGACCAGGGGTATTTGAGCAACGTAAGAAAGTTTAGAGGTGGTCTAATTCCGCCCTCTAAGGGGCGGGGCGGTTGCGCAAAGTCCAGTAAAGTATACCACCGAGTGGGTTTTAAATACTAGACTAGGCCCAAAATGGAAATAGATGGATATCTAAAGTGGTGGAGGCGTTTTATAGTAGAAGCATTACAACACTTGTTCTTAGACAATTAATATGTGCTAATTCCAAATCTGGCGGATGACAGAGCATATCTTCAATATTTTCAAAATGGCGGCTAATTTTCAAAATGGCCACTAATTTTAAGCTGTGTTAAGTGTTTATTCATAATAGCTTTAATAATATTTGAGCTAGATCCTTTAAATTTAGTGTAGTGTTGAAGAAATTATTGTTGAATCATCCAAATAAAAATTGATGACCTTTCTCAAGGTCAAGGTCATTTGTAATGAGGTCAAATATCAGATATCATTATTTTTGCTGTATAATCAAACAGACAGAGGGGCTTAACTTACTGAAATAGGTTTGGACTGATTCTGGCCAAGGAATCTGTCTCAATGATATCAATTTAGTGTTAGTGATCAATTCAAGCAATCCAAGATGGCCTCCATTATGGCTGCAAAAAGGTCAGAAGCACTATATTCTGCAGTAAAAGTTACTAAAGCACCACCACCATAGAGAGCACCTTTGAGAGAACCTTGCAAAGAGACCTCTCCCTATACTATGGGTGGTTTTTGTCCAGGAAGTTGTCTGAATAATGTTATTCTGACATGTTTTAGCATTTTTTAGATTTCCAAGATGGCTGCCAATATGTCTGCCCAAATAGTAGCTTCATTAATAATCATCGGATTATGAAGTGCAGCATACTGAAATATAGGTTTTCAGGGGTGTGGAATTCATTAAACATGTCTGAAACTACTTTGGATAGAATATTAAAAAGATAGTGTTGCCATAGCACCCTATATAATGACCAATGCACCATAGCTGTATTCATTGTAAAGATCAAAGACATTTTTCAAACAAAATCATTGACAAGCAAAGACATTAGTGACATGGCACTTCCAGACTAATGCTATACATACACTGTATTGTGGTCAGAATCCAATCAAGTAATGCAGGCATGCATGCAGGGATAGTAGATATGGGGTATCACTGCTATTGAGAATCCAAGGACCAGAATGTGACACAGTTTATATTGATAAACTTAGGTTTCTGATATGTGCCAGCTTCCATGTAGACTTCTCTGTTGATAGCTTTGTCATGTGCATTGAGCAGATGTGAGATATGTTTGTTGACCACATTACAACAGAGTAAATTTTGGTGTTAGCACAGCTCAATGCCATCCTTATATCACCCTTCCCATGCAAACATAAGATTTTCTATAATTACCAGTATGTGTAATTAATTTCCTATATCTCTCTCAAATGTTGTTTATTAATGGACTGACAGAATAGCATGTCCATCTACCCCAGAGTAGACCCAACCCGTGCATTGGAATATATGGAGAGCTATGTACCAGTGGCAGTGGCAGCCTGCGTCACTCCCTTGTCAGCCAAGGTTCCGCCAGCAACTCCATATCCAAAGGCAGCACCTGAAGAGTTATCTGACAAATCTCCAAATGTCTGTCTAGTTTTCTGTCTTACACAAAGCAACAAGGCCTTGACCATCAATAATAAGAGCAGAATCATCTGGTATGTTGAGGGTCTTTGGACAAACAATCCCTATCATAAGTAAATCCATCAGGATAGCTTACTGTCCTCTTCTACGGCTGACATCTGATGCTGCTAAAGAAGGAGGAATTAAAAGCAATTCATGGTTTAAAATATCATAGAGATTGATGTATCTCCCTGCCTCACATACGATTTCTAATTTCTGAAGAATGGAATGGTTCTCAGGGAGGGTAGTTTTGTGAGTGATGCTTTGCTTAATCTCAAATATATTTTCAAGGTGGCAGAATGTTGCCTCTATATAAGGTGGCAGAATCTAAGGTGGCAAAATATTGCCTCTATATAATTCAGGTAAGAATTGTTCAAGTCTCTTGTCCATACTTTGAAGCTCCTAAGAGAGTCTGTTATCTTTGGTTTTTGTTTGGTCTTTTGTGAATTAAGCAGCTCATGTGCAGTTCCATTTGAGAAATTTACTAGATCCTCATGTTTCTCAGTCACCATTCTCTCTGCTTTGTTGTCCTTTGGCATGTAAGGTTGATTCCAGTTCCTCCATCAACTTCCCCATCAACAGCTTCATTAGTGGTTGCTCCAAATATCTCCCTGGTACCTGGGGATATCTCAGACCAATGCTTGAGACCCATTGCATGAGGGAACCTGATCAAATTGGTTCTTTCATGACAAATTCATTACAAACTTCCCTGTAAATTCAACCAGTATAGCAAATGGTAGCATTTTCATCTCTGCCACATATATTGTTCCCAACTTTGCTTACTTCAGGTGGCTGTATTGATTGAAATAAGGGAGCATTCCACAGGCCATATCTCTGGGCATATAATTATGTGAATTGAAGAAGGATTGATATAATTCCTAGGTTTATATACCATATTGCAAACTTAGGATTTGGTTTCCTCAAGAATTTGTTGATGCTTGTTATTTGTTATTCATTAGAAACACAGCAACAGAAGGCCAGACCATTTAGAGTTTGGTGACTTCCAAAATTGGTTCCCCTAGTAGATTCACTTATCATTGAACACTAGTGGCCATTTTCTCTCAGTGGATTCAAGTATAATCATATAACAGCAGCAGGATATTGATGGATTAGTCCTACCCATCATAATATGAGTAGATTTGGTAAGTTTGTGTACATCCATCACACAACATCATCATGTACATGTGGCATGGGCATCTACATGTGGGACCAATGATTACATCCTATAGTCTGTCTGAGAAGTAGTTGACATGTGATACCTTTGACCCTTTAAGAGGAGGGAAAAGTGAGGGACTTTTGACTTCAAATCTTTGCCCACTGAATTGCCATATGCGACCAACCATGGCCAAATATACAGCAGTATTGTATTGTGCTGCCTCTGTTCCATGTACAGCAGCTTTTGCTTTGCTAAGGAGGAAGGAAGAGCTGGTTATACAGGCCCTGTTTCTCCATGGTTGATTGCAATGAGCAGCTCACTGGGCAAAGGGTTGACAGGTCCTTGTTATAAATAGAAGTAAAAAATCTCCCACTTTTCCCTCCCCTTAAAGGGACTAAGGAACTACCTTTCAGACAGACTTTAGTTGTAATAGCTGAGAATCCACCTTTCACTTTCTTTCTCTAAATAGTATGCTCTATCCTTACCAGCTGTAATCTGTAAGTCGGGGTTGGCTTCTCCACCAATTACAAATCATTGAAGATTGATATCACCACGAAAGACAGGTTCCCATACAGACATTTGACAAACTCATGTTCAGCATGGACTATTTAACAATGCTCTAATGGCAATATCCATGTGTTATACATGTTTCCATAATACAAGTCCCCATCTTTCCCATCATGCATTTGGTTAACATAGATTATTGATACAAGCTATTGGTGAAAACATTCTTGCAAATTTTGATAAAAATGTTGCAAATTATTTGTAAGTCAGATTTCATCAGAATTCATCCCAGGATGCATTGTAAAGACATGCACAGTGGCACATGCAACTCCCCTATTGTGATGCACTGATCAATAAGTTGGTTGCTATGGCAACACTGTATCTTTTTAAAGTACTATCTAAAGTGGTTTTAGACATGTTCAATGAATCCCTCACCATTGAAAACCCATGTTTTGGTATGCTGCACTTCAAAACCTGATGATTATTAACAAAGTTACTATTGAGGCAGCCATATTGGCGGCCATCTTGGAATTCTAAAAATGTTGTAAGATGTCTGGTTAATATTATTTGGACAACTTCCTTGAAAAGAATCACCTATAGCCTTTTTAGTGATCTCTTTGCAAGGTTTTCTTCTCTGTTTGTTTGATTATACAGTAGAAATGATGATATCTGACATGTGACCTCATTACAAATGACCTTGACCTTGAGAAAGGTCACCAATTTTTTACCAGATAATTAGTAAATATTGTCTCCACCACTACACAAAATATAAAGGGTCTAGCTTAAATATGGTTTAAGCTATAAAGAAGAAACCGGTAACACAGCTTAAAAGTAGCTGCCATTTTGTAAAAGAGCCGCCATCTTGAAAATATTGAAAATACACTCTGTCATTTGCCAGATTTGGATTTAGCACATATTAATTGTTTAAGAACAAGTGTTGTAATGCTTCTACTATAAAACGCCTCAACTAGTTTGATTTTCTGAAAATGGGCCTAGTCTATACTTTCTAAACTTTAGATCTAACTAATACATCTGTACATTCACTTCACTGGTTTCTCTCTCTCCTCCCTCCCACCCCTCGACCCTGGCCCACCTCACAGTAGCATGTGCATGACTGCATGTGCTTGGAAGTGTCTATTCAAGATTGGCCTGTTCGATTACCGTAGCGCGTGCATGATTGCACACTTAGTGCCACCTGTTTTGATTGACGTGAAGGGTCAGTGTGTGGGAGGTCGGGTGGAGCATCATTTTTTAGCATTTAGTTCAAACATTGGCGAATCCATAGAGAATTAAATCACTTGTATCTCCCTTATCATACATCAAACACAATAATTGTTATTTGTTAGGACAAGATTTACCCTTATATATACCATATTCTATGTGGTCAGGACTTTTAATTATATTAACTCTACTCTTTATATACTCGTTGAAAAGTTGGTTTCCTGGCCTAGGACTTAGCGGTTTAACGGGAATGAATATGATATTTTGCAGTCTTAATGGAATTATAATGGCACTTTGCGGTTTGAGGCAATCGCTCAACTTTGGGCCTAGACTGTTGGGAAGAGGTGGTGTGACAAGTGTACCTCTCCCTGGCCAGCGTGATTGTCAATGTCCCCAAAATCATTAAATTTTTACTTCAAATTCTATAACATGTATATATACTTTATGATGTTGAGGCCTTTCATAGTCACTAATGGAAGAGCCCCCAGTACATCCTTTTTTTGGAGGCTATACATATAAGCCAATTTTCCCCGTTTTTGTGTCGTGAATTTCACACTCCCATATATGGGTCAGATTTTCAGAAGATGTACAATTGGCAGCTCTACACATTTAGTATTAATTCTGCTAAATTAAGCAATGTGGTCAATATTAGGTGAATTCGAGTATATTCGGCATTGCATTGATTCTAGCAATCTGTTTGGTTAGGTTGAACTGTATTTTAAACTTTATTTTCGTCTGAAATTTGGGTTATTTAAAGGGATTGGTGAAGGTGAATTGTACATTTTCTGAAAACTTCACCCATATATGATTATGATTCTTGTTTTCATGACAGATCTACTAATACATCAATTCAGAGTTAATCCAAATATCCTGCAAATTCTTTACTATAGACTATAGCTGCTATAGAATGAAAGACGTTTGTTTTATTGAATTTAACTGTAATATTGATTTTGATTCTTTGCTGCAGGTGCAGCCAAGTGGTATCCACCACCCTCATCTGATACTCCATGGGATGAACCCACCTCTGTTGAAGACACGCAAAATCTGTGGCTTTTTAATATAACAGCGGATCCCGAAGAACGCCATGATCTGTCTAGGCAGAGGCCTGATGTAGTCTCACACCTTCTTGAACGGTTGAGCGTTTACAACGCTACTGCAGTAGAGCCTTATTACCCCAAAGACGACCCGAGAGCTGACCCTGCTCTGCATGGTGGAGCATGGGGACCCTGGTTATAAAGCCATTGATTGTTGCTTAATTTCGGACATCGCTGATTTACCATTAAAAAAATAATATGAAGTACTATCGCTATTCAACTGTCATGAAATCTTATGCTAAATATGATATTCAACTGTAATAAGTCTTGAATATGATGAATATAATATGCTGTAAGGCTGAGCGGCTGAGCGGCTGGATTTCGGCTGATTAAGTGCAACCAGGAAGTAACTGGAAGGTAGCCCTGGTACTCGGCCAGGTATTAATGTGGCTATTCACCACAAGCTTGCATTACATATTGGTATTACAGTTATGTTATTTGTGAAGACCTGCCTTTATTGTGAAACTGTATCAGACTGGAGTATTTAGAACGACTTCATCATTTTGTCTAGAATTTGTATTCCTCATGTAGACCTAATTATATGTAAAGGGACTATTTGAACAGACCCAGAATGTACTAGAGTATCGGACACAAGAATATCATCGATTGTGAATCTTTATTGTATTTAGTAACGTAGAGGCAACGCATGAAATATAGCTGCGTGGTCAGTTAATGCGTATTTTGACAGTATAACTATTATCATTTGTTAATGTTTAGGCCAATAAAAATATTTTTAAACAAAATGTTATTTGACCACTTGGTTGACTGTATTATATCAATTACTATATCCTGTAGTTTTACTCTTTGACTGTATCATGATGGTACTTTGTCTAAGAAGACACATGTTATGTTCACATATTTAATTGTTTGATTGAGACTTAGTATGGAATAAACTGGACTGTTAATGCTGGCATGGACCGATAGAGCTGGGTTTTGTGTTTCTCTACTTGAGTTGATTTGTTTACTCCAACCGAATGCGGCCAATTAATTTGAGAATCACTACAATGTTAGATTAATATGTTAAATGTTTCTAATTCTAACATCTCATCATACATCTCAAGTAATTGTTGTTATAAAACTATAATTTATTTGTTGTTATCTATATTGTTGAAACTTTGCAACTAAAATTCGGGACCAACTAGAACAAATAGTACAGGCATTTTAGCATGGAACCCGGAATAAGATAATGTAAAGCTGATTTTTGGATATATGATGCGGGACACATGGGGGAACATTCCCTGAAAAGTCCCCACCTGGGGACTGTGTGCTTTTTGAGATTTTGATGTGTTTGCGTCATTTTCCACAAAATAGCATTGGTCTCTATGGGAAAAAGCACCTGGTTCAGGCCATTATTGCCAACATTAAGAATATTTGGCATTGTTATTTGCCGGGAATATAACATATATAAAATATACTGTACAGGTTGAGGTACCGTAGTAAACATGGACGTATGGAGATTCCAAAAATATATATTTTAACAAAATATCTTTTTTTTTTAAATTTTGTTGCCATGGCAACGGTCAGATTTTGGTAAAAAAGGAATTTTTTTAGATCAGGTCATAATATTTGGGGACCTAATTGTCTACATTGTGCATGTTGCGCCAGGGATTTACAGTCCTTTAAAACATCTTGAGGCAAAGCTGAAGGATGTTTGAAGGACTGTCAATCCTGAATGTCCACCATGCTGAGGTTAATCACTATTTTTCTCCCCCTATGCTAATTGCCTAAATAGGTCAAGTCAAGGGTCACTATTAACAGCACTTGCATCTATGCGTTATAAACTTGATTGCATAATCTGCCAGTGTTTTGTAGCTTTCCATGCATCTTTCAAAAAGGCAGAAAGGGAGACTAAACACAAGCAGTGCACCAGCAGGCCATCAATGGAGGTTGATAATGTTTTACTCTCTGCCTATGGTTGTTATAGCCCCTCAACTGCTTGAGGCAGCAACTAAGGTGCAGTGAGTCTGTACTATGGCATACAACATCTGCTCTCACCTCTTCCAGACAGCAGACCCTGAGCACCTCCTGGTAGTGGAGCAGGTCAAACTTGTTGCTCATGATGATGTTGTCTCTCACAGTCTTGGACATGATCCATGCCTCCTGTGGTACATAGGCCACCTTTCCCCTGATGTGATGTGACCCTGAGTGTATGTGCATCTCTCCCAATAACATTCTCAATAAGGAACTCTGAAAATGAATGTGTACAAGTGTATGGGCACTTGCACACTTCTAAACTTCTAATTATAATCAATCTGCTATTGGTAGTGGAGGCTGGCTTAGTAGACATTGAGGTAGAACACAACAGTATCTGTTTCTGTGTATGAAGCGTAATGGTTTAGTTTAATCATCATATTGAACAGCACCCATGGATATATCATGTAATGGATGGTTTGATATCTAACCAGGCACATTCATAGGTGCCTCATCCCTTACTGCACATTGTCGTTTATTTTTATTCTTCTTATATTTCTAAGTCATTTAGTCTAGCTTACCCTTATATATTCAAAATTATGGTAACAGCCAGAAGAAATGTACTCTATGTAGTCCATAAAGGTATGTCAACCCTTTTGTCTGTTTATATAGTACTCGTTTGTACTCATTTGTACTCATCGAAAAGGCAAATAAAAAACATCTTATCTTATCTTATCTCACATACATATAGTTCATTCAGGCACGTGTTCACCTATATTATCAATCACCAGCAGCGGATTTTTTTTCTCAGTGTTAATTCTTCAAATTCTTGTGTAAACATAGAACAACAGCAGAATATTGATGAATTCAATCCTATGAGTCATAATTTGAGTTAATATGATATGGTTTTTTTGAGCGATAGCTGAGATTGCAGCTTTAAGTATAGGGCCACAGATAGCTCTGTAAGCAAGCATATATATGTGGAACAACTAAAAGACTAGTTAAAATGACCAATATACAGTAGATAAAAGTAGGTGGATGATGGCAATGGACGATCAGCTTTTTTGTACCCCCCAACAAGTAGGCTATACAATGAAAAAGTGTCTGGGATGATTTTATCTAACCAAATTTCCAAATCAGTTGTTTCCAGATACATTTAATCAATGATGCTATGAATGTTGTGACTTGTTCACCTTTCCTGATCCTATTTGTCCAGCTATTCCCAGCAAATGTGCCTCATTTGACAACATGTCTGGAAAGCAACAAAATGCAAGACACCAGAATAGAAAATGGATGACAGATGCTGCCAAAAGTGACTATGTGAGGAATTACCATTTAAGATATATTTAGTCTATGGGGCATGACTTGATAATATAATAATCGAGACCCATATCAAATTAATCAGTACATGACGTGAGAATTTGGACTCATGGTGAAGTTAAGATGATCGAGGATGTCGAATGATTCTCTATCTACCTGGGGTTCAATCCTTCTGAGACCTACTACCACAGGGGTCAGATTTTCAGGAAATGCACAATCTACAGTTCTACTCATCTATCAAAATCTGCTAAATTAGAGAGAAAAATAATAAATACTAGGTGTATTGAATGTATTCTGTATTGTATTCATTCAATATATATGCCTCGTTATGTTCAACTGTATTTTGAACCTGATTTTCGTCTTAAATTTGGTTTATTTGAGACGAATTTTCATGAATCATGTTGCCAATTCTACTGACGTCTATCAATTAAAGACAAAAGAAGTAAGAGGGAATATGTGTGAGAAAATCAGAACCCTAAAAGAATGAAAAATAAAGCTTTATTGTTGCATCCTCGATTTATTCCAGTTTTAACACACAAAACTCTCTCTCATGTTAATGGGGAAAGGCCCAATTCCAAGGACTTTTCAGCAATTTAAAGTGACACTTCTCACAGTTCTGGCCTTTATTCACAAGTAACATGATTTCTACTCAATTTTCCGGTATCTGGTACTTCTTAACCTTCCTAACTAATCCCTGGTGATATTAAAACTTTGTAATCCATAGTGTATGAGATATTTGGTGAAAATAGTGAGTAAATTCATTTTGATTGCCAAAATCCAAAGTGCCACTTGGCTTGGCATCTGGAGTTATGTAATCCCATGTCGGAGCCCCACGTCACTTTATCTATTATGGGGTGTGGTCACTGATGCAGGGTGGTGATTGGTCAATAAAAGGGAAATTAGTTTCTTTCCTGTCCAATTGGGGCATGGGGGCAGCACCTTATGGTGGCTAGACCCTTTCCTCTGGGATTTGAAATGAGTATTAGGGCTTCTGAACAATTGATTGCACATATATAATAATCATGGCATTAAAACACAATGTTGGTACTCAATACTTCAGATACTGCTATAAGTATCATATATGATTACACTGAAAAAGTTTCATGAGATTTCATGACTACTCATTTTAACTCATCTTAGCCACTGTCATGTGCATACCCCTCACCCCACTGTGATGAATCAAGTTTTTAATTATTATGTCTGAATGGGTGCGAAAATCTAATCTGTTTCTATTTTATGCATTATTTTATACATTTGCAGCTTCTTTTCAAATATTTCTTCTCAAATATTAAAATTGACAATTGAAGCCTTGCTCTGAACAACTTCCCATGTATTTCTTGAAAAAGAAACCAGCCTAGAGCTCAACGTCTACCGAGTACAAAAGGTAAACCGGAAGTCCTCTGACAATCAAAATCTTAACAAATTCAATCACATTATGACTTATATGAATCTTTTGCATTATATGTTAATACAATTGAGTACACTTGAACTTAAATCAGCTGAGCCAAAACGGCTGCCGATGAGCGATAATTAAGTTACTGCAGTAAAGTAGCTCAATGGGCCCTCAAAATGTAAATGTGGATATTGATGAAGCCATGTGGCAAAAACAGCAGGAGAAAACTTCCATAAATCTTGGTCAAATGACTTTGACATAGGTTGGGGGGCAAATGGAACATAATGTAGACAATATTTAGTTTTTGACAGAGATTAATTCAGAGTGCAGCCCTGTACTATCCAACTGCAATAAATACTAGGGCGCAGTGGTGCCACTCACTGCTACCAGAGCCCACCAACTGTATGATGCAGGCCAGTTCCAGCAGGGGGAGCCAACATCCACAGGCAACACTCTACAGTGCTTCGATGATGACACCCACCTACTGACGGAAGTGAGGTGGACTTGATTAAGTTAACCTTTGCTATGAGAGAGAAATGCTTCCTTTTTATTAAGCGGACACACATCAAGGATAACGGAGGCTTGTTCAGGAAAACATCACAAAAAATACTATTATTTTCATACTTATTTATTTTAATGTTGTGCATTGATTTTCCAAATCTTCGGTAATCTTTTGGAATATCAGTGTTCCTATTACAATTTTTTTCATTAGTAAAGCCAATCTATGATTTTCTTTGGTCTTCTGTTGTACTTTCCCCTGCTTAATCTTGTAGAGATGATCCTTATAAGCATTGAATGTCTCTCTACCATGTACATTCAGCATGCTATAAAACAGGCCTCCTTCTTCAAGGATGAGATCTGCAGGTGGCCCAAACTGTACAACTTTCCCATGGTCAAGAACCTGTGAACAGATTTCAAGATTTTAGATGTTTGTCAAGCAACAGATCATGTATATTGATCCATTCTACAACATGAAACATGAATAATAATAATCTTGTAAAAACTCTTACCATGATTCTGTCTGCATTAAGCACTGTATGTAGCCTGTGAGCTATTGTTAATATTGTAGCACCACTCAAACATTGTCCTAAAGTCTTCTGAATGATGTAGTCAGTCCTAGAGTGTTGTAAATGGGAGATGATTGGAATTAGATGACAGATTGAATAAGACACCAAACAGAATTAGACAAAAACATATATTAGATCCTTAAAGACTCACTTATTGTCTACATTGGCTGTAGCCTCATCGATGAGCACAACCCTGCTCTTCTTTAGCATGGCCCTAGCAAGACATATCAGCTGCTTCTCCCCTACACTCAGGTTACTCCCTTTCTCTCCCATGTCTGTATCAAGTCCATGCCTCAAGCTCTTCATTTTATCTAACAGTTGAACCTAAGAGGAAGACAGAGATACAGGTTTAATCCCATACAGTCATCCATATCTCATACACTACTTACACTACCTTGCCGTACTATGTATGTGTAATTCCCTGTATTACCCACAAGGCAGAACCACGATTTACACAGCAGTTTTGTCATTCCTTCTTCCTTACCTGAATTACCTGAACAACATTTGTATATACACACTACTTTATATACCTCAGTAACACTGCCTAGTCTACTCTCATAGTCCTCATTAAACAGAGTAATAATAGAATGTGAATGTTCTCTTGTTATTTCTCCTCCTCAAAGAACCAAGGGTCATTACACTGGCTAGTTCTACCAAAACTAAGTAATTTTTCAGGAAATATATGTTGGATTGTATGTTTTGTCATTAATCTGTTTGAGGATCCTTAATGCTATTTGCACAATTTTCAAGTTGAATCTCTCACCTTGTGGATTTGCAAAATTCAAAAGCATCAAAGCTAAAATATACACAAAGGGGACGTAGGTTCAGTGCTCACCTTTTCCAATGTTGAACAAATATGGGCATCGGTGAACTCAGAGAACGGATCTAGGTTATATCTGAGTGATCCATGGAATAACACAGGGTCCTGAAATCAATGAATAGTAATGTGAACATTGATTCATCATGGAGCAGAGGACTGATATTCCATCAGTTGTTCAGTACTTGTACTTGCACTTCATTACTACTGATAGGTATAGACATAAAGCTCTAGACATTGAGAATTAACCAACCTGAGGTATCACAGATAGGGACGACCTGAGATCAGCAAGACCCAAATGGGCGGTGATGAATCCATCTATTGTTATCGTTCCCTCAGGTTCCTCCATTCTCAGTAAGCTTACCATAATGGAGGACTTGCCTGCTCCTGTCCTTCCAACTATACCAATCTGGAGCATCAAACAACATTCCTCTAAACACTATCACCATAGGACAGAGGGAATAAGGTAGCTCATATACACACTACTTATATACCTCAAAGACAGGTGCTTCTGTGCACCATTGATAAATCTAACCAAGCATTACAATTAGTGGAAACTGTTTAATTGAATAAATGTCTTTGTCACCTTTTCTTTGGCTTTTATCTCTATGTCAATAGGACCAAGAGCAAGAGTAGATTGATCCTTGTAAGTGAGTTTCATGTTTACAAACTGTATATTGCCCTGCTGTGGCCAGTCAGGAGGTGGGGTGATGTTGCTGTGGTCTGGTGCCTCTTGCTCCAGTCTAGAGTACTGCTGAATGCGCTCCACTGATGTCATCTACAGAATAGAAAAACAGAGTGATTATTCTTCAAGACTCTGTGAAAGGTTTTGACTTGGGGATTTTCCTCTAGAGCTATATATAAGGCAGCTACACCAGTGTGTTAGCAAGGTACACAGAGAGGCGCAAAAACACAGAGTGCCTGGCACAGGCGGAATAGTCAATGTCAAGAGTGAGTGAGTGAGATTGGTTGCCTGAAAAAGGAAGAAATGAATACTAACAGATATTTCCAACTCAGCCATTCTTCTAAAGAAGAACTGTAGCTGTTCGAGTATTGCAACTAAATAGATGAGAGCAAGACGCACAGAGTCAGTTGAAGATCCTCCTACAACATAAACATATACACATTTGTATTGTGTTAATCAATTTTTATAAAAGTTTAAACACTGAATTTTTCTTTTGCCCATTCAACTTGTTCCCCTTTATATAGTAATATGCAAAATGTCCCTCTACCCCTCCCCCATCACCATACCAATATGCAAACTATACAACCATTTAATTACACAAGAAGGTCAATATGACAAAGCACATTGTGGTGTAGGTATTAGATGAATGTCATGTAAATCTGAAAAACATCAGATTTAAATAGACAGTCTATAGTCTTTTCTGCACTCAGCACTGGACATAAAGTAATATTATATATGCTAACCTGTGTGAATCAAGATCAATATGATGACAGATATTGCCACTGCTGAGATGACCATACCATAAAACCTGACAAAAGCATTGGTGGAGATGGTGAGGAACCAGGCCGAGGAGTGGATGTCCATGTGTGCATGAGCCTCAGCCATGAAGTCTGCCTCCCTGCACATGGGTTGTATCACACTCAGTCCATCCAGTGTAGATGTTATGTGTGAGAATGTAGCACTCCGCACTGTAAGTATGATAAGGGGGATCTTGTTATGTTTAACTCAATCATGCACATTAATGTGCATAAGATTTTAATTTAGAAAGATGGACTCATCTCATCTCAAATATAGATTCTCCTTACATTGATGATACACTACTACTAATACAAATGCATTGACCAGTAGTAGAGTGACCATCTCAAACTATTTATACTTTATATTGTATACATCCCTCATCTCCCTCCTTTTCCTCAATCCTACACACTTCTTCTCAGGGCACATAAATAACCCCAACCATTCCATTTCCTCTCACACTGCTTCATCTCCACCTATACATTATACTTCGACATTACACCCAACATTACAGCCACTCCTAATTTTCATCATTCTATTTTATTCATCAATTCATCATATAGGGTTCTATTATATATTGACCCAAATATACAATCAATTTTATTCTTCACCTTTATACGAAATAAAATGTTATTATGTTGTACCCAATTTAATTCAAATGCATGATGAGAAAGATGGACACTTGTGTCATGGAAACATGTACAACACATGGATATTTTTTTTCTAACAAATTTTATTGACAATTTCACATTCTTTAGGCTTCATGTGTATTGATGGATATTGGTATTAGATTGGATATTGATATTAGAGCATTGATAAATAGTCTCTGCTGAACATGGCATGTTTCTATAGATTTTAGACTGTACCATTAGTCCCATAATTCCCTGCAAATCAGGATTCAAAATGGCAGCTGTGCAAATCCCCTATTGAATAAAAAAGAAAATGTTTCCTAAGCAAACCAAACATGTATATTAAACGTTTCTACTGACTAAAGGTGTGGGCCATGAGTTTTGAGATGATAGGAAAAAGCAATTCTTTCAATCAATTTTCACTTACGTCCACTTTCTAATTTTCTGGATGTCTTGATAGAAGGCATGGTCACAGTGAAGATGCATGAGAATATTGCAAAGGCAAAGACTAGACTTATCAGGGCAAAGGGGTTGACTATACACACATAGATCTGGTCTATCACTATCACGTAGAGCAGCTGCAGATAGATAATTAGGGAACATGTGTATCAGTGGCAGTGAGTGTGACACAAGAAATATCTTTGTATTTTGGGCAATTCAGTATGTTACTTATTCCAGCCATATTGACACCTAAGAGTGTGATCCTGCAAAAAACAAGACTAAAAGCACTTTATCCCTCGGTATTTTTTATGTCAGGGTGTTTATGGAAAACCATAAAGTCACTGACATCAAAAAGCCTCAGTATATATTATGATAATTTAGTAACAGACTTTAGGTCTAATTAGGTCTACTTGATCCAAACTGTTTGTTGTAGCTATATGTCGCTAAGATAAACTATTGATGATTGTCAGCTTCAATTGGGCAACAAAGCAAGACCTACACTATTTGTCAGAATGGCAGGAGTTACTCAACTTTTTTTTAGAGAATTAGCAGGTTCACTTACAGATACCAGACCACGAACAATAACCAAGATAAGGTAGCTATCCATGAAGGTGGTGTCTCGAGAGAAGCGGTTCAGGACTTGACCTACATTAATTGGTAAGGAAGAATTTAAGATTGCCTGGAGATCCAGAAGGAATTGCATGGAGAACTTTTGGCATATCATAGGGTGTTAGAAATTGAAATATGCTGACAAAAAGTAGTGCCCCTGATGCTGGAGTTCTGTGTTGATTTGGTGCTCTAAAAAAGGGTCTATGTCTTTTGTTGATCATAAGAAATGTCAGTTTGCCGCTTTTAGGCATCAGGACCCCTTCAAGTGGCACATACAGTACACCCAGTATTCTTTCAGTTACTCATATACATATTTTACTGTTTTATTCATTTCGGGGTTGTAATAAAATTAATATAGAATGTACTTTGGGTGATGTGTCTCTGAAAGTTATGTGTCTTGATTACTTGGAGCATGGGTTACACTGCCCGCCTGCACCTCAATCCATAACAGAGAATTTTCACCCCTGGTTTATTCACATATTTTTCCCTGGTTTATCAAAGAATGATACACTTAAAGTATACAGGAATATTAATTTTGCAAAATCATTTTCCATGCAACCTCAAATGAATACTAGGATACCTACCAACTGGGCGTCTATCAAAGAAGGAAGTGGGAGCCTTGAGAACACGAGCAAACATAGAGTTGTAGAGATGTTTACTGGCAACAGTAGTGGCCACCATGAGGGTGATGAATGCTGAAGGCATGAAGAAAGCTAAGAGACAAATCAGTATACCCAAGTACTTGATGTGATTTTCGCCTATAAAGTCTATAGCCACACTCTCTATGTCACTTAGGGAGACATTACTTATATTAAATCCTTGAGATTGAGATCCATTTTGAGCTAGGTTCTTGGGGGAAGAAGTCCTAGAGTACAAGATAAGAGAAAATTGTATGTACTTCACAGGTTTTTTTTATCATTTTCATTTTGGAAGTATTACATTTAATGGCTTTGCCATGAGGCGGTCTTCCTACCACCTGCATTAACTAATTAATTAATCTTACAATGTTAGTAGTATTTTGAGTTACATTAAGACAAACAATCCATATATGGATTATTAATGACATATTTATGTCTTGTGCCGAGGGTGTGTGTGAAACGACAGTCATTCATTATTTGATAATTAAGTGTTTGAAGAATAGGTTTAGCAGCTCTACCCAATGAATAATAAATTATTGAACAAAGTCTTTGATAAAGGGTGAATACTGAAATTAATTTGTATTTAAACAAATATATTAACTGCAGATGGATAATATTTTTATAATAATATTATAGTTAAAGACAACTTATCATCAATGCAAATTTAGGTGGATTTGTGATTTTCAAAAAAAGATTCAATGTAATTAGGGGTTTTGTTGGACGTATGCACTTACCAAGTGGCCAATATCCAATCAAATCCAAGAGAAGAAACCTGCAGAAGAATTGAAGAATGGTAATGCAAGTAAGTAACTTTATAACACATGCAGCCCACATTCTATGAAGCAATTTGATCCCCTTAGTGGAATATATGATCAAACTTCACCTACTGCAGCTGTATATGGAAGCAGTAGCACCAAATACTGGCCTCTGGATCATCATGGGTTATTTTCTATGTAACACAATATTGTACTTTGAAGTTGTGTGCCCCAGAAAAAAAAAATTGGGCAAAATCAGCTGTACTAAATATTTGGTTCTATCATATTGAAGTACCAAACAGTTTTTACCTCCAATTTGTGAACATATCATATGACAACTTTTGTTTTCTATAGGTGTTCACTCCAAGATCCCATCATTATTATTAAATCCTTCCTTGAAGAAAAACATTTTAAAAATCAAAGTTTTTGAAGACTTTGGCATGTTTTAGACCATTCCTTGTAAGGCAGGTTGCCCATTTTATTAACTAACAGGCCTCACTGACAGGTAGTAGGCTTGAGGCTTGTGGTTTAGGCCAAATGTTATTAATATTTTTAGATATTATGCCAAATATCACATTTATTTCATACATCTAGATTATTATTATTCATTATTTCACCATAGTCACTAAAGTTTGATAATCTTGTTTTGATTATTAAATGTCTCTAATAAGTGCCAGGCAAGAATGTACATACCATACCAAGACCTGCCAGAATAATGAATACAGGCAGTAGCAGCCAGGCCCTCCCTGCCCTCAGATAGTTGAGATACACTGTATAACTGACTATAGCTGCTGCCTCAGTGTCAGTATTCTTTTCCTTATCCACTGCTTCTGATATCTGAAACAAGAATGTGTTACATTTTATTAACGTATAGTTAAATGAAGGTGTGATTCCAACGTTTCGGTTCTCAGTTGAACCTTCTTCAGGGAATAATTATATAAGTAGAAATTAGCGGGTATATCAAAATTGTGTAACGTTGGTTACCATAGATACCATCAACAAATTATAATGCAGCATTCTGATTGGTTGATGTAAAAAGTTGATTAACTCGGTTGATATTTAGGTTAGAGAGTGCGAATAAAGTTTGATCCGTAGGGTTGAGTCTCTGCTTGATGATGAACATTCTAAACTTTAAAAAAGTTTGTTTTATTGTAAAAGTTGGGCACTTTATTTTACTTTACTTTATTTTTAACAGATAAATTAACTAAAAATAGTTTACCATTCCAATGCACTGAAACATAATATTGCTATTGTTCATTAAAAGTATTATATCAAAATTATTCTATTTAAATTCGTTCATTGCTTTTGGTGATGCAACACCATTTTCAGGGTGATATTTTTCAGACATGACCTTATATCAGAACCAATAATTTGGAACTGCATTTGGAAGTACACCTCTGAAATGATATTGATTGAAGTTACTAATGAAGAAGATCCTTCAGCCAAGTTTTTCCGCATTTAATTTAATGCAGGATAATAACAGGTGTGAAGTTTGAAAATACCATGACTTAAAATTGCAAATGAATTTGATGTTGCATTAAACTCCAAGAAGATATTTACTATTTTTTCGTTTAGGTAACTTTTGTTTTCATCTATTTAAAAAAAAAGTTGTTGCCATAATGAATTTTAATGCATATTGAATTATGAAAGATATAAATGCGTCAGTCTGTAAATTCTGCTAAATTACTAGACATATCTGAGTATAGTTGGTATTGTGTTGATTAATAAAACTTGGTAATGTTGAACTGAATTTCAAATCTCAATTTAAAAAACCATTTGGATTATTTGAGAGTGAAAGAGAACTGTACATTTTCAGATAACTTCACCTGATTGTCAGATAGAAAATTAGAAAACAAACATCCTCTTACTTATGAAAGGGTCTTATTTAAGTATACATCTATAGATATTTTAGCCTACATTTTTATTTTTTCTCATCTGAGACAAAAATCTTAATAATACTAACATGTAACATTGAATCAGCAGAAGAGGTGTGTTCTTCATCTTCTGGCAGGAGGGAGTCCATTGTGATCTCTGTCTTTGACTCTTGGTCAGCCTGCTCAACATATTCGCTGAGGTACATATAAACATCTCTGTAGTGCCCTCTCTTAACTATCTTCCCCTATAAAGCAGCAAATGTCCACATTTTATGCTAATCCCACAAAACTTTGTTTAATTCTCTTCCTAAAACAAACTTACACAAATCTATGAGACTTTGGGCCGTATAGTAATGTTTCTATTTAAAATGTTCCAGTCTGTTTTTATGAAACAATTTCTATCAGCTACAAGAGAAACAGATTTAATTCACATTGTTTAAAAGCATTGTCTGAGCAAGAGATCAGAGTGAGCTATTCTTTGAGATGAGAATCCAGGTATTTACAGGTGGCGTCATGATTGGCGGCAAGCGCTCAGGTGAATACAACAGCTGAGTCCCATTGCCGCTAATACTAAAATACCTGTTTTCAATCCCTTTGAAATATTACATAAACGGGTCAAAATGCTATGATCTTACATGGATATATCAAGTATTGTTCATACATTGCAGTCGCTTTTTCTGTTTTGCTGACAATTGTGTATAATTTAAGGAAACAAGGGGGAAAGTTGGAGATTTTAAGCTTGGGTACAGTTGGTTACGGTTGTCAAATGCTGGAGTCCCCCACGGCCTGGCCCACTTCCCACCAGTGGGGGAAAAGTAAACAATGGGTTAAATCTAAGGATTACTGTTGTTTTTAGGCATGTTTCTAAATGTATTTTATGATATGGGATTAATATTACATATGGTTAATAGTTCAAAATTGTACAAAATCAGTTCATTCCCAGACTTGTGGATGCACTGTCACATGACCAGATGAGCGGAGGCCATCTCAAAGAATTATTCTGACTATTGATAACTGAGTAAAAGATTTACCTCATGCATCAACAAGATCTGATCCACATGGGGTAGAAGATGAACTTGATGGGTGACAAGCAGGCAGAGTTTATCCTTTAGTATGCCTTTTATACAGCTGTGATACAAAAACAGAAATTAGAAAAAGTACTATGCCAAAAAAGCAGTTTATGTGTTTCATTTACAACAATATATTATTTACCTCACAATTTCTGGTTTGCTCTCAGATATTCAGTGTTTTTCAATGGCAACAGGTTTATTTATTTACACAATCTGTAATAATAGAGAAGCTTGCACAAATTACTTCATTAATGCGGTGCAGCCATCCTTAATAAAAAAATTAGCAGAGATACTCAGAGACTGGAAGGATTATTATTGTTTAATGGACATTGGTCAACATCAGAGTAAGTTCCAGCCCTGGACAAAGTATGGTTCACATGACAGTGAAGAAATGCGGGCCATTCTTCGTAATAATTCAGGGTCAGTAGTTGGGCGAGAAATTAATCAACGCAACACACAGAGATGTATGCTTCGAATCAGTACCAACATTATTAAATCGAATCATTATCCTCCGAAATCCCAACACTGAATATTGACAGAACTTTTTCCAAATTTCTGTGAAGGAAATCCTATTGGGAAAAACCTATTAACATTTGTGACCAAATCTTTCTAATATTCTTGATTTTCTAATGGTCTGGGCATTGTCTCCAGTAAGCATGACTCATTAGTAGGGTGCTACATAATGAGAAGTAATGAAGCATTTGGGGTATCGGGTCTACAAATCCAAATAGATAGATCATTCTTTTCGTTACAGAATGAACTCACCTCCAGAAAAGTTTGTGTCCCACACTTTTGTCAAGAGCAGCAAGTGGATCATCCAAGAGATACACATCAGCATTATCATACACAGCCCTGTCATAATAACAATTGAATACGAAATTGCAGGGAGTGTCATTTTGAAAGCATGGATGAAATATCCTTTCATGAGCTACTTTCAGTATACTTGATTAAATCCAAGCATATATAATGAGAAAGAACTTAAGGCAGGCATGCATTCACTTATCCAGGTATAGGAATCCAAGTCCAAAGTTTGGATGATGCTTGCTGCATTCATCAAGGGTGTCATTAATAAGAGACCAACCTTGCCAGTCCAATTCTAGCCTTCTGTCCACCACTCAGAGTCAATCCTCGCTCCCCTATGAGGGTCTGATCGTCATCAGGCATCCTCAGTAGATCCTAGAACATTAGCAATGTACGCTATGTGGTAAAACATGTTGTAAATTAAAGGAATACTTACCAACATTTCAAGATCACTGGTCTGCTGCTGGTGCACTACTGGTGCATTACTATTAGCAATAATTGCATGATGTAATCTAAGCAATTTTTTATTTGTTCTCTTTTCCTTATCATCTTTCATCATTTATTCAATGTGAATAAAAACATAAGAACAATATATGTTTTTTTGTTTTTTGGCATGATATCATAGATAAAAATACAATGGTATGGTACTACAACTGCTCTCACCTCTTCCAGACAGCAGACCCTGAGCACCTCCTGGTAGTGGAGCAGCTCAAACTTGTTGCTCATGATGATGTTGTCTCTCACAGTCTTGGACATGATCCATGCCTCCTGTGGTACATAGGCAACCTTTCCCCTGATGTGATGTGACCCTGAGTGTATGTGCATCTCTCCCAATAACATTCTCAATAAGGAACTCTGAAAGCGAATGTGTATGGGCTCTTGTACACTACTAATTATAATCAAAATGCATTTAAAAATCACTGCAATTGGTTGGGGAGACTAGCACTGTTGCCATATCAGAGTAACTTTGTAAACAGGTTTTCCAAACCAGGAACTGTCAAAAAGCACTTTTGTTATAACACTATTGTTATAAAGATTTTTCAATTTGTGGATTGTGGTTTCCTAAAAAAAAAAGAAAAAAACCTTACAACCCCCTACCTAGTTTTCAGCCAGATAAATCAGAAACACATCCCTTTTTTTGGGGGGGGGGGGTGCCTTATAGATATTTCCTACAAAAATGGATACATCTCAGCTGCTATCACAAGTCCTTTTTGCCGCAAGGAACTAACTCTGCCAGAATTGCCCAGCATTTTACTCGCTCATTGCTGCAGACTTGCTCTTCAGACTAAGTGCTCCTTATGTTACTCTAGTTACCAGCTCTATTCAACTCATCACTGTTTGCTAACAAGGTGCCAAGGTTATTTCTACTTAAGTATAGGGCCACAACCAGCTCCACAAGCAACCAGATATATGTGTAACAACTAAAAAAACTAGTTAAAATGACAAATATGCAGTAGATTAAAGTAGGTGGACGATGACAAAGGATTGGAGGATCAGCTTTTTGTACCCCCCAACATGTATACAATGAAAAAGTGTCTGGGATGATTTTATCTAACCAAATTTCCAAATCAAGTTGTTTCCAGATACATTTAATCAATGATGTTATTAATGTTGTGACTTGTTTACCTTTCCTGATCCTATTTGTCCAGCTATTCCCAGCAAATGTGCCTAGGGAAGAGAATATTATGATATTGATATTGTTCTAATATTATTAATTACTGTGGTGCTCAAAAGAACCCTGGGGCTTTTACATAAATTCCTTTGGTTGAATCCCTAGGAAATAATCTGAAGAGAATCCCAAATAAAGACAAATTAGTGCTAGAAGTGTATTGTGCAGGTTATTTCCAACAGTAAAAAGTTCAATGAACTCACATTGTCCACATTGATGTTTACTCCATCAAGGAAGAAGTCATCAGTTTTCTGAAATTGACATATTCAGATGTAATCTAAAAATTAATTACTCTCTAAGTTCCTATTGAAACTGTAAAGGGTTTAATTTTAAGATCTTGCCGACTTGAAAGTAAATTCTATCTGGATTTTAATTGTCTTGTGCATCATGTAGATTGTTTCATGATCACTAATATTATGACTGATGGTGCCACATGCAGTAAATTTACAGCTGGATAGAATTAAATCAATAAGGCTAACTGTGGTTGTATCTTTACATAGTGCAGTCCATATGGGTTCATTAATAACCATTATGGTTATGGTACAAGTTTCGGAGCACAGCAAAATTGAAGAATGAGTTTGGAGGCATAGTGACACAACACAAACCCAAAGGGTGAGTGTTGTATCACTGCAGGAAGACGAGTTCTTCATTCCAAGAGTAGAGCAAGTACCATAAGTTTATTAGTATAATCATGTGCCTAATATGTTGTAAAAAGTAAATATTAAATATTAAATATATTATATATATGACCTTTTTGATGTTTTAATTCTGAAATGCGTGTTCAGTATGAGAGCAACAATCAACACAAGCGCGGGCCCTGCTCGTAGCTCTGTAGGCTAGCACTACGGGCAAGTAGGTTGGAGAAATAAACATGTAAACAATCAACAGATTATGCGGAAACATTTAATTCACATTGGCAAAAACATGATGCACTTGCAGATCTTACTGTCCTCTATCTGTAGATATTATCATTGCTCATTTGTGTTGATTATTACCAGGGGAATCAAGAGAAATGATCATTGATAAAAGTTTAAGTAGAATATTGCTGGGTGTATCAGGGCAATTTTCATGTAACCCCGATGGAGGACGATATATAGAAGTGACAGTAATTGGCTTCTAATTAGGAGGAAACAACCTAATAGAAATTGATTACAAGTAAGGGGAAGATACATCATGACAGGGAGGTATATACAGAGGTAGTGGAAGCCGCAAGCTGATCCTACAGGACTGTGCTTGTCAGGGTTGTGTTGTAGGTACTGAATACCAGGTGGTGCTGCTGTTGACACTAGTACCATTTAATCATAAATCAGTAAACAACAGCTAAGTTGTTCCATCAGCCTACATAATTTTTGACACATTGGTAGCTAAGGTAAATTTGATTGCCTTTTCCCAGCATCACCATTACAGTCACATACTTAAAAATAGCTATACAATTGTTGGCTATATTGGATGGAAGTGGGGGTGGGTGGACCTGATTCACTGTAGCATAGAAATAGACACATGTATATATTCCTATGTGTCTATTTCTATGAATGTAGTTAGTACCACAAGCTGTAGTGGTATTAACTCTATACTTCCCTGATCATGATCAGATGGATGCACAAAATTAAGGTTAATCCTTAATTATGTAGCAGAGAAGTCCCCCTCATCTTCTAATAATACTGGTATTAGGGGTATGAAAAGATCTATCCTGTCTAATTATGTTACGGTATATACCCGTGTATAAGCCTGACACCGTGTATTAGCCCACCCCGTTTATATGCCGGGGGTTTAGCACATCCTAACTTTAATATAAGCCGGGCCCCGTTTATTATAGACCTATAATAGTGCTAATTAATGTAAGATGCTGAAGAGATTGACCATATTTTTTGTTTCTTTTTTAAATATGGCCTTATGAAACAATTCCTTCGGTCCAAGTTGTAGAGTGGCATCACTGATATTGATAGAGAGTGATACTAGCGTAGTTTTACGGGGAATATACATCGGAAAACACATATCCCCTTGACGGGCCCTTGTATTATACGAGAGACCCGATTTACGGGCATCATTCGAAATGTTCTATGTATAGCTATGCTATGTAAACATAGGCGAATGGATGCCGGCCGTCCAGCTAGAGAAATGAGTTGATCAGGAGTCAATGAATAAGTCACATTTCAGATAGAGATATAAAATCAAGTTTGAGTAAGTTTTATTTCAAGAGTTCAAATTCATTATCAAGGCTGTGGCTGTTGAGGTGATAAAGAAAAGACCAATTTTTCTGTTCTGAAGAGTCCTGATTAGGAAAGAGGAGTTATAGGAATTAATACTAAAAACAAGGAGGCAGGGGCGGCTGAATGCAAATGTACAGTCTATAGGCAGACAGCAAGGAAAAAGATGGTACCACTGGGATGGTGTCTACAGCAAACAGAGAGATCATTTTGCAAGCAAACAATCATCAAGACTCAGGAAGCAAATCACTTGAAGAAAATATCCTTTGACATACCATTTGAAATGCACGAACCACATTACTGTGAGAGAGGATAGTTTAATTGGAGATAATTTCAAACCACTTCTGCGAATGTGAGAAAAGGATTAAAGATTCGATTTGAGAGATATTAGGAGAATTTATACAATAATTATATCAACAAGCTACACTGTACAGCTTACAGTTCTAGGGTTTGATAACCCCTTTTATCGGGTAAATTTGTTTTACTGTTTGAATCAAATTTCCCACAGAGACAGGAGCCCACCAGCTTTGAATGCATTTTTTTGTCTAATAATAAGTATGAAACTGAAAAGAAAACAAGAATAATTTTGGGGGGACAAAAATGACTGCACTGCACAGCACTGTTTTGCACAGGGCAGCTGTGCATCCAGCACTATGCGGCACAGAACTGTTCAGCACAGCACTGTACAGCACAGAACTATGCAGCACAGCACTAATCAGTGCAGCACTGTTCAGCACTAATGTTTGGTGTATTGATTAATCTACAAACTTACCTTATTAAATGTTTTCCATGAAGCTGATAATTTAGTGACATAGACATGGGGTTCAGGACATCTCTGAAACATTTGCCGCTCCTCATTCATATTCAAAAAGTCCTGATCAAGAAAAATGACAACAATGAGTTGTCTGCAGGTTCCATTCATGTTAGGTTCCATTCATGTTTAGATGAAATGCATTTGTAAAAGATTGGAATCATTTAACTGTTGTGTTATGGTATATATACAACTGCAAGACATCAGCGCCAAAAGAAAAAAGCTTACATTGATCCTCTTTGCACTACTCTTCATGTCAGTAACAAAAAGTAAGGTAAGGGCAGCTCCATCGAGGAAGTATGGTGTGATTAATTTTAGTGTTCCAACCAAGATGGCATTTTTCTGTGTGAAAACAGTCAAACAGTATCCATGTACATGTATGCATATTTGACCATACTTTATGGAAGGGCTTTTATTTTTCACACCTGCCTTGGCTCCAACTAGTTGTTGCAAAGGTAATAAATGATGTAAAAAAAAATCCTCTACACATAAGCGTAAAACCAGGGTTGTGTATAAAACAATCATCACAATCAAGGTAAGAAACTATTGATATTAGTTGATAGTTTCTTAAATACCAGTTTTACCTCAACAACACTGTTTATCCCTAGTGCTAAATGCTAATCCCTAGTTTTCTAAGGTAAATTATTGTTTTTCAATTGGGGAACAGTCTGGCTTCAATATGCAATTTTTTATTATTGATGGATCAACTGTGTTTTTCCTCTATTCTTATACAAAGGGCTTGCTATATGTGTGTATATTTGTTAATTGCAAATCCACATGTAATTCCAATAGCAAGTTCTGACTGATGATTAAGGAAATAGATAATGATTAACATTAAATCCATGACTATTCAATTTGCAATGACTGGCTAGATATAGTATTACTAAATCAGTATGAACAAAATCATGCTAACACAAGGGTCTCGACCTACCTCAGACACCAGTTCACCTCCAAATGAATAGAATGTAAAGATAACAATGAAGATGGTGCTCTTATACACAACACGATTACAGCATATTAGAATTGAAGCCAGGATTGATCTGAGCAGCTGTGTCTGCATCTCCTTTCTGGAAAGAGTTTGAATTAGAGGTAAGGCCTAGTCCACTAAGCCGATTCTCATGTGATTTTGTGCTGCAAAGGATTCTTTTGCACTAACTTCTGTGAGAATTAATTGCATGACAATTGGCATAGTGGACTAGGCCCTTTAGTTATTTGTTTGGAAGCATTGCCTTGACTGTGATGGCTGTGAGTCTTTGATATATATGTGTATTCTAAGTTTCAGAAATCATGCATAGATTTAGAGATTTAGGATTGTAATTCTTGTAAATTCAAATATATGGTTTAAATATTGAGGCAAGACATGAAAACAGCTGGCAACAGCTATATACCGTATTTTCATTTGAAATACATGTAAATTCTTTGTGGCCTTAAAAATAAAGATATTGGGCATAAGATACTGATATCAATGTGTCCACTCAATTTAGCTGACATCTATTCAAACCTTTGATGTGTACGAATGTCCCTTAAGTCTATAATGGAAATGGCAATACTATTACAAGTTAATGTCAGGGATGTTTCACAACATAAAGTGTGATTTCAAATATACAGAGACCTAGTAAGGCCAGTGAGTTTTTAGATACACAGCCTACCTTCGTAACTCTTCTGCTTTCAGTGTAAATGGTTTTTCCCAACAATACATTTTTACCACTCTTATTGAACGTATTATTTCATGCATGAGACCCACTCTCCTGTCTGTTTGTTCCTTTTGCTTGAGGCTGTGCATAAAAATAAGAAATAATTATTATTGATAAGGACTGCACCCCAAAATATGTTATAGGAGTAGAAATGAGTAGGATGATGATGAGGTGGAAAGGTACACAGTGTTTAGGTTGGAAGCATTTTTTATCAGTTTGATTCACAAATGCAATGAAATATGTATTGCTTTGTAGCAAAAAGTTGTGTACAAAATTTAGTAGTTTGATATTATTGTTCCAATGTTTTCCTTTTTATTTATTTCCTGATGGCATTAGTTCAAAGGTAGTGACGCTCTCCTTATCCCTGACCTGGTGCCCAGCATGAGCCCCTCTCACAGTACCAAAGAACTGAGGACATATAATATATTGCATCTTTAACGTCAGTAAAGCCTTGCAACATACAGGAAACAACCTTAAGAATCTTGAAATTGATTCCTTTTTGTTGCAAAGCCTGGGCTGAGGGCTTTACCTAATCAATAAAAGCAGGCAGCAATATATGATTTCTACATCCCTTGAACAAAGAATCAACAGATTAAGAGTATTTTTGATATCTGATATATTCTTGTGCCTGTACAAGAAGAGGCAGTATGTATTTCATACAATGGAGAGTTCTACAATGTTCCATATGCTGTACAGTACATAGTTCACGCAAACTGCTAGACATCAACTCTTTGATAAAACTCAATTGAATCATATATTGGCATTAATGTGTTTATTTAGAACAAACGTTATAGCCTACCTTAATATGCCACTTATATATGAAAGGCAGACTTGAAAAAGTATGTAGACAAATATCAGAAGTAAACCAGGCAGTAGAGCAACCTTGAAATGGTCAGCATTGTAAGCCATGCCAACAGCAAGTAATGAAACTCCACTTGCCAGAGTTGACAAGTCATTTAGTGCCTGCATAAATATAATATGCATGAAACGTGTGTACATTTTCTTACTGCGGCCATTGTGGATTTACCATAAAGTAACAATGAATCAAATGTAGGTTAATTTGGAAGGAATTTTCATTACATTTTTGGATTAATAGGGGAATACCCATAGAACTAGCATCATGTGATGCTAGTTCTATGTAATAACTAATTAAGTGCAGCATTTAATTAGTTTTTACAGTTTCTTACATAATTTATCCTTTCAATGTCAGTTGAAATAAGAGTGATGATGTGGCCTGAAGATTTGCCACTCAACAGCTTGCTATCAGCCAATAATATCTGCAAAGCAAACGCAAACGCATATTTAAAACTGACTTCCCAAGTGCTAATATTGAATGGTTCTTTTATATTTACATTTAGATTAGTTCCCAAACTGACTATTATTGATCTCTTACATAATGAAAACAATGCTTAAATTCAATGATTTTAGAACCAACCATGGTCAAGCAAATTCAAGCTATTTTTTTGGTTTTGGAATTTCTAATAGTTAACTCAGGGTGAAAGGATGGTGCGGCACCGGATCTGCCATCCTGTAGCATGCTCTTCATTTTCATATGTCACATAACTATGCAGGGCTGTCAATACAGAGGGCAGCACATATGTTGTAGAAATCATGACCAGTATTGGTGTACACCATCAGATGTAATTAAATATCTAAACTTTAATATCAACATCATGAAGACAAGGTGGGGCAAGTTATTGGTGATTTACTTATATAAATAAGTGAAAGTGGAGGTTTCTATAGGAGATATCTGGGAGGGCAACTTTAAAGTATCATGGGTGGCGCCTGACCTTCTGGTAGATCAAGCTAGTGAGTGTAGTTTTGATCTGCATCTCCATGATTCTGAGCCTGAAGCGGCAATGAGTCCCAGTGAGAATGGTGACACACTGGAGAACTATGACCTGAGCAAACATGAACCAAGAGCTGAGGTCATTAACCTCTTCCTTATCCTTCACACGGGCCAGCCTAGATAGCAGCACTACCAGGTAGAACTGACTCTGGATCTGAAACAATTGTAATCTTATTCAATTCAATTCAATTCAAACATTCTTTATTGTCAGAATGATACAAAACAACAGGTTGTCCATTATTAAGTTGCTAGAACACCAAAACTAGGAGGACAGCAGTTTTGTTGCGTTTCTGAGGCATTTAACAGTCAGTGATAACAATTTAGCTTAGATACTGTTTGTGTGCATTCATCTCCATTGAAAGGGAAGTTGGCCCCGCTAGTCTGACATTACTCTGGCATAGAACCCTGGGAACATATCAGCTTACACTAGCCGAATAACAGACAGAGTCTTCACTATTTAGTGCCCCCTGACAGCCACAAAAATCATTGGATTATTCATTATATTGTGCAGAGCATAATATAGTTTTCCTCAATGTCTGAAAAGAGGATATACTTAGTCTAGTGTCCCCCTTTAATCTCTCTCTCTTTTGGAGGGAGGTTTTCCACTATGATTTTTCTAGGAACAATTTTGATAGGAAGGGGGAGTATATATAGGCTAGTGTTGGTACCACCTTCCACCCACCCATTAAATCAAGTACCACTGAAGGACCCTGAATGTGTTCCCGGCAGTCCAATCTCATCTCCCAAATGGGCCTAGGACTAGTTATCAAATCTTTTAAAGAAAAAAGATCAGGAAGAAGAAAAAAACGAGTACAATGTATTAGATGGACCTTAAGCAATATTCATGTGTGTCATGTCAATATTCATGTCTGTTCTTAAACAGTTCCAGACAAACAGTTTTAATTATTGCAACTGATTAAATTAAAACTTACCCCCAAGATCATGCCTGCCGTTGATGCAAGTATCCATTTCTTGTGCCTCAAGAATAGATTCAATACAATGTTTTCTTTTTTTATCAATAAGTTCTTTCCTTCCATACTTCTGCAAAGGGATTTAAAATCAACCTCAGTTTAAAAAAAATCCAATTCCTTCACCAAACCCAATTTCACAGCAATGTTCATAACTTATAAAAATAATAAATAATTTATACTGATGCAATGATTTGTAATGTAAAACAACCTTGAGCTATTGGTCATAGAGAAGCTCAGAGTTCTAGAATATCCACACGACAAGACCTACATTGGATATTTCCAGTTTTAACCTTAATCTCCAGACCATTAATTAGTAATAATAAGTTTATGAGGTGTTCCCACTCCCCGGATCTACACGCTGATGACCCGGTGGGTGCACCCAAGCATAGCACAATTGCAAAATTGATTGTCACTGGTGAAATAAAGGAAATAACTAGGACCCTGACCTGAGGAATGAGTCCACATTGTGGGTAGTGGAGAGGAAGGTGGCCGCGGATGGTAGATCCTCCACCCCATACTGTCCTCTGTAAGCCTGGACTATTGGCTTGTACAACCAACTAAAAATAGATAGATGATTATTTTTATATTTTTTTTAATAAATTTTATTGTTTCACACAACATGTTATAAGTCTCATTCGTCAATGATGTTTTTTTAAAGAATATTTTCAGATATTTAACAAAGTATCAAAGTATGCATAATGCACTATTGAGGTTGTTGTCATGCGTTGCCATATTATCCCTGAAAATTACAAACAGGATTCCTGATAATATTATCATACACCGCTCTATCATTTCCCCAATCAAATTACATGTAAACCCTAATCACAATCACATACACAACACATCGCAAGTCCTACAAATACTATCATATTATACAAGTCCATTACAACCAATAATCTATTAGCATCTACTTGCTAATTAATAGTCTTAATGTTGTGATCGGAAATGATCTCTATTATGGTTAGTGATAATTGGCTATCAATTATCACTAACCATAATAGAGATCATTTCCAATCACAATATTTTGACTATTAATTAGCAAGTAGATGCTAATAGTAAAACTATAAAGATATAGGATGCCCCTGGTTGTGGAAGGGTAACTTGTTCTAGTGCCTGACCACTCCACTGATACACTCCTAACCAACAATAATTGCCTGACCCCCAGGGGGTGACTCTACTGCCCCCACCTCTAGATACGGGATATATATATAAATATTTTTATTTCCATTTTAAATACAGTTACATAATTGGAAAGGCTACAACGTTCTGAGATTTCCCAGCTCTTCCAAGAAGGCCTCAATATACAATTCTCATATAGTTTTCATTACATTTTCAAACAAATACAAACACATTTTAATTAAATATTCAGATATAATGTGCCTACTCCATTAAAACAAATACAATGTCTCCTTATTTCTGCTTTTTTACTTTTATACAATGTAGTATATTTCCATGTTTTCATACAAGTCTTACTAGCTTGAATTATGATTATTATTATTGCTATATATAAGCAATATTTAATATGCAACTGCATATTTTAAATATTAATTTTCAGTCTTTTTCACTTTTTTTTCTTTTTTTTTAAAACTTCTATTTTTCTTTTCATTTAAGACCTTTTAAGGTATATACGAATATTTAACAAATCATCCACATAGTGACCATCAAAAAATACATTTTCATCTGAATTCCACAGAAGAGGAGCTTTATATAAGCAAGATCTTTTAATTCTCTCTGTATGTGGTATTGGAATTCTCATTTTTCTATTATTACTTCCCTTATTGGATGCTTCTAGGTGTGGAAGGGCAACTTGTTTTAGTGCCTAACCCCACCGCAGAAAACTCCCAACATACACTCAACCTTTGCTATTGTTAAAATCATTACTGTTACTGAAATTGGCCAAAGTCTGCTACTGCCGCATACACTGTGTATACCTATTGTTAACCCCTCCCCTTGTCATATACTCGTCATTCACCATTGCCATCTCATCTACCATCTCACTTATCATGTAATTAGGTACTAGTCTTAGAAAACATTAGAAACCATGTAACCAAAGTAAAGCTCAAAGAAGAATTAGGCACCCAGCAGAAGACCTACCTAGAATATTATCTATTTAGAATGTTGGATAACCTCAATGTAAAAAACATCTGTTGCAATGAAAGAATTTTGAATTGAATTGAATAGATTATTAATTAGCATCTCTTGGAACCTTTAAGGACGAACGACGGTACCTCATCTTTAGGATCAAATTAAGTATATAAATACCAGATCCATACTTATCAACATGAGTATTCTCACCTAACCAAGTCAATCGTTGTTCAAATCCATACAAACAGACTTCTCAGTTCAATGATTTTAACAATAGCAAAGGTTGAGTGTATGTTGGGAGTTTTCTGCGGTGGGGTTAGGCAAAATCGCTTGCAATCTATCCAAAATCGTATCATCAGGCTAGCATATAATCTACCAAAACGAACAAACGTAGACCACCTCCTTGACGATGCTGGCCTACAACAACCACACGTCAGGCGACAGATGCATCTGTTGGAAAAAGCCTTTAGAGATACCAAAACAGAGGGTAGACTAGACACCCGGAGAGTAAATCTTAGAAGCTTGACAAAAGGTCCAAACCTAATAATACCAACCCCCAAATCGGAAAAATTCAAAAAATCATTTGTATACCAGGCACCAACCTTATGGAATAACCTTGACAGAAGCACCAGGTCCATTCAAGACCTGGCAACCTTCCAGAGATACATAAAAACTCAGTACAACCCCACTTAACTATATAATTTCTGCTGCTTTCATGTAAGAATAAGTGAGATACTGTAACTACTATTTAACACTAATCTATCTAGCATGTAATGCTAAAGTCCCACCGGATTGATATCCAAGTTTATTGTATTGTATTTCTACTCTACTTTGTTTGTATGTACCCATGTATATTAGTATATTCTTGCCTACATACCTATGTTCATAGATAGGTAGGTACTGACAGTACCGATGAGATACCGGCGATCTCAGCACATTGTATTATATTATGTCATATTGTATCATATTACATTGTCAACTAGTATAGATCATATTCTAAATTCAGGGCTATTTGGAAGACCTGTATACTTTACAGATAATACTCCTTTTTCCATATTTTATTTCATTTCAATTTCTACTCTGTACTATGTATTACACTTTGTAAACGTTTATGGAAATAAAAATCTATTATTATTATTATTATTATTATTCAATGTTTAATGTCAGTCAACTGTCATCATAGGTTCCCAGTAACTATCGCCACCGCAATTAAATTTATATGCTTATATGCTTACCTCTGATCTCTGCACTTAATCACATATGAAAGTACATACATGTATCTTATATTAGGCATTAATCAAATATCATTCTGGGTTAGTCCCTCAAAACCTGATTAAATAGTTAAATTGACCAACAACTATTTTTCTGAATTCTGTCTTTCATGTTTAGCTCTGTGAAATAATTGATTTGATACTGAAAATGATGAAAAAATGGTTTCCTTTAATTTCTGTAGTTTGTAATAAATTTATTTCAAGATTATCTCAAATGTATGATTAAATAAAGTCATTAACTCTGTAATATGATATAAGTGTCAAACGAGGTGGAATGATTTGAAGCCTGCTGCTCACATAATAGATGATAAACCGACTAAACCGGATTTTAAAAGTGCCCAGTCTCTCCAGATACATTCACCAACTATTACATATGATCGAGTCGAGTAGTAATTCATGCTAGGGATAATCACTTACAGTAGTGTGGGCCTGCATCTAGTCATTTAAAAAGAAATTATAACAATTGACAAGAAATAAGATATATGTTGTCTATATGACACATATATATATGAGCAATTCCACCAAAAGTGCATCATTTGGGTTAAAATACAACAGCTCCTCCAGAGGCTAAAATATTTATCTGAGATTATTTTCCTTGTTATTTTCGGATCCAGGGGAAAAAAGTCGCCTAGAGGGAAGTATCCTACAATGTTTTTTGTTTTTTTTTAATCGTGAGGCCAAGAAAATGCTTATTTTTCTGCCAAAATCACCCATAAAACATGCAGATTTTCCTATCAGAATCACTGTTTACAAAATGCAGCCAGTATTTTGGGGGAAAAAACTTATAAATATTCTCGATATGATGGGTTTATAGGCATAATGGCCAGAGGGACAATGATTACTCTGAAATAATATGTTTTTATGGATAAAAATTCAATATTTTCAACTTTTCAATTAATTTCTTGATGATATTATGTAAAGTTGATTATGGGGTAGGTCCTGTCGCCGTAACGGGGGTCTAAATGTTTTTTTGGAACATGTAGACCTAGAAGAACTAAAAATGAAACCCCCCTTACCTCCATTACTTATAACATTGTCTATGATTAGTACATCCATTGTATCCATTGAAAAATCTCAAATTAATTCTTTCCAGCTAAATAGAGGGGTTAGAATACTGAAACAATTATATGGGGTAGCCCCCTGTCGCCGTAACGGGGGTCTAGGTTTCATTAATAATTAAATTAATATTAGCATAAATTATTTTCTATGACCATTATAATGTGTAAGAAACACAAGGGAAAATAAGTAAATACAAAAAAAAATTCTGTCATACCTGAGATAGTAGCAACAAGCAAAAATAGTATGTTGCCGTAACGGGGGTCTAGAGGGCGCCCATGTCGCCGTAACGGGGGTCTAGAGGGGGCGGGGGTCTGGAGGGGGGTTGAAACTATTTTTTAAAAATTTTTTCCCACTAATTTTTCCACTAAATACCTAAACATAACTTATATTTACCTTCATAAACAACCAAAACAGGTATGCAACTCAACTGAACAGAAAAACGAGGGGGAAACCATGTTATTGATAGTTTTGTACATATTCTAGATATAATGGGTTTTATGTACATAATGGGCCAGAGGGTCAATGACCTATGACCTGTACCGCTGCCATTACCATTACCATTAATGAATGGTTATTTGGCTCTAACTTTTCTTCTAGTTGGAATATTTTCACAAACTAAAAAGCATTATGACCCTTATATCATGATCTATCAGGTACACACGAATTCAAAACATTATGCATACATCTTTATTATTCATTTGTAATTAACTTCTCATTTATGTACAACTGTAAGGCTGGGTTTGCTGAGCTGGGTCAGAGATTAGGTGCTCAACAACGCAAATCACAATATCTAACATCCCAGGTTACTAAAGTCAAGGATGAGTTGGAAATCGTCAAACAACAGCATAGAGAGTCGTATATTGTGCTAGAGGGCTGCCCTAGTACAAAAAATGAAAACACTGTGTCATTGGTAAAGAAGATCTTCCGTGGAATATTCCCTAAAATTTGGGATGGGACCGTAGATACTGCATACCGAGAGATAAAGGCTTCACATAAGAGGGGGCCTAGCCCTATAGTTATACGCCTGATCCATAAGGGCGTGAAGGAAGAATTGGTTAGGAGGAGAGATCCGTTCGCTGATGAAAAAGTCTTTCCTACCAAAATGTGGCCTTGTAAATCCAACATGTTCTTCAGAGAGCATGACACTATTGAAATGAAGAAGCGTAAGAACACTATGAGGCTTTTGGCTAAAAACGCCTTGTTGTCTGGTGCCAACTCTGAAACTACTAGACCAAAAGGAGATCAAGTTCAGATCGATGGGGTGATTTATGGTAGTAGACACCTACACTTGCTTGAGGAGAAGTATGCAATCGAAAGGATTAAGATCATCGACGTCAAGGGTGGTATTGCATTCCAGGGCGAGAGTGCATACTTAAGTAACTTTTCGTCCAGTGTACTACAATTTGAGGATAATATGTACAGCAGCTCCGAGCAAGCATTCCAACATAAAAAGTGCCTTGTTCTAGGAAGGCCATCCGTTGCACAGTCGATCTTAGAGACTGACGACCCACGAGACATCAAAGGCATGGGGGACAAAATTCTTCCTAATCCGACCTGGACTGCCATGGAAGAAGAGGTAATGCTCCAGATACTTCGTTGTAAATTCTATCAAAATCCTGTATTAGCTGAGAAATTGTCAGGAACTGGTAATGTGGACTTGATAGAGGCAACGACCAATCGCAAATGGGGGTCTGGTTGTATCCTCGGAGACGTCCATTTAGCTAACGGTACCTGGAAAGACAAGGGCAAGAATTTATTGGGGAAGCTACTAAAACAGGTACGGAAAGAAGTCACAGAGGCACACAGTAAAGGTGAATTCAACAAATTGATTTGCAAACGCCATAAGGGACAACCTAAACAGCAAGCCACGACTGACAAGACTGGATTTACACACCCAGCTGCGGGCAAAGTGACGAGGAAAGCGAATGCCACGCCCACTACAACCCCGGTGGATACTGATAACCGGTTTGATGCTTTAGTTGACAAGGACATATCACGAAATACAGATCATGAGGAGAGCATGGAGATAACCACGCCATCTTTGCAAACTGACTTACCTATAATGAATAGGTCAAGACGAGGACAGGGTGGTGGTTCTGATGTTCGAGGTTCGTCAAGCTTGAACAGCACACGTGCGAACAGAACGGAGAGAAGCTTCGTACCACTTGACACGGACAGTCTACATGATATTACCGCCCTGCACGCGTCTCTAAGTGAGGGAAGAGACAAAGAATCTGTCTAAACTATCATAAGAGTGTATATATGTGCTGAAACACCGTATACTTAGTGTTGCATTGCTGTTTTTGTCTTGTAAAAAGTTGAGTTTACGTTGGTTCTTGTCCATGTCGGCCATTTTTGTGTCGGAAGTGGGTACTTGTAGTGTCGCAATATAATGTCGTGATTTATGCCATCGGGTTTATTGTTTCTGCAGAGTTTAAAAATTGAATTAAACTTATAATATAGGTTTATGTAATTATAACAATGTAACGAAGCGAGTCTACAAACGATTAATAATTTATATTTGACGATTTAGCTTTAAAAATGTTGTATGGTTTTACGACATATAACCGGAAGAGGAGGAAGTAGTTAAAACCAAGATGGCTACCGATGGCGTGAAAACGATACATGGTACGTAAATAAAACTGTGTTTCTTACTTAAACTATGCAAGGGGATGTCCTGGAAGGTTTCTATAGACCCGGAATGTGTTTGCCACAAGATACAATAATGAATATATATATCTTTGTGGTTGAATTGAGTATTGTAATTGTTTTTTGTGTATTTTATGTAGCGCGTATTGACAGACGTAGGTTTGCGTGTCGACACTATGTGTGACACCAATGTAAATGTGTCTACGAGCAGGGGTTTTAAGCTGATATGCTTTAATGTATGTAGCTTATTTAATAAATTGGATTATATGAAATTAGAATATCTAAATGGTATGTATGATATCGTCGCCATTGTGGAGAGCTGGTTAAGCAAAGATATTACCGATAGCATGCTGTATGTTAAAGGATATAAATTTGTACGCCAGGACAGGTCTGGCAAACGAGGTGGCGGAATAATAATTTTTTATAGGGACAGTTACACTATATGTACAGTTCCCGAGATGACGCACATTGATTCTGATTTAGAGGTATTGACTTGTAAGGTTAAACCTGGAAAGAACAAATCTACCCTAATCTCAGTATTATATAGACCGCCAGTGGGATCGATGAACGAATTCTTCACTAGTTTTGGTAAAATATTATCATGTAGTGTAGACAAAACCCTGAATAAGAGCAGGTTTATTACATGTGGAGATGTAAACATTGATATTAAGAAGGCCACTGCAAATAGCAGGAGATTCATATCATTGTTAGAAAGTTATAGCCTTGTTCAACATATAAACGTGGACACACGGATAACTATGAATGGTAGCAGTCGGATTGATTTTATCGCCTCAAACTGCCGACATGTAAGGGATAGTGGGACACTGGTAGAAAATATCAGTGATCACCTACCTTTATATCTAGTTATAAAGAAAAAGAGGGGTGTGGACTTAAAAGATAAAGATGAGAGCTTCTTTGTTAGACCAACAAATAAAATGCAATTTGATACGATAAAAGAAGAAATGGATAGTCATAACCAAGATTATTGGAATAATGATGACATAGATCAGATATGTAATCGATTTAGTGATAGTTTAACCTCTGTTCAGGATGAGCTATATCCACTAGTGGAGATAACAACAAATAAGGAGGGTGTTGTATATGATAGGGACTTGAAGCGTCTGGTAAGAAGGAAAAATAGACTATTTAAGAAAGCTATTATTTCAAGGGACCCAGTCCATTGGCAGGAGGCAAAATTAATACGAAATCAGGTTAAAAGTAGGGTGGTGAAGGTCAGAAAAGATATTGTTGGTAGAATTTGCAGAGATTACTCTAGAAACGATAGGAAATTTTGGCAGAAGATTGCTAATATTTTTGGGATGACATCTTGTAGAAATGTGGTGAATGATCATGTAATAACTTCAGAAAATGAGTGTTTGAAAGGTCTAGAGGCTGTAAATTATATAAATAATTATTTTTGTAATATCGACCCGAACTCTTCACCTGATTATATCGAAAATGAGGAGAATGAATATCCGACTCTTATATGGGACGATGAGATATCGGAGGAGGAGGTATCAAAGATTGTTAAGGATATTGACACGACCAAATGTTCTGGTATTTTGGGGTTAAACTCAAAATTTGTCAAATATGCTATTCTAGCTTGTATAGAGAGATTTGTTAGTCTACTGAATAAAATTAAGACTAGCGGATACTTTCCTAGTCCTTGGAAAGTGGCCATTTGCGCGATAATTCCGAAGAAAAAGAATTCTAGAAAAATCGATGACCTGCGGGCGATATCAATAAGCCCTATATTTGGGAAAATATTAGAGAAGATAGTCGCTAAGAAAATTGAAGATCACCTGTGTCGAATTGAATATTTATATTGTCACCAATATGGGTTTAGGCCTGGAAAAGGAATAGATAACGCAATGAGGTATTTCTTAGACATTGTTTTCAAAAATAAAGATGAAGGGGAAGATACTATTGCTATTTATTTTGACGTTTCTAAAGCCTTTAACTCTATTAATATCGACATCTTACTGAAAAAATTAGAAATGATTGGGATAAGAGGCCAGCTATTAGAGTTACTTAGAACTTACTCAAAGAACAGAAAACAGTTTGTATTAAATGGTGAATTTCGATCAGATACCCTTTCTCTTAAAGCTGGTGTGGCCCAGGGAAGTATCCTGGGACCTTTACTCTTTATTCTGTATATTAATAATATTTGTAGGTTGGAATTTAATGGAGATGTTATTCTTTATGCCGACGATTGTTTTTTGTTACATAAATGGACCAACGATGATGATATACGTAGGATTCAAAGTGATGTAAATCAGTTCAATGAGTGGGTGAACTTAAATGGTTTAAAAATAAATACTAAAAAGACTAAGCTACAGGTGTTTACAGGTCGACGTGGTAGAAAAAATGACCTGAATATATATAATAATGGGAGTAGGATCGAGGTCGTTGATGATTTTAAATATTTAGGGTTTGTACTTGATTATCACTTGAATATGAAACAACATATAAATGCCATTTGTATTAAAGTAACAACGCTAAAGAACAGGTTGAGGAAGATCAGACATTTTATTTCGACAGAAATTACATGTTTAATATACAAGACGTATATATTGCCAATCTTAGAGTTTGGAGGCATTGTGATTGATATAGCTTGTAACAAAGATTCGAGAAGACTCCAGCTATTACAGAACAGTTGTCTCCGGATTATTTGTAGCATAAGAATAAGGGAAAACCAACGATTAACCAATATTGATCTTCATGATCGATGTAGATTAATACCTTTATGTTATAGGCGACTGGTTCGGTGTTTGTGCTTGTTTTGGGCTGAGAAGGATAGTGAAACCGTCCAAATGCATGAATATAACATGAGGGACCCCTATAGGGTGAGAGTTCGATATTGGAGAAAAGAGAGTATACGGAGAAGTTTAATATGTAAGGTTAATACAATTTGGAATGTGGTACCAAATAATATCAGAAGGTTGGATGAAAAGGTTGCTTTCTCGAACCAGATAAAAAAGATCTGTTTAAAGTCATTCAAAGACAGTGGTAACATCTGGAATATTCCAGATCCGATGGTATTTTAGGTTGAAATAATTAGGAATATTGAACTGGATGGTAGTATATTGTTATTAGTCTCTGCTCGTATGAGTACATGTTCTTGGATTCTTCAATAATGTTTAAATGAATTTAGAAAAACCTTCACTGACTGTCATGATTTGAACAAAGCGCAGGTGTTTGTTTTTAGATACATCTATTATAGGTGACTATGTTTTAACTATCGATATACCCATATCTTATGTAAATTTTAAAGTACTTGTAAATTTATGTGAACTTATTGCCACTAAAAATCTTTCGATTCTGTAAAATATATAGAAATTACTAGAAATCAGCGAATTCTGAGAATATTGTACTTGTACATAATGTCTTGTCTGAATAAAAATCTTAAATACATACAAATATGTACCTTTCCCCTTTGCCCTTACTATTAGAATAGAGGTTACTGTGTCTCCCAAGCTGCCCTGAACACAATATTCATTATTAACGTTCCCAATTTCGTCTATATTAGCAGCAATATATCTAGTTTATGTACGAAAAAAAATAAATCAATGGGAGCAATTTAAAAAAATTGTGAATTTTCAGCCCTGGATTGCCAAATGTGGCATTTTTGGTGGAATTGCTCATATGTATATATATGAACAGACACTAGGGGGCACCACCATCACCTCGGTTGGCTGCTGAGCTCCTGCCTCTTGTCAGTGCCGCACTGGATTTCCAACCGCCAACACCTATTGCCTGCCGAGGTGAGGGTGGTGCCCCTAGTGTCTGTTCATATACATATATGTGCCATATAGACAACATATTCCAAAAAAAATCAGCAAGAAAATATTAATATCTAGTGTTAAAAGATGGGTCAAATGTTTTTAGAATGTACAATTGCGATTTTGTGAGATTTAGGAAGATTGAAAAAAAATTGTAAGTATAAACTCATATTCCTTCTGACTGGTATCATAGATGTCCCCACCACCTAAAAACACCAATTATACTCACCAGATTTCAATATGTCAGTTTTTATTGTAGTTGAAACAAGGTAATATTGTTTTGGGGTATACCCGGTATCAAATGAAGTGGCAGTTCCTTTATCCTCAATAACTCAGGACATAATGATTCAATTTCCAAATAAAAAGTAGTTCCTTATAAGGGTTAAATGTTCCTTTACAAGTATACCAATCCATAACTATGTATCATCCAAGGTTATCATGTGAGAGATGAAAGCAAATGGATCACATTTCCCCAAAACAGGAGTGTTTTGGTCGGTAACATATGGTTCAAATATAAATTCAATAATGCTGCAGTTGTTGCCATAAACAGGGTGAAAACCTGCTACTTAAATAGGCACAATCACATGAAACACAGTAAGTACATAAGAAATGGATACAGACTCTAAAAACAATGATAAAAACTCGATATGATGGATCATGATATTTTTTAATCCTGTTATAAGCATTATAACAGCAGCAGCATATTGATAAATTCAGTCCTATAGGTCAAAATATGAGTAAATTTGGTAGGATTTCACTTGTCAGAAAAGCTGAGAGTGCAAGAGGATAAAAGAGTCGCATTTAAAAACATAGGCCTACACTATACATGTATACAATGTTGGACTCATGAATACAAAAACTGAGGAATTAATTAGGATAATAGGACCATGCCACTCCACTCCACCTAGAGAACCAGCAACAACAACATCAATATATTGTACCTACCTAATAAAAACTACTGCCCAAGTCAAAAAATAATTGCATAGTCGCCTGATATGCCCTGATTACGGTGATAAAAGGGTGGGAGAGGGAATGATATAATGACGAACTGAATAGACTAGATTAGATTTTTTTCTTTTTTACGACAACCTCTTTATTCAATATGTCAACAAAATCTTTCCACTCTCCAGAGCAATACTACATCAAGAAATATATTTGCTCTACTCCTGTTTTTCATGCTGTTCTTAGAGTATTGAAGTTATACCTCTTCTTTCGCAGAAACACTATGTATGACTCATAATATTGAAAAATGGACCATTTCTTAGTTCTAAATAAGCGATTTTAATTTTATAGTGGCTTTTTGTCTGCTCGTTGGTTTAACCGAGCTGTACAATAGTCACCTTTTAATACTAGATATTAATATTTTCTTGCTGATTTTTTAAAAATAAATCCGATAATTAGAGAGAGACTAATCAGTTTACTTATTAATATCTATCAAATCGGACAAATCAGCGAAGAGCTTTCTTAGATTAGATTTATTTTAAGGCAACCTTGAAAACGTTCATAATGAGAAATTGCGTCTTTTGTCTCACCATAATAATATCATAGGCCTTTAAGTGAAACAAAAACAAAGATGCCCTACGTTTTAGTTCACTCAAATGTAGGGCATTCGTTCTGCATATAATAGAAAGTACAGCTACATATATAGTAACATAGTTTCCTTCCAAGCAACATTTCACAGCCGACATGACACAATTCTTCTACAAGAAGTGAGTGCAAAAAGGTTTACAGGTGAATAGGTGGTTCACGCTCCGTCTAACTACTATAATAGATGTCCCCGAAACGAGTGACATTTATGCGCTTAACTTACTGTCCGAAAAGTAGTTCATAGTCTGTCCGAAAAGTAGTTCATACGTGATCCCTTAGTCCTTTAAGGGGAGGGAAAAGTGGGAGATTTTTTACTTCAAACCTTTGCCCCCTGAATCGCCGTTTGCAACTGGCCATGGCCGTTTGCGACCGACCATGTCCAAATATACAGCTGTATTGCATTGCGCTGCCTCTGTTCCATGTGCAGCAGCTGTTGTTTTGCTTAGATGGAAGGAAGAGCTGATTATACTGGCCCTGTTTGTCCATGGTTGATTGCAATGAGCGACTGGCTGGGCAAAGGGTTGACAGGTCCTTATCATAAATAGAATTAAAAAATCTCCCACTTTTCCCTCCCTTTAAAGGAACAAAGGAATCATGTGTCAACTACTTTTCGGACAGACTATAGTGAGTAAGTCTCTGCCTTCAATGGTCCAGAGGCTAAATATTTTTTTTTTTTTTGCACATTTCTTTATTCAGGTGTAAACAGTGGCATGTGCCATCTATTCAACTTTGTACTGGCTAGGGTGGGGTCCTATATTCCGCCAGGTCCTGAATTTGTTAGCGTTCAGTTTCAAATAATAACATCAAGAGCTGAATGTCTATTAGAGTGTTACGAACAGACTATTCTATAAATTGATGGGATAATGAGATGGGATGAGGTGATATTTAAGATAAGTAAAAAATGGAAACGTAGTAGGTACACATGGAGTAGAGTGGTGTGCAGTCGATCGATATAGTATACTTAATTCTAAGTAAATTTGTATTTGGAGTTAAATACCGTAGTAATACGGTACAATAGGAGCGATTGTGTTTACAATATTTAGGCAATATGCCTATTTAAAGTAGCCAAGTACAAAGGGAGTGATATGTAGGAATAATAATAATAATAGTAATTAGGCAATTATATTGATCTTTATTTCCAAAGTTATACCAGGGAAATTGGTTCTGCCTTCCTTCTGTTTTACAAATAGATCTTCCAGGCCCACTTTAACTAGAAACATAATAATGATATGAACATGGTGCAACTATATCATAGAGATTTTCAAAAACATAGAATAGCTGTATCTATGTTCAGCCTAACTGACCTTACATATTTGTAGAACCATATATGTGTTTAAAACTAAAGTACGATATCCACTTAGCCGACAACGGACAACCGACAAAAGTGTCCAAAGGTGACCGACAATCGCTTCCCTGCCAATGTCGTTGGATCCCGGTATTTACTTCGGTGACCTAGGGGTGACTGATCGTCGGTCACTTGTATCCATTTGTACGATAATCGTGTACCAGGCATTTTTATTATATTTTAGTTGTGATTTCCCTAGATATTGTTTCAAACGAAGGTCGGTATATGTATCCTACTCTAATTTAATGTTATTTCTCATTTGGTATTGCAGTACCCATGTCTTTAGGTAACAAATGATAGCAAAAAGAGTTAATTTATTCATATATTTCGTTTGATTATATGAGTAATTCTCCCAATAGGGTATCATTTGGTTTTCCAGACTAGCTAGCGTCTCTGCAACCTGTATTTGGGATGACCACACATGATTATGACCATTTTATTTGAATTCTTTGGCCGAAATGAGGCTGTGGGAACCCTACTTTCAAAGTTCTTATGTCAGAATCTCCGCCGCTATTGCAATGAAAGTGCTTTTTCAGGCAAGGAAATAAGTAATAATTCTGGAATTTGAATATATAATAATACACAGGCGCATTTAGAAAATGTATTCCTTCTACTGAAAAAAATGGTTTCTACACATGCACACATGTTCAGTATTATGAAAAAAACACCCCACAGTATTTATGTAATATCTAATTTAAACTGATCTAGACATGGAAAATATGAATTTGGAATATTTGTGTCGGGTTACGACATCACATCTATTAGCTTCAAAATAAGGAAATACCCCAAGACAAAACATTAATATTAAATTGCATTTAGTATTAGTGGACGAAAGATGCACATGTATGTATTTTGATGAAAATAAAAGTTACTAGTCTACGATGTTTCTGAAAACTTGGATTCCCTTACTTAAAATTCCTTGAACATGTAAGGGAATATTTTATGTCTTATTACGACATGTGATATATCTCCAATATTTTTTCTAAAAAAACATTTTCCTGGAATTCCGACCTTCCTAATAATTATTTAAGCCTGCTTGAAAACGGTGAAAAGTATGAATAATTATTTAATATGGATGTTGTTACATTCTGGAGAGCTTTTGTACCAATGTCGCCGTTACGCCATAGCGTCGCCGTTACGCCATAATTATTATAAAAAAAGGGCCCTCCTGTTCCAACACAATGATTTTATAGTAATAAAATGAATATTTTTTTATTTTTTTTTTACAAAATCAACTCCTCGTTAGAACCAGTTCCTCGTTTGCCAGCCAACATCCATTCTCTAGCTTTGAATTTTTCATTTAATTTTGCTGGATGAATTAGTGAGTAATATATCTCATTTTTACACTAAATCATTTACATACTAAGACATTCAATGTGGCGAAGAAAAATGTAATCAAGGCAAAACAAAAACATCAAATAATTCCTGTATCGAATTCAACAATAAAGATTTCCATTTTTGTGTTAACACTCTAGGTCCAAACCCTCAGATCAGATAAGAATGGTACTCGGCATTTTAATGTGAATATGATGATCTTTAAAACGCCTCCAATAGAGGGAAATCTTTATATTCTGTCTAAAAATAACCACCTATACCATATGAATTATCATTTCTCGACATGACACTATTTCTCCATCTGACATCGATTTTTCCAAGTATTATCTGAATATCTTCTGAACTCTTGTTAATATATATTTCTATCGCCGTGCATTAACCAATTTGAATATGAATAAATATTAACTCATAGAGAGCTGAATTAACGTAGAAACAAACAAAAATACATGAAAAATAAATCACAAATGTTAAAATATTGTTCAAAAACTATAAGCAACTGGGATAAGGCGATAGGAACCATAATAAATAATAAATAAGTGGGAAAATGCCTTAAAAAGACCAATATAAAATATAATCAACCACAAACAGTGACAAAATTAAGGTGGAAATCGTCGATGCAAATGTAATTGGGGTGTTTCCCAATCAAAACCAACATCGTGCCACGATTTGACATTCCCACTACTATGTTGACCAAATTGCATCAGAATTTACCAAATGAGTACAGGTGCCAATTGTACATTTTCTGAAAATCTGACCCATATACCAATCACAATCAATCAAATTCAATTCAAATAGGCGGTTCTTCATGAGGAACCTATCCCATGGTGATTAACACAGGTAAAGACAACTAAGGCACTTACAAGAATATGAGTTTACTGAAGCACCCAGCATCTGAATATGTACATGTGTGAGTTGGCGTAGTTCCTTGCTCACTCTTTGTCCTGGTTTGTTTTTCCAGCAGGTGTTTCTTCTCATTGCCATTCATCCTCCACCTTAAACGGGAGAGAGACACGAATGAAGTGATGCATTGCAAGTCATATAATTATAAGGTCTTACGGTCTAGTTGTCACGACCTAGCTTGAATGATCCAGAGAGTGTGCAGCACCAGTGGGCCTGTGGGACTGGTGATTGTGTGTTCATAGTCATCACTGTACGGGGTCTACAAATACTTATACATGATGAGGTAAAGTGTGGTTCGGAGTTTTCAGTTCATAAGTATGTTCTAGATTTTAACACCTTTTTCATCCATATTGGTTGATTATTTGGGTCAGATTTTCAGAAAATGTACAATTCGCCTTCACCAATCCTCTCAAATAAACCACATTTAGACAAAAATGAGCTTCAGATCGAATGCAGTTTAACATAACAGAACTGATACCTTAAATCAATGCGATACCAAATGTACTCAGATATACCCGATATTCATCATTTTTCCAGCCTAATTTAGGAGAATTTTCTAAATGTGTAGAGCTGCTAATTGTACATTTTCTGAAAATCTGATCCAAATAATGGCCCACGTAAGCTCAAGTAAGCTAATACCTATCCTGAGAAGAAAATACTTTTGGAAAACCTTGTACAAGGACGAAAAGCCCCGATGGTCATAAGAGAGCCAGTTTCCCACCCCTGGGAAACAGCGAGTATGGACGCTTTGGAGAATCTCCCAGAATCAAAGTCCGGAATGAAGCATGATGTAAAATAATGCAAAAACCTGGACAGCATGCTGGTTGTGATTTATAATCATATAGGTTTATATTCCATATCACTGCAGTCGTTTTCTTGGTGGAGTATTGTATTGTTTAGCGTTTTTATTTTTATTCTAATATTCTAAAAATAGATTGGTATTGTGTACTATACGGATCCAAAATGCGATTTTATAATTATTTACCACAGGAAGTGATGCATTTCAAGCCATATATAAGGTGATGAAAGGTATCACAAAATGTGAAATTCTCAGGAATAAAAACTTTAAAAAAAAGTAATAAACAAAGTTAAAATTACACCTTGATGAAAAAAAATACCAAGTACAATATCAGGCCACATTATTTAACGATTTATTTTTGTGTGTGGAACACTATAGTCTGTCTAAAAAGTAGTTGACACGTGATTCCTTAGTTCCTTAAGGGTTGACAGGTCCTTGTCATAAATAGAAATACAAAATCTCCCACTTTTCCCTCCCCTTAAAGGGACTAAGGAACCACGTTTCAACTACTTTTTGGACAGACTATATCAGTCTAGAGGGGTTGGGGGTGGGGTAGCAATGCACTGAATGTTATCAAATAACCATAGATGTATTCTGAATTACCGGTAGAGGCAGCTTGATGCAGGGAAAGGCAAACCTATGTATACATAGCTTTAGATTATTTTCATTATGAATATGAAGCTTTGATGGACGCCAGGGTTTGAGTTCATCGTTGATAAATACCTTAACTAGCTTCCTAGTTAACCTAGTCTGAAAAATTTATATATTACTCATATAAGATGGGGCTAGTGGAATTAGGGCCTGAAATAGTTGGGATTTTGCTCTGATTACTTGATTTAGCCTGTCATGCTACATTAAACCAACGAGAATAAATTCAAAAGAGTGTGAACTCATGAGTCGGCAGAAAGATGTAACAAATTTCCCCATCTTATCTTGGAATCTGATGGCCCAGGCGGTCACCCCTTTCATCCGAGGTTGTTTGTAAGTTCTTAAAGGGCCTTCAGTCTCCCCCCTCATTTTCTGTTTTGGAGGTGGAAGTGAAGTTTCTTTCATTATTGTTTAAATATTGCATGAATCTGATTTATAAGTTGACAATCAGGTTCAGAACATCTATAGCTCGGGCCCTGTACACCTGATTTGTGAAAATAAAATAAAACTGAGCAAGTATCATGAAGTAATTCATTTGGTGACTAATTTTTTTCCAGTTTTTTCCATTTGATCATATGATCCGATTTGATTTGAAGCACATAAAACATATCAATGTGTAGCCTAATGATTTCTCCATCCATGGTCTCATGGTAATTATTCAAATCAGATCGGAACAATGTTAAATGTGGGGATATTTCCATTTCTCTGTATAAATTAATGAGTTGAAATTTGCCAGAACATGTGGGTTCTATGGCCTTTTATGGCCTTTTATGGTCCTTTCCCCGATTTTCTCCACCAGACCCCTTACTGTGGTTCCCAGCAGGGTCAAACAAGCTCGGGTATAGCATCGGACATAGTCCTCACTCTCCTGTTCCAAACTCGTTGATTAAACTATAGAGGAAACCTTTTGGTGGTCTGAGACGTACCCCTAGTACCCCTGGTGGTACATCATGTTTCCCACAAGATGACGCCACTATTGCCGACATGTAAAACAGCTAGAGTTTCTTATGGAGGACTCTAGTGTGTTCAGTCCATGCCCACCAGTCACCTCCACATGGGTCAGATTTTCAGAATATGTACAATTGGCAGCTGTACACATTTAGTAAATTCTTCTAAATTAGGCTGCAATTTGGCCAATATTAGATTAATTAGAATATATTTGGCATTGCATTGATTCTAGCAATCTGTTTGGTTAGGTTGAACTGTATTTTGAACTTTATTTTCGTCTGAAATTTGGGTTATTTCAGAGGATTGTTGAAGATGAATTGTACATTCTCTGGCGACTTCACCCTTCATTAGCTTTACTGTCAATCTTAGTTGTGTATCAATAATTTTACACTTAACCTGAGAGTTAAGGATTAAATCTGTAATTATGTCGAGGACATCCCTTTTTTAAACTAATATTATGTGTTTTTCCTCAAATTTGTGAAATCATTCGTCTTTTGCATGGTTTGCCTGTTAAGCTTGGTACTGTTTTGCTACTTTGTTCCATATAGTTATGTCATCCTCCAGTGTCGAACATATTACGCATTTTTGTGTTTATTTAAAGACTACTAGATGAATTACTCATTAGTCAATTTCTCTCATTTCATGAGAAAATAATAACTGGATAAATCAAAACCAAGGCGCATTTAATGTCTTAAGTCAATGGAGAAACCGATGTTCAGTATGTCGCATTATAAGCTATCTTATCATTTTATAATATTACCATACTTTTATCATATTAATGACTTCTTCTGAACCATCCTCCTATTACATGTATGAATAAATGCATTAACACTCTAGCATACTAGATCGAAGTGGCACAATGCATCTCTATGAGGACTCTTCAATGTACTATACTTCAGCATTATTTTTTAATTGACTACACTAACACTCCATCACACCAGATCTGAGTGGGAAAGTGTATAATTATTTAGAGTGTAACTTGCTAATGCTCATACTTGATTGAAATGATTTTGTAGATATTGTTGTAATGTTCCTATAGTACTTCCATACAGATAGGTACATCTTGGATGTTTTTGTCATGTTTTTCGCTGTGTCATACTTGATGTAAGACTGGGATGGGCGAAAAACCCCGTAAGGGGACCTGCAGTTCCCCAGTATAAATAAAATCTTTTTTTTTAAAAGTTAATCATCTATGACTTCGTTTCCACGTGAGCGTTCACAACGTAATAACAAGATGAAATAATAGGATTTTGTATATTTATTCAAAATAAATGAAACTATATCAATACATCGTGATGAGTTGCAATAACAGAAGATGGATGTGGAATTGTACACATAATGTTGACAGAGACTCGTGGCGCTCCTAAGCCTGACTGAAATATATCTCTAGTCATAATAACTAGTAGTCAGCTAGTTAAAGAATGCCAGCGGTACATAGGACCTTGCGATCATATGTGGGTCAGATTTTAAGAAAATGTACAATTGGCAGCTGTACATATGTAGTAATTTCTGTTAAATTCTGCTAAAAAATGATTAAATTTTGGGTATATCTGATTATATTTGGTATACCATTGGTTGGTTCTGTTATGTTAAACTGCATTTTGAAGCTCATTTCTGTCTTAAATGTGGGTTATTTGAGAGAATTGGTGAAGGGCAATTGTACATTTTTTGAAAATCTGACCCATGTACGTGTGACTAGATTGTGGTTGACAAATTATCCCTTGTGCCTGAAAGGTTGCCAGACAACTGTATCTTAGCTTTAAAAACATTATGTCTGAACATAACCAAAAATGGTCTGAGTGAGTACATTTCTATAAAACACAAGTTGCAGATCTCTTATGATTTCTCCAGCTTTTTTTGTTTTGTTTAGTTTTTTTTGCCTTATACTGAAAGTGTGAGGACTGCCTGGTGTCTTGTTGAGAGACATACTTGTAAGCAGGTCACAAGAAGAGATTCAAATCAGAAAATAGGATAACAGATAGTAAGGGAAAATAGAATTTAATAAATAAGAAACATCAGATCTATATTACCCCAGCTCTTAGTACCGTAATGCTTTCCATTGAATGATTATTTATTTATTTATTCAACCATCCGCAAGGAATTATCATGAGGTAACCGTCACAAAATGCTTCCCGAGTATGGAAGAAATGAGGCACCTTTTTTGCAGGAAAGAAACACTCGAAGTATTATGCCATCTTAACCTAATTACTCCAAACAATGAGATTAAAAGAAAATAAAGATTCTTAACTTGTAATATCCCGACACTAAACCATAAATAGTTCAACATTTCCTCACTTATTATAATATATATAGATGACCCCAACAAGGAAGTATTTCTGAGACGTAATATCCATAGTGGTGAACGTGCATCCTTACAGTGAGATTCCCAGCAACTTATGAAGAAATGGTTAATATGTTTGCATTTGCATTTATGATATTGGTGATTTGGGGAGTCACTCGTGCGATGAACATGAACTTTTCTTTATCTTAAAAAAGAGGAACTTTGTTGGTCTGCAATATATGCTGCATTCAAAAACATACATAGGTGTAGGTAAACGTTGCATCACCTCGTAGGTGTCATATGGGTCAGATTTTCAGAAAATGTACAATTGGCAGCTGTACACATTTAGTAAATTCTGTTAAATTAGGCTGCAATTTGGTCAATACTAGGTAAATTCGAGTATATTCGGCATTGCATTGATTCTAGCAATCTGTTTGGTTAGGTTGAAGTGTGTTTTGAACTGTATTTTCGTCTGAAATTTGGGTTATTTGAGAAGATTTGAATTGTACATTTTCTGAAAATCTGACCCATATATTATAATATAGAACCGCAGTGGAGACAGATTGTGTGTGATCGTTGCTATACGTAATGCAGTGACTTGACAACTTTTACAATGTGCAATACACCTGACAAAGTTCACGATCATACACTTATGGCACATTTATACACAATATTTATTCACAGGCAAGAGTGAACCTCCATTCTTGTATATCTCTGCTCCAGCAACCTAATAACTTCCCAATGTGTCAACAATATCCAGTCGTATATTGGAGATTATACCTAAACAGGGAAACTGGGTGTTTTGGGACAATAATCCAATGTTTAGAAAGTCAATCACACAAAATTAAGCAACGTGACATATCATAGGTACGTTGTGACCTTTTCCCATGGTTAATTACGATACATATATATTATATATCAGATCAATTTCTCTCGTTTTCCAGATCATATACCAACCTCGAATTCACCATCGGTGTTTGAAAACAAAACAGGATAGGGAGATGATTTTCACCTTTTGTTAATCGATAAGAAACCTGGAATATCATTTGCTTTGGCTATGCAAGGGTTGAACCCATACTCTCCAATTGATAACGCTTATCTATATACATGTACACTGCATTATCATGACAAAAAAAGAACAAGCTCCAAAAGTTAGTTCGTGTTACAACAATACAGTCTAGGCCCAAAGATGAGAGAGTCCCTTCAAACGGAGGGAAAGTCGCTCGCCTCAAACCGCCATTATAATTCCATTAAGACCGCAAAATGTCATTATATTCCCATTAGGACGCCTAGTCTTAAGCTAGGAAACCGATTAGCGAGGTAGGCGTCCAATCACTGACATACAATTCTTATCTGATCTGAGGGTTTGGGCCTAGACTGAATATAGGATCCTGTTATTATTATTGAGATATATAGCAACCACATTCAAAACAAATTGAATCACTATTCAAATACCATGATACATCAACTGTACAATTTTATAACAGGCTGAACTGAACCTTCTTCTTTATCTTACCGTCAATCTCTAAAGAAATCTTGTCATTTCTAATCACCCCCACTTGGGTCAGATCTTCAGAAAATGTACAATTCACCTTCACCAATCCTCTCAAATAACCCACATTTAAAACAAAAATGAACCTCAAAATGTAGTTTAACATAACAAAACTGATACTTTAAATGAATGCGATACCAAGTATACTCAGATATGCCCGGTATTCATCATTTTTCAGCCTAATTTAGCAGAATTTACTAAATGTGTACAGCTGCCAATTGTACATTTTCTGAAAATCTAACCCACTTGCTGATCTCCCGATATCTACCAATTGTTACTTGGCCTTCCTTCCAGGAATACAAATTCTCTGGAATCCTTTTCACCTAATAATGCATTCCTTGTGATCAGTCTTTACCTGAGAAGAGGTTTTACATTCCATTTTATATATGTACACTGTGGGGAATATGTTTCAGTATTCAGTTCAGAGGATAGCTCCAGTGTTGTGTGCATAACATGCTATCTATAATAAGACATCTGCCATAGGTGAAATACGGCTGGGGGGGCCCGGGCCACTTGTTATCATGATGTTAATCATCATGTCGAGTAATCAAAGATTCCAGTCTGTTTAGGTCCCATTCATCTTTACGCCATCTGTTATACAAAAAGTTGACTAGAACAAATATTTACACAATGTAAGAATGACGAGAGAAACCTCGAGGACTGGTTTGAATCTATTGCACTCTAGCACAATGTGTTTTGCTGCCATTGCACAAATAAAAGGTACATACAATAGTGTTATATGATGATGGTTATTCATTAATATGGTCAAATACAAGGGTATTATCTTACATGGATATGCCTGACACTTAGCCTCCTACTCAAAATCTGTTAGCCATAAAAGGGATACTCATGATTCAAAGGTGCTTTTGGAGAACATTAATCTAGGCAAATAAAACCACTTGAAATCCTAATGGCGAAAGCAGTCAAGAGCGACGAGACAAACCCAAGTCCCTTTGGATTTCATTCACAACGTACCACAATAGGAGAAGAATAAGTAATTTAAAGGGGATATTCAATCAATTTGGTATAATATATTTAATCGTGTATTTATGGTAGCAAGTACAGGTTCATTTGTAAGGTTAGTGCCCACAATCTGTATGCCTTTCCTGCTGGGGTAAAATGAAAAGAATGGTGCCTACTATTTCATCAATATTCTCCCAAACGAATCATCTTTGGTTTGGGTACTGCAGACTGAGTTGCGTAGCACCGATTCTCCCAATAATCGTGCTACGTTTTGATTAACGTTAGTAGTATATCAGTTTGAAAGTCTTCAAATGTTTATATTTATATTTATACAAGTGTCACTATTGTTCGTATAGCAACGATACAAAGCCAGTCCCTCAGAAATCATTATTCTACAGTTCTGTGGGCTGGAGAAGTCTCTGTGCTTGTACCTGCTGCTTAAGCTGGCCAAGCATGTTTACTGGGGACGACTAGTGCGGAGGTTCCGGGCTTGCTTTAAGATCCGCAGGTGAACTCGATCTCGAGCCACTTTGGGAGTTGGAGGTAACTGAGGCTGCCGGGCTCGCTGCCACAGCCGTCGGGGGAGGGGGAGGAGGAGTTGACGACGAGGAAGTAGGCTGCACTGTTTTGGTGGCCGTTGGTGGGGAAGTGTTCTCTCCCCCTTCTCCTCCTACCACTGGTGAAACAACAGTAGATGGACTCGTCGTAGCTGAGGCTGGGGCTCTGTTCAGGGCCGGGCTCGAACCCATTGTTGACACGGTAGTTCCACTGGAAGTCGCGGGTGGCGCCCCGGTGCCTGTAGCTGCGGTTGCTGCGGCTGCGGTTGCTGCTGCCATGCGGGCTGCGACCGCACTGCTGTTGCCGGAATCTCTAGCCGCCTGGATCTCGCGGACGGCATGAGGCTGGTTACACACATGGTGGTGGTTCTCCCAGTCCTTGTGTTGACAGAATGAGCCGCAGTAGCGTGCAACGTTGCACCCACTGCACGTCTCGCTAGCCTTCCTTCCACAGTTCCAGCATGTCTGAAATAGGGATATTTCAGACATATTATATCCGGCATGTTACCTTAGTGCATAAAGGTTAAAGACTGTTAGCCTATATGGGTCAGATTTTCGGAAAATGTACAATTCAACTTTACCAATCTTCTCAAATAACCCCAATTTAAGACAAAAATGACGTTCAAAATACAGTCCAACAAAATCAAACAGATAGTTTGAATCAAGGCAATATCAAATATAGGCCTACCCAGATATACCTGGTATTGACCATTTTTCAGTGTAATTGAGAAGGATTTCCTAAAATTAATGTGTAGATCTGCCGATTGTACATTTTCAAGATCTGCCCCCTATAACATAGGCCTACACAAGGTCAACTCAATGTAAAGTAATAGATCTAAGTGATACAAGTAATGATAGCATTATCTCATTGCGCTATGAAAAAAACAAGTCTTTTTAGGCTACAAGTCTTTTTAGGCTTTCTTTTAATTAACTTTCAGATGAAGTGAGATTGTGACCAGTGCCTTATTGCGCTACAAGAAAATGTCTTTTTGAAAAGGATTTCTTTTAATTAACTCTTAAACAATAAAGGCCTTAGTCCACTAAGCCGAATCTCATGCGGTTCTTACGGAATGTAATGCAAAAGGGTCGAAAATCGCATGATAATCGGCTTAGTGGACTAGGGCCCTACTACATCTGAATAAAGGTTGCAGTTATCAATGAATAAAGGGCGGTCGACACTGGCTGCGGTAAGCTCTGCAGTAAGCCTTGCGATGGTTTGTGCTGGTTCTGTAGGTGGTGTGGAATGACAAGGTCCTGTCTACATGGTTCACTGGCCATGTAGGCAGGTCCTCGCCACTTCTCACAATCACAACACCATCGCAAGGCTTACCGCAGAGCTTATCGCAGCCAGTGGAGACCACCCTTAATGGTATAAAAACAAGCCACAATTCTCACCTCACTAGCTTCCTCCTGTGCGTTGAACTGTGAGAGGACATCGTCCTGGGCCGCTCTCCGGGTAGTGGCTATCTCTCGCTCCATCTTGGTTCTCTCCACTGCTATCATCTCATTAGCCTTGGCTTCAGCTGCAGCTACAGCCTTCTGGAGTTCAGCCACTGCCTGTCTCTTTACTTCATTCACGGCCTCCTCTGGAACACATAAGAGACATAAACATTAGGCCTATTGATTGATTGAGTGATTGATTGATTGATTGATTGATTGAGTGAGTGAGTGAGTGAGTGAGTGAGTGAGTGAGTGAGTGAATGAGTGAGTTTAGTTGCTTTACGCCCTTATCAACACATTTAATATGGTTATATCAAGGGCGAGAGAGCTGAGAGGGAGTGAGTGAGATTGGTTGCTTTAAGCCCTTATCAACACATTTATTATGGTTATATCAAGGGCGGGAGAGCTGAGAGGGAGTGAGTGAGATTGGTTGCTGTACGCCCTTATCAACACATTTATTATGGTTATATCAAGGGCGGGAGAGCTGAGAGGGAGGCAGTTTATGATCATACCCAGGAAATAGAGATAGAGAGGAAAGGAGAGAGACAAGAGACAGAGACAGAGGAAATAGAGATAGAGAGGAAAGGAGAGAGACAAGAGACAGAGACAGAGACAGAAAGGCACTTCATGGTCATGATTGATTGAGTGATGGGGTTCTTTATTGGTATAAGACAAAGGGAAAACACTTCTGTTTCTAGGTCTGCTACAATGTAAGCCCTCGATATCTAATAATTTAAATAAAATTATTAAAGCAAGTTAAGTAAGACTAAGTTACTCCTATGAGCACGATTTTGAAAGACTGTTATTATATGTAGAAAGAACATAACCTATCTCAGAATGACATTGTTTAATAGACAATTCAATGAAAAACAGGTCTTTCTTTCAGGAACTGAAAAAATGTCAATTTTATAACAATAGTTATTTTAAACAAGGGAAATGTGCTTTTTGACAATTCCTGGTCCAGCTTTTATTTTAAAAATGCTAAACAAAATCAGGCATGTTCAAAAAAGAATTATGTCGGGGTCGGGTGTGTGTGTGTGTGGGGGGGGGGGGGGGGGTAAGTTTCTAGGTCGGGGGATTGGGGGTAAGTCGGAATCACACCCTTTTTTCGGGGGGGGGGGGGGGGCGGGGGCTTACAAGCGTTTTCCCAACCCAAAAGCCCCACCACCGCCCACATGATAGGCAACCTCACTACTAACTAAGTTCTAACCAAGGGGTCCTTGAACCTGTGAGAGGTGGGGTGGCGTGGGACGGGAGCAGGCGTGTACACGCCGTGTAACATAAGAATCAACACTGGGGACATGTAGCGATGGGAAAAACCATCAAGGCGCGCGTGTGCTCCAAATTCAAGGCAATGCTTACGTCCACTTGGATGATCTAACACCTGCATCTACCCGCCAACAACTCATATGGGTCAGATTTTCAGAAAATGTACAATTGGCAGCTGTACACATTTAGTAAATTCTGCTAAATTAGGCTGCAATTTGGCCAATACTGGGTAAATTCGAGTATATCTGGCATTGCATTGATTCTGGCAATCTGTTTGGTTAGGTTGAACTGAATTTTGAACTTTATTTTCGTCTGAAATTTGGGTTATTTGAGAGGATTGGTGAAGGTGAATTGTACATTTTCTGAAAATCTGACCCATATACCCCCCGCCCCCCTTCAATAGGCCTCCTGCATAGGGCCGGCCTTCCTCCCAACAACCCAGTAAACACCTCTCAGTCTAGGCCCAAATATGAGTGAGGCCCTTTAAACAGAGGGAAGCCTCTCGCCTCAAACCGCAAACCAGTCTAGGCCTAAAGTTGAGAGAGTCCCTTCAAACGAAGGGGAGGCCTCTCGCCTCAAACCGCAAAGTGCCATTATAATTCCATTAAGACCGTTAATGTCATTATGTTCCCATTAAAACGCCGAGTTCTAGACCAGGAAACCGATTAGGGAAGTAGGCTGACATACCATTTTTATCTGATCTGAGGGTTTGGACCTAGAGTGAAAGTGACATAATTCCACTATAAGACTGCAAAATGTCATTATAATCCCAGCCTAGTCCTAGGCCAGGAAACCGACTAGCGAAGTAGGCGTCCAATCACTGACATACCATTCATACCTGATCTGAGGTTTTTTAGGCCTAGACTGCTCTCTAATATCTTCTCTCAAGGATATACAGTGGATAGTTGTCAAGATATGAGGGATTGTTTTTAGAGGGATTCAACCAACCAATTTCAAACGTCTGAACTGGTCATGTCTAGCTAGCACCTTCCTGTGTCACTGTGTCCCTCCCTCCCTGGACCTCTTCGATTAGCCTGAGAAAATTGCTTCCTTGCCTGTGGTAATTATTTATGAACTGTTTGAGTTGAGACTTTTCATCCTTTTTAAAACAGGCTCCGTCTACCACACAGGAGCAATGGATTGGGTTTAGTTTGCTCTGGATGGAAAAGGGGGGAGGGATTGCTGGGGGTGTGCTCTGCGGGGGGTATAACAGTATGTAAACCAGCCGCTAGGAGGGGTGGGTGTGTTTTGTCGGTTTGTTGTATAGGATTATTGACGGGCGCTTGTACCCAGCACTAGAGCAGGTGCGAGGGGCCAGGACAGTCCCAGGCGGTTCACACAAAACTCAATAACTCGCTCCACCGACACTAAATTCTACTCCAGCATGGGCACAGGAAGGCAAGGCTGTGCATTTCCTTCATTGAAGAAGTTCAGGTCCCTAGTTGTTGTTGCTTCTGGCCGCATGTGTGCTTGGCAGTCCCATTTTCCCAACATTAGCATTATAGATATTATATATAGTGAATGATTTCAACGTCTTTGGTTCTTATATAATGGCCAACGTTGGGTCAGGACTGTACTGCATCATATCAGGGTGAAATCGCCAGAAAATGTATAATTGGCCTTCACCAATCCGTCTCAAATAATTTAATTTAAGAAGAAAATTAGGTTAAAAATACAGTTCAACATAACCAAACAGATTTATTGAATGAATACAATACAGAATACATTCAGAAATATCTAGCATTTATCATTTTTCACTCTAATTTAGCAGAATTTGTTAGATGTGTAGAAAACTGTAGATTGTGCATTTTCAGAATATCTGACCCATGTAGGTGTAATAGTGCGTGTGGAGTGAGAACTCTGACACTGGTGGGAGGAAGAAAGTTGTTGGCGTCTCAAAAGAACATTTCCATATACTACTTCGTTGGGCAAAAGTGGGCGAAGGTAGTCCAGTGAGTTCAGAGGACCGCTCCTCGCAGGTTAGCGAAGAAGAGTTATCTATTAGTAATATTTTAAACGTACGCGTCCCTGTCCTCTTTAGTAAAATATGAATCCACAAAAAAGCCCATCTCTGCATATCACAACATGGAACATGCTACCCCAACAACCACCCTGTATTTATCTACTTGGTTTCACTCTGAGAAAAAGAGTCGTATGAATCTGTAAGTTTCTCAGCCAGGTTTTCCGCCCGTAGAAGTAGACTATTTCCTATACACTCTAGGCCCAAACCCTCAGATCAGATAAGAATGGTATGTCAGTGATTGGATGCCAACTTCGCTAATCAGTTTCCTGGCCTAGGACTAGCAGTTCTAGTGAGATTATAATGACATTTTGCTGTCTTAACGGAATTATAATGGCACTTGGCGGTTTGAGGCGAGGAGAGAGAGGCTTTCCCTCCGTTTGAAGGGACTCGCTCAACTTTGGGCCTAGCCTGTACACGTCCCCAACATTGAGGCCCCGCCCGGAACCTTCACACTGCTCCCCTCAACCTACCAGTTCCACCTCTAGCATTGGCAGCATCCGGAGGATTCACCAAATGTCTTTTCCTATAACTTAGGCCTACATTGCGCGCGGTGTTGAGAAAGATTTTGAGTTTTGCAAGCAAGCAAGCAAGTACCCAGGAGGGGGAAGCTTTTGTTAGGAGGGACTGAAGGTTGTACTGGTGGGAAAATGATGGAGGAAAGACTGCTGGTCGGAATTGCAGGCTGTTTGTTAGTGGTATTGTGATCGAATAGATGAGAAGTTGGTGGGAGCGTCGCAGCTGGTACTGGAGTTCTCCCTGTATGCTTTATACCGGTTTCGTCAGCTGCGCGCGCATCGATCCGACACCGGAGAAAAGTGTCAACAGGCTTAGCAACCAACATACGGGCCACCCACTGTGTCTACTGCCATCTGGGGGAGAGGTCCGAAAGCAAACGTGAGCGTCTTGAGGTTTAGGGCGAGGTTAAGATAGTCCCGGGGAGCAATTCTGTCAATTGTGCGCATGTCTAAACTGCAGAGTGGCGCATGCGCTTCTCTTACCAACAGAAAAACACACAAAAAGTCGGAGATAGTTGGGCATAGACATCAGCACAAATTTGTGGAATATTAAAGCTTGATATTCAGTGATAGATATAGCCATGAGGGATTTGTATTGGAACAACTCAATAAGGAAAGGGAGTGTGTCTGGGGCGTAGGGGGGGGGGGGGGGGATTTTATTGTTATTTTGGCGGGGATCTGAGAGTGCTTGAACCTATAGCATCAAGATGTTCCAAATAGAATGGCGTCATTGCTAATGTGAAGGCTCTAGTCCACTAACCCGATTCTCATGCGATTTTGCGCCGCAGAGGACCCTAGCTTTTCCACTAAATTCCATGAGAATCGCATGAGAATTGGCTTAGTGGACAAGGGCCTTATCATCACCCAAAACCCAGAATGATGCATATTTCAAACTAACCTGCTCTTCTTTTGACCTCGCTGACCCTATCCTCTGTTTGACGTAACGTCGTGGCCATCATTTCTGACGTCCTCTTCTTCATGTCATTGTCCATGCCCTCAGCCTGACGTCGCATCCACAGGGCTAGTTCCTCCCGATCCCGTTGTGAGCGCTCCTGTAGCACAGAGAGGGCGCGTTTAGTCTTATCCACCATACCCACAATACAATGCAGCATCTGGAAGCAGTCACAGAACAACATGGAAATCAATTATTGCTTTATCAAAGCTTCGGTTATGCGCGGGAAAACCTTTCTGGAAGGAACCGAAAGATGTTAAGTGTTGAGAAGAAGAGAAAACGGAAGACTGTAGATATTTTATTAATGGAATGGCTTACTCAGCCTAAACCTATTGATTTGAACGCTGTTTTAGTATCCCTTTCGTTTTGGCACTGGGCAAATAGGTTTCAAACAATTTGAGAAAGGCGTAGGCTATTATTACTTCGCTCAATAAAGAGGGAAAACATTGAAATGCGTATGGAATATGGTAAAATAGGACAAGTAGGTCTATTAAAAAAATCCTTACCGTTTCTACATGTTTCCAATCGTCGTCAATACGATCGAGGGGCTCGTACTGCTCTGAGCGGTGGTAATCTACAAAGAAAGAGTTAATGGCCATTAATTTTATTCAGTTATTAACCAGATAATGTATCATAAATGTGATGTGTTTTAGGAAAATGAGTCACAAGTCGCAAAACTGATATTTTCCAAAGTAATACATTCCCAACAATCCTTGGTTGGAATATTTTCATTTTTGGCGTTTTTCGAGCTGCTAGTAGTATGAATACATGTACCGAATTTCAAGACAGTGTATACAATATATCTAAGCATGTCTAAGGTCATCCTATAGAGTTTATTTAGCTAATTTACTAGTAATTGTCCACTCAAAGATATTGCAAACTCGAATTCACTAAGTACTAATTCTTACCAGCCAATTTTACATAGCCTACATAAATCTATAGGTCTGGTCCATACTAAATATAGCTCTGGCCTTTTTCAAACAAAATGCAGGGCTCGAGTTGCTACTACAACTTTACCCGATGTATTTTCTTTCTAAGAATTTTCGGGAGAGAAAAAACACACTTTTTCTTTGGTGACCCGGCGATAAACGTAGGAGCTTATCTCCAAGGAAACCTGTCAGAGTTGCACAGCGATAAATGGCCTTGACGCACTACAGGGTCGACACATGCGAACCTGGCGACCGCCGCCACCTTAAGGGTCAGATTTTCAAAAAATGTACAATTCACCTTCACCAATCCTCTCAAATAATCCAAATTTCAGACGAAAATAAAGTTAGAAATACAGTTCAACCTAACCAAACAGATTGCTAGAATCAATGCAATGCTGAATATACTCGAATTTACCTAGTATTGACCAAATTGCAGCCTAATTTAGCAGAATTTACTAAATGTGTACAGCTGCCAATTGTACATTTTCCGAAAATCTGACCCTTAACGAACCAGTGACGCATTGTAGTGTTGGGAAAGTGTAATACAAAACCAACACACAACACTGTACACTGTACACAGCAGCAAATTTTCATCAACCATCGACCACTTGTACATGTTTGCTTCTCTCATTTCCAGACGGGCGATTATAACGTGTGGGAAAGGAAGGAGCTGGTTGAATGAAGGGGGGAGGAGGAGGAGGAGGAATGACGATTCGAAGATGGCGAGGGAGTAGTTACTAGTATAGGGTCAGATTTTCGGAAAATGTACAATTCAACTTTGCCAACCTTCTCAAATAACCCAAAATTCAGACTAAAACAGAGTTCAAAATACAGTTTAATCTAACCAAGCAGATTGCTAGAATCAATGCAATGCCAAATATACACGAATTTACCTATAGTATTGTTCAAATTGCAGCTTAATTTAGCAGAATTTACTAAATGTGTACAGCTGCCAATTGTACATCTTCTGAAAATATGACCCAGGAGGAGGAAAGAGAACTTGGAAGCTTAAGGATTTCACGTTGGTGGAGTGTGTGTGTGTGTGAGGGGGGGGGGGGGGGGGGGCTTAGTGACTGGTTTTATCCGCCGCCGCTAGGGCTAGGATTGATTATCTCTAGGGCCTCATCCCCCTGGAGGGTTTGCACCTGTCCCACCCTGGAGGATGGAGGACAGACAAGCCGTAGCACCTGTGTCTCTTACTCCGCCAGGTGACGTGCCTAAATGTAACTAATACCGCCAGGTGGCTGCCGAGACTTTGTCATAACCAATGTCTGTCTTCTTTCAACAGTCGCCATCTTTTTGTTCGTCTCTGGAGACTAGCAGAGATAGATAGCATACATAGAGCTGCACACAAGACTTATCGCCGCTCTAGACTTAAGCTATTAAGATCCAACTCAACTATATCTAGACAGACTCCACAGATATATCTCCCCCATCCCCCTTTCTTGGGAAACTGGGATACTGCCTACTTGAGCCTCTTGATATATTGGGAAATATCTGACTGCGTTAAAATATCGCCGATGCTTAGGTAGATTTTGTTTTTTGGGAAGTTTTGTTTGACAGAATAAAGAGACCAATGGCTTCCAGTCTAGGCCCAACGTTGAGAGTCCCTTCAAACGAAGGGAAAGCCTCTCGCCTCAAATCGCCAAGGGCCATTATGATACCATTAAGACCGCAAAATGTCATTATGTTCCCATTAAAACGCCGAGTCCTAGGCCAGGAAACCATTGGCGAAGTAGGCGGACATACCATTCTTATCTGATCTGAGGGTTTGGGCCTAGATTGGCTTCCTGGCCCGTGCGTTACAGAGCTCGTACTTGCGCATGCGCTGAAACTCTTTTTTTTTGTATTTCATTTTAATTTCTTCCACAAGAAGTGTTAGGTTTCCAGCATGCAATTTCCATGTGGATTCAAGTTATATTGCAGAAAAATGATTCTGTAATATAATCGCTGTTTGCAAAGGCTTGGCATGTCAGATTCCCGATATGATAGGCAAACAAGTGGCCAGCAGAATAAAATAATGTGGACAAAGTAAACACTTAATCTTCCTTGTCGTCGCACTAAGAAGGATAATATCTTTCTCATTGATTAGGGGCTTATGCGATGCTTTAACAAGATATTGTGCAAAAACTCGATATATTCAGAGTATATACAAACAGGTGGCTATCGATTTTGGGTGATGGTTGTTGACAAGACGCTAGAGAGATACAACAGATGTTGAACCGTGACTGGCGGATTTAAACATATATCTGATTGCTAAGAGAATCAATGACGTCGCTTGTTACCGGTAGCAAAGGTGTGTAACCATCTAATATTCCCATGGGTCAGAATCATATATGGGTCAGATTTTCAGAAAATGGACAATCTACAGTTCAATACATCTATCAAATTCTGCTAAATTAGAGTGAAAATTGTTAAATACTAGGTATATCTGAGTATATTATGTATTGTATTCATCCAATAAATCTCTCTGGTTATGTTAAACTGTATCTTGAACCTGATTTCATCTTAAATTTGGGTTATTTGAGAGAATTGTTGAAGGCGAATTGTACATTCTCTGGCGATTTAACCCATATACTTTACCCTATAGACTAGTATACTAAAAGGGCACGACAGGAACAAAGAAGCCAAAGAAGAACTGGCCTATTTATCAATCAATATTAAAAGGATTGCCTAAATAATGGCGGGGAGTTCTATTTGGTATGTGATAATATCTTTAGGGTTTATTTCTTAAAGATGTTCGTATGTTTGAAACGTATCACCGATTGTGAAATATCTACGAAATAAAATTTTGTTTAAAAAAAAAGAAGAGAATTATTGTGCTTACTGTAGCCACCGCCGCCACTGTATTGGCGCTCCCGGTCCATCCGTTCCCTTTCCACTCGTTCTCGTTCAAATCTCTCGCGCTCTCGCAGTTCCCGAGACATGCTAATATCCTCTAATCTGATTGGTCCACCCGCTTGTAAGTTATACGGTCCACTCGGACTTACTCTGCTACTCGTACTGCTTCCTGGGCTCATCGCTTGGTGGCGTTTTGCAGGGTGGAGGTTATCCATGTGTGAATCGATTCCATTTTCTTTCGATCTGGAAAGACAAACGTAACATATTTTCTTATAGTAAAACGCTAGGGAGAATTTAAAGACTGGTAGAATCCACTTTACTTATTGCGAATAATACGTTAAAACTTCTTCAAGTTAACCTGTTAAATGTGTCAATTAAAGAACTGCTAAATTCCACTAAATTAATTCAACTGCAACAAAAAGATTTTTTTTAAATAGATTTTTATTGCATACAATTTCGTGGACAAGTCCCGATATTCTCATGCGATACAAATAAATATTCCAAAAAGTATCAATATTGCTGTACAGAAACTATATGTTTCGCATCGTAATCTTAGTAAGTAAGTTTTTAACATTAATACGCCCAAATATTATATTGCTATTGTGTACCATTACATCAAACAATGACTTTGAAGATGAGGAGAAACATGAAGGAATGTATCTAGTGCTGAACTCACCGACTGTCTGGGGATCTTCTCTTGCCATTTTCATTGATATCAGATGAAGAAACCATGTCGTGGGAATCGACGGGTGAGTGTGAGGGGTCGAATAGGATATGTTCATTGTGGGCTAAATAATGCTGTGGGGACTGTTTGGCCAGTCGTGCACAGTGCAACAACTCCCTTTGTAGTAATGGCAAATTAGCCTGAAATACATAGAATTTATTATATTACATGAGGGTCGAAAATACATGGAATTTATTATATTACACGAGGGTGGAAAATACATGGAATTTATTATATTACACGAGGGTGGAAAATACATAGAATTTATCATATTACACGAGGGTGGAAAATACATAGTATTTATTATATTACACGAGGGTGGAAAATACATAGAATTTATCATATTACACGAGGGTGGAAAATACATAGAATTTATCATATTACACGAGGGTGGAAAATACATAGAATTTATCATATTACACGAGGGTGGAAAATACATAGAATTTATCATATTACATGAGGGTCGAAAATACATAGAATTTACTATATATAACATGAGGGTCGAAAACACATAGAATTTATCATATCACATGAGGGTCGAAAATAAATGAAATTTACTATATATATTACATGAGGGTCGAACATACATGGAATTTACTATATATATTACATGAGGGTCGAACATACATGGAATTTACTATATATATTACATGAGGGTCGAACATACATGGAATTTACTATATATATTACATGAGGGTCGAACATACATGGCATTTACTATATATATTACATGAGGGTCGAACATACATGGAATTTTATTATATTACACGAGGGTAAAAAATACATAGAATTTATTATAATATATTACACGAGGGTCGAATATTGACTGCAAAGTAACATCTAAGGCAAATATAGCAAAAGCATAAACTAGCCTCTATTCATATGTTATGCAAATATGGAGACACTAATGTGTAAGTAAACGATAGGGCCTATGTTATCAAAATAGGAAGGATTACACCTTAGCAAGAGGATAAGGGGCCACTCGAACAAGTGGGGCGGTACGTGTATAACTATATCGATGTTAAATGAAACGATATAGACTACAGATAAACTTTATTTACCTTTAAAAATGGTATCACAAATGGTCTAAGAGGGAAGTTTGTAGCTTCTTGTAACTTTCCGTGAAATTCTTCAATTGACAGGTGATTGTTCTGTGTGGATAAAGAAAACAATGATTAGAATCTCTTCACTGTAAATAACTTGGCGTTATAATACCATTCTAAATTAATTAAGGACTTTATTATTGAAGAAATAATAACTCTTCTTTACTCAAACACATCAATCACATAATATTATCATATATCGAGAAAGCTAGTCCATAGTCTAATCCATAGGCCTAGTTAAATCTGCTGTTAAATTAAGTAAGGCATTTTTGTTATATATTGTGATGACGAATGAGATCACAATATGTGAGAATCCAATCAATAAAACTATTTTGTTTAAACAAAAAAAGGTGTATCGAGGTAAGGGTTATCGCTTGTATATCGATGGTTCCCGGTAGTTGGTTATAGTTGATGTGATAGGTAGGAAATAACCTCTTTATCGATATTTATTTTAAAAAGGGAAAAAAACCCAAATTATTTAAAATCCAAATTAATTGTTAAATTAAGTAAGGAATTTTTGTTATAATATGACGAGAATCCAATCAAAAAAACTATTTTTTTAAACCAAAAAAAACGAAAAAATACCCATGAGATAAATGTTTCACGTACAACAAGTCCAAGCACCAGGCTGCGGACGCGTTCGCCTATTTCTGGTGAGATGTCTGAGCCGAACTGCTGTAACGTTGTGAGGAATCTCTTTAGCTTGGAGAGTTGTCGGGCTCCACAGGCAGGGGGCAGCTGTTGACTGGATGTGGAATGACCCATAGATGGCGGTGAGGGCGTCCGACCACTGAGGGTACTGTGTGGCGAGTGGGCCCCATTCAGAGCTGAGGAGGAAAAGACAGAAAATGTACAATTGGCCTTCACCAATCCACTCAAATAACCCTAATTTGAGACGAAAATCAGGTTCAAAATACAGTTCAACATAACCAGACAGATTTATTGAATGAATACAATACAGAATATACTCAGATATACCTAGTATTTATCATTTTTCACTCTAATTTAGCAGAATTTGATAGATGTGTAGAATTGTAGATTGTGCATTTTCTGAAAATCTGACCCTTATTACAACACCACATGTGCCTCCAGAGTGGACCACACAGTTAAGGGTCTTGTCCACTAAGCCGATTCTCATGCGATTCTCACATAATTTAGTTCCGACGAGTCCTCTGCGGAGGCGCAAAATCGCATCAGAATCGGCTTAGTGGACTAGGGCCTTTAGGGTCAGAACTGTATGTCCATATATGTACCGTTTTATTATTATCACTATAATAGTTGTTATATCAATAAGACAATCTGATGAATATAGTGATGATGATCGATATGACAACTACAAGAAATAATGTTATCGTGCGATGAATTCCCTAAGTTATTGAATGATTTATACATGTTTTCGGCGATTAAGTCTCTATAATATTAAATTCATCACACATTTCAACAACGAAACGTATAATGACAATAAACTATAATATCTAATATTGGTAATGACTCTGATATTTGTATAACGACTTCGCTAAGATAAACCCCCTACAATACTGGTCACACTGGCCAGTGGGAACAATATTTATAAATCATATTACAAAAAAAATATTAAAAATAAAGAATAAAAATATTAGAATAATCAAAATCAAAGGGGTGCTTGGAACAGCTGTGAGCTTCGCAGAGACCATTCCTATTTCCATGATTCATTCTAATTTAATTTAACACTTACTGTAAATGTGACTTGGAAATAAAGATCTGTTATTATTATTATCATATCCAGCCACCGTGAGAAGGACAATTAAATACATTATATATATATAAAATAACTTTATTTCCACTTTGTAAAGGTGTTGGTTACAGAGGGAAATCTTGGCGTAAAATACAACTTCTATATAGCATATAGATCTACCAGAGGTGCCATTTGAATAAATAAAAACTACAACAATCTTAACACAATATCATAGTAACAACTTAGCGGCTAAGATACAATGACAAATTCGTATTAACTCCCGGGTTACAAGAATAGAATATTCGTTTGTTTTAGCATGGACAACTCTATGATGTGAACAAACCAAAAATTGTCACAAATTTACCATGTACCTCTCTGGTGGTGATACCTGTCGTTGTTACCATATACACACACACTGCCCAAGTCCTTAAGCGAGCGATACATCCTCTTCATCATTAACATGACCGCACTCACACACACACAAAGAGAGAAAAGAGCTGAGTGTCGGGGCGGGTAGTATTATATCAAGCCCTGAGTGCACCGCCTGTGAAGTTTCCCCTCCCACGGGCATAACTCACATCAGTAAACGGAGCAGGAGCAGCAGGAGGAGTCTCAAGACGGCCACAGGGGCAGTGGTTAGTAGGTTGAAATAGCCAGAAAATGTACAATTCACCTTCACCAATCTTCTCAAAAAAGACAAATTTTAGACAGAACTGATGTTCAAAACTCAGTTCAACATAACCAAACATCTATTGGAATCAAGTCAATACCAAATATACTCAGATATACCAAGTATTGACCATTTTTTTGTGTAATTTAACCGAATTTACTAAATATGTAGATTGGCTGATTGTGCATGTACTGAAGATCTGACCCAGTAGGTAGATTGGGCAGCAGTAGCAGCAGCAGTACGCTCTCCCAGATGAGGCCTGGCGGGCGCGGATATAATCTATTTTACCTGGGACCTCAGCTTCTGGCTATCAGCTCTCACGCCCGCCATGCCAGGTGCTACCGAGTACATGTGACTCGATACAACTCCTGATATGAGAGCATGTTACAACAAGTCTAGACTCCGTTTGAGTCCTGTAGGCAGTAAACATCCAAGCCCGCATCAAACCGGTCAACGGTTAATCCTATGGGGTACCGCTCCCTACAGGACTCACAGAGTATACAGTCTAGGCCTAAAGTTGAGAGAGTCCCTTCAAACGAAGGGAAAGCCTCTCGCCTCAAACCGAAAAATGCCATTATAATTCCATTAAGACCGTAAAATGTCATTATATTCCCAAGGCGAGAAAACCGATTAGCGAAGTAGGCTGAGGTACCATTCTTATCTGATCCGAGGGTTTGGACCTAGAGTGCAAACCTCTCAGATCAGATAAGAATGGTATGTCAGTGATTGGACGCCTACTGCGCTAATGGGTTTCCTGGTCAAGGAGTAGGCGTCCTAATGAGATTATAATTATGATATTTTGTGGTCCTAATGGGATTATAATGTCATTTTCTAGTTTGCAGCGAGAGGCTTTCCCTCAGTTTGAAGGGACTCTCTCAGCTTTGAGCCAAGACTTGACAAGGGGATAGGAGTAGATATCTGACCTTGTCCATGCCCACATACAGTATTTACATGCATGTAAACATGTATTTCTACATGCATATCTCCATGCTTGAGTCACCAATTCATTCTGCAGCACGCTGCATTCATAACCAGTCCTGTCCAGAAAGCCCTAATGCCCCCCTAAGTTTTAGGGGTCAGGTGTTTCCCATTAACATTTTTAGCCTTAGTCTTGGCCTTGTGGTTAAGCTTATCGCTGTATGCGGTGAACTGCAACGCTCGAGGAATGTAGCTTTCTGGACAGGACTAACTAAATTGCTGCACCCAAATATAGGATCAGATAAGAACGGTATATCAGGGACTGGACGACTACTGCGCTAATGGGCTTTCCTGGCCCTGGAGTAGGCGTCCTAATGAGATTATAATAATGATATTTTGTAGTCCTAATGGGATTATAATGTCATTTTGTAGTAGGCATCGTAATGGAATTAAAACATCGTGGCAAGGCTTTTCCTCAGTTTGGAGGGACTCTATCAACTCTGAGCCTAGAGATGGTGCCTAGATTATCTCACGCGTAATATTAGTACTGAGTTCTGGAATACACAATCATCTCCATTCCCGCCTGCTCTCTACATGCCGATGAGATTGCTATATAAATCAAGAATACCATGGTAACATGCATCATGTAAGTGCATGATAAAATATACATGTGATTAATAAATAACAACTAATACAATAAGGACAAGGGTTTATTCCATTCCTTGAATACCAACCAGGTATACCAAGATCCCCCCCCCCCCCCGACCCAACTTAAATATACATGGCCAAATGAATCATTTAGTTGTTCGTTGCGCAAGAATAGGCAACAAGTTCCTTGCAGGTGGGCCCAACCCATATTTGATATGGCGTTCCACACACCTGTGACGCACCTTTATCTACCTTGGTGTGGGGGCTTTACCGTAGAGTTATGCATAACTATTAGGTGGGTCAGATTGTCAGAAAGTGTACAATTGGCAGCTGTACACATTTAGTAAATTCTGCTAAATTAGGCTGCAATTTGGCTAATACTAGGTAAATTCGAGTATGTTTGGCATTAAATTAATTCTATCAATCTGTTGGGTTGGGTTGAACTGTATTTTGAACTTTATTTTCGTCTTAAATTTGGGTTATTTGGGAGGATTGGTGAAGTTGAATTGTACATTTTCTGGAGACTTCACCCAGGTGGGTCTGCTCGTGCCTCGTATGCCTCTATGGACGTTCTGCAGCAGATATACGGTATTTGAAACATATCTTATCAGCCACCTGTTCACACGGTGCATGGAAGGACAGGCCACATTCCACATGTGGAGTAACAAAACAAGCAAACGCCATAATGCAGCAGCCCAACAGTGTTTTTATACATAGATATGATGAAATGCCGTGTCCTTATAGGTAAAAAAAACCTCTTCAATAGGGGAGTTGCATGTCTCACTGCGCATGTCTGCCACAGTGCATCATGGGATAGATTTTGATGTAATCTGACATACGAATATTTGGGAACAGTTTTATCGAAAATTGCAAGGTTTTTTTTTCCCAATATCCCAGCTTTTATAAATGATAAATGAAAACCAAATGCATGATGGGAAAGATGAGGACTTGTGTTATGAAAACATGTATATAGCAAATGGATTGTACACATTAGACCATTGATAAATATCACATGTTGAACATGGCATGTTTTCTGTATATTTTAGACTGGACCAACTACCATTGGTCCCATGATTCCATGCGAATCAAGATTCAAAATGGCGGCTATGGCAAGTCCCCTATTGATCGCTTGGGAACCCTGGCCACGTGTTCGTGATCAAATAAAGCCAGCAGCTAGAAAATAAGTAAATCAATTTGAGCCGCACCTGGTGAAACAATTGTACGGGATTCCGTTTTAAAAATGAGTGAAAATCCCATCGAAACACCTGCTCAAGCACGTGTCGTATTTAAAGCATCTTGTCAATAACAAACACGCCATGCTGCCTTATCTTCCAGCTTTATATTGGTACAGTTTGCTCCTGGTGTGAAACACCTTAATTTAAAAAACTGGTAGACTATGTAGACTTGTATACAAGCTAATAACCAAGTAAAGTTAAGCTGAATATTATACTAAAACTGCATTACTAAAGGGCCTAGTCCACCAAGCCGATTCTCATGCGATTTTGCGCCGCAGAGGACTCTTTTGCACTAGATTATGTGAGAATCGCATGACAATCGGCTTAGTGGACAAGGCCCTTGAGACAGGAATTTTAACTAATATGTGTATAGCCTTATAGGCAGCTATACAGATGGCCGGCATATGGTAACCCAGTCGGCGTGCACTGGGTGGGAGGTGAAATGATGATCTATGTAGTGCATATGAATAATTTGAACAGCGGTCATAAGGACTCAGTTAATAACGAAAAGGCTAGGTTAGGCCTCAAAAAGTAATAGGTGTGTTTCCGATTTATCCAGCTGAAAACTAGGTTGGGGGAGGGAGGGGCGGGGGGGTGTTAATTTCTTTTGAGCGAACCACCTTCCAGGGACTGAAAAAAATCTATTTTCTGTCTTGTTTCATAACAGTTGTTGTTTTGAACATAAAACATATACATGTTACGATTTTTCAGGTTAGGAAGACTTGATTTCCTGCTTTAATTAGGTTTTTTGCCAAAAAATCATTTTTCTTTAAATTAGGAAAGGTCAAAAAACCTTTAGGTGTTGTAAGTTTTTCCAGGTAGTGGTGGTGGGGGAGGGGGGGGGGGGGGTAAATAGGAAACACACCTATTTTTTTTTTTTTGGGGGGGGGGGGGGGGGCTTTTATCTGGGCGCCTGTCCACTCTAGGCCCAAACCCTCAGATCAGATAAGAATAGTATTTCAGCCCACTTTGCTAATCGGCCTAGGCATTTTAATGGGAATATAATGACATTTTGCGGTCTTAATGGAATTATAATGGCACTTTGCGGTTTGAGGGGCGAGGCTTTCCCTTCGTTTGGAGGGACTCTCTCAACTTTGGGCCTAGACTGTCCTGGAGTGTATGTGTGCATACAACGCACCCAAGCCATTATTACATGCTGTTGTTGACAATGTTTTTCGCAATGATTTGCACAATGAATTTCCTCCGGTACACTCTATTCGAGATCTACTTGGAGCGGCTTGCCGTAGGGTTACCATTGGGTCGCTTTGATGTTTACCCTAAGTAGGTCTCAAACAGAGTGTACCTGAGACTGACAATAAAACAATTGCGTTGATTTCCTCAATATTATTACTTCAAACATCTGATGGTGGCAGGCCACGTGGTCTCATAGACTGACATATATGGGTGAAGTCGCCAAAAAATGTACAATTCAGCTTCACCAATCCTCTCAAGTAACCCAAATTCCAGACGAAAATAACGTTCAAAACACAGTTCAACCTAACCTAACAGATTGCTAGAACCAAAGAAATGCCGAATATACTCGAATTTACCTAGTATTGACCGAATTGCAGCCTAATTTAGCAGAATTTACTAAATGTGTACAGCTGCCAATTGTACATTTTCGGAAGATCTGACCCATATATAGAGTTCTAGGCAATACTTATATATATACTTAGTACTTATATATATATTTATACCCACATCAGCCCTAGACATGTGGCTGGTGGTTTAGACGCGATGTCAATGAGTGTGACGAGGTTCAATAAGTTATATCTCATAATGGTGGGTGGCCTGCTAACTGGATATGTTATCTTATGGCATATCATCACCTTGTGTGTGTGTGAGGACCTGGCATGAGTCAGATAACCTGATCCCCTATTTGTTAAAACATTTAAAACAAATGAATCATTATCATTACTCGCAGAGTGTCATATCGAGCATCTTACATTTAATATGTACCTTGAAGCAACATGATAGAAGTTAAATCCTAGAGTACTGATCGTAAGAAATAGGCTCCGCAAGCAAACCTATCTCAATTACGTAACCGTATCCGTATCTTTTTTGTGACTTTGGTCGTATTTTTACGTATAAAAAAACAAATTGTGAGATGAAATATGTTTACGTTTTTCCCACCATGTGTTGCTGAACCCCTTAATTCCTTTTAACGTACGTTTGTATACCAGAAATACGTTTACGTTAACGTTTACGTTAGACTTGCTGAATCTCCCTAATAAAGCATTCTGAACTGAATGTGACTTACTGGGTGTAGAGCTTGTGGTTGTCATAACCCTGCTGGTGGGGGTGACTGGGGGCATACTGGTGGAGGGAGATATAGAGCTGGGCTGCGGAGGCAGGAGTTTCACATCGGGGGAGTCGGGCATACTCTTGCTTTCACGGTAATCTGGAAAAGAGAAGATATTCCTTCATAAATACAAGATATTCCTTCATAAATACAAGATATTCCTTCATAAATACAAGATCTAACACTTTCTTTTTCTTTTTTTTTCAATAATGATGTTGATATTGGTTTAATCCCAGAGTCAATGTAGAAAAGAGGCGACGCAAGAAAACATCCACGTGGTGGACAGGCGTATATTTGGAACTCTATGTAATTGTACGGCCATATATTTGTAATAAAAAAATATAAAAAAAACACGAGCCACTTTTTCAAATCAACCTCTTGTATAGTAATGCAACTATTTACAGAGCGAATCTAAACATTTGCTCACATGTTGGTATATGAAAGTTGTTTAAACTTAATATTTAAAATTATGAAATTTTATAAATACAAGATGTAACACGAGACCCTTTTACTTTTTTAAATCAAGCTCTGGTAAAGTAATGCAACTATTTACAGAGGGTGAATCATAACGGCTCAAATATTTGTATATATGGGTCAGATTTTCAGAAAATGTACTTCACCAATCCTCTCAAATAACCCACATTTAAGACAAGAATGAGCTTCAAAATGCAGTTTAACATAACAGAACTGATAGTTTAAATCAAGGCAATACCAAATATACTCAGATATACCTGGTATTCATCATTTTTCAGCTTAATTTAGCAGAATCTACTAAATGTGTAGAGCTGCCAATTATACATTTTCTGAAAATCTGACCCATATATAAACCAAGTTATATAAATTTTATATTTAAAAAAACGTGGTCATATAAACGTTGGTTGACTCATACATAACGTACACCAATAAACACTTGACTCCCCTAGACTAGGGGCCTAGTATATGGATGAACATGATGAATGAAACACAACTATTGGAAATTATACAAGCGCCGATAATACAAAGAAATACAAAAAAAAATCGTATAATATTATGGTAAAGAAGCGTAAGGAACCATAAGGCGGTAGGTACAACGAGACCTAGCGCTTGATTCGCGAGCTCTCTTTCCCCCACCCCCAATACTGAATACACACTCACATGGCATGTAATATTAAACACACACACACACCCTATATTAAACCAAGAGAGCAAACCTGTCGAATCATTCAAGGAGTCCTCGGTACAATCACTCAAGTATGCATCCATATCGTCGCAATAAAACACTTTTTAAAAATCAAAACCATTCCAGAGGCAGAGGAGGAGGAGGAGCGTCACTGACCACACTAGGTAATAAACGAGCCAAGAATGTGAAACGCTGACTGTGGCAGTGACTCCTACGTCCCTCGACTTGTTCTAAACTTGTTACTCGTTTTCTAAAGCGGGTATAATTGACTACTGTCCCGGGAGAGACGTTGGATATAAAGACGGCCTTTCAGACCTGCTCCTTTTGTTTACCCACCAGCTTAAGATTGCGGAGAAAGCAATCATGTGCAGGGTTTTTGAAGCAAAACGCACACAACGAGCGCTAGGTCAGACTCCATTGTTGGTCATTAATGTAAACCGGACCCCTACACCACACACCCGAGTTGATTTAACCAAATGCATTATGCAAACACTGTTATTCATCAGCCAAGCCATACACACCGCTTATTTTCGATGGCTATTCGCACGGCTGGTAGTATAGAGAAACACCAGCGCCAGTAGCGGCCAAAGCATCCGAGCAAATTAGTGGTGGCGGCGCCCTTTATTTGCTGCATTAAGGTCGATGTGGGTCCGATTTTCAGAAAATGTAGTACAATCTAACTTCGCTAATCTTCTCAAATAACCCAAATTTCAGACGAAAATAAAGTTTAAATTACAGTTCAACCTATTCAAACAGATTGCTAGAATCAATGCAAATGCCGAATATACTGGAATTTTACCTATATTGGCCAAATTGCAGCCTAATTTTGCAGAATTTACTAAATGTGTACATCTGCTAATTGTACATTTTCTGAAAATCTGACCCAGTTACCTCTGATGTATATAGGATCTAAAAGGACTGATATTTTATGGGGGGAAATTTTCAGTGAGAATTACCAGTAGAAAGGTACATAAAACAAGACACGATATGTTGAACTAATTTTGCCAAATCAGCGAATTATTCGGCGGTGGGATGGGATATTTTTGGTTCCAGAATCTGATCACAGCTGTCAAAAACCAGATGAACACCATCACCTTATTTTAATACTCTACCCAAAATGAAAAAAAAAAAAAACATTTTATTTCTGGTGTTTCTTATACGAACGCTCGATATTGGTGACAACTGAAATTATCTTCAGCTCAAATCTTTGCCCCTTGGGCCAAGCCTGACGTTTCTTATTGTATAGTTGTCTACTTCTTTGGAATAGATAAGCTCCTATTGTAGGGTCTTTGGAGTAAATTATCTATTTATACCAATAGCCTAATAGCTGATCTCTGCAAACCTACAACCAAGGAAAAGCTTCTTCAGTCTAGGCCCAAAGACGATAGAGTCCCTTCAAACTGAGGGAAAGCTTCTCGCCTCAAACCGCCAAATGTCAAAAGGAATAGCTTTTATACACTCTACCCATAGTAACCGCGACCTGTGGGCAGTAAACATCAAAGCCCTCTGTGATTAACTCTATGGCACGCCGCTGCCTACAGGACGAGTATAGAGTGTACTCTTGATCTGAGCACCCACCCCACCCACCCCCTCCCCTCCCCAATAATTACATGGCAGATTATTTCTGGCGGAACTTTTTATTCCCCTGCCGTCCATTCTGAATCTGACACCTGGGTTCACCAAAACTTTCAGGAGCGCTGCAATTTAAAAGTTGAATTTCCTCCTTTTCATTGATTTCTTGATAAATAAAAGTAATTGGTGAGACACAAAACCATGAGAAGATTCTCCTCTGTGGTGAATGGTGAGGCGCACATGTCAGCCACAGACAAAATCCACTCATTTGACTGTGGGTAAGATTTTCCGAAAATGTACAATTCAACTTCGCCAATCTTCTCAATAATCCCAATTTGAGACGAAAATAAACTTCAAAATACAGTTCAACCTAACCTAAGAGATTGCTAGAATCAATGCAATGCCGAATATACTCGAATTTACTTAGTATTGACCAAATTGCAGCATTATTTAGCAGAATTTACTAAATGTATACAGCTGCCAATTGTACATTTTCTGAAGATCTGACCCATGTACTGATTCCCACAAATACGATCAACTCAACCTGATTATGCCCCGCCGGTGAATAGTACATTTGTTTTGATTAAATTCGATTATTGACTATCAAGTATTCAACCCACGAGGTGCTTGAATAATGGGGGAACCTGCAAATTTATATATATCCCGACATGAGACTTTTTGTCAAATGCTAGGCCTATATAAAAAGCCCACTTCGGTGGTTTTACACAGGAGACTTTAAGCAAAGAAATGTGGTTGTTTCCCTTTCACCCCTTACCCACATCCCATCTACTTTCCACAAAAACCGCCCCCTACCAAAACTGTGTTAAAAAAAGAAAATAAATTAAAGCTTCACAGTCTTCCTATAAAATTATAGCATGACGAATAGCTTTTAGACCTTAAGTTGTGTCTAGAACATCACAATTTCTCTTGTTCAAAATAGTTACAGATCAAAATCCATGTTGTACTGAAGGTTTCAGGCACTCGTTGGAAGAACTGATTATCTGAATTAATCAGACATCGAATATACCTTTGTAAACTCAAGATCCGCAAATAAAGAATCTATGAATTGAATTGAATTGAATTGAATTTCAGATATATACCATTGTTACAAAATAATATGTTGCCAGTTTTTATAGTCGTTGTTGTCCTCGATCAAACTATTTAAAAAAACACTCCCTACCTACTTTTCAGCTGGTTTGAGCAACGGAAACACACCTGTTTTCTCTTGGCCTAAGCTTCTGACGCCAAAGAGTGGTTTTGTACAAATGCGTCAATGGGATTTCTCCGCTCATGCGTTAGTAATACGCGCCAAAAGCGATCTGGTCAGATAGTCGAGACGCTGACTGAAACCCATCATTTACTTAAAATCCTCACATTCTTTACCCGTTCGACCATTCAAACTAGGGATAAACACGTTAAACCTACCGTCTTCTATCTTTTGTATAAAATAGTGACAATCATTGGATTGGATTTGTGCTATTGCTTATCTGGTTAAAATGGGAATAATTCATTTGTGCCTAAATAATACCAAAGGTGAAATGGGAGAGGTTCTTTAGACGATAAATGCCAACTTTTTAAAACAGGCTGGGTCAGTTTTTCTGAAAATAAACAATCTACAGTTCTACACATCCATCAAATCCAGCTAAATTAGAGTCAATTGGTCAATACTAGGTATATCTGAGTGTATTCTGTATTGTATTCATTCAATAGATCTGTCTGGTTATGTTGAACTGTATTTTGAACCTGATTTTCGTCTTAAATGTGGGTTATTTGAGAGGATTGGTGAAGGACAATTGTACATGTTCTGCAGATTGACCCGTCTATGAGTTATCCTTATGTGATTTAAGAAGGTGTGAAACGGTTTACAGGATGATGCATGATGAGCCAGGCTAAACTCTTTTACTCTGAACTTTTAATAAATAGTGCCTAGAATCAGTTAATCTTGGGAAAAGTCTCGACAGTTCAAGCCCAAACCCTCAGATCAGATAAGAATGATACGTCAGTGATTAGACGCCTACTTCGCTAATACGTTTCCTAGCCTAGGACTAGGCAGTCTAATAGGAACATGACATTGCGTGGTCTTAATGTGATTATAATGGCACTTTACAGTTTGAGGCGAGAGACGAGAGGCCTTCCCTCCGTTTGAAGGGACTCTCTCTCATCCTTGGGCCTAGACTGTAGATGAGAGATCCTCCACTAGGGAACCTCACACCCTAGGAATTTATGTGGACAGCTCCGAGCCTCCTCCTCCTGCTCGGCGGGTGATTTCATTAAAGGTCCGAGCGGACTGCTTGCTGGGAGCAGATTGCTTGTCGCAGTTGTACAATGCTCGACGAGTTGCTCGACGAGTTCATTCGTTACTGCTCAGTCCGGCTTTGTGCTCCGACCAGATAGTGTCAGGGGCGGCCGTGTGTGGCGCTGATGATAGGAGTCGGGGCAGGTGGTGGCGGGCTCGGGACACACATGAGAGGTGGGGGTGGGGGCGGGGGGGCGGGGGGGGGGGGCCTGCTATCTGGCCCAGCCATAGGGCCCAGGTCCACACTCACACACATGTATAATGGGTCAGATTTCTAGAAAATGTATAATTCAACTTCGCCAATCTTCTCAAATAACCAACATTTCATACGAAAATTAAGTTCAAAATACAGTTCAACCTAACCAAACAGATTGCTAGAATCAATGCAATGCTGAATATACTAGAATTTACCTAGTATTGACCAAATCGCAGCCTTATTTAGCATAATTGATTAAATGTGTACAGCTGCCAATGGTACATTTTCTGAAAATCTGACCCATGTATACACCTTACAGAGACAACGACCCCCCCCCCCCTCTCCCACCCCCCCCCCCCACCCCCCCATGGAACATCCATGTTACCATTTATATTTTGAGTTCTATGATTTTGTAAATGAATAGAAAGTTTCTTCACTAGTTTCGGTAATTTAAATGAAACAATATTGAAATTTAAATGAAACAATATTTGTTATTAAATGTTTTAAATGTAGCTCAGTAATCCAGGAACATACTGGAAGACCTGGAAGTCATCTTTCAGGTGAGATGTACCTTGACTTTGTGTACACTTGTAGGTGCAAATAAATGCTATATTAGATTAAATTGAATTGAATTAATGGAAGAAAAGGCTAGAAGTGTAATCATCTCATGAATGGTAAAGAACTATACACAGGTCATGACACTCTAGGCCCAAACCCTCAGATCAGATAAGGATGGTATGTCAGCCTACTTTGCTAATCGGTTTCCTGGCCCAGGACTCGGTGTTTTAATGGGAATATAATGACATTTTGAGGTCTTAATGGAATCATAATGACTCTTTGTGGTTTGAGGCGAGAGGCTTTCCCTTCGTTTGAAGGGACTCTCTCAAGTTTGGGCCTAGACTAAATACACAGGCCACGTCTGTTCATAAAGAATTGGAAACATCTTCAGGAACGCCCAGCCAGCATACGGGTCCTCAGCTTACAGGACAAGAGAATCAAATAATTTGAACATAAGAGAAGACATTCCCAACACATGACACAAAAAGAATATAATTCCTGGCTTAAAAATTACATCAGGGGCACAAGAAAAAACATAGCAGCAAATACCCAACTTCATCAGAACTCTATACATTCATCGTTTTCTCTTCGGCTTAGCACAATAAACGAGGAGGAAGGGCGGGCCATGTTGCGAAGCCCGTCTCCACCAGTATTACATCATTTGTAAGCTTATAATGTTTTATGGTGTAGCATCAATAAGGCATTCTAATCAGTGCAAGCCAGACCGTGCTGCAGAAGGTCCGATAAACCGGCGCTGCTATAATCTCAACAGTGGTGAAGGTCACAGGGCCTAAATCCCCACAGACGATGCGCGCCAGTGCATTCCACTTTGCATGGGGACTCATCTTTCAAACCCATTATTTCACTCCCATCCCCCACCCCCTCCCCCCAGTAGAACCCAGGAGGAGAGACCAGCAAGCCATTCATTAAATAGTTAAACTTTTGGAAGCTCGGTGGTTTTTAAATGCAATCATAGCGGATCATATATAAAATGATGCGAGTGGAAAATTTAAAATATGACCCCGACTGGTTGGGGACTGAATGACTATACCCAATATGATGTATTGGTATGAAGGTCTGAATGATGCTGAGCTCAACACAGGATTTACATTCAAATTACCCAGGATGGCTCATGGCAAAATTCATCAATAGGGGATTTGTAAAGCAGCCATTTTGAATCTTGATTCGCATGGAATTATGGGACTAATGGTATTACATTCAAAATTTACAGAAAACATGCCATGTTCAGCATGGACTATTTATCAATGCTCTAATGTAAAAATCCATGTGTTATACATGTTTCCATAACACAAGTCCTCATCTTTCCCACCGTGCATTTGTTTTTATAGATCATTTATACAAACTGTGATATTGGTGAAAACATTCTTGTATTTTTCGATAAAAATGTTGCTTAATGTATGTCAGATTTCAACAATTTGTTGTGCCTCCTGGGATGGATTTTGTTACAAAATCCATCCCAGGATGCACTGTAAAAGACATGCGCAGTGGCACATGCAAGTCCCCTATTCCCCTGAACTCTCATTATGTTGGGTTGGTTTTTTTTACTCGCGATAAACATTTTTTTTCATAATTAGAGGAATTCCCTCCAGCATAAATCATAAATAACTGCATTAGAAGTAAATCATACTAAATGTTCATAATAAAGAATGTGTTGTTTAAACCAGCACCGTGGGGGGAGGGATGGATACTTGGCGTCAATATAGATGGGCCTGTATGTAAATTTGTAGCTCGTAAGGTGTAGTGGTTGGCTTGACCCTCCCCTGCTATCTCCTCTGGCAGATTTGGCCCCAGCTTCACCCCCCTCTTCCCCGGGCACTCATCACCCCTGCCTCTCCCTGTCTCCTCTTCCTCCTCCTACAGCCAAACGCCTCAGGTACTTTTGCCGATCGAGGATCGAGCTAATAAATCCGACTCATTATTTGTGGCCGGCTTGTGCGACTGTGCACGGCGGTATTCAAGTGGGAGCGACGGAGGACAAGCCCCCTCCTGCATGGTCGTTGGAGATATGGAGGCCCAAGCATTATGGAAGAGAAAACACCTCGTTGCCTCGGCCTATCTGGTAGGCCACACTCACAGCCTCAGCAGACAGCTGGGTTGGCAGAAGAGCCGTGACCGATAGTGGCGTTATCGGTGCCGGCCCATGCCAGTGTTTTAGATACATTGCTATCATATGGTTGCCATTGATCAAAACTGGGATTCTTTGATCTAGCCGGACGCCGTGTCCTCCCTCTCACCAGCGCACATAAACCACCTGCACAAGCACCCGCCTGAGGTCGCTGCGGAGGCGGAGGAGGTGGAGGAGGAGGAGGTGGGGGAGGTGGAGGAGAAGGGGGAGGAGGAGGAGGAGAAGGAGGAGGGGGAGGTGGAGGAGGTGGAGGAGTAGGAGGTGGGGGAGGAGGGGGCGAGGAGGTGGAGGAGGTGGGGAGGAGGAGGTGGAGGAGGTGGGGAGGAGGAGGTGGAGGACAAGGAGGTGGAGGAGGAGCAGGAGGAGGAGAAGGAGGAGGAGGAGGAGGAGGAGGAGGCGGGGGAGGACAAGGAGGTGGAGGAGGAGCAGGAGGAGGAGGACAAGGAGGTGGAGGAGGAGGAGGAGGAGGAGGAGGAGGAGGAGGTGGGGAGAAGTAGGAGGAGTAGGAGGAGCAGGAGGAGAAGGCGGGGAGGAGGAGGTGGGGAGGAGTAGAAGGAGAAGGAGTAGGAGGAGGAGGAGGTGGGGAGAAGTAGGAGTAGGAGGAGCAGGAGGAGAAGGCGGGGAGGAGCAGGAGGAGGAGAAGGAGAAGGAGTAGGAGGAGAAGGTGGAGAGGAACTGGAGGAGATAGTAGACGTGTGCAAGACTTCGTTTAAAAAATGTAATAGTTAAAGAAATTAAAATACATCATAATAGGGTCAATATTGCCTGGTCGACGGAGGAGGAGTATATAGTAGGTTGAATTACTATACCACATTGAGGAAATCAAGAGAAGCATATACATCAAATATGTCTGAGAGGGTAGTCCCTGCTGGTTCTAATACCAAAAGGTTAAAGGTTATCCAAAGCCAGAACCCTCTATCAAATTCAGAGTAAAAGAGAGATTAAACATCCTCTAACTGCCCCCACAGGATAATCCGATAATCCGATTATACAAAATAATACCGTAATCATGCATGGTGGCATACAATATTTCCATGTTGCGGATATTAGTGATTCTTGAAGTGCGAATTAATGTCAGTGCAAACATGTGTCAAATTGACCCATGCGCCAAAAGTATTAATAGATACAGTGAAGAAAATCAGGTAAAAAATATACAGTCCTGTCCAGAAAGCCACATTCCTCGAGCGTTGCAGTTCACCGCATACAACGAAGGCTAAAAGTGATAATTGGAATCACCTGACCCCTAAAGGTAAGGGGGTCATTAGGGCTTTCTACTACTGACTGTACAAGAAATAGTAGGGAAAGATTTGTATACACGTATTTTTAAGAAGTAGAGTATAGTATATTAATCATATTTCCATAATCATTAAGTTACCTTTTACTATATAAAGGGATGCATTCCGTCCGTCTGTTGTATAACAGTATAGGACCTCCTGGTCAACAATTAAAAGAAGTGTGAAAACACCCAAATAGTAGTGTTAATTCAGCACAGTGTTAATTCAGCACATCAGTGACAATTAACAAGCAATTTGAGACAGATTTCCCATGTACCTGGTAATGGGTCGGATCCTCAGAAAATGCACAATTGGCAGCTCTACACATTTAGGAAATTCAGCTAAATTAGACTGGAAAATGATGAATACCGGGTATATCTGAGTATATTTGGTGTAACGTTGATTTATATTCTCTGTTTTGCTATGTTAAACTGCATTTTGAAGCTGTTTTGTTACTGGTTTTTGTCTTAAATGTGGCTGTGTTATTTGAGAGAATTAGTGGAGACAAATTGTACATTTGCTGAAGATATGACCCTAATGTATGACTAGAGTATACACAACTGTGAACATATTGTCATACATAAAGACGTGATAATATAATTATAAGACCCTTGATGAACATACTAAGGAGGAGTCCTTACACAATAGATGCTACAAAACCGTGTGGACAATTAGACACTTATCTGCGCTCTTACAATATCGATCTTCTAATCAAGCTAAATAATTTAATTCCCCAAGGTCCAACATCACACTCGTATTATAGGGTTTCTTGGTACTGTGGATGAGACCGTCAGAAAATGTACAATTCGCCTTCACCAATCCTCTCAAATAACCCAAATTTAAGACCAAAATCAGGTTCAAAACACAGTTCAACATAACCAGATAGATTTATTGAATGAATACAATACGGAATACACTCAGATACACCTAGTATTTATCATTTTTTAGTCTAATTTAGCAGAATTTGATGCATATGTTGAACTGTAGATTGTGAATTATTCTGAGAATCTGACCCATGTACAGTAGAAAGATACCAGCAACGAGGAACTGGTGGAGGAGGAGAAGGGAACACGTGAGAGGCCATATGGTCCACTTTTCCTTAAAATCTAAGAGCAATAAAGCGCAGGAGTGCCTAGTGGTGCCCTGCTCGTTATTTTAAGTTGTTGTAAGCTCAAGCGGAATGGAAAGGCTATCCTCAGTCGGTCTACACATCCATCACTGTGGTGCAAGTGGGGATGAACGTAGTAGTTTGACAAATGTTGTATTAATACCAAACCAGTCTAGGCTCAAAGTTGAGAGAGTCCCTTCAAACGGAGGGAAAGCCACTCGCTCCAAACCGCAAACTGTCATTATATTCCCATTAGGACCGCAAAATACCATTATAATCCCTTTAGGACGCCTACTCCCGGCCCAGAGAAGCCATTAGCGCAGTAGGTGTCCAATCACTGACATGCCAACCTTATCTGATCTGACAGGCGTTGGGTGTAGACAAAAATTATACTTAATTGACAACTGCAGTATTGATAGTATTGACATACTTAAAAGGGAAATTCAAGAGGGAAATCATCTTAATATAGGCAGATAAAATGACATATAAATAGATAAAATACAATAAAGTAGAACCAGCACGACAATTAGATAAAAGTTACAGTGTGGTATATATACATGGCTGTGTTCTTGATAACACTATAATAGTCTATATACCCCGCCCTCACTCCCCCAGCTCTACTGATCACTCTTTAGTCAGACAGCAGTAAATCCTCACTGGGTAATTCAATTAAAACGTGATGCAGGTGGACGATGCTTGCTTGGCTAACCAAATCTAGTATTCCCTGCTCAGTAGACACATGATACCAACAGTGAACTAAACACACAATGATGATCCTTGCACCTGATTCACCCTCCTGATCACCCAAGTCCCTTACCTTGGCGCATCCCATTGTATCCAATGTCAAACAAGAAGCATAAACGCCTTTACTCCTCCGATGGAGAACCCTTTTTTGTGAATTGATGTTCCGCAATGTTAAATGGTATTAGGTATTCTTGCTTTTTTTCCTCCTCTCTGAGTGACACAATCTTCCTCTTCTCCCCCTTTCTGTCGCCTCCCTTCTCTTCTCTCTCTCACACACACACTCGATCTCTCTCTCGCGCGCTCTCTCGTCTCGGCTGATACTAGCTAAAGTTGTCTGGGAATGGGATCCAGCGGCATGTATCATGTTGCCTGCATGGTTTTGGCACCAGGTGGCGAAAAGGTGCTGTATCACGTGCAGGACCAAGATTGTTGCCGACAACACGTGGCTCATCAGCCTCGTTTTAATTATTCCAGATGGTGCTGGAGTAATGAAGCAGCTGGTTCTTCCACACTGCCGTAACAAACTGGCCAAACAAAAGAGGGAGCGCAGTCTAGGCCCAAACCTGAGAGAGTCCCTTCAAATGGAGGGAAAGCCTCTCGCCTCAAACCACAAACCACAAAGTGCCATTTACCATTCCATTAAGACTGCAAAATGTTATTATGTTCCCAGTAGAACGGCTATTCCTAGGCTAGGAAACCGATTGGCGAAGTAGGCGTCCAATCACTGACATACCGTTCTTATCTGATCTGAGGGTTTGGTCCTGGACTGGAGGGTGCCTTGTGAAAGATTCTGGCAGCAAACCTTACTAATAAGTTGATAAATGGTTCTTTACTTTCCTAAACTCTCGTTTAATAACTTCAGAAAAAAGCGGGTGCGAATGTCTGGGATAATATCCACCTTACATAGCAACATTCGGAACCAAATTCGTGTCAGAATCTTCCCAGGAGACTGTCAAATTGCTCGGTAATTAATGACGGGGGAGAGCCAACATGTAACACCTTTCTTCCAGGCCACTCTCTATATACCAGCAGTTGTTTCAAACAGACGGGTGTGTCATTTATATTAATGATTATCTTAATTAGCATACCGTGGCCCCTTGACCTTCAGCGGTCGGCCCGAACATCTAGGTGGTAATGATCTGATCAGAGCTACCTAGAGCTCTGATCAATACGGGCCTAATTTCTAATGAACGCTAGGGAAGGAATCCAGTTGCCCCAGCTCTGGGACAAGGTCAACTACATAGCTTCGATGGAAGGGCAACTGACCAGGCAAAATGATGGATCGAGGAAATATAAAATGGCCTAGTATCACTTTCGTTACTTGTAGATAAAGATAGAAATACTTTCTAATTCCGCAGGTGAATGTGAATATAATTAATATCTAAATTGAAGAGTACACGGTATAAATGTGAAGGTAATAAACCTCTAGACGAGTAGAGAATATTGCGGAAACAATCGTGGGGGAATAATATATCAAGGGCGACGCCATATAGACACACGTACATGGGTCACATCTTCAGAAAATGTACAATCAGCAAATCTATACATTTAGTAAATTCTGCTAAATTACACGGAAAAATGATCAATACTAGGCATATCTGAGTATATTTAATATTGACTTGATTCCAACAATCTGTTTGGTTGTGTTTAACTGAGTTTAACCTCATTTTTGTCTTAATTATGGATTATTTGAGAGGATTGGTGAAGGTGAATTGTACATTTTCTGGCGATTTCACCCACATAACACAATCTACATAGATAACATATGGGAACATTTAATCTGAGTTTCCACCAAGCAAGCGCTTCTTTTCACCTATACTTCCCCCTTTGGTGCATTTTGTTCTGTATCAGACGCGTATCCTGCGTGTATCTACACTCGTGCCGCGTCCAATAAACAGGCTCAAATAAACCAAGCCCTGATCTTGGCACTGAGCCAAGGGGAAGACAATCACGAGCACCTGAGAAGCCACCTCAGCTCCGAGAACGAGCCACTTCCTGTCACATGACCTCCGGAGCGGGTCACGTGAGCGACAGGAGCTATCAGTGATCTGGGTCGTCTGCTTTGATTACCGTCAATCTGGCCAATTTATGATTATTTCTAGCTAAGCCACCTTAATGATGTCCTATATGGACGCTTTCGTGTCGTGATCACGTGCACGATGCAGGAACTAGTCATTCGTTGGCGGCGCGACTGGTAAGCGAGAGGCGATGGCGACCTTGACCCTGTAAGTGGTACAAATTGGACGCCGCGCGGCGCGGCTGCCGCGCCCATTTCGTCCAATCAGCAGACGCGTTTGTCTTGCGCGGGGTGGATGGGAAGCGGGTAAGGTGTGACCGGGAAGTCAGCGCCACTGACGGGTTAATCTCTCAACAGCCACCTAGCGGCCAGGTAATGAAGATGGATGATGGGCTAACGCGACACCAATTGGTCGCTCGACACACTAGCGACGGACTATCAGCACAGCGATCTCCGCGCGAGGCATATTGAAGTAATCGTTATGAATCTCCGCTTCCAAGGGGCATATGTCATCTTGTGATTTACCTCCATATGACATGGAATATTTCATCCGACCGTCCAAGCATTGCCCATCTTAGTCCGGCAGTGGAAAGGCAAATTTTGGCCTAACCCGGAAATCCCGGATAAAGTTTTTTTCTCTCTTGATTTATCATCTATGGGGTCCCTATATCACATTCCTGTGTGATGTGAAGTTCCTGACCTTGAGCAATTGGAGATATTCAAGATGGCTGCCACCGAACATGTCAAATCTGTAAACTGGCATATCTCTTCTTCTAATGGGGCTAGGAATATGTTCTAGGTGTCTAAATGCATGTTTCATTAGCCTACAAATGTGATACAGTCATCAAATAAATCATTGATCCAACAATTTCCAATAAAAATTGCATTATGGGGTAAAATAATTTAATTTGGCCGCAACTGATCCAGCAAATCGGTAAACAGGCATATCTCCGCTTCTAATGGGGCTAGGGATACATTCTAGGTGTCTAAATGTATGTTTTGTTAGCCTACAAATGCAATACAGTCATTAAATAAATCATTGGCCCAACAATTTCCAATGAAAATTGCTTTTTTTGTAAAATAATTCAATTTGACCCATACCGACCCAGCAAATATAAGCATATCTCTGTTTCTAATGGGGCTAATTATACATTGTAGATGTCTAAATGTATGTTTTCTTAGCCTACAAATGCAACACAGTCATTAAATAAATCATTGGCCCAATAATTCCGAATGAAAATAATTGTTTTTTTGTGTAAAATAATTCAATTTGACCGTAATTCAAATTACATGCCAAATCAAAAAACAGACATAATGATATAGATCCCTGCTTCTAATGGGGTTAGGAATACATTCTAAATGTCATTTGCCTACAAATACATTACATCTGCTTATATTTAATCATTGGCCTAATATTTGTCAATGAAAGTTTCATTATGGTGTAAAAGAATTCATTATATGCATTGTTCTTTGTCAGATTAAGTCTATGAAAAGACGATAACCATATTCTTTGTTTATCATTCCATTGTCTTGCACTTCAAATGTGATAAAAATATTGCTAAGCTTCTTAACAGCAGGGTGTCCTGAGCTAGACATTGTATTCACTGATGTCACAGTGCTGGCCTTGGCTAGCTATGTTCTCTATCACCCCTTGTAAATATTAGCTGGACATATGTGCTCCAAGGGGCCATTTTCACCTCCAAAAGTTTTAGCAAATGTAATAGAAAGTATGCTGATATAGTCAGGGATTAGCAAAATAGTAATAATGGAAAAAGCCTTTCAATCTGCTGACTTCCACTCTCTAAGCAGACAAACAGTACAGCTGCAAATGGGGATAGCCACTGACTGGGTGACATCATGTGAATACTCTGCATTATTTCCTATAAAAGTCATTTTGGGAACTCATGCCTAATAGGTTGCCTACACTTTCCTGAATGAATGGAGGGCAAATCATTCAACTATGCGCAGGCCTGTTCCAAAGAATATTGACAGACCAGTCCATTGAACCAACCCTTATGATCTTTGGTAATTGCCAGCAAGTTTTTATAGGTTGTTTCCCAGCATGCTTAGACTGCAAAAACCTGACTTAACAGTTTCCAATCCTGGAGCAGAATTGTTAAAAGCATAGACACAATGTGGGCTAAGGAGAAAGTGATTTCATTAGAGCATACAGAGGAAGTGTCAAAGATGAGAACACAGATTTTTTTGGACAATTTCTACCCATTTCTATTGAACCACTCTACCCTGACAGACTTGTGAACACTGCTTCAGGAATTTCTATCAGTTCCACAAATTACTTGTTGACTGTGCCTTAGATATTGGGAAGAAGTGTAAATGTCCTTGGAGCTTACCCTGTTACATACATCAAATTCAATGAGACATTAACAGAAGCAGCATAATCCATTTCAATAAACCTGGGCTGAGGGTTTTCATAAGGCAATGTTGCTGTTTACAAACCGCTGTCCTGTGAACTTGCTTCATATATTTTGTCAATATTTGAAAGCAATGGCCTCATGTTTGAGGTAAAATCAATGATAGATTTTATTACTGATTAATTTGAACAACCAAATGTAATGCAGGAATATAGCATTTTATACAATATTTTTTCAGTAGTGTGTTCTGCTTTGGAATGTGTGATGCATGGTTAGTAAATGGGTAGGTAATGCAGGACATCACCAGGCAACCTGTCTGGTGATAACCTGGTCTACCAAAGAGCTTAATCATGTTTGGTGTACCTTCATGCCCTGCCTTGCCTTGTTAGTTTTAATATGCCTGGGAAGAAGCAAATATTCTGGCAGGGGCATTGGTCTTATTCCCTAATCTGGATATTGAAATCTGTAAAGTTGTAAGGTTGCTATAATGAGAAGAACAAGGATATTAGAAAGATGGATGAGGGTGGAGATTAGAAAACTATTAAGCAAGAGCAGAGCAGACAGAGGACTGAACTTCTAACCAATAGTATAACCTGTTGTGATGTCCACAAGTCCATTTGGGTAGAGATTCTTGCCTATTGGATAGCTTGTCACAATAATAATCTTTGATGATGCATCCTCCTTATGTTCAATCAACAATATAATGCCACTTTTCCTTTGACAGACCAGGCCCTTGAACCAACTCCATTGTGACAAAGGTTTTGAAAACTCTGCTCAAGGTCTGAGTAAGTTTTGAAAGTCTGAGGGTAATGGGTAACTTCTATGATACCTGATTAGTCTTCACCAAACCTCAAAAGGGTTGACTCAACTGCCATCAAACATGCCCATGCACGATATACTATCCATTCATTCAGAAGTTGAGCATGCTTTCCATTGGATGCATGTAATAGAGAGCATAATGAGATTATTGTTGATATGATAACCCTATTACAAAGACCATACAGATTTCAAGGATATCAGTTATGGTATGATAAAAGAAGAAATTCATTTATAGCTTGGTCATAGACAAGTAACACTGCAAAATAATGAATTCTTCAACACCATAATGAAATGTTCATTGACAAATAATAGGCCAATGATTAAATTATGCAAATGTAATGTATTGTAGGCAAATGACATTTAGAATGTATTTCTAACCCTGTTAGAAGCCGGGATCTATATATATATTATGTCTCTTTTTGGATTTGACATGTAATTTGAATTACGGTCAAATTGAATTATTTTGCACAAAAATGCAATTTTCATTGGGAATTATTGGGCTAATGATTTATTTAATGACTGTGTTGCATTTGTAGGCTAACAAAACATACATTTAGACATCTACAATATATAACTAGCCCCAAAAGAAGCAGAGATATGCCTAGATCTGCTGGATGGATATGGGTCAAATTGAATTATTTTACACTATAATGCAATTTTCATTGGAAACTGTTGGGCCAATGATTTATTTAATGACTGTATCACATTTGTAGGCTAACAAAACATACATTTAGACACCTAGAATGTATTCCTAGCCCCATTGGAAGCAGAGATAAGCCTGTTTACCGATTTGCTGGATCTGTTGCTGCCATATTGAATTATTTTACCCCATAATGCAATTTCCGGAAATTGTTGGGTCAGTGATTTTTTTAATGATTGTATTACATTTGTAGGCTAATGAAACATGCATTTAGACACCTAGAACATATTCCTAGCCCCATTAGAAGAAGAGATATGCCAGTTTACAGATTTGACATGTTCGGTGGCAGCCATCTTGAATATCTCTAATTGCTCAAGGTCAGGAACTTCACATCACACAGGAATGTGATATAGGGACCCAATAGATGACAAATCAAGAGAGAAAAAAACTTTATCCGGGATTTCCGGGTTAGGCTCTCCCACTGCCGGACTATCTGGATAGATTCTACATTTGTCTTGCCTTGGCAAAACCCGAACACAGTCAGGTTCAGAAGGCAGTTTTGGACCCCTAAGTTTTAGGGGTCAACAACACTTTTAGTCTTAGTCTTAGCCTTGTGGTTAAGCTTATCGCAGGATGTGGAATCGAGGAATGTGGCCGTCTGGACCTGACTGAACAGAAGTCTCGAATCAGTCAGGTTCAGAAGGCAGTTGTGGTCACCTAAGTTTCAGGGAGTCATTAACACTTTAGCCTTAGTCTTAGCCTTGCGGTTAAGCTTATCGCTGGATGTGGAATCGAGGAATGTGGGTGTCTGGACCTAACTGGAATGCTCTACAATAGCTCGAGAGTAAATTTCGTTTACTCTGAGCTTAATATCCAACGATTAAATCCAACTCCTCATTAATGGAAAATTTAGTAATTAGTAACTCATTCTGCCTTTCTGTCTCTTTTCTGTCTCTCTCTCCCATCTTCTCTATCTCTTTTTCCTTAAACTGCCTCCCTCTCAGCTCTCCCGCCCTTGATATAACCTTTCAATGTGTTGATAAGGGCGTAAAGCAACCACTCTAACTCACTCGGCATTTACGGTAATCCACACACGGTTAAATTCAATCCTATAAAGCAAATATTACTGGAGCAATTCCTTTCTCATTAAATTGTGCAGCAATATGGACACCACTACTAATATCAGCTGGTATTATTTCACCATCTGTTGGAGCAGCAATCAGTCCATTTAACCCACTAATGAAAGGTGTGCGCCACATTAAATACGGGTTGTCGTACTATTGGTATACAACAAGTAGTTGAATTAATCAATCATCCTAAGTTCACTCTATTACTGTAAACGTATTAATTAATGTTTGCGCAGTATTTATTTTCGCTATTTTCACTTTGTGCGTGAAAATAAATCCTGCGCGAAAGGTACAATTATTGTATAAACAAGGTGGTAGACTTCCTTGCTGCGCGAATTTAAATCCGCGCGAAAAGGTGTCAAAGTACTTAGAGCGCGAAAATGTATCTGCGCGAAAATAAATACGTTTACAGTAACAGTTCCTCTTCGCCGTTTCGCAGCGTTTCGCCAGAGTTTCGCCAGCGTTTCGCAGACGGGGATCGAGTTATTAAGCATTAATTATCGCCACGTGGTCGTAATTCCTTAAACAAATTAGTTAAAAGCTGTTCTTCACTAACTAAACCAAGACATTTGTGATTGAACGTCATGTGCTGCTGCAGCACACGTGTTCATTTGGCCAATACTAATTGGCAATCATTTGATGCAGGAACAGCTGCCTGTCGCCTTCCATGCTTTCAATCATGATCCAAGCAGAGCCCGGTCGACCTCCTCACCAATATTAGGGTCAGATTTTCAGAAAATGTATAATTCAACTTCACCAATCTTCTCAAATAACTCAAAATTTCAGACGAAAATAAAGTTCAAAATACAGTTCAACCTAACCCAATGGATTGCTAGAATCAATGCAATGCCAAATATACTCGAATTTACCTAGTATTGACCAAACTGCAGCTTAATTTAGCAGAGATTACTAAATGTGTACAGCTGCTAATTGTAAATTTTCTGAAAATCTGACCCATTAGACCATTTCCTTAAAGGCTCCTCCGCGTCTTCATAATTGTTGGGATTGTTTCGTTAGCTAACCATAGAACCAACAATAATTATGATTCTTCCATGGCCTTTGAAATCACAAGACCTGTGGTTAACAATATACGAGTAACTATATTTACGAAATAATATATCTATCCCTTTTTGTGAATTATTGAAGATTTATGTCGATTATTTCATGTTTAATTTGGTTTATCTTATATATGTTATGTTATACATTGTATCGCACAAGATTATTGAACTGAATTATGTAGAAGTTTATCCCATTAATGTCAAGGGAATGGCCGCAAGATCTGGGTGTAAATCCTGGATGGTACCCAGAGGCCTGTCGACCTGTTTACCAAAACTTCGTAAACCTTTGATGAATAAAAGATTGCTCTATTCTATTCTCTATTCTATTCTAACTATAAAAAGCGACACAAATCTAGTTCATTTACTGATGAAGCGACCACCTGTACGCTACACATCAGCATAATAAAAATCGCCATATCGCGGCTAAAAGTGGAAGATTTGATCAATCTTAAACTACCTTAACAAGTGAGCAATTTGGGCCATGCTCCTCTCATGAAAATTGGCAGTCATTTTATGATCCTGTGGTTTATTTTTATCATTGCTGACCTGATCCAATATTAATCGAGTGCATTACTCAGTCCGTCGTGCACCTGCTCTCGGACACATGGCCGGAATTGCCTTCTTCCTCAAGATGAATTTAGTCAAAGTTACATCTCTTTATTTCCTGGAGCCTGCCATAAATTCCCATTTTGATAGACTCTGCCGATACGTCACTACACTCTATTAGAGATCTACTTGGAGCGGCTTGCCGTAGGGTTACTATTGGGTCGCTTTGATGTTTACTCTAAGTAGGTCTCGAACAGAGTGTTGAGAGGAGGAGGAGGAGAATTAAGGAGGAGGAGGAGGAGGAGGAGGAGGAGGAGGAGGAGGAGGAAGAGCTAGGAAGAGAAGGAAGACTAGTTGGCCTGACTGAGTGTGTGAGCCGGTCACTGACTCTGCCGTGAAGTGGGGGAGAAGAGAGGAGGCCAGTCTAGGCCCAAAGTTGAGAGCGTCCCTTCAAACGGAGGGTAAGCCTCACGCCTCAAACCGCAAAGTATTAGATTCCCAGTAGACCGGCTAGTCCTAGGCCAGGAAACCTATTAGCAAAGTAGGCGTCCAAACACTAACATAGGCCTACCATTCTGATCAAACTGATCTGAGGGTTTGGTCCTAGACTGGAGGCCAAATATCGGGCTAACTGACCCTTTAGCTCCAGGGACCAAACCAGGGATTAGAGTGACTGGTTACTCAGACCAACGAGATTATATTGACACGTGTTAATATAATCTCGTTGCTCAGACATAGATGGGTCGGATTTTCAGAAAATGTACAATTGGCAACTCTAAACATTTAGAAAATTCTCCTGAATTAGGCTGAAAAATGAAGAATACCGGGTACATCTGAGTATATTTGGTATCGCATTGATTTAAAGCATCAGTTCTGTTAAGTTAAACTGCATTTTGAAGCTCATTTTTATCTTAAATATGGGTTATTTGAGAGGATTGGTGAAGGTGAATTGTACATTTTCTGAAAATCTGGCCCAGATAGCCAACTTGTCATTAGAAACAGGAGGGAAACACCGATACTGAGAGAGGAGATGGTTGGCCTTAGCGAGACAAACAGGTGCTGTGGCCCAACTAACCAACATCTGCCCCCTCTATAGCCAAAATGATAAATGCCAGGGACGGAAGGAAAGAATTGCTCTTAGACATTGTCTAATGCATAAGTCAGGCATCTAATTACACAATGGCGCAGTAATCGATACCATTATGATCCGACAAGATCAATAACTCTCCTATCTCCTCCTCCCCAAGTGAATGGGGTAAACAGGCCTTCCATATTGGTTCATGATTGATTGTATACAAGAGCAAGCCCTTGATCTAATCTTCAAATCAGCATCAAACGACATTTGGGGAAAAGGCATGATTCAGGGACTGTGACATGGAAATGATAGGGAGGTTCCGCAAGCAAACTTATCTCAATTACGTAACCGTAACTGCTTTTTTGTGAATTAGTCGCATTTCTATGTATGTATACAGGGGTTAGACCATCAGTAAATGTACAATTATCAACTCTACACTTTTAGCAAATTCTTCTAAATTAGGCTGAAAAATGCCCATTACTGGATATATTTGAGTATATTTGGTATGACCTTGATTCAAGATATCTGTTCGGTTATGTTGGACTGTATTTTGAAGCTAATTTCTGTATTAAATCTGAGTTAGTTGAGAGGATTGGTGAAGGGCAATTGTACATTTTTTAGGGAACTTTACCCATAGAAAGGTAGCCATTTCTCCTATCATAAGTACCAAAACAACACACCCCTTCATTATATTATAGGATCAGATTTTCAGAAAATATATAATCAGCAGATCTACACATTTTCTTAAATTCTGATAAACTAGACTAAAAAATGATAAATACTAAGTATATCTGAGTGTATTTGATATTGCTTTGATTCAAACAATCCGTTTGGTTATATTGAACTGAATTTTGAACCTCATTTTTGTCTTAAATTCGGGTTATTTGAGAGGATTTGTGGAGGCAAATTGTGCATTTTCTAAAGCGATTTCACCCATGATATACGTACCAAAACAACAACACACCCCTCCAATATTACACAGAAATATACGTATTCCTGGAAGAAGTTGGTATAATATGAACTGGTTCTTTTGTAGTAGTCTTAAATTTGGGTTATTTTTTAATTTGGGTTGCATTTTCTAAAGCGATTCCACCCATGATATAAGTACCAAAACAACAACACACCCCTTGAATATTACACAGAAATATACGTATATTCCTGGATGAAGTTGGTATAATAATATTGACTGGTTCTTTTGTAGTAGTAGTGAGGGAATGCAGTTATGATGGCCAGCAGCAAGACAAGACCGCAGCTGGTGGCAGGCGCAAGTCATTCCTGTGCACAGAGGCAGGAGAATGTGCCAGCCTGGTCCATTCATTATACATGCTGCCGGGCCGCACCTGCCACCTGCCCGCAACACTCCGCTTCCTGAATCAGAGCCACTCCACCAACAGACAGCAGCGCATTGTGACGAGGAACGCTCAGCATTTACGTCTAATTCTTATAGATAAAGAGGTATAAGGGTTCTAGGCTCAAAGATGAGAGAGTCCCTTCAAACTGAGGGAAAGACTCTCGCTTGAAATAGCAAAATGCCATTAATATCCCATTAGGACGCATTGTGACGAGGAACGCTCAGCATTTAGGTCTAATTCTTATAGATAAAGAGGTATAAGGGTTATAGGCTCAAAGATGAGAGAGTCCCTCCAAACTGAGGGAAAGCCTCTCCAGTCTAGGCTCAGAGATGAGAGAGTCCCTTCAAACTGAGGGAAAGCCTCTGCAGTCTGGGCACAGAGTTGAGTGAGTCCCTCCAAACTGAGGGAAAGCCTCTCCAGTCTAGGTTCAAAGATGAGAGACTCCTTTCTAACTGAGGGAAAGGCTCTGGCTGGAATCCGCAAAATACCATTATAATCTCATTAGGAGCGCAAAATATGATTGTGATCCAATTAGGACGCATTGTAGGGAAAGCTCAGCATTTATGTCTGCCTCCTAGAAGCTAAAGAGGTATAATAAGGGTTCTAGGCTCAAAGATGAGAGAGTCCCTTTAAACTGAGGGAAAGCCTCTCGCTGGAAACTGCAAAATGCCATTATAATCTCATTAGGAGCGCAAAATATGATTATGATCCCATTAGGGCGTCTACTTTTGGAACAAAAAAGTCGTTAGCGCAGTAGGCGTCCAATCACTGACTTGCCATTCTTATCCGATCTGAGAGGCTTTGAGTCTAGACTGCATGCGGGGTGCTTCGAAACATTTTAGAAACTTAGGCTAATACCTACACATTCAAATGATCAAAATTATAAATACCACACCGACATGGATTCAAATTACAAATGCATTGAGAGAGTGATCCTTGGGGGATGTGACCGTACATCTGCGATACTTTTAAGCATCAAGATCCAAGCTATCACTCGTATTTTCTCAATGTGAAACTCAAGGACCGACCCCCAAGTTGTGCTGAATGATCAGTCCCTCAACTTATTCCGCACCCACTGCACGCGCGGCTGACTGATATCAAGGTTTGAAATGAATATGCTTCTTCCAACCTGTAATAGATTACTTGAGATCTACGGACGACGGGCCACTTTATCTTTATTTATTAAACAACTTTTCAGCTTTAAGGTCTTTGGTCCGGCTAATAAATGGTGGCTTGTCACCATTCATCCCTAGCAGCGGTTCCTCAGATTAAAACCTCCTCACTAAGAAGGCACGTCAGCTTCCCAGTCTAGGCCCAAACATGAGAGAGTCCCTTCAAACGAAGGGTAAGCCTCTCGCTTCAAACCGCAAAGTGTCATTATAATTCCATTAAGACCGCAAAATGTCATTATATTCCCATTAAAACGCCGAGTTCTAGGCGAAGAAACTGATTAGCGAAGTAGGCTGACATACCATTCTTATCTGATCTGAGGTTTATAGAGCGTTCCTGCTGTAGATAGTCTAGGTCCAAAAGTGAGAGAGTCCCTTCAAATGAAGGGAAAGCCTCTCGCCTCAAACCGCAAAGTGCCATAATAATGCCATTAAGATCGCAAAATGTCTTATTATAATCCCATTAGAACGCCTAGTCTTAGGATAGGAAACCGATTAGCGAAGTAGGCGTCCAATCAGTGGCTTGTTCTTGACATTTTATAGAGCAAAATCCAAAGAGATTCAAAGTCAAACAGACAAATTGAACATAGGAGATGTTCTGTGGATCCATCAGGATTTAATATGAAAACAGGGAAAGAACAAAAGTTAAGAAATATACAACAGCGAGACTATACTTGAGGACTACGACTTTTCTCGAGTGAATCTCCTCAATCAGATATCATTTCTAGCTTCTTTTTTTTGGGGGGGGGGGGGGGGGGGGAGTCTTTTGTTGAAAATGATTGGTTTTAATATCGTTTTTGTGTCAAAGTCCTAGCACAATGTATACACATAACTTTTGTGCCGCATAACATCATTTAAACTAAAAAAAACTCTTGCTGACTTGCACAAGTCTATGAAAACAGCCCGAAAAGTTCTCCCCCTATTTGTACTACCTGCAATGGCTGCTATCTGCGGGCTCCTGAGGTTGGGATGTGCCAGAGGCATGTCTTAAGATCTGCTGCTTGCTGGTGGTGGTGGTAGCTTCACCATATGGAGAACTCACGGCTACACATCAATATGATTCCCTTCCTGCCTACCCCCGCCCCACCCTGCCACTCACCCTCTGTTCACTCTCACCATAATCAATACCACTTTTCATCCCCATCGCCCCCTTTTTTTTTATTATGTCTGTGTTATTTCACGTAACTCATGTCCCCCAACTACAAGCCCTTACAGCCAGCAAGGGGCAAGGGACATTCTACAATGGCTTTTGACAGTAACCTGACCAAAGGGTTTTTTCCTTTTCCTTTCGAGTTCTTCTCTCAATTTCATTCATTATCTTCGGGGGGAATAAGAAGAAAATGTTTGAGTAAGGGTCCGACATAGGCAAGCACATGGTTGATTTCAAATGAATAATTGCTGTCTCGTTTCCCTGGCAGAACTTAGTCAATATTACCTTATGCATAATGCAGAACATCTTCAGGCCCCAACACCTGTGATACCGACCAAGTTCTCAAGATGTGTCCTGTCGCCTGTCCAGAATACATGTATGGGTCGGATTTTCAGAAAATGTACAATTGGCAGCTCTACACATTGAGAAAATTCTCCTAAATTAGGCTGAAAAATGAAGAATACCAGGTACATCTGAGTATATTTGGTATCGTATTGATTTAAAGCATCAGTTCTGTTATGTTAAACTGCATTTTGAAGCTAATTTCTGTCTTAAATATGGGTTATTTGAGAGGATTGGTGAAGGCGAATTGTACATTTTCTGAAAATCTGACCCATATATATATATACAAGAAGCTTATGCAAATGCAGGCTACACAAGTGTACCTACTGCAATACACTTCGGAGGAAAAAAAAGTGTGCGAAATAACCATTCATTAGTATCGTATGATGGCAGGAGACAACAGGCTTGAAACTGCATTTAATTGTCCCCAGAGAGAAAAACGTATAAAATACCTAACACTATTGAACTCCCTCCCTTCCCTCGCAGAAAATGGGAAGAAAGCGCTTTCACACTCACACAGCATCTTTCTGCACTACTATACTACAGCCAACCAAACAGAACATCCTTACGGATCGTTGATATAAAGAAATATTTCATATTGATTTGCGACGACCAAGTGCTCCTTTGCAACTCGCATCGATTTTCTGGGCGTGGACTTTGATACAAATGCCAAACGTTTAATTTGAGCTGCGCGAAGGAGAGAAAAGTGTGAGAGTGGGGCCATGTGGCGGCGGGTATTTTTGCTTACTGTGCCGCCAGCATATGCCCACTATCCCACAATTGTGATATGTTTTGGGCCATTACCCGGGCATGGCGTTTTTCCGCATTTCTCACATGCCTGCTTTCTCACTAATATTTCACGTTTATGTTCCCACTTTGGTTTCCACAACTAAATGTGGATCGTCACAAGTTGAAGGCCTTTGTTCTTCTTCGCAGCCTCCGCCTCACAGATGTGGGAAACAGCATCGGAGCAGGAGGCGCAGGTTGCCTGCCCCTCTCTCGCCACTTTTGAATTCCCTCAGGCATGAGGATTTTATCCCTTCATAAGGAATCCTGCCTAATGAAGCATGTTTTCTTATATTTTTTTCCCCGTCTTTGCTTCAAAGATGCAACGAGCGTATTTTTCCACACAACTATATGCAGCACAAGTACATTATATGGGTCAGATTTTCAGAAAATGTACAATTGGCAGGTGAACACATTTAGTAAATTCTGCTAAATTAGGCTGCAATTTGGCCAATACTAGGTAAATTTGAGTATATTTGGCATTGCATTGATTCTAGCAATCTGTTTGGTTAGGTTAAACTATGTTTTGAACCTGATTTTCGTTTGGAATTCGGGTTATTTGAGAAGATTGGTGAAGGTGAATTGTACATTTTCTGGCGACTTCACCCACATAATGGCGCAGGTTGAAATCTTTATCCAGAGCGAGAAAATTCGCTCTATTAAAGCTGTTCCTTCTTAAGTGAAATTCTTGCCAGGCTTTGCATTACGTATGTACATTATCTCCACTCCCATCTCTCGGTTTAAAACGATTTTTCTTTTCGAGAAAGATAATTATTTGCTTCACAAATCTCGGCTTGGATGATGTTCCAGAGATGGGAACTATTTTGGAAACTATTAATTATCCAACGTGGGAAAAGTTTCCTATAATCCGCAACTCTGATATATCTGTGCCATTAAGTTATCAAAAAACTGTTTAAGATCAGTCTCCTCCCAAATCTTTTAAAGATTTTAAACAAGTTTCTCAAAAATATGAAGCGTATCAATACGGTAAAATACAATGCATTAGGGAGTTTCAGCAAGTCTATTAAACGTATCCGTATCTCTGATACAGTCTAGGCCCAAACTTGAGAGTCCCTTCAAACGAAGGGAAAGCCTCTCGCCTCAAATCGCGAAGTACCATTATAATTCCATTAAGACCGTCAAATGTCATTATATTCCCCTTAGAACGCCGAGGTGCTAGGCTAGGATACTGATTAGCGAAGTATGCGTCCAATCACTGACATACCATTCTTATCTGATCTGAGTGTTTGGGCCTAGACTGTATCTCTGATATACAAACATACAAAACGTTAAAAGGAAGAAAGTTCAGCAAAACATGGCGGGAAAAACGTAACGTAACATCAAGCAAAATATTTCATCTCACAACTTGTTTTGTATACATAAAAATGCGACAAAAAAAGATACGTATACGGTTACGTAATTGAGATAGGTTTGCTTGCGGAACCTCGTCACCGCTGGAGATAGGGTACACTAATACCCCTTTCACACTACACCTTTCAAAGCGCTTCGAAGCGCCTTGAAGCGCTTCCTTGAGGTCGGTTCTATTCACATTGCAATCTAAAGCGCTTCCAAAACGAATCCAAAGTGAAGTGAAGTGGTTTATACAATCCACCTACTTGAGGTGAATTACATAAACCGCTTCGCTTCGCTTCACTTTCTCAATGCTAATTCTGGTAGTGTGAATGGAACCGAAGTGAAGCGAAGTGGTTTCTGACGTCATGCGTTGTGAGGAAAGAGTGCAGCGTCGGGGCCTGTAGTCTGAATAGAACCGACGTAGTGAAGGCGCCTTGAAGCGCTTCTCTGCTGCAGTCTGAATGGGGCGCATTATATAAACCAGTTCGCAACGATTCGCTACGCTTCGCTTCGGTTGTGTAGTGTGAATGGGCTAGTAGTTTCCAGGCTATTCAGCAGTACGAGAAAAATCCACTAGGTGACACTAGTGTCCCATCGGAGCGTCCATTCACCGCCCTTTCCACACACTACTCATTTCTAGCTTCACCACAGAAGAGCTACATGGAAAACCATGATTAAAACATGGCAGACATGAAATATTGCTACCCCAACTCAGTTCAAGTTCACTCAATACATCAGTATCAAACCAGAATGCATGTATCTCAGACAAAAGCCTCCTCCCAGGAAACCTAAACATCCTTTGCCAGAGACCTTTTCTTTACCAGTGATAAACAGTGGGACCGACCAGACCATGTTCATTTCAATAGCTTCTCTATGACATAGTTAAACTCAGCCCACAAAAGTGTGTATTATTGACATAAGGCTGGTGATTGTGTTTATACACGACCAGGGTTGACAAGGGGACAGATTTTACCAGCAGAATACCAAAGAAACATGTCGGTGGCAAGGGATACTCTGTGCAAAGTGTTGTAGGCTCTCAAGTAGCATTTACAAATAGACAAGCATGGACCTCGCCTAGTTAAACTTAGACTCAGCAAATAAGATCTATGTTTGTTCGGGAACACCTAACCCGTTCCCAATGGACGGGTGAACGTGTTTCTCACAATACAAGTCTTGTCTTCTCTTTCCCCCAATGTTCGTTCGCCCCTTTCTCGAGTTGTAGAACAGGTAGAAATGGTGGTGGTGGGTGCGAGGAGGGGGTCGAGGTGGTGGATAAAAGACAAATAGGGGTACAGGCACAAACCATGCGGGTCCCGCATCTCATCATGGCAGAATGTAACACAACTGTGGTGGCTAAATGTGAAGATTCGCCCAAAAGAAGCATCTAGATATATGGGTCAATTTTCAGAAAAAGTACATTTGGCAAATGTACACATTTAGTAAATTCTGCTAAATTAGGCTGCAATTTGGCCAATACTATAGGTAAATTCGAGTATATTCGGCATTGCATTGATTCTGGCAATCTGTTTGGTTAGGTTGAACTGTGTTTTGAACTTTATTTTCGTCTGAAATGTGGGTTATTTGAGAAGATTGGTGAAGGTGAATTGTACATTTTCTGAAAATCTGACCCATATATACCACTGACCCGCCCCTATGCCACACATACCCCTATCATGGCGTTCATACCGTCATAGAAAGGAGAAAATGGATGTTACAAGTATTAAAATGTTCGGTAATGATCACCGTACCCGTCCGAGTGCCTTCGGTTCAGAGTAACATACATTTACTGGTGAAATCGCCAGAAAATGTACAATTCACCTTCACCAATCCTCTCAAATAACTCAAAATAAAGACAAAAATGATGTCCAAAACTCAGTTCAACATAATCAAATTGACAGTTTGAATCAAGTCAGTACCAAATATACTCAGATATATCTAGTATTGACCATTTTTCAGTCTAATTTAGCAGAAGTTACTGAATGTGTAAATCTGCCGATTGTATATTTGCTGAAGATCTGACCCACATCATGCTATACATGGGGACTAATGGAGACATTAATGAATAGCCACATGCCTACACCAGTTGGTGAAAAAACTAGTAATGATTCACTAATTGCACTAAAAACTAGTCAATATGATTCCACAAAACCGATCTGTTCTATCATTTTTGTCACTGATACGATACTACTAGCTCGATGTATTGTATAGATAGTACACAAAACTTCCCACATACAATGACCATTATAACACTTATAAACGACTGATCATAGGCCTATATACATTTACAACCTTTTAATTGATGAAATATATTCTCATTTCATATACCAGGATAAATATCACTTGTGATAAATTTGACTTTGAAAGTGGAAATAGGAAGAATGATACAATGTTTTACACTGTAATATCAAAACAGGTTTTCTGTCCCACTTGTGCCCATTGCTGACTGCCACACATGATTGACATTCCATCAATGTAACACATATTATAGTCCCAGTAATTATCATGGGTTGGTCACCGAACTAAACTCGACTTCTATTATATACAGACTCATTAATAACAGAGTAGTATTGAATGTGTAATAGGGTTTGAACATTGACGTCAACAGTAATAGTGATTTAGTACCGTAGTACTAAATCAACTAATTCACTTTTATAGTACTAGCTTAAAGCAAAAAAACACTATTTTACTCTACAGATAGCTATGACTTATGGCCTGTATTTACACGGCAAGTTATGACTTATGTAAATCAGGGAAAATGGAGGATAAATACATGTACATGTATACAACCAACGAGAATAAATAAGAAGCATATTTATTCTCGTAGGTACATCTCATGAACCTCGTAGGTACATCTCATGAACATCATCTGTATGTGTTCGATCTGTATGTGTTCGCTCTATTTTACTAAAACAAGTAGAAGTAATAATATTTCTATTACTCCCAAGATTAACCCAAGTTGCTGTGTCCTAGTTGTGCATGGCAACCGAGCAAACAAGCACTAGAAGAAGAAGAGGAGGAGGAGGCCTCATCATGTCACGTTTTTCAGTGGAAGTAAATAATAAAATGCGCGGCGGCATTGATGGGGAATAAAAGCTGTAGTAACTAAAGGAGTCCAGGCTATAACATGTGCTTACCAACTGTATTATGGTTGTTTCCTTCGCGGCCGTCAGCCAGTGCGGGCATACACCGACCTTCTGGACCTTTGTGTATCATAGGTAAGCTTTCCAGGGGAGCCAAGATATGTGCTCCTCCGTCCTCCCAGCGCCGGGCGATTATCAACTTAATCCAAGAGCCCGCGTCTTCTCCTTCTTCTTCTGAACAGTGCAATGGTATCCACAATCGGTTTAGAATGAGTGTTGTGCTGCTGTAGAGGTGGTGATGGAGTTGCTGGGTTTAAATCGTATTCACAGAGGTTTGTTTAGCCTTTAGTGTGGCCAGACGACATTTAGACCAAGCTCTCGGACAGTGCGTTGTGTTCGTGTGTGTGACAGTTGGTACACTGCCGGGATGCAGTGGGTGTGTGTGTTACAAGCACTCCTCCTCCCGCCTACTGTACTACTGGCAAGTCGTGCTCGGGATGTTGATGATGAACCGGGCCTGCATGTGTGTGGTGTGCATGTGTACAGCGTGCGCGTTCACGATGATGTAGTCGGTACGGGGTGAACTGAGCGACTGACTGACTGGCCTCGGGAAGAACTAACTGGGGTGTTTCCCCACCACCCCTCCGTAGCACCACCTCCTGCACCACCACCACCACCACCACCACCGCCCTCCATCACCCCCTAGCCGGCCACTTTGACTCGACCGGTTGCACTACAAGCCCTCACTCAACCTGTCAGAAGATTACAACACGACGTTAATGCGAACCATATGAAACAAACTTGCATCTTCCAATAGCAGTAATGGATGCCAAAACATGGATTCTTTTTCCCCCCTCTCTGCCCCTTGTGTTTCGTCTGGATGATGTTTATGCGACTCACCACGTGGAATCATTTCCAACATATGGTTGACTGTCTATTCAGGCTAGGTGGCCATCATTAATAAATCTATTCCAGCAATCATTTACACACACACATGTAGTACACGTTTCCAATCCCCAAGGCTTGCACTTGGAAGACCTGGAAGCAGAAGTGTCTCTTTCTTTGTCGTCTGCCAATAAAGAACTCCATTAAATTCCTTCCGTTTGCCATAATTTCTATATATGGGTCAGATTTTCAGAAAAAGTACAATTGGCGTTCACCAATCCTCTCAAATAACCCAAATTTCAGACAAAAATCAAGTTCAAAATACAGTTCAACCTAACTAAACCGATTGCTAGAATCAATGCAATGCCAAATATACTCGAATTTATCTAGTATTGGCCAAATTGCAGTCTAATTTAGCAGAATTTACTAAATGTGTACAGCTGCCAATTGTACATTTTCTGTAAATCTGACTCATATCTCCCACTGTTTTATTACCCAAATGTAGCCCTGTGCGTCTCCCTCCTCTCGCTTAATAATTAACAGATCCTCTTTCAACTGTCCATGGTCTTTGTCTTGACGGGAGGGCGTGAGTTAACAGCAAGTGACCAGCGGATGTCATCGCTGATATTCGCGACGCCGCATCTGTGTCGTGACGCACCCGGGACGCACGGCAGGTGTCGTCACGGCCGACGGATAATTAGCACCGATTTAACGACGTTAATCGAGGTTAAAAGATTGTTTTGTTTTGGCTTTTTGACACCAGAAGGGGCCTCCTCTCTTCAAGTGGAATGGTAAACAGCTGCAAGTAGGCGGATATAGCAGTAAACAGGTGTCTAGATATGTGATATTGGGCTGGAAATTCCAGACGCTTTTTACCTCGAAGGGTCCACCAGAGTAGAAAGATGTGATAAAGTTCAGGGGTCATGTTTTCAGAAAATGAACAATCTACAGATATACACATCTATCATATTCTGCTAAATTAGAGTGAAAATTGTTAAATACTCGGTATATCTGAGTGTATTCTGTATTGTGTTCATCCGATGAATCTGTTTGGTTATGTTGAACTGTATTTTTAACCTGATTTATGTCTTAAATTCGGGTTATTTTAGAGTATGGGTGAAGAAAAACTGTACATTTTCTGGCGATTTCACCCGGAAACACACCTATATTTGTTTTGGCCTAAAGCATATGTCGCCCAGAGATAGCAATACACATCTTCAACCACATCACAGAACGCCAGGGAGAGTTCTATGACCACACCGAGCATCTCTCCCATTCTTTTAGTCTAATAGGAGAGCCACTCTACTTGAAATATTATGATGAATCTGCGGTCTTTTTTCTGGAACATTTTCATTCCTCCCAGTCCGAATTCCGAACGCGTTCTTTAGGCCTGTTTCTGCCAACCATTTGAAATAAATCTCGTTGTTTCTGAGAAACTTTGTATGAAACATTTATTTTTTCTGATCACGTTAAAAATGCAAACTTCACTGGTCGATATTTTGTTTTTACTCTAGGCCCAAACCATCAGATCAGATAAGAATGGTATGTCAGCCTACTTCGCTAATGGGTTTCCTGGCCTAGAACACGGCGTTTTAATGGAAACATAATGACATTTTGCGGTCTTAATGGAATTATAATGGCACTTTGCGGTTTAAGGCGAGGAGCGGCTTTCCCTTCGTTTGAAGGAACTCGCTCAACTTTGGGCCTAGACTGTAGAACTAGGTGTGGCACTGACTGGGATATACCGTGATGCCAGCCCCACTTGTCGCTGGCGTTCTAAATTACATCCAGCTGATTTTGAATTGATTAAGGCCTGTTCTTAACTAACGGCCCCCCAACGATGTAGTAATTCATCAGTTCAATCTGTTGGTACCAGATGGTTTGTTTGTCGTTCGCCCGATGACTTTTTCTCGGGACCAGTTACAAAAATAATTCACAGTTCTTGGATTTGGGAATTGGGGGAAGATGTTTTAGGGGTATTGAATCGCTGATTTAAAGTGACCCGACCGAATCCAACCGACTGAGCCATGTGGCTTCAATTAATAATGGAAGTTCGAAACCTAGATGTTTTTGGTCTTGGAAGATAAATGGTTTCTCAAGAGAAAAGCCTGTATATGCCACTAGAGGGGCCATACAGCGTTCTGTTTCTGTGTTCAGACCCCAAGTTGTCGGCTTTCAAACTTCACAGTAAAGAAATTAAACATTTAATATGAAATAAGTTCATTCATTCAGAACAAAATACATCCTTCAGAAATAGACACTCTAGGCCCAAACCCTCAGATCAGATAAGAATGGTATGTCAGCCTGCTTCGCTAATCAGTTTCCTGGCCTAGGACTAGGCGTTTAAGTGGAAACATAATGACATATTGCGGTCTTAATGAAATTATAATGGCACTTTGCGGTTTGAGGCGAGGAGTTTTCCCTTCATTTGAAGGGACTTTCTCAACGTTGGACCTAGACTGTAGAGATACAAAGCAGCGCTGAGAGCCCGAATGATTTTCCTCGTGGGCTGCTCCCTCCCTATATAAATGGCTTCTAATGAATGTTTCTTTCCCAGGGCAAAATCCTGGAAAAGTCATCATCAAAGTAACATGAAGGGTAAACGGACCCCTGCCTCACCTACCAATTTCATCGCCAGAATCATGTACCTATGCTACTTTTGCAGGTGTTGTGTTACGCAAGCCACCCAGGTTGAAAATCTGGCTAAGAGATTAGACTTTTTGGCCAGATATATCAAGAGTCGTTCTCCTGTATTTAGTTGAGTGTAATTTATGTCCAATCTCCTTCACAACAGCCCACCATGGCATCTGTGCATCACAGGGGAATATGGGTCAGATCTTTAGAAAATGTACAGTTGGCAGCTGTACACATTTAGTAAATTCTGCTAAATAAGGCTGCAATTTGGTCAATACTAGGTAAATTCGAGTATATGTGTCAGATTTTCTGAAAATGTACAATTGGCAGCTGTACACATTTAGTGAATTCTCCTAAATTACGCTGCAATTTGGTCAATACAAGATAAATTCGAGTATAGTCGGCATTACATTGATTCTAGCAATCTGTTTGGTTAGGTTGAACTTTTTTTCGTCTGAAATTTGGGTCATTTTAGAGAATTGGTGAAGGTAAATTGTACGTTTTATTGCGACTTCACCCATATTCGGCATCGCATTGATTCTAGCAATCAGTTTGGTTAGGTTGAACTGTATTTTGAACATTATTTACGTCTGAAATTGGGGTTATTTGAGAAGATTGGCGAAGTTGAATTGTACATTTTCAGAAGATCTGCCCCACCATTGCATCTGCCCCATCACTTGGGAAGATGTTGGGAGATTCCCCACACGGCCGACTGATGAGTTTTCCTCCTGCCACGACGGCACGACGGTAACCACAACAAGGCCTGTTAATGACGTTAACGACGCGACGTTACACAGTCGCCAGTAACGTCTTGGCGCCAATTCTGACAAGACTAAAATATTTCTCAAGTCTCTGATTACATTTGTTATAAAGACAATAAAAACAGACAGGATGATTGGACAATTGCGTGACAATTCACCGAGAAGTGGAATTCCTTTCATCAAGTTGGAACTCACTAAGTCATATCGATCATTTTCAGCAACTAATGTCTGGACAGAGCCTACGGCACATTCCTTAAATTTCTCAGAACATTCCGGTGAGGTATGGTAATAAGCAGACTAGATACGAATACAAATAAAATGATGTTTTTATTAGTTCTCAAAACACAGACATGAGTCCATCATTATAATTTAGCAGCTCGGTGGAGACTAGTGGAAAATGATCCTGGCATTACCACCCGTTATCTCTGGTATATTTGGGGGCACTTTGACTCTTGACATGTCGTATAAACCAGCACAACTTGGCCAGATTGTATTACGGTGTTAACTTTCTCATGACATGCCCTCAGACATTTCGCCCCCCACCCCCGGACCCCCGCACCCCCATGACCATCCCCCCTCCCCACTTACCCAACCAGTGGTGCTATATTAGCATTGTAACCTCCACTGTGCGTATCGCCACCACAGAAGTTTCCCTTGCCAGTTCCCCCCGGCCTGAGACTGTTCTAATTCATTTTTTTCTTCTGAAAATTTGATCTTAAATTGAGTTAAAATAGACACGAATGAGGTTTAATTGATTGTGACTGGTTGACTTGGTCACAGTGGCACACATGTGCGTCTGACACTTCTCAATAGTGACGTCAGGTGCAGGCGTCTCTACTTGAAAGACCGTGAAAGTACGACGTCCTCACAACAGGTGTCACTCGCTGTCCCGGCCATTACTCTATCTGGGTGAATCGCCAGAAAATCTACACCTCGCCTTCACCAATCCTCTCAGATAACCCGAATTTAAGACGAAAACCAGGTATCAAAATAGAGTTCAACATAACCAGACACATTTATTGAATGAATACAATACAGAATATACTCAGATATACCGAGTATTTATCATATTTCACTCTTATAAAGCAGAATTTGAGAGATGTGCAAAACTGTAGATTGTGCATTTTCTAAAAATCTGACCCATCTCTGAACTGCTCTGTCATATCGCTCTGTTATTATTATGAGCCGCTCGTTCGTTTTTTTGCCTTCAACCGCCGCCAATAGCTTTAAGTAGTTATTTTTCCATGTGAAACTATGGCTCATTCTCCTTTGGGTCAGATTTCCAGAAAATGTACAGTTGGCAGCTCTACACATTCAGTAAATTCTGCCAAATTAAGCTGCAATTTGGCCAATACTAGGTAAATTCGAGTATATTCGGCATTGCATTGATTCTAGCAATCTGTTTGGTTAGGTTGAACTGTATTTTCGTATGAAATTTGTGTTATTTGAGAAGATTGGCGAAGGTGAATTATACATTTTCAGAAAAATCTGACCCCTCTTGTTGTGTGTTGGACGGCCTCTGCTGTTGCGGCCATCAGTCAAGGGAACACACCAGGGGCGAGGGTTTGAAATCAGATGGCGGTAAGAAGTAAGCCTTGGGCGGGGACGGTGCACGGTGTCAAACCAATTTAGCAGTGAGTGTTTGCAGCTGTGCACTGGATCTCATCAAAATAGGAACAAGCTGCCAGTTTAGCTGGGCATTCCTCCTCCTCCTCCTATACCCCCACCACCAGCCCGCTGTATCCCATGGCCCTTGCTATATAGGCCCACTTATTTTGAATATTATTCCTATGTAATCTCTCTTCAATTACCTGGCATTTCAAACTCGCTTTGTGGAAACTGTCTTTTGAGCTGGGGCTTAGATTTAGAGGAGGGAAGGGTGTGATGGATGAATGGCAGTAACCAAGCCTAGGACCGACACTCTACTGCAGAATGGTTGGAGACTATTGCTATTGCAACTTGCAGTCTCCTGTCTCTGATTATCCATGGGGAACTGACATTGGAGAGATTTGTAGTAGCTTTTTTTTGTGGTCTTCTTTAGCCCGAGCTTTTTTCCTTAAACATAATTTTGCCTTTGGCTTATATTATAGCTTATGTTGCATTGATACTGGGATGTGCTCCGAGCGGGAAATAAAGATACCACACGAGCCTGACATGGTTGTATTCAGGGGTCAGATTTTCAGAAAATGTACAATTGGCAGCTGTGCACATTTAGTAAATTCTGCTAAATTAAGCTGCAATTTGGTCAATACTAGGTAAATTCGAGTATATTTGGCACTGCATTGATTCTAGCTACCTGTTTGGCTAGGTTGAGCTGTATTTTGAACTTTTATTTTCGTATGAAATTGGGGTTATTTGAGAAGATTGGCGGAGTTAAATTGTACATTTTCTGAAAATCTGACCCATAGGCTGCTGCCACATGATGATGACATTTTCTGTTAATCATAAACTGTCTTGTGTCTGGGATAACAGTCATGCTCGGAGCAGCTCGGATGAGGAGGAGGATATAGAGAGCACACATATTTGTCTTTTTCACTCCGATTACACGACGTGTCCGTCTGAATCACTGATATGTTATTCTTTGTCTAGTAGATGAGAAATGCCAGACACGACATGATAGGTGGAGAAGGCATGCCGCTGTGATATGTATCAAGGCCGTTATAATGATTGTTACATCTCAGTTTACACCGATAAAGCACCGTCCACTAACGCCAAACTGGTATAACCAAGGTATTGCAACTGACAATATCATGGCATGGGGCTTAATTCTCGATTTCCCAATGTATCAAATGATATCATATCGCCGCGGTTTTGCACAGCGGTCCGAAGCGGATGAAATTGACCTGTGAAAGACCTTTTGCTCAAGAGTTGCTCTTAATTTGCTGTCTGAGTTCTCTTTCCCAGTTAACATTCCCACAGGCTGAGTTGCAGAGGAGCTAGTCCCAACATGGCAGCAACACATGTTCACCAGAGATGCCTCTCAGATAGCTCAGGGGGCTGTAAAGAGCTGGTTCATGGGGTGGCCTGAAAAATGCTCAGAAGCTCCGAGGCGCTCGGCCAAGCGCAGGGTAAATACAAAACAGACGGGCACATGTGAATCCCATGTGTAGCGATTAAAAGAGAAAACAGCCCTGGCGCCGAGCGTTCATTAGAGCCGTATGACTGTCTGGGGCGAGTGCTGTTGATTGAATTCACACCCAGAGAGGTTCTGGGGTGGGTGGAGCAGCTGGTTGCCATGCAAGGTGACGGGTCTGGGAGGCAAAAAAACAGATCTTTCTTTCTACCCTCAGCAGAGCCTAAAGGAGTTTAGGACGTCATAACAGGACTAATCAAGGTATAAAGTGTTTCCCAGTGGGGATAGATTGATGCGATCACGGGGAGGAGAGGAGGGAAAGGGGGAAACAATGGTCACGCAACCTTGAGTGGATCGTTGTCTTGAATAAAAGAATGATACATGCAACAACATTCCTCCATACATTAATGGGTGAAATCGCCGGTAAATGTACAATTCGCCTGAACCAATCCTCTCAAATAACCCAAATTTAATACAAAAATAAGCATCAAAATTCAGTTCAACATATAACCCAACAGATTGTATGAATCAAGACAATACCAAATACATACCAAGATATGCCTGTTCTAGTATTGGTCATTTTTAGTATAATCCAGAAGAATTTACCACATGTGTAGATCTGCCGATTGTACATTTTCTGACGATCTGACCCTAATACTGTGCATTCCTTTACTTACACAAGGCCTATTGTACATCATCTCTGCTTAGGACTGAGAGGAGAAACATTGTTTATAAAAGGTTTCCTATTGTATCTGTAGAATTTCTGGTATGTAAACATCTCTTGTTTTCATAAGCACATTCCCTCAGATACACCAAAACCTGGCCAATTTTTACATCACCCCGAGGTTTTTTATCATTAAAATGATGCCCTGTATGTTGCATTATCTTGTCAGTCCGTAGATAAGAACTTTCAGAATATATAAGAATCACCTGCTTATCGGAACCAGACTTTCAGATCAAAGTCCTCTCAGAAGGAATTACGTTAATTGAGTTCTCTTGGCTCCTGGTTGATAAGTAAGATAAAGCTTTCTCGTATTGTACTTATCTCCGTTTGTGAATCGACATGTATTTCCTTTATCTGGCGAGATGCTTGTTGATAGCCGTTGATTTATAGTAGTTGATGCAATATCCCTCATCATCGCCCAACCTCACTCATGCCATCAAACCCTCATACATCTTCCCCCGAAGCAGGGCCCACTTATGGGTCAGATGTTCAGAAAATGTACAATTGGCAGATGTGCACATTTAGTAAATTCTGCTAAATTAGACTGTAAAATGGTCAACATTAGGTATATCTGAGTATATTTCATATTTAGTACTGCCTTGATTCAAACAATCTGTTTGGCTATGTTGAACTGATTTTTTCCCCTAATTTCTCTCTTAAATTAGGGTTATTTGAGAGTAATTGTGAAGGCGAATTGTACATTTTCTGAAATACTGACCCATATCGCTATACTCGCCCCGGCTCCAGCAGCTGAATTATTTAGATATTTCACATATTATCTAGTAAAAATAAATAAACAAAACTCAGCAGGATGTTGGGAGCCTGGTTGGTGGTGCATGGGAGTGGTCTAGAGAGAGAGAGAGAGAGAGAGAGCGCCCATCAGGGAAACACAGCCTATTCCACAGGAGGGCACCAGACCCTCCTGTTGTCAACTATCGGTAAAGCTGCACCTGCTCTCTCCCGTCTTCAGCAGTGAGTGAGATAAAGCCACCAGTCCTTATCTCAGCTGATACAGGGCTACCCCTCCTGATGAGAAGTCACTGGGAGCCTGCTGAGCCAAACCTACCCAGGAGGGAAGCCACTGTGATGGCTTCCTGAGAACAGGCGCCACTGGCCGACCCTGGAGAGATAGTTTCTGGACCAACTCGGTCCTCCCACCCCTCCCACCCCTCCCGCCCCCAATCCTTCTGAGTGGAACTTATAGAATAGGCAGTAAAGGAAGGCCCTTGTGTTTTTGTTTCGAGGAAGATAACGCAAAAGAAATTGCGTTTTATCTTATGTTACTAAGCCCTTTGTTGTTGTGTGCTGTGCCGGTCTTGTATGTCGTGTATGTCCCATGTGAGTCCCATATAACCAAGGCCTCTGCTGTGTACGTGCTCCTCAAATCATCATGCAAGAATAATCCATTTGATTCAGGATATGTTGCACGTTGTACATCAATCTGAAGCGACGGAATAACATAGACGCTATGGTATGTTATGTTATGTATTTGGAAGCCAGACATAACTGAGCAGCTCGGGAAAAGATGTATTGATAACATACGAAAGAAAGGGGCAAACACGCAACAACTTGTCGGCATGCAGACGCTGCGTGACGAGACGCTGGGGATAAAAACAAAAGCAAAAACTTGAAAGGACACATTATAAAACATAATACATAATAAGTCTGGAGGAACACAAACGAGAAACAATAGAGAGAGAGAGATGGAGATGGAGAGATAAGAGAGCCGAGTGAGGCATTGAAGAAGAAGAGGAAGAGGATTGGTAAGAATAAGATGGAAGTACAATTGGGATTGCAAATATTGGCGATGGGTTGAAAAGGCTGAAGAAGGAGGAGGAGGAGGAGGCATATGGGTCAGATTTTCAGAAAGTGTACAATTGGCAGCTGTACACATTAAGTAAATTCTGCTAAATTAGGCTGCAATTTGGTCAATACTAGCTAAATTCGAGTATATTCGGCATTGCTTTGGTTCTAGCAATCTGTTTGGTTAGGTTGAACTGTATTTTGAACATTATTTTCGTCTGAAATTTCGGTTTTTTGAGAGGATTGGTGAAGGTGAATTGTACATTTTCTGAAAAATTGACCCATGAGGAGGAGGAGGTATGAGCTGAGTACCAAACAGCTGTCTGGCAGACGGCCAGGGCATATACATTGCAGCCAACAGTACCCAGCTGGTGAGGGGAGCCACAGCCGGGGGCATCTGTCAACGCGCCTGCCAGCACCTCTTCTCCCCAACCTTGCCAAACTTGAGGCCCATCCGCCGAGACCTCAAACTATCAAACACCCCCAAAACATCATCAAATCACTGCCTCTTCACAGGAGCTCATACTGTCCTCACCAGAGAGGAGTCAATAGCCTAGAAAATCGCTAGTTTGTCCTGGAGCAGCGCCAGCAAGCAGAATGCTACGAGTCAGAAGATAATCTTGTAGGCACATCTCCAGAACCTTTCATTGTGGATCCTACAGCCTTATGCTGGAGTTGGAGCTGGTGAAATGCTATTTAAATGGCCATCTCTTGATATATAGCAGTTGAAGCCACTGAGCAGTCTATAGGCCCAAAGATGAGAGAGTCCCTTCAAACGGAGGGAAAGCCTCTCTTCGCCTCAAACCGCAAAGTGCCATTATAGTTCCATTAAGCTGGATAAATGCTATTCAAATGACCATCTCTTGCTGTATAGCAGTTGAAGCCACTGCAGAGCAGTCTAGGCCCAAAGATCCAAAGAGTCCCTTCAACAAACGGAGGGGCAGCCTCTACTCGCCTCAAACCGCAAAGTGTCATTATATTTCCATTAAGACTGTAACATGTGATTATGTTCCCATTAGAACGCCTATCACTTCACTGACATACCATTTTTATCTGACCTGAGTGAGGGTTTGGACCTATCTATACTGGATCAAGCCTTATGCTGTAGTTTGGAGAAATGCTATTTAACTGACCATCTCTTATACTATTACTACTATAGCAGTTGAAGCCACTGAATATGAAAAGCCTTTACTCTTGAGTTAAACCTCTTTGACTCTTAGGTTACACACAAAAATCTATATTGTATCAGTAATCGCATTCTCTTAAATGATTGAATGTTTATAATACATCCATGGGTGAGTTAAGATTGAATTCCAGTTGGTCCTGTGAGTTCAGAGTTACTGGCTTCTAAACATGGCACTTAATGGAAAAGACATTTAAGAAGGCAGTTGATTGAAGGCGAACAAACTCAAGAAAACGATTCTGTCAAATAAATGTCCATGTGTGCTGGGATTACGAAAAGGAAAAAGCATTCAGGTGCGACTTCACTCACTCTGCCAGATTGTTCGCGGAGATCAAGATGGGTGTTAGCTCATGTTTTGAGATGTCAGTCGAAAGCGGTTTGAAAACAACATCACTTTCCCTTTTCCTCTCATTCAGACTCCTGCGTGTATTTTCATTCTAATGGACATGACAAATTGTCAGTAGCAGCAGTTCCTCCGCGCTCAAAGTTGTCTTCCGGGCAAGGTTAACCGAGTGAAAGGGGGAAGCCACTAGGGGAAGCCATCTGTCAAAAGAGGGCTTCCGCGAACACGTTCCCCATTGCTTGTACACTAAATGCCCCGGTGACATAACAGATGGGGAGTCCAGCTGGTGAATATATTAGCTGGCTTCTGTTATGTCTCAGAACAACTCTCTCCTCCTCATCTACAACATTCTAATCAAGGCATGGAAAAAACAGCCACGCATGCTGCACTACATACATGATGATGGGTCAGATTTTCAGAAAATGCACAATCTACAGTTTAACACATCTATCAAATTATGCTAAATTAGAGTGAAAATTGGGTATATTTAAGTGTATTCTGTATTGTATTCAATCAATAAATCTGTCTGGTCATGTTGAACTGTATTTTGAGCCAGATTTCCGTCTTGAATTTGGGTTATTTGAGAGGATTGGTGAAGGCCAATTGTAGATTTTCTGGAGACTTGACCAAGATGATATTTTAGGTATATATATAATCGTTCCCCAACACACAGTGTAAAGCGCATATTGTGAGGAGTAAGTTCACTTGGTGTTCCGGCTTCACCTCTGCCCTTTCAAAACATCCCTTCTGTAAGGCAGAGTTGGCTGGAGGAGGAGGAGGAAGACCTTATGTTCAAGGTGGGCGAGCAGCTCAAACCTTCCCTCAGAGTTGCTCTGCACTTGCTTTCACTCTAGAGCTTGAATGAATGCAGAATCTCAGCAAGACATTTTAACAACGACTCCTAAATATTCCCAACGACTCCTAAATATTCTCAACGTACTCTCCTCTATGTTAATCTAACAACGACTCATAAATATTCCCAGCTCTCCTCTAGGTCAATCGTCTTCTAAAGAGATTCATTGGAAATTTTTACAACCACTCCCAAATATTCCCAGCTCTCCTCTATGTTAGTCTCCTTCTAAAGAGATTTATTGGAAATTTTTACAACGACTCCTAAATATTCCCAGCTCTCCTCTGTTAATCTTACAACCACTCCTAAAAATTCCCAACTTTCCTCTATCTTAATCTTTGTCTAAAGAGATTCATTGGAAATTTTTACAACCACTCCTAAATATTCCCAGCTCTCCCCTATGTTAATCAATCCCCTTCTAAAGAGATTCATTGAAAATTTGCATATGAGCATATGTAGACGCAATAAGAACAGGTATGGTGTGTATGGTCAAGTGGCTGCTGCATAAAAAATGTGTATGGGTCGGATCTTCAGAAAATTTACAATCGGCAGCTAATCATATTATCTAAATTCAGTTGGATCAAGCTGGAAAATCATAAATAATTGATATATTTGAGTATATATTTGGTATTGCTGTGATTCAAAGAATCTGTTCAGTTATTTGGTAATGTATTTTGAACTTTATTTGTGTGGTAAACTTGGGTTATTTGAGAGGATTAGTGAAGGTGAATTGTGCATTTTCTGACAATCTGCCCCACCGCGTACTTGTTGGGAGGCGAGTCACGTGGCTACCTGCTGTTTAGCGTGGTAACGGGTTCCTTCACCTGTGTACATTCCTCCCCATACGGTTCCAGCTCCTCCAGTACCCCTCCTCCAGCGTATATATACCACATGACACACTGGAGGGAATGAGTACTATAGTCTGTCTAGAAAGTAGTTGACACGTGATTCCTTAGTTCCTTTAAGGGGAGGGAAAAGTGGGGGAGTTTTGACTTCAAACCTTTGCTCCTGAATCGCCGTTTGCGACTGACCATGACCGTTTGCGACCAACCATGGCCAAATATCCAGCTGCATTGTATTGCCCTGTCTCTGTTCTATGTGGAGCAGCTGTTGTTTTGCTTAGGTGGAAGGCAGAGCTGATTATACTGGCCCTGTTACTCCATGGTTGAGTGCAATGGGCGATTTGCTTGGCAAAGGGTTGACAAGTCCTTGTCATAAATAGAAATAGAAAATCTCCCACTTTTCCCTCCCCTTAAAGGGACTAAGGAATCACGTGTCAGCTACTTTCTAGACAGACTATAGTACTCATTCCCTCCAGTGTGTCATGTGGTACAGCAGGCACACAACTTTCTCCTTCCTCCTCCCGCCCCCACCCCTTCCGCCCCCCTTCCCTTCCGCCCCCCTTCCTCCACAAGCAGCTGTTTCCTGCGCGTCAGAACCTGACAACTTATATATATGGGTTAGGTCGCCAGAAAAAGTACAATTCACCTTCACCAATCTTTTCAAATAACCCAAATTTCAGACTAAAATAAAGTTCAAAATACAGTTCAATCTTATCAAACAAACTGCTAGAATCAATGCAATGCCGAATATACTTGAATTTACCTAGTAATGGCCAGATTGCAGCCTAATTTAGGAGAATTTACCAAATGTGTACAGCTGCCAATTGTACAGTTTCTGAAAATCTGATCCATATGGCAACACAATATCCGAGCATTGTATTGATCGGAGAACTTTAATTGAAGATTTTACAACGAAACAAGCAGTTAGAATGCTTATCATTTATATTCATGCCAGCCAAACACCTGCTTGCATTATTTATATCAGTCATGTATAGCCTTAATCATAACGTAAACAGTCTAGGCCTCAGATCAGATAAGAATGGTATGTCAGTGATTGGACGCCTACTGCGCTAATGGGTTTTTCATGGCCTAGGACTAGGTGTCCTAAACATTTTGCTGTCCTAATGGAATTATAATGGCAGTTTGCGGTTTGGAGCGAGAGGCTTTCCCGGGGCTTTCCCTCAGTTTGAAGGGGCTACCTCCCCTTTGAGCCTAGAGTGTAAATATATTCATGTTTAATAGGAACCCATGCGATGTGGTTAGTAATTTAGCTCAAGTTAAATATTTGATTTTATGGGTTGGATATTTTAGGTATTTCCACGAGAAATATTTCCATAATATGTATTTATTTATACGGATATATGATCATCTTTTCTCTGTCTCTCTCTCCCTACTTTTCTATCTCTATTTCCTGGGTATGGTCATAAACTGCCTCCCTCTCAGCTCTCCCGCCCTTGATATAACCATATTAAATGTGTTGATAAGGGCGTAAAGCAACCAATCTCACTCACTCACTCCGTCTCAGCTCTCCCGCCCTTCATATTACCATATTAAATGTGTTGATAAGGGCGTAAAGCAATCAATCTCACTCACTCACTCCCTCTCAGCTCTCCCGCCCTTGATATAACCATATTAAATGTGTTGATAAGGACGTAAAGCAATCAATCTCACTCACTCACTCACTCACTCTCAGCTCTCCCGCCCTTGATATAACCATCTTAAATGTGTTGATAAGGGCGTAAAACAATCAAACATCACTCACTCAATAACTCATCCAAAAGCACATAATATATTTATATATAATCCGCAGAGAAAGTTAAGACCGCCCCCATCCACAGTTGAGTGACAGATAAGGAGGTCACATCTCGAGGGGGACAAGTCCGGAACCAATATTTTATGTTATATTGACATGTCAAGGGTTGAAGAAGGAAGTTGGGATCCAGAAGTGATTGACGTTGACGATTGTTTCATGCGAGGCTGAGGGAAGAGACAATTAACAGAGTGGTCTCCTGCTTAGATCCAGTGAAAGTAATAGGGAGATTTAGCAACCACAACGCACCAACGCGACACTAACGCATCCACTAACTATTTGTACATTACTTGTGCGGATATCTCGAGAGGTGCTAGGCCGAGGGCATCTGCATTGCAGGCCTCTCGAGATATCCCTACAACGATAATAATGTATTAATAGTTAGTGGATGCGTTAGTGTTGTGTTGGTACGTTGTGGTTGCTAAATCTCCCTATTGTCTCATACGGACTTCTACCTTTAACCCGTGTGTTAGTGGATGCGTTAGTGTTGTGTTGGTACGTTGCGGTTGCTAAATCTCCCTATTGTCAATAACCACTCCACCTCCACCCGGCCGTGCATGGGATGATTGATTGGGATTTTATTTGCAAAGATTTTTTTTTTATCTTTCTTTCAAGGCTTGAATCAGTTACTTCAAACTCTTGTGTATTTTCGCTGAACCTCAGGATCGAAGGAAACTTTTAATTAGTGGGAATTACTTTCTATCGTACTTTATATCAGATATGATATGTAGAATATTTGCATAATATTGAAGAAAATTGTTAAATGGCAATACACATTTATGCTGCATGGAAGAGCTGGGTTTACCCCTGAAGCCTGTAGACCCTTTTATTAACTCTCATACACTCTAGATCCAACCCTCAGATCAGATAAGAATGGTATGTCAGCCTACCTCGCTAATCGGTTTATTGTCCTAGAACTCGGTATTTTAATGGGAATATGATGCCATGTTGCGGTCTTAATGTAATTATAATGACTCTATGTGGTTTGAGGCGAGAGGCTTTCCCTTCGTGTGAAGGGACTCTCTCAAGCTTGAGCCTAGACTGCATATGTATGTATATATGACAAATAAACGATTTTTAAAATTCAAATCAGCGCAAATAAACGATTTTTTCAATTCAGATCAAAGCAGAGCACTGATTTAGCCAGAGCCATCATAAGATGAACTTTTTGTCCTTGATACAATATGTACATGTCACGCGGGTGGATCTCATAGACTCAGACTATGTCTGACCGCCCCCCCCCCCCCCCCCCCCCCCCCCCACACACACACACTCATAATAGCCATTATGCTGGTCCAGGGCCACCCGGATTAGTAGAGGGGGCAATAGATAGAGCGTATGGTATTAGTGCGTTCAGGCCATCCAGGCCATCTGTAAAAGAGTGTTACAACGCAGGAATAGCCACTTCTCTTTCATTTATGATGAAGTAATGGGTCAGATTTTCAGAAAATGCACAATCTATAGCTCTCCACATCTATCAAATTCTGTTAAATTAGAGTGAAAAATGATAAATACTAGGTATATCTGAATGTATTCTGTATTGTATTCATGCAATAAATCTGTCTGGTTATGTTGAACTGTATTTTGAACATAATTTTCGTCTTAAATTTGGGTTATTTGAGAGGATTGGTGAAGGCCAATTGTACATTTACCGGAGACTTGACCCGCATAAATGTGTTAATGTCCATTTGCAATGCTGCTTTTAATAGTATGACATGGATGTATGTAGTTTCCCATCAACCCATACAGAGAAAATCGCCGCCATTCCTTGGAAAAATCCTAAACACTTTCACACTCGAGCACTAAACTAAGTGCAGTTTTCCGTTTAACCATTGTCCTTTTTCAACGCCTAGTAAATCGTTCATTGCAAAAGATGGAGAATCGGTGACGGCGATCGATCTATTTTACCCGAAACGGACAGCACAGGCACTGGGAATAAGACACTATGGTAAATAGCATTACCCATGCATCTTTGAATGCTAATAATTACAATAGGGGATTTGCATGTGCCACTGCCCATGTACACTATAGGCCCAAACCCTCAGATCAGATAAGAATGGTATGTCAGCCTACTTCGCTTATCAGTTTTCTGGCCTAGGACTCGGCGTTTTAGTGGGAATATAATGACATTTTGCGGTCTTAATGGAATTATAATGACACTTTGCGGTTTGAGGCGAGAGGCTTTCCCTTCGCTGGAAGGGACTTTCTCAACTTTGGGCCTAGACTGAACAGTGCATCATGGGAAGGATTCTGTTGACATCTGACATACAAATATTTGCCACTAATATTTTCATTGAAAATTGCAAGAATGTTTTCACCAATATCAGAGTTTGTGTAAATGAGCTATGAAAACCAAATGCATGATGGGAAAGATGGGGACCTGTATCATGGAAACATGCATAACACAGAATATCAACATTTGAGCATTGATAAATTGTCCATGCATAGCATGTTTTCTACAGATTTTACACTGTACTATTAGTACCATAATTCCATGCGAATCAAGATTCAAAATGGCGGCTATGCAAATCCCCTATTCTGTAAGGACTGGTGCAGAAATGATTGCACCCTGATACAAAGTGCTTACAAAACTAAAAGTGGGCAATATTTCGCCTCTTTGGGGTTTGACTTTTATGGCGCCACAGTAAGTCGACGTCGATGACCGACATGTAACGGATACTTGTTACCATGACGATCTTTGGACCTTGTGGCCAGCAGCAGACGACCTTGGATAACATGTAACAGAAGGTGATGATGGAGGATTACATGTTCCCGCGTCTTGCTACGTCATGCTTCTAGCAGACGACAATTGGACACGCCAGCACTGATTGATCAGGCGCGTGCTGGTAATGTCAACTCCGCAATCTGACTTGGCGAAATCTGAGCTGAAATAGTCGGTGGTTGCAGAGATCGCGCAGTCTAGGCCCAAAGATGAGAGAGTCCCTTCAAACGGAGGGAAAGCCTCTCCTTGTCTCAAACCGCAAAGTGCCATTATAATTATATTAAAACTGCAAAATGTCATGATATTCCCATTAGAACGCTTAGTCAGGAAACCCGAATAGTGAAGTAGGGGTCCAATCACTGACATACTATTCTTATCTGATCTGAGGGCATTTAGCACTGGACTGACTTGGCGAAAACGGAATCAGAGTTCGTTAGTCAGTGGTTGTTCATGTCAATGTTCATTTCAGCATGGACTATTTATCAATGCTCTAATGACAATATCTATGTAACTGTTTCTAACACAAGTCCCCATCTTTCCCATAATGCATTAGGTTTTCATACTCATAGAGCATGTATACAATCTATGATATTGCTGAAAACATTCTTGCAATTTTTTTTATAAAAATGTTGCTTCATATTTTTATGTCACATTTCAATCCATCCAGAATCCATCCCATGATGCACTGTATAAAAGACATGCGCAGTGGCATATGCAAATCCCCTATAGTATCTGACTTTGCGATATCTGAGCACCACAGTCAGTGGTTGGAACGACCATGGTCCATGCGAGGGGCTCGCTATAACAACTCCAAACGCTCCATTCAGAGAAGAAGAAGAAGGACGTTGGGGTTTTTAACTTGGCAATCTGGCCACCACCACCACCACCACCACCAGCTGGTCTTCGTCTGCCACAAGTGGCGCGCCAGTCGCGTAACAAGTCGTCTGGGTTTTGGCATGTATACCAGATAGCCCTACACCAGTTTGATTGTATACAATGTCACTCCACATATCTGGAGACTCCTTGAGATAAATACAGAACCATTGTTTACAGTTACCCTACTGGAAGACCCTTTTTACATGACGACCAGGCCATAGCAATTTGAGTTATGCGATACCTCTTTGATCCCTGTTAGATGTCATGTTGGGTGCGTTTTTTGTTGCACTGGAGAAACGACAGGAATCCCCTCGTCTTCTTCAATATTCCTTAGCACTTTTTCTCCCGTATATTAACCCGTTGACCTCGGGCAATGTCGCGTGTCTCTTGTCAAACTTCGCTTTAAGCTTTAAGCGGACCCATCGCATCGCTATATTATCATTGTTTTGTGTCCGCGTAAAAACATCCTATGGGTCAGATTTTCAGAAAATGTACAATTCGCCTTCACCAATCTTCTCAAATAAACCAAATTTCAGACGAAAATAAAGTTCAAAACACACTTCAGCCTAACCAAACAGATTGCTAGAATCAATGCAATGCCGAATATACTCGAATTTACCTACTATTGACCAAATTGCAGCCTAATTTAGCAGAATTTACTAAATGTTTACAGCGGCCAATTGTACATTTTCTGAAAATCGGACCCATTATCATTGTTTTGTGTCGGCGTAAAAAGATCCTATAATGGAGACCCGCTGTGGTATTTTAAGAACAAAGATATATCACGATTGTATGGCAGATATAATTCGCTCAAATATCTAGTCTAAAAAGTGTGAGAAAAGCCAGGCTACACTGGAAGCATTCGACTACTACCTGACATTTACACTTAAGACCCTTTTTACAAGTGATAAATCAAAATGTTTATCTTGTTCCATGATTTAAATTTCTGACCATTATCCATGTTCCTTGAGATGATACTATACCAATTGATATACCATTATGTATTATCAAATACACGTTCCGATCTTGATTCCCTCAATGCCATATGACATGTCTATTATGGTATATTGCGTATTAACCACACATAACATATATCACAGGAGCAGGAGGGAGGTCTAGTAGACTTTGAAAGGTTCCAGTGCATGGCAGAGCACCCGAATATATTCGGGGTCAGATTTTCAGAAAATGTACAATTGACAACTGTACACATTTAATAAATTCTGCTAAATTAGACTGAAAAATGGTCAATACTAGGTAAATTCGAGTATATTTGGCATTGCATTGATTCTAGCAATCTGTTTGGTTAGGTTGAACTGTGTTTTAAACTGTATTTTCGTCTGGAATTGGAGTTATTGAGAAGATTGGTAAAGGTGAATTGTACATTTTCTGAGAATCTGACCAGGGATTGGGCTACTGCTGCTGCTGTATACAGGGAATAAGGTGGTGGAGTGGGGGGTGGCTGCTGCTGCTGCACTGACATTAGCCACATGGCTTCCCCGGCGGCTGTTTGTATTACATTACCGCGACATTAAAACCACTTGTAAGCGCGCGCCATTGTCCGGGGCGCCCCGGCGCCACTAGACGTAACGCGACAAGCCGTGAAACAGTCCAGGTTCGGCCTGCTTCAGTTGACTTGTTGACATCACGCTAGGCTTAAAGGTCTCCAACTCTTGACAACGGCAATGGGAGGTCTGACACCATTTCCTTCCCTCCTCACATTTCTCTTCCTCCTCCAAGGTTTATATACTTGCTGTGAGGCTAATTTAAGGGTGGTCTCCACTGGCTGCAGTAAGCTCTGCGATAAGCCTTGCGATGGTGATGTGACGGTGAGGAGTGGCGAGGTCCAGCCTACATGGCAAGTGATCCATGTAGGCAGGACCTCGCCATTCCTCTCCACCTACAGAACCAGCACAAATGTGTACCATCATAAGAATCGCCTGGATCTCATCTTTTCAAATATGAGTACATCTCAAAATTCATGTTTGACTCATTTTCCTGAAACCCATCACATATACTGATATGTATCATTCATGTGCAGACACTCTAGGTCCAAACCCTCAGATCAGATAAGAATGGTATGTCACACTACCTCAGTAATGGGTTTCCTGGCCTAGAACTCAGCTTTTTAATGGGAATATGATGACATTCTGCGTTCTTAATGGAATTGTAATGGCTCTTTGTGGTTTGAGGCGAGAGGCTTTGTTTCCCTTCATTTGAAGGGACTCTCTCAAGTTTGGGCCTAGACTGTACACAATACTGCTGGTAATGGGGACGAACATTATGCATGCGCGTGTAGTGATTTGGTGGGTAGGGAAGAGCCTATAACATGTTAAACATGTGAACAAGGTTATGCAAGAGCGACAAGGAAGCATGGTCACTCACTTCATTAACACCATGTCGGAGTAAGGTTACATAAATTACATTATATGACCTTTGATTACATTGATTACGGTATATCAGACGTTTATCCCTATATATGGGTCAGATTTTCAGAAAATGTACAATTGTCAGCTGTACACATTTAGTAAATTCTGCTAAATTAGACTGACAAATGGTTGATACTAGATATATCTGAGTATATTTGGTACTGCATTGACTCTAGCAATCTGTTTGGTTAAGTTGAGCTGTATTTTGAACCTCATTTTTGTCTTAAATTTAGAAAAACATAAACCAGGATTTGAAATGAAGTCCTAAGATTCATCAGGAGACCAAGATCGTGGGGCTATAGGGAGCCAAATCGGCCATGTGTGCGTCAGCCTTAAGGGTTTCTCAACTTGAGCAAGAACATGCCTTGAAACTGAAGCCAGAATAAAACGCTGTAAGCCAAGTACGTTTATATTTGACGTGTCAAATGGCTTCCAGACTGGCTTCGCCCACTTTGCATGGCATTACCGCTCTACCTGGGTCAGATCTTCAGAAAATGTACAATTGGCAGCTCTACACACTTAGGAAATTCTGCTAAATTAGACTGCAATATGAGGAATACCCGGTGTATCTGAGTATATTTGGTATCGCATTGATTTAAAGTATCAGTTCAGTTCAGTTAAACTGCATTTTGAAGCTCATTTTTGTCTTCAATGTGGGTTATTTGAGAGGATTGATGAAGGTGAATTGTACATCTTCTGAAAATCTGACCCACCTAGAGACATCGGCAGATTACTAGTGTGCGAGGGTGTGAGGCAGCAGGTGCAGCCTACCAATGAGTCTCTCCAGAAAGCCTTAATAAATGATCCCCTTTTGCGGGATCATGAATATATTAGCTTTGTCTGAGGTTGAGGCCTGGACCCTGGCCCTTGTCCGGTCCCTTAGGGCCCAGTCTGGGCCCCCACTTCTGCCTCACCCGGCCGCTAGCACCATCACGCTCCGACACCAACACATGGCCAAAGCCATCCGACAAATTGGGCAGGCTCATTTTCATTAAATTCCAACCGGGCCGCACCTGCGTCCTCCTTTCAGAGCGCGGCTCGGCCTCCTTGCTCATAATCTACGGCCCAGCTGCCGAGGAGGCCCCTCGTTTAACATGGCTTGCCATCTTCTTGTTCAAAGTCTACATTCATATATACGGCTTGAGCAAGAACGTGCCTTGAATTTCTACACACCGCGTCTCATGTTGAGCTGGGGATGAAACCCTTACCATTTGGGTCAGATTTTCAGAAAAAGTACATTTGGCAGCTGTACACGTTTAGTAAATTCTGCTAAACTAGACTCAAATTTGACTCAAATTCGAGTATATTTGGCATTGCATTGATTCTAGCAATCTGTTTGGCTAGGTTGAACTGTATTTTGAACTTTATTTTCGTCTGAAATTTGGGTTATTTAAGAAGATTGGTGAAGTTGAATTGTACATTTTCAGAAAATCTGATCCATTTACTTTATACCTCGCTAAGAGGGTTGTACTATAGTCTCATGCAGGAGGCAAAGAGCTATTGTTTGAAACTGCAACAGTTATGAAAGAAGTCCTGCTGCCCTGAAAAATGTACCACCTCTGGTATTGCCGCATGTATACGTTTATGGGTCAGATTTTCAGAAAACGTACAATTCAACTTCACCAATCCTCTGAATAGAAATATCCCAAATTTCAGACGAAAATAAAGTTAAAAACACAGTCCAACCTAACCAAACAGATTGCTAGAATCAATGCAAAACCGAATATACTACAATTTACCTAGTATTGACCAAATTGCAGCTTCATTCTGAATAATTTTCTAAATGTGTAGAGCTGCCAATTGTACATATTCGGAAAATCTAACCCATATGCAGTGCGGGGGCCTTGATGCATCCAAAGCAGCCCAAGTCTTAATGTGAAGTGATCCAATTGTCATTTGTGTATACACTCTATACGCGACCTGTAGGCAGTAAACATCAAAGCCCTCTAGTGTTAACTCTATGGCACGCCGCTGTCTACAGAACGAGTATAGAGGGTAGTTGAATCAAGTCTGTATATGGGTCAGATCCTCAGAAAATGCACAATCTACAGTTCTTCAATGGTGAATACCAGGAATATCTGAGTGTACTTGGCATCGAGGGGATTCAGGGGATGTGTTTGGTTATGTTGAAATGTGTTTTGAGTCTCATTTTTGTATTAAATTCTGGTTATTTGGGAGTGTTTCTAAATGTGAATTGTGCATTTTCCCGAAATTTCACCCATATGTACTAGTATAAGGCTGCAGTAGTATTAAGGTGGGGCAGCTGGTCCTGCAGACGCGCCACATTTCCGTATACTACTTCTACTACGTGCGAACACGCACACGGCCTGTACGTAAGCGTTGTACGGCCTAGGGAGGCCTAGACGTTACATGGCTGGCAATGTGCAGGCAACATGCAAGCTTTCCCTCAACCTGTACATCCAGGACGACTATGTAAGGCTCCTGCTTTATGAGAGGTTCATTTACATACGTACAGTTATCAGCAAGTCGTCATATATAGCTATAGGGGTCAGATTTTCAGCAGCTGTACACATTTAGTAAATTCAGCTAAATTAGGCTGCAATTTGGCCAATACTAGGTAAATTCGAGTATATTCGGCATCGCATTGATTCTAGCAATCTGTTTGGTTAGATTAAACTGTGTTTTGAACTTTATTTTCGATTGAATTTGGGTTATTTGAGAAGATTGGTGAAGATAAATTGTACATTTTTGAAAATCTGACCCTCATAGCTATAGGGGTCAGATTTTCAAAAAATGCACAATCTTCAGATCTACACATTTAGTAAATTCTGCATAATTAGGCTGTAAAATGATAAATACCAGGTATTTCTCAGTATATTTGGTATTGCCTTAATTCAAACTATCTGTTTGGTTATGTTGGTCTGTATTTTGAACCTCATTTCTGTCACAAATATGGGTTATTTGAGAGGATTGGTGAAGGTGGATCATACATTATTTTCTCATGATCCGACCCATAGTATGTTAAAACGATCCACCCATTATCACTGCATTACCGTTAATCACGAAAATGTTTGGCTAAAAAATATTTTAAGATTCTATTTCTAACATGTATTTATCATCGATTTAGCATTAATTTTTAATAGTCCTTCTCTTGTATATTTTCCGCATTTAAAACAGTTATAATTTGCAGGAGTCATCTATCAAAAAGTTAAGTCTTCCCAGCCCACCTAGAAATCCAGTTTATCCATTAATCTGCACGTAAAACAGAACATATAAATGTTAAATTCTCAAGGAGAAACTGCTATACATTATTACAAATTGTCTCTTTGCGTCAATAACTATAACTAAAATTATTAGCTATCATAATTTCGATGTATAATTTCTATAATGATAAGATTAATAATAGGTTTTCTTGGCAATTGAAACGTATCACGAATGTGAAATTTTGTCAATAAAAGTTTAAAAAAAAAACAAAAAAACACTAAGCATAATTAATGTGAAAATATAAAATAATTTCTATCCAACTCATTCACCCAATAAATCTAAAGCATTTGGCTTTTTCCCGAGTCATTGGTGGGGCTTTTTTTCAGCAAGCACGCAATTTTAAGCCGCGATTTATGAAGCAATTCTCGTGCAATTCTCGTGCTTGTGACGAGGAAGTCAAACACGCGAGCGTCTGTTTTTGAGCGCGTCAGTCGCACATGTCCGCGCGCGGCGAGTGGAGTCAGTTTCAGAGTCGAGAGAAGGATAGCTGAACGTTCATGGGTAAGATTTTCAGAAAATGTACAATTAGCAGCTGAACACATTCAGTAAATTCTGCTAAATTAAGCTGCAATTTGATCAATACTAGGTAAATTCGAGAACATTCGGCATTGCGTTGATTCTAGCAATCTGTTTGACTAGGTTGAACTGTATTTTGAACCTGAATTTCGTATGAAATGTGGAGTTATTTGAGAAGATTGGCCAAGTTGAATTGTACATTTTCTGAAAATCTGACCCTCGAGTTCTAGTTGGTGCACTGACACCTACAGCTGTGTCTCATATCACCTGCACGTGGCCCATCTCCTATACTACATCCAGACCACATCCCCATAGTATAACTAGCTGTTTTACGCAGGAGGACGGCCAGCTTATTAAAACCTGTTCTGCACCATCCATACCATCCTCACAGCTTATATAATTAGCTTTTTTGTCTTTTTCTTTGGTTCTTTTTTGTACAGCTTGGATTTAATGAGCAACCAATCTACACAGTCGAGGGCCAAACTTGAGAGAGTGCCTTCAAACGAAGGGTACGCCTCTCGCCTCAAACCACAAAGAGTCATTATAATTCCATTAAGACCGAAAAATTTCATCATATTCCTATTAAAATGTCGAGTTCTAGGACAAGAAACCGATTAGCGAGGTACAAAAAACATCTGATCTGAGGGTTTGGACCTAGAGTGTACACACAAAATATAGTGGAACCTCGCATAAAGACCACCTCTCTATAGAAACCAACCCTCTAATAAGACCAGTTTCTCTCAGTCCCGAATTGCTTTACTCTTATTAGACTAGCCCCTCTAAAGAGACCACCTCGCTCTGAGACCACAAATCGTTCAGTCCCAAGGGTGGTCTCAATAGAGAGGTTCCACTCTATGTAAAAAATATTTAGATCTCCGCTGATGATAGTAAAACATCGCTTCGAAAGTGTTCGCACTGTAGTACAACTCTGTACAGGATCTGTTGAGTTCAAAAAGTGGGGGACACATACATACTCCAGCACGCTACAGATCCCGCATAGAGTGTAAAAATCCTTTACGATTGTGTAATTTATACCAACAAAATCTGAACTAAAACCCAGAAATCGCTTCGTTGTCAGTTTCTGTAAGGCGATATTAACCCAGGCACGAACCCTGGGTAGTTAGTTGTCCGTAAAATTTATTCCCTGAATCGAAACCTGACACCACTTGCTTCTGCTGTCAAACTATCAATTAAAATTTCTATGGGCTGGCCGTTGATTCGTACACCGATGCATAGTGATAGTGAAAACATAAGGTGATAAGTAATGCTGGAGCTAGACTAGCACTAAGTCCCTCGGCCTATTTATATAAATGCCAATGGGCACATCAGAGTGGGGTGAGTGAGTGAGAGAGTGAGATTGGTTGCTTTACGCCCTTATCAACACATTTAATATGGTTATATCAAGGGTGGGAGAGCTGAGAGGGAGTGAGTGAGATTGGTTGCTTTACACCCTTATCAACACATTTAATATGGTTATATCAAGGGCGGGAGTGCTGAGAGGGAGGCAGTTTATGATCATACCCAGGAAATAGAGATAGAGAAGAAGGTAGAGAGAGACAGAGAAAAGAGACAGAAAGGCACTTGATGGTCATACTCAGATAGACTGGGGCCTGGCTGCGCTATAGTGCATGGGGCAATAATGACCAAAGATTTCGTATTTCAAACAATCATACTATTGCACAAGTTCAACCGATGTACTCGCGAATCTAATATGATAGACTTTCCAGATCAGATAAGAATGGTATGCCAATGATTAGACGCCTACTTCACTAATGGGTTTCCTGGCCTAGGACTAGGCGGTCTAATGGGATTATAATGCGATTTGACCCAACGTCGAGATCGATTACAAACCGAACAGAGTGCTATTAGGTATTTATTACAAACTAAATCAACAAGAGAACTCTAATAGTATTTTACTTTACTTTCCATCAATCTTGTGGATATTCGGCTCAAATAGCACATAGGTGCTATTTGACTTTTCAAATAACACCCCCGAATAAGCACCCCTGAAATAACATATGTATGTAATAAAAGTTTCAAAAAAATGGATTTTGAGATATCATCATACTTGAAAAGAGGAGGTCAAGCCGATTCCAATGATAGTAAACAGTAGGAGATCTAATAAATATTTCTCTATTTTAAGTTTGATATTCTTACTTTTGATTTTTCTAGGTGATGGGAAATTACCAGTAAAGTAACTAAATTATCCATACGAAGACCTTCTTCAAGGCAAGTCTACGGTGCAGGGTGCAGGGCGGGACGGGGGCGGGACGGGGGCAGGCCGCCAGGTGAGGCTGTGCACACACAGATACCTGGATGCGCTATAGGGTCAGATTTACAGAAAATGTACAATTGGCAGCTCTACTCATTTAGATAATTCTGCTAAATTAAAGTACAATTTGGTCAACACTAGGTAAATTCGAGTATATTCCACATTGCATTGATTCTAGCAATCTGTTTGGTTATGTTGAACTGTCTTTTGAACTTCATTTTCGTCTGAAAGTAGGCTTATTTGAAAAGATTGGCGAAGGTGAATTGTACATTTTCTGACAATGTGACCCACTAGCGTCTGCTGCTGCTGCTGCGGCTGCTGGCTGCAGGTGGCGGCGGACCACAGGTGCGAGCCCATTACCGTGATGACTACAAGGCCTCCTTCTACCTCTGGCCGACCTTAGACGAGCACACCTGGAACACCTGGCCACCACCACCACCACCACACATACAGGCCTGCTGCAGTCTACCTATACACCAGCCTACCTATAGATACCCATGGATGGATAGCAGCAGCAGCTATATACCACCACCTCCTACTCTACCGCCTAAAAGAATATGATAACTTATATATGTGATACGCTGTATATTGAACGGCCATTTAATTAAATATATTAGGGACATTTCTGGTCATCTTACTGGGTTATGTTATATTTTCATGTTCATATTCTTATAAAATACCTTGTGGGGATTACCTTGTTTACCGATTCTGGGGGCTGTGCTAAAGGGTATTAAGATTAAGGTCTAGACTACCCCTACTAAGGGAAGGGGTTTAGCATAGCCCAGGTAAATAGCAACAGGCGTGTTTGAATAATAATAAATTAAAATTGAAACGCAGTTCTATTCTTGTTGCTTTTAGGTATTGATATTATGTGGATTTATCCAACTGACTCTGGGTTGGTGGGAAGAAACGGTGGATAGAAAATGTACAATCCGCCTTCACCAATTCTCTCAAATATCCCTAATTTAAGGCAAAAATTCAGTTCATCATAACTACACAGATTGTTGGATTCAAGTCAATACCAAATATACTCGAATTGACCTAGTATTGACCATTTTCCAGTCTGATTTAGCAGAATTTACTAAATGTGTAGATTGTACATTTTTTTAAGATCTGACCCTTCTAGTCCTACTGCAGCAGATATTATGGCAAGCATTCGCAGTTTGCAATGCTATAGGCCTGGGTTGTTGTTTTTTACATCACACTCGATCTAATATATTTTTAACTAATATATTGGACATCGCTTCAGACTCATGTCCATAATTATTGGAATTCAGTCCAAAATCAATATTATCTTCCATATTATTGAATCTCAGAGCAAAATGGTTTCTTTTACTCGGAAATTCAACACATGATATCTTTCTATATAAAACAGAAAGAAAGGTGATAATACGGGGATGCGTGAGGGTGTTGTTGTTACTTTCAACCAGAGTTGTTGTTTTTTTAAGAAAACAAAAAAACCTGCATGTTAAGCGTTCCAAACGGGGGTGTTTGGTAGGCTTGACCTCTGACCCAGTCAAATCAAGAAAACGCAATAATATGACCACTGCGCACCTGTCCCGCGCACCTGCCACTGTCCCGCGCGTCACGCACACCGCGTTGAGCCGCGCGGCAATGTCAACCATTTTGAAAGACGGAGGAGGGCACGTGTTTACATTGAGTTGAAGGCATTGTCATGAAATGCATTTACACATTTCACATTTAGCTTCATGACACACAACAAAGGTCAGACAAATGCACTATTAAAACGACTACATTCCCGAGGGTCGTTGTACGTAATCACTCTAGGCCCAAACCCTCAGATCAGATAACAATGGCATTTCAGCCTTCTTCGCTAATCAGTTTCTTCTAAGACTAGGCGTTCTAATGGGATTATAATAAGACATTTGGCGGTCTTAATGGAATTATAATGGCACTTTGCGGTTTGAGGCGAGAGGCTTTCCCTTCGTTTGAAGGGACTCGCTCAACTTTGGGCCTAGACTATAATAATAAACCCAGTATTTGAAGATAGTCAAAGCTTTTAAATCTTCACCAATCCGCATGTGAATGATCCAAACGCCCGTATTCAGCATGGTCTTTTAAATTTTGTTTTTCTATTTTAGTTGGCAGGTGACCACGTACTCCTGTCAATGAACGCTGATCAATGTTTACTTTGCTCTGATTCACCATCCAGGACACTCTCCTTAATAATATTCTCCCAATTAATCTGCGTGAAAACTCACGTGGGAATAATCTAGTGAACTTGATGGGTCGGATTTTCAGAAAATGTACAATTCGCCATCACCAATCCTCTCAAATAACCCACATTTAAGACATAAATGAGCTTCAAAATGCAATTTAACATAACAGAACCGATACTTTAAATCAATGCGATACCAAATATACTCAGATATACCCAGTATTCTTCATGTTTCAGCCTGATTTAGGAGAATTTCCTAAATGTGTAGAGCTGCCGATTGCACATTTTCTGAAAGTCTGACCCTGAGGCCAGACTAGGAGGAGGAGGACGACCATCACTCCAAGAAGACCATACGAAGCACGTTTCAATCTGTGCTTGATACAAGTGCTTTATTTTGCCTTTAATCCCTTTGTTCGGGTCCCTGAGAGGAGTAAGTGGGGGCGACACACCTCCACCCATGTGGCGTATGGCCGCATATTGCACGTGTGTGATTCTGCCTAATGAGATAATCAACTAATTAGCGACCAATAAATTAGGCCAGCATTGATTGACTACCACCAGCGGCGATGCCGCCTGCATGGAACCTGTTCTTATATATACCAGTATACCGGTATGTATGGTCATTAGAAACATACTTATACATGTATATATTACACAGGCTAGGCTCAGAGCTGAGTGAGTCCCTTCAAACTGAGGGAAAGCCTCTCCAGTCTAGGCTCAGAGTTGAGAGAGTCCCTCCAAACTGAGGGAAAGCCTCTCCAGTCCAGGCACAGAGGTTGAGAGAGTCCCTCCAAACTGAGGGAAAGCCTCTCCAGCCTAGGCACAGATGGGTCAGATTTTCAGAAAATGCACAATCTACAGTTCTACACATCTATCATATTCTGCTAAATTAGAGTGAAAAATGATAAATACTAGGTATATCAGAGTGTATTCTGTATTGTATTCATTCAATAAAATACGTCTGGTTATGTTGAACTGTATTTTGAACCTAATTTTCTTCTTAAATTTGGGTTATTTGAGAGGATTTCTGAAGGCTAATTGTACATTTTCTGAAAAACTGACACATATATCATCCACCACGACCTAAGTTAGGTAATATACTCCAAATGTCCAACCGGCGATCATGTTGACTTAAGGCTACCGGTATTTATTATCCAGGCCCTATGATCAATGATAATACGGGCGTGTGTTATAATGGACACACTATGCAGAGTGTCCATTCGACTCCAATCAAACAGTTCTAAGTGGTGGAGCAAACAAGTTAAGCGCCAATATACGAGATGTAAACTTTCTCGAAAGGTTCTCCGTATCCATTACCAGTAGTCGTGATGTAACTGCTCACCTGACGCAGGCGGCTCCCTTTGATGTGTGGCACCTGCCATTGCCACTTCAAAGAAGCCCTTTGGACAGGAGACGGAGTTTATATGATAAGCCATCATATTCCGCCATTACTTACTACTGGGTCGGATTTTCAGAAAAGGTGCAATTGGCAGTTCTACTCATTTGGGAAATTCTGCTAAATTAGGCAGAATAATGATGAATACCGGGTATCTGAGTAAATTTTGGTATCGTTCACCCATATATAAAATGAGGCGGCGCTGACCATTGAACTGAGTGGGGCAACTGCGCGACTATCACTCAGTGTACGCATTGGTACAGGTGCACGCTTATCACTCAGTGTACTATGGATTTTAAAGTTCTTCTTATGTAAGTTATTAATACTCTAATGATTATCCGCAGGGATGTAGGGATATATATTAATTAATATCTCCTTTGTTGCTCCATTCTCTCCCCTACAAACAATTTCGAATTCCTTTGCCACCCAGCAAGTGTATGTTTTGGTCAAGCTGAGATCGTCACGCCTCACTACCCCCTGCCCCTGGACCCTCGCTCCGGTGATGCTTGACCCCTGACCCCCTCGGGTATTTCCGGATTCGTTACGGCTCGGTGAACCCTCCGCTCCCAGAGATAGGCGTACCAGGGTACACGTGGGATAAGCCTGGCGTCAGACTTTTTTTTTATGTACATTGTAGTAAGAATTCCCACCATAGTTATATGTGCAACCCTCTTTGAACTCTCTTTAAAAACGCGGTGGAAGTTAGTGGCAGGCTGCACGTAGAGAGCTTCGGTTTACTTCGGGTGTTTCCGTGGGTAGCGAGAGAGGTTACATTGTTTATCTTTCCACGCTCCACTGCACCCAAAGCGCATCTCCACCATAGCCTCACCCCTCACCCCCACCACAGCATGCTTTCCCTCGCAGTGTGCACGGGTGTCCGCGCTAACATAACCAAATACGCTTATTTTGGTTCCTACACCTATGCTTCAGACTATGCTTAATTTTCGCCCATATGGTGGGAAAAGTCCCCCAGACTACATAAATAGTGAAAGAATTTTTCTTATCATTTGGTGTACCTTCAGAGACGATTTAACTATGAGCCATCTTCTAAAGCCATCTTTTAGATGTGTTACTATTTCAAATTCCTTTACCACTCCATTTCCATGTTTGTTTTTTTCATAAGACCCTCTTATAAAACAACATAGATTTACGCATGGGCTAAGGCTAGGCAGCTACCACCCATGGCCATGTTGTGTGTTTACAGCAAGCTACATCATAGGCTTATGTAATCCCAGGCAGGCAGACATCCCTCCCTCCCATCCTCTGCTCTCTTTCTCTCCCTCTCCCTCCCTCCCTCCAATGGACAGACCCATATTGAATGAATTCTCACAAAGTGATGTCACCCCTCTCCTTCTGTGAACTTCTCTTTCGACCAACTTTTTTAACGACCATTTCGAACAACTTTTTTTACGACCAACTTTTTTTCGGCCAACTTTTTTTTTTCGACCCAACTTTTTTACGACAAACTTTTCCTACTACAAACTTTTTTTTTTACAACCAACCGGTTTTTTTCAACCATTTTTTTTCAACCAGCATTTTTTATGGTCAACTATTTTTACGTCTAACTTTTTTTTCGACCAACTTTTTTTTCGACCAACTTTTTTTTCAACCAACTTTTTTTCGACCAACTTTTTTTCCAACCAACTTTAACTTTTTTTTCGACCAACTTTTTTTACAACCAACTTTTTTACAACCAACTTTTTTACAACCAACTTTTTTACAACCAACTTTTTTTCGACTAACTTTTTTTCGACTAACTTTTTTTTTTTTACAACCAACCGGTTTTTTCAACCATTTTTTTTCAACCAGCATTTTTTATGGTCAACTTTATTTCTGACACTTTTTTATACATGTACTAATATAAATCTCACCATGATTAGCCTATATCAGTCCTCTTATATCAGTCATTCTCATCTCTCCTCTCCATCTCTTCTCCTCCCCCTCTCTCTCTGTCCCTGTCTCTCTCTTTCTGTCCCTCCCACTCTCTCTCTCTCCCTCCTACACCTTAGGCCTACTACCCCGACATAGCCCCCGGTGATTTCAGTTATTTTTGGCAATCAAATTAATATCTCCAAATTAAAATAAACGTCCAGTAAATTGTTTGATTCCTATAAGAAGTAGAAACACAACTGCTTCTACAATCCAAGTGCCGAAGGCACTTGTGTTGATTTAAAATATCAGTTCTGTTATGCTAAACTGCATTTTGAAAGCTCAGTTCTGTCTTAAATGTGGGTTATTTGAGATGATTGGTGAAGGCGAATTGTACATTTTCTTAAGACCTGACCCTACAACATTATAAATCGCTTCTTTACAGCGTTCTCCATAAAAATTATTGCTCCAGGTTATATTTCAACTTATTGCATCATAATATTTGAATTTGAATTTGAAAACTTTTATTGCAAATGAATGTCATGAAAGGCAGGGGAGCTCTCCAGCTGATGGGAGGTTTTCAGCCCCTAAGTGGGTCAGACTTTCAGAAAATGTACAATTGGCTGCTAATATATACGCATAAGATATAAAGAAATATTCCCTATTCATGTTTATTCTTGGACATAATCACACATAAATAATTATCATTTCGGGTAAAAATCTCAAACAGTTGCCTGGTTTTGATTGTAAACAATCCCATTGGAATGGTTCGTTTCAGAGTAATGGAGATGTTAAAGTATTTCAAAATCTTTGAGGTGGAACAACAAAGCCTTTGAACATGGATGCGGGCGCAGGTGCTAAAGTCCTCGGCGTTCCATGCAGACAGGTGCTATGATAAAACAAATATTATTATATAATGAGAGGGGTAGGGTGTCAAAGTTATCTCATTTGTCCACACTTCAACGCCTTTGTGTTCATCTGATGCGAAGGTGTATGAGACGAGCATGCTCTATACTCGTTGGTGTATGTGAGGTCAGGCAAATCCACCACACAAGTACCGTACCTCTTGTGATAGGAAATGTAATGTTAATCCTATGGGAAATGTTAAAAGGGTGATAATGATGTGTTCATTTTGTCACGAATTCATCTTAGAGAAATGGCGAAAGCCGAGAGAATCCCTTCAAACGGAGGGAAAGCCTCTCGCCTCAAACCGCAAAGGGCCGTTATATTTCCACTAAGACCGCAAAATGTCTTATTATATTCCCATTAAAGCACCCAGTCCTAGGCTAGAAAACCGATTAGCGAACTAGGCTGACATACCATTCTTATCTGATCTGAGGGTTTGGACCTAGAGTGTACATACGGCACTCACAAGTGGAATACATGTGTCAGATCGTCAGAAAATGTACAATCTTCAGATCTACAAATTTAGTTAATTCTGCATTTATCTAGTTATTTACAAACTGAGACATTAAAGATATCACGTCGCCTTCCATTCGTCTCCATTCCTATCATATTTTGTTATTCAATGTCTGCTTCATTCGCAAGCATTTAAACCATTGAGAAATCATGATAAGATTTAGCCCTTGCATTCTATTACCTGCTTCCATTTTATTGCCAATGTAATGTTATATTTATTACCAGTAACACTTCAAACAAACATATAGAACAGATCATTTCCAGAAAATGCCTCCTTCAAAAATCAACTCTTCACGTAAATGAAAGGATTAGGAAATGTTCCCTGCCAATAAATCATTTATAACATATTATTATAGCGAATCAATTATAACGGCACTCTCTTTTCAATATGGCGTGGTAATAGTTATACCTACTCAACAACACCAGAATGGTGAACAAAAAAATCGAACAAGAATGTATGAGTGAGGAAGGCTACTACCATCAATTGCAGTCGTCGCACATGCAACACACACACAAGGGTCAGATTTTCAGAAAATGTACAATTGGCAGCTCTACACTTTTAGTAATTTCTGCTAAAAAATGATAAATTATGGGTATATCTGAGTATATTTGGTATCGCATTGGTTTAAAGTATCAGTTCTGTTATGTTAAACTGTATTTTGAAGCTCATTTCTGTCTTAAATGTGGGTTATTTGAGAGGAGCATGAACATTTTCTGAAAATCTGACCCACAAATGTCGATACTATTGAAAATATGACATATGGGGAGTTGCATGTGAAACTGTCCCGTACAAAGAGCATGACGAAATGACCAGAAGCTCCACCATCTGGCCACCATTGAACCTAACCAAGGTCCATTGAGCTCAGGGGGGCAGTGATCACCCCACATCAACAATAAGTCATCTGGCTTCAGGGTAAACACTGAGCCAGCCGTATTAGGGTCAGATTTTCAGAAAATGTACAATTTAACTTCGCCAACCTTCTCGAATAACCCAAATTTCAGACGAAAAAAAAGCTCAAAATACAGTTCACACCTAACCAAACAGATTGCTAGAATCAATGCAATGCCGAATATTCTCGAATTTACCCAGTATTGACCAAATTGTAGCCTGATTTAGCAGTATTTACCAAATGTGTACAGCTGCCAATTGTACATTTTCTGAAAATCTGACCCATTATCGCCGCATTATCATGGTCAAGTCGCCAGAAAATGTACAATTGGCCTTCACCAATCCTCTCAAATAACCCAAATTTAAGACGAAAATCAGGTTCAAAATACAGTTCAACATAGCCAAACAGATTTACTGAATGAATACTATACAGAATATACTCAGATATACTCAGTATTTATCATTTTTTTCAGTCTAATTTAGCAGAATTTGATAAGAACTGTAGACTGCATTTTCTGACAATCTGACCCGTAATCGTCGCCATGTTGTATAGGGTCAGATCTTCCAAAAATGTACAATCAGCAAATCTATACATTTAGTTATGTTGAACTTTGAGTTTTGAACCTCAATTTTGTCTTAATTTTGGTTTATTTGAGAAGATTGGTGAAGGTGAATTGTACATTTTCTGCCGATTTCACCCAGCTGGTCCTTATGACACATTCCCTGTCAGCAATCCTTGTGTGCTATGCTGTTCAACTGGCAACAACTGCAATTGGGTCAGATTTTCAGAAAATGTACAATTGGCAGCTGTACACATTTAGTAAATTCTGCTAAATTAGGCTGCAATTTGGTCAATACTAGGTACATTCGAGTATATTTGGCATTGCATTGATTCTAGCAATCTGTTAGGTTAGGTTGAACTGTATTTTGAACTTTATTTTCGTCTGAAATTTGGGTTATTTGAGAAGATTGGTGAAGGCGAATTGTACATTTTATGAAAATCCGACCCAATTGCCAACCTCAATTATTGCAGTTGCACATACTTTATCCCTATCCATCGTGTCTGGCTGCTGTTATATTGTCTACGAGGCTTCGGGGATTGCTATCTACCGGGTCTACTATAATGCTACTACTGTAAATGTATCTATTTTCGCGCAGATATATTTTCACGCACTGACTATAGTTAGACAGTTTTCGCGCGGATTTAAATTCGCGCACTAAGGAAGTCGCACACCCTGTGTAGGCAATAATTATACATTTCGCGCAAAGGTGGGCGCGCTAAAATAGTGAAAATCAATACTGTGCAAATATTAATACGTTTACAGTATTCCAGTTTTCTCTGTATGAGCATAGGAAGGGAGTGCAGGGCTCCAGTCCTCATGTTATGCCCTAGGGGGAATATATTATATGTAATATTATATAGATATATGTCAGTGTGTGCATTTTCTGTTCATTTACGAGACAGTCTAGGCCCAAAGTTGAGAGAGTCCCTTCAAACGAAGGGAAAGCCTCTTGCCTCAGACCGCAAAGTGTCATTATAATTCCATTAATACCGCAAAATGTCATCATATTCTTATGAAAACGCCTAGTCCTAGGCCAGGAAACCGATTAGCGAAGTAGACTGACATACCCTTCTTATCTGATCTGAGGGTTTGGACCTAGAGTGGAGACATTATTTTAGATATTAATTAGTTATCAATCACGAATTTAATTAATTAATCTATTTTAATTAAAGTCAATTAATCAATATTTCCATGTGATAGCACAGGGCCAATGCCATTAATGACGTTCATAATTGATTACAAACTTTTTGAACAGCCGTTCATCACCCTAATGCAAGCAATCTGCCATCGAATAGCAGCAGGACGATGACATTTCTCAAAATCATGCCAAGACTGAATATTTTAAATAAACTTTCTCAAAATTATGGTCGCCCCAGTGAACCAGCAAATCAACTCTAATATCGCAACAAGTAGGCTACATGGGTATCATGTTTACATCAGTCTACGCCCAAAGTTGAGAGAGTCCCTTCAAACGAAGGGTAAAAGAGAGGTCAGGTCCAGACCTGACATATACTTTTTTTACCTGTATTTTCTGTAACCTAGTCATGAAATAAAAGAATTTTATTATTATTATTATTCCTAATTATCAAACCGCAAAGTGCCATTATAATTCCATTCAAACCGCACAATGTCACTTTAAACCCATTAGAACGCCTAGTCCTGGGTCACGTAACCGATTAGCGAAGTAGGTGTCCAATCACTGACATACCATTCTAATATGATCTGAGGGTTTAGGCTTGAACTGTATGTGTATGAACACATGTATGTGTATGAGAGAGGAGGAATCGCATTTGTCTTCTAATGGTCAGCTTGCTGAGAACTGAGGACTGGGAGTGCGTGCGCACACATGGCAGCGACCACCTGGCCCTGGATAACAAGGTATATGCGCCTTATGGTTGTCATAGTAACAGCTGTCAAGACGGCAAGGTGTGTGTGGTGGTGGTGGGGACAGGGAGGCCCTTGTAGTGGGGTCTATGTACATGTGTGCACAACTATATTTATAGGTAAATATACACACGACGCTACAAATATTATGGAAATGTGCCTCTTGCTGCATAACCATATGGGTCAGATTTTCAGAAAATGTACGATTTAACTTCGCAAATTTTCTCAAATAACCCAAATTTCAGACGAAAATAAGGTTCAAAATACAGTTCAATCTGACCAAACAGATTTCTCCTTCGTCAATCTGTGTTACACTACGTATATTAACACTAGAATCAATGCAATGCCGAATATACTCAAATTTACCTAGTATTGACCAAATTGCACCCTAATTTTGCAGAATTTACTAAAGGCCTCTCGCCTCAGACAGTTGCCAATTGTACATTTTCTGAAAATCTGACACGTATAGTCTTAGACAGTCCAGGCCCAAACCCTCAGATCATATAAGAATGGTATGTCAGTGATTGGATGCCTACTTCACTAATCTGTTTCCTGGCCTAGGACTATTAGAAAATATTCTAATGGGATTCTAAAGACATTTTGCGGTCTCAATGGAATTATAGTGGCACTTTGCGGTTTGAGGTGAGAGGCTTTCCCTGTTTGAAGGGACTCTCTGATCTTTGGGCCTAGACTGTAACCATAGGTCTTATCTAAAATAGTTGTTGTCTGTCTGCACGACCGTGTTCAGGGAAATATTTCCAAAATACTATCTTTTAATCGGTGCTTAGTTGACAAATCGAAATAGATCCTATGGGTATACATGTGTTATACGTGTACACATGTACACTCTGTTTAAGACCTAATTAGAGCAAACATCAAAGCGACCCAATGGTAACCCTATGGCAAACGGCTCCAAGTAGATCTCGAAAAGAGTGTATATGTATATTGTATGAACCCTATGTCACACGGACTATTAACCGATATCAGTCCCATATAATATAAACAAACATTTATATTATTACTGGTTTCACCGCAAAAAAAATACACCAACAAATGTACAGCTGCGTAGATGATAATAAATATCTGTAACAGAATTCAACTTGTCACAAACGCGATGCCATTGCGTATAACAATGCGACAATGCGATAGATACCAGCACCCTGATGCTGGCATAGCCATATACGGTCGCACAATCCACCCCTATGACACTCCTCCTATTCCACATTACCGTTCTATGTGTACATGTGGGTTGGATGTATGCGATCCACAAACGAGCATTACGCAGGAGGTCGATCTGAGGTCATGGGATGAACTTGTATGGGGGTCCGATCTTCAGAAAATGTACAATTCAACTTCACCAATCTTCTCAAATAACCCAAATTTCAGACGAAAATAAAGCTCAAAATACAGTTCAACCTAGCCAAACAGATTGCTAGAATCAATGCAATGCTAAATATACTCGAATTTACCTAGTATTGACCAAATTGCAGCCTAATTTAGCAGAATTTACTAAATGTGTACAGCTGCCAATTGTACATTTTCTGAAAATCTGACCCATGGACACATGACCATTTGCTGACCCGACGTGTCCCGCTTGTCCTCGTGTAAGACACCGTATCGTGTTTAATCAGCTTGACCAGTGGCTTTACCAGGCTTGACCAGCGATTGACCAGGCCGATGTAATCCCTGCCATTGACACCTATTCTCTCATGTCAGGGAAAGTTGACATGGTAATGATGGGAATTAAGTTAATGTTAAAATAACATTCAGGGAATAATGAAGAATAAGAGTTCAAGTCACCAGCGCTAATCCCCTAGCTTTAATACATCTGAAACAACTTAATTAGTTAATCATTAAAGTTCTCATTTAGATTATATATTTATCGCGAAATAAATGTCATTAAAAATATGCTTTTTACATTAAGGACAGATTAAGCTCTCAAAAACGAGTAGATCGTTTGGATGCCATCGTTTGTAGTGTGCTATATGGAATAGCGGATTTGCATAGCCGCCATTTTGAATCTTGATTCGCATGGAATTGTGGGACTAAGCTATCGTATTGGTGAAAACAAGCTATGATGATATTGGTGAAAACATTCTTGCAATTTTCGATAAAAATGTTGGCAAATGTCAGATTTCATCAGAATCCATCCCAGGGTGCACTGTAAAAGACATGCGCAGTGAGACATGCAAATTCCCTATTGAATCAGTTCTGAGACGTTTCTTTTCAGTCAGGTCCAGAAGGCAGTTGTGGACCCCTAAGTTTTAGGGGTCATTAACACGTTTAGCCTTAGTCTTAGCCTTGTGGTTAAGCTTATCGCTGGATGTGGGATTGAGGAATGTGGCCTTCTGGATAGGACTGTTTTTATTATAATAATTCAAATACAGCTTGTTTAATAATGAAATCGTCACCTTTTATTCCTTATTCCAGAGTTAACCTTTATGTCAATCATTTAGACAGGCGTTGGACCAGGATCAAAGTCGCCATTAAATGGTGGACAATCCTGTCAACATGACTCAATGTGATTTAATCCCTTGAGTACGTGAGGTGGCCTGGGGGTTGACCTACAGCGCGGGGTCACGGCCTGGGGGTTGCAAGGCTTTGCTACGATGGTAGGCGACAAGCACACGAAGGTCACCAGGCTGTCCATCAATTACTGATGCGGGACAATGTATGGTCATCTCAGCGGGCATTACATCCACATCCAATGCATCGACAGTACATGGGTGAAATCGCCAGAAAATGTACAATTCACCTTCACCAATCCTCTCAAATAACCCAAAATTAAGACAGAAATGAGGTCCAGAACTTAGTTCAACATAACCAAACAGATTGTTTGAATCAAGTTAATACCAAATATACTCAGATATACCTAGTATTTATCCTTTTTCACTCTAATTTAGCAGAATTTGATAGATGTGTAGAACTGTAGATTGTGCATTTTCTGAAAAACTTCTCTTGAGTGCGAGCTGTTATGTGTAATCATCACAGTCTAGGCTCAAAGATGAGAGAGACCCTTCAAACTGAGGGAAAGCCTCTTGTTCCAATCCGCAAAGTGCCGTTGTAGTTCCATTAGGACCGCATAATGTCATTATAATCCCATTAGGACGCCTAGTTCTCGGTTAGCGGACTAGGTATCCAATCACTGACATACCATTCTTATCTGATCTGAGAGGCTTTGAGCCTAGACTATATACATACATGAACTTCTCAGTCTAGGTCCAAACCAAATCAGCTAAGAATGGTATCTCAGTGATTGGACGCCTACTTCGCTAATGGGTTTCCTCGCCTAGGACTAGGCGTTCTAATGGGATTATAATGCCATGTTGCGGTCTTAATGAAATTACAACGGTATACTTTGTGGTTAGAGGCGAGAGGCTTTCACTCCGTTTGAAGGGACTCTCTCATCTTTGGGCCTAGACTGGTGTAATCACCATGCAGGCAGTGTAAAACCACACAGCTGTGGGTCCCACCATGTGTTTTGCCGTTAAGCAATACTTCGGAGGCGGGAATATTGATATATGACAATGGTTTAAATACAGGTGCAGCTCCAGAAAATATGATTTAGTCAATACACGATAAACACACCTGGGAGATACAACCAATCTGCATCTGGGTCAGATTTTCAGAAAATGTACAATTCGCCTTCACTAATTTTCTCAAATAACCCATTATTAAAGAGAGAAATGAGCTTCAAAATGTAGTTTAACACTACAGGACTGATACTTTAAATCAATGCGATCCCAAATATACTCAGATATACCCGATATTGTCAATTTCTCAGTCTAATTTAGCAAAATTCTCTAAATTTGTAGAGCTGACATTTTCTGAAAATTTGACCCATCTGTATTATTCAGGCTGCAGGCGAACGGGCAGGCCATGTAAGCTACTTTCCTCATTAAAAATAAGTACACCAGCTTAGTATACACTGCGCATTTCTCCCAATAACACCACAGTCTAGGCCCAAAGATGAGAGAGTCCCTTCAAACTGAGGGAAAGCCTCACTGATGTACCATTCTAATCTGGTCTGGGGAGCTCTGAGCCTAGACTGAGATCGTATGAGATACTTGGGAACGCAACCCATTACTCCTATCTCTACCATACAGTCTAGGCCCAAAGATGAGAGAGTCCCTTCAAACTGAGGGAAACCCTCACTGATGTACCATTCTAATCTGGTCTGGGGAGCTCTGAGCCTAGACTGAGATCGTATCAGATACTTGGGAACGCAACCCATACTCCTATCTCTACCATACAGTCTAGGCTCAAAGATGAGAGAGTCCCTTCAAACTGAGGAAAAGCCTCTCGCTTTAAACCACAAGGTACCATTATGATTGCATTAGGACCGTAAAATGTCATTATTGGCCAGGAAACCGATTAGCGAAGTAGGCGTCCAATGACGTAACAGTCAGCCATCTTGTATAAAGTGATTATGGAACTACGTGTGTACATATATTTTATGGCTGGTTCATACAGCTGCATACACTATAAAGGAGAGGTACCTGGCTATAATACAAGCACTCTACTGGGATTAGTATGCATATTTACAGAGTGTAGACAAGGAGAGAAAGTCCAGACGATACTTAGTAAATTAGTAACTTAGAATTACCCCCAACCTTCTCCTCCTACTTGGATGGTGCTAATATGGGTCAGATTCTCAGAAAATGCACAATCTACATTTCTACACATCTATCAAATTCTGCTGAATTAGATTGAAAAATGATAAATACTAGGTATATCTGAGTGTATTCTGTATTGTATTCATTCAATAAATCTGTCTGGTTATGTTGAACTGTATTTTGAACCTGATTTTCGTTTTAAATTTGGGTTATTTGAGTGGATTGGTGAAGGTGAATTGTACATTTTCTGACGATCTGACTCTAATCTAATGAGTATCATGAAAAGATCCAGGCCAGCTGAGAACCATCACGTCACATGCCACAATTATGAGCTCTACAGCAACGTATTAGGCCAAGAGCAATGCTTTCCCGGTTGCTCAATGAACATCTATATGCATTAATTCCATTGTGTAATTTGATCGAGCTTTATGTAACCATTATTTATACATATATTATTTGAAAAATAACTTTCGAGCTTTATGTAACCATTATTTTTACATATTATTTGAAAAAATAACTTTCGACCTTTATGTAACCATTATTTATACATATATTATTTGAAAAAATAACTTTCGACCTTTATGTAACCATTATTTTTACATATTATTTGAAAAAATAACTTTCGACCTTTATGTAACCATTATTTTTACACATTATTTGAAGAAAAAAATGCATTCCTGGTATCTCGTAGTCGCCTCGTGATTAATTTATTTTATTTATTTATTATTTTTATGATTTATATCATACAGGTGAGTGACAATGTGGGTTAAGTTGTAAGGTAATTTATATATGATTCAATAATAAAAGTGCCGTCCTATTAAAGTGAAGTTCAAGGGTCACATCTTCAGCAAATGTACAATTAGCGAATCTATACATTTACAAATTCTGTTAAATTACAACCGAAAAACGGTCAATACTAGATATATCTTGGTATATTTGGTATTGCCTTGATTCCAACTATCTATTTGGTTATGTTGAACTAAGTTTTGAACCTGATTTGTATCTTAATTTTGGCTTATTTGAGAGGATTGGTGAAGGCAAATTGTACATTTTCTGTCAATTTCACCCTCAATCCTTTACAATTGCAATCTATTCTACAGGCGTGCCAATTCAATAGCACTGCATCTGTGCCATATGCCGAAGGATAGAAGATAATATTGGACGACAAAGAGAGATGCTTTAATAAATCTTGGCCTCACCAAGGGCCCGCTCGGCGGTGGTGACCTGGTCTCTGTGTCAGAGTATGATAAATATGGTAATGCAGGATGTACATATGTACACCACGATGCAGGCGCCCGCTTCCACCCTCATGTGCCATCGTGACCGTTTGTAACAATTTCATATTTATGTTGGTACCATTTGGCAACTCATAATGAGAAACGTCTGAAAAAAGAATATGGGACTTGCAGTGACTATGTACACGTATGTGGCCATTACCGGGAATACAGACAAACCATGTCTGCCTTTACAATATGTGATATATATGAAATATTGTAATATAAGTGCATTTTACAGTTCGAGCTCAATTGTGTAATTCAGTCTAGGCCCAAACTGGAGAGAGTCCCTTCAAACGAAGGGAAAACCTCTCGCCTCAAACCACAAAGAGTCATTATGATTCAATTAAGTTCTGAGGGTTTGGACCTAGAGTGTATAATATGAAATATTGTAATATAAGTGCGTTTACATTTCGAGCTCAGTTGTGTAATTTTTCAAAATAGTTATTGGTATAATTGATCGGGCGAATTGCATGAAGTTAAAGAAAAAGCTACTGTGTAAATTATACACAATAATTATAACTTCCATCCTATGCTATAGATTAATATTTGAACAGCTGAAAACGTGTTGGTGTAATTGGGATTATGGAGGAATAATAAGTTTTCCCAAAATATTGGTATTTTGGTTGAATCATAAGTATGAATAACTGCTGCTGTTTAAGTTGGTATATTTCTTATTGTATAATGCTTGGCAACGCACGAAAACATTGACCACGTCGACATGCGTCTTTATTATTATGATTAAATGTATGGCCTTTATTTGTAATAAAAAAAATAAAATTGACGGGTGGTTACTTCAATGTTCCCTTTTTCCAACCATACATTCCTCTTTAATGGTATTAGGATTTAACCGATTATAACATTTAAATGAATTTTCAGGATGGTGGTGGTACTGACCCTTTGCCCTATAATCGACGTTATGTCAAGTGTGACCAACATTGTTTATTCCCCTAAGCTTGTATATCTGACCCAGATGGTATTCATTCTACCACATATAACATATAAGGGTGAAATCGCCAGAAAATGTACAATTCGCCTTCACCGATTTTCTCAAATAATCCAGATTTGAGACCAAAGTGGGGTTCGAAATACAGTTCAACATGACCAAACAGATAGTTTGAATCAAGGCAATATCAAATATACTCAGGTATACCTATTTTTGACCATTTTTCAGTCTAATCTAGCAGAATTTACTAAATGCGTAGATCTGCCAATTGTACATTTTCTGAAGATCAGGCCCATAAATATTGCTGGGGAGGACTCAAGAATACCCATGTTCCACATAACTGTGGATATAAGATAAGATAAGATAAGATGGTTTTTTTTTGTCTTTTCGGTGAGTACATACGAGTACAAACGAGTACTATAAGTTTAGGACTGAATATCTTTTTATTCAGGGAAGCATGATAAAACCTAGCTTGACAACATAATAGTGATAGCGTTACATGTTTATATTTGTCATTATTGCACCCAAACTAGATTTTATCATCCTGTCCTGTCCATTCTGTCCATTAGTAATTTAATGTACACCTGCCCCTAAGTATATCCGTAGCTAATTATTCATATGGATGCAGATAATCAATCGTATCATATTGTATTAGTCTATACTTAAAGGATAATGTCTTAGGTTTCTCTATTATGTTTTCATTCATGAGCTTGAAACGTACCAACTTGTTGGAATTGTCTCTTGAAATAAAATTGTCTAAAAAAAATAATTCGCGTCTCATTTAATAGCCTCCCAAAGTACTATTTCCACAAATCCACACCTGACAATTATACCTTTGTTTAATCTTTGCCCCCAAGCCTCAAGCCATTAGCAGGTATAGCGCCATGACAGTTTATTATAACACACTAGGTGTTCGCTGGTGACCACCGCTATATCCACACACCACTATACGGGTCAAATTGCCGTAAAACGTACAATTCACCTTCACCAATTCTCTGAAATACCCCAAATTTCAGACGAAAATAAAGGTGCAACCTAACCAAACAGATTACTAGAATCAATGCAATGCCGAATATACTCGAATTTACCTTGTATTGGCCAAATTGCAGCCTTATTTAGCAGAATTTACTAATTGTTTACAGCTGCCAAATGTAAATTTTCGGAAAATATGACCCATACGTTCATGTTTGCCATTCGCACGCTCACACTCATCTACACACACACATACACACGCTTTAAAGCTAGGAATCCACGAAGCGGTTTAAAAGCACTATCGCCGTTAAAACCGCCCATACATCGCTAATGTATTTGGACGCTGATGGACACTGAAGAAGACGCCCGGATTGGACGCCCAGTGGATTCCAACGGGGGCGTACATTCTGCTTTGGCGACTCTGGCGTCTGTAACCAGCCATCTCATCTCATCTCAATTTAAACATGTTCATTTTAAGCTTCCAGAATCCAAACGGGTCAAATCGCCCATGCTTATTTCAATTGCCAGATAATTAATTGAAATCGCCAGAATATTTATTATTACTCAGCAGAAAGCCCTGGATGCCAAACGCCCTGTGTCGCCAGAAAATGCACAATTCACCTTCAGCAATCCTCTCAAATAACCCAAAATTAAGACAAAAATTCAGTTCAAAACTCGGTTCAACATAACCAAACAGATAGTTTTAATCAATGCAATATTAAGCATACCCAGATATACCTAGTATTCACCATTTTACAGCCTAGTTATGCAGAATTTACTTAATGTCTAGATCTGAAGATTGTAATTTTCTGAAGATGTGACCCCCCTGTATTTTGCTGGCAAGGTGGACTCATGGCTTTAATAGGTGGACACAAGTAGCTGTATGGCCATACCCCGCTAGGTGGACTCACGGCTTTAATAGGTGGACACAAGTAGCTGTATAGGCCAGACCTCGCTAGGTGGACTCACGGCTTTAATAGGTGGACACAAGTAGCTATATGGCCAGACCTTGCTAGGTGGACACGAGGCTTTAATAGGTGGACACAAGTAGCTATATGGCCAGACCTCGCTAGGTGGATTCGAGGCTTTAATAGGTGGACACAAGTGGCTATATGGCCAGACCTCGCTAGGTGGACTCGAGGCTTTAATAGGTGGACACAAGTGGCTGTATGGCCAGACCTTGCTAGGTGGACTCGAGGCTTTAATAGGTGGACACAAGTAGCTGTATGGCCAGACCTCGCTAGGTGGACTCATGGCTTTAATAGGTGGACACAAGTAGCTGTATGGCCAGACCTCGCTAGGTGGACTCATGGCTTTAATAGGTGGACACAAGTAGCTGTATGGGCAAGACCTCGCTAGGTGGACTCATGGCTTTAATAGGTGGACACAAGTAGCTGTATGGCCAGACCTCACCTCCTCCTCCTCCACCACCCCGCCGACTGGCCATGTTGTGAGGTAGGCCTTTACCGGCTGTTGTTCCAGCAGACCATCTGTCCATCCAGCTGGGTTTCAGGCACCCACCGGATGGGCAATCAGACCTAGCAGCTGTGCAAATGTTCACCCATCTCTTCTCTAACCCCCCCCCTCCCCCCCCCCCCCCCCCCACCTCCACTCCCCCCCACACACACTGCTACCACAAGCAACCATTGCTTCGTGTCTGCACCCTTCACTTCTTCCTCCTCCTTATACTCCTCCTCCACCTCCTCCCCCTCATCTTTCTCCTCTTTCTCCTACTCCTACTCCTCCCCCTCCTTCTCTTTCTCCTCCTTCTACTCCTCCTCCTTCTCCTTCTACAGCTCTTTCTCCTCCTCCTCCTCCTCCTCCTCCTCGTCCTCCTCTTCTTCCTCCTCCTCCTCCTCTTCCTCCTCCTCCGCATCTTCTTGCTGGATATGACCCTCACACTTGCTGCCCTTTTCTTCCACAGGTTCTTTTGTGGGTCTGATTTTCAGAAAATCTACAATCTACAGTTCTACACATCTATCAAATTCTGCTAAATTAGAGTGAAAATTAGCAAATACTAGGTATATCTGAGTATATTCTGTATTGTATTCATTCAAAAAATCTGTCTGGTTATTTTGAACTGTATTTTGAACCCGATTTCCGTCTGAAATTTGGGTTATTTGAGGGGATTGCTGAAGGGCAATTGTACATTTTCAGGAGACTTGACCCGTATGGCCCTCTCGAGCCCTTATACACTTGCTGCCCTTTTCTACCACCAAGTTCTCGTCCCCTGTCACAGTGTCGGCCATTCTCCCGTCCTCAAGTGGAGCCAGCCGCGGCTATTCAAACCACTTGTCTCTCCTTCTTTTCTCCACCCCATTAGTTGCCCTACCTTTCAAGACTATTTTTTGTCGTATACTTAATCTTTTTTTTTTACATTACTGTTACTTTAATCAATGAGTAACGACATGTCTTGGTTCCATTCCTTTTAAAAGCAACATGGCTCTCTTAAATCCATGTTATTTCAGCATCTGAAATCGACTCTACCAGTTTGTTATAAATGGCTGAAGTCGCCAGAAAATGTACAATTTAACTTCACCAATCCTCTCAAATAACCCAAATTTCAGACGAAAATAAAGTTCAAAATACAGTTGAACATAACCAAACAGATTGCTAGAATCAATGCAATGCCGAATATACTCGAATTGACCAAATTGCAGCTTAATTTAGCAGAATTTACTAAATGTGTACAGCTGCCAATTGTACATATTCTGAAAATCTGACCCCAGGCCTCTTAATCGTCTTAACAATAGGACCTTTAGACACATCTCTCTGTTTATATCAACGCCCCTTTCTTACGTGGAACCGTTTTCTGGTGCTTCTTTTTAGAGGACTTCTTATCCCCGTGATACTTAATAGTCGATGGGCGGGAATACTTGCAATATCCTGGTAGATAAAAAGAGTGTCGGGTGTTGGGGGTGATAGTGGGGGTGATAGTGGGGGTGATACCCTGTATTGTACACACACAACGGCTTACAGGCCCAGATAGCAGCAAGGCATTGAAGCCTGCGCCTATGTTAGCATATAGGGGTTAGATTTTCAGAAAATGTACAATTGACCTTCACCAATCCTCTCAAATAAACCAAATTTAAGAAGAAAATTAGCTACAAAATACAGTTTAACATAACCAGACAGATTTATTGAATGAATACAATACAGAATACACTCAGATATACCTAGTATTGATCATTTTTCACTCTGATTTAGCAGAATTTGATAGATGTGTAGAGCTGTAGATTGTGCATTTTCTGAAAATCTGACCCATATCGGTTAGACTCGATGCAAACTCCGATAAAAATGCGCTGCAGCATCAATCTCCTGCTGCCCAGGTGTGTTCCCAGGTTCAGACCAGTGGCTTGTGTAATTCTACATGAGGGACAGATCGTCAGAAAATGTACAATCAGCAAATCTACACATTTAGTAAATTCTGCTGAATTACACTGAAAAATGGTCAATATTGTACTATATGTATATCTGGGTATATTTGGTATTGACTTGATTCAAACAATCTGTTTGGTTATGTTGAACTGAGTTTTGAACCTACTTTTTGCCTTAAATAATTGTGGGTTATTTGAGAAGATTGGTGAAGGTGAATTGTACATTTTCTGGTGACTTCAGCCATGAGCCCTTGAGGTAAAACGTAAAACACTTACTTCTCTGGGCTAGAGACAGATGGAGGTGTAACTGTATGTACACACACACACACACACACATTGCCAGGATAAAAAGTCAAATCATCGATCATATGTCATTCTTTGAGTTTTCACGTATAGCAGCCCTTAGGAGTGACAGATACCTTTATTCTTAGCAGCGTAATCGGCCGACATGATGGATATTTTGTCAAGCGTTTAGGACCAATGCAACGCTAGGTGCTGGCGTATGATTGGTTTCGTGTCTTCTCAGTAAATAAGTCAATCGTGCCCGCTGCCGTGCCATTCTGTTAACACCTGGACTTCTTACGGGAATAGAATTGAAAGTAGACTTAAAGTTGCATGATTCCGGTTGAAAATTGAAAATGTTTTTTTCAGTTTAGCGCCAAAGATGACTTCACTAATAGATCTCCTGGTCTAGGACTAGGCGTTCTTATGGGAGTATAATGACATTTTGCGGTCTTATAAGTTAATAGAATAATAATGGCACTTTGCGGTTTGAGGCGAGGAGAGGCTTTCCCTCCGTTTGAAGGGACTCTCTCATCTTTGGGCCTAGACTGAATGATAAATATGGCGACAGGTGATCGCTCATATCAATTACTCTTGGATTATAATGATTGCACGGAGGTGGAGCTGGGGGCTCGTCCCTTGTTCAAGATGGGTCAGATTTTCACAAAATGTACAATTGGCAGCTGTACACATTTAATAAATTCTGCTATATTAGGCTGCAATTTGGTCAATACTAGGTAAATTTGAGTATATTTGGCATTGCATTGATTTTAGCAATCTGTTTGGTTAGTTTGAACTGTATTTTGAACCTTATTTTCGTCTGAAATTTGAGTTATTTGACAAGATTGGTGAAGTTGAATTGTACATTTTCTGGTGACTTCACCCATCATGATAGCAGCATATGTTGCGGTGGCACCGTTTGAAAACGATGGCAAACAGCAATCAAACATGGAGAACTTGTGCGGTCTGTTGTGCCCAGATGGGTCCAGTCTCATACGGTAAGGGTACTACTCATTGTCAGCAGACTGGCCACCGTCCCAGCATACAACACTCTGTTTGTACTCGCCCCACTCCCACCAGGTGCTCTCTCACAACGAGATTCTCGCCGGCCTCGCGAGATCTCGTGGACCAAACAAACTCCCGAGAACTCACCGCACACTTTGATCTATTAAAAGCTAAGGATTATTTCTTATATATTTTTTTTTATTATTTATTTATTCATTCATTTATTCATTTGTGTTAGTGATTGTATTTTTTTTGACACAGCTCCATTGAACCAAACCTTTGTTGATTTTAAGGCCCGTGAACCAATGTATACGTAACAAAAATCGGAGGTTAAAAAAAAAAAAAAAAAAAAAAAATCGGAATAAAATAAACACAACTGCTGGATTTGATCCTTATAGCCAAGGCACGATTAATATTATTACAAGATAACACCGACTGGTAATTATTTAAAAATATCAAATGGATATCAAAATAAATAATGAATGGCGTTGGAAGCTTATCCAAGCATGTGGTTCAGGTGCCACCTAAAAGGATGTTTAATCCCTAGTCAGATGCTACTTCATCACACAGACCTGGTAAGGATTATTGCTCTGCCATGAGGTTCAGTGTTACAAGGCCCTGGGGAAACATTTTAAAAATACTCTTAGCAAGTGTCACTGCAAAGGTTTTTCTGAAAATAAATAAGAATGTCCCACGCGGTGGTGGATTAGCGAAGGGTCCCACAATAATAACGCATGGGTCAGATTTTCAGAAAATGTACAATCGGCAGCTGTACACATTTAGTCAATTCTGCTAAATTAGGCTGTAATTTGGTCAACACTAGGTAAATTCAAGTATATTCAACATTGCATTGATTCTAGCAGTCTTTTTGGTTAGGTTGAACTGTATTTTGAACTTTATTTCCGTCTGAAATTTGGGTTATTTGAGAAGAATGGTGAAGGAGAATTGTACATTTTCTGGAAAACTGACCCTCAAACAGTGGCGGGGACACGTCAGTAAGTCGCACTAGGGGCCAGATGGTGAGTCAATCATTAACCATTGATCACCATATGCCTCCATCAATTAACCCCCTCATCTCGCGGCCCGAGGTGCTCAACCATCCCTCATCATCAATACTTTACAAATCTATTCCTTCAAAGAATGTAATATTCATCTGTATTCTCTGCATTCAAACTCTAAGACAACCAATTATGCCTTTTGTTAAATAAATGATACGGATGATTGGACTCCATATTAGTGCCTATTTATGCCAATATTATATATTATGCCTTTTGTTCAATAGATGATACAGATGGGTGGACTCTCTGTTACTGTTAGCGCCTATTTATACCAATATTATATTATATTCGCAGCCCGACATCTGTGAATGTATTTCGCCTTCAATATTTTTTTTTCCGCCTTCGATAAATTAATTCCCATTTAGGCAAGTAGTTAACATTGCACGAACACGTGCAGTCGCTCTAACTCAACATCTTTCTGTCTTCAAGCAACAGATGGGTCACATCTTCACAAAATGTACAATCAGCAAATCTATACATTTAGTAAATTCTGCTAATTTACACTGAAAAATGGTCGATACTAGGTATATCTGTGTATATTTGATATTGACTTGATTCCAACAATCTGTTTGGTTATGTTGAACTGAGTTTTGAACTTTATTTTCATCTGAAATTTGGGTTATTTGAGAGGATTGGTGACGGTGAATTGTACATTTTCTGGCGATCCGACCCATTTATTTGATCTATTGGCCCTGATTCCACCTCGGCGCAGATGACGTAAAAGTTCCCGACGCTGAAACGACGCTGAACTGGCGGGAAAAACAAAGAATGATTAGCAGACGACATTTGTCGGAAATTGGCGCCATGTTTGAGCGAGGAACACGTGTGTGGCTGAAATCGACCACCATCATAGCAAGCACCTGCATGAATGTATGGGCGTAGCAGGCCATGCAGCTCACGAGTCAGATCTTCAGAAAATACTCAATTTACAGTTCTACACATCTATCAAATTTCTGGTAAATTAGAGTGAAAAATGATAAATACTAGGTATATCTGAGTATATTTGATATTGCCTTGATTCAAACAACCTGTTTGGTTATGTTGAACTGAGTTTTGAACCTCATTTTTGCCTAAATTTTGGGTTATTTGAGAGGATTGTTGACGGCAAATTGTGCATTTTCGGGCGATTTCACCCTTCAAACCCCTTCCAGACAACATCACAGAACCAAGAAATACTTATCTCACATTTTTTCGGGGGAAACTCAGTCTGATATTATCAAGACACAACTGGAAAACATCTTCTCAGATTATAAATGCTGATGACAGCAGCAAATTCGTGTGAAATTAGCTAAGTGTTAAAACTTAATGTGCATTTTCGAGTGTTCGCCCTTCTTAAGTTAAAACAGGCCTTTAGAAAATGATTGATTCAGCAGCAGGATAGCGTTATCCCCACCGCACCTCCTATAGGCTATAGCGCCTTAGAAATATAAAATATTCATAACACTTGAGAACGATTTAAAGTGCCTTTACTCCCCCAGCCTTCTGCTTGATCTCCATTATTGACAACGCCCTCATTACTCCACATAAGTGCCGTCCTACATCAAACAGTCGAGGCTGTTTGTTATGCTGCATGATTGGCCACGATCTGTTGCGTCCTGATTATAACCCAAGATCCAAATCCAAAGATGATGGATTTTTTCTATCTTAAAAATCCCCACACCATTGATACCTCTACTAACATCGCACGAGGAAAAATTAATCCCAAGGCATGCAATGAATCATTGCAGCCTTGGGCCTCCATAAGAGCTTTATACAGTCTATAAGCTCAGAACCCCTCAGATCATCAGGTAAGAATGGTTATGTCAGTGATTGGACGCCTACTGCGCTAATGGCTTTTCCTGGCCGTGGAGTAGCCACCCCAATGGCATTCTTTGTGATAATAGTATTGTGCAGTCTTAATAGGATTATAGTGAGGTTTGGAGCAAGAGGCTTTTTTCCCCCTCAGTTTGAAGGGACTCTCCCAACTCTGAACCTGGACTGCACAATTGAAACAACACACTCTAGGTCCAAACCCTCAGATCAGATAACAATGGAATGTAAGCCTACTTCACTAATCGGTTTCCTGGCCTAATGCTCGGTGTTTTAATGGGAACATAATGACATTTAAACACTTTGCGGTTTTAGGCGAGAAGCTTTCCCTTCGTTTGGAGGGACTTGCTCAACTTTGGGCCTAGACTGAACTCCCATTATTCAAGAGGAGCATGGGAAGCAAAGGTCAGGCGAGGTGATGCACATGTTATGGAGGAAGCTAATCCCATTCTGTGTGTATATGAATATTGACATAGAAAACACAGTGTCTGTGGGGCACGGCTCATCATGACACACTCTAGGCCCAAACCCTCAGATCACATAAGACTGGTAGCCTATATCAGCCTACTTCACTAATCGGTATCCTGGCCTAGAACTCGGCCTTTTAATGGGAATATAATAACATTTTGTGGTCTTAATGGAATTTTAATTGCAGTTTAAGGCGAGGAGAGGCTGTCCCTTCGTTTTAAGGGACTTCCTCAGCGGTGGGCTTAGACACAAGACATCTATAGTGAATCTCTACTTACTTGACAGGTCACTCAGGCGTAGCATGGGAAGTGGTCTACCACTATAGCACAACGTAAGAATCGGGGATATACAGCTGGTGACGACGATCTCACACTAATCAACCGATAAGGCCAACAATTTCCCAACCGATGTATATGTGTGTTATAATAACACAGGGCGTATATACGGCTCTAGGGCTATGTGTATAAGTATCTCTCAGTCCTTCTCTCGTCTTGTGCTGTCCTCTCTTCAAGCCAGCGTAAACGGCTGAAGTCTCTCCTTATAGCTCTCCTCCTGTTCTGTTCAGCGGCTAAGTCCAAGGGATTTACAAATTGCTAACCTGTGCAGGGAAGTTAAGATGCTTTTGATCTACTCGAGCTGCTTGTCCCATGAGCATAACACTGTGCCACATTGTTGGGTCTATGGGAGCACTCGGTATACAATAAAAGGGGGCGTGGTTCAGCTGTCAAATGGCGCCGTGCAAAGTGACAGAGGCCACAACCCTACTGTGTAGTGTTTAGATCTAGTCGACTGCACAATGTCCACCACTAAAGTCAGCTCTAAAAAGCCACCCTCGATAACACTTCCAGAATGCCTTTAGAACTATCAACCTGCAATAAAAATCCTCTTATGAGTGCGTAAATTAAAGAAGTATTTTGCTGCTGTGTGGATATATACACAAAAAATCCGGGGAATAAGTTGCTAATGTTAGTAGTAGATACCACAAGAAAGCCAAGGTTCCTGATATTAAAAGGTCAGACTCCTGTGTGTGTCAGTTGCCAAGGAATGATCGAAGATGGTGTTTGGTGAAGCCCCTAGGCACAAGCTATGTATAATCGATGTCCATGAGGTGATATCAGTAATGCAAGTTGTCCTTTTGGTATATTATGCTATCTGGGGTGGTATATTTATTATGTCCTTCTGACAGCAGCAGAATTGCGTGTTGTTGAGGCGGCCGCGATGGTCGTACATGTAGTAGTATTGGTGGTTGTAGTGGTGGAGATGTGCTTGTGGTCTTGCTCCCAGCTCCTCACACTGACTGCGTGTGGTGGCAGTGGTGGTGGTGGTGGTGGTGGCCGTGACGGTGGTGGTGGTGGTGGTATATGTGGTGCTGGAGGAATGGTGGCTGGTGAAAACTGCTGCTGCTCCAGCTGTCCACCTCCACGGCGGGCCAATCAAGGCAGTGCATGGAGGAGGAGGGTCTAGTCGCAAGAAAATGTACAATGCCTTCACCAATCCTCTCAAATAACCCACATTTAACACAAAAATCATGTTCAAAATACAGTTCAATATAACCAGACAGATTTATTGAATGAATACAACACAGAATATACACAGATATACCCAGCATTTATAAGTTTTCACTCTAATTTAGCAGAGTTTGATAGATGTGTAGAAGTGTAGATTGTGCATTTTTAACAAATCTGACCCAGGAGGAGTATAGGAGGAAGAAGAAGAGATCGATCAGCTCTCTCTCTCTCTCTCTCTCTCTCCTACGGCGCTCCCCCGTCTTCTCTCAATGATTCAGTAACTAGAAGATGCCTTTCTCCCACGCGCTGATGCCTCCCCGCATCTTAAGCTGCGTGCATGCATTTAACTATGAGGGACAGGTTCTATTGTATCTTCAGCCTTGGATCACTGGCTCGTGTAATCCTTTACATCGTATTCCACCCTTCCTAGAAGGTGTATCTTATACTATATATCACCCATGCAGCAGAGCGCTTCTCCTTTTTAGCTATTTTAGTTTGCACCACATGTCTCGAGGGGTTGTAGGGTCAATTTTCAGAAAATTTGCAATTGGCAAATGTACATATTTAGTAATTTCTGCAAAAAAATTTTACATTTTGGGTGTATCTGAGTATATTTGGTATCGTATTGATTTAAAGTATCAGTTCTGTTATGTTAACCTGCATTTTGAAGCTCATTTCTGTCTTAAATGTGTGTTATTTGAGAGGATTGGTGAAGGTGAATTGTACATTTTCTGAAAATCTGAGCCAGTAGTCGTGGGAGGAAGGCTGTGTTGTGTTGAGTTGCCTTGGAAATTCACCTCCAGGGCGTGGAGTGTGGAGAGAGGAGGGACTGGAGGATGAGGAGGAGGAAGATGTGGGGGCAGCAGAGGAGGACGAACAGACAGACAGCTGTGAGAATCCTCCAGGTGCGGGTGCCACAATGGAGCTCCACCTCCTCCAGCGTGAGGGCACTCACGGGCGGGGACACACCTCCTCCAGGCCTCAATATACAAGCCTGCTCCTGGGTCAGATTTTCAGCAAATGTACAATTGGCAGCTGTACACATTTAGTCAATTCTGCTAAATTAGCCTAAAAAATGGCTAATACTAGGTAAATTCGAGTATATTTGGCACTGCATTGATTCTAGGAATTTGTTTGGCTAGGTTGAACTGTATTTTGTACTTTATTTTCGTCTGAAATTTGGGTTATTTGATTAGATTGGTGAAAGTGAATTGTACATTTTCTGAGAATCGGACCCATTACAAGCCTGCTCCAGTATCTCTCACCTCTCTTATATCTCTCCCTCCTCCAGTAGGTGATGAGGGTACTAGAAGGCCAGATGACCCCACGGTCCACTCGATGACAGGACATTAATAAATTATCCCCAGTTTGAAAATGAATATCCTAGAACACAGTATTTTAGTACCGATATGGCAGCATGCAGAACACAGTCTAGGCCCAAAGATGAGAGAGTCCCTTTGAACGGAGGAAAAGCCTCTCCTCGCCTCAAACCGCAAAGTACCATTATAATTCCATTAAGACCGCAAAATGTTATTATATTCCCATTAAAACGCCGAGTCCAAGGCCAGGAAACCGATTAGCGATGTAGGAGTCCAATCACTGACATAGCATTCTTATCTGATCTGAGGGTTTGGCTGTTCCAAGGACACCGCAGTACTTTAGTACCAATATGGCAACATGCAGAACAACCCATTGATGCTTATTTCATTTCTGCAGGAGATTTATTATTATTATTATCATTTTTATAATATTTGTATTTTAATATTTTTCATATAAATGTATACATAATATGATAACAGTGTTACAATGTATCATCAAAACAGGGTGAAACATCCTCTACAAGTAGTTTTTCCTGATGACCCTAAAAGAATGAAATAAAATAAATACAGTTAATCAATGTCTATTCTTTCTTTCCTTTGCATATTTTTTAGACCTTCGTGGACCTTCTCATGGAACTTTATGTACTCCATCTATAATATCTAAAGCATTACAAATCAAGATTTAAATGAATAATGACCGGAGAGTAAGACTCTTCAAGCAAATTAATAAAGTGGTTTTCATGATGGCTAAGCACACTTAAATGTTGAATGGCTGAGATAAGATGATTAAACAAACAAGAATATTGAGGTTTTGCTAGGAAACTTAGATCTATGTCAATGTGAATACTGTAAACGTATTTATTTTCGCACAGATACATTTTCGCGCACTAAGTACTTTGACACCTTTTGAATTCATGCAGCAAGGAAGTCTCACACCTTGTTTAGCAACTTTATGCAATAATTATACCTTTCGCACAGGATTCTTAATACGTTTTTACTATTCTAATCTAATGAGTTTTTGGAATTGTTTTTGTCTGAATCAAATTCGAATGTTTGGTGTATCTTAAAATAATGCTGCTCAGAGTTGAGAGAGTCCCTTCCAACTGAGGGAAGGCCTCTCGCTTTACACCGCAAAATGCCATTATAATCTCATTAGGGCGCTTACTACAGGGCGGGGGGGAAATCATTAGCGCAGTAGGCGTCCAATCACTGACATACTGTCCTTATCTCAGCCTAGACTGAAGATGCAAATTTATGCATTTGTAGAAGTACAACTCAGGCTTCAATGGACTCAGTCAGTGAACCGTCACTGAGCCAAGCACTGGTAATATCAGCTGTCGACAGTAGATGGCGTTCCGAGCAAGTGCCATCGGTTCTTCATCAAACCATCAAACCATAACTATATGGGTCCGATTTTCAGAAAAATCTACAATTCACCTTCACCAATCCTATCAAATAACCCACATTTAAGACAAAAATAAGCTTCAAAATGTAGTTTAACATAACAGAACTGATACTTTGAATCAATGCGATACCAAATATATTCAGATATAGGCCTACCTGGTATTCACCATTTTTCAGCCTAATTTAGGAGAATTTCCTGAATGTGTAAAGCAGCCAATTATACATTTTCTGAAAATCTGACCCATATGCTCCACCTAAAGGTATCGATCTCTCCACAAATGTGATGTGTTTCAGGAAAATGAGTCACAAATCAAAAAAATATGTTTTCCAAAGTGAATTATTCACAAGATCTCTTTGTTGGAATGTTCTCATTTCTTAGGGGCTTAGTGCTTTAAGTCATATTAATCTATGTGGGTAAGATGTTCAGAAAGTATACAACTCACCTTCACCAATCTTCTCAAATAACGCAAATTTAATACAAAAATAAAGTTCAAAATACAGTTCAACCTAACCAAATAGGTTGCTAGAATCAATGCAATGCCAAATATACTCGAATAAATTTACTTAGTATTGACAAAATTGCAGCCTAATTTAGCAGTATTTACTAAAGGTGTACAGCTGCCAATTGTACATCTTCTGAAAATCAGACCCATGTACCAAATTTTAAGACAGTGCTGCTTACAGGACCCAAATAGAATGGATATCCTTGCGTTTCTGGTAAAGAAACTAAATCTACTCCATAGGATGACCTTTGAAACGCATGGATATCCACTCTATTTGAGTCCTGTAAGCAGAATTACAATGACACTCTGCGGTTTGAGGCGAGAAGATTTCCCTTCGTTTGAAGGGACTCTCTCAACGTTGGGCCTAGAGTCTGACTGGACGTCAGTGGACAGTCAGTGAGAATTGATCGCTAATATAGAATTGTGTCGCCAGAATAATAAACCCTGCCCACACACAGCCGATTTGCCTCCCGATTGCCCCCCGATTGCCCCCCGATTTGGGTCTCCTGACGAATCCTATGATCTCATTTCAAATCCGGGAAATGAAACCCTAGGATTCATTGGAAGATCCAAATCGGGGGGGGGGGGGGGGGGGGGAGGCAAATCGGCTGTGTGTGGGCAGGGTTTAAAAGAGTGTCTTAAGGGTGGTCTCCACTGGCTGCGATAAGCTCTGTGGTAAGCCTTGCGATGGTGTGTCCTGGTTCTTGAGGTGGAGAGGAATGACGAGGTCCGGCCTGCATGGTTCACTGGCCATGTAGGCAGGACCTCGCCACTTCTCACCATCACAGCACAATCGCAAGGCTTACCGCAGAGCGTACCGCAGTCAGTGGAGACCACCCTTAAAATTGCATCAAAAACTGTTGGTAAGATAGGTGGGTGTAAACACACTGTGGTGACTGATAAACCGACAGGGTGGCATACGGGGACACGCCACAATCTAAGCCTGCGAAAATATCATGGAATCTGCCTTGCCATATTCAATCAGTGTTTACCCAGGTGTTTTATTTTATGTTCCCCCGATGACTAACTTTGTTTGAACTAGTCTGTTCAGCCCTACCGATCACCAATTAATGTTATTTTCACACAATGCCTTTATGGACGTTATAAACGAGGACGGGACATGGTCCGCTTTGTCGGTTTTTGTGCATGATAGTGGCTCCTGTTTTTTTTGTCTGCGCTAATCCCAATTAATAAATAGATATTTCTGTGGTTACTATTTGATACCAGTAAATCAGAAATTACGTAATTATCTTGCGGATGTAATCAATATTTTTGTTGTTGATTTATCATAAGGTCGCATCTGGAATTAATGAGCATGTCTTCTCAGTATTGCTCAAGTTGTAAAAGCTAAAGTTGTACAAAATTCTGGAAGAAATTAATTAAACATCTAGGTATGCATCTAATCAACTCTAAGAAAAATTTGTTTAATTGTGGTCGCGATCATTGTGATTGTTGTGACCTTGAGTTTGTTTTCTTCTCCCTTTTCCTGTGATATATCTCTATAACTATGTGATAAGGTACATGGGTCAGAATTTCAGAAAATGTACAATTGGCAGCTGTACACTTTGATTAAATTCTGCTAAATTAAGCTCCAATTTGGTCAATGCTAGGTAAATTCGAGTATATTTGTGGCGTTGCAGTGATTCTAGCAATCTGTTTGGTTAGGTAGAACTGTGTTTTGAACTTTATTTTCGTCTGAAATTTGGGTTATTTGGGAAGATTGGTGAAGGTGAATTGTAAATCTTCTGAAAATCTGACCCATATGAGATCAGAGGATTTCACCTAATATGACTATCTAATTTAGCACATGTGCGCCAGAGGGTGTTGTGTTCTTTTGGTTATTATCTTGTGTCTATTTATGTATTGTTTGATTGTTTGAAGGTCTGAATTCTTTGTCTAATTGAAATGGCATAGACCGATATTGTTTTGTACTTTGTAAGGTCTCGTATTTTTCTTGCAAATTAGATGGCATAGACCGCAGAGTTATAGATAGATGTATTATGTGTTCGTACTATTTTAGCTTCATTGGATCCTTTTCTTAATTTGAATGGCATGACCCGACATAACCTAAATAGTATATAGAGTTCTGATACCTTATTTGTTATGTTAATTAAGTAGCTACAGCATGACTGAGAAAGGTTTAAAATGCATAAAGGTCAGATTTTCAGAAAATGTACAATTACCAGCTGTACACAGTTAGTAAATTCTGCTAAATTAAGCTGCAATATGTTCAATACTAGGTAAATTCGAGAATATTCGGCTTTGCATTGATTCTAGCAATGTGTTTGGTTAGGTTGAACTGTATTTTGAACTGAATTTTTGTCCGAAATTTGGGTTATTTGAGAAGATTGGTGAAGGTGAATTGTACATTTTTCATAATGTCCTTGCTGAATAAAAATCTTTAAATACAAAAATTTGACTCGAGGTTCTTTTGTATAACTTTATTTAAAAAATTCAGACGAATTTCGGATCTGTAGAATTCGAAGGAAGAAACGGCGCAGTGAAATATACTTTGTAGAATGTGGCAGGAGACTGGTTTTCATCTTGCTGTTGGTGTCGGCGTTGAGAATGCACAAACTCTATCCCAGTTTTTGCCCTGCTGAACGCTTGTGAAGAATCCAACCTTTGTATATCAATCTTCGTGTCATCAGCGGCCAATCTTAATGGAATCCAGGCTGACCTAACCAAAGGAGATTCCAGTGTTTTCTGAGAGCTTGCTACTGTAAGAGGGTCAACGCATCAGAAAATGTACAATCAGCAAATCTAAACATAAAATAAATCCTGCTAAATTACACTGAAAAATGGTCAATACTATGTATATCTGAGTATATTTGGTATTGCCTTGATTCCAATATGTGTTTTGGTTATGTTGAACTGAGTTTTGAAGCTTATTTTTGTCTTAATTTTGAGTTATTTGGGAGGATTGGTGATAGTGAATTGTACACTTTATGGCGATCCGACCCAAGGGCGTCTCTTCAGTGTGTGTTCCTCCTGTATTTCTCCAGGCCTTCTCCAGGGCTGATGGTATATAAAGTTGGTGATGCGCGGACATGGCGCGGGTACGATAAACCAGTGCTCGCGTCTGGATCCTCCCTCTTACCGATAAGGTGGCCACAGATGTCAACAGCTCTCCCAGTTTACCCCCTACCCCCTGCTACTACCCCCCTATCCCACACCCCCTCACCCCCGAGCAGCCTCTCCCAACTCCCTGCTGTTCAACCCCGCCCTAGTTTTACCCTCATAACACGAATTCTCATCCCCATGAAAAGAATCCCCTCTCAAGCTCCATTCAGAGCCCCTAAAGTACACTTCTATGCGGGTCAGATTTTCAGAAAATGTAGAATTCACCTTCACCAATCTTCTCAAATAACCCGAATTTCAGATGAAAATAAAGTTCAAAATAAAGTTCAACATAACCAAACGAATTGCTAGAATTAATGCAACGCCGAATATACTCGAATTTAACCAGTATTGACACACTTGCAGTGTAATTTAGCAGAATTTACTAAATGTGCACAGCTGCCAATTGTACATTTTCTGAAAATCTGACCCATACTTACCCTGGTTTGCTGGAGAACACCCTCCTCCATTCCTTTCATAGGACTCTCCATGGCTGTGCTTTCATTAAGCCATGGTTAAGTTGAAATGTTCAATTTATGTTCATGAATGGATGGAATGATTATGGGTCAGATTTTCAGAAAATGCACAATCTACAGTTTAAACATCTATCAAATTCTGCTAAATTAGAGTGAAGATTGATAAATACTAGGTATATCTGAGTATATTCTGTATTGTATTCATTCAATAAATCTGTCTGGTTATGTTGAACTGTATTTTGAACCTGATATTCGTCTTAAATTTGGGTTATTTGAGGAGATTGATGAAGGCGAATTGTACATTTTCTCGAGATTTGACCCTTATAATATATACATGCATATGACCTGGTGTCGTTGCTGTAAAAATTAAGCTGGACTAAATACATCTACATACACATATAAATATAATTTCACACCACATATTTTACAAAATATATCAATAAAAAAGTGACAATTCGAGCGAATCCATTTGCCATTGGTAGGTCAATTGAAAGTTAATGAATTGATGAACAGAGTACATGACACGTGGATTAATTCAATCAATGCAGAGTATAACAATTTCATACAAGGAAGAGGTAAAAAAATGTGTGGGGAAAAAGCCTCAGCGAAATGGAGGTTGAAGAATGAGAAACTTTGTTTGTCATTTGTAACCTTGCTTTTGAGAGGTGACTCAATACAAAATAGTCGATGGTGGTAGAGTGATAGAAAATCGAAAATAAAAAAAAAGAATTTAAAAAAACTCAACGGGACGCAGTCAACTTGCGATTAGAATTGTAAAAGCCTCGGGTCTGTCTTTCATACCTGTTTTTCTGTCCCAGCCCCATCTCCGATTCCCCCCTCTCCCTCCCCTCTTTCTCATACTCCCCCTCCCCGCTTTCTCTCCTTCCCCTACATCCCCTCCCTCTCCTCTTCCTCCCCTCTTCTTTCCCTCCCCCTCCCTCTCTCCTATTCCCCCACCCTCTCCCTTTTCTTCACTCTCCCAGTCAGGTACACCCTCTCCCTCTCCAATAACCCCCCCCTCTCTCGCCCCTCTTCTTCAATGCTCCTTTCTCTCCCCCCCTCTCCTATCCCCCTCTTCCTTTTCTTCACTCTCCCACTCATACACCCTCCCCCTCCCCTCCCCCTCTCCAATACCCCCACCCTCTTCCTCCCCTCTTTTTCACTCTCCCAATCCTCTGCATGTGCTCCCCCTGGAAATGTAGTTAGGTCCCACTGGAAATGACATAGTAGATTGTCGGAAATGACGTTGTATCCCACAGGTGCTTTCCCAGGCTATAAGTAGAATGTGGAGATCCCAATTTAACAAAGGCTTCAAAATCACATTTTCACCCCAGATACCTTCACAAACCACATATAATGTCCTCCATACAGGATCGACGGACCTGTAGAGACAAGAAAAACAGATGGGAACATCCAAGATTCTCAGAACGTGTGTGACAAAAAACCCTTCTAGAGCTTTATATATTAGATAATTCTATAGTATTTTAAACTTTATTCTTTGTATAAAACTTTATCCTTATTTTCTTATATATAAAGCAAAATTGCACATTCCTCTTGCGCTTCCTTTTTGTACTTATTTGTGCAAATAAAAAATATTTTGAATTGAATTGGCTTTGTGGTTTGAAACGAGAGGCTTTCCCTTCGCTTGAAGGGACTCTCTCATCGTTGGGCCTAGACTGTAAGTTTTGTTGATTTCCAGGAAAACTGCTTCTCCAGGGTACTTCCCAGGGAACATGGAAATACAAATTGCATCGTTCATTTTCAAGGATCTTCAGACAAGGACGCTGCATTCTAACTTTCAGTAATACCAAATTCATGCTTTCAATTCCAGCAATACTTTTAGTGGTCACCATTCAATCATTATTGTTCTGAAACGACTGGCGCACTTTTCATGAGTGCTTTTGCCCAACTGTATACGGGTCAGATTTCAGAAAATGTACAATTCACCTTCACCAATCCTCTCAAATAACCCACATTTAAGACAAAATGAGCTTCAAAATGCAGTTTAAATAATAACAGAACTGATACTTTAAATCAATGATATAGCCGGTATTCATCTTTTTTCAGCCACATCTAGCACAGTTTCCTAAGTGTGTAGAGCTGGCAATTGTACATTTTTTGAAAATCTGACCCATACATTACAGCCAACTCAGTTTGTCAAACTCAGAGTTTTATTTGTGTACGTTTCTTCGACTTTTGGGGGTTGTACGGAAGTCGTCCTGCAGGCATGCAGAACTGTTGACATACCCTGCCCCCCTCCCAACCTCCTTATTGCAACCTCCCTCCCTCACCCGTCACTTTCCACTTCAAATGCATTGGATTTGCTCAACTCTATCAAAGCCAATCGAACTTGGAAGTTAATAAATATCGCAGTATGATTGTGTATTGAACCAAGATGCTTGTCAAACTCAGAGCATTATTTGTGCACGTTTCTTTGACATTAGTGCGTTTGACGTAAGTCATCTGGAATGCAGTTGCTGTTGACATTGACTGTCCCCCGCCCTCCCTCCCTCCTTCCGTCACTTAACCACCCTCCCTCCCTACCTCCCTTAAGTCTGTCACTTTACCTCCCTCCCTCCCTCCGTCACTTTACCTCCCTCCCTCCATCACTTTACCTCCCTCCGTCACTTTACCTCCCTCCCTCCGTCACTTTACCTCCCTCCCTCCATCACTTTACCTCCCTCCGTCACTTTACCTCCCTCCCTCCGTCACTTTACCTCCCTCCCTCCATCACTTTACCTCCCTCCGTCACTTTACCTCCCTCCCTCCATCACTTTACCTCCCTCCCCCTCCTTCACTTTACCTCCCTCCCTCCGTCACTTTACCTCCCTCCCTCCCGCTGTCACTTTACCTCCCTCCCTCCCTCCATCACTTTACCTCCCTCGCTCACTTTACCTCCCTTCCTCTCCGTAACTTTACCTCCCTCCCTCACTTTACCCCCTCCCCCTCCGTCACTTTACCTCCCTCCCTCCGTCACTTTACCTCCCTCTCTCCGTAACTTTACCTCCCTCCCTCACTTTACCCCCCTCCCCCTCCGTCACTTTACCTCCCTCCCTCCGTCACTTTACCTCCCTCTCTCCGTAACTTTACCTCCCTCCCTCACTTTACCCCCCTCCCCCTCCGTCACTTTACCTCCCTCCCTCCCTCACTTTACCCCCTCCCCCTCCGTCACATTACCTCACTCCCTCCGTCACTTTACCTCTATCCATCCCTCCCTCCTTCACTTCACCTCCTGCTCTCCCTCCGTCACTTTACCTCCTCCCCCCTCCCTCCCTCACTTCACTCCCCCTCCCCGTCACTTCACCCCCCCCCCTCTTCCTCCCCCCCCCCCCTCCGTCACTTCCCACTTGCTTACATTGCATATTTGTCTCCTACTCTGTTTCAGACCGGTCTCCTCCCGTTGTACACATCTCCAGTAATTGTCCGCCCTTGGAACACCAGAAAATTCATTTCTCCTGGAAATCTAAGTAAATATGAGTTGTGCGCGGGGAGGAGGCAGGACACGGGCGGCCGGTCATTGTTCCAACTTATCTTTCATTGTCAGCATGTCACGCGGCACTGGCGGGGGCGGCGAGTCACACACTGGCAAGTAGTGGAGAAAGCGTGATTTGGATCAGGTGTACGGGCCTCACCATGCCCCCTCAGTCAACACTACTACTACCTCCACACCAGGCTCCTCAATGGACGCGGATTACCTCCACCCCACCCAGCACCGCCCCGAGTGAGTGATTGTGTATGATCAACCAATGGACACCCGGCATATGGGTCAGATTGTCAGAAAATGTACAATTAGCAGCTCTACACATTGAGGAAATTCTCTTAAATTAGGCTGAAAAATGATGAATACCGGGTATATCTGAGTATATTTTGGTGTTGTGTTGATTTAAAGTATCTGTTTTGGTATTATATATGTTAAACTGCATTTTGAAGCTAATTTGTGTCTTAAATGTGGGTTATTTGAGAAGATAGGTGAAGGCGAATTGTACATTTTCTGAAAATCTTACCCATTACTGTAAACGTATTAATGTTCGCGCAGTATTTATTTTCGCTGTTTTGGCGCACCCACCTTTGTTTGTGCGCGAAAATAAAACCTGCGCGAAAGGTATAATTATTGCGAAAACAAAGTCTGAGACTGAGTCTGAGAATTTAAATCCGCGCGAAAAGGTGTCAAAGTACTTAGTGCGCGAAAATTTGTCTGCGTGAAAATAAATACGTTTACAGTATTCACTGTGTCAGGCATCGATTTTATTTTTAACTGCTAATGTTTATAAAAGCTTTGGGAGATGCTAAAAACGCTGAGATGCAGTCAAATAAAGGCATGTTTGGCATGGGTGTATGAATGAATGCCCATACTCAACTTGCCAACTTGATTTTGAGCTTTTTATGCGAACGTCTAATGATTGTTTCACCCGGCTGGTAGTCAATTCAATTCAATGAATAGATTCTTTATTTGCAGATCTTGATTTACAAAGGTTATTCGATGTCTGGTTTTTTCTGGAATTTCTAATAACCAGTTCTTCCAACGAGTGCCTGGAATCTTGATTTTCTTCAAATTTGTTTCAACGATAACAATAATGAGTGGAAAATTAAATTTAGTCATAAAGATTTTCTATTGATTAAAAGCAATTAAACCATGTTATGTTGTTGTTTGATTTTGTTTTGTTTTTTTAAAAAAAAATCTTTATTCAAGGTGCCTCCCATCTCGGCTTATAAATACATTCCTAACGCATGCGCGGACGATTAAAATATCTCAAATTTTTCTTCTTTATGAACGAGTCATTTTTAAACACTTATATGTAATTTTGGGGGTTTTTCGGTTTACAAACTTACTAGCCTACACTCTAGGTCCAATCCAAACCCTCAGATGAGATAAGAATGGTATGTCAGTGATTGGACGCCTACTTCGCTAATCAGTTTTCTGGCCTATGACTCAGCGTTTTAAAGGGAATATAATGACATTTTGCGGTCTTAAAGGAATTATAATGGCACTTTGCGGTTTGAGGTGAGAGGCTTTCCCTTCATTTGAAGGGACTCTCTTATCTTTGGGCCTAGACTTCAGAGAGAAGCTCCTGGTCGAGATGACTTAATAAAACACCATATTTTAACTTCCTCGACTAAACCATGTTATGTTAATTTGAGCGGTTGTTTGCAATCATAAAGTATCGTTGTAATTGTGAATGTTATCGTTGTAAATGTGTGGCCGTATTTGTAATAAATTCATTCACTTCAGTTCATTCCCTCACATGCTTTTATCTAAAAGAAATTTTATTGCGCGACAGTTTCAGCGGGCTCAAGGAAAGGGTTGATGAGTAACATTTAAGATTGACATACGTTCATAATATTGATAACGCTATGGCAACGCTATATATTTTTAACATTAATCATTTTCGATTTCTAATACAACACAATGGAATAGAATCCTGTCATATCTAATAGGGGATCGGTTCTAATTTTTCCATCATAATTCAAGGTCATAACCAATAGTTGAGAAGAATTCTAAACCCTTTTAATTACTTTGATCAGTTCTCGCTCAGGTTCCTGTTCTCTTCAAAGCTGCATTCCCAGCTATTACTACACTACATATCATATCATATTAGTACTCGAATTAACTCTAATTATGACTTAAAGGATTGAATTCATCCATATTCTGCTGTTGTTCTATGTTTATACAAGAATTTGAAGTGTAAACGCTGAGAAAAAACGGCCGCTGGTGAGCGATAATAAAGGTGGACGCCATAGGAAGGGATCTGGGCGGGTCCCCCAAATACAAATCACTCTAGGTCCAAACCCTCAGATCAGATAAGAATGGCATGTTAGCCTACTTTGCTAATCGGTTTCCTGGCCTAGGACTCGGCGTTTTAATGGGAATATAATGACATTTTGCGGTCTTAATGGAATTATAATGGCACTTTGTGGTTTAAGGCAAGAGCTTCCCTTTGTTTGAAGGGGCTCTTCCCTCTTTGGGCCTAGACTGAAATGAGGACGTTTTAACAGTTCTGTAGCAAAAACAACTGGACAAAATCTTCTGAAATTTTAGTCAAATGACCTTCAGATGGGTTGGGAAAAGAATGGAACAAGAAGTAGTAAATAGGGAGGTTCAGCAAGTCTAACCTATACGTAAACGTATCCGTATCTCTGATATACAAACATATATACGTTAAGAGGAAGAAAGAGGTTCAGCAAAACATGGCGGGAAAATATAACGCTAAATATCAAGCAGAATGTTTTATCTCACAATTTATTTTTGTATACATGAAAATGCGACGTAATTCACAAAAAAGATACGAATACGGTTACGTAGTTGAGATAGGTTTGCTTGCTGAACCTCCCTAATATCAGTGCAGCTTTAAGGGCTGGTTCCATTGGTACGAAGACGGACCCGGCATGCGGATACGGATCCGTCATGCGGATACGGAAACTATTTTGGAGTGAACCCACATATACGGAATGTAATGCGGTATCCTGGCCCCATCTCTCCACTTGGAAGAAATATTTCCCCCTAGTATTACAAATTTATATTTCTTCAGCAAGAACTTTGCTTAAATACTGGTGACGAGATGTAGTAAAATGATTGCTATATTCATGATTAAGTTGTCACTTTTTAAGTCTCTTGTATGGTGTATGTATTTAACATAGTACATTTTCCTTTAATCAGAAAAAGGTTCAAAGGAATAATTTAATATCACCAGACAATATTCATTTTAAGCTGTCATCTTAGTTAGATTTATATAATATTATAGTTGTTGGTTTCATGCATTTCGTACCTTCTTTCGCTTCGTACAATTGTACAATAGTTTTTCATATGAACTTGTAACTGCAACTCCTTAATTAGGTATACTCAACAATGATAATTAGGTACCATTGATAATTAACATAGATATTTACGCATTAACAATCTATTGGTCATTAACAAATGTCCATATTCTTTAGGGCGGTGATGTTACATGTTGTTAAACAATCCAACATCCAACACTATTAATAAATAGTATATAATAAATGGTAATGGATTTACACACCACCGTTTAATTGTCATTTCATACTTCTTCATCAACTATACTGTCAATCGGTCCATTCCCTTCTATTACGTTATATATTCATGAATAAATACATCCATAGGAAACCCCCTAGAAATGACGTCACAAAGAGGGACTCCCCATGCGAATGGCGCCCGGATACGAACCCAATCGCTACATGGAGCGATCGGTTTAACGTATTCGTATCCGTACTTGTTGGTGCTTATGGATACGCACAGATGGAAGCATGACTGTATATTTTAATGCGAGCAGATTTTGTCGTATCCATATCCGTATCCGTATCCGTATCCGTACCAATGGAACCAGCGCTTAACTGTGCCCGAATCTGAAGTGAAGTAGCAGTAGAGTCTTTCCCACAGGCTAAAGATACGGGATTGCCTTTAACTGCCTATAGATACGTTCCACCACTTGTTTACTCAAAATGAAAATATAACAGAAGCCATGTCTACCACTCACATTAATCACAGCCTCGCCACTGCGGCAGGAGGAGGAGGAGGAGGAGGAGGAGGAGGAGGAGGAGGAGGAGGAGGACAAATGTGATCCGTTTTAGGAAAATGAGCCACAAGTCGCAAAATATGGATTTTGAGATCATATTTGATCATATTTGAAAAGAGGAGATCAAGGTGATTCTAATGATAGTAAACACTAGGACATCTAATAAGTATTTTTATATTCTAAGTTTGATATTTTTATTTTTGAAAAAAGAAAGTTTGCAATGTTTCTGGATGAGTAATTACCAGTAAAGTAACCAAATATACTCCATACAAAGGTCTTCAAAACGCAAGGATATATTCAATACAATGTCCCGAAATCGGTTGCATGGATTCATATGAGTATAAGTACTAAACCCTCCAAAAATCAGAACATTTCAATAAAGAGATATTGTGGAAAATACACTTTGAAAAATATAAATTTTGCAACTTATGACTCATTTTCCTGAAACACATCAAAGATATGAAATCTGCTCTAGCTGTGGGAATGAGAATAAAAAGACTCGGGGGGCTCAAGTGGGCGCACGGTTCTTTTTTCAATCAGTCTCATGTGGTTTGCCGGAGCACCACATGCTGCATGGTTTCTCCACCAGTGTGGTGTTTCTCAATACAGGGGTCAGCGGCAGGGATGGATGCCCTCCCATGCAGCTGTCTCAACCTATCCTTGAAGCCAAAACCTGGCCGCCCCCACCCATACAGTGGGTCAGATTGTCAGAAAATGCACAATCTACAGTTCTACACATCTATGAAATTCTGCTAAATTATAGTGAAAAATGAAAAATATTAGGTATATCTGAGTGTATTCTGTATTGTATTTATTCAATAGATATGCCTGGTTAGGTTGAACTGTGTTTTGAACCTGATTTTCGTCTTAAATGTGGGTTATTTGAGTGGATTGGTGAAGGTAAATTGTACATTTTCTGGCGACTTGATCCATATACCGGTTTACCATACAGGCGCCAGAACAGCCTTCAGTGTTGAGAGATGAAGAAGAACTTGGAGAAGAAGAAGAAGAAGAAGAAACAAAAAAAGCTCTTGGTAAATATTCGTGTATATCTGGCGATGTATTTTGACATGTAATCCCAATATACCGCCATGCTGGGGGGAATGAGTAATGGTATAATTGTGTCAACACATCGGGCAAATAGTTGGCGATACATTACTCACGTATTACCCTGTCTGGGTGATAGACATTCTCTGGAAGAGAACCAATTGTAAGAAAACTGCATGTTCGTGCAATTAGTCTATGGATGCAAACAAACACCATTACAGTCTAGGCCCAAAGATGAGAGAGTCCCTTCAAACGAAGGGAAAACCTCTCCTCGCCTCAAACCGCAAAGTGTCATTATAATTCCATTAAGACCGTAGAATGTCATTGTAACCCCATTAGAACGCCTAGTTCTAGGTCAGGAAACCGATTAGCGAAGTAGGCGTCCAATCACTGACATACCATTCCTATCTGATCTGAGGGTTTGGGGCCTGGACTGCTTGGATTTTTGCAGCTTCTCCAAGCTTTAATTGGTGCAAATGTCAGTCGAGGGACAAATTATTCATATATTAAATAGACTATTGCAAACAAGGAGGGTCGGAATTCTTTTAAGATAGTAGGATGCTGTATGTGTAAAATATCGGATGGTGAATCTCTTTTTTATTTGTTTGTCAGATACCATGCCTATGGGTCAGATTTTCAGAAACTGTACAATTGGTGCAGAACACATTTAGTAAATTCTGCTACATTACGCTGCTATTTGGTCAATACTAAGTTAATTCGAGTATATTTGGCATTGCATTGATTCTAGCAATCTGTTTGGTTAGGTTGAACTGTATTAAATTTTGAACTTTATTTTCGTCTGAAATTTTGGTTATTTGAGAGGCTTGGCGAAGTTGAATTGTACATTTTCTGAAAATCTGCCCCCTATCAATATAAAATATGGCGAAATAAAATAGACGTCGATCAAGTTCACACTGAGCAACACACAAGGCAAGGGTAGTATGATAATCTACAGAAATATTATTGCAATGTTAGTTTTGAGTAAAGTAAATGTTGATGGTTTTTGGTGCCATTAAATCCACCCTCATACTTAGATGCTGGTTGGACATTATGTCCCTGGATATAATGATAACATCTCCCACGGACTCTGACGGATAATAAGTATGTGTGAACACCGCACATGTGTGCCATACCAAAATGTGGGCTTCCAAAACAACGGCCAGTTGTTCCTTCCCTTCAAAATGATACACACAGGGGGTCAGATTTTTCCGAAAACGCACAATCTACAGTTATACACATCTATCAAACTGCTAAATTGGAGCAAAAAATGATAAATACTAGGTATATCTGAGTGTATTCTGTGTCGTATTCATTCAATAAATCTGTCTGGTTAGGTTGAACTGTATTTTGAACCTGATTTATATCTTAAATTTGGGTTTTTTGAGAGGATTGGTGAAGATGAATTGTACATTTTCTGACGTACGATCTCACTCACCCACAGAGTCGTACGTCTCTACCCGAATAGAGACAAATAACATAGCACCACCAAGAGACAAAAAAGGCAATCGCAGATGGAGGTTCGCACTCAAAGCTTGCATTCGTCATTGCAGGGTAATGTTAATAAAAATCATATTTAGCTCTGATAATAAGAGAATGTGTGATATGTAGGAATTGGACGTGAGATACAGCCAGGGAGATAGGCCCTGTTCATCAGGGAATGTTATTCACGCTACGCCTTGAAACACATGCTCCTATAAATCATAACAACGTGGATATGGTTACAGGTTTTATTTGAATTTTTATACAGTTACAACAACCGCTGGGTACGTTTGCGGGGGGCTGGGACAATCATCTGATAATATGGTCACTGTAGGAGGCGGCTGTATAGGCCTACCCAGCCCCTTTTTACCCACGTATATTAATATTGTCTGTTTGTCAATTGGAATTAGTTGGGAATCATATGGTCGCAAACAGGCGGATGAATAATTGAATATAGATAAGGTTTGAATGAGGAAGGAAGTGGTGCAGGGATGTGGTGGGATAGTGGAGTGAAATCGCCAGAAAATGTACAATTTTCATGCATAAATCCTCTCAAAAAACCCAAAATTAAGAAAAAATAAGCTTCAAAACTCAGTCCAACATAACCAAACAGATTGTTGGAATCGAATCAATACCAAATATACTCAGATGTACCTTGTATTGACCATTTATCAGTGTAATTTAGCAGAATTGACTAAATGTGTTGATCTGCCGATTGTACATTTTCTAAAAGATGTGACCGTATATAGGATATAGTATATGGGTCAGATTTTCAGAAGATGCACAATCTACACTTCTACACATCTATCAAATTCTGCTAAATTAGTGTGAAAATCCATAGAAACTAGGTATATCTGAGTATATTCTGTAATGTATTCATTCAATAAATCTGTCTGGTTATGTTGAACTGCATTTTGAGTCTCATTTTCGTCTTAAATGTGGGTTATTTGAGAGGATTGGTGAAGGCGAATTGTACATTTTCTGAAAATCTGACCCTATATGGGTCAGATTTTCAGAAAATGTACAATTCAACTTCGCCAATCTTCTCAAATAACCCAAATTTCAGACGAAAATTTAGTTCAATATTCAGTTCAACCTAACCCAATAGATTGCTAGAATCAATGCAATGCCGAATATACTCGAATTTACCTAGTATTGACCAAATTACAGCCTAATTTAGTAGACGTTACTAAATGTGTACAGCTGCCAATTGTACATTTTTTGAAAATCTGACCCTATATAGGAAGGGGACGTAGTGCATGGAGGAGAGATACTGGAGGTAGCAGAGGTCTGGTTAGGAGTCAGACCCCCATAGAGCATCCCCCGGGGTCTGAGTGACAGCCACAGGTTGAAGCAGGCTCCAGTCTGTCTACTCAACACCTGGAGAAAGGCTCCTCCACGGCGTGTGTAGATGTGCAAATGCCCAGGTCTATATGATATTAAGTCACACGTGTAATGAATCATAACTTGTTGCAAGGTCCAGCTAATGACATATGAATAACTGAAGAGAGAAGGAGAAGGAGGAGGCCATATTGCTTCCATCATGGGTCAGATCTTCGGAAAATGCACAATCTACAGTTCTACACATCTATCAAATTCTACTAAAATAGAGTGAAAAAATGAGAAATACTAGGTTTATCTGAGTGTATTCTGTATTGTATTCATCCAATGAATCTATCTGGTTATGTTGAACTGTATTTTGAACCTGATTTTTAGTCGTAAATTTGGGTTATTTGAGAGGATTGGTGAAGGCGAATTGTACATTTTCCGGAGACTTGACATATGAATATATCTGAAGAGAGAAGGCCACATTGCTTCCATATACCTAAGAGCCCCCAGATGCAGGTGCAAGCGACCTGTGACCTGGCTGTTGCCACTAAGTACCGCTAGGTGAGCGTAAGCAGTTTGAAATGATTTTTAACCAATATATTTCCCTTGGTCAAGGCCAATAAATCATAAGACGATATACTGTGATGATTGGATGCGAATTGTTGATTTGATTGAAATTTAGACACACGACTCCAAGTCACAGAGCTGTCCATGCACCTGCCGATATGCACATGTAGTTTGGACAGATAGAGCTCACGCAGTCTAGGCCCAAACTTGAGAGAGTCCCTTCAAACGAAGGGAAAGCCTCTCGCCTCAAACCGCAAAGTGCCATTATAATTCCATTTAGCCTACATCGCAGCCTCAATCCCCATCTCTACATGGGGAGGAGAGATGAATAATTGATCTAAATTCCATTAAGACCGCAGTATGTCATTATATTCCCATTAACATGCCAAGTCTTAGGCCAGGAAACTGATTAGAAAAGCAGGCTGACATACTATTCTTATGTGATCTGAGGGTTTGGACCTAAAGTGCACAGTAATGGATTACTCTGAGGATATATTCTGTTTCCATTCTGCTTACTAAGACCGACACTTGGAACTGAGACTTTTGAGGTCCACTCTAGGTCCAAACCCTCAGATAGGATAAGAAGGGTATGCCAGCCTACTTCGCTAATCAGTTTCCTGGCCTAGGACTAGGCGTTTTAATGGGAATATGATGATGTTTTGCGGTCTCAATGGATTTATAATGGTACTTTGCGGTTTAAGGCTAGAGGCTTTCCCTTCATTTGAAGGGACTCTCTCAAATTTGGGCCTAGACTGGGTCTGAGGTATATTATATGGGAGTCAGAAAATTATGCGCCACTTCTAAACGATGCAGAGGACTGACACTTCTCAACGATCTTGAAGACTCTTATACCTTCTTCTTTCATATAATAATTGACTTATAATACCATGTTAATTTTAATTCTTATTAACTTTAATTATTTCGGTCCTTATATGTTACACCAAACGTAACATTACTTGTATAATCTACCGCTATTTAGTTAGTCACACATTATACGCAGCGCACCCATGAAGTAGGCCTATAGTAATGGTGCACAATATTCACATGCGCCCCTATTTTGAGACTTCCGACAAATCTATTTCACATATGGCGGCACCACGACATCAGGTTCAAACAATCTGTATTTATTTTTATGCCTCACACACGGTTGAATCCACCAAAAATGCCTGTCATTCACCGACACATGTTTCTCTGCTGCTGCTAGCGCAAAGGCGTCCTTCCTTCCACAACTCGACATTGACGCCCGTCAATCCAGTCTAGGCCCAAAGTTGAGGGAGTCCCTTCAAACAGAGGGAAAGGCCTTTCCTCGCCTCAAACCGCAAAGTGCTATCATAATTCCATTTGGACCTAGAGTGTAAGGGCTTTAACGTTATTAGACTTAAACGTAATGCAATATAAATTAATTTCAGAATAGCAAACAATACAAAATGTTTCTTAAAAGTTTATCGGTAGGTAGATGCTTCACTTCACAGTCTAGGCCCAAAGTTGAGAGAGTCCCTTAAAACGAAGGGAAAGCCTCTTCTCGCCTCAAATCGCAAAGTGTCATTATAATCCCATTAAGACCGCAACATGTCATTATATTCCCATTAGAACGCCGAATCCTAGGTGGCCAGGAAACCAATTACCGAAGTAGGTGTCCAATCACTGACATACCATTCTTATCTGATCTGAGGGTTTGGGCCTGGACTGGGCCCGTCAATCTGACCTTGGAGTAAAATACATCTGAGGCACTCACTAACTCATATTCACAAGTTATGAATTTGATTTCTTGCTCGTGTAGTCACATAACCATTAAGGTTTCCCCCATGGAAATAACTACCATCCATTTCTTCGGCAGGGACAAAGACTCATTTCTGGAGTTGATCTTGGCCACCATTTCAGAAATTCAGGATCTGAATTCCAGAAATGAATATACTGCCACGCCAGTTTTCATGGCAGATAAAGACATAGACAGTTTTTAAGCCCCCGGACGTCAATGACATTCAGGAGGGTTTCTTAGTCATTCTGAAAATGTTAACACCGGTTCATATGGCAAGCCATTTGTGTAAGAATTAGACAAACACTGTTTGTCAACAGACAAACACTGTTTGTCAACAGACAAACACTGTTTGTCACAGACAAACACTGTTTGTCAACAGACAAACACTGTTTGTCAAAAAGAATTACTGATGTCAGCTGATATCAACCAAAAGATAGAAAAACACTGTTTGTCAAACTCAAAGCTTGACAAACGGTGTTTGTCTGTGACAAACACTGTTTGTCTATAGAAAAACAAGGTTTGAGTTTGACAAACATTGTTTGTCACAGACAAACGGTGTTTGTCAACAGACAAACGGTGTTTGTCTGATTTTTGTCAACAGACAAACAGTGTTTGTCAGAATTTAGTGTTTCTCTGTTGACAAACAGTGTTTGTCAGAAAATTTTTGACAAACACTGTTTGTCAACAGACAAACGGTGTTTGTCAGAAAAATTCTGACAAACAATGTTTGTCAACAGACAAACGGTGTTTGTCAGAAAAATTCAGACAAACGGTGTTTGTCAAAACAGACAAACGGTGTTTGTCAGAAACATTCAGACAAACGGTGTTTGTCAGAAACATTCAGACAAACGGTGTTTGTCAAAACAGACAAACGGTGTTTGTCAGAAAAATTCAGACAAACGGTGTTTGTCAAAACAGACAAACGATGTTTGTCAGAAAAATTCAGACAAACGGTGTTTGTCAAAACAGACAAACGGTGTTTGTCAGAAAAATTCAGACAAACGGTGTTTGTCAAAACAGACAAACGGTGTTTGTCAGAAAAATTCAGACAAACAGTGTTTGTCAGAAAAATTCAGACAAACAGTGTTTCTCAACAGACAAACAATAGCCTCCTGGTTGCCTTCAGTCTGTGTTGCCCACATACCCACCATACCTTTGGCAACAAGTGGTTGCCCAACTTACCCAACCTTACACTTCCCAATTTGGTTGCCCATCTACCCTGGACAGGCTTCCAAAACTCAATTGTTGCCCTATTTCCCCAGTTGCACACCAATTCCGGTTGCCCACATTCCCTGTTGACTTGACTGGTTGCCAAACTTGTAAATTGGGCGAATTTGGTTGCCTGACTAACATGGTTGCCCTAGTCCAGATTCCTAACTCTGCTGGTAGGGCAACCGGGTATGGTGGGTAACCCAGGCATGGGCAACCGGGTATGGTGGGCAACTCAACCATAGGGCAACCAGGTATGGTGGGCAACCCAAGCATGGGCAACCGGGTATGGTGAGCAACCCAAGCATGGGCAACCGGGTATGGTGGGCAACCCATGCATGGGGCAACCAGGTATGCCTGGCAATCCGAGGATGGGGCAACCAGGTATGTCGGGCAACTCAAGCATGGGGCAACCAGGTATGGCGGGTAACCCGAGCATGGGGCAACCAGGTGCGGCGAGCAACCCGAGCATGGGGCAACCAGGTATGGCGGGTAACCCGAGCATGGGGCAACAAGGTGTTGTGGGTAACCCGAGCATGGGGCAACCAGGTATGGCGGGCAACCCGAGCATGGGGCAACCAGGTGCGGCGGGCAACCCGAGCATGGGGCAACAAGGTGTTGTGGGTAACCCGAGCATGGGGCAACAAGGTGTTGTGGGTAACCCGAGCATGGGGCAACCAGGTATGGGGGGCAACCCGAGCATGGGGCAACCAGGTATGGCGGGCAACCCGAGCATGGGGCAACCAGGTGCGGCGGGCAACCAGGTATGGCGGGCAACCCGAGCATGGGGCAACCAGGTATGGCGGATAACCCGAGCAACCAGGTATGGCGGGCAACCCGAGCATGGGGCAACCAGGTATGGCGGATAACCCGAGCAACCAGGTATGGCGGGCAACCCGAGCATGGGGCAACCAGGTGAGGCGGGCAACCCAAGCATGGGGCAACGAGGTATGGTGGGCAACCCAAGAATGGGGCAACCAGGGGAAGTGGGAAACCCAACCATAGGGCAACCAGGGGAAGTGGGCAACTTGAATGTAGGGGGCCAACCACTAGGAGGGAATGATAGTGGGCAGTGGGCAACAATAGTTTAGGGCAATCCAGTTAGGGGAAACACCAGGAAGACAAACACCGTTTGTCTATTTTGACAAACACCGTTTGTCTGTTCTGACAAACACTGTTTGTCTGTTTTGACAAACACCGTTTGTCTGTTTTGACAAACACTGTTTGTCTGAATATTTCTGACAAACACCGTTTGTCTATTTTGACAAACACCGTTTGTCTGAATATTTCTGACAAACACCGTTTGTCTGTTTTGTCAAACACTGTTTGTCTGAATATTTCTGACAAACACCGTTTGTCTGTTTTGACAAACACCGTTTGTCTGATTTGACAAACACCGTTTGTCTGAATTTTTCTGACAAACACCGTTTGTCTGTATTGATAAACACCGTTTGTCTGAATTTTTCTGACAAACACCGTTTGTCTGTTTTGACAAACATTGTTTGTCAGAATTTTTCTGACAAACACCGTTTGTCTGTTGACAAACAGTGTTTGTCAAAAATTTTCTGACAAACACTGTTTGTCAACAGAGAAACACTAAATTCACTAAATTTGTGAACACTAAATTTGTCTGTTTTGACAAACACAGTTTGTCTGTTTTGACAAACACCGTTTGTCTGTTTTGACAAACACTGTTTGTCTGAATATTTCTGACAAACACCGTTTGTCTGTTTTGACAAACACCGTTTGTCTGAATATTTCTGACAAACACTGTTTCTGACAAACACCGTTTGTCTGTTTTGACAAACACCGTTTGTCTGAATATTTCTGACAAACACCGTTTGTCTGTTTTGACAAACACTGTTTGTCTGTTTTGACAAACACCGTTTGTCTGAATTTTTCTGACAAACACTGTTTGTCTGTTTTGACAAACACCGTTTGTCTGTTTTGACAAACACCGTTTGTCTGAATATTTCTGACAAACACCTTTTGGCTGTTTTGACAAACGGTGTTTGTCTGAATATTTCTGACAAACACCGTTTGTCTGAATTTTTCTGACAAACACCGTTTGTCTGTTTTGACAAACACCGTTTGTCTGAATATTTCTGACAAACACCGTTTGTCTGTTTTGACAAACACCGTTTGTCTGCTTTGACAAACACCGTTTGTCTGTTTTGACAAACACTGTTTGTCTGAATATTTCTGACAAACACCGTTTGTCTGTTTTGACAAACACCGTTTGTCTGAATATTTCTGACAAACACCGTTTGTCTGTTTTGACAAACACCGTTTGTCTGAATGTTTCTGACAAACACCGTTTGTCTGTTGACAAACACCGTTTGTCTTCTTTGACAAACACCGTTTGGCTGCTTTGACAAACACCGTTTGTCTGCTTTGACAAACACTGTTTGTCTGTTGATAAACACTGTTTGTCAGAATCATTCTGACAAACACCGTTTGTCTGTTGACAAACACCGTTTGTCTAATTTTTTCTGACAAACACCGTTTGTCTGTTGACAAACACTGTTTGTCTGTTTGACAAACACCGTTTGTCCGAATTTTCCTGACAAACACCGTTTGTCTGTTGACAAACACCGTTTGTCAGAAAAATTCTGACAAACACTGTTTGTCAAGTTTAGTGTGACCTAAATTGCTTTTCTGCAGAAAAACAAAATTTTCCCTAATAATTATGTTTTTCAGAGAGAAACAGTGTTTTTCACTGACAAATGCAGGCCATTTGTGTAAGAATTAGACAAACAGTGTTTGTCTGCTGACAAACAGTGTTTGTCTGTGACAAACAGTGTTTGTCTGTTGACAAACAGTGTTTGTCTGTTGACAAACAGTGTTTGTCTGTGACAAACAGTGTTTGTCTGTTGACAAACAGTGTTTGTCTAATTCTTACACAAATGGCTTGCCATAGGTTCATACTTTCTAACAATCTGGTAATTCTAGATTCTCCGCTGATCATGAGCACATTGTATGTTAGACAGCCATCACAGTCTCTAATAGGGCAGTTGCAAAAAAAAAAATAAAAAAAAAAATAGGGGATTTGCATCTGCCACTGCGCATGTCTGTTACAGTGCATCCTGGGATGGATTCTGATGAAACCTGACATACAAATATTTGGCAACATTTTTATCCAAAATTGCAAGAATGTTTTCACCAATATCATTTTGTAAATGATCTATGAAAACTAAATGCATGATGGAAACGATGGACTTGTGGTATGGAAACATGTATAACGCATGGATATTGACATTAGAGCATTGATATAGTCCATGCTGAACATGGCATGTTTTCTGTACAGTCCTGGGTCTGAAGTCGATTTCGCGGGCGATTTCGGCCGATTGCAGTAGCCCATGCATGACCAAGTGGACCGAAGGGCCTAACCACAACTATATGTGGCATCAGTGAGGCCTCCGACAGGCAATCTAAGCCCTCACACACACATCATAATAACATAAAACCCATGTACAGTTTAGCTTCTAGAGCCCTGTTCTCTGAAACCTTAGCAATTTTTGGTGACGTGAAAAATAATTTATATACAGGGAGAATGGAGATCGGTATCTACTTCGCTAATCGGTTTCCTAGCCTAGGACTACGCGTTGTAATGGGATTTTAATGATATTTTGCGGTCTTATCGGAATTATAATGGCACATTGCGGTTTGAGGCAAGGAGAGGCTTTCCCTCCGTTTGAAGGGACTCTCAAATTTGGGCCCAGACTGCTCCAGTATTCTACTTCTTCCCCCCACCCTAGTTACATATCTGCAACCTCAATCAAGCATGGCAACGCGGGTGGTTTCCTTTGCAACAGGGTTCTCTAATATGTGTCCGATTTTCTTGAGTCGGTTGCTCTAATGAGAACGCCCTGCACAGATTGATTTTACAAGTGCTTAACACATAAAACACAGGGCGGCTCAGGAGAGAGAGAGAGAGGGAGAGGCTTTGGTGCAGGTGTCCGAGGGCCTCGGGGATGTGGAAAACCTGCGAGACGCTCTCTCCCGCACGTGTTCTTTGGGAACCACCTCAGTTTGTGACCAGGGAGTTGAATCCGATGCTGACAGTCTAGGCTCAAAGATGAGAGAGTCCCTTCAAACTGAGGTAAAAAGCCCCTCGCTCCAAACCGTGCCATAATAATTCCAATAGAACCGTAACTTGTCATTATAACTCTCATGACCCATAGGAAGCCATTAGCGCAGTAGGCGTCCAATCACTGACATACCATTCTTATCTGATCTGAGAGGCTTTGAGCTTAGACTGATGGGGTTGAAGTATTCAGGGTCATTCTCCGATAAATATTTAGGGTCAGCAGTTGGGCGAGAAATGAATCAACGCATCCCCCAGACATGTATACATGTTTCAATTCTGAATAAGACTTCAAATAAACTTTCAAACCCCAAAGTATAGGTCTGAATTTTACAAGTTCTCTATCACTCAACGAGCCAGTAAGTCATACCAGGGTCATATATCACGGAAATGAAATCCCTGCAACTTATTCCATCTTTTAGGTAAGTGATAAATCGAAATGAACCCTCACTTTTAGGCACATACAGAACCAAACTGTTGAGGGATTTACGAATACTTACTGAGACGGGTCCCTCGTGATGTACTTTTGATATCCTTTTTCAAGCAAGTAAAATGACAAGGCATAAGTAGTCTGGCGATCCCTTGATGCTTTTTATATCAATACTTGGCTGATGGGAAACACCAGCGTCTGAAAAGTACCAGTTTACTTTTCACCTCTGATATTTACACTAGTGACTGGGTTTTATTAAGTGGGTCAGATTTTCTGAAAATGTACAATTGGCAGCTGTACACATTTAGTAAATTCTGCTAAATTAGACTGCAATTTGGACAATACTAGGTAAATTCGAGTATATTGGGCATTGCATTGATTCTAGCAATCTGTTTGGTTAGGTTGAACTGTATTTTGAACTTTATTTTCGTCTGAAATTTGAGTTATTTGAGAGGACTGGGGAAGGTGAATTGTATATTTTCTGAAAATCAGACCCATGTTGAGAAATAGACTGGTTATTAGAAGCAGGTATGTATGGGGATGGTGAAGGTTTTACCATTGTGTTGCCTCCTCTATGTTATGTGAAATCAGCATATATTTTAAATATATCGAAATATCTGGAGAAAGTTATTTAGAAAATACCAGCATCTTGGACGCTCGGATTAAATCTGAGTCCGAATCGACAAATGAAATAAAATCAAACAATTTTTGGAAAGTACCACAACATGGTAATATCTCTCTCATACGTCAGTCTCAGGATGGTAATCTATATCTATATAGATGGATAATTAATATTATAATGATTATCAATAGATCAATCAAATTAATAGATCAATTTCGAAATGGGTTTTCTTTTAGCTTTAGATACATCATATTGGCATATAATAAATAGTGAATGGAACTCGGTACTAGAAATATATTGTGAATATTATTGGACCTGATTGCTATGAAATCTCGTCCAATAAATATTCAATTACTAGCACCTCGTTCTCTATCTATTGTCAAACACGATATAGAAATATATAAACTATGTTGGGACGGGGAAGAATAGTGATCACAATCACCTGTAAATTATTGTAAGAGAAGAGAAAAATCAAGCTACCTCAAAATCAAGCTACCCAATTAAGACGAATTGAGTATTGCTCTCATTCAAACTCAATATAAAATGATCACACTACTGCTCAGTCTAGGTCCAAACCCTCAGATCAGATAAGAATGGTATGTCAGTGATTGGGCGCCTACTTCGCTAATCGGTTTCCTGGCCTAATGGAATTATAACATACAGTAGTATTTGATAGATAGATAGATAGATAGGTAGATACAGCGACTACATTAATGTGATAAACTAATATGGCAGTAATAACAACACAGATTAGACAATACAATAAACAATAAATTGGGCAAGCCAGTGCCATGAAGCAAGATCAGATATGAATGCTCCTTCATGTGTGTGTTAAGAGGATTGCCGAAGGTAAATTATAATGGCACTTTGTGGTTCAAGGCGAGAGGTTACACCCATGATTAGCTACTGACACTTTCCCTCCGTTTGAAGGGACTCTGTCATCTTTGGGCCTAGACTGGCTGGCAGTAGGATTCCACTCTAGGCCCAAACCCTCAGATGCTCGGCGTTTTAATGGGAATATAATGACATTTTGCGGTCTTAACAAAATTATAATGGCACTTTGTAGTCTTAATAAAATGTTAATGGCACTCGGAGTTTTAATGGGAACATAATGACATTTTTGGGTCTTAATGGAATTATAATGGCACTTTGCGGTTTGAGGCGAGAGGCTTTCCCTCCGTTTGAAGGGACTCGCTCAACTTTGGGCCTAGACTGGATTGGGGGAAACTCTCTCAGCTCGCCCTGGGACAGAAACCTGAGCCTTCCCTGAACTGTCAGGAGTGAGTGTAAGACCAGATGATGGTGGCAAGGCGCAGGTGGGAGATCATTAGTGAAGGAATGCTTTGACCGTTTCATCCTCGTCTTTGATTCAAATAGGTATGGATAGATCTGGTCTGTAGTTAATTTCATGAAATGCTATACATGCCCTCTATGTATAACAAGGTTGTATATATGCATGCAATAAAAAACCTCTTGCAGCACCTCCATGTTTTTTTTGCTAGAGACTCTAGACTCTGGTCCCTAGATCTCCCTCTGTTCCCACACATCATACGGGTCAGATTTTCAGAAAATGCACAATTTACAGTTCTACACTTCAATCAAATTCTGCTAAATTAGAGTGAAAAATGATAAATACTAGGTATAGCTGAGTGCATTCTGTATTGTATTCTTTCGATGAGTCTGTTTGGTTATGTTGAACTGTATTTTGAACCTGATTTTCGTCTTAAATTCGGGTTATTTGAGATGATTCCTGAAGGTCAATTATGCATTTTCTGACGATCTGACCCATACATGGCTTAAAAAAGCTTCGGACATGATTATTACCAGCAGGGAACATTATATATTTAAATGCGTCTGAATACGATCCTGCAAAGAGAAATTAATTTATGGACACAACACCTAGCATAGGTGGGTTAAGTCACCATAAAATGTACAAATAAACTTCGCCATTCTTCCCATATAACCCAAATTTCAGACGAAAATAAAGTTCAAATTACAGTTCAACCTAACCTAACAGATTGCTAGAATCAATGCAATGCCAAATATACCCGAATTTACCTAGTATTGACCAAATTGCAGCCTTATTTAGCAGAATTTACTACATGTGTACATCTGCCAATTGTATATTTTTTTTAAATCTTACCATATGTTTGCCACAGACTAAGGCCAGTTACTCTCTATCTCGTGCTCAATACCTCAGACACAAGACTGCTAATTGCTTCGCACGAAGAACTTGTGTCGAATCGTGCTAACTCGTCCAGGGTCATTTACAAGCAGCTTAATCCCCAATCGAGTAAACGAGGAGCATTGTCTTTTGTTTTGTCAGAAGGAAAGGAATGTATTTAATATATATGTATCTTTATCGATGGGATATTATAGATATTATGGAGTCTAATGTCTATCTACGATGTCTTAGACTTTTTTCTATGACTACGAGGTTTTTTTGCCAAAAATTTCGTAAAAGTCAATGACAGTTGCATTGTATGATAATGAATCCGTGAAGGTATGGATTCGTCGTGGTTTCAATAATGACATTAGAAATGGTGCATGGAGGAACATCATCCACGAGTGACATTTATTACAATTTAAAAAATCTGGCTTTTGTTACCTTTGGTATAACTCATTGTGTGATAATATATTAATGTACCTAAAATTTTAATTATTAATGGCCATATGCCTATACCTTCACCGTAGCTCCTACCTCCGTGCAGGTTACCTTTATTATGAGCAATCCCTCACCCCCATTGGTCTGGCCGTTACCTTTTGTGTTACACTAGTTGTAACAGCTTCTTTCAAAAGAATACTAGAAAGTACTAGAGTTTCGAAGTACACAAAATAAATGTGTAATGTATCAAATACATGAATAGTTTCTAATATAGAATCCTGGTATATATGGTTGGATAAATGTGACCTTTTTTCATTATTTAGATATTGTTAATAGAACATTAGAACCACAGTCTAAGACAGTAGAAGAGTTTCAGAATTTATTATTATTATTTAAACATTTTTATAAGGCAGATTTTCACAATGTGATATGTCTCATCTCCTATAAAGGTATTTACAAGTTTATCGATTAACTTCATTAATTACATGACAAACAGAGTGAGATTTAATTCTAAATGATGAGAATTTAAACAAAATTTCATGTTACATATATCAGTACCTTACATCAACGATTGTTTTTGCATTTAGGCCTCTATTTTAAAAAATCACATATACACATCATAAGAAATACATTCGCTGTTGATACAAAATAATAATATATCTTTTATATTTTCCAACAGTTGATAAAAGAGAGATGTCCTTCTGAAATGTAGTCCAGGTGTTCCAGGAGATACCCATAGTTTATCGTAGGATAATTATAGAACGGCGATTTCTATTTGATGTTGATGTGTGGAAGAAGGAATACGACTAGTCTCTGTTAATCAGTTAACATCCTCATAACAAAACAGCTGGGCCATGGGGTCAGCTCACCTCCCTCGACCCAATTGGGGGTCATTTCCTCCTGTCTTAGCTTCAATCCTCTCCCCTCCAAGCTAGGCCATATCAGGTAGACGGCATTTAATGCCACTTTAATGACCAAAGCATCTGGCCTCCCCCCCCCCTTCCCTCTTTCCCCTTCCGCCTTCCCTATAAAGGAATCCTGCGCCAAACCACCACTTTAACATGTATGTTTGATTATTCCAGAGGTTTACAAGAAGTACTAATGTTTTACAGTCTACAGTTGAGTAGCTAGAACTAGAGTTGTGTATACCCGCATGAGGAGGTTCTAGATATGGACCTTTCACACTATGGGTCGGATTTTCGGAAAATGTACAATTGACAGCTGTACACATTTAGTAAATTCTGCTAAATCAGGCTGTATTTTGAACTTTATTTTCATCTGAAATTTGGGTTATTTGAGAGAAATGGTGAAGGTGAATTGTACATTTTCTGACGAACCGACCCATATACTGTTATAATGAACGTAACATAAAGGTGATGATGTAATCTTTAATAGTATGCTTTATTGCAGAGCAATATGGCGGTAATGCCTAGATGGGTCAAGTTATCAGAAAATGTACAATTCACCTTCACCAATCCTCTCAAATAACCCACATTTAAGACAAAAATGAGCTTCAAAATGCAGTTTAATATTACAAAACAGATACTTAGAATCAATGCGATACCAAATCAACTCAGATATACCCGGTATTCTTCATTTTTTAGCCTAATTTAGCAGAATTTCCTAAATGTGTAGAGCTGCCAATTGTAGATTTTCTAAAAAAATCTGACCCAGATGTTGGTTGGTAGGTAACTAGCTAGATGGTGTGTGATGTTATACTGATTACCATTAGGTAAGCCCTCTAACCTAATTGGCAGATGCAGCACAACCAATGAAAAAAGAGGGAGAGTCATTAATGAGCTAGTGTCCATACAGGTAGGAGCTAACTAGAAAGTTAAAATTTTAGGGGTATACACAATGAGGTATAACAATAAAAGTTAACCTTGAGAAAGCGAATACTGTACAATGCACCTTTCAAAATATAACATATTTTGCCATTGCAGTTATATTCATCATTATTTTCCACTCATCTCCCCACACCCTAGTATCTATAGAGGGGTCAAGTCGCCAGAAAAATGTACATTTAGCCTTCACCAATCCTCTAAAATAACCCAAATTTAAGACGAAAACTAGCTTCAAAATACAGTTCAACATAACCAGACAGATTTTATTGAATGAATACAATACAGAATACATTCGGATATACCTAGTATTTATCATTTTTCACTCTATTTAATCCCAGGGGTGCATACATGTGTAGAACCGTAGATTGTGCATTTTCTGAAAATCTGACCCAGAAACAGCAGAAAACTAATTTCCTGCAATAGTTAAAGACATGTATAAACAGGAAGAAACAATGCCTGATCATAATTATTTCTTCCTGTTTTTCATCAGGAATTAATTAAACCCTAGTTATGATGTGTTAATTATAACATTACTTGAGAGGTGACTATATGATGAGAATCAGTTATATATAATTATACATAAATATCAATTTCTTAAAATCAAAATACTAACACATTCATATTTGCATACTTTGTATTTTTATTCTTACTTTACTTGTTTACTTTGTGCAACTTATTTTCTACCTTTCTTATATATTGACTATCAAAATCAAAATCAAAATCCAAGGGGTGCATTTTTTTTATTCACTTACACTCTCCCGCGCACCGTACCCGGGCGATACGGAGCGGCAAGTTTTTTCGTCTTCATTGAGACGATTTTTTCTACAGAGCACCGCAAAGGCTACTGGTGAACAGTGGTGACGAAATTGCCTGAACTTCTGATACGAAAAACGGTCATTTGAATCACGGAGACGAAATATGATATGCTCCGTATTCGCGCTCCGTTTTTGGATGTTGGCCATGGCTCCTCAATGTCTGTTGGTCTGGTCATGCTTGGATGCACCACGCTTGAGTGGGTGTTATTGCAATGCTTTAACACCTTCAAGAAGCCCAGTACATTTTCTATATAATATGAACAACCATAAACAAACAATAATCATAAATTTGGTAGGTGAACATGCTTAAAACATGCTTTCAGACATGTTCACCAACCCAGATTAAGTGAGGTTGCTACCCCAGTTCAGGTAGACCAACAAAGGGATTAGCTTTAGCACAGCCAACCCAACCCTACCAAGCCTAGAGGTGTGGTAGCTTATATTTATACAATAATTCATTTCTAGTCTCATCTAAGTTCCTTTTTCGAATATACCAATATATATCTAGCATAAAATCAAATATGGTTTTATCAATTTTGAGGGAGTTATGAGCTATCTAAAGCTGAAAGCAATATTCTTGAGTTTTTTTTTATATTGTGACAAATTTTCCTGTAACTCATCACACATATACCTGGATATATTCAATATATATTCCTGAAAAAAAATATTCCCTGCTCTTCCTCTCCTTTCCCGCCCATCTCTTTCTTACTTACTTTCAATTGCAATCCTCCTGTCTGCCTCTCCCCCTCTTTCTCTTTCTGTTCTCTGTCTTTCTGTTCTGACACAGTATTAGCATTCAGATTGATTAGTTGAGGCCATGTTGATAGCTGATTCAGTATAGTATAATGGTTAAAGCACTTGCCTGTAAATCACAAGGTTGCTAGATCGAACCCAAGCATGGGCAAGTTTTTTTTCTCTGCTTTGTCACATTGTAATGGGTGAGTGCACACTCCTTCACGCACTGCCGCACTCCAGATGCGCCAGATGCGCCAACTCTTAACGCACCACCGCACACCGGGGATTAAGAGATTTAGCTTTCCCAGGTTATTATTTACCTCGCCGAATACGCTGAGACGAAAAAAATCGTATCAAAAGTGGGTACAAGAAATTCGTATTCATTTTCGTATCGCGCGGATACGTTGCGCGGGACAGTGTACAGGCCAAAGACATTTAACAACGAGATTTCATATGTAAAAACGTAGTGTCCGCCATGGACATGCTTCATACGGTGCCTTGACTAATTGTCTAGATCTACGGACCTTGTAAGGAGATCATCATACAATAGGAATAAGATTTATACTATCATTGATATTGATATTGATATTGAAAACTTTTATTGCTACTACGTAGCCATATGGAAGGGGGGTATTCTCCGGCATTTGGGAGGTGTTCCGGCCCCACCATTGCACTCCGTAACCAGGTACAACATTCTAAGTTATTACTATAACATAAAAAACACATAATAGAACACTCGACTTCATACTAGAATTATTTAGATTGTGTCCGATTTCTAATAAACTAACAATACTTCTCATTGTTAAATTCGTTCTACTATTTACCATACCGTTTCCTTTACTACAACGAATGAAAGAAAGAAAACATTATTCAATCTGATTGTACCATCTGAGGACACTATTTGATCTCGCAAGTTCTCAAAGTATTACATCACAGAGAGCATTTCTTTTTCCACACTTTATCTTATTTTCTCTCTCTAATAGGGGATTTGCATAGCCGCCATTTTGAATCTTGATTCGCATGGAATTATGGGACTGATGGTACAGTCTAAAATCTATAGAAAACATGTCATGTTCAGTATGGTATATTTATAAATGCTTGAATGTCAATATCCCCCCTTTTTTTTACATGTTTCCATGATACATGTCTCCATCTTTCCCATCGTGCATTTGGCTTTCATAGATCATTTATACAAGCAATGATATTGGTGAAAACATTCTTGCAATTTTTGATAAAAATGTTGCCAAATATTTGTATGTCAGACTTTAACTGAATCCGTCCCAGCATGTACTGTGACAGACATGCGCAGTGAGACATGCAACTCCCCTATTTAGGATTAGGATTTAGGATTTAGTTTGTGACATGGAAATAAAAATATATTATTATTATTACTATTATTACAAGTTAAACCATTCTAAGATCTCTTAGCCCCCTCATCAGGATCGTTAACTCGACCTAAGGGCGGGAAAAAGGATGCGTGCTTAGGTCTAAAAGTAGTTCCAGAGAGCCCTCTATGATTACTTCCAGTTCATTTTGTTGAAAAAGTTTGCCAGTTATTTTCACATATAATCCAACCTCTACCAACTAGATTTACAAAATGAAAACAGATTCTAAGAGGTAAGTGTCTATAGGTCATATTATTGTTATACTTCTACAAGAATTAGTTCATTTAAATTCAGCCTTTCAACCACAGCAGAAAAGATATGACAAGGTAGTACATACACAGAGACCCTAAAGTTTATTTTGTCAAAAATGTTTGCCGATTGTTTTCACTTGTAAATTAGCTTCTACCACTAAATAAAAACAGATTCTAAAGGAGATGTGTTAGGTGTACATTTGTCTTATTATTTTGGTAATTTTCTGATGATTAATCCAATTTGATTTAGCTGTTTGAATACTGCCAAAAAGGTATGGCGAAGACAACAGTTCTGACCTGCCTGACAACAGCTTGTCAATTTAGGCAAAATAGGCAAAAGAGTTCTGTATTTTTATCACGATTTCGTCATCAAAATCAATTTTGATAATTTAATAAATAAAAGAGTTGTTTGTTTGGGTTTAAAAGAGATTTAGCTCCTCGAATAACTTTGTTAGTTATCACTTTATTATCAGTTATCACTATAATGATTATTAAGATCTTAGTAAATTATTATGCCTATTATTATCCTGCCTTGTTGTGTTGATGGTAAATTGGGCGCTAGGACGGATTCAATATGGGTCAGATTGTCAGAAAATGTACAATTGGCAGCTGTACACATTTAGTAAATTCTGCTAAATTAGGCTGCAATTTGGCCAATACTAGGTTAATTCAAGTATATTCGGCATTGCATTGATTCTAACAATATGTTTGGTTAGGTTGAACTGTGTTTTGAACTTCATTTTTATTTTAATTTTGGGATATTAGAGAGGATTGATGAAGGTGAATTGTACATTTTCTGAAAATCTGACCCATATACTGGCAAATAAAAGCTGCTTGGTAATAAAAAAAACCCGTGCTTTGCATTCATTGGGTGGGGATGAGCAAAGGCGCAGATATCATCATCGGTGTAAACGATGGTCATGAGGGGAAAGCAATCGGAAAAACAAATATCCTTCTCAAGTTGACAGGCGTAATCGGGCATGGCATGGAGGCGGTAACTCAAGCCCTTCTAGCCCGGCCAACTCAGGCTGAGATTTTCAGAAAATGTACAATTGGCAGCTCTACACATTTAGAAACTTCTGCTAAATTAGGCTGAAAAATGATGAATAGCGGGTCTATCTGAGTATATTTGGTGTCGCATTGATTCTAAGTATCTGTTTTGTTATGTTAAACTGCATTTTGAAGCTCATGTTTGTCTTAAATGGGAGTTATTTGAGAGTATTGGTGAAGGCGAATTGTACATTTTATGAAGATCTGACCCTTAAGCCCTTCTAGCCCACCCTACTCAGGCTGAGATCTTGACATCCCCCCCTCGTGACTCCAGCCAGTAATTGGAGGTGTGTGGATCGAGCGATTCGTCGTCATAGCAACGACTTATTGGCGCCTTTTCAGGTGTTTGATGATGGCAGGTGGAGGCGGGATCTCCAGGGGATCCAGTACACCTGTGCACGCTGAGACATGGCTTAGGGCACATAATCTGTGGCAACTGGTGACTGACTGCTCGGGGCAAGAGCACGAATAAAGATAACTTCTCTTCCACAAAGTGAAGCTTGGTAAATGTTAGTTTGTAAGCCTACATGCTTCACACGCTGCAATTTCATTTAATTTCATTTGATATATTATTTTCAAACTCTTAAAGATCAGTGATGTTAAATTTATGGCCAATACAAATATTTAAAAAATATATATAATTATTGCATTTCTGTGAAGAAATATATAGATCGGATCGTGAGAAAATGTATAATTCATCTTCACCAATCCTCTCAAATAACCCAAATTTTCGACAAAAATGAGGTTCAAAATACAGTTTAACACAACCAAATAAATTGCTTGAATCAAGACGATACTAAATATACTCAGATATACCTAGTATTGATAATTTTTCAGCCTAATTTAGCAGAAATGTGCCAATTGTTTATTTTCTGAAAATCTGACCCATATGGTTATTCGGATGATAAGAGGCAGTGCAGAATTTAGTCAATGCATGATAAGAGATTTCAAGATATGGTTCGCATTTTATCATAGCCTTTGAGCTGGTAAGAAATTCCAGTGTCATTATGTTTGGTAGAAGAGGGAAACTCGATGTAAAACTGTGACCGTGTTTAAATGTTTCGAAATGAATTATTTGTAAAAACAAACAAAAAATCACGAAACGGGGGTAATAAACATATGGGCGCTATGTATAGCGTTAATAAGGGCCTAGTCCACTAAGCCTATTCTCAAGCGATTCTCACGGAACCTGGTGGGAAAAGGTCCTCTGCGGCACAAAATCGCATGAGAATCGGCTTAGTAGAGTAGGCCCCCTTAAACATAAAACTATTGAAGTGATAGGTCTAAAATAGGTCCCTTAACCAAGAACAACTCACAAAAAAATTCTAAGAGACATGGTAAAAATGGACCCCAAGAAAACTTAAACTCAAAACCCATCAACTACTCCTGTCCCCTCTACTCCCTCCGTTGTAGGGCTCAACCCCATATGCTATAGGACTTGATGACAAAATATTTTATTGATGCCAACTTTCCCTATGCAAACTTAAATGTACATGGCGAGAAGTGTATTGAATGTATAATAATGTTGTATTTATAGAGAGAGAAAAACAATATAGTGATTGATAACTTCTTCTCATAGTATATGTCTTCCAGTTGCGACCATAGATATGGAGAGAAACCCCATAATAGGGTTTTACCTTTAAATTACTTGTCAAATCCCATGTATTTTCAGAGTACTCTTTCTTTTCTTCTTTTTTTTAAATTGCCATCATTAAATTTTGCAATCTGGGTTTTAGTAATGATCTATACGACAATGGTGCCAAATGCATTATTCGTGAAAGGAGAGGTAACTTGGACAATTGTTATTATTCTACAGACTGACCAAGCAGCAAGGGGGGGGGGGTGGATATTAATAGGGTAGTTCCATTTGCCAGTGCGCATGTCTCTTACAGTGCATTCTGGGATAGATTCTGATGAAATCTGAGATACAAATTTTGGCATCATTTTTATCGAAAATTGCAACAATGTTTTCACCAACATCATACAGTCTAGGTCCAAAGGTGAAAGAGTCCCTTCAAACGAAGGGGAAAGCCTCTCGCCTCAAACCGCAAAGTGCCATTATAATTCCATTAAGACCGCAAAATGTCATCATATTCCCATTAAAACGCCGAGTCTTAGGCGAGGAGACCGATTAGCGAAGTAGGCTGACATACCATTCTTATCTGATCTGAAGGTTTGGACCTAGAGTGCATAGCTTTTATAAATGACAGGTTTTTTTTAGTTTTTTTTGTCCAACATAGGATCTTTATTCAAAAGACATATAAATAACAGGAACTTTTAATAATACATCACACAAACCATTTTGAAGGGTGTAATATTTTAACAGGCACTCTAAAGTTCTATTTTTACAAAAGGTAAGTTTAATCGTGACGCCAGTTTGTATTTATTGTTAATTTTGTATGCACTTTTAACTTTCTGAATACCTCGCAATTTTAGCCGTTAGTCAGTTTTTCATTCTCCTGTTTAGACCAGATTCTCCGTGTAAACTCTACATGCGGACACCTATTCATTCTGCGCCAAATGAATATTCCTCCTTTTGTTATCGGTTCGCCTTCATGGCCTCTCATTTGCCTGGGGCCGTTATCACTGAAACCAGGGACTTTGTCTTGTAATTGGCCGCTGAGATAGCGTGCCTTTCCGATGGCTTGAGGAGCGGCTATTAAACAGTCTCCTATCACCTCCAGACCATCTGATCAGCATCATCTGGCCCACGATGATCCTCATGGGAGCTCCTGTGTAGTCCTCCTGTGTCCCTCCTGGTGCCTCCTCCACGGCCACAGCTGCCTCCAGTCAGATAACCCTTCTCCCCCCACACAAGGGTCAGTTTTCTGAAAATGCACAATTGCCCTTCACAAATCCACTCAAAAAAACCAAATTTAAGACGAAAATCTGGTTTAAAATTCAGTTCAATATAACCAGACAGATGTATTGAATGAATACAATACAGAATATGCTTAGTATTTATCATTTTTCACTCTAATTTAGCAGAATTTGATAGATGTGTAGAACTGTAGATTGTGCATTTTCTGAAATTCTGACCCACAAGCTGAAGCCAATTTCGAAGCCAGAGACTTATCTTTACCAGTTGTTTCTGAAGTCATAAGGCCAAAGCGGCAGCAGGCTTTACTTGTCCCACGATAGTGAAGAATAGATTCAGCTCCTCCACTTAAATAATAAGTTTTTCCTCCCTTTCACTAGAAATTATCTCCATATACTTTGAGCTATATGGCTGTACTACATTTTATAAATCACTAACCTAAAATCTCAGATTACATTGATTACAAGCTATTGTCCCAACATTTATGTATATTATATATGGGTCAGATCTTCAGAAAATGTACAATTCAACTTTGTCAATTTTCTCAAATAACCCAAATTTCAGACTAAAATAAAGTTCAAAATACAGTTCAACCTAGCCAAACAGATTGCTAGAACCAATGCGATGTCGAATATACTCGAATTTACCTAGTATTGAACAAATTACATCCTAATTTAGCTGAGTTTACTAAATATGTACAGCTACCAATAGTACATTTTCTGAAAATCTGACCCATATGTACGTAAAAACAGATTGCCCAGAGGCTCTCAACATTATGGTATGGGCATATATAGTTTTTGTCTTTTTTTATGATTTGGGTTATTTGAGAAGATTGGTGAAGGTGAATTTTACATTTTCTGAAAATCTGACCCATAGACAAAGATTGTTCCACGAGAGTGAGTTATGTTAATGAAGACGTACGTAAATGAAGTTATGGTGAGGTATAGAGCTGTTTTATACAAGGCAATGTATGATTGTCTCATAATATTTTGTGGTTTAGTGACCCTTTAAATTGTTCTCAAAACAGAGACATTTCTTCATGAGGCTAATTACGATGGTACACCATTCGATAAGGGTTTGAGTAGCTAGAGCACAGATATCATATCATGTGGGTATTATGTAGATGTATAGTGCACTGCTTATACGTGAAGAGTTTACTGCAACAGGGTGCATATGGGTGAAATCGCCAGAAAATGTACAATCCACCTTCACCAATCCTCTCAAATAACTCATAATAAAGACAAAAATGAGGTTCAAAACTCAGTTCAACATAGCCAAACTTGACTGTTTGAATCAAGTCAGTACCAAATATACTCAGATATATTGACCATTTTTCAGTCTAATTTAGCAGAAGTTACTGAATGTGTAGATCTACCAGTTGTACATTTTCGGAAGATCTGACTCATATTGTGATGATTTAGTTTCGTTTGGTAGACTATTGAAAGAGCTGCATTGGATGAGGGTAGAAGTGTAACTATTAGGCCTAAGTGCACTCTAGGTCCAAACCCTCAGATGAGATAAGAATGGTATGTCAGTGATTGGACGCCTACTTCGCTAATCAGTTTTCTGGCCTATGACTCGGCGTTTTAATGCGAATATAATGACATTTTGCCGTCTTAATGGAATTATAATGGCACTTTGCGGTTTGAGGCGAGAGGCCTTCCCTTCGTTTGAAGGGAGTCTTTCACCTTTGGGCCTAGACTGAGTGGCGATTGTGTGCTCACGGAACAGTCTGACGATTATTTGCTTTTTCATTGTTGACACCGATTATTCACATAGAATGAACGAATGTTTTCTTGGTAATCTTTGTTTATTTTGTAATCTTGTATGATTTAAATTGAGAATTATATATTGTTAAGGGAGCGATTATGTCTGATGTAATACGGATCGGGGGGAAGATATGGGAGAGGCTCATCCTCGTCCCATAGGTTATCAAGCGACGGCGAAGCGTGGAAACTCATGTTGAAGGGATAGTGTACTAAGCTAGAATTCGGATAATGACTGAAGATGGAGTTCTGGTGGATCTGATTCGCTTCTGAGATGGTGTCTCGTGGATCTGATTCGCCCAGGTGGAGGTCTCGTGGATCTGAGTTACTCTAATATTCTCAAGTGCTCTTAATCGACTAGAGGTTGGCTTATCGAGGAAGGATGGTAACAAACAAGGTGCTAGAGTAACGCCCAGTTTATTAATGAACATAATGGCAGTTTGTCCCACATTTATAGAGAAAGCGCGGACCATAAGCAGGTCAGAATACCCGAATCGTAAACATGCGAATCTGAGAAAAAGGTTATAAAGTCTTAGAAAACATGCGAATCGCCACGAGTCGTACTGGCGAGTCACAAGCGAATCGCAACATTCATCAGAGTTAGACATATAAAAATTATTTTTTATGCGATTCGTAACAAGGTAATTTCCCCCCAACATACGATTCTGTAACATTATCCCCCCTTATAAGCTTCTTGACCCGTAAGAAAGATTAGAAAAATCCCCGATCACAGACATGAAACTCTACATTTGGTAGGAACATACTCAATAAAATTTACTTTACTTCTGGAACTGTCTTTTTTTTTTTCTTGATTTCAAAGTGTCCGTGCTATGCACATAGTCTCTGTTCTGCTGCTCGCAGCACCCCCTGGTAGCGGGTACGAGTCACTGGTTAAGTAGTATATGGAATCACAGATGGGCATCAGGCGAACTGTCAATGTTAACATAACTTAATAATCACAAAAGTCACTTCTGGAGCTCGTTCCTGTACGTGGTGGAAATAACCTGGGTATACTCCACACCACCGTGCTCTAACCGTCTTTTCTTGTTGCGTTCAGTGTTCACTTCTTGGGGCAGACCGGGCCAGCTGGGCAACCAGGGAGGTCCCTCCGGCTCGGGCATCAGATACTCCTCTTCTTGAGGTGTCCAGGTGAAAACTCGGTGGAAAGTCAATTTGCTCACCTGGCTTCCTCGCACTACCTTCCATTCCTGGCTGGCACATCTGTGGTTGACACCAACTGGTATCACCATGTGGTCGAGAGTGGGATATGGAGAAGTCGGGGAGAACACATCTCCACTGAGGACGGCGGTACGGGGGGGAATGTCCACATTCCTAGCCGTGTTGGTGACCAGCTCGTCCACCATGTCCCTGGTCCTCGGTGTGAGTGCCCACCCAGCCTCAAACTCTCCTGAGTTATAAGGCCCAGGTTCCTGGTGACTCGTGGAAGGGAGGGTGGCGACTCGGGCGGGAGGAGGAGGAGTCAGCAAGCGAGGAGGGGGAGGGGGGGTCAGTATGCGAGGCGGAGGAGTTGATCGCGCCTCGGAGTCTTGCTGGTCAACATCACTCGCTAGTGTCTGCAAGACAGTCTCTGGTTCAGGAGATGATGGGGGTGGTGGTAAAACTGAGAGATCTGGGTTGGGGGGGACAAATGGGCCTTCCTGGTCCTCCAGGGGAGGGGGAGGGGGACACAACTCCAGTGTGGCACGAGGCCCACCACTGGCAGACTTGCTAGCAGCGAGTCTGGTAAGGTCCACGGGCTCATCTTCTTCTGTCAAGTCCATCACAACAATAGGTGGGGGGTAGGCAATCCGCTCTACTTCATACAAAGTCTCGGCCTTTACAAAGGGGCTGGCTTCTGGTGACGGGGGTTGAGATAATACACTAATCATCTTAGTCGGAATCCGGATTGGCCTACCTGGTCTCGTCCGATCCGTGATTCTGACGAAATCAGCATGCTCATCGTGGCTGCTTTCTTCTACTGTGGGGGAGGCAGGTGTCACTGGCTCAACGAGAGGATCATACAGCTCGTCACGAGTCGGGGTGCCAGGTGTTCTGGGACTAGCTAGAGTAGCTGCCGACCCTGCTGCTGCTGATGGCTTGCGTGGTTTGGCCGCTTCGCCTGATTTCACCCTCCTAGATGGATCAGGAGGTAAATCCATAGTCGAGCTCACTCCTTGCTGGTAGCAGCTAATCTCATGGGGAGTAGCAGGTCGCCCCGACAAAGGCCGCCGGCAGGTCACGACCAAGACAATGCTCGGACCCGGTATGTCTTTTCGGTGATCATGGTGGACATCCTTGCGATGTTTTTTCATGTCGTTTTTCCGCGTATGGAAACTGATCCGAGAACAATGTTCATCCTCACATAGTACCCCCAGTACTATATCGTCATGTACTGACCGCTTGTGGTCCTCTAGAGTGACCACGCTCCGGGTAATAAATTCGCAATCCCCGTAGGAACATTCTAACACCCGGCCCTTTGACATGTTGCCGACTGTTACGGCGTCACCTGGTTCGGGTCCTTTTATAGCTGACAGGTCGCTGAGTGACTCGCGGAAAGGCCCTTCCTCCCTCCTCCAGGGGCGACGCACACCTGTGGCTCTCTGCGCTAAATTATCAGTTTTTGAGTCTGTATTTTCCTCCAGTAGGGTGGCTTTAGTTTTAATACACATGTCATTCGAGTTCACATCACTTGTTTCACATGGATTTACCCAGGAACCGCAGTTTCCTTCAGCTCTAATCAACCGTGGTTGTAATGACGTCACAGGGCGATTCGGGGAACGATTCGGGGAAACCTGCGGGTCTTGGTTCCCTCTCGCTGCACTGGTGCTGTCTGATCTAACTCCCTCCCCTCCCTTCTGCTCTGTTCCCAAGGGCTTCTGTCCCCTAGTCATAACATAGATTTTTAATGTTCTGATGTCCTGTGGGGAGTCTGATAGTTCAACTGAATGCAACTCTCGATAGGCTTGCTGCAGTTTCTGACACAGAGTTACGTTATCCATGACCCGGGGCAGCCCTTCGCTACGCTCTTCCCAGCGCGAGTCCAAGCTCCGCCTCCTGTCTTCCCATTGGTCGTTGCGAGGGCGCGCCGTCTCCAAGCGCGCTATCTTGGCGGGGAACTCCGTGTGCCTAGCAACACACCATTCCCCGGGAAAGTCCCTTTCCCCGCGCGGTTCAGCTTCATGGTTCCATGACCCAGTTACCGCGGTGAGTGCTGTAGTTAGGGAGAGGCTGGGACATTCTGGGAAATCCCCTTCTTCTCGGGGGTTCTCGCTGCTGCCTAGTGACCGGATAACTCGCTCTCCCAGATGCGCTGGTTTCATGATGTCGCCGTGGACAACCTTCCTCTTCCTCCCCTTCTGCACTCTGTAAATCATGTCATTTAGCACTTCTATCACCACCCAAGGGCCGGTCCAGAATCGCTGTAGTTTGGGGGAACGACCTATTTTCTTAATGGGTTGAAATATCCATACATTCTGGCCTTCTTCATACCTAGTTTCTTTTGTGTGTCTGTCATAGTAGTCTTTTTGGCGCAGGCGAGTCGTCTGAATGGCTTTGAATGCCAAACTATGTGCTCCTTCAATTCGTTTTCTTAAGCTGTCTACATACTCCTCCCGTCCAGGGATTCTCTCCCCTTCTGGCACAGGATAGGCTACGTCCCAGGGCATGTTTACCTCCCTTCCCAGCGCTAGGAAATTCGGGGTGAATCCTGTTGTTGCATGGACAGAAGCGCGATAAGCTGCAGTTACTAGAGAAATCCACTGGTCCCAGTCGCTTTGCTGTTCGTCCACCAATCCTGCAATCATCTTAATCATCGTGAGATTAAATCTCTCCGTTTGACCATCGGCCTGAGCATGATACGGGCAAGTCCTGCTCTTCCATATGCCTAGAAGTTTCGCCGCTTCTTGGAACAAAGCCGACTCAAAGTTCCTCCCCTGGTCTGAATGCCATACCAGAGGCGTCCCAAATCTGCAGATTACTTCATTTACTAGCACTCCTGCTATTGTTTTTGCTGTGAAGTCTCTTAGAGCGAATCCCTCCGTCCACTTGGAGAAGTGGTCAGTGATGACCAGTATGTAGCGATTTCCCCTAGTCATTTCAGGAAATGGTCCAGTGATGTCCATAGCAAACTCTTCCCATGGTCCTTTCAAAGGTCGTTCTCCTAATTTCGTTCGTTTTTTGTGTCCTGGATTTCGCTTCTGCTGGCAAGGTAGACATGTAGCTACATATAGTGTGGTATCCCTAGACATAGAGGGCCAGTAGGCGGAGCGTTTTAGCTTACTGAGTGTCTTATCACGTCCTAGATGTCCTCCTAGCGGCCCCTCGTGCATTTGTTCCATATATTCTTTTCTGGCTTGACTTGGCACATAGACTTTCCATTCCCTTCCTCCTGCTGCGGACCATCTCCAACATCCCAACAGGTCTTGGTGGGTGGCTAATGATTGATAGTTCTGCAGGCACCAGTTCCAATCGCTGCCAGGTAGTCTCTCCTTTTCTATGGGGCATTTTCCTTCCTCCACTGCTTTTCTGAATAGCACACACAAAGCGTCCTCCTCTTGCTGTTCCGCTAACCATTTTTGCCCTACATCCCACACTATTGTTCTTACTCTGGCAACCGTGTCTTTATTGTCTCCCACCTCTTCCTCTTCCTCCACTCTCTTACACTGTGAACAAGGAATTCTCGAAAGGCCATCGGCATTCCCATGGCGTTTCCCTGGCCGGTGCTGCACCGTAAAGGTGTAAGATGCGAGTTCCTCTAGCCATCTAGCCATCTGTCCTTCTGGTTCTTTTAACTCCAGTAGCCATTTTAATGCACTGTGGTCCGTTCTTACTGTGAAGTGGGATCCAACCAGGTATGATCGATACTTCCTTACCCCGAACACGATGGCCAGCAATTCTTTTCTCGTCACACAATAGTTCTTTTCAGGTTTGTTCAGTGATCGGCTTGCGAACCCTAGTACCCTCTCCTTCCCATCAATCACCTGGGACAACACTGCCCCGAGGCCATGGTAGGACGCATCCGTATCCAAAATCATTGGTATGTCAGCATCAGGAAACGCCAGTACAGGAGCATCGCACAATCGTGCTGTGAGTGTCGTCATCGCTTCCTGGCAGTCATCACTCCAAGCGAATACATGGTCCTTTTTAGTCTGTTCGAACAATGGGCTGGCGATACTAGCAAAGTCCTTGACAAACGATCTGTAGTAAGAACAGAATCCCAGGAAACTCCTCAACGCTTCTTTTGTGGTTGGTGTAGGCCAGGATCGCACAGCTTCAATTTTAGAGGGGTCAGTAGCCACTCCCTCTCCTGAGACCAAGTGTCCTAGGAAGGCAACCGATTCTTGGAACAGCTGACATTTACTCGGCTTGATTACTAGTCCGGCTTTGGAGATTCTGTCCAGTACTATTTCAACTCTCCTTGCACACTCCCCTGCGTCCTTTCCGAATATTATTACGTCATCTAGGTACACCAGACACTGATCCCCCACCAGTCCCGCCAGCACTGTGTCCATCAGGCGCTCGAATGTTGAGGGCGCATTTACCAATCCGAATGGCATCACATTAAATTGGAAAAGTCCTTGATGCGTGCAGAATGCTGTTTTCTCTTTGCTCCCCTCATCCATCTCCACCTGCCAATACCCACTGGCCAGATCCAGTGTAGTGAACACTTTAGCTCCTTTCATCATGTCTAGTGTGTCATCCATCCTTGGTAGGGGGTATGCATCCTTTTTTGTTATTTTGTTCAGATTTCGATAGTCGATAAAGAATCTCCAACCTCCATCCTTCTTCTTGACCAACACCACTGGCGATGCCCATGGTCCACTGGCTGGCTCTATTATACCTCCTTCTACCATTCGTTCTAACTCCTCTTCCACCACTTGTCGGCGATGGATGGGCACCCTCCTTGGTTTGCATCTGACTGGAGACTGTGATCCTGTCTGGATCTGATGTTTGGTAATTCCTGTGCGTCCCAGTTCCTCTCCCTCTATGAAGAAGACATGTGCAAATTGTTCATATAACTGATTCACCTGTTCCTTATACTCGCCCACAGTGCGTTGGTCTGTCTGCTCCCAGAGTCGTTCTAGTAACAAGCTGTATTGCTCGCTTGTCCGTTCTGTTGCACTTCTCCCTCTCACCGAGAGACACTCTCCCTCCGACCAGCAAGCGACCTTGCTTCCTTTCGGTATTCTAATGTCTTCAACACCTCCATTCATCACCTCTGTGATTCCTCCTGGGTTGGTAGCGTCATGTACGGATCGTGCGACTCGTATTTCTGGTATCAGTCCTCCATCTTCTATGATCATCAGCTTCTCACATTCATTGTCATTCTGTGGCACTTTCCCCCACGTGACTCCCAGCAATGCCCTACTACCTGCTTTGATGGTAGTTTCTTTAGTCACATAAGCATAACCTTCTAGTCGTTCTTGCGAGACTACCTCTTCTGTCTCCAACCACATTAGTCCACTTACAGTGTCCAATTGTCCTTTTCGTGCCCTGATGACATCCATCCCCAGGTGTCACTGGCTCAACGAGAGGATCATACAGCTCGTCACGAGTCGGGGTGCCAGGTGTTCTGGGACTAGCTAGAGTAGCTGCCGACCCTGCTGCTGCTGATGGCTTGCGTGGTTTGGCCGCTTCGCCTGATTTCACCCTCCTAGATGGATCAGGAGGTAAATCCATAGTCGAGCTCACTCCTTGCTGGTAGCAGCTAATCTCATGGGGAGTAGCAGGTCGCCCCGACAAAGGCCGCCGGCAGGTCACGACCAAGACAATGCTCGGACCCGGTATGTCTTTTCGGTGATCATGGTGGACATCCTTGCGATGTTTTTTCATGTCGTTTTTCCGCGTATGGAAACTGATCCGAGAACAATGTTCATCCTCACATAGTACCCCCAGTACTATATCGTCATGTACTGACCGCTTGTGGTCCTCTAGAGTGACCACGCTCCGGGTAATAAATTCGCAATCCCCGTAGGAACATTCTAACACCCGGCCCTTTGACATGTTGCCGACTGTTACTCATTTAGCACTTCTATCACCACCCAAGGGCCGGTCCAGAATCGCTGTAGTTTGGGGGAACGACCTATTTTCTTAATGGGTTGAAATATCCATACATTCTGGCCTTCTTCATACCTAGTTTCTTTTGTGTGTCTGTCATAGTAGTCTTTTTGGCGCAGGCGAGTCGTCTGAATGGCTTTGAATGCCAAACTATGTGCTCCTTCAATTCGTTTTCTTAAGCTGTCTACATACTCCTCCCGTCCAGGGATTCTCTCCCCTTCTGGCACAGGATAGGCTACGTCCCAGGGCATGTTTACCTCCCTTCCCAGCGCTAGGAAATTCGGGGTGAATCCTGTTGTTGCATGGACAGAAGCGCGATAAGCTGCAGTTACTAGAGAAATCCACTGGTCCCAGTCGCTTTGCTGTTCGTCCACCAATCCTGCAATCATCTTAATCATCGTGAGATTAAATCTCTCCGTTTGACCATCGGCCTGAGCATGATACGGGCAAGTCCTGCTCTTCCATATGCCTAGAAGTTTCGCCGCTTCTTGGAACAAAGCCGACTCAAAGTTCCTCCCCTGGTCTGAATGCCATACCAGAGGCGTCCCAAATCTGCAGATTACTTCATTTACTAGCACTCCTGCTATTGTTTTTGCTGTGAAGTCTCTTAGAGCGAATCCCTCCGTCCACTTGGAGAAGTGGTCAGTGATGACCAGTATGTAGCGATTTCCCCTAGTCATTTCAGGAAATGGTCCAGTGATGTCCATAGCAAACTCTTCCCATGGTCCTTTCAAAGGTCGTTCTCCTAATTTCGTTCGTTTTTTGTGTCCTGGATTTCGCTTCTGCTGGCAAGGTAGACATGTAGCTACATATAGTGTGGTATCCCTAGACATAGAGGGCCAGTAGGCGGAGCGTTTTAGCTTACTGAGTGTCTTATCACGTCCTAGATGTCCTCCTAGCGGCCCCTCGTGCATTTGTTCCATATATTCTTTTCTGGCTTGACTTGGCACATAGACTTTCCATTCCCTTCCTCCTGCTGCGGACCATCTCCAACATCCCAACAGGTCTTGGTGGGTGGCTAATGATTGATAGTTCTGCAGGCACCAGTTCCAATCGCTGCCAGGTAGTCTCTCCTTTTCTATGGGGCATTTTCCTTCCTCCACTGCTTTTCTGAATAGCACACACAAAGCGTCCTCCTCTTGCTGTTCCGCTAACCATTTTTGCCCTACATCCCACACTATTGTTCTTACTCTGGCAACCGTGTCTTTATTGTCTCCCACCTCTTCCTCTTCCTCCACTCTCTTACACTGTGAACAAGGAATTCTCGAAAGGCCATCGGCATTCCCATGGCGTTTCCCTGGCCGGTGCTGCACCGTAAAGGTGTAAGATGCGAGTTCCTCTAGCCATCTAGCCATCTGTCCTTCTGGTTCTTTTAACTCCAGTAGCCATTTTAATGCACTGTGGTCCGTTCTTACTGTGAAGTGGGATCCAACCAGGTATGATCGATACTTCCTTACCCCGAACACGATGGCCAGCAATTCTTTTCTCGTCACACAATAGTTCTTTTCAGGTTTGTTCAGTGATCGGCTTGCGAACCCTAGTACCCTCTCCTTCCCATCAATCACCTGGGACAACACTGCCCCGAGGCCATGGTAGGACGCATCCGTATCCAAAATCATTGGTATGTCAGCATCAGGAAACGCCAGTACAGGAGCATCGCACAATCGTGCTGTGAGTGTCGTCATCGCTTCCTGGCAGTCATCACTCCAAGCGAATACATGGTCCTTTTTAGTCTGTTCGAACAATGGGCTGGCGATACTAGCAAAGTCCTTGACAAACGATCTGTAGTAAGAACAGAATCCCAGGAAACTCCTCAACGCTTCTTTTGTGGTTGGTGTAGGCCAGGATCGCACAGCTTCAATTTTAGAGGGGTCAGTAGCCACTCCCTCTCCTGAGACCAAGTGTCCTAGGAAGGCAACCGATTCTTGGAACAGCTGACATTTACTCGGCTTGATTACTAGTCCGGCTTTGGAGATTCTGTCCAGTACTATTTCAACTCTCCTTGCACACTCCCCTGCGTCCTTTCCGAATATTATTACGTCATCTAGGTACACCAGACACTGATCCCCCACCAGTCCCGCCAGCACTGTGTCCATCAGGCGCTCGAATGTTGAGGGCGCATTTACCAATCCGAATGGCATCACATTAAATTGGAAAAGTCCTTGATGCGTGCAGAATGCTGTTTTCTCTTTGCTCCCCTCATCCATCTCCACCTGCCAATACCCACTGGCCAGATCCAGTGTAGTGAACACTTTAGCTCCTTTCATCATGTCTAGTGTGTCATCCATCCTTGGTAGGGGGTATGCATCCTTTTTTGTTATTTTGTTCAGATTTCGATAGTCGATAAAGAATCTCCAACCTCCATCCTTCTTCTTGACCAACACCACTGGCGATGCCCATGGTCCACTGGCTGGCTCTATTATACCTCCTTCTACCATTCGTTCTAACTCCTCTTCCACCACTTGTCGGCGATGGATGGGCACCCTCCTTGGTTTGCATCTGACTGGAGACTGTGATCCTGTCTGGATCTGATGTTTGGTAATTCCTGTGCGTCCCAGTTCCTCTCCCTCTATGAAGAAGACATGTGCAAATTGTTCATATAACTGATTCACCTGTTCCTTATACTCGCCCACAGTGCGTTGGTCTGTCTGCTCCCAGAGTCGTTCTAGTAACAAGCTGTATTGCTCGCTTGTCCGTTCTGTTGCACTTCTCCCTCTCACCGAGAGACACTCTCCCTCCGACCAGCAAGCGACCTTGCTTCCTTTCGGTATTCTAATGTCTTCAACACCTCCATTCATCACCTCTGTGATTCCTCCTGGGTTGGTAGCGTCATGTACGGATCGTGCGACTCGTATTTCTGGTATCAGTCCTCCATCTTCTATGATCATCAGCTTCTCACATTCATTGTCATTCTGTGGCACTTTCCCCCACGTGACTCCCAGCAATGCCCTACTACCTGCTTTGATGGTAGTTTCTTTAGTCACATAAGCATAACCTTCTAGTCGTTCTTGCGAGACTACCTCTTCTGTCTCCAACCACATTAGTCCACTTACAGTGTCCAATTGTCCTTTTCGTGCCCTGATGACATCCATCCCCAGGATCCCTCCCTGATCCAGCTTTGCCACTATCACGTTCATTCTAATTGTCACTGATGTAAAGTCCACCTCTAGTTCTGTCTCTCCCAGCACGTCCACCGGCATTCCCCCAGCCCCTGTGATTCTCATATATGATGCCTTCAGTGGTGGCGGATCATTCATCTGCTGCCATGCTTCCTTGCTGATTATTGTGGTACATGCTCCTGTATCGACCAACCACTGGATCAGCACTCCCTGACACCACCCATCAATCACCACTCCTGCTGTGGATGGATCCCACCTCCCCTGGATCGCTGTCCATCCTTTACCTCCGCCGGTTAGTCGCTGAGCAGCCTGATCCCGGCTTATCGCTGCCCTTGGTCGTTTCCCGCTGCTGGTGATTGCATGGCTGGTCTGTTTGGACATTCCCTTTTGAAGTGTCCCAGTTCCCCACATTGGAAGCATCCACGATTCCTAGGCGCTGCACGGTTATTCATTTCTAATTTTTCCAGCTTCTCCAGAATCTTGCCAAACACCTCTTCCATCTGGCTGGGGCCTTTCTCTTGTGTGGCTACTCTAACTTGATTCTTGGGGACTGCGAATCTGTCCTTCTCTGCTTGATTAAACGCTTCTGCATGTAGGGCTGCTGCTCTAGCCTCCGCGAAAGTATTGGGTCGTGCTTGTACTACCCATTGGCGCAGTTTCTCCTCTCTCATGCCTGCGATGAATGCGTCCCTACTCAGATCATCTCGGACTTCACGATCCACCCTAGGGTAGGCCAGTCTGACCATCCTCTCGATGGCATCAGCTAGATCACTCACATTTTCCTCCTTCCCCTGTCTCCTCAGTCGCAGTTGCGTTCTGTACAAGGCTAGTTGGTCTGCTGGTTGATACCTTTTCTCTAGCTCCTCCACGAGTAGCATGTAACTCGTTGGTCCATCTAGATCCACCTTTTCTAACACGGCCAGAGCTGACCCGTCCAGACTCGCCCCCATGTATAGAGCGCACTCCTTATCAGTCCAGTCGTTCAGATCCGCTACTACTCTGAAATGGTTCAGAAAGTCCCCCAGAGAAGAAGTGCCGTCATATATTCTGGGTGAAGCTTTTACTTTCCGTCCAGGCCTTGCTACTGCTACACCACCTCCACTCCCAGGTCGCACTTTGACATCCGGCCTTTCCACCTGGTCCAGTACTCTGACTTTTCTGTCTCTGGCTGGCTGGGTTGATCTCCAATTCTCATACTGCCTAGGATTTACTGTTATCTCCAGCGAGGGTGTAAGTGGGAAAGGATGTGGGTCTGTCGCTGATGATCCTGCTGAATCGCTCTCCTGAGGGTTCTGACGATCCTCACCGCTGCCACCAATGTTAAGGGAGCGATTATGTCTGATGTAATACGGATCGGGGGGAAGATATGGGAGAGGCTCATCCTCGTCCCATAGGTTATCAAGCGACGGCGAAGCGTGGAAACTCATGTTGAAGGGATAGTGTACTAAGCTAGAATTCGGATAATGACTGAAGATGGAGTTCTGGTGGATCTGATTCGCTTCTGAGATGGTGTCTCGTGGATCTGATTCGCCCAGGTGGAGGTCTCGTGGATCTGAGTTACTCTAATATTCTCAAGTGCTCTTAATCGACTAGAGGTTGGCTTATCGAGGAAGGATGGTAACAAACAAGGTGCTAGAGTAACGCCCAGTTTATTAATGAACATAATGGCAGTTTGTCCCACATTTATAGAGAAAGCGCGGACCATAAGCAGGTCAGAATACCCGAATCGTAAACATGCGAATCTGAGAAAAAGGTTATAAAGTCTTAGAAAACATGCGAATCGCCACGAGTCGTACTGGCGAGTCACAAGCGAATCGCAACATTCATCAGAGTTAGACATATAAAAATTATTTTTTATGCGATTCGTAACAAGGTAATTTCCCCCCAACATACGATTCTGTAACAATATGATGATGTAAACGTTTCTAGATTGCAGTAATTTGGAATGTTATTGGTAGAATATTGCTAACTATTATTCTGTGTAAATGCCTAAAATGGATTTGACGCAAGAATACATCCACTTCTTTTGATAACAAATTTAAATGTACGGCCGATTTTGTAATAAAAAATGAATTGTCGGGACTATTGTTCAAAGTGCAGGCACATATGTTAAAGTGAAATATGTGGTGGAATAAAAGAAGTTAAACCAGACACCAGTATCATGTGAATAATGGACCTGTATACATCATACACTATATGGGTCAGATTTTCAGAAAATGTACAATTGGTAGCTCTACACATATAGTAAATCCTGCTAAATTCGGCTGAGAAAAGATGAATACCATGTATATCTTAATATATTTAGTATTGTGTGGTTTTAAAATATCTGTTCTGCTACTAAAACTGTATTTTGAAGTTTATTTTTGTCTGGAATTTGGGTTATTTGGGAGGATTGGTCAAGGTGAATAGTACATTTTCTGACCATCTGACCCATATGATACAGGTCCAGCAGATTTCTTACGTTTTACCGAAATTCGAGGAATCCAATTTTAACCATTATCCATGTTCCCAGGGGCCTGGCGCATAAGGGTCAGATCATGTAGGTATTATGTAGATGCATGTGGGTCAGATTTTCAGAAAATGTACAATTGGCAGCTGTACACATTTAGTAAATTCTGCAAAATTGTGTTTTGTTATGTTGAACTGTATTTTGAACATTATTTTCGTCTGAAATTTGGTTTATTTGAGAGGATTGGTGAAGGTGAATTGTACATTTTCTGAAAATCTGTCCCATAAGCAATCCTTAAAGATCCCTTACTAAGATATATTTCCTTGCTTAGGTAGCAGATATAGTCTGTAGGAATACAAATTAGCATTGTTTGTACAGCAAGTTCCTTCACTAAAAATTCCTTTCCGGCGGCTTAGCTGGGAAAAGTAGCTAAGAAAGGAAACTATGAAATAAGGATTTGATAATATTCTGTGCCTAATGATAATAGTGTGTTTAGGATTGTTGGATTATGTTTTCTTGAAAGTAGCTAAATCTTGGTGCAAAATACTGTGTCATAAAATTACGTAATGATGTTTTGATTTGTATCAAAATCCGAAGGCATTTGCCTCCCATTAAATGTATACTCAAACTTTAATATTTAATATTTGAAATTTGTGTTTCTGTAAATTGACAGGTCAATTGATATATCCATGTACAACAGTCAAAAATGGAATATTTATAATAAACCTTTTTTAAGACCCTGCCCACACACAGCCGATTTGCCTCCCGATTTCTTCCCGATTTGGGTCTCCTGATGAATCCTAGGATTTCATTTCCAATCCTGGTTTATGTTATTTCAAAAACATAAAACAAGGGTTTGAAATGAGATCATAGGATTCATCAGGAGACCCAAATCGGGAGGCAATCGGGAGGCAAATCGGCTGTGTGTGGGCAGGGTCTTAATGGAAATAGGATTACATATATAATGTATATTCTATAGTTGTTCTTCCGATATTTCGACCATGTCTGGCTATATATTGAAGCCAACATTTGCCCATCGTCTGCACTGTAAGCGGCTTGTAGTACCAAACACTAACTGTGTATCACTAAAGGCCGAGCAATAGGTGACCTTCATGAGTACAGTGGGTCAGATTTTCAGAAAATGTACAATTCAACTTTACCAATCCTCTCAAATAAACCAAATTTCAGACGAAAATAAAGTTCAAAATACAGTTCAACCTAACCAAACAGATTGCTAGAACCAATGCAATGCCGAATATACTCGAACTTACCTAGTATTGACCAAATTGCAGCCTAATTGCAGTCAATTAATTTTAAGCAGTTCCCTGTAATCCAACTCTTGTGTCACTTGTGTCAAAACTTCTTATATTTTCCTTTCCAAAAAGGTAACAGCGGGAAAACATGGAATCTCATTCCATAAGCTTGCAACCCTTTTGTCACACTTATTCTGTAATTGTATATGGGTCAGATTTTCAGAAAATGCACAATCTACAGTTCTATACACCCATCAAATTCTGCTAAATTAGAGTGAAGATTGATAAATACTAGGTATATCTGAGTATATTCTGTATTGTATTCATTCAATACATCCGTCTGGTTACGTTGAACTGTAATTTTCGTCCTAATTTGGCAGAATTTATTAAATGTGTACAGCTGCCAACTGTACATTTGCTAATAACCTGACGCCCCCCCCCCACCCGTGTACTGTCCTAATTAACAATTTTCGAATCTAATCTAATCTAATTTTGCAGAATTGACTAAATGTGTACAGCTGCCAATTGTACATTTTCTGACAATCTGACCCCCCGTATACTGTGCTAATTATCACCAGAAAATGTACAGTTCGCCTTCACCAATCCTCTCAAATAACGCCAATCTAAGGCAGAAATAAAGTTCAAAATACAGTTCAACCTAACCAAACAGATTGCTAGAATCAATGCAATGCCAAATATACTCGAATTCATCTAGTATTGAACAGATTGCAGTCTAATTTAGCAGTATTTACTAAATGTATAGATCTGCCAATTGTACATTTTCTGAAAATCTGCCCCCCCCCACTCCCCCCCCCCCCCCTGTACTGTGCTAATTATCAGTAGAAGCCACACAGGATGAGGAGGAAGCCAGGAGTGAAGCCATACCAAATGTTTACAGCTCCTGATTGTCAGGAGAGTGGAGGTCATCAGGAGGGAAGCCAGTGGCTGTTGGGGCAGCTCACACTTTGGTATTTAGCCTGACAAGACACGGATTCGCTGCAGCTGCTCCTCCGAGCAACTCACCCGCCAAATGCAAGTTGCCAACTCCCATCCCTATGAGGGAGATAAATAAGCTGGGGCAGATGTTGCCTTACCCTGGCTCCGGCACAAACTTAACCAGCAACCGGGGAGTACAAGTGTGGCTCCGAATGGTTTCAATCTGCCGGGATTTGCTAATCTCAGATCACCTTACAGGCAAGTTCATCAATGCCGGGACTAATCTGACGAGGTCGGCAGCTGGGCCGAGAAGACCTTGGGGCCATCTCAGGAGACACTAATCATTACCATGCAGCACATGATGAATAATTTGATATGACAATAATATATTCCAGCAAGCTTAAAACAGTCTAGGCCCAAAGATGAGAGAGAGTCCCTTCAAACAGAGGGAATTAAAGCCTCTCCTCGCCTCAAACCGCAAAGTGCCATTGTAATTGCCATTAAGACCGCAAAATGTTATTATAACCCCATTAGAACGCCTAGTCCTAGGCCAGGAAACCGATTAGCGAAGTAGGCGTCCAATCACTGACACACCATTCTTATCTGATCTGAGGGTTTGGACCTGGACTGAAGAGGCATTTGGCTCGGACTAGAGAGGAGATTCCACATATGGACCACCGAGATTAAAAAGGAATATTATGATTGGAATGAATGCATTTTTACAAAACAATTTTACTTGTTTTGGTGTATACCTACCAGGTCAGACTTACGTAATAATTTACAAAGATTAGCTAGCTAGAAAACAACAATTTACTTCCTTACTTTTATCTCAAGGAGCCTGTAAATATGCCTAAGTGAGGGGGGCCCTTTTGTGCAGCAGCTAGAGTCACGATCATGCTCTTTCTACTTTATCAGTTCGTTGATTAAGTTGTAGGTTACAGATGTGGTTAGGGCCTTGAGTTGGTGCCAGAACTGTCCTGGGACGACACTTGCCACCTGCTTCAAAGTACTGATCCATTATTGCCTGGATCTCCACCCAAAAAAAGCCCAGTGTCTTTTGGAGTAACTCATTTAACACTTGAAATATAGACTTATACAGCTCACGAAAAAGTCTCATGTCCTTTTATCTACAATAAAAACTATGAATATAATTGGGATGTCGTTTTCTACATCACTAGCTATAGAATCTGGCTGATAAAGGATTTGCAATGGCATTGCAATCACAGGTTTCTGATTAAAACACCCTGCATAGAACAATATAGGGGTCCGATTTTTCAGAAAATGTATACGGTAATTCAACTTCGCCAATCTTCTCAAATAAACCAAATTTCAGACGAAAATAATCCTAGGATTTCATTTCCAATCCTAATTGATGTTATTTCAAAAACATAAACCAGGACTTGACATGAAATCCTAGGATTTATCGGGAAGTGAAAATCGGGGGCAATCGGGGGCCAAATCGGCTGTGTGTGTCCACGGCTTTAATCACTTGAGATCTATGTAAGTTAGAGCCTTGTACATGCAGCCAGTAAAACGCCTTTACAACTTTACAACTTAAATTGAATGTCGTAAATCCACAATTAATAAAGTGTGGGTTAGTAAGTAAAGATAGGGTTGTATGTTCAATTATACGCCATTTAAACAACTTTGATTAGCTACCTAGAAGAAAGCAGTACTCGGACACGCAGTATTGAAGCATCTGTAGGTATACTGTTGATGTGATGAGAGCATATCAGTCTAGGCCCAAAGCTGAGAGAGTCCCTTCAAACGGAGGGAAAGCCTCTCGCCTCAAATCCCTTTGTGCCAACATTGTTCTATTACGACCGCAACATGTCATTATATTCCTATTATTTAGTCCTAGGTCAGGAAACCAATTAGCGAAGTAGGCGTCTAATCACTGACATACCATTCTTATGTGATCTGAGGGTTTGGACCTGGAATGTATATGGGTCAGAATTTCAGAAAATGTACAGTTGGCATTTAGCAAATTCTGCTAAATTAGTCTGCAATTTGGGCAATACTACTAGGTAAATTCTAGTATATTCGGCATTGCATTGATTCTGACAATCTGTTCGGTTAGGTCATAGATTCTATAAGGGGTCGCTTATAGAATCTATGGTTGGGTTCAACTGTATTTTGAACTTTATTTTCGTCTGAAATTTGGATTATTTGAGAAGATTGGTGAAGTAAATTGTACACTCTGAAAATCTGACCCATATGCATGGTTGGCTCGAGCAACACGGTTGACAGTAAGGTTGAAAAACGGCTTCACACACGCGCGCCATACAATTTCACAAAGATAAGTATCGTATGACAATTACATTAATGCAAGCAAACATAACAGGTTCAGGACAAGAGCATTAGTAAACATCCCCTTCACTGCGTCGAGATGATATTAATCCAAGTATTGGATCCTCATGTAATACAACACACAACACTGGACTTCATTGCTCTTGAGAAAGAGGAGAAAAGTGCTAAGGTATAGAGGAGGATTGGAGGGACATAATCCCCTCTGTGTCCGCTTGGACCCGATCCATAGACAGAGAGGCATTGAAACGTGTTAAATCCTTATGATGGGAAAATGAGCAAATGCCCGCGAGTCTGTGGCTGGCGCCCCGAGCCACTCTTGAGCGTCCTGATGATTCCCCCCGCATTCCTTTATGAAACACCATCGTTTTCGTTTTCAGGCATGCCTCAATTTTCCCATCGCTTGGTAAATAAATGAAACCTTCTGCATATTTTTTCGCTCTACAGTTATGTTCTTTGGAAGTTTTCTGAAAAGAGGATTTCCTTCTTCTGAGTTGGAGCTGTGGGAACGAGAGTGTTGTAGGGTGTATCATGAGTATGAAATGGTTGTGGGTGAAGTCGCCAGAAAATGTACAATTCAACTTCACCACTCCTCTCAAATAACCCAAATTTCAGACGAAAATAAAGTTCAAAATACAGTACAACCTATAACCAAACCGATTGCTAGAATCAATGCAATGCTGAATATACTTGAATTTACCTAGTATTGACCAAATTGCAGCCTTATTTAGCAGAATTTACTAAATGTATACCGCTGCCACTTGTACATTTTCTGAAAATCTGACCCCTGTGCCCTTCTCGTGGAAAGGAGATCTGACATGTATTCATGTCTTTGGCCCGTTCTTCAATATGTAAAGGGAGCTTGGTTGTACTCGTGATTTGGAAGAACTATGGATAGGAAGCAGGATTAAAAATGTATCTTCGATATTATTAATCAATACTTCTTTATGTAAATTGTAAAAAATGATTGTCAGTAGTTTATGGGCGACGTCGCCAGAATATGTACAATTCACCTTCACCAATCCCTTCAAATAACACAAATTTAAGAAGAAAATCATGTTCAAAATACAGTTCAACCTAACCAGACAGATTTATTGAATGAATACAATACAGAATACACTATAATGTATGAAATTTAAATGAAAATGCCGATTTTGTTCTATTACTGCTATACTCTTCTCTGAGAAAATTCCCTGTATATTTACATACGAATATTAAATTATGTATGTAACGATCGTGAATTAATGGAATAATTTAATTGTATTATAATATTTACTTCATTTCTTTCGCCATATTGTATCTAGAAAGTAAATTAACTTCACCGAATATTCAAACGAGGACTACCAACAAGGCGTTGACTTGTTGGTAGATTGTTTCCTTGTTTATTATTGTTAAACCGCCATTGTGTCCAGCAGAATCCGAAAACCTCCCACTATAGTTTATGGCAGGGTAATTATAGAGCGGGGGGCTCGCCTCCCTCGACCCAATTTGGGGGGAAGTTCCTCCTGTCTTAGATTTAATCCTCTCCCCTCTAAGCCAGGTCATGATAGCACATATCAAGTAGGCGTCCTTTAATGGCACTTAAATCATAAAGTGACGCCTAAATGACCAATGGATATATGGCCTTCCCTCCCCTTCCACCTACCCCTTCCCACTTCCCTCCAAAGGAAAGGAGCGCTAAACTATACCAGGGAGCATCTGATTCGCTGATATGGCATCTGCCAATAAAAGTAAAACAAACAAACAAACAAACTCAGATACACCTAGTATTTAACAATCTTCACTCTACTTTAGCAGAATTTAAGAGATGATTGAAAATCTGACCCATGTTAAAAAATATTAATACCAAAGTTCAAGATTTAGCGATAGAGGAAAAGACGATAACTGCTTGTGCTCCATAATTAAGGAGGTTCAGCAAGCCTGGCGTATACGTAAACGTAAACGAATCCGTATCTCTGATATACAAACATACGTTAAAAGGAAGTGGGAGTTTCAGCAGAACATGTCGGAAAAACTTAATGTGAAATATCAAGCAAAATGTTTCATCTCACAATTTATTTTGTACAAATAAAAATGTGACGTATTTCACACAAAAAATACGGATACGCTTACGTAAGATAGGTTTACTTGTAGAACCTCTCTATTCGGACCTGGCAAATTAGCCTATGGGCAATAATCTGTAAGATTTGACAGAAACATTCTAGAGATTCCAACTATGTTTGCGGGGACCAACGTGCATTTCAGGGCTAATTTGTGCAATGTCCATCTACCTGCTGCTAAGCCTGTTCTGCAAATGTGCCAAGTTTAAAGAGTGTGCTTATCAGCATATCGCCAGTTATATACCCACTGCACGAACCTACGTCGGAGAGGACGAGGGCTGTGCTATATATATATATATGGGTCAGATCTTCACAAAGTGTACAATTCACCTTGACCCCGCATTTAAGACAAAAATGAGCTTTAAAATGCAGTTTAACATAACAGAACTGATACTTTAAATCAATGCGATACCAAATATATACATTGACATACCCGGTATTTATCATTTTTCAGCCTAATTTAGCATAATATTCTAAATGTACAGAGCTGCCAATTGTACATTTCTGAAAATCTGACCCTTATGTTGTGTGCTCCGGAAGTTTCTCTCGTTCTTACACATGCGTCCGATACAAGAAGCGAAAGGCAAATGACTATATTATATATATATGAGATTTAAATGAAAATGCCGATATAGTTCTATTACTGCTATACTCTTCTCGGTACAACACTCAGGTACGATATCATATGGGTCAGATTTTCGGAAAATGTACAATTCATCTTCACCAATCCTCTGAAATAACCCAAATTTAAGACAAAAATAAAGCTCCAAATACAGTTCAACCTAACCAAGCAGATTGCTTGAATCAATGCAATGCCAAATATCCTCGAATTTACCTAGTATTGACCAGATTGCAGCCTAATTTAGCAGAATTTACTAAATATGTACAGCTGATAATTGTACATTTTCTGACAATCTGACCCATATCGGGTTGCTGGATTTTCGTGGCCTCGGCAGAAAGCGCATTTTATCCTAGTTATGTTTCCCTTGTAGTCCTCCACAGAAGCTCATTCTCGTCACCATCTCTGTCATAAGAACACCTTAATAATACATCATGCCCACACCTTGTCATCATTGCCGGGTAAACTGCTAATATTATCTGCAAAAAGGTCGTTAGATATCTTAGGGGCATTCAACCCCTTTTAAGGATGACATACGTATTAAAACACTCGCAGGAAGAACGACCTCTTTGCCCCCGACCATTTGCCATAACCGGAAGTGTCGCGAATCAGCGGCGAACCTACGCATGCGCGTGGGAACATGGTGGCTGGCTGCCGCCGGTGGATGAATGAGGACGAAGACACCTTGTGTAATCTTACCGCAAACACAGACAGACGCAAAATAAATCAGCATCGCCGACAGGATAACACTTAATTTCATTGACATCAGCCCTGTGAGACCCGACACATCTGGTGTAGTTCTTTGGAGAGGTTGGGTGGGGGCCATAACTCAATCAATAGGCCCCACTGCACAGCAGCCCCGCCGATGCACTGCCACTTGCTCGTATTGTTGTTGTCCGCGCGGTGCCGCGCGATCTCAGAACATTTGTATTTCCCGCCAAAAATTCCAGGAAAAACTTTTGCAAACACTTTAAACTTCCCATGGATTCAGGGGAATTCTCGAGGCACTGCCATTTATATTATCCGGGGGGAAAAGCGCCATAACTAGAATGTTTTCTTCAGACATTCAGAAAAGGCGAATACAAATAATCCTACATCTAGTGCATTTAATCGTCTGTCTATATTGTCTCCATGTCTCCAGATATACAAATATGTTAGTAGTGTTTCTTCATATGAATATAATTCTGACCTGTCAAGTATAATCATGTAGCTAGGGCATGACTTTGGGTATCAGAAGGGTTTTCAGGTATGGAACGAACACAGTAACCATGAAAAAAACCAATGTTTATTTCATTTTAAAGTTTTCCATTCACTATTCTACTATTATTTACCTGTCAGATTTCAATGATCATATTTGGTTTATTATAGATTACATCCTGAATAATTAACTAATCAACCAGGTATACTCCCATATAAATCTAGTATGCGAATTTGACAGTCTTTGAATATTTGGATCTTCTTGCCATTTTATTGTATCATGCAGTTATTGCTTTAATCGTCTGTCGAATAATCCCTGGGAAAAGGATAAAGGATATACTTTGATTTTCACATGTTGTTTGGCAATGTACACAAATAAAAAAAAGACCCAAGTCTACATGATTTATTATTCTTCTGGGAATATCCCAGACACGTCACTTTGTGCTCAATGCAGGACTCCAAACTGACTGTAGCTCCTTGTATTGGTGAATATTCTGAGGTATATTTATGCATTGTTACACGACAATGAAATGCCACTTTTCCCGAGTGATAAGTGCCGATATCTGAAGGTACAAAAACGCGTGAGATAATATACATTGATTGTATCAGCTCCCACTGATATACATGTATATATATAAAGGTTTTAAGATTCGTATATTAAAGGAAAACATTCTGTGTTAGAAACGGGGACGTGAATATGAATATGCACCAGAGAACTAAAAAAAAGCCATTGTTGCCATCTTATCATGAGAATCTAGCAAGGTGACATGAATAGTAGGGTGAAATCGCCAGAAAATGTACAACTTTTCTTCACCAGACCTCTCAAATAACCCCAATTTTAGACGAAAATCAGGTTCAAAATACAGTTCAACATAACCAGACAGATTTATTGAATGAATCCAACACATAATATACTCAGATATACCTAGTGTTTATCAATTTTCACTCTTAATTTAGCAGGATTTGGTAGATGTATAGAACTGTAGATTGTGCATTTTCTGAAAATCGGACCCTCAAGGTATGGGAGCCTTAAGGTCCAGCATTTATGAATGACCCGGTAGTAGTGTGGGAGCATCGTGAGTCAGCGAAAGGTGACATGTCTCCCCCTCCAATCTTAGTAATTCTATTCAATCCATTCTGCTTGGGATCTGAGTCGAAACATCCCATCTTCTATATAATGAGAGTTCTACAAGAGCTTTAGCGAGGGGCCATCATAAAGAACACCCAGAACAGTGAAGTATTTGCCCTTCAATAGAGAAACGTCTGTCATAATTCCCACCGACAGCAAATCAACCTCAGTCACCTAGCAATTGTTGGAGGAAGCATGTGCTTCACTGAAAAGTTCCTCCAAATTAACACGTTCCCCGCTGTTGTTATAGAACCAGGGCTAGATTTGTAAGGCAAGACAGGCTGCTAACGTCCCCATTGGTAAAACGTCCTGAACATGGAACAAACGCCTTGGAAATGTACCTCAAAGGAGATCATTGTTTCAGCATGTTTGTCTGAAATGTGTGTCCTCATATGAAACGAACTCCGGCATCATCGTGCACGCAGGAAAATGTTTGGAAATGAAGGGAATCTAGGAAGGTTGTTTGGAGGAGAGGGAAGAGATTGGGTCTTTACGTATGCTGTAATTGTAGCGGTATATTTGTGAGGTATTACCATATTCATGGATTATCTTTTTTAAAATATTTTTATTGGCCTTAAATTTAACATCACTGATCTTTAAGAGTTAGAAAATACGCATGACTAACAAATGTAGTTTTCTTTCGTGCGTCGCGAGAAATCCAAATCATGATCTTAATTACTTTTTCAACCAAGCAGATCTCTATCAGACTCCGCAGCTACCATATAAAATAAACAATAGCTTCATTCTAAACTTTGTGGCCTTATGGGCCTGGCTTGAATCGACTACTACACAATAATACACATTACATAATAGGAAATCTCCTAACCACACATTTGTTTCACCAATAGATATTGTCACCGCATTTTACAATTTTAAGAACATGGCTGTTAAAAGAATTCAACGTCAGACAAATTCCCAACACAAACAAAATGACTCATATAGTAGAGAACTGGATTTTCAATGCATACTCAAATAGATATAATTATATCCCCAATCTCCCTTATATGTAAGGGCAAATCCTTCCATGTTTTCAGATCAGTAGAATACAAACTGTTTTTTAACCTATCAAACCTCGTCTAGCCAAGTAGGCTATAATTTTGGTTCCTTACAATTTCTTAGCGCTGTGTTAATTGCGGTAATCTACCCTTTTTGAATGGATTAGTTTTAGCATAGAAATTTTTCTTCTTATCTCTAACGGCATGATTTTGGCTTTGGCATATTTCTCCTCTAAAGAGATATTACTACCACATGCAATCCCAGCACCCTGTTAAGGGTACAATTTTTTTAGCAAGCCTGTGACTGCTGTGCCGATTAATGCATTCGCATACTCCACTCCATGGATATTTCTCATATATATATACTTCAATACATGAGAATTATGTACTATTCTGCACTGTGAACCCTAACTAAGGGTATGTAATTATGAATGTGTTAGCTAGTGAATGTACAGGGTTTTTTAAGGTTAACTTTTCCCTAAGTTAAGTCATGGTCCATGGTGGAACCAGAAAACAAGTGTTATGAGTGCTGGGGGTTACAACAAGTGGACTGGCAATATATTATGTGTTACAAACAAATTATTATTTTTCAAAGTGTTTTATTCACAAGATATATTTCATTTTTGAGGTGGTTAATGGTTTTTGTAGCATCCATACATGTACCAAATTTCAGGACAGTGTATTAAAGATATTCATGCATCGTAAAGTAAGTAGCTAAATATACTTTATAAGAGTCACTCTACCCAGAAATATCGCAAACTTTGTTTTCAAAACTAAATAATATATCAAACATAAAATATAGAAATACTTCTTTGATGTCCTTCACGTTTACTATCATTGGAATCCGCTTCATCACACCTTTTCAAATATGATAAGATCTCAAAATCCATGTTTTGCGAATTGTGACTCATTTTCTTGTAACACATCACATATATATACATAATCCTGCAAGAAAGTTGATTCTGGCACATCAAGACAACAGAGTGCATCTTTATTATGGGCTAGCGGGTTCAAGCACCTTACCACTCCATATAGCGCAAGTTGAAATGTTCTACTTTTACATTACGACCAAATGGGTCAGATTTTCAGAAAATGTACAATTTGTCTTCAGCAATCCTTTCAAGTAACACAAATTCAAGACAATAATGATGTTCAAAATTCAGTTTAACACAACGAAACCGATTGTTTGTATCAAGGCAATACCAAATATATTCAGATATACCTAGTTTTGACCATTTTTCAGTCTAATTTAGCAGAATTTACTAAATATGTAGATCCGCCAATTGTACATTTTCTGAAAATCTGACCCAAATATACAATTTGGGCCTTGAAGACAGGTCGGCCATAGACGGGGCAGAGGAGGAATATTATAAGAGAGCGCAGCGGAAGTCTCGACATGCGAGATGCCATGCTGACAAACTGACAACTTCCGGTCGGCTTGTGGTAAGCTTGATATACACGTTGTTTCCGAAGTAGTTGCCGAAGCAGGAAGGGTTTGATGATGGTGGCAAACGAAAAGGTACCTTGCTATAGAGCAGTCGCTATGGAGACAGAGAGAAAGCCACATTTAGTTAATGTTTCTCTCAATTGAGTGGCTCTATTATGGCAAACACCTGCCGCCGAGCGAGGATTTCCCCATGCAAGATAAATTGATGTTTCATGATTTAGTGTTCTAAATACTGCTGTAGATCTTCTATAGAGTTTTAGCCCCAACCACCTGCGCAAACCGTGGCATTTCCCCGGCAGCAGAAACGGCATATAGCTGAGCCAACTGAATCATTTTTTAGACAATGTGTTGACTAGGACTGTGTGGAACTTTTAGAGTTCTTTTGTCTTAGGGCGACTGATGATAAAACCTCTGTGGAGGCTTAAAGAGGGGACAGCATTCCTCGATTTCATCTGCGCCCCATCGCCACAAAACAGCCGCCATTTTATTTTCAGGGCATTAATATAATGAATACATCACCTGCATATAGTCATGTTCCCTGGTCGTGAGAGGAGTAGAGCTTCATTGTGGATTCTCTTCTCCCGAACCCCATGCACAGTGTTCACTGTCTTTTCCTATAAGTGGATTCTCATAAAAGGACATTAGAATATGTAGTATATTTGAGACAAGTCCTAAACCCAAATTACCATGTGGGGAATTTAAGATTATTATGGGTTTACTTTATAAAAGTTTTATTGCACACAATTACAGGAAATCCTGGTATTCTCATGCAGTACAAGGAAAATATTATCAAAGTGTCGTACAGTATATTAGCTGATATAGCTTTATCTTCTTGTTGCATATCAAATGTTGCATTCAAAATGGTACCCAGCCTCGCAAGAAAAGTGTTTAATTCTCTAGTAATAGAAGCCTATTCTTCAAATCATAAATAAAATTCACGAACAATTATCACGATAATATTTATATATAATTATCCCTTATTACGAAAAGTATGCGCGGTATATTTAAAGATTACCCCACCTTTTCTTATAGCAAAATTTTATCTCAAAAGCTGAGGAGAAATTACCCCACCGTCCACCGTTAATTGGCAGGAAAAACAAACCTTATACAAATTACATTTACGGAGAGATTAGCACGGTGCGCATTTGGGGTGCGCATCTTCCGGTGAAGAGCGCCATCTAACGAGTTTCTCGCCACCCGTGTCGTCTGTTTGCCCGCCATATCATATTTACTCAGGACCCTCGGCTGTTGATTCAGATGCGAACCGCATCAATTTTATATTTATTCATCTTTATCTTACTTTGGCCTCTGGGAGCCCGGGCAAGCAGATCTTTACTCCCATTTAACCCTACCGTCCTGGGAGTTGGTGTATGATGGGTCAGATTTTCAGAAAATGTACAATCTACAGTTCTACACATCTATCAAATTCTGTTGAATTAGACTGAAAATTGTTAAATACTAGGTATATTCTGTATTGTATTCATTCAATAAATCTGTCTGGCTATGTTGAGCTGAATTTTGAACCTGATTTATGTCTTAAATTTGGGTTATTTGAGTGGATTGGTGAAGACGAATTGTACATTTTCTGGCGATCTCACCCGTATACAGAATAGCAGGATGGGTAATAGATATGCGATATCTGGTATTAAAAAGTAAAATCTCTGGATCACGGAGAGTGGGTGGTGGAGGTTTCCTCTTAAGAACTCTTCTTCTTCTTATCAACTGGCACCAAGATGTATAAGAAGCTTGGGAGAAAATGATCTGCATGGATTCTGATACAAGAGTAGTTGAATTTCCCTTTAAATACTAATAGCAAATTAAGCAAAGTTATATAGATTGTTTCTTTGCAATGTGACAAAAGCAAATTTAGCAAAGTTATATGGCCCAGATCTTCAGAAAATGTATAATTGGCCTTCACCAATCCACTCAAATAACCCAAATTAAAAATAAAATTAGGTTCAAAGTACAGTTCAAATTACAGTTCAACATAACCAGACAGATTTATTCAATACCGAATATACTCAGATACACCTAGTATTTATCAACTTTCACTCTTAATTGAGCAGAATTTGATAGATGTGTAGAACTGTAGATTGTACATTTTCTGAAAATCTGTCCCATATAGATTGTTTCATTGCGATATGTCATTAGCTTTCCCCTGTGAATTGCAAAGCTGCGTGTATAATATATATACTACGCGTGTCCTTTAAAATTTGTAAGTTTCGAATATTTCCGAGCTGCACTTATCTGCGTGGAGAACCAGATGTTGGCCACCCATAGGTAATGAAGGAGGCGGAGGGAAGGGAGAAGGAGACTGGCTGAAAATTAAAAGCGAAAGTAAGTCTGGTCTCTGTTACTCCAAGGTCTGGCATAATAAATTCCAACTGCCTCCTGTCTATGTAGATCAGGATTGCATAACACCACTTGATCTTCAAGCAAGCAATTTACAGGCTGAAATTCCTTGAACAAAGTTATTTGCCGAGGCCAGCGTGAACTTTGCATGAAGTTTCCAATTAAAACTATAATAGAGCTACTTCCCAAAGGATATTTATGGGTCAGGTTTTCAGAAAATGCACAATCTACAGTTATACATATATCTATCAAATTCTGCTAAATTAGAGTAAAATTTTTTAAATACTCGGTATATCTGTGTATATTCTGTATTGTGTCCATCCAATAAATCTGTTTGATATGGTGAACTGATTTTCTAACCTGATTTATGTCTTAAATTCGGGTTATTTTAGAGTATTGATGAAGGTGAATTATACATTTTCTGGCGATTTCACCCTTGACACAACCAGGTTGTAATCACCTCCCCAAAGCCATCATCGAATTATGAACGATGCGGGAGTTCGTAAATTCAGGAGAAAAAAAGAATCGAGTGGCGGTGGATTCAAATTCGATTCCAAAACTGTTGGGAATGCGACTTTTTCTCTCCAGATTCCCGCGCACAATATTGGCCGGTCTGACGAACTGGAGGTCATAGCGCGACCTTCAAATCCCCTTTAGAAAATCCAATGTTGATTCAGGTCTCCCAAGCCTCTGGCGAATTAGGTATAGATGAAATGCTCATGGAGTGAGTGCATTAGGGTCAGATTTTCTTAAAAATGTACAACTGACAGCTGTACACATTTAGTAAATTCTGCTAAATTAGGCTGCAATTTGGTCAATACCAGGTACATTCAAGTAGGCCTATACATTGGGCATTGCATTGATTCTAGCAATCTGTTTGGTTATGTCATAGAACTAGTTCAATACTTATATTGAACTGTGTTTTGAACCATATTTCTGTCTTAAATTCTGGTAATGTGAGAGGATTGGTGAAGGCGAATTGTACATTTTCTGGGGATTTGACCCACGATCATGAGTAAGGGAGGTTTGGAGGAGGAGAGGAACATCCTGGGAGAGTTGGATCCTCGTCCGTGTATTCCTTGTCCACGATGATTAATTTTGCATCTGTCCGGATGGCCCAGGTGGCCTGTATTCAATATTGTATTAACCCGGGTGCCACCGCCGAGCCGTTTCCTCCACTCAGTCGCTCGCCGCCGGATTTCAGCCGAATCCGACCAATAAGAGCAGCTGTGCATGGCCAAATAGCGCTCTGCTTTAACAAGAGGAGGTCCTATTATACCTTTTACCATCCGAGAACTCGAGTTGCATACGAAAAGTTCCCCCCCAGTCCGACCCAAAGCTTCACGTTATTCCATTATCTATGTATGTGATGTATTGTGAGAAAATGAGTCACAATTTTCTAACTTATTCACAAGATATATTTGTGGGAATGTTTTCACTTTTGGAATGCGTAACGTTTATTGTAGCTTGAATACATGTACCAAGTTCCAGGACAGTGTAATAAATATATCCATGTATTTCTAAGTTCATCGTAATGAATATATTTAGCTAATTTACTAGTAATTGCTCAGCCAAAAATACTGCAAACTTTGTTTTCAATACTGGAAATATCACACTTAAAATATAGAAAAAAAATATTAGATGTCCTTCTATTTACTATCATTAGAATCGGCTTAATCTCATCTTGTCAAATATGATGATATCTCAAAATCGATTTTTTTGTGACTTGTGACTCATTTTCCTAAAACACATCACATATGGAGAGACTGACATGCGTCTGCTATTCACTATTTACGTGTGAGGTGTTACAGAAAAACTTGCTATTATTCAAAGTGTTTTATTCACAAGATCTGTGTGCAGGAATGTTCTCATTTTGTGGATATCTATCGCTGTCAGTCATATGAATACATCTACTACGTTTTAAGATAGTGTGTTGAATATATCCATGCATTTCCTCGGTCTATATCTTATGTATCTTGCCACTTTACTTGTAAATTTCCATCCAGAAATATTGCAAACTTTTTTTTCAAAACTAAGAATATCAAACTATAGATATAGAAATACTTATTTAATGTCCTAATGTTTACCATCGTTGAAATCCCATTGATCCCATCTTTTCAAATATGATGATATCTCAAAATCCATTTTTTTGTGCAACTTGTGACTCATTTTCCTTTAAAGGGTGGTCTCCACTGGCTGCGGTAAGCCTTGCGATTATTTTGTACTGGTTCTGTAGGTGGAAAGGAATGATGATGCCTACATGGTTCACTGGCCACATACGCAGAACTCGCCACTTCTCACCATCACAGCACCATCGCAAGGCTTACCGCAGAGCTTACCGCAAAGCTTATCGCAGAGCTTACTGCAGCCAGTGGAGACTACCCTTAACACATCACATTTGCCTTGCCCTCTGCAAAGAGGAATGTTGAAATAGGACACGAAGGCAGCAGAAGGAGGCTTTCGTTTGGCACTATAACAACTTTATTTCTAGAAATATGTTGTAATCACTGATGTGTCGTTATTGTTGCACAATATGGACACATATGCACACGAAGCTTTTTCATAAAATACTAGGTTACCTAATATATAAAAAATAGTATGTATAGTCTAGATTACGAAAAATCGTTTTATTTTCTTTGATTTTTGTAGATGTCATAGGTAGACACATTTATTATTACTTTTCTTATTCTTCTCTTTCATGAAGACAGTAATATTTATTGAGTGATGTCACCCATTGAGAATAAATAGTCATAAATGTTATCATAGAGTTGGAAAAGTAATAATAATAGGTTTTGCAGTTGATTCCACAAATATATTCATATAATTTTTCTTCATCTATCTGCTAATGACATGCATGTGGCATTGGATCAGATTCTTTAGAAAATGTACAATTGGCAGCTGTTCACATTTAGTAAGTTCTGCTAAATTAGACTGCAATTTGGTCAATACTAGGTAAATTTGAGTATATTCGGCATTGCATTGATTCTAGCAATCTGTTTGGTAAGGTTGAAGTGTATTATGAATTTTATTTTCGTCTGAAATTTGAGTTATTTGAGAGGATTGGTGAAGGTGAATTGTACATTTTCTGGCGGCTTCACCCCATTATATTCCTAACCACTTCAAGGCCTTGTATGTTTCCCTTTTTATCCTGACAGTATAGTTCTTCCAGGGCCTCTGACGTGACTCACAGAGCAAGGAATATTAAAAGTTATATATGAGACAAAAATACAATCGTTTATCACATTATTATTGGCCTTATACTGAATAAAAAAAACATTTTGCGACTAGTCTGGGGAGCAGCTAGGAACTCTATGTCACATCACTGAAGGGTGACCCAAGCCCATTATAACGCCATGGCCTGTTAGGATATGTAATACTGAACAATTTCCATACAATTTTCTGGATAATCGGGTGAAGGTTATTGCCAAGGATGGTTTGGTAACATGGAGTGGTATGACTTTGATCCCTCCACGGTGAGCAATCACTCTCACATGGAAATGGTTTTTTTTTTTTTTTTTTTATTGAACTGTTTTTTAGCACATAAAGAACTGTTAGTTGTGTTTTGCAAACTCCTAGTCATCAGTATTCATGTTGGGTATAACAATTATCATGTATCTTTGCTTTATAACAAGCGCTGGAAAGTTGCAAGCATTGTATATTATATGGGATGTGTTTCAAGCATTGTATATTATATGGGATGTGTTTCAAGCATTGTATATTATATGGGATGTGTTTCAAGCATTGTATATTATATGTGATGTGTTTCAAGCATTGTATATTATATGTGATGTGTTTCAAGCATTGTATATTATATGTGATGTGTTTCAAGCATTGTATATTATATGTGATGTGTTTCAAGCATTGTATATTATATGTGATGTGTTTCAAGCATTGTATATTATATGTGATGTGTTTCAAGCATTGTATATTATATGTGATATGTTTCAGGGAAATGAGTCACAAGTCGCAAAACATGGATTTTGAGGTATTATCATATTTGAAAAGATGAAATCAAGGTGATTCCAATGATAGTAGACAGTAGGGCATCTAATAAGTACTTTTATATTTTAAGTTTGATATTTTTATTTTTGGAAAAACAAAATTTTGAGTGGACAATTACTAGTAAATTAGCTGAATAAACTCTATAGGATGACCTTAGAAATGCTTAGATATATTGTATACACAATCTTGATATTCGGCACATGTATTCATACTACTAGCAGCTCGAGAAACTCCAAAAATGAAAACATTCCAAGCAAGGATTGTTGTGAATGAATTACTTTGGAAAATATCAGTTTTGCGACTTGTGACTCATTTTCCTAAAACACATCACATATATATGTATCATATACATATGGGCCCTGTCTACAGTGAACTGATTCTATCGTTTCTCTTGATATTGGCTGTCTGTAGACCAATAGACATGAACGCCTCTTTGAAGTCGCAATAAATAAACACTACAAGATTGTTTGATACATTTAAAGACAAATGAAGAAATACACCAACTTCTGAACAAGGCAATAATCGTCAGTTAAACAGTTAATTCACTTTCGATTTAGTTTCTGCTGAGTCGTGAACTTTCTATTACTATTAGGCTACACCATCGTAGCACCACAGCCTAAACACAGGTGAACACTTTCCTCTGTATTGTCTGAGCTTCAGGACCTTTCCCCCAAATTGTAACCAATTGTTTTGGATTACGATAGAGACCAGACTCAATCAAATACAATGTCATTTGACACTTGTGAGCGTTTCTTTACAAGGCCCTTTACAAGGGAGGCGATCGCCCCGAGTGCAGGCATTTGGAAAATGATAACAGACTTGCAGCGTGATGAACGAGCGATATAGCGCATGCGCACAGGAACATGAAAGAGGGCCCCCTGGTGTTTAGGCTGAGAAACCTGGCCAGATCTGAGGAGGCTATGGTCCTGCGCCCGGCCATGATTTGTTGCAGACGACGAGACCCCAGGCGTCAGGAATTATGCCTCGGCAGGGGTAAGTTGGTCCGGAGTTGTTCGCTGGCAGTTGGTTTCGGTAACAAATAGTTGTTTCCAGATGCTATGTGGTCGGCTTGATCCGGCCCAGATGGCGGGTGGGAAAAGCCAATATGCAAGCATCTGTCAAACCCCATCGACGGCCAGCCAGCCACCAGCAATGGCACGGTATGGGAAGTCAGAAATTGTACAATCGGCAGCTAATAATTTGTTTAAATTTGGTTAGATTAAGGCAATAAATCATTGATAATTGGTATATTTGAGTGTATTTTGTATTGCATTGATTCAAAGAATCTGTTCAGTTATTTTGAACTGTTTTTGAACTTTATTTGTGTCGTAAACGTGGGTTATTTGAGAGGATTGGTGAAGGTGAATTGTACATTTTCTGACGATCTGCCCCATTATATAGAGCCACAGACGGAGATTATCAACTGTCAGCGCCCGCCAAACCCCAATACACCACCGTGCATACCCCTCCCCACCTCCCAGACCTCCCCACCACCAGCCCCATCTCTGAAAATGTTACATGATAAGATAGCATAATTATGAACACATGCATGTCAACTAGGATTGCCTCGACGTTTCTTTACTACCTACTACTTGTAATAATTATATACGATGATGTAAACTTCTCATAATTGTTTGTCGACTGCCTTTCAAAATCGGTTATCTCCTACATATGTGAAAAGCTCTGGAGCATTTCGAGAGGGAGTGATTATTCTGGGAATATCTCTGATATTTAAATGCTGGGAGGATTTTTGCGAGGCTTCGCCGATAGGTCAGAGGTATAGCACGTAGGAAATCTGTAGAAAGTATGATGAGGCGAATAGATACTGACAAATCCTGGGTATAAATGTAATAAACGCCGGGGGCCAGATGAGTGGAAACATGCTACATATGCGATTCTTTTTGCGACAAAAATGTTTTCGCCGTCTAACATTGCCATAATAGCGAGGATTTATTGAATATGACTTTCTGCAATTTTTGTGCGAGAAATCGAATTTACCACATGTTGGCATTTATGCTATAAAACCGTTGCGATCATCAATTAAATATTGTATTGGCCTTAAACTGACTAAAAAAAACAACAAAAAACAACATATCTGGCGAACAAGGGAACACACACACACACACACAAACACTGAAACAGGGTACGACGTGGTAACCAGTCTAGGTCCAAAGTTGAGAGAGTCCCTTCAAACGAAGGGAAAGCCTCTTGCCTCAAAACACAAAGTACCATTATAATTCCATTAAGACCGCAGAATGTCATTATATTCCCATTAAAACGACTGAGTCCCCTTGGCCAGGAAACCGATTAGCAAAGTAGGCATACTGATCTGAGAGTTTGGGCCTAGAGTGCAATGTGAGGGTTTGGGCCTAGAGTGTCATGTGGTATCGCTATACTCTCCAATGTCCATGTACATATGGAGAGGTCGTGCAGGCAGCATCATTAAATAAATTATTATGTGATTATTTTCCTAATTTGTAAAATTATACCTTATAGAAAGTTTGTAATATTGAGGAATCTGAGAACACCCTAGGTCCAAGCCCTCAGATCAGATAAGAATGGTATGTCAGCCTGCTTTCCTAATCGGTATCCTCGCCTAAGACTCAGCGTTTTAAAGTGAATATAATTTTTGCGGTCTTAATGGAATTATACTGGCAATTTGCGGTTTGAGGCGAGAGCCTTGCCTTCGTTTGAAGGGACTCTCTCATCCTTGGACCTAGAATGAGAATGGCTTCAATCCCGTGACCCTGATGACAGGCCATCAATTGCACGATCAGTGTAGATGCATATTAATATAACAATCAGAATTAAATTAAAAATCAATTAAAGCATTATATAGTTATTATGGGTCAGGGGTAATAATTACAAGTATCATTATTGATAATTAAATTGACGTCACATTTCATGATGGGAAGCTTATTTGCCTTAAAGGGTCAGATTTTCAGAAGATGCACAATCTACAGTTCTACACATCTATCAAATTCTGTTAAATTAGAGTTAAAAATTGACAAATACTAGGTATATCTGAGTGTATTCTGTATTGTATTCATCCAATAAACCTGTCTGGTTATGTTGAACTGTATTTTTAACATGATTTATGTCTTAAATTTGGGTCATTTGAGTGGATTGGTGAAGACAAATTGTACATTTTCTCACAATTTCCCCATAAACTTGTCTCAAACGGAAAACCCTGCGAGGAGGAGTAAAACCAAAACCTTTGTACGAGTTTTACACGTAAGAAAAATAATTGCTTTCAGAAGTTTTGCCAACTTAATCAACCCCTTGACCACGGCATTATTTTTACCATCTCCTTCCCCGCATCAGGCTGAAAACCTACTATACGAGAAGGATATGGGAGCCGATTCCCGACCAATATTTACTGCGAGTTCCACCGGATCTGCATCGATTCTCGTTCAGTTTTCACCTGAGGGGATGACCCTTGTTTCTCCAGGTCGCCACCGGTAATCAAGGCAGTATGGGTTCTCCCACACTTGTCCATACTCTTGCCTGGGGGCTGATGAAGGGTGAGGGGTTTGTCACTCATAAGCAATGGCCCCGCCTTCTTCTTGTTTCACCACCGACAGTATCGCCGCACTACTCTTAGCTTCAAAGTATTCATTACAAGATGGTGCTTTTCACTCGTGTTCTTAAGGAAATGGCCTTACAGAAAAATGAGTCACCAGTTGGAGAATTTATATTTTTGAGATATGAGATTGCTATGTTCGCATGGAAATGTTCTCAATAAAATTTCTTTAAAAAAAACCGTATTTTTTACACCAGATTGCTTTGTAGGAATTTTTGGGTATCTAATGCTAGCTCCTTATCATATATACATATGAGTACCAAATTTCACTACCGTGTATTAAATATATTCATGCATTTCTAAACTCATCCTATGGAGTATATTCAGCTACTTTACTAGTAATTATCCACCCAGAGATATTGCAAACGTTTTGTTTTTTCAAAAATAAAAATATTAAACTTGAAATATAAAAACACTTATTAGCTGTCCAGATTTTCGTCTTAAATGTGTGTTATTTGAGAGGATTGGTGAAGGCCAATAGTACATTTTCTGACGATCTGACCCTTATAATACATTATTACCGGGACAGAAGGAGGAGAATCAATGGGAACTTCCTATATAAGTGGTTTCATTCTACATCCTCTAAATAATTGTGAGCCCATTCTGAACCGCAAACAAGCATGCAACTATATATCAAATGAGCTCGTTTAGAAAGTTAACATTATTTATTGAACAAATTATTTATTATACATGCATTGCTCTGAAAACAACGTATCTAGAATGATTTACGCACAGTGCGTATTTCACTAGTGATTTAAAAGGGGTTGTCGTGGCAACCAATCTGTTTTTTTTTGCTAAGATTACCGGTAAAATTCAAATGTATAACTCGATTTTTTTCTTATTTTCATGATTGAAAGCATGTATAATAAATCTGTTAACTAACTCATTGGTTTCAGTACATTTGCTACTCGTGCAATATTCACGATCCTTCAACCAACTCGTTAGTTAACCGGTATGTATTTCTTGTGCCTGTGTAAAATGACGGCTGCCAGGCCAATCAATGTTTTGATATCTCAAATCAAACAGAGCGTCCCAGAGGCTCAAAGTGTGGCATCGCAATATTCCCAGCGGTTCTGCGCACCTTTCGTGCAGTGCGCTTAACTGACGCCACCTCGAACTCAACTGCCATCGCTCTTCTTTCCCTCCATACTTATGATATGCTCGTATACATTTGTGATGTGTTCCAGTCGCATGATTGATATGTTTCAATGTGTTTTATTCACGAGATCCCTTTGTTGGAATTTTCTCTATTCTGATGTATACCTTTTGAGGTCGTATGCATGCATGTACCAAACTTCATGACTGTGTATTAGATATATTCTTGTATTTCTAAGGTCATCTTATAGAGTATATTAGCTCCCATACTAGTAATAATCCACCCAAAGATATTGCAAACTTCTTTTTCAAAAATACAAATATCAAACTTAGAATATAGAAATACGTATTATATGTTCTAGTGTTTTCCATCATTAGAATCGGCTTGATCTCATATTTTCAAATATGATGACACCTCAGAGTCCATTTTTGGCGGCTTGTGGCTCATTTTCTTGGAACACATCACATTTGACCTCCCTGCGAATAGAACTAACAGAATGAAATATTCTTCTAAACTAATATATGAGTAGTAATTGGAGGCAACTTGCACTTCTGACTTACATGTGCCACTGCGCATGTCTGGTACAGTGCATCATGGGATGGATTTTGATAAAATCTGACGTATGAATATTTGGGAACATTTTAATCGAAAAATGTAAGAATGTTTTCACGAATATGTGGGCTTGTCTAAATGATCTATGAAAGCCGAATGCATGATGGGAAAGATGAGGACTTGTGTCACAGGAACATGTATAACAAATGGATATTGATATTGGAGCATTGATGAATAGTTCATGCTGAACATGACATGTTTTCTATAGATTTTACACTGTACCATTAGACCCACAATTCGATGTGAATCAGGATTCAAAATGGCGGCTATGCCATTCCCCTATTTGATCTTAGCCTGTTATTTATCGACCCTATATGCGTTTCGCTTGTATAGGTTTTGGCTTCATCAGGGGTCCTATATATTATTATAATAGGGAGGTTTAGCAAGGCTAACTTATACGTAAACGTATCCAGATCTCCGGTTTACAAACATACGTTAAAAGGAATAAAGCGGTTCAGCAAAACATGGTGGGAAAACCTTAGCGAAACATATCAAGCAAAATGTTGCATCTCTCAATTTATTTTGTATGCATAAAAATGCAACGTAATTCACATAAAAGATACGGATACGGTTACGTAATGGAGATAGGTTTGCTTGCGGAACCTCCCTAATATGTATTGTGTAACTCCTTGCTTATACATCCAGCCTTTCTCCATTGTTTTTGAATAATTATGACATGAACACTTGGAAAACCGAATATATTATCAATTTAGGCCCTTCTTTAAGGACCCCTCCTTACCAGTATATAAATAAACATTTCAAAAATATTTGGTTTTCTGCTTAGACATGGGAAATCATTGTTGACGTCTTGTGAAGAAGGATCATTTCCACACTATCTATATAATTTAAAAAATAATATGGATCACCACTTTATACACTAATATTCTGCAGTTGGTATCGTATGAGGTGGGGCTAAAACCATGATTGTACAAAGACGTGTATATGGGTCAGATCGTCAGAAAATGTACAAATCACCTTCACAAATCCTTTCAAATAACCCAAATTTCAGACGAAAATAAAGTTCAAAATACAGTTCAACTTAACCAAGCAGATTGCTAGAATCAATGCAATGCCGAATATACCTAGTATTGGCCAAATTGCAGCCTTATTTGGCAGAATTTACTAAATGTGTACAGCTGCCAATTGTACATTTTCTAAATATCTGACCCATATATTATATTATATATACTGTACATGAAATAAATAATTGCTTTGCTCATTATGATTTCATGAATAGTGCATATATATAGTTTTCATGAACATGTTGAGCCTAAGTATATATAATTATCTAAAAATAAATCAGTAGTTTGATTAATAACAGGCAGAATCCATCAGGGCTGGAGATGGCTTCATGTGGTTCTGCTTTTGTTACTAACTGCCTTTTGCACGAGGAGAAGGAGGAACCTCTGACCATGCATATTTCCACTAATGCGCTCTGCCTCGCAAATATTACTTTGCGCTAATGAATCATATGGATTTACTTCTGGTCATGACTTGTACTAATAAGCAGTAATTGCTCCCTACATAAAAGCTATTAACGAGTACCGTATACACTCTATTGAATGCCATTGTGTATATTTGGGTCAGATTTTAAGAAAATGTACAATTGGCAGCTGTTTACGTTTAGTAAATTCTGCTAAATAAGGCTGCAATTTGGTCAATACTAGGTAAATTCGAGTATATTCGGCATTGCATTGATTCTAGCTACCTGTTTGGTTAGGTTAAACTGTATTTTGAACTTTGTTTTCGTCTAAAATTTGGGTTATCTGAGAAGATTGGTGATGGTGAATAGTACATTTTCTGAAAATCTGACCCAAATGTACCGTTCATGAAGCTTCTCTGATTATTCATTTGGAATATTGTATTGTAACAGTGTTGATGATTACTGCGTCGTTCACAGTCCGTTGGAATATTTTCAATTTATGTTATATTTGAGGGAATCATGGGTAATTTAGTGAATCATGGGTAATTAGCTGCGTCTCAGGAAAATCAGATGAAGGAACGGAAGGAAACTAATAATATGGACTCATAATATATGGGTGAAATCGCCAGAAAATGCAAAATCTTTTCTTCACCAATCCACTCAAATATCCCAAATTTAAGACATAAATCAGGTTCAGAATTCAGTTCAACATAGCCAGACAGATTTATTGAATGAACAATTTTCACTCTAATTTAGCAAAATTTGATGGATGTGTAGAAAACTGTAGATTGTGCATTTTCTGAAAATCCGACCCATATATATAGTGGTTTGTGGGTGGAACCACACTGATTCCAATTTACATATTTGTCGGAGGAAATTCATGAGAAAATATTGCCCGGTGGTGATGGAAGGAATTACGGTTTCTTCAACTACACAACAGTCCCATGTGTCGAACCGGACAACATGGGAAACAAATCCATTGGTGGGCTCCTAAAGCCAACGTCTATCTCTCCCTCCCCAGCCCTGCACCCAGATGGTTCAAATTAGCTGCCCTGCTCTGCCAGAAAACTTTTGCAAATGGAAAACAGGGGTAATATTCGAGACGGTGGCCAGATGGTGCCCTGTTATATATGGGTCAGATTGTCAGAAAATGTACAATTGGCAGCTGTACACATTTAGTACCTTCTGCTAAATTAGGCTGCAATTTGGTCAATACTAGGTAAATCCGAGTATATTCAGCATTGCATTGATTCTAGCAATCTGTTTGGTTAGGTTAAACTGTGATTTGAACTTTATTTTAGTCTGAAATTTGGGTTATTTGAGAGGATTAGTGAAGGTGAATTGTACATTTTCTGAAAACTTCACCCATATAGCAGGGAGGAGAGGCCCTCCTCGTGAAATGAGAAAGATGGTTTAAACCTCGTCTTGCCTATTGCTCAGTGAAGACTATAAACAGGCGAGCCAAGTTAATAAATCTTCCAAGATTCTCCTCCATAAATCAAAATAGAATTAAGACATCCTGAAAGTCAAGTATTTTGTAACAGCATTAATATTGTTTACTTTCTAAGTAGAAAATATTATGCTTAACGACCTTGTCTTCATTTTATAATCTGGTTAGGGACACGTCAAAGCCACTTCTCATTATTATTACTATTAGGGTGAGATCTTCAGAAAATGTACAATTCATCTTCACCAATCCACGAAAATAACCCAAATTTATGACGAAAATCAGGTTAAAAATACAGTTCAACATAGCCAGACAGATTCATTGAATGAATACAATATACTCAGATATACCTAGTATTTATCATTTTGCACTCTTATTTTGCAGAATTTGATGGATGTGTATAACCGTAGATTGTGCATTTTCTGAAAATCTGACCCAATATTGTATTTATGTTTTACAGTGCTGTTTAGTCCAGTGTGAGAACTTCTGGGATATACTATTCTACCATCCAGTCCAAGCCCAAACCCTCGGTTTCCTGATCAAATATACTCAGATATACCTAGTATTAACCATTTTTTTTAGTGTAATCAAAGAGCTCTTTGGTGTAATTTAGCAGAATGTATACTAAATAATGTGTAGATCTGCCGATTGTACATTTTCGAAAGATCTGACCTTTATAGATGCATGTTTCGACCTTATTACATTTGGAATTATGTTTGTTTGTTTGACGCTTGACATCATGTTACAGCGACTACAATATTCCCAGTTTCGCCTTATGTCATAATGAAGAACCTACATGGGTCAGATCTTTAGAAAATGTACAATCAGCAGATTTACACATTTTCTTAAATTTTGATAGATTAGACTGAACAACGGTAAATTCTAGGTATATCTGAGTATATTTGATATTGCCTTGAATCAAACTATCTGTTTGGTTATGTTGAACTGAATTTTGAAGGTTATTTCAGTCTAAAATATGGGATATTTGAGAGGATTATTGGAGGCAAATTGTACATTTTCCGGCGATTTCACCCAGGTATGATGAGAACAAGACTATGGGTGTTGTTACCCCAGTATACTTCACCTATTCAATAATGCAGGCAATATACACCATGTGCTATATACATAGCACTGCCTGATGTGCATTTTCCCACCCCAACAATGCGTTTAGCGCAATATGCTCGATACTGGATTGTTCTGGTTTGAGGATAGTGCATGCGGAATGAGGAAACGATTAAACACTTGGCAAAAGGGCTTTGTTTATCACCTACTCTACGTGTGCCAACTCACACGTGCAAAAGAACTTTGTATATGGGTCAGATTTTCAGAAAATGTACAATTCATCTTCACCAATCCTCTCAAATAGTCCACATTTAAGACAGAAATCAGCTTCAAAATGCAGTTTAACATAACAGACTTTAAATCAGTGCGATACCGAATATATTCAGATATACCCGGTATTCATCATTTTCTAACCTAATTTAGGAGAATTTCCTAAATGAGTAGAGCTGCCAATTGTAGATTTTCTGAAAATCTGACTCATACATGGGTCTGATTTTCAGAAAAAGTACAATTGGCAGATCTACACATTTAGTTAATTCTGTTAAATTAGACTAAATAATGGTCAATACTAGCTGGGTATATCTGATCGAGTATATTTGGTGTCGCATAGATTTAAAGTATCAGTTCTGTTATGTTAAACTGGATTTTTGTGGCTCCTTTTTGTCTTAAATGGGGGTTGTTTGAAAGGATTGGTGAAGGGGAATCGTACATTTTCTAAAAATCTGAGCCATATATATGGGTGAAATTGCCGAAAAATGTACAATTAACCTTCACCAATCTTCTCAAATAATCCAAATTTAAGACACAAGTGCGGTTCAAAATACAGTTCAACATAACCAAACAGATTGTTTGAATCAGGGCAATGCTAAATATACTCAGATATACCTATTTTGGACCATTTTTCAGTCTAATTTAGCAGAATTTACTAAATGTGTAGATCTGCCAATTGTACATTTTCTGAATATCTGACCCATATGAACAATTCTATTACAGGTATCGGTTATACCCCATGTTAATTGTACCTCGTCAGGTATGACTGATACAGTGTAGGTAATATGAATAATTCTGCCCATGATTAAACCAACATTAGTTATATAGGTGTATCCAGTGAAGAGCAACGTTGTAGGCCTATACAGTCTATGTCCAAACCCTCATGCAGATCAGATAAGAATGGTATGTCAGTGATTGGACGCCTACTTCGCTAATCGGTTTCCTGGCCTAGTATTCGGTGTTCTAATGGGAATATAATGTCATTTTTCAGTCTTAATGGAATTATAATGGCACTTTGCAGTTTGAGGCAAGAGGCTTTCCCTTCGTTTGAAGGGACTTTCTCATCTTTGGGCCTAGATTGACTGTCTTTCTTGGTAGCTTATCATTGTAGAATGTATTCTACATGCATGATGACATCTCTTAGAATTCGGAATATATGGTGTATTTGTATTCAAATTATCCCCATATGTTTAACACAGTCTAGGCCCAAACTTGGGAGAATCCCTTCAAATGAAGGGAAAGCCTCTCGCCTCAAACCACAAAGTGCCATTATAATTCCATTAAGACCGCAAAATGTCATCATATTCCCATTAAAACGCCGAGTTCTAAGACAAGAATCCGATTAGCGAGCCAGGCTGACATACCATTCTTATCTGATCTGAGGGTTTGGACCTAGAGTGTACATCACATTTTATTATTTCATCAAAATCAAAACAAAAAATCACTTGTCTATGAGAATGGGAATAAATGCAGCAGCATGTCGATAACATGCAGGTGAAAAGAAATATCAGCAAACGCCTGATTAAATAGAAACACTTGACAAAGGCCGTTTGGGTATGGGCCGAGGAGCAGGGACGTTGCGGTAATGGGCCTTTTTGACTAGGTATTCTAATAAATTATTTAACATCATTTGGTGGAACACCTGTAGTCGTTCACATCGCAATTATCTCGTGCAGGCATGTCTTTGAAGTGATTTCTTGAAAATTTTAAATAGTTACTGATTTCTTATGACTCATGCTTTTGACAATTAGGAGATGACCTTCGGAAACAATTCGTGCGGCTGTGAGAAAAAGGACATCAGGTTTAGTAAAATGTATTTTATTTTCAAAACCGATTCTCACCGAATGCGTTGGAATTCTACTTCCCTCATTTAGGGGCTAACCATGCTTGGGAAATGAGAGCCTGTGTTTTACGGTTTTTTCATCGCCTCCCTCGGGCGGATAACGAACCGGTGCCTTACAGGGTCCGATTTTCAGAAAATGTACAATTCACGTTCACCAATTCTCTCAAATAACCCAAATTTCAGACGAAAATAAAGTTCAAAATACAGTTCAACCTAACCAAACAGATTGCTAGAATCAATACAATGCCAAATATACTCGGATTTGCTTAGTATTGACCAAATTGCAACCTTATTTAGCAGAATTTACTAAATGTATACATCTGTACATTTTCTGAAAATCTGACCCTACAATATCAGAGGTTGGATTATGCCCCATAAAGGAAAAATTCTCCCACGAGAATCATCTCTTTGACGTTCTATTGGCGTTGACTGATCGTATTTTCAGCCATCATTCGCCCTTACCGACTCCCATGACGATAGGCATTACGTTGTCTTTTTCACATCAGAGATGTTTTTACGTTTACTTTCCTTTCACACTACAGCGCTTCTCGGAATAAACTTAAGATACTTAATTCAAGCAGATCTATGCGTACTCCTGCTGCCCCATTCGGATGCGTTCTGTTAACCCGATCACTTGAGAACGGACTTGCGGTATCAACTCGTTATATATTCGATGCTCCCATTTAAAAATATCTGTTATTGGTTGTTTCGGTCTTTGATATTTATCATGTCACACACCGTTTAAAATTGTATGGGTCAGATCTTTCAGAAAATGTACAATTGGCAGATCTACACATTTAATAAATTCTGCTAAATTAGACTGGAAAATGGTCAAAGGACAAAAGGATCTGTTTGTTTGTCTTGAACTGTAATTCGAAACTCATTTTTGTCTTAAATTTGGTTTATTTGAGAAGATTGGTGAAGGTGAATTGTACATTTTCTGGCGATTTCACCCTATTGTCGTTCTTTCACCGGGATGAAAAAATACCGTTTGTCGGTCACCATTTTGACTTCATGACCATGACCTGGTTTTCAAGCACATCTAAACACATTTTCTTCTGCTCTATTCTGTTGCTGTGCTTGGAAATTGTTTGTCATGGACTTATTTATCTTTGTGAAACTTCAGATAATACATGGGTCAGATTTTCAGAAAATGCACAATTGGCAGCTGTACACATTTAGTAAATTCGTCTAAATTAAGCTGAAATTTGGTCAATACTAGGTAAATTCGAGTATATTCGGCATTGCATTGATTCTAGCAATCTGTTTGGTTAGGTTTAACTGTATTTTGAACTTTATTGTCGTCTGAAATGTGGGTTATTTGAGAGGATTGGTGAAGGTGAATTGTACATTTTCTGAAAATCTGACCCACATGCAAGATGAATGGACCATGCAGAGACGTTCCTTCTATTTCTATATGTAACGTGTTGAAAGAAATGATATTTTTCAGAGTGTTTTATTCACAAGTTCTCTTTATTGAAATGTTTTGTACCAAATTGCAGGACATTGTAAAAACAGATCCTTGCGTTTTTAAGGTCTTCGTATGGAGTATATTTAGTTACTTTACTGGTAATTCCCTACCCAGAAATATTGCAAACTTTTTTTTTCAAAAATAAAAAATACCAAACTTAAAATATAGAAACACTTATTAGATATCCAACTGTTTATCATAATTGAAATCGGCTCGATCTCATCTTTTCAAATATGATGATATCTCAAAATCTCTTTTTTGCGACTTAAGTTGCGACTCATTTTCCTGAAACACATCACATTTCTAACATAGTAATTTAATTAGACATGAAATAAATTGTCATTTAAAGTGCAGTAATATTTCCGTAACAAATATGCACTCTTCAGAGAATACTTTTATCCATTGATGAATAAAAACGGGCGGTTGGTAAACCAGGGACATATCTTAATTTGAGTGTCCAAATTGCAGGGGATTTAGGCTTCAAGAATGGGAGTTTTGGTAAAGTAACGGGACACTCTAGGTCCAAACCCTCAGATCAGATAAGAATGGTCAGCCTACCTCGCTGATCGGTTTCTTGTCCTAGAACTCGGCATTTTAATGGGAATATGATGGCATTTTGCTGTCTTAATGGAATCATAATGACTCTTTGTGGTTTGAGGCGAGAGGCTTTCCCTTCGTTTGAAGGGACTCTCTCAAGTTTGGGCCTAGACTGGGGAGATCTTCCTCAAAGAGTGGAGCTATATATGGAGCTGCAGTGTCTCCTGCTAACAGACAGAGTCATTGGCTCTCCTGCACCACAGTATACCTATGTGATGTGTTATAGGATAATGAGCCACAAGTCACAAAAAATGGATTTTGAGATATCATCATATTTGAAAAGATGAGATGAAGGCGGTTCTAATGATAGTAAACAACATGACATACAACATGTATTTCTATATTTTAAGTTTGATATCATCTTTTCATTTTGAGAAAAAGTTTGCAATATTTGTGGGTGGACAATTACTATAGTAAAGTAACTAAATATACTCTATAGTATGACCTTTGAAATGCAAGAATATATTTCATAAACTGTCTTGGAATTTGGTACATGTATGCGACTTCGAGGACTAAACACCCCTAAGATGAAAACATTCCAACAATGAGATCCTGTGAATAAATGACTTAAAAAAAACACCAATTTTGCGATGATCTTGTCCCTCATTTTCCTGAAGCACATCCCATATGGGCCAGATTTTCAGAAAATGCACAATCTACAGTTCTACACATCTATCAAATTCTGCTAAATTAGAGTGAAAAATGGTCAATATTAGGCATATCTGAATGTGTTCTGTATTGTATTCATCCAATAAATAAATGTCTCGTTATGTTAAACTGTATTTGAAACTTGATTCATGTCTTAAATTTGAAATTATTTGAGAAGATTGGTGAAGGCGAATTGTACATTTTCTGGCGATTTCACCCATATATGGCTCAGATTTTCAGAAAATGTACAATTCAACTTCGCCAATCTTCTCAAATAACCCAAATTTCAGACAACAATAAAGTTTAAAATGCAGTTCTACCTAGCCTAACAGATTGGTAGAATCAATGCAATCCCAGATATACTCGAATTTACCTAGACTTGACCAAATTGCAACCTAATTTAGCAGAATTTACTAAATGTGTACATCTGCCAATTGTACATTTTCTGAAAATCTGACCCATATACTTGAGAAGATCCAAAAGCAATGAAGACCACGTGCGGTGGCTATAGCACCCAGAGTCCAGGAGGAGGAAGAGGAGGAGGAGGAAGAGGAGGAGGAGGATCTTCTTCAGAGGTTCCTGGAGGAGGAGGAGGAGGAGGTCTGGCTGGTCCTCCTCCTGTGTGTGTGGCGCCATTAGTCTCCAGAGGCTGCCATGGAAACATCTGGTCCGGGGCTGGTGGAGGAGGGGTGCGAGACCGGGGCCAGGCAAGTGGATACAGCGGACAGACTTAGGATAACAAACAGCCCCTAAGCAAACAGAATGGCGCAATCTGGGAGAGATCCTGGCCGCCTGGCAACCAGACGGTCTCTCTTTCTCATGGCGCCCCTTCGTCCAGCGGCCACATGGTGGCGACACCGTAGAGTGGCCCCAGCTGGTAATGCTTGGATGGTATAGAGCAAGGCCAGAGCAGCTTGGAGGATGCTAGAGGCTCAGATTGTCAGAAAATGTACAATTCACCTTCACCAATCCTCTCATATAACTCATAATGTCAGACGAAAATAAACTTCAAAATACAGTTCAACCTAACCAAACAGATTGGTAGAATCAATGCAATTCCAAATATACCCGAATTTACCTAGTTTTTACCAAATTACAGCTTAATTTAGGAGAATTAACTAAATGTGTACTAGTGTCATATGTGCATTTTCTGAAAATCTGACCCTATGGAGCAGGGCCGCAGCTTGGAGTTGGAGGAATACAGAGAGACGGACTCCCTCCCCACACATCCTCCTGTCTACTTAGAGCTCTATATAATATCAATTTACCCCAACAGTCCTTTATCATCGCTCGCGTCCATGAGTGATAAAAGGCTCGCTTCGGAATTTTAAGTTGCTGCTTGAATTACCGATCAATCTAGGGGTTTTGCAAACAAAGTATTACATTGCCGCCTCTCAAGGTTGCCATTCGTGGTATGACAGTGTCTAGGGAAACCTGTCACCCTTCAAATTGGTCGTGATAGACGTCTCAAGTTGCATATTTAGAATTTGAAATATGTTCTCGGTATTTTTTGGGTTCAATTAGCTCCGGGTGTGATATCATACATATGGAATGCTTTATACACATCCTGTATTCAACCAAGCAAGGATTATAAGCATTGCTTCTTTTGTTTATATTTTATATTTATCTAAAAAAAGCACCACTTTTCCTCTAAATAAAGAGAGAATAAAGACACCCCGCTTGGAAAGATGAAATGTTGCCACATTTTAACCATGCCTATCTGGGTCAGATTTTCAGAAAATGCACATTCGGCAGCTCTACAAATTCGGTAAATTCTGCTAAACTAGACTGAAGAAATATGAATAATTGGTATAACAGGGTATCTTTAACATTGTATTGATAAACAATGCCTCTTTCTTTGTGTTAAACGGTATTTTGAATGTCACTTTTCTCTTAAATTCGGGTCATTAGAGACGATTGGTGACGGTGAATTGTACATTTTCTGACGATCTCACCCATCTATGTTCATTCATACCCACCGATTTTCACCATGGGAGAATCCATTTTTCAGAAAATGCACAATCTACAGTTCTACACATCTATCAAATTCAGCTAAATTAGAGTGAAAAATGATAAATACTTGGTATATCTGAGTGTATTCTGTATTGTATTCATTCAATGAATCTGTCTGGTTATGTTGAACTGTATTTTGAACCTGATTTTCGTCTTAAATTTGGGTTATTTGAGAGGATTGGTGAAGGCCAATTGTGCACTTTCTGGCGATTTCACCCTGATAGTTGTGCATAGCAGCCCCACCACATAGAAGGTGTTATAATGCATGTTAGCGCAGCAGAGGCAATCATTTATAAATCTGTTAATATGTGGCGCTGCTTATGGGTCACGTGGTATGTAACACCTCAGCTAACCTGATTGGCTGTACCCCACCCACGTGATCTGACAGGTAGGGCATTCCACACATGAAGGATGCCCTCTTTCCGATGCCTCCTGCTGCAACTGCCTTTCATTTCCCATTGCATTTGCGGTCCTGTCTATAGGCCCAAAGATGAGAGAGTCCCTTCAAACGGAGGGAAAGCCTCTCCAGTCTAGGCCCAAAGTTGAGAAAGTCCCTTCCAGCGAAGGAAAGCCTCTCGTCTCAAACCGCAAAGTGCCATTATAATTTCATTAAGACAGCAAAATGTCATTATATTCCCATTAAAACGCCGAGTTCTAGGCAGGGATACAGATTAGTGAAGTAGGCTGACATACCATTCTTATCTGATCTGAGGGTTTGGACCTAGAGTGTCTCGCCTCAAACCGCAAAGTATAAGTCCATGAAGACTGCAATATGTCATTATAATCCCATTAGAACGCCTAGTCCTAGGAACGAAATCCGAACCCGATTAGCGAAGTAGGCGTCCAATCACTGACATACCGTTCTTATCTGATCTGAGGGTGTGGACCTAGAGTGTAACCTGAGTGGCCGAGCCCCACCCACATGGCCTGACAGGTAGGGGATTCCACAGATGAAGGATGCCCTCTTTCCGATGCCCCCTGCTGCAGTTGCCTTTCATTCCCGCTTTGTCCCATCACATTGGCGGTCCTGTAAAAGTGTTCCATCCCGCTTGGTTAGCTCATTTCCTCAAGGGGATTGGGTGACACGTATTACACTGGTAAATAAAAGATTTCCCGGGTTTTTTTTGTGGGTGCGGTTTTGGATTCACATGATCTGAAGACTATACACTGGGATGGCTTTTCATGCTTTTCATAGCTGTTTGAAACTATAATATAACAGAAGTTTTAACAGGTGATATAGTGTACACTCTAGGTACAAACCCTCAGATCAGATAAGAAAATGGTATGTCTCGGCATTTGAATGGGAATATAATGACATTTTGCGGTCTTAATGGAATTATAATGGCACTTTGCGGTTTGAGACGAGAGGCTTCCCCTTCGTTTGAAGGGACTCTCTCAACTTTGGGCCTAGACTGTGCAAGTAGGATAATTATGATTGTGACAAAATTTACTCAATACCGATCTCGCGACCTTTTTCATGGGATGGAAAAGATATGTTCTATCAATATATATATACAAACAACTTAGATCAAATCCAGGTTGTACGCCTTCCAAAGTTAAAAAGGAATCATTTTGCAATAGAGAATTAAAAAAACAGAACCTACTGACAGTAATAACGCAGCGCTTTTTCTAAATGTTTTGCTAATACAATAAGTACAGCAGCCTGTGGCTTGAAAAACAACCTCCATCTGTTTTCTAATTCAAGAGTTCTTATGCAAAATACGATCATCCCAGGCCTAATATTTGCACCTGTGTAAAAGCCCTTTGCACCTGCTATGATAGGGAATACCAATCTGATAGACGCAGGTGTGATTATTAAATGCCACCAACCTAAAACCTTCAAGAGATTGATTTTTTCCTCCCACATTCATTAATGTTCCTCTTTCAATGCTGCAGATACAGGGGGTGAAGCCGCCGAAAAATGTACAATTCACCTTCACCAATCCACTCAAATAACCCACATTTAAGACATAAATTAGACTCGAAATTCAGTTCAACCTAACCAGACCGATTGATTGAATGAATACTATACAGAATACACTCAGATACACCTAGTATTTAACAATTTTCAGACTAATTTAGCAGAATTTGATAGATGTGTACAGCTGCCAATTGTACATTTTCGGCCACTGTGACTCAGCTACAGAGGCTATTCATTATGCAGTACTATTCAGCATGTTTACATTAAGGAAACAGCTGCTCTCCTTGCAAAGGACGGGAAACTGTGCAGACTCGCCTGGACTGCTTAATCAAGACTTGTAATTCATGCTAATACGGCCAATTGGACGTTGACAGTGTCCATTTTCAAGTAAATGAGTAATCACAACCATTCCTCCATCATCTGGCTTTTCTCAATCATACCACACACTCCCCGGCCTCTAATTCACTACCTGTGATTAATGAAGACTCCAAATAAGTGTTTGGGTCTTTCTCAAAGGAGGATGATGAACAAAGATGCAGTAAATCTTATAGAGAAAATAACTCTGACATCTCATGACTCGAATGGCTTTTTGATGCACGGTACTTTATGTGGGGTTGGCTCCTGCATATCAAAAGGAGAGTGGAAAATATGGTCCGGGCCGGCATGAGCGCATGGTCTGATTTATAGTATGCAATGCATGTACAATGAATATCAGGCCATTTTGGTTAATAAGTTTCTTTAAGGATCAAATTATTACTGTATGTACTGTATTATATTACCTTACCTTATGTCTACTGTAATTAAGAAAACCTGAAATCGCCAATCTTCTCAAATAACCCAAATTTTAGACGAAAATAAAGTTCAAAATACAGTTCAACCTAACCAAACAGATTCCTAGAATCAATGCAATGCCGAATATACTCGAATTTACCTAGTATTGACCAGATTGTAGCCTAATTTAGCAGAATTTACAAAATGTGTAGAGCTGCCAATTGTACATTTTCTGAAAATCTGACCCTTATACCGAAATGTAATTTAATCGCTTAAGTGTACTGTTAGGGGGAAAGTAATTACCAATATATACAAAGTAACAGCCCAAGTATTAATGAAAGAAATGTAGTTCAAATGATTAACTGTACTGTTAAAAGGAACGTAAATATTAATACTTTACCGTCTCAATTGATATTGTACTACAACATTTTCCAAATGAACTAAGTCAATATGTTCCTTTCATAATTTGCTATGTCAAAGAATGTCTGGGGGTCAAAGAATATCTGTGAAATGATGGAACACTTGTAGGTTATGATGTAAGGAATAATAAGCGTAAAATTGTACCAAAAACTATTTTTATTTTATGTTTTAAATAAGGTTCAAAATACAGTTCAACCCAACCAAACAGATTGCTAGAATCAATGCAATGTCGAATACACTCGAATTTATTAATCCTTTAAAGCTCATTATAACACTTTGGCGCACGGGTATTGCAAAACAGATGAAAATGAAATAGAATCTAATATAAATGATCACAATTTAAAGATTTCAATAGTATTACAGATATAGGGTAAATGATAATTTCAAATTTAACAAAATCAGTAAATCATTACATTCTTAAAGGTCATGTTTGACTCATCTTGTGAAGGATCGTGTATCAGCTATAGATAGTCAGTCCTTAGTGATGCTGTCTTGAATTCAACAACCTTTTTTTAAAAAAAATAAATCTACCTTTCAGTAGCAATTGGGCATCATATAGCCTTGTTCCACTGTTCCGCTGCGGTCCTGGTTATGACCATAAAGAGCCTTTTTTTCTCTTTTCTCTGTCTCTCTCTCCCTTCTTCTCTATCGCTTTTTCCTGGGTATGACCATGAAGGGCCTTTCTGTCTCTTTTCTCTGTCTCTCTCTCCCTTCTTCTCAATCGCTTTTTCCTGGGTATGACCATGAAGTGCCTTTCTGTCTCTTTTCTCTGTCTCGCTCTCCCTTCTTCTCTATCGCTTTTTCCTGGGTATGACCATGAAGTGCCTTTCTGTCTCTTTTCTCTGTCTCTCTCTCCCTTCTTCTCTATCTCTATTTCCTGAGTATGATCATAAACTGCCTCCCTCTCAGCTCCCCGCCCTTGATATAACCATATTAAATGTGTTGATATAAGGGCGTAAAGCAACCAATCTCACTCACTCACTGTTCCACTGTATAAGGGTCAGATAACATAACTCGCTTAAAGTGCTATCTATCTATCTATCTATCTATCTATAATAGCTAGATACATAGCTAGATAGCTAGATAAACGTTTATTGGATCAATTCATATCTCTGTTTGACAGCCCTTTGCTACAGTATAATACAACTGTATGAGGGTCAGATTTTCAGAAAATGTACAATTCAACTTCGCCAATCTTCTCAAATAACCCACATTTCAGACGTAAATAAAGTTCAAAATACAGTTCAATCTAACCAAACAGATTGCTAGAATCAATGCAAGGCCAAATATATTAAATTCTGCTAAATTAGGCTGAAATTTGGCCAATACTAGGTCAACTCGAGTATATTCGGCATTGCATTGATTCTAGCAATCTGTTTGGTTAGGTTGAACTGTATTTTGAACTTCATTTTCGTTTGAAATTAGGGTCATTTGAGAGGATTAGTGAAGGGGAATTGTACATTTTCTGAAGATCTGACCCATAAACAACTTGTCTGACCTTGATTTTTAAGTCAACCTGGGTTTTTTAGAGGAGGAGGAGGAGGACGATGTGGTATAGTGTGACAAAAGCAGGCCAAGGGAAACCAACACACTCAGCCCTCATACAAACCAGAGCCACTTTACAAGGACCACGTGACCGCCGGAACCATTACCAGGACGGGGCATGTGCGCATGCTCAGGACGTGGTGTCCCCCTCTGGTGACCGGCTTGATTACGACCACTGTGAAGCATGTGAAATAACACAGCCTACACAAGCTGTGTTGTATCGCCGCCATTAAAGGGCGTGATGAATGACGTAGGGTGTCACGTGGGCCACGTGACACTGGCCAGTTCCGGTGTGTGTGTGTGAGGGCGGGGGGATAACCGTCCCTGGAAGAGAAATCCCTGTAACCAAGGAAACTCTGTTTATATTAGCTAGTTCTAGTTCCTAAGTACACTAGAAAGACGGTTAGTGTAATTTTGTTACACGGCAAGAAGAAAATAAGGGATTTAGAATTGTTTTTATATCACTTGGGGAGGTGGTGTTGACGAAGCAGATTGTCCTGCCTAAGAGAATGTGAAATGAGGGACATGACAGGCTCTTGGGAAGGGAGCATGTGGCCCGATCAGGAGAATGGGACAAAACATCAGGTGCGCAAGGTCATAAAAACCTCACACAACCGGGAAAAGTGGCAGAAGAAAAACTTGATACCCAAAGTACAGCAGTTGTTTTCTTTGTGGCTGCTTATCTGATAAACTTTTCCAAACCTTTCTCCTCACGACTACTGAGGAACCTAACATAAGTATGTCCGTTAATGTCACTGCCACCATTTGTGATCCGTGTTTTAGGAAAATAAGTCACAAGTCGCAAAATATGGATTTTGAGATACCATCATATTTGAAAAGAGGATTTTAAGGTGATTCCAATGATGGTAAACACTAGGACACCTAATATACCCTCTATATTTTAAGTTTGATATTTTTATTTTTGAAAAAAAAAACCCGTTTGCAATGTTTCTGGATGGGTAATTACCAGTAAAGTAACAAAAATATACTGCATACAAAAGCCTAATAAGCACAATAATATATTTAATACAATGTCCTGAAATTTTTTACATGGATTCATATGTCTATAAGTGCTAAACGCTCTAAGAATCAGAACAGTTTAATAAAGAGATCTTGTGAAAAAAACACTTTAAAAAATATCAATTTTGCAACTTGTGACTCATTTTCCTGGAACACATCACATTTAGGTGTTGCAGTATTTTCTGATTTGATGCGTTATAAAGCCTGATGGGTTTCCAATAAGACTGATGCTTATACGGATCTGCAACGACTAGTATAGCCTATACTCGTTGGTATCTGGAATGAATCAGAGGGGTTCCTTAGAATCTATAAAGTATATGTCTGGGGTTTTTCGGTCCGGATTAATATGAAGCTGAATACTATAGTGCAACTCTTGTATGGATCAGATCGTTGGAAAATGTCCAATTGACCTTCACCAATCCTCTCAAATAACCCGAATTTAAGAAGAAAATTAGGTACAAAATACAGTTTAACATAACCAGACAGATTCATTGAATGAATACAATACAGAATACATTCAGATATACCTAGTATTTATCATTTTTCACTCTAACTTAGCAGAATTTGATGGATGTGTAGAATTGTAGATTGTGCATTTTCTAAAAATCTGGCACAGAGATGTTGCAAACTTTTCTAAGATAAAAATATCAAATTTAAAATACACGTATAGAAATAAATACCTATCAGAAGATATCTCAAAATCCATTTCATGCGACTTGTGACTCATTTTCCTGTGACACATCACATAGGGAAGTTATAGTTCTGAGCATTGATTACAGTAAAGAGATTTAAAAATTATAAAAATAAATTATAGGAATAAATCAGTTTTCTTAACGGATACATGCGGCGGTGATGAACGTAGCTGTTGGCCGGATTAGGGTCGGATTTTCAGAAAGTGTACAATTGGCAGCTGTACAGATTTAGTAAATTCTGCTATAAATTAGGTTGCAATTTGGTCAATACTAGGTAAATTCGAGTATATTCGGCATTGCATTGATACTAGCACTCTGTTTGGTCAGGTTGAACTGTAATTTGAACTTTATTTTCGTCTGAAATTTGGTTTCTTTTGAGAAGATTGGCCAAGTTGAATTGTACATTTTCTGAAAATCTGACCCATTAAACCAAGTGTGTACCACTCCCTAAACAAACTGCGGTACTCGTGCCAGCCTGTCTCCATGGTAAAACTTCAGACCCTGGAGAAACTTACCAGACGATCCAGACCTCCCTCCGACGTGACAACCACACCCTCCAGTACTGTCCCTTCCGTAAGCACCCGAGCCCCTCCGGAAACACCCGAACCTGCGACAAGACAGTAATGGGTGAAGTCATCAGACAATGTACAATTCACCTTCTCCAATCCTCCCAAATAACCCAAATTTCAGACGAAAATAAAGTTCAAAATGTAGTTTAACCTAATCAAACAGATTGCTAGTATTAATGCAATGTTGAATATATTCGAATTTACCTAGTATTGACCAAATTGCAGCCTAATTTAGCATAAATTACTAAATGTGTACAGCTGCCGATTTTACATATTCTGAAAATCTAACCCTAATACCAGGGATCCAGTTTCACTGCCAGACCCGAGCAAGGGGAATACAGCTTGGAAGTTTGTAAAATTTAAATTGACTGCGTCATTGGGTAGATATTTGGACTTGGAATGGTAATGTGCCCCCCGCCCCCCCCCCCGCTCCCCCGCCCCCCCGCTCCCCCGCCCCCCCCCCCCGCGCCCAACCCCCGTCTCCCCCACACACTATGCATCATTGTACCGGCTCACAATAATATAATAGACTCGTTATGAACAAATATCATTAACAGACGAGGCGTAAAATTAAGTTAAAAGGTTTTATTCATATTATTGTGGTAAAAGATATGAGTAATCCAGCGATGAACATGGTTTGTAGGTAAACACATTTTTGTTGAATAAATAAATAAGTAACATCACGTGTTGATGGGTAACTGGATTGATAATAAAATATATAAGATCCCCAATGGGAAAGGTTTTTATGAAATGTTTGTAAAAATATTTAGGGCGGAGGGTGGGCGATTTCAGTCTATAGATCTATAATAGTGTGTGACTGCCTTAAGTGAAAATGTCGGTGCATGAAAAATAGGTTTTTCCTTGTTAAATTCAAATTCAAATTCAAATTCAAACATTCTTTATTGTCTTTTCTCTTACAAAACAATTTTTGGTGATCCAATTCTGGCGTGTTAAAGGTAAATATCAGCGTTGTCAGCACTGCAGCAGGCGGGAATTCAAGGAACTAATGCATGAAACAATAGAAGTCAATATATTTTGTTCAAATTTTGTCTTGAGAAAGAACATGGTTGGGGGAATACAAAATGCCAAAAAAACTGGATGTTGTCATATCATTTTGTGTTTTAGGGATGAGTGAAGTTAACTTCCATTCACTATTGATTTCAATGGGGGAAACTCATTGTGATACAAGTTTAGCTGAATAACTTTTTTTAGTTCAATGACCCTTTATTTTTTCTTAATTGTAGAATAACATGTCAGCAATGTATATGCAGATTTTAAAGAAAATCGTATGATTCAATCATATGCTATTCATCATTTTTCAGCTACATTTAGCAGAATTTCCTAAATGTGTAGAGCTGCCAATTGTACATTTTCTGAAAATCTGACCCATAACGGTAGTTTTCGGGGGGAAACGTTGAGTGTTTCAAGGCGACTCTAAACTTGGGCTCAAAGTTGAGAGAGTCATCATATATTGAGTTGGCTGCAAAGATGTGCCACAAATACACTTTGTACACGTACAAGTTTGCCCATTATAGCCGCAGGTGAACGTACAAACTTTAAACTTTAAATGATCAAGAATTCCTCTTGCTACACTCGCACTTTCCTCTTTTGAGTATATTATAAAGGAATATATTAAATAACAAAGCTGGGCACTTCTCATCGTCATGGGTCAGATCTTCAGAAAATGTACAATCGGCAGCTAATCACATTTGCTAAATTTCAGTTAGATTAAGCTGAAATATCATAAATAATTGGTATATTTGGCATTGCATTGATTCAAAAAATCTGTTCAGTTATTTTGAACTGTATTTTGAACTTTATTTTTGTCGTAAACGTGGGTTATTTGAGAGGGTTGGTGAAGGTGAATTGTACATTTTCTGACGATCTCCTCCCCCATATAGGCAGGTCTGTCATGGGATGGGCACTTCTGTGATAGAGACTATTGCTAAGCCAATTCTTGCCAATTTTTTCTCCATCCTGATAGGCACTACAATCAGACATCCTAGCACTTCGCGTACTATCTCGCGAGAGCAGGTGGTCCGAGCGAGAGTTGGGACAAAGCCCGGGGTCACGTGGGCGATAAACACCTGCGTGCGCACTTAAAGGTGGCTCCAGTTCTGAAGACAAGTACAAGTCACACATTTGCGTACAGCAGTCCGCAGCAGGTCTAAAACAAAGGATCACAAATGATTATCGCTGCCATGAAGAGATGCATTTCAATGGAACCATAAATAATGATTGAGTATACAGGTCAGATTTTCAGAAAATGTACAATTTACCTTCACCAATTTTCCCAAATAACCCAAATTTCAGCTCAAAATGTCGCAGCCTAAATTACCGCGAAATCCGCGAAGTTGTGTCTGGCACCGCGAATTTTTTCTCCGCGAAAATATTTCTATTAATCTACTGTAGTGATGAGTCTATGGGAGCTTAAATTTGGAGGAGGCGTCTAACCGCGAAATTTGTCCCCGCAAATTCTTTTTCTGCGAATTTTTTTCGCTGCACTAGATCTACCTAAACTGAGTGGAGCTCTCATCTATACACTCTAGGCCCAAACCCTCAGATCAGATAAGAAAGGTATGTCAGCCTACCTCACTAATCGGTTTCTTGTCCTAGAACTCGGTATTTTAATGGGAATATGATGGCATTTTGCGGTCTTAATGGAATTATAATGACTCTTTGTGGTTTGAGGCGAGAGGATTTCCCTTCGTTTGAAGGGACTCTCTCAAGTTTGGGCCTAGACTGTATAGTGGATAATGGAACGCTTGAAATTGTGTTAGATAATTACTTGTAGCGAATAGACTTCTCGTTTTTTGATGTAAGTAGGGAAAGAAATGTTTACATATTTGACTTGTGTTTATATATCCGATTGCAGTTCTCTTCCTATTATTTTTAAACATTTTAAACTTGTGTCAAAATGTGTCACTATGATTTGTGTCAAAATGTGCAACACTCTATCTTTGTATATAAAGCTAAACATCACATTCTATTGTTATTCCCATGACAAAGACCACCAGCTAAGGTCGAAACGCGTGGGGAAAACCCCGACTTTGAAGCAATAAAAGAACATATATACAAAAACTGACAGGAGTCATTTGTTTCTACATCAGAATTACATTTTAAGACAATTTCAAAGTAAACAAAATGTAAATGGGTCGGATTTTCAGAAAAATGCCCAATCTACAGTTCTAGAGTGAAAAATGATAAATACTAGGTATATCTGAGTATATTCTGTATTGTATTCATCCAATAAATCTGTCTGGTTATGTTGAATTGTATTTTGAACCTGATTTATGTCTTAAATTTGGATTGTTTGAGCTAGCTAGAGGATTGGTGAAGGCCAATTGTAGATTTTCTGGCGATTTCACCCAAATGAAAATTTCATTTTTTCCAATGCTTGAATCAATCAAGCACCATCGTCTCCTAGTCTAAAAAAGAGGGGCGACACGAGTACACCCTGTTCGAGACCTACTTAGAGTAAAGATCAAAGCAAGCCAATGGTAACCCTATGGCGAACCACTCCATGTACATCTCAAATAGAGTGAGTGAGTAAGATTGGTTGCTTTACGCCCTTATCAATACATTTAATATGGTTACATCAAGGGCGGGAGAGCTGAGAGGGAGTGAGTGAGATTGGTTGCTTTATGCCCGTATCAACACATTTAAGATGGTTATATCAAGGGCGGGAGAGCTGAGAGGGAGGCAGTTTATGATCATACCCAGGAAATAGAGATAGAGAAGAAGGGAGACAGAGACAGAGAAAAAGATCTAAAAATTGTGATCGTTTTATGAAAATGAGTCATAAGTCGCAACATATGGATTTTGAGATATCACCATATTTGAAAAGATGAGATCACGCTGATTCTAATGATAGTAAACAGTAGGACACCTAATAAGTATTTCTATATTTTAAGTTTGATATTTTTATTTTTGAAAGAAAAGTTTGCAATGTTTCTGGATGGGTAATTAGGCCTACGAGTAAAGTAACTAAATATACTCTATACAAAGGCCTTCAAAACGCAAGGATATATTTAATACAATATCCCAAAATTTGATACATGGATTTATATGACCATAAGTGATAAACCGTCTAAAGATCAGAACATTTCAACAAAGAGATCTCGTGAAAAAAACACTTTGAAAAACATCAATTTTGCGACTTATGACTCATTTTCCTGAAACCCATCACATTAAATAGAGTGTAGAGGAACGATTGAGGGTGAAATTAAAGGAATGTGTTAAGCGGTGTGTGTTTGGGGCGGGCAATCAGGGCCGGGGCACTGATGTTGTTTGACACCAGATGGGACTGCGATACTACAGCCCATGGAGTGATCATGGCGGATTAGTGCGCCCGTGTACACCCGCGCCCCCGCCCCCAGAGACCCACACATCGACTGCAGTAATGAAAGCATCAATGTAGGGAGGAGAGGAACACCTGAGCCGACGACCCTGCTGACCCGCAGTCCTCAAAGCCTGCTCCGCCAGGCTCCTCCTGGGTCAATCCACCAGAAAATGTACAATTGGCCTTCACCAATGCTCTCAAATAACCCAATTTTAAGACGAAAATCAGGATCAAAATACAGTTCAACATAACCAGACTGATTTGTGAATGAATACAATACAGAATACACTCAGATATACCTAGCATTTAACATTTTTCACTCTAATTTAGCAGAATTTGATAGATGGGTAGATATGAAGATTGTGCATTTTCTGACAATTTGACCCACCACGCAATGACTGGAGTGTTGCTGGAGGAGGGGGAACCCATGCAGTGCTTGGCCAGTGTTGATGCAATGTGGGGAGGTGCTCGCTCTACATGAAGCAATGCTCTGAGTGGTTTGATAGCTCTTGTTGTTTTCTTTGTTTTATTATACACGCATTGCTCTTAAAACAACGTATCTAGAGTGGTTTACGCATAGTGCGTATTTCATTTGTGATTTATGTGGGGTTATCATGGCAACCAATCTGTTTTTTTTTACTAAGATTACCGGTAAAATTCAAATTCATTGCTCGATTTTTTTCTATTTTCATGATTGAAAGCATGTATAATAAATCTGTTCACTAAATAGTTGGTTTCGGTTGCTTAGAATATTGCACTCGTATATTCACGTTCCTTCAACCAACTCGTTAAATATAAAGGGCTTTATGTATGTATTCAAGAAATAATACACCCAATTGTACCAAAATCAGCAATAAAGAATTTTTTCATTTGAATATTTTTTATTGCATGTTGTCTCAGTTGAGGGAATGAAATTAATTATGTTTGAGAGTATTTAGGGTAGAACACTGGACAATTTCTTTTACTCCAGAGGAAAAGGTGTTTTTTTTTGCCTTTGCTTATAACACTGGAATCGGGGAATGGTTATTTATACAATTAAAAAAATTAATGAACATTAAAATACAATTGGATATATTATATATACAAGGATGATATACTATTTAGAATACATCCCCTGTAGTTTTACGCCATGATATACGAACACATGTTTTCAATACTTCACAAACACCTTTAGAGTTATAGATTTTCGTGATAAAAACATCTTATTTAAATTCTATTCAGTAGAATACATATTTCAATCAATTGCAAGCCTTCTTGCTTTTCTAATCCCACCGTCTTACATTTGTGAAAAAACAGATTTTTGACCATTTATTGAATACAAATCTATATATGTTCATAAAATACATAGTCTTTCTCCAAAGTTCTGATTTTATGCAATTTCACTGTCGTAGGGTCAAGTCTCCAGAAAATGTACAATTGGTCTTCACCTATCCTCTCAAATAACCCAATTTTAAGATGAAAATCAGGTTCAAAACCCCGTTCAACATAACCAGACAGATTTATTGAATAAATACAATACAGAATACACTCAGATATACCTAGTATTTATCAATATTCACTCTAATCTAGCAGAATTTGATAGATGTGTTGAACTGTAGATTGTGCATTTTCTGACAACCTGACCCCGCTACATCGCTAATCGGTTTACTGGCCTAGTACCCGGCGTTCTAATGGTAATATAATGATATTTTGCGGTCTTAATGGAATTATAATGGTACTTTGCGGTTTGAGGCAAGAGGCTTACCCTTCAATTGAAGGGACTCTCTCAACTTTGGGCCTAGACTGCATGCATGGACTTTGTGAGGCCATACATTCTGACCGCTCCAAAGTGACACAGCCGTACGTCGTATCTCGTGCGGTGCCATAGGTTCCCGAGTGCCACCCTCATTTCAATGATAATCTCGAGGCACAATTGGGCTTTGGAGCGACTCTCCATGGGCCACACATGCTCACACAGAGCTACTCGTCCTCCTCCTGCCTCCTCACAAGAGCCTTCCATATAAGGGTCAGATTTTCTGAAAATGTACAATTCATCTCAACCAATCTTCTCAAATAACCTAAATTTCAGACGAAAATAAAGTTCAAATTACAGTTCAACCTAACCAAACAGATTGCCAGAATCAATGCAATGCTGAATATACTCGAATTTACCTAGTATTGGCCATTTTTCAGTCTAATTTAGCAGAGTTTACTTAATGTGTACAGCTGCCAATTGTACATTTTCTGACAATCTGACCCAAGAGCCTTCCGTATAAGTACCACAAGCCAGTGGTACCCCAGCTGGCTTATACCTCATTGCTAATGTAAGAGATATACAAAATGTCACTTTCCCAGCCCATCACCAACTGTAGGGATTTGTTTAATGTGTGTATGGGATTTTTAAAGGGGATTTGCCCTTCTTGTTATTCATTGCTCTTGTCGGTACTGAATCATTCCATCTTCCATTGATGAAGTCTCCATTGACATTCATCATGGAGCCCCAATATATGCAAATTACCCCCAGGAGATTTCCGTCGCAATTTGCGGCCCCCGAGCGATGCGATAAGATCCCATTGAGTCATCGCGCAGATTCCGATAGGCCGCAGCCATCTGATGATTTGGGAATGGGTTTAGAACAATGGCCGACGACCTCTGCAAGCACTTTAGGTTAAAACATAGCCGCCATTCGATTGTCTGATGTGTTTTTAGTTCTTGCTTTCACACATCTTGAATTTCCCATGGTCCTTTCTCGCGCAGGCGCAATGAACAAAGTGTGAATTTATTAGGGAAATTTTGACATAAAAATATCAAAAAATGAACCGCGCGTGAAAGTAATGCCTTGTTCAATTCCCGTTCGATATGAAAGCTCTCACCCTTATGCTGACATTTTTAAAAATAACATTTTTAAAAATAATGTTTCCTTTTTATTTGATTCAGTTGTTGATGGGAAACCACATTCCCGGGAAAGAGGTTAGAAAGGATCGTGTGATTTATCAGTTGGGTCAGATTTTCAGAAAATGTACAATTCAACTTCACCAATCCTCTCAAATAACCCAAATTTCAGACGAAAATAAAGTTCAAAATACAGTTCAACCTAACCAAACAGATTGCTAGAATCACTACAATGCCGAATATACTCGAATTTACCTAGTATTGGCCAAATTGCAGCCTAATTTAGCAGAATTTACTGAATGTGTACAGCTGACAATTGTACATTTTCTGAAAAAATCTTACCCATTCATTCTTTTGGGTGGAAATACTAATGTCAGAGGAGGTGTCCATGAGACAACAATTCTTTCTAACCCAGACCATTAGATGAAACATCACCGCAATCCGTCTTCATTTTACTGTGCATGCATAATCCATACACACTAAACCCTTGCACAGTCTAGGCCCACAGTTGAGGCAGTCCCTTCCAACGGAGGGAAAGCCTCTCGCCTTAAATCGCAAAGTGCCATTATAATAATAATATAATATAAGTACGCACAATTTTATTTCCATTATATTCCCATTTAAACGAGTCCTAGGTCAGGAAACCGATTAGCGAAGTAGGCGTCCAATCACTGACATACTCTTCTTATCTGATCTGAGGGTTTGGACCTGAACTGTAATACATACATATCTATGAAGAGAATTCTGAAGTTGAAACAAGGATATTGAAGTTATTAGTAAGAAAATAAGGAATAGATAAGCAATTTGACCAGGAACAACATTGCACTCTATATCAGTGATTAGACGCCTACTTCGCTAATCGGTTTCCTGGCCTAAGACTTGGCGTTTTTATGGGAACATAATGACATTTTACGGTCTTAATGGAATTATAATGGCACTTTGCGGTTTGAGGCAAGAGACTTTCCCTTCGTTTGAAGGGACTCTCTCAACTTTGGGCCTACTAGACTGATTGGAATTTGTGATGGCCCAAGTTCTGCCTCCGTTAATACATCAACGTATGGCGTCAAATCAACAGTTTAAAAAATCCAATGCACTGTCTTATCAGCCTCGAGCTTTCTTTTTTCAGCTATTTAAATTCCTGCAAAAGCATCTGATATCATCTGTCAGAAGCCTATAGACCTACACAGGTAACTTTTATTTCAGGGCTCCATTACATCGTATTAAGTCCTCAGTACTATAGATCTACAACTTACTAGGTGTTGACATACAAGGGTCATTATCTGAAAAATATTATTGCTCTTTTTGGGCCATCAGTAATATGTTTTGATCTTCATCTCATTGGTTACTCATCATGGCCTAGAACTACCACCAAGTGTTAGCCCATCCACGAGTCCCCATCAGACATGTATGGGTCAGATTGTCAGAAAACGTACAATTGGCAGCTGTACACATTTAGTAAATTCTGCTAAATAAGGCTGCAATTTGGCCAATACTAGGTAAATTCGAGTATATTCAACATTGCATTGATTCTAGCAATCTGTTTGGTTATGTTGAACTGTGTTTTGAACTTTATTTTCGTCTGAAATCTGGGTTATTTGAGAAGATTGGTGAAGGTGAATTGTACATTTTCTGGTGACTTCACCCACATGTATATACTAAAGCATCTCTCATGCACATGCTGATATATCATATGTACGTTGTATTATATTATACAGCGCCCCAGGATGAGGAGTAGGAGGAGAAGAAGGAAAACGTGCGGCCGGTACCACACGCCATGTGGCCAGCATTCCAACCCTTCTGCTCAGAGCACCTCGGGGTCATAGCAAACGTTTCCACAGATTGTTCCCCGCCACTCCGGCGCCAGCCGTTATGAGACTAACACATGCGGACAGCTCACACCAACATCTTGAAAACCTTACACCTCCAATTTGGAAAACACATGTTTCCACCGTGAGCCCCCATGTTTTTAAAGGCACCCGCGAGTTGGATCCGTATCTCTTGCCTCCTCCTCCTCCTCCTACACTCTGCAGCAGCGCAAGACCTGGAGCTCTGGACTGTGTCTTCTTCTACCCAGATCCTATAGGGCCTTCCGTAGGTGGGTGAAGTCACCCAAAAATGATCAATTCGCCTACACCAATCCTCTCAAATAACCCAAATTTCACACGAAAATAAAGCTCAAAACACAGTTTAACCTTACCCAACAGATTGCTAGAATCAACACAATGCCGAATATACCCGAATTTACCTAGTATTGACCAAATTGCAACCTAATTTAGCAGAATTGACCAAGTGTGTAGAGCTGACAATTGTACATTTTTTACAAATCCGACCCGGGTCTGTGTTCCTCTCTGCTACTCGGCCACTTCCATGGTTTTCATCCAGTCTGATACTGTTTGAAAGCCTGTGACAGCAAGGATTTAGATAAGGACACGCTGCCAGCATGTTTGTCGTTGCCTCATTAGAATCTTTGACTGCATTTCAGCGACTGGCATATATCCAGGCTCTTGTTTTATCCCGTCGCTCGAGCTTGTATTCCAGATTCAGAAGTCAGAGAAAGAACTATAATACAAATGTACGCTTATTCTGTTGCTGTTAAATATCATTCGCCAGGAAATAGGGGCTATATTATGGAAAAAGTCCCATGTAAATCTCCCGTGTCGTGGTATTATTGCCTGGACAATGCCACTCGACAGAAGTATTCAAGTAACTGAGAGTAGAAAGGGAAGAGTATAAATTGGTGACTGCCAAGTACCAGTTCCTAAGAAAGGCGACATTAACACCCTCCTATGATGAAACATGTACCATCTTTTATCCGGGAAAAAATCTTTTATAAACATCTATTCTGATTTGCGTTACTAGGTCGGTGGTATTCTTAGTACGGTATCTTTCCCCGATGAAAAAGCTAAAGCTAAACAAAAGAAAAGATTAAGAAAATGCTACAGTATGTTGCTGGGATATGTCTAGGGCTTTAACGCTATTAGACTTAAACGTAATGCAATATAGATAAAATAATTTCAAAATAGCAAACAATACAAAATGTTTCTTAAAAGTCTATCGGTAGGTACTCTAAATTCTACAAGATGCTTCACTACATAGTCTAGGCTCAAAGTTGAGAGAGTCCCTTCAGACTGAGGGAAGGCTCTCGCTCCTAACCGCAAAGTGCTATTATAATCCCATTAGGGCGCCTGCTCCTGGACCAGAGAATCCATCAGCGCAGTAGGCGTCCAATAACTGAGATACCCTTCTTATCTGATCTGAGAGGCTCTGAGCCTAGACTGTACACACACATATACCCCGATTCAGTACACATTTTCTCATTTATAGATTGCAATAATTACTCAGCTCTTTATGAGAATATTAATCTATTTTACCTGACACCGTACATTAATCGTTAACTACACAATCGTGTAATTAAAGTAATACTGCAACAGCAACAAACTTTGCGCTTCACATAATAAATTGACCACACAGCAGTACAAAGTGTGTGGGTGAGAGATTTGTATCGATCCAGCTGTATCAAGAGAGATTGGCGAAGATGGACATTTTCCTCTTGTACATCATTATCTGTAGCTAGGTCTGCTTACACTGCCAGCAGTTGCCTTGATCCAGCTGCTCGCTAGGTCATCCTCTGAGGTACTCATGACCCGGCATATGAGCAGATTACAGGAGGGGGTGGGCTAGACTGGCCAGCTCTACCACTGTCTATCACCTGCTTCATCATCAAACACCCTGCAATGGAGCCGTGCTATAGTTCTTAACTGGACACGGGTGGAGGTGAGGGGAGGGAGGACCAGCTAGGACCACTCCTTTAGGTAATGAGGCCCGCCATCCTGATACATACTGTTATACATGAACGCCATTACAGCCATTACAGTGTTCTGGATGATCGCCATTAGGCCTGTAATGTCATTCATGATGATAAGACAAGGGGAGCTGTCCCCCAAATCTGAGTTCCTCCATCCTATCCCAGCTGTTGTTTTCATGAGGAGGTGACAGATTTCGAGAGGTTTAATGGAATTCCGTCTTCCACCCTTCCCAATCAAAGAAATGTCCCCGCAACGCGGGTATCATGTTACCAACTATACTTCTCCTGCTTCTCCTTCTCCTTCTCCTGCTCCTGCTCCTGCTTCTCCTGCTCCTCCTCCTCTTCCTGCTCCTGCTCCTGCTCCTGCTCCTGCTCCTCTTCCTCCTGCTCCTCTTCCTCCTGCTCCTCTTCCTCCTGCTCCTCTTCCTGCTCCTCTTCCTGCTCCTCTTCCTGCTCCTCCTCCTGCTCCTCCTTCTCCTCCTGCTCCTCCTCCTCTTCCTGCTCCTGCTCCTGCTCCTGCTCCTCTTCCTCCTGCTCCTCTTCCTGCTCCTCCTCCTGCTCCTCCTCCTCCCCCTCATCCTCTCCTCCTGCCCCTCCTCCTCCTCTTGCCCCTCCCCCTGCCCCTGTCCCTCCTCGTCCTCCTCCTGCCTCTCCTGCCCCTCCTCCTCCTCCTGCCCCTCCTGCCCCTCCTCTCCTCCTCCCCTCCTCCACCTCCTCCTCCTCCTCCTCCTCCTCCTCCATACAATCTCTGATTGATGATCTTGGAATTTGGATGTGTTGAAAAACCATTGCACAAAGAACATTATTTCTTTTTCAGTCTAGACCCAAACCCTCAGATCAAATTAGAATGGTATGTCAGTGATTGGACGCCTACTTCGCTAATTGGTTTCCTGACCTATGACTAGGCGTTCTAATGGGTTTATAATGACATTTTCTTAATGGTATCATCATATCGGTTTGAGGCGGGAGGCTTCCCCTCCGTTTGAAGGCACTCTCTCATCTTTGGGCCTAGACTGTTTTCTCATTATCATAATATTCAGGTGATACGATTATAGACTCATTAAGGTTATCTTAAAGCGACAAGTTAATAGCCAACACATGCAAACGAAAAGCATAAAAAGAGCATACGTTTATTTTTGCTCAGCTGGCCATGCTGGGTAAACATGTCATAGATCTTAAATAAAAAAGAGGGGGACAGGTGGCACTTCTTCCAAAATGGAAATGAGATCCTTAATATTTCAGGACATTGTGGGTCCTACTTCCTGAGAGCAGGTTTATCTATGCCGTAAGCCTCCTTCATGCGACGCGAGCTTGATAAATGTGTTGGCAAGTATACGTACACATGATCCATGTTGTGGGAAATGATGTGCATTTCCTCGGTAAGTGTCCATGTACATGGGTAAGATTTTCATAAAATGTACAATTGGGAACTGTACACATTTAGTCAATTCTGGTAAATTTGGCTTCAATTTGGTCAATACTATAAAGGTAAATTCGGCATTGCATTGACTCTAGGCCAAAAAAAAAATAGGTGTGTTTCCGATTTACCCCCCCTACCTAGAAAAACCTTACCCTACCTAAATTTTTTTTTACCATACCTGATTTTTTCCCCATCATATCTTACTTTTTTTGGATTTTTTGACAAAAAAAGCTTATAAAAGCAGGAAAACGGGGTTTCCTAACCTGGAACTGTCAAAAGGCACATTTCCCATGTTCAAAACAACTATTGTTATGAAAAAGACATTTTTTTCAGTTCCTGGGAGGAGGTTTCCAAACAAAAAAAAATAACAAAAAAAAAAAAGTTACCCTCCCCAACCTAGCTTTCAGCCAGATAAATCGGAAACACACCTATTTTTTTTTTGGCCCTATCTGTTTGGTTAGGTTGAACTGTATTTTGAACTTTATTTTCGTCTGAAATTTGGGTTATTTGAGAAGATTGGCGAAGTTGAATTGTACATTTTCTAAAAATCTGACCCATGTACATAATATCTGCGATGTAATTAGTGGGCATCTATTGGCCGTGTACATGTAGTACATCCTTTATTTATCCTTTATTTATCCTTTATTTATCCTTTATTTATCCTTTATTCATTTTATCCTTTATTTATCCTTATTTCGTGGCGATCAACGTTACCCAGTGAATACAATTAAATTAAACACTCCTCCTTGATAAAGGTCGTATGTTGACCGAAACGTCGGAACACAATAAACCAAACCAAACTCAAATGCCCCATGTCCTGTTCTTGCCTTGTTTTGGATTGAACTCTCTCCCTTCGAATAAAATTAAATACTTATAATTTACAATCGTGAACAGTTGTTGATGCAGCTGCAAGTGGGATTAAGGTTCATTATTCAGAATACCTCTTCGAGGAATCGCCTCTCCTTTTTCACTCAATAGGGGAGTTGCCTGTGCCACTGCACATGTCTGTTACAAAGAATCCTGGGATGGATTTTGATGAAATCTGACATATGAATATTTGGCAACATTTTTATCGAAAATTGCAAGAATGTTTTCACCAATATCATAGCTTTTATAAATGTTCTGTGAAAACCAAATGCATGATGGGAAGGATTGGGATTGGTGTTATGGAAACATGTATGACACATGGATATTGACATTAGAGCTTTGATAAATATTCCATGCTGAACATGACATGTTTTCTGTAGATTTTACGCTGTACCCTTAGTCCCATCATTCCATGCGAATCAAGATTCAAAATGGCGGCTATGCAATTCCCTTATTCATGGTAAATGATTTGATGTGTTCTTGCCAATGAGTACGATTTCTGTCTTCTAGATTTTCTTCTTTTAATCTTACAGTTATATTACTTTAAATTCTAATTTTATATTCAACTCACATCTTTGCAACAGCGAACTTAGCCCCAGAATTCTAATATCTAGAGACACGAAGGAATGATGTTTGCTTCGTACATTTCTGGGATAAACTCCCTTTTGGCAAGATTATACTCATGACCAGCAAAGATTAAATGATAACCTTCTTCCGAATATTAAATGCAATGTTCTTTAATGTCTACCTGCTTTTTCTACCATGTTTAGTATTGTAGGAGCCCAGATGGCAGGAACATGAATAAAAGCTTTAAAACAAAAAGAAAAGATTAAATGAAGGGTGACCAGCAAAGATTAAATGAAGAGTGTAGCCGACCCAAGACTTCTGACTGCAATTACAGTTCCCGTCATCTTTAGCAGTAATTAACCTACATTTTACAACCAGTCTCCTCTTTTTATTCTGGGTCAGTGGTTATAGGCAAACGTTAATAGATTGATAAGAGAGGAACAGTGGGCCCCAAGTCTTAATCCTTCATTTGGGACTATTGAGGAATTCGACATCTTGCAGTCTCTGTAGAATATCAGACATATTGGCAATATGTCAAAATAGGCGGCTCAAGAGAAACCCAAAACTCAATCATTTGAGCCTGGTCAACATCATAATAGGACACGACTGCACAGAACATAATATATACCATTCACATTAGTATTGACGCTCACCAATGTTTCCATTAGAGAAAACCCATGAAAAAGGAATTGAGTAAAAAATGAGAGATATGCAGGACAAATGGACAGGGAAGTAGGCTTGCACACCCCTATTGTATATATGTGCATATTAATATTGTTTGATGTGTTTCAGGAAAATGAGTCACAAGTCGCAAAAATTTGATTTTGAGATATCGCCATATTTGAAAAGATGGAGATTAAGCTGATTCCAATGATAGTAAACAGTAGGACATATATTAAGTATTTCTAAATTTCAAGTTTGACATTTTTAGTTTTGAAAAAGATGTTGGCAATATTTCTTGGTGGACATTCACTAGTAAAGTAGTAGAAAAGTAAAGATATATACTCTATAAGATGAACTGGGAAATGCATGGATATTATTAATACACAGTCATGACATTTGGTTCATATATTCATACGACTAGGCGGGCATTAGATAGCCTGAAAATGAGTACATTCCTATAAAGAGGACTGGGTATAAATCACCTTAAAAATATTATTCTTGCGACTTGTGACTCAGTTTCCTGCAACACATCACATTAACATTATCTTATATTCACCGTCACATCCGTCCACTTATGGCTATATTACCCGCATATCATGTACCTCTTTACCGCTTGGTTTAACCTCAGAGGTATGAATATTTCATTAACTATAATCGTCCCATTGTGTGGAAGGGCAAGTTGTATTTATTTTGGGCCTGTGGGGGGTCCTCACCTTTGCCGACCTGAGCTGTAGCGTTGGCAGGATAATGATAAAGGCATGTGTGCTAAATTAAATTCTATATTGGCCACGACTTGGTCGATCTGGGCGCAATCTCATCCAGTATAGGACCAACACCTGGCCACCATATGTAAAGGTAGCCAGAGCCATTGCACAACTTAAGGTTATGCATCCGTGTTTTCAAATGTATCCAGGTATATTCAGTCTAGGCCCAAACTTGAGAGAGTCCCTTCAAAAGAAGGGAAGGCCTCTTGCCTCAAACAGCAAAGAGTCATTGTAATTCCATTAAGACCGCAAAATGTCATCATATTCCCATTAAAACGTCGAGTTCTAGGACAAGAAACCGATTAGCGAAGTAGGCTGACATACCATTCTCATCTGATCTGAGGGTTTGGACCTAGAGTGTATTCATAGAACTCGAGACCTATTTCTATGGTATATTATAGTTAAACCAGTTTCTTAGGTGTCTGGTACCATAACCAGATCTTCAGATCTACACATTCAGTAAATGCTGCTAAATTACACTGAAGAATGGTCAACACTAGGTATATCTGTATATTTGGCATTGCCTTGATACAAACAATCTGTTTGGTTATGTTGAACTGAATTTCGAACCTCATTTTTGTCTTAAATTTGGGTTATTTGAGAAGATTGGTGAAGGTGAATTGTACATTTTCTGGCGATTTCACCCAAATAGATGCAGCATAGATCTATGGTAGGGGCAATGGTCTTCTTTATACATCATTTTGAATTGTTTATCGTCCAGTCCACTGGTGGAAGAAACTCTGAATACAATGATTGTGGATACATTACCTTAAAATTCAGAATATAGGAGATTATTTTAGGGATAATGCATGCACGTGTAGCATTTTATCGCTCAGAAATGTTGGATGGGCATGGCAATTTTAGGAGTACCTTAGAGAAAGATTACTCCAAGGGAGTACTGAGTACCAAAATGATTTGACAACGAGTAACTGATTTTAATCTCGATTGACTAATCACCATCCTATAGCTCTGCTAGCTGTATCTTCAAGTGACCCCATTCCAAAATAGATAGTCACCTGCGATTCCATCCGGGATTTCACCACCTCAGATCCTATCTACATGCACTCTATTTGAGATCTACTTGGAACGGCTCGCCATAAGGTTATCATTGGGTCGCTTTGATGTTTACTCTAAGTAGGTCTCAAACAGAGTGTAACTGCCCTCATGGCGAATCCATTTTCTTTGGCCCTCAAAATCTATGAAGCCATTGAGGTCATATATATATAACACAATTAAACCTTTATTGATGGACCATATGTCGTAGTAACTTTTTTTTTGTTATTTTTTTTTGTTTGGAAACCTCCTCCCAGGAACTGAAAAAAATGTCTTTTTCATAACAATAGTTGTTTTGAACATGGGAAATGTGCCTTTTGACAGTTCCAGGTTAGGAAACCCCGTTTTCCTGCTTTTATAAGCTTTTTTTGTCAAAAAATAAAAAAAAAGTAAGATATGATGGGGAAAAAATCAGGTATGGTAAAAAAATATGTAGGTAGGGTATGGTTTTTCTAGGTAGGGGGGGGGGGGGGGGCGGGGTAAATCGGAAACACACCTATTTTTTTTGGCCCTATAGAACTGGATTTATTAATATTTTGCTGCTGTTATGAATATAATTACGTTAATACAAGACTTTCAAGTCGAATTGGCCGAGAGAAAAAAGCTGGCAGTGAGTGATAATAAGTGAAGTCATCACAGGAAATCAGCTCGCCGGGACCCCGAAATGTAAATTTATATGGACATTTATGAAGCCCTGTAGTAAAAGCAAATGGACAACGTCCTCCAAAATTGTGATCAATTATCTTTTGTTGGTTGGAAAAGAAGGGAGCAAAAATTAGGCCTAGAACACCTTAAGTTTTTTACTGACGTTAACCATCAGTGCAGCTTTAATATTGAACACATCAGATCAATGTGATGCACAAGAAGAGTTGGGGGTTTAAGAGACAGAGTATCACCCCCGACTTCTCCTCCTTTACATATGGGTCAGATTTTCAGAACATGTACAATAGGCAGCTGTAAAAATTTAGTAAATTCTGCTAAATTAGGCTGCAATTTGGCCAATACTAGGTAAAGTCGAGTATATTCGGCATTGCATTGATTTTAGCAATCTGTTTGGTTAGGTTGAACTGTATTTTGAACTTTATTCTCGTCTGAAATTTTGGTTATTTCAGAGAATTGGTGGAGGTGAATTGTACGTTTTATGGCGACTTCACCCATATGCTGGGGTTTTAACACTCACTTTTGGGCTGGAACGTATGATTACATCCCACTATCTGGTGCAACTTTAATAGTGTGAAAGCTCAGTGCTGCCCCCTATTTCTTACATCATGAGATAGCACTCACTGTGAAACTTACAGTTGAATGATTCGGCCTTAATACACTAGGGGACGCCTCTGTGCAAAGATTAGTCTACTCAGAGTCTACCCAGCTTTCTATGTGCATATTAGTCCAGGAGACTAGGACTAATTGCAACAGAAGGTTTCTCAACGGTTTTGGGTAGTATGAGTGCCCCTTATTAACATACGAAAAGTCCCAGAAAATCTAGGTGGGGGAACATGCCCAAAATTGCAAAAAAAACAAAATGGCCGCCCTAAAACTTTGGAACCCCATAACTTGGGGTAAAATTAACATACAATCAAGTGTGAATATATTTTTCCTATGTTTTAAGGCATGGAGAATCCATTGAAATATGAATGAAATCAATATAATCAATATTTAGAAAGTTATTCGACTGATACAGCAAAAAATGAACAAAAAACCTTCATCAAATGCATGCTGTGGAGTAAAGACATCTAATTCAGGTTGTGTAAATTCATTCATGACTAAGGCCTTGACTGTAGGTGGAAGGGGGTCCACATATGGCGCTGCCCCTGGAAACCTACAGTTGCTAAGTGGAGCCTGATCAACTCTGCTGGGGCACCTCTTGAAGAACACCAGGTACAGTCTAAGCCCCGAAACCTGGCAAGAGGAAGACTGCTGAAGAAGCGGTTAAAAGGCAATGAGAAGCATGCGCAGCATGTATTGGAATCACTGAACCTGCTACGGCTGACTGTTGGGAAAGGCTGACTGACGACTAGGAATAGGCTAGTTGACAACTGGGAAAGACTAGCGACACCAGGAGAGACTGGATTCAAATTGTGCAGCTTTTGCCGGTGGGCTCTGCGGGCATGAAACACGGTCCGGTACACCCATGGGGCTGCACAGGAGGTTAAGTTGTGGAATGCAGTCCAGAAACGGATGTGAGACAGAATAGGAGACAAGCCCGGACACACACCAAAGTGCTTACAGCCTATACCACAACTTCGAAAGAATGGCATTGCCTTGGATAACATCTGGAATGGCCTTGACTGTAGGTGGAAGGGGGTCCACATATGGCGCTGCCCCTGGAAACCTACAGTTGCTAAGTGGAGCCTGATCAGCTCTGCTGGGGCACCTCTTGAAGAACACCAGGTACAGTCTAAGCCCCGAAACCTGGCAAGAGGAAGACTGCTGAAGAAGCGGTTAAAAGGCAATGAGAAGCATGCGCAGCATGTATTGGAATCACTTGGATAACATATTTTTGTAGTCCAAACTGTAATGCAAACATATTCAATACTTATAATTGTCACAGTCATAAATGGAAAAAAGGCAAGTGCTATTAATAGAGGGAGGGAGAGAGAGAGAAAGGATAGGAGAGATGGAGGGAGAGAGCGAAAGAACGAGAGGAGAGAGAAGAGAGAGTGGAGAGGAGAGAAGGGAGAGGAGAGAGAGTGGGACAGACGAGATGAGATAGATGGAGATAGATTTATAACATAAGTGGGGCAGTTATAAAAAGGGAGATAAATCATTATCAAAGTTACTGATATCCGGATCCATGAGATATTTAAAAAACAGTTATAAAATATAATCTCGACACATCCATACATAGCATGAACTAGTTCCTGAACTTCAAGATCGTCACAAAATACTTTAAAATATTAATTTTGAAATATTTGACGAACGTCATCGTCCTTCAAAATGCTGAGATAATTAAACATTGATATATTCAACAGGCAGACGAATATACTGCACTATATTTGTTTCCACTCCCAAGAATGGCGAAACCAAAGCTTGGAAGTTGTTATTTTACAATGTATTTGCATGTCATGCCTCTAGCTCGTATTATTCCGCTTTGTCCCTCTTCCAAGCACCAGTGCACCAGCACACGGGTTACACTTTCTGAAAGTGTACAATTCACCTCCCCAAATCCTCTAAAATAATATAAATCTAAGAAAAGAATTACGTTCAAAATGCAGTTCAAAACTAAGAAAGATATACTTTTAATCAACACAATGCCAACGATACTTGATCGATATGCATAGCATTTGAAATATCCCACTCTAATCTGCCAGAAGTAACACATTTGTACAGCTGACGAGTTTACATTTTCTGAAAATGTGACCCATTCACACTCAGAGGTAGATATGGACCGCACCCTTGTTCCCAAAATCTCCGGAAAAGGGGTATATTTTGGCTAGCAATCTCCGGCAGTGGGAGGGTTCCTTAACTAGCATTGTTCATGCATGCACACACATACATGCACCAACAATGCCAGCCACCTCCCTGAGGACACGTTTTTACAGCCCCTTCATTTTCCCGTTTACCCTTACCCCCCCCCCCCCACACACACACACCTTTAAACTATATGGGTCAGATTTTCACAAAATGTACAATTGGCAGCGCTACACATTTAGTAAATTCTACGAAATTAGGCTACAAATTGGCCAATACTATGTACATTCGAGTATATTCGGAATTGCATAGATTTTGGCAATCTGTTTGGTTAGGTTGGACTGTATTTTGAACTTTATTTTCGTCTGAAATTTGGGTTATTTGAGAAGATTGGCGAAGTTAAATTGTACATTTTCTGAAAATCTGACCCACATACACTTTATTGGTCAGATTTTTAGAAAATGTACAATTGGTAGCTGTACACATTTAGTAAATTCTGCTAAATAAGCCTGCAATTTGGTCAATACTAGGTAAATTTGAGTATATTTGGCATTGCATTGATTCAAGCAATCTGTTTGGTTAGGTTGAACTGTATTTTGAACTTTATTTTCTTCTGAAATTTGGGTTATTTGAGAGGATTGGTGAAGGTGAATTGTACATATTCTGAAAATCTGACCCATATACATCAGGGTCAAAATGCTACAAGTAGACCGTAACACATATATATGGCTTGGAATGCACCACTTCATTCGCTCCGGTGCAGTAGTGCTTAGGTTTTCAGGTGGAGGATGAGGGGCAACAAGAAGAAACAACAGCTGGAAAGAAATACCAGGAAAAAGAGTGAGCAAGGAGCTACGCACAAATCTACATATGCAGATGCTGGGTTCTTCAGTAAATTAATATTCTTGTAAGTGCCTTAATTGTCTTTATCTGTGTTAATTACCATGGGATAGGTTGCCCATGAAGAACAGCCTATTTGAATTGAATTGATTGTAATCAATTCAATTAATATATTCTTTATTTGTTATTGTTTTTTGTTTTACTAAAGCGTAGAGAACATATTATGTTTTCAGGAATTTACATGGCTGTTACATGAGACAGAATATAAATCAAGGTTATCAAGCTTACCTAAGAACGATTTGTTTAACAGAGGTTTATACAATTACAGAACTCTCAACCACAAAATAAGGACATATAGTTATGGGTCAAGTCTCCAGAAAATGTACAATTGACCTTCACCAATCCTTTCAAATAACCCAAATTTAAGAGGAAAATCAGATTCAAAATACTTTGTTTTTTTTTTGTTTTTTTTACAACTTTATTTATACTGGGAGTGCAAAAATCCCCAAAAATAGGGTTTTTCACTATGCCCCAGGTGTGCCATACATTTCACTGGTGTTCTTCATTATTTACAGGTTGCTTTATATAGCTAGAAGATGATTTTACGTTATAAATGGTGATAAGGTAAAGCTATTGACTAGTAGTAAACTGTGCCACTGATTCGAAGTGTTAGTTTTTCCTAGTCTGAGTTATTATAGAAATACATAGTGGTAGATGATTTGATGTAAAAGTAAAGTAGTGCTATTGTCATAGGATACACTGTGCCACTATTTCGAAGTGTTGGTGCTCCAAAACTCTATATTGAGTGATTGCGGTTTGGTGTCATTTTACGAGAAAGGTAGAAAAGGTTCAGGGATACACTGTGCCACTGTTTCAAGTGTTAGTGCTCCCAAGTATCATGCTAGAGAGTTGTCTGTAAAAGTTTCTATAGTATACATCAATACAAAATAAAATAGAATAAAATAAAGTGAAAATAAAATAAGATAAAAGCATCAGGGGTGATATTCGTGTTACTGTGTTTATACATGACATTCTTATGTGATCTATTCTGTATAAATAAGGGTAGGTGTAGTGGATATTGTATTACAGGTAAGGTAGAAGTTAAGGGGTAGTATGCTTATGGTTTTGAAAAAATAATTTAGAGTAGTGATTTGAGCCAGATTCTTTGATTGGTTTTAAATGCTTCCATCGTACCAATTCCTCTTTGCCTTGGTGAGAGCTCATTCCAGGCCTGAGCACATTTTATCTGTATGGTTTTTTGTCCATATTTGCTATTGTACCTAGGGGTTTTGAGGGTAATACCCTCATTGCCTCTGGTGGGTCTGGTTGGGTTATTTGTTAGTAGTGGTATTCTTGCTCTTTTGAATGCTAGAGTGCGTAAGTGTGTTATTCTCCTATTTTTTAGTAATGAGGTGTTGGTTAGAGAGTGGATTAGACTAGTGGAGGTGTCGGCAGGCATATTCAGGGCAATTTCAAGGGATTTGTTTTGCAGTCTCTGAAGCTTTTGGGTGAGTTGTGTGTTTGAGTCATGAAGAATGACATCGCAGTAATCAAAGTAGGGGAGGATCTTTGTTTTGTATATTTTCAGTGCTGTTTGAGAGTCTATATATTTCCGGAGTTTGTGCAGTTGGTGTGTTTTATGGGCTATTGTCTTGATTGAGTGGTTTGTGTGTGGTTTAAAGCTCATCTTATCATCGATTATAAATCCTAGATATTTATAAGTGGGCACTAGCTTCAATTTTTGGCCTTGATGGAGTATTTGTTTTGATTTGCTAATTTTTCTTTTTTGATTTGATCTTGATATGAACATAATATTGGATTTTGATGTATTGACTAAGAAGAGGTTGTTAGTACACCAGGCATTTAGAGAGTCGATTGATTTTTGTAGATCTGAGTAGAGAGTATCAATGTTATTCCCATGTGTATAAATTAGGGTGTCATCTGCATACAGTGCTATTGATGTATTGCGGATGCTGCTTGCGATATCATTGATAAATATGATGAACATGAGCGGCCCTATTATGGAGCCTTGAGGGACTCCTGTAGTCATTGGTGCTTCGTTAGATATAGAGTTATTGACTATAGTGGATTGCTTACGATTTTGGAGGTATACAGTTCAACATAACCAGACAGATTTATTGTATGAATACAATACAAAATACACTCCGATGCACTTAGTATTTATCAATTTTCACTCTAATTTAGCAGAATTTGATTCATGTGTATAGACTGTAGATAGTGCAATTCTGACCCATATATATTTAAAAAGAGTCTAATTAATGTATGGCAATTTAGTTACGTTGTCTAAGGATTAAGACCCAATATTTAAGGGCTGTTGATGCATTCCTTAGTGGATAATCCTGAAACATTTACATTAACAAAACTAATATAATATAGCTGGGAGGGAATTCGAAAAATTGTGCACTTGGTGACAAGTTTTTGAAATTTGGTGTGGTGTTAGGTATTGGTATTAGGTTCTCAAAACTCCGTGCAAACAGAATGTGATGGCCCCCTGGTGGCAGTTATGCGCAAAAAGCAAAATGGATGCCACTGGGACATAATGTTGTGCAACATGGGGACACAAAGTTCTCAATGATGCAATTGGATCAGAGCCAGGAACACAAATTTCTGAAGGAGGATAGTGGGGCAAAAGGCCTGTATGGTCAACAGGAAGACAAAGAGGGGATTGAGCTTTCAAAACCTGAAGTACTTCGGGTCATTAATGAGTTTGAAAGTGCTTCTCTGCTGCAAACAACAAAGAAACTTTAGAACATCCAGAGACTTCAGTAGTGGACCAGAAGAAGTTCCTCAATCACGTCAAAGCTCTATACAACCTTGTTAAAGATATATGCGGGTGTCAACACACACACCACCTAGCGGCTCCTATTTTTCTTTGAAATATTTCATTATCATTATAAGTTGAGATGTATTTGTGCACCGTTTTCAATATCTACAGGGTTTATTTTTATTACAACAGTTTTGAGTCATGTTTTTTAGGATTCATTTTCATTGATTATGCTGCTTGATTACTAAATTTGGGTGATGTGGTCAATTTCAAATGACCACAACTTTTTTATAACCACATCAACATACTGTTTTTCTTGGTAAATCTGTAGCATAATATACCAAATATATGTGTAGAAAGTTTTAATGAAAAGTCACTGATCATTATTTTTTTATATAATGAAATGTGAAAAAAAAACACATTTTCCCATAGACTTCAATGCTAAAGCACTGTTATTTTCAAGTGGCTGTAGAAAAAAAAATAAGACTTTTTTTTTCATTTCTTGCTTTCTTATGTAGTCAGGAATGATCCCTGAACGTCTCATTAAAAAGTCACCGACCAATTTTTTACCCATTGAACACCCGCATATACCTTTAAGGATAGTACAGTAGTCAATCCTTTCAAGGAAATTGGCCCTGAGCTCATCACATTGGATACTGGTGAGATAATGGACCATGAGATCAGCAACTCCCTCACAGAGCTCCTCAGATTGGCAAAGCCAAGTTCAGGGAATTCATGAGGGACAGAATTGAAAAAGCTTCTAAGCCTTTGTCTGATGTCATTCAAAGAGCAAAGCTGTATACATTCTCCAAAAGACCCCCTGTTGATCTAAAGAAGGGAAATGATAAGCTGGGTTCTGCTAAGGCAAATACATCTCTTGTTGCCAAGCTCTTTTTTCCCTTCAAGCATGCCCTGAATCAGACATAGATGAATTTTACAAGCATGAGAATCGGCATGAACCTCCATCCTTATCTAATTGTGCAACCTGTGATCTGGAACCAAATAAAATATTCTTGGCTGTCTACCAGGCATGCCTAATCTGGGTTGATCTCAATCAGCCAAATCTTTGATATACCAGCAGTAATACACATCTGTGTACCCAAGCATGCCAGTGTGTTTGGGAGTACACACAGATGCATGTGCTGCCATACTTGCAGAGTCAGATGAAAGGCAGCACAACAAGAGTCAATACTGTCTGGGACACATATAGAGACAAGTCTCAAATCCCAAACTCGTGCCAAGTGTGGTGAGACATTTGGCTGCCGAACAAGAGTTTCAGCAAAGATTCCTCTGGGAGTCCAATGACAGAAGTTCCTAAATGATTGTCATAATAAACACAACCTATTTCAGTTCATTAGTCAGGAACTTCAGAGGAGCACAGCAGATTCATTTTACCACCTTCTCACAACACAGACTGACCTTGTACTCAGCAACAAGCCAACTGACCTAGCAGGCATGTCCCCCTGCCAGCAAGAAGAAGCTGACACATGAATGATGCTCCACTTACTACATGCTGCCTAGGAGGGTCACACTAAAGCCTACCTCAGGACAGTGGATACTGATGTGGTTGTGCTGGCCATCAATCCATTCCATGAGATTGGCCTGTTAGAACTGTGGGTTGGATTTGGAACAGGAAAATCATATAAAGATACCAATCCACCACATTTCACAAATATTGGGACCTGAATATTGTAAGGCACTTCCATTCTTTCATGCATTCACAGGGTGTGATGTTGTATCAGCAATGTTTAGAATTGGTAAAAAGACTGCATGGAAAGCATGGGGTGCCTTTCCTGAGGTCACTGACACATTCATTGCTATCACCCAAGGCCCAACCAGCCTGACTCTGGATTCCTTCAAAATTGGAGTGCAGACACAGTGAATGAAGCAAGAAAGCTGATGTTCACCCGTGGCCTCAAGTGCCTGGAAACGATTCCCCCAACTCAAAATGCTTTATTCCAGCATGCCGTGCTCACTGCAGGCTTTGTCTGAAAGCAGGCCCTCTTTAAAACCTCTGAGATTCCAGACCCTAGCAATTGGGGCTGGGAATGGAATGCTAGAACCAAACAGTGGGTGCCATATTGAACTGATCTGGCAGATGTCAGCCAGGCATGCACACTGCTCCTCCATTGTGGATGTGTGGTCACTGTAAGGGAGCATGTAAGTACCATCGAGCTGGACTGCGCTGTAGCACATATGCAAGTGTGAAGGGGGCTGCACTAATAATGTGTTAAAGTAGTTAATGATATGAAACCTGATCTTTCTACTATCTCAATGGGTGGCTGTATCAAATGGCCCATCATAAATAGCTTTTGTCTTCAAACAGAACATTACCGTTAGCCTTTGACTTTGGAAATGACCTTGAAAATGACCTTGTAACTTCAAAAAGGGATTCCCAATTTCTGACAACTCACATAAAGGGACATTATTTTAATTGGATCTAGTAATGGGATAGTAAATGGATCTAGTAATGGGAGCTGAATTAGGAAATTTACATTACTAGCTGGTGGCCATTTTGGATTTTGATTCAATGATTCTGACCTTGATTCTGACCTTGATTATGATAGATGTAGTACAAACAGGAGCTAAAATATGATATATATGTTTCCCTGAGGCAGCCATGTTGGATTTTGACCTTGATATTGACCTTGAACAAGAAAGGTGACCTCAGAAATGAATTCCTCATACCTTAAAACATACTAAAAGTGGTATTATATATAGATCTAGTACAAAGAGGAGCTGAGATATGATATTTACTTTTAGCCGAGGCGGCCATGTTGGATTTTGCCCTTGATATTGCCCTTGAAACAGAAATGTGACCTCAGAAATAAATTGCTCATATCTTAAAACATACTAAAAGTGGTATTATACATAGATCTAGTAACAAAAGGAGGTGAGATATGATATTTACTCTTTCCAGCGGCAGCCATTTTGGATTTTGACCTTCAAATTGACCTTGAAACAAAAAACTAATGTAGGAAATAGATTTTCCATACCTTAAAACATGGTCAAAGTGGTATTACACATGGATTTAGTGCTAAATGGGGCTGAGATATGACATTGTTATGTCCCAGTGCCACCAGGGGGCCATCACATTCTGTTTGCACGGAGTTTTGAAAACCTAATACCCATACCTAACACCACACCAAATTTCAAAAACTTGTCACCAAGTGCACGATTCGTGCAAATTTTGGCGAATTCCCTCCCAGCTATAAATGGTTTACAAAAAATAAAAAACCCAACTAAATGGATAGATAATATGTGATGAAATATATCAAACTTATATAATTATATATATTTATTATATGCGCATTCCATATGAGAGGTGCAATAAGTGGATAAAAATATTCATATAGTATGCATATTGTATGAATATTTTCGTCACCAAGTCGGGTACTTTTTTCAGATTTACACATGATATATTTGTGATTACACTTCAAGTTTTACGCCCATATAATAAATATAGAATAGAACTCGCCTGCAATAATCGAAAATTTATTGGACTTGATTTGTCAACCTCGTCCAATAAATTTTTGATTATTGCTGGCGAGTTCCATTCTCTCTCTCTCTCTCTCTCTCTCTGATATCGCACCATTGTAAAATCACACACTTCTAATCGACTTATGAGGAGATGTACAATTTACAATTCCTGAGAAGTCCAAGATAAATCCTAATCTCCCTTCTCCAGACATCTCCATTTAAGACTTACCGTAGATGCAGCCAGACAGGCCTAGGTCAATGCACTACAGTGAATAGAAGCACGACGTAGGAGTGCTTCTATGATTACTGTAGTGTCTTTGTTCTAGGCCATGTTTGGCGGCATCTAAGGCTTTTAGCATACAAGGGGTGGTTTCACTATCAAGGCAATAAAATACAAATTGAGTAATCATGGTTGACCACCCCTCCAGTGAGTCATTAGGGTTGACCACCTTTCCTGGCAGACAATCTTCATCCCTATCATCCCTCATTTATTACACTACAATAAAAATGACACTCATTTCCACCCAGGAGTTACACCTGCATTTCCGATTTTTGTTTTGGAATTTGATTTCCACTTTCACAACGATATAAAGTGACCTTAGCATACAGCAGGCCTATTTATTTAAGCTTATAACTCTTATACATCTCTTGATTTTCATTTGACAAATACCTGACATACAATTTGAGTTTGAAATCCCATATGTAAGGATTATCATATTTAGTTTATAGTATATCCTGATTTAGAATGTGATTGTCCAGTAGGTCTTACTTTTCTAAGTTAAAGATATTCGAAAAGAGCACTCATACATGAGCCTTTATTAGGTATTAGGAAACTTTGTCTCAAGAAAAAAATCTTACTTGAATGAATTAATTTCTATAGGTAAACCATAAGGACAGCATAGTTTTTCACACCATAGGAGGGAAAAGATAACTTTGCGTAAATTCTTGCAATATTTAGGTTTTAAGAAAGAGAGAGACAGATTAGATTTTAGCACATTAGATTCTTGTTTTTACCCCCAAATCCCCAATAATGGATGTAGAATTACCAATCAAAGACTCAAAGTCTTGTTAAGTTTGATACAACCCATTTACACAGGAATTCCCAGAGTATTCATAGAATTTAAAAAAATAAATAATGATAGAGTGGAACAGCTCAACAACAGCTAATCAGATTACCAGATAGAAAGGGGGAACTGAGAGGGAACACATGAACGTCATAAAAGATCATAAAGGGCATGGAGCGGGAGAGACCCTGGGATAAGCAGTGGTCCTCTATCAATGACCATTTGTATAATTTAAAACATGTTAATAAATAATCTTATATATGAGCTACAATAATGAAAAAGACATGAACATGTTCGGGAGTTTAAGCACAATGCATCTAGAACCATTTTGATTGGTTTTGTTAAAGATTTGGCCAAAAATTAAAACTGACTAATGGAGATATCTAACACCAGGAGGGTCGTAAAAGGCCATAAAGCCAATGGGGGGAGAAGGCTTGGCAAGATGAGATGGGCATGTGTGGCCTGATTTCCCAAGTCAAATCTCATGAAAATCGTACAACATTGCTTTAAAGAATGTGTATATTTTCCTACAAAAACGCCCTGAATTACACCAAATTTGTGCTACAATTTCAATCAAACATGTCAGCATTAATGATAGTAACATGTAGTATACTAATTAAAATGTTTTTAACTAAAATTAGCAATCCCTTAGAATGTGTATTCACATGAGCAATGTACACATGTCATGAGATTTTGCCAAATGGGTCTCCAAGGATGCTGATGTCTATAGAAACGGCCATGCACAAAAAAAACTGTGGTGCATGGCTAATACGAATTCCTCCAGTTACCACATGGGGCTGTGAACCACCGGATTTATCCACGCCGTTTTAATGAGAAAATAACAAGAAAACCGCCCTGCCGTATGCTAAAGGTGTACATATCATATCCTTGTGAGAAACAACTTGAATTGGCTTTTATGACCCAGGTGGGGCGGAACTGGCTTTGTAGCCTCCATGTTTTATGGCCAATAAAGTCGCTGGGTGGTGAGCATCATACCAGAACCAGCCCAAATATGAACTGAGAGGGAACACATGAACGTCATAAAAGATCATAAAGGGCATGGAGCGGGAGAGACCCTGGGATAAGCAGTGGTCCTCTATCAATGACCATTTGTATTATTTAAAACATGTTAATAAATAATCTTATATATGAGCTACAATAATGAAAAAGACATGAACATGTTCGGGAGTTTAAGCACAATGCATCTAGAACCATTTTGATTGGTTTTGTTAAAGATTTAGCCAAAAATTAAAACTGACTAATGGAGATATCTAACACCAGGAGGGTCGTAAAAGGCCATAAAGCCAATGGGGGGAGAAGGCTTGGCAAGATGAGATGGGCATGTGTGGCCTGATTTCCCAAGTCAAATCTCATGAAAATCGTACAACATTGCTTTAAAGAATGTGTATATTTTCCTACAAAAACGCCCTGAATTACACCAAATTTGTGCTACAATTTCAATCAAACATGTCAGCATTAATGATAGTAACATGTAGTATACTAATTAAAATGTTTTTAACTAAAATTAGCAATCCCTTAGAATGTGTATTCACATGAGCAATGTACACATGTCATGAGATTTTGCCAAATGGGTCTCCAAGAAGGATGCTGATGTCTATAGAAACGGCCATGCACAAAAAAAACTGTGGTGCATGGCTAATACGAATTCCTCCAGTTACCACATTGGGCTGTGAACCACCGGATTTATCCACGCCGTTTTAATGAGAAAATAACAAGAAAACCGCCCTGCCGTATGCTAAAGGTGTACATATCATATCCTTGTGAGAAACAACTTGAATTGGCTTTTATGACCCAGGTGGGGCGGAACTGGCTTTGTAGCCTCCATGTTTTATGGCCAATAAAGTCGCTGGGTGGTGAGCATCATACCAGAACCAGCCCAAATATGAACTGAGAGGGAACACATGAACGTCATAAAAGATCATAAAGGGCATGAAGCGGGAGAGACCCTGGGATAAGCAGTGGTCCTCTATCAATGACCATTTGTATTATTTAAAACATGTTAATAAATAATCTTATATATGAGCTACAATAATGAAGAAGACATGAACATGTTCGGGAGTTTAAGCACAATGCATCTAGAACCATTTTGATTGGTTTTGTTAAAGATTTAGCCAAAAATTAAAACTGACTAATGGAGATATCTAACACCAGGAGGGTCGTAAAAGGCCATAAAGCCAATGGGGGGAGAAGGCTTGGCAAGATGAGATGGGCATGTGTGGCCTGATTTCCCAAGTCAAATCTCATGAAAATCGTACAACATTGCTTTAAAGAATGTGTATATTTTCCTACAAAAACGCCCTGAATTACACCAAATTTGTGCTACAATTTCAATCAAACATGTCAGCATTAATGATAGTAACATGTAGTATACTAATTAAAATGTTTTTAACTAAAATTAGCAATCCCTTAGAATGTGTATTCACATGAGCAATGTACACATGTCATGAGATTTTGCCAAATGGGTCTCCAAGAAGGATGCTGATGTCTATAGAAACGGCCATGCACAAAAAAAACTGTGGTGCATGGCTAATACGAATTCCTCCAGTTACCACATGGGGCTGTGAACCACCGGATTTATCCACGCCGTTTTAATGAGAAAATAACGAGAAAACTGCCCTGCCGTATGCTTAAGGTGTACATATCATATCCTTGTGAGAAACAACTTGAATTGGCTTTTATGACCCAGGTGGGGCGGAACTGGCTTTGTAGCCTCCATGTTTTATGGCCAATAAAGTCGCTGGGTGGTGAGCATCATACCAGAACCAGCCCAAATATTGTATAGTTTGAATCAGTTCAATAAGCCAGTTCAAGGTCTCAGCCGCGTGTTGCACCATGGGATTGCCGCGTAGGCTGACTCGCCGCTACCCTTATTATCGCCTGTATACCGATCATGTGATGTGGCCGTCATTAAATTTCGAAACATAATAAAATTCTTAAACATGGTCATCACCACTTCTTAGTTGATTTCCTACTAAACATCTAAGAATTAAAAGCTGTCATTCATTCAAACAAGTGTTTTCACGTTCTTGCCCTGGCCTATACACATAGAGAGAATGGGACGAGCCGGCAATAATCGAAAATTTATAGGACGAGATTCGTCCACATAATCACGATGCCGTAGGCAGAGTGCTTATGTGGACGAATTAAGTCCTATAAATTACTAATACTAAATACCAAATACTAAAGAAGTCTCAGAGAGCCCCGCTGCCCAGCTGACAGCCCCACTGACAGCCCCGCTGACTGTCCTGCACTGTGCGATCATTTTTTTGTTCAAATATTTTTATTTACATACAGGGAACATCTCAACTTACACTGTTTTTCATAAGAGCCCTGTATCTATTATGTACAATTTGTCGCAGGGCATATGCAATATACCTTCTTATTTCATTCTTTTATTAAACATGAAACAGATAGTATCTAGTGAGAAAACTAGTCTGGTATTCGACTTTATACAGAATGAGTTGATGAATGAGATGAGGGTAATGAAATAATGATAATGAGATGAGGGGGGTTACAGTCTAATTAAATATTTTCTAATTCGTCGTAGTGAGTAATGGAAGACATTCTTCTTTACGCTCATGTGTGAGTATGATCAATCTGAATGGGTATCCATTCAGCTGTTTTAGATCAAGCTTTTACTTTCGTTACAATGCAATTAGGAGTATAAAGAAATACATTTGATAATCAGTAACAACTGAGTACTTATCCCGGATAGACTTATTTACAAAAAATACACAATAAATACACATCACAAATTTTATACATTATACATTTCAGATATCAGTAAGATAGCGGTAAATGACAGAGGGGGCAGAGCGGCATGGATTTATTCTATGCTGTATTTATTTTAGGTCTACTTATAAATATTGTTGACTTAAAATGTTCATAACGCAGCCATTTCTTGAGCTACATTAATAAAATGTATATCATTCAATAGAGAATTTAATGCTCTATTTAATGTATGTATGTATTTCTATAATCATAGTACCAGAATCACGGGTGGATTACTGATCGCATCTGACCCATTTACTATTTGTTACTAGATGTAAGAACAGTATCACTGCGTTGACAGGTTTTACCTTTTTTTCTCTGTAGGCTATTAAAACTTGAATGTGTATTCTATTAACAAGACAGTGTATAATTGGGTCGACACACTACTACCAATACACAAGAGGGTCGTCGGAAAGGCTACTATATAGTGTAGAGTAATGAGGGTAGCAATATAATACACAACCCAAGTGTAAAATTACATTTAAATTTAAAAAATAGAATCCCTAATTGGTGATTATCTTAGAAATAACTCATAAGTAAATTCTGCTAAATTAGGCTGAAAAATGATGAATACTGAATATATCTGAGTATATTTGGTATGTGTTTTGCTATGGTAGACGGAGCGTGAAGAAGCTATTAACCTGTATACTTTTTTCCTGCACTGAGCCATGGAGAGAAATAGTATGACATATTTAAGTTTTTCGTTTTTGCCACCGAGACTTCTATCATAGTTTTATAGAAATATATATGTATAAAAGAGAGAAGTGATAACTGGGTCATATATGTTTGTGTATGAGAAGTGCTTTAGACCAGTGCACCAGTGTCTTGATCCATTTAAACATGACTCGACCCTTGTCTTGTGTCTTGGACTCTAGTACAAGAGCCTATATAGTTATAGTGTACTGGGCATCTAGTATAGGAGCCTATGGTATTGGAGAAACCAAAATTGTATTGTTGTTATGTTTGTAACCCGATGTTATTACGGGAACTTATCACTGAATGGACGTCACTTATGACTATAAATTATAATAATGTGCATTAGCACAAAACGATAGATACTATAATCATACACCAACCTTTGTCAGTCTTAAACATCAAGAGTGATCATTGAACATATTGTTGTTCAGTAAACTAGATTTGCCTGGAAGACCTGCTTGTCATTTGACTAGCAGATGGTATATTCTTTTCTGATTGTAATGTTTGTCTGTTCAGAATAAAAATCCTATATATATATATATATATGGTGTCAGGCGAATTGCCACCTGGTAAAATGCCACATGGTAAAAAGCCACCGGTAAAGTGCCACCAGGTAAAAACCCACCCGGTAAAAAGTCACCCAGGTGCAAAACCCACCCAGGTGCAAAACCCACCCCGTAAAAACCCACCCCAGGCAAAACCCCACCCACTTTCGCTGGGGGGAGAGAGGGGGGAGGGGGGCTCTCATTTGAACCATGAGGGTCAGATGTTCAGAAAATGCACAATCTACAGTTCTACACATCTATCAAATTCGGCTAAATTTGAGTGAAAATTGATAAATAAATAAATAAATAAATAAATAAATAAATAAATAAATAAATAAATAAATAAATAAATAATACGTATAGTTTAGCGCTCCTTTCCTTTATAGGGGGGATGGAAGGGGGAGGGAAGGCCACATCCTTTGGTGATTTAAGTATCATTTTATGATTTTAAGTGCCATTAAACGTCGCCTACTTGATATGTGCTATTATGACCTGGCTTAGAGGGGAGAGGATTAAATCTAAGACAGGAGGAACTTCCCCCAAAATTGGATCAGCTGTTTTTTTTTATGGGGATTATGATTAACAGGGACTAATGGAATATGCCTTCTTCCACACCTCAACATCCGAGAGAAATCATCGCACTATAATTACCCTGCCATAAACTGTATATTCTGTATTGTATTCATTCAATGAATCTGTCTGGTTATGTTGAACTGTATTTTGAACCAAATTTTTGTCTTAGATTTGGGATATTTGAGAGGATTGGTGACGGCAAATTGTACATTTTCTTGAAACTTGATACATGAATTACTGATCTATGCACCACAATTGTTTACCTTTACCATCAATTTTATCCTATGTGCTAATTACCTATACGATTATGTTTGTTTGACATTCGGCTATCATTGATTGTTCTATGCGATATGTACATTTCCTCTCAATATCACCCAGCTGTTCTATCGCTGGTATAGTCTAGTAGCTAATCCACAATATGAAACAATTATGATTATACCTATTGCTTCTACCTCTTTTTGCAATTGTAACTAGTAAGGAATATTTTGATAGGCCTTGACATTGTTTCTCAACAAAAACAATGTTTATGGGTGGCTTATTACCGCGGTGGCTTTTTACCTAGGGTGGCTCTGTACCGGATGGCTCTTTTCCAGGTGGCTTTTTACCGGGTGGCTTAATACCGGGTGGCTTGGTGGCCAGGTGGCTTTTTACACTTTTTATACTTACTATATATGGGTCAGATCTTTTGAAAATGTACAATCGGCAGATCTACACATTCAGTAAATGCTGCTAAATTACACTGAAAAATGGCCAATAATAGATATATCTGTGTATATATTGCCTTGATTCAAACAATCTGTTTGGTTTTGTTGGACTGAGTTTTGAACTTCATTTTTGTCTTAATTATTGGTCATTTGAGAGGATTGGTGAAGGCGAATTGTACATTTTCTGGCGATTTCACCCATATGTAGAACAAATGCCCTACTTTTGAGTGAACTAAAATGTAGGTTATTTTTGTTTTATATTTCATGCAAAGGCCTATAATATATTTAATGGTGATACAAAAGACGCAATTGTTCATCATGAACGTTTTCAAGTGTTGCCTTAAAATGCGGTCCATAAAGCAAAACCTCACAAATTTACCCATTCTACTAATTATATAATGATATCAAAAGAAAATAAATTTGAGCACTGAAACATCGCTCTTAAGATACATCTCCCCACATAACTGACAAACGTTGTCATTCTACTTTCTAGGTACAGTAATCAACCTGAATAAAACTGTTCAACAGTACAAAACCATATTAGTCATCAAGTCATTAAAGACCAAACATATAGAAAATAATATTAGTTATTTAAATATAATCTAGTCTATTCAGTTCATCATTATAGCATTCCCTCTCCCACCCTTTTATCACTGTAATCAGGGTTTAGCAGGGAAATATGCCATTACCTTTTGACTGGGAAGGTCCCATTATTGAATTCCTCAGTTTCAGTATCAAATCATTCATTTTACAGAACTAGACATGAAAGACAGAATTGAGAAAAATAGTTGTTGATCAATTCATCTATTTAATCAGGTTTTGAGGAACTAACCCAGAATGATATTTAATTAATGTCTTAGATACATGTATACTTCATATGCGATGTCATGAACAACACTATCTATTTGCAGTTGGTTGTACAAGCCAATAGTCCAGGCTTACAGAGGACAGTATGGGGTGGAGGATCTACCATCCGCGGCCACCTTCCTCTCCACTACCCACAATGTGGACTCATTCCTCAGGTCAATGTCCTAGTTATTTCCTTTATTTCACACGCGACATTTTGCAATTGGGCCATGACCACTCCTGACAGAACAATGGGTATACAACAGGCCATGCTAGGGTGCACCCACCAGGTCAACACCCTTTAGGCCTGCTCACACATATCCGATTTGAAGCCCGATTTGAAGCTCGATTTGGACTCCCGATGACTCCCAGGATTTCATTTCAAATCCTGGTATATTATGTTTTTGAAAATCGGGGACGTGTGAGTCTGGCCCCCTACTAATCAGGGGACAAATCGGTTTACTTTTTGAGGCCCGATTCAGGATTTGAGACCCGATTTCAGAAATATTTAACCACATATGTCCGATTCCAGAACCGATTTCAGGACCAATTTTCCAGAATCATAAATAATTTGAATTCGTCAATGTGTGGGTCTATCCCCGATTAGTTGGGGGACCTTCCCGACCAATCGGGAGTGCCCTCCTGATGATCCAATATAATGGAATATCGGGGCAACACCCCTGATTTGTCCTAAAATGCAATTCTAACTAGCAGGAAACTTTGAAAGACTAATTTTTCGAGTATCAATTTTTTTCCACTGTTATAATTCTCACTCCTCCTTCTGCACATGCCGACTTTTTTAACAATTTTTTTTTGACAAACGTGATGTGTCACAGGAAGTTGAGCCACAAGTATAATCATTAAAGAATGATGATAATATAGAAATATGGGTTGTCATGTATTTGAATATTATTTAGACTCCACCCTGACCATCCTCAATATAATAATACGCACATATTGTGCCAAAAATAAGGGAGATAGTTATTGAAAACTATACATTTCCTGAAAGAGGAATTTGTTTTCTTCATAATGCGTGGGTTTTTACCGAGTGGGTTTTTACTGGGTGGCACCTTACTGGGTTGCACTTTACCGGTGGCTTTTTACCGGGTGGCAATTCGCCAATCAACGTTACAAATATACTATATTAATCTACAAAACACTCAATCACAGTCAGTAAAAGAATTATATTAGATACTACTTACACAGACAAAATTAAAATAAATTCGTTATTTATAACCACTTCTTATTACATTACTTCTAATCAAAATCGCTACACCCACTCAAACAAGTCACAAGATACCTTATACTTTTCATAAACTGCTACTATGACAACAATTAAGTATACATATACCGCTAGGTTATGATTCCAGATCTGAGCGTTTAATTACAGGTGTCAATTAAGTAAACAGAAAAACAAGTACACTCAAATAGTAAATCAGGTCTTAGTAATCACAGGTAATTACAGAGACATACATTACACTGCCCCCAATTCCTCTCTTCTTATATTCCTGTTTAACTTTCTTCTTGAAAGATTCCCGATCTTGTTTTATTTTTTTTATTTTGTAGAATACACTATACCCCTATATTTCCCTGTTTATGGTCTCTTTATTTTGAGCATTCTGATCTGTCGGTTACGGAGACCGATATGATCATTTTCTAACTGGTCATCATTGTTTTTCCTGCTAAATACTAACTTCATAGCAGTTATTTCAGCTCTGGTAATTTATTTTAGGATAAGTGATATTAGGTTTCTTCCTCAGTATCCAGTGTATATGTTATTTTAAATTATCATGTCATATTGGAATAATTAAGAATGTTTGTATTTGTTTAAAGCATAGTATTTTTCTGTGGCTGATAATAAATATATGGGTCAGATCATCAGAAAATGTACAATCTTCAGATCTACACATTTAGCAAATTCTGTATAACCAGGCTGTAAAATGATAAATACTAGGTACATTGAACACTAAACGCTGGATGGCAGTAGTTGAGTTTTATTCATTAGCTGCTTGAGGTAAATATTGTGAGTTACATGTAGAACAGGTAGGAACATGATTTTGATTAATGGGGAATAGATAATAGATAATAGTATAATAAACACATTGTCTATTTTGTGGCAGCAGTCGAATAAGAGGTGTTATAAGAGTCTACTCCTTGCCCCTTTTCTCCATTGTTCGTAGGCGTGGGTGGGTGGGGATGTGCCTTGATGGGATGATGAAGAGAGGGGCAGACTCACTTGCTGGGCGGTGGTCGATCATGTCGTAATACGCCTGGAGGGGGCAGGCTGGAGAGCCCTCCAGAGCAGTAACAGTGAAGACGTCATTCTGAGGTCGCTGAGCATTCTTGGCCCACTTGTAGACCACGAGTATTGCATCTGGGGACACCGAGACATCTCCTCTTGTAAGGTGTCTTGATGCATCGAAGGAATCAGAGATGCGTATAGCCACATTAGATTGTCTCATCATGGTCATGAAGAGTAGGAGCACTGCAAACACCAGTGTAGGGCCCTCCTCATCCTGTGACAGGTAGGGGAGGATCATGAGTAGTTGTTCGAAAGGCATTGGAGGAGCTTGGCGGGGCACATGGTGGACAGTAGAGGGCAGAGCAGCTAGAGCATCTTTAACTCTAAAGTGTTGAAAGTAGGTTGTAACATACCCTAATCTGATGAGAAGTGTCTTTACGTTAGCCACATAGTTACCAATGGAGGCAGGTGATGACATCTGGGTCGTCAGGTATTCTATGAATAGGCATAGGGTTTGTTCATCAGGGTCCTTGTAGGAGAGATGGTAGTGTGTGCAGAACGAGATGAAGAGTCTGAGCGCAATCTTCCTGTTTGCTGCTGTACCCGGCCTTACTGCTAGTGCCTGCCTGCAGGGGCGTCGCTGCCGGGGGGGACGGGGGGGACATGTCCCCCCCACTTTTGGTGGCAGCTAAAAAAGGTCCAAGCCCAAGGCTCTAAAAAAAATCCTCCCCAAATCAGGTCTAAGGCCCTCTGAATAACTTTCATTCTATGGCCTTCTAATATCTAGTACAAAGTACAAAAGGTCCAAGGCTGTAGAATTTTGTTTTAATCTAAAAGGTGTATGCTTCATTTGCATAAAAAAAACTCATTACAAATACACATTTTAAGGATGTTTTAGTGTTACTAAAAACAAATTACCATATGATTATCTCTTAATGCTTAGATTAGATACCCTAAGGAGTTTTGAAAATAGGGTTTTCCTCAAAATTGAATTGAGAGGCACTGGTCTGAATTAACCACTGGTCCTCAATCAAGATGCTGATGTAAAAACAACCCATAATTAAATATTTATATACTCATCTCATTGATCTCCCACCGATGTCTGTATCTATAATTAGCAGTGATTACATAATATGTGTGTCACACTGTGGTCAGTTCTCACGAAACAGACCCACAGGCTGTCCCAGGCGTCCTTGGGTAATACATGGATAGGGGTTGATAGTTTTTAAATAAAAGTAATGTGTTCCAACGCCCTTTTAATGAGCCCATCTTGGGGTAGAATTATCTAATCATTACTAATAATGTCCAACCTATGTAATGCCCCAACAGGTTCACTTTAAAGTAAAATGATTCAAAAGAAATTTCCAATATGTTTTATATCAAAATGTCTTCATACATGAACAGTTAGAATTCACAATATTTGTTTCAAACTTTGTCTTGAGAAAGAACATGATTGGAGGAAAAATATGGTTCTCAACATATTTCCCTTTTCATCTTAGGGACCACCAATGTTTACTATTGAAGTTTGTGAGGAAAATGGATGTTTTCTCACTTTTTCCAAGATTTCAGATATATGAATCCCATGTTTCTGTTGAAAATTCTTCAAAACATAGCCATCATAGCTATCAGTTTTCCCTCATGCATGAAAAAAACAGGGTATTAATATATTTCGAAAATTATTTATCCTTGAAAATCGTTAATACAACATTATCAATACTCCTGCTTTTAGCTCATCAGAATGAAAATTCAACCAATGATTTTTTTTGATAAACAGCTGGTGATGCCAACCCCCTCCTTTTTTGCTTGTAAAGCAATATATAGAGAGAATGGGACGAGCCGGCAATAATTGAAAAATTTATTGGACGAGATTCGTCCACATAAGCATGATGCTGTAGGCAGAGTGCTTATGTGAACAAATCAAGTCCAATAAATTTTCGATTATTGCCGGCGAGTTCCATTCTATATTCATTATATGTGCATAACATTTGATCATAATATACTACTTTAATTTGTAAGATATCACTGAAAAAATATCAAAGAAGTCTCAGAGAGCACCCCTGCTCTGCTGACAGCCCCACTGACAGCCCTGTTAGTAGGCAGTATTTACTTACTGATATTATTGAATTAAAACGATCATATCATGGCCATTTCTTGAGCTACATTAATAAAACTTATATCATTTGATAGAGAATTTGATGTCGGGTTTATGATGTATTTCTATAATCATAGTACCAGAATCACGGGTGGATTACCGATCGCAGGGATTCGTTTACATCCTACGTGGAGAGCCAAAGCTGCCCGAAGCATATCAACAGAGCTATTTTTAGACAACTACATTTTTATAGGACACGTCCTATATGAATATTTTTATAGCACCCCACTTATAGCACCTCTAATATAGCATGCGCATATAATAAAATTATAAAAGGTTAAATTCCATTTATTTTTTTTATTTTTGTTTAAATTAAACATGTTACACTTTATCCTCTCTCTCTCTTTTTTAAATTCCATTTATTTTTATACTGGAAAGATTGAAAAAAAAATTCCTTGAAATTATGAACGGTTATACATTTCAGAGCTGCCTGCAATGAAAAATAACCCCCAACATAATTATTGTTTTTATTCACATTTTGGATTCACTTAACCATGTTCTTTTATCAGGCAAAGTTTAAATAAAATGTTTTAATTTATATTTTTTTCTGCTGAACTGCTATTTATACTTTTAATATCCATAATAAAAAAAATTCCATTGTCAGTCATAGAAATCAGGAAGGGCATATAGATTGTATGCATAGAAGTAATAGCATTCCTTAATAAATTATATTGTGTACAATACAGGACCAATTTTTCTCATTACAGTTTGGTCAATAATAATTGAATTGTTATTAATTAGAAAGCGTTATTATACATGAGAAGTTAGGAGAGCCCATTTCAATGGGCTGGGAAGGACCCAACATCAGGTCAGAATTTGTTGGAATATAGAACCAGTGTAATATAATTCTTGTTAACCTTGTTTTGACCATTACCCAAGCCCCACTAATTCTAAAATAGCTCACTTGAAAAAAACTGAAACAACTGCGAGAGCCTGTTTTCAACCATTGCTTTTATGTACATTCCCTTGCATTAATAACACTTCTTATATCATAGGTAAGATATATTTTGAAATTTTCTCATACTTCTATGATGATTATTTAATGATTGTTATACTCTCTTTCTGATTCTAGTTAGTGATTTGTAACAATATACGTGAATGTCTTGAAATGATTAATAACAGAAAATGAAGTGACACTATTGTATTCATCAGTTTTTTTTACATAATATAATGGCATCTTTGAACTAAATTTTAGACTTTAATATTGATTTATTTTGTTGTACCCTTTATACATGAATATGGGAAAAAGGTCCACAATACCAAAATATGTCCCCCCCACTTGGAAATTGCCAGCGACGCCTCTGTGCCTCGCCTTTGCCCTCTCGATGAGATATTTGTGGGATGGAGCCGTGGCTGTAAGGATAATTGAGATGCTAGATAAATGGGTGGTAATTGAGATTAGCTTTGTTTGGTTGAACAATTGACAGAGACAGATCAGATACCATAGATGTAGCAAGTTGTTTATGTTGGTTAGAAATGTGGGATCTGCTTAGAGCGTCAGAGAGAACCATATTCTCCCCAGGAACGTGAGTAAAAGACATGTAGATTTGTTTCTGGTATGCCCAGAACCACAAAGCCCTAGAGATAGCATTCATTATTATGTCACGTCCTCGGTTGTTGGTGAACAGTTGAATAGAGGACATGTTGTCACAGCAGATCTCAAGGTGTGACCCTGGTTGAAGGTTGGGAGCCAGGGTTCTAACTGCCAGTAGGCAGTTGAGGGACTGCATATACACAGATGACATTCTGGTCCCGAATGGGAGGGATAGGTCCATGTATAGGAGGTCTTGAAATGATATAAACAAAAGAGGCCAGTCCAGAGGGCAGATGCGGAAGTTCCTATACGCCCGCTGTATATCTAGACTAGCCAACTTGACCTTGTAGCCAAGGGAAGCAATGATCCCCACTGCCATTTGCACGGTGGGGAGTGTATGCTGTATCTTAATACCAAATACTGAATTTTTAACCACACAATCATTCACAGAGGCACCATCAGGATACGACAAGTCCACTATTATCCGCTTTGCTGATGATCCAGACTTATCCCTAGTCATTAGTGGGCTGACATGTGCCCACTCATGGAACGGGGAGGCACAGAAGGGGCCGAGCAGTGCCTTGTTGCTCATTTCAGTGTTTATGTAGTCCTGTATGTGTTTACTGTTGAAGCGTGCCGAGGGGTGATTCTGAGGTGTCTTGGAATCGATGCTTCCTCCAGTATACTGTAGAGGGAAACCAAATTTTAACATGTCCAACAGCCATATGTCATCGTGGTGTCCAGTTGACAACCCCTCCCAGTGAGAGATATTAAAAGAAGAAGCGAGGGGGATCCTGGCTGCAAGTACGTTCGGTAGACCCGTGTCCCTCACCGAAGTGTAAACAGCAAAGTTATTAGGGTAAAGTTCGGTACTCACAGTTGGAAAGCATAGCTTTCTTTGTTGGGACATTGTGGCGATGTTGAAGTCACTATTATAGTAGCCAGGGGGGTGGTAGTCCATGAAGCTGATAGGTGATGGCTTGGGAATCTCCGATGTGTGTTCACATGTTATTAGGGTTGAGAATTACAGATGTTTACATAGGCAGTCACTGATGTTGTTTTGCGCGCATGCGTGGATGAGATGGTTGATAGCCACTTCCGGGAAGAGGCTGACAGAAGCGAGCGGGGGAGTGTTGTTTATGTTTGAAACAGAGTGCAGGTCTAGTTCAGATAGAGTGTCATTCAGTAAAATGCAATCAGTGTTACAGTCAAAAGTTTGAGGAACTTCAATCAAACCATGTAGTCGACCAATAATGTCGTTTTCAGGCTCCAACGGGGAAACTTCAACCGTATGTATGGGTCCCGAGCCTCCAGCACCGTAGTCGTTTGTATGGGGTCCGGCAGGGAGGCATTCCACCGGGCCCGAGGGCTCTCAGTTCCTGCCTGAATCTGAGTCCCCCGACTTGTCCCTCACACTCTTATTGTTGTCCTTTGGCTTCTGTTTCTTCTTGTTATTGTTATATTTCGGTTTGCTGTTATTCCTGTCTGTTTTCTGACGACCATCCTGTTGTTTCTCCTTCGAACGGAGGCTGTTGCACTTCTTACCACTGTGTGCGCACACTCTATCATACACAAACAGGCACACTGCGCATACATGATGCACCATGGCGCCATCTGTGAGATGCGGTGAGCGTTTATCGCACGTGGCGTTGCTGAACTTGCGGCATGGCGTCACCTGTTGTTCAGAGGTCTGCAACATGGTGGTAGTCCATGCTATTTTCATCCTCTCTGCCTGAATAAGATGAGATTCACTCCAGGCCAACCTATCCTCTGCAATAAGCTCCACAATAGTTGAGGACCATTCCCCCACCCTATCCCATATGGGTGAGAGATGGCGTCCTCAGCCACCTGTTTAATGTGAGTTAGAATACTGGTGGCTGTGTCCTGCTCCGATGTCTCCAGGGCTAGACCCGCCAAGGCGGTGATCTGCTCTGGGAGAGAATAGTTATAGTCCGATTTCTTTGCACGTTTTTGGGCTATCCTGGGGAGATATTGTTTAAGGGGGTCCTTCGTTTTAGAATTAGAGTCACCATGGCATACTGAATCACATTGCCTACCTGAGGATGTGCTGAAATATGTGTGGAGGTCTTTGACAGCTTGTTGGTATTCCCTCTTAGCCTCCACGTTGTCGTTGAGTTTCTCAGGCGTCGGGGGCTTGCGACCCGAGCCTGGTACCATTTGTCCACATCGTCCCTGTGTGTGCCTGGCGTGCTTGATGATCTGCCGAAGGGGCGCCTCTTGTTGTTCGGGGGTGGAGATTCGGCTCTAGATTTAGCTTGACTCATCATTAAATCCACTAGTTGTTGTACACTGTTCTCCAGTTTAGTGGTCCTCTCAGCCATGCCTTGGGATGTGAAGAGGATCTCACGTTCCTCTCCCTCCACGTGGCCTTGAGCAATATCTTCTCCCTCAGGATTCTGGTTCCCTTGATCTTGATTCTGATCTTCGTTTTGGTCCTTCTTAGGTTTTCTTCCCCTCCTGTTACCAGTCGGCGTTTGGTTGTTTCGTCGAGGAGTGGTTTTGGACCTAGTTCTAGGCATGTTGGCTTTAGAGTGAGATTAGCAGAGCGGTCAACTGAGTGATGTGCCTTAGCATGGTGCTGGAGGAAGAGTGAGGGAGATGTCCGTTGGCGTGGTCAGACAAGCACGTCTGCGCATGCCGGAAGTAACTGACCGGGTCTTCCTCCAGCGTCTGCTCAATGCAGACCCATTGGACCAATGGGAGACCTATCTGAGTATATTTGATATTACCTTGTTTCAAACAAGCTGCTTGGTTATGCTGAACTGAATTTTGAACCTCATTTTAGTCTGATATTTGGGTTATTTGAGAGGATTGGGGAAGGCCAATTGTACATTTCTGGCAATTTCACCCAAAGTGTTCCTTCGTGTTTGCCTTCTATTCATTCCTTTATGCCCAGATATTTTCTCACTCATCTTATATTACACTATAAGGGTGGTGCTCAAATAAAAATGCAGGGCATACAATTTTGTAATTTGCTTGAAGTTACTAATCCTACAATTATAATAAAATACACAATAAATGGGTATCCTTACAACAACATAAACCTACTAGTAGTAATCAGTAACTTTAATATATTACTGAGTTAGTTGCATTTCAACTCTACCCAATATATTGCACAAAACCGTTTGTATCAAATCTTTTCAAGTACAACTTAAAATGTCTCGCATGTTCAATATCAAATGTCAGGATCACCATCAAGCAATTTTGTCTATGTATTACACATTCATAATAATTCCATTATTAAAGAACCATTTAAATTACCATAACATAAGAAGTTTCTGGGAAAATGTAATGAAATGAAAATTTGTGTGAAATTGGTTTTGGTGAAGGAATTGGATTTTTTTAAAACTATGGTTAATTTTAAATTCTTTTGCAGAAGTATGGAAGGAAAGAACTTTTTGATAAAAAAAGAAAACATTGTATTGAATCTATTCTTGAGGCACAAGAAATGGATACTTGCATCACTAGTAGGCAATCTCTTGGGGGTAAGTTCTAATTCAATCAGCAGCCATAATTAAAACTGTTTGTTTGGAAACCGTTTAAGAACGGACATAAATATTGACATGACAGACATGAATATTGCTTAAGGTCCATCTAATAAGATTATAATTGTTTCAGATCCAAAGTCAGTTCTACCTGATAATCCTGCTATCTAGACTGGCCCGTGTGAAGGATAAGGCAGAGATTAATGACCTTGGCTCCTGGTTCATCTTTGCACAGGTCATAGTCCTCCAGTGTGTCATCATCCTCACCCAGACTCATTGTCGCCTTAGGCTCAGAATCTTGGAGATGCAGATCAAAACTACACTCACTAGCTTGATCTACCAAAAGGTTATTTCTATTTATTTTATTTATAAAATTTGTATAGCGCTCTTATCAGCAAGCTGCTCAAAAGCACTTTTTTTTGTTCAAATATTTTTATTTCATGCAGGAGACATCTCAATTTATACTGGTTTTCATAAGAGCCCTCCTATTCTATTTAGTACAATTGGTAGTAGGGCATCGTAACGTAAACCTTCTTATTACATTCCATATTTTACAGTTAAATGAGTGATAAACAGCAATCTTACATTTTAAGTCACTATCAATCGTCATGCCGATGAGAAATAATGGGGTTGTGAGTATGTAAGATAAAAGGTAGAAAGAAAAAAAGTTAGAATGATAAAAATTACATCAATAGATTATTTGTATAATGTATGAAGGAATGATTGTACCGAAAATACAATGAAGCTGGAAAACTATGTAAGAGTAAGAGGTTATAGTGTAGACGATGAACCGCGAGAACATTTAGAGGTGCTGATATTCTATTTAATTGTTGTTATATTCTAGTAGAAAACGATGTACCAAGGTATGTCAATCTTAGTGTTATGGGGACATAGTAGTTAGTAGTTTTTATCAATAAAAGTAAAAGTAACTCTGGGTTTCTTGGACGAGCTGTGAGGGCACAGAAAGAATATTATCCATTTTCCTGTCTATTGTAACTGTTTATTGAGGAAATAAAAGCATTTATATATATATATGAAGAATAAAATTTAATAGAAGTAAAAAGCTGAGAAAGCAGCTTTAAACAACCAGTTTCCTGGCTAGCAAAATCATCAGACATCATCATACATGATACATTTATTATACTTTTGCTTTGCAGATACTATTGGCAGATAGCAAGCTGTTGAGCAGCAAATCTTCAGGCCACATCATCACTCTTATTTCAACGGACATTGAGAGGATAAACTATGTAAGAAACTGTAGAAACTTAAAGCTGCCTTTCCAAGTGACGATTTTACCCGTTTTTCTTGTAGTTACCTCAAAATTAGTTACCAAAACTCAGAATCAGGGGTCTGTCACATGATGACAAGTTTGCTAAAGCTGTAAATTCAAGGATTTATTAGATTATCCTGCCGTTGATTTCACACTTGTTTCGCTGTTTTACTTTTCATGGTGGCGGCAGGTGGCATCACTGAATGGACAATAGAGTGTATGGAGCTCCAACCATTACTCAGTGCTGCCACCTGCTGCCACATATGGTTAGAGTTTGAAAAACGTTCACCGATTGCTAATTAACGGATTTGAACCTGTATTTGATGTCTGCAAAACATTATTAAATCAAATCAAACTTGTGGGATAAGGTGAGGCAGGGTATTACTGATCTAAAAAAATAGGATAGAAGTCAACTTTGAGATTTTTATCCCACACATCTGGGAGGGCAGCTTTAACTAAAATCCTAATTAATTGCCATTCTTAATTAGTTATTAAGAAATAGTAAAAACTGACAGTTACAGTTGGGTGCTCAATCAAGTCCCCACATAGTAATATAGTGACTATAGAACTGAGGGTGAGATATGATATGGCCTCCCGCTCCCACCCTTGGTCAGTTTTGTCTATATATATGTCCCTTGGGAACTTTGACCCTGGGGAATTATTATAATGTGTATGATTAATAAATCATTATATTTCATTATCTATCATTATGATTGTTTGTAATTTTGGCCCCCTCATATCATGACAATTTTGGAATCATATCCCAATATTTGGCAACATCTCTGAACTCAGAGCTAGATATAATTATGTGATCCTTAAACGATAGAAATAAGTAACAGAGCACAATTTGGAGAAACAAACTTTAGTAACTAAAAGGGTATCATGCGTATTATATTTATAAATGCAGGCACTGAATGACTTCTCAACTCTGACAAGTGGAATTGCATTATTCGCTGTTGGCATGGCTTACAATGCTGAACATTTCAAGGTTGCTCTACTGCCTGGTTTACTTCTGATATTTGTCTACCTTCTTTTTCAAGTCTGCCTTTCATATATAAGTGGCATATTAAGGTAGGCTATAACATTTGTTCTCAATAAAAAAATTAATGCCAATATATGATTCAATTGAGATTTAACAAAGAGTTGATGAAACATCTGGAGCACTGTAGAACTCTCCATTGTATGACACTGTAGAATCTCTCCATTGTATGAAATACATACTGCCTCTTCTTGTACAGCCACAAGGTGACTGGCTAGGCTCCAACCGATATCAGAAATACTCTTAATCTGTTGATTCTTTGTTCAAGGGATGTAGAAATCATATCTTGCTGCCTGCTTTTATTGATTAGGTAAAGCCCTCAGCCCAGGCCTTGCAACAAAAGGGGAATCAACTTCAAGATTAAGGTTGTTTCCTGTATGTTGCAAGGCCTGCATGGGCCTGAAGTTGAAGATGCTCTATGATATATATATGGTGAGTTGTCACAGAAGTGGTCCCACCCCATTTTTCATGTTTATATCCCTGTAACTCAGTCATTTTTGTGATTAGATATAATTAGATTATCCTCATGCATTGTTCACAGCATGAGGATTCCTGCCATATGTACTTGTGTGTGCCTAGCATCAATATGTCAGGAATGGATGCCCTAAAACTGTTTTTTTTTGTCAAAAAGATAATTTTTAAATCCTAGAATGATAAAACCAATAAGGAAGAAGTATTTATATGAGTCCCACCACTCGTTCATGAGAACCATTTCTAACATATTTCAGCTACATATATTTACAACTGTTTGCACCCTTTTACTTCCTTGCAGGCATGGACAATATGCATTAAGTACATTGTATACCTTATTTTGGATGGATGTTGTGACTTAAAATAAGAATTTACATCTCTTTACTAAGTCCTCAAACAATCCTGCAGTAAAAGAACTCACAATGTGCGATTCATTCTTAAACATTTTGGAAATATTTAAACAGTGGATACCTAGGTTATATAATGTTAATAAATTGAGGTATCAATATCATTATATAAATCTTATTATACACGCATTGCTCTGAAAACAACGTATCTAGAATGAGTTATGCATAGTGTGTATCTCACTAGTGATTTACATGCAGTTGTCATGGCAACCAATCTGTTCTTTTTACTAAGATTACCTGTAAAATTCAAATTTATGACCCAATTTCTGTCTATTTTCATGGTTGAAAGCATGTATAAAAAATCACTGCTACGCAACTTGTGCAATATTCACACTCCTTCAACCAACTCGTTAGTTAGTTCACCTGTATTTATATGATAGGACTTATATGCCTAACATGAAGACCAGTGAAAATATGTATGTATGTATATTGTTTATTTCCGAAGACAGTAAATGATAAAAATATAAATAATTTACATCAGAAATGGGTCGGTCCTCTTCTGTGGCAGCCACAGCTCTTCCAGAGGGTCCCTTTGACTAGACTTTTAAGTTACAATTAATGGTATATGGGGGTATAAAGTTACTAGTTATCTACACTACTGCAATGGGATGCGTTAAATAAGGCCCATAAACATTATGTTTCCAGACATCCCTCCAATTGAACCCTAATAGCTTTTTATTTTTTATACGAGTTCTGAACAAGTATATATATTATCAGAGCTTACAATGTGGGGAACGGTTTGGTGCAACTGTCACTTTTTAGAAATTATGTTTGATGGTCAAGTTGCCATGGCAACTGTTTCTGAAAATTTTTTAAATTGTAAAAACATAAGGACCTTGTGGCAATCAAATCTCTCTCATTTCATGAAAAATTTATGAAAACTAATTTTATCTCAGCAAATTGTGATAAACAAATTTCCGCATCTGATGATATAACACATGTGTGATTCCAATATAGTCTCAAGGAATAAAAATAGTAGGAGTCAAGCGTCAAAATGGTAAAAAATGACCAATTTCGGCATGGTTTGGGGAGACATCCATAATAAGGAAACATCTTGTCTTTACTCAGAATGGTAGACCTCCCAGATTATTTCATGAGGCTAATGTCCAAATTCCATTGATGATATTATGTATTGTAGATATTGAATACTCAAATAATTGGCTCTAAGAAGATATGAAATGAAATTAAACTAATGTAAATTCAATTGGAATACTAGTTAAAAGGCATATAGCCCAAAATGTGGCCAGAGTGATGACATTACCAAATAATGGCGCATAGTTATGCTTAGTTGGTTGCCATGGTTACAGTGATTTCAATTAAAAAAAGGAATTCAAATCTCAAGTATGGCTCTAAAATTATGAGTATACTAAACTATAAGTTACGCATTACAGATAAAATGGTTGAATTTTATATTTCTACTAGCAAAGTACCCGTCCTTCGGACGGTCACCCTCTATCGCCACCCTCTTTTCCCTCCCCCTCTTCTCTGACTTTCATACCTGTTTTAGGTCCCCCTGGACGTAGGTTGTGGGAAATGACGTAGTATCTCACAGGGGCTTTCCCAGGCTATAAATAGAGTGTGGTTATCCCGATTTAAAAAAGGCTTCAAAATCACATTTCCACCCCAAATACCTTCACAAACCACATACGACGACATCCAGAGAGGGGAAGACCTCTAAAGATGAGTAAAGTGGTTTGTAAAACAACAAATTCCGAGAACATTCTGGACAAAGAAAACCTTCTTTCTACCATTTCTTTTCTACCTCCTTTCCTAGAAATCGCTCTAGCTTTACATTATATGGATAAGTGTCCATGTCATGGGCCTTATTTAGTGCAATTACCTTATAGCTTCATATCTTCATCAAGGTGTGACTCATGGTATTGAGTTTCCTTGTGTATAATTTTTTGTTTTTTGTGGACATTGTCCCTTTGTTAAATTTGGGTTAATTAAGGTTTGATGGATAAAAATGAGAGAAAATGGGTGATGTGCTTATACAGGTAGTGTATCCCATTTTCAAAGTCAGCTAGGTCCTGGCATTCTTGCGAACACTGCGTTGACTGCTGTTTATATATTTTACATTCTTTAGATGTATGATGACTAGAGGGTCTAGATGTATGTGGGGTAAGAAGGTGTGAGTCTCTCCTTTCATTCAGATATTCCATTTTATCTCTGAGTGAATTTCCTTGACAATATCAGTTTTTTTCTTGTTGTATGCTAGTCTTAGAAATGAGTTTTGTATGGATTGTAGCCTGTCTAGGTGTTTTTTCTGTGCCAGGTATAGAATATATCACAAAAGTCAAATAGAGGGCAAACCATGGTCTTGAAGATTAGGATTGTGTTTTTACTAGAGAGGGCCTGATTGATTTTGGCAGTGGCTCTAAGTCTTTGTATTCCCTGTTTGATTTTTGAGGTTAGGTGTGGGTTGTATGTTAGACCGTCATCGATTTCTAGGCCAAAGTATTTGTATTGTGTGACATGCTCCAAGACAGCGTTTTTAAGGCTTAATGCATTTGTGTTTGTGTTTGTATTTGTTTTACGCAGGGCTATGCTCATGGCTTTACTTTTTTGTACATTTACTGAGATTTTATTCAGCGTGCATCTATATTTCTTTCTAGTGACTTCTTATAGCATTTTTTGGTTTTGAGTCACATCCATCTGTCTTGGTGACAAGTTAGGGGTTAAACTCTGAATTAAATTTATTCTTCAGATATGATTTAAACTTTTTTTGTAGGGATTAATTGAATTTTTTCTGGTAATTTGTTCCAGGGGTATGATAACTGAGTAATGTATGCTCTTTTAAACATTTTATTGTGTGGGTGAGGAATTCTTTGGTAATTTTCCATTTTTAATATTAATATTTCCACAATCTAGTTACTCTTTGTTGTGGGATCTGGTGAAAGCCAACTCTAGCATGTGGGCATCTCTTCCTGTTTTTGATAGTGGAATGTTTAGTTATTTATATAGCTCTTCTGAGCTTGTATATTTTGTATGTAAATTTAACTCAAGGGCTGAGTTTTGTAAATCATGTATATAAATAATGAACATTAAATGTCCTAATAAGATGCCCTAGGGTACCCTGTATGTTCCTGGTTTCAGGGAGGATAGGTAAACATTAACATTGACTCTCTGTTCTCTAATTTCTAAATAATTTTGGACCCTTTAAGTGATTTTTGGCTTGCATTTTTTGTAATAATAATTTGTGGTTAACGGTATCAAACGTTTTTTTAAAATCCAGAAAGATTAAATCAGCTACTTTTATAAATTCTCCCTAATAATTGGTCATGGTCTCTGGCTTTGTATCCAGTACTCTAATATTTTTGCTGGGAGATTAATGACAGGAAATTAATTCCCAGATATTCATCTATTTCCTTCTGTATGAAGTGGAGTTGCATTTGCTTGTAGGTTTTCAATTTACCCTTCCACCTCTTCCTCATCCTGCTCATTCCTACTCTTATAACATATTTTGGGTTGCAGTCCTTATCAACAATGATTATTTCTTATTTTCCTGGACAGTCTCAAGCAAAAGGAACAAACAGACAGGAGAGTGGGTCTCATGCACGAAATCATACGTTCAATAAGAGTGGTAAAAATGTATTGTTGGGAAAAACCATTTACACTGAAAGCAGAAGAGTTACGAAGGTAGGTTGTGTATCTAAAACATTCTCACTGGCCTCACTCAATCACACTTTATGTTGTGAAACATCTATACACAATTTTTCAAACTTAGAATATATACATGTATATATTAAGGAATCATAATCATCACAGTACTGCTTCTGAACAAATAGCTACCTCTCATTCATACTCTTTCCAGAAAGGAGATGAAGACACAGCTGCTCAGATCAATCCTGGCTTCAACTCTAATAAGCTGTAATCGTGTTGTGTGTAAGAGCACCATCTTCATTGTTGTCTTTACATTCTATTCATTTGGAGGTGAACTAGTGTCTGAGGTAGGTCAAAACCCTTGTGCTCTATCAATCAGAACTTGCTATTGGTGTTGGGTGGAATTGCCAGAAAATGTACAATTCACTTTCACCAATCCTCTCAAATAACCCTCATTTCTAATGAAAACAAAGTTCAAAATACAGTTCAACCCAACCAAATAGATTGTCGGAATCAATGCAATGCCAAATATACTCAAATTTACCTAGTATTGGCCAAATTGCAGCTTAATTTAGCAGAATTTACTAAATGTGTAAAGCTGCCAATTGTACATTATCTGAAAATCTAACCAAGTTACATGTGGATTTGCAATTAACAAACATACACATATATAGCAAGTCCTTTGTGTAGGAATAGAAGAAAAAATACAGTTGGTCCATTAATAAACATAGCATATTGAATCCACACTGTTCCACAATAGAAAAACAATGATTTACCTCAGAAAACAGTGTTTATTGATTAGAAAACCAGCATTTACTAAGAATAAACAGTGCTATTGAGGTAAAACGCTAATTTTACTTGATATATATCTTGGTATATGAGAAAACTATCAACTAATATCAATAGTTTCTTACCTTGATTGTGATGATTGTTGTATACACAACCCTGGTTTTACATTTATGGTTAGAGGACTTTTTTTTATATTATTGATTACCTTTGCAATAAATAGTTGGAGCCAAGGCAGGTGTAAAAACCCTTCCATAAAGTATGGCCAAATGCAAATGTATGCATACATGTACATCAATATTAATTTTACTGTTTTCACACAGAAAAATGCCATCTTGGTTGGAACACTAAAGTTAATCGCAACGTACTTCCTCGATGGAGCTGCCCTTACCTTACTTTTTGTTACTGATATGAAGAGTAGTGCAAAGAGGATCAATGTAAGCTTTTCTTGATATTTTTCAAAGCAATTTCTTCCCAAGATATTTTTGTTATTTCATTTTATTATTTTTGAATCTTTTTATTTTTGGGGTGTCTAGTCCCTGAGGTTGTATGAATACATTTACCAAGCATCATATCAAGACAGTTCATTAAATATGTCCTTGCATTTTTAAGAGCAACATATGGAGTATATTTAGTAATTGTCCACCCAGAAATATTGCAAGCTATTTTTTTCAATAGTAAAAATATCAAACTGAAAATACAGAAGTATGTGTTATAGCTGTCTTAATGTTTAGTATCATTGGAATCCGATTGATCTCATCTTTTCAAATATGATGATATCTCAAAATCCATTTTCAGTGACTTGTTCCTCATTTTCCTGAAACACATCACAAATGATTCCCACTTTATACAAATACATAGCATTTCATCTAAATGTGAATTGAAAATGAGTCACAATGAATGGCCACTCATTGTTGTTTCATTATTCTTGGTCAGGAGTTTTTGAATATGAATGAAGAGCGGCAAATGTTTCAGAGATGTCCTGAACCCCATGTCTATGTCAACAAATTATCAGCTTCATGGAAAACGTTTAATAAGGTAAGTTTGTAGATCAATCAATACACCTAGGATAACATTAACAATAACATTAGGACCTAAGTCATTTTTTTTAAAAAAATCATTTCTATTTAGCAGAATTTCACAAATGTGATATGTCTCATCTCCAATCAAGATATATATACATGTTTAACGAGTTAACTTCATTAATTATGATGATAAGTCAAATTTACCTGATAATAATTAAATAAAACAACATTCCATGTTACATATAATCTATATTCTACATAAACAGATTTTTTTGAATTTTTGAGCTTCTACTAAAAGAAGACATAAACAAGATTTTCATTCGCAGTTAGTTAAAAGACAAGTAGTATTTCAATTAGTTAACACTGATTTTGCTGCTTACGGCAGTCATTTTCTCTTCATTTCAACAATAGTATACAATAGTATTGGTATCAAATAGATCTCATCATAGAGATCTGCCATTGAATAATGAAGATAAAGATAAAAATAATATCCAATGAGGCCATGACGGAGGTTGACCATGTTATTGGCACCAGAGTTCTGCAGTTATTAGCCAAAGAAGGCATCACTAAACCTACACGTTAAACATTTAAATCACTTTCTGATAAACATTAGATACATATTTTATATGCTGAAAAATGTCTTACTTCATGTAAACTCATCGAACCCTGTTAATAAATGATTATATTATAAATAAATGAATAAATAAATAAATTAATTTATATAAATAATATTAATACTTATAATTATAAAATTCCTGTCATGGGTCTATCAACGTTTCGCATTTCAAAATAAACACATACAAACATGGAGCTTCTAGACAAGGCAAATTTCGTAACAATCTTTTTGAAGCTTCAAATTATGACGAAGAGGAATCTCCCTATGGGAAACCAATTCGAATTCAATTTTTAATAGTTAATAATAATTTGACGTAGATTTGATGAAGATTTGATTTGAGAACGTTTTATTATCCATGTACAAACTTGCACATTTTCTTGATTTCTCCATATTTATCTTCCGGCTATCTTGTACAATAATAGATTTTATTAGCTTTATAACTAGTAACTGTTTGTCCATTTTGTATGTAGTTGATATTTCATTCTTTATAGTCAGATTGTAATTTCTATATTTGTATGTCAATATAATGTACATAGTAATATAAACTTTAGACATTTACAAAGTCTCCTAAAAACAATGTGATAAGTGAGTGCATCAATAGACAAGGAGTGAATAATGGTTCTGGCCATTTCACATGCAACTTTGACATTTTTTTCAAACGAATATTTTAGAATATCATCCTTTATTCATCATAAAATGTTATGGCCCAAAATTGATCTTTTTGACTTACAGGACAAGTTACAATAGGATAGAAACTGGTACTATATGCTTAATATCTTTTGTATAGATGCAGTCTGAATTATGGAAATTATGCGTTACGAAAATTATGCACCACTTTGAGATCCTGTGAAGGCAAATGACATGAGCCAACAATATAATTTATATTTTCTCACGTAAATAGAAGATGCTAATATGTATATATATGTGAAAGGATTTTGATGTATGTCACAGGTTATAATCAACCGCGATTGAGCAAGCATTTTAATACTGGAGGTTACAGATCTACCTTATCTCAAGGCTCAACTAGATCAGCAACTTGTACCTCTAGAGCCTCTAGATCGGAGGTATCTGATGATAAACTACCATTAATGATTACATGGTTAAGAACATGACCCAGCTTTATTTCATGCACATTGTTAGAATAATATTTAGATTACACCTGAATGTGTCTATTTCAGAAAACTGATGACTTCTTCCTTGATGAAATAAACATCAATGTGGACAATGTGAGTTCATCAACTTTTTACTGTTGGAAATAACCTGCACAATACACTTCTAGCACTAATTGGTTTCTATTTGGGATTCTCTTGAGGTTGTTTCCTAGGGAATCAACCCAAGGAATTTATGTAAAAACCCCAGGGTTCTTTTGAGCACCTCAGTAATTAATGATATTAGAACAAAATCAATATTATAACATTCTCTTCCCTAGGCACATTTGCTGGGAATAGCTGGACAAATAGGATCAGGAAAGGTAAACAAGTCGCAACATTAATAACATCATTGATTAAATGTATCTGGAAACAACTGATTTGCAAATTTGGTTAGATAAAATCATCCCAGACACTTTTTCTTGGTAAACGTGTTTGGGGTTACAAAAAGCTGATCGTCCAATCCTTTGTAATTGTCAACCTACTTTTATCTACTGTATATTTGTCATTTTAACTAGTCTTTTAGTTGTTCCACACATATATCTGGTTCCTTGTGGAGCTGGTTGTGGCCCTACACTTAAGTAGAAATAACCTTGGCACCTTGTTAGCAAACAGTGATGAGTTTAATAGAGCTGCTAACCAGAGGAGTAACACTTAGTCTGAAGAGAGTCTATCTGCAGCAATGAGCGAGTAAATTGCTGGGCAATTCTGGCAGAGTTAGCCCTGACTTGCAGCAAAAAAGACTTTGCAGATACATGCAGACATTTTTGTGGGAAATATCTATAAGGTGAAAGGTAATAGTGTGTGAACAGATATTGACACATGGGATGCACAAGGAATTCCTGCCTAAATGAACTATATGTATGTGAGATGAGGTACCTATTAATATGCCTGGACAGAGGTTAGATATCAAACCATCCATTATAATATATGCATGTGTGCTGTTCAATATGATTAAACTAAATCATTAACCTTCATACATAGATACTAAGGTGAAATCTTCAGAAAATTTACAATTCGCCTTCTTCCCAAATAACCCAAATTTAAGCCAAAAATGAAGTTCAAAATTCAGTTAAAGATAACAAAACAGATTGTTGGAATCAAGTCAATATCAAATATATTCAGATATACCTATTATTGACCATTTTTCAGTGTAATTTAGCAGAATTTACTAAATGTATAGATTTGCTGATTGTACATTTTCTGAAGATGTTACCAAGAAGCAGATTCTATTGTGTTTTGTTGTACTAATTATAAAGTTACTCTGATATGGCAACAGTGCTTGTCTCACTAACCAATTGCAGAGTGATTCTGAAACCATTTTGATTATAATTAGTAGTGTACAAGTGCCCATACACATTCGCTTTCAGAGTTCCTTATTGAGAATGTTATTGGGAGAGATGCACATACACTCAGGGTCACATCACATCAGGGGAAAGGTGGCCTATGTACCACAGGAGGCATGGATCATGTCCAAGACTGTGAGAGACAACATCATCATGAGCAACAAGTTTGACCTGCTCCACTACCAGGAGGTGCTCAGGGTCTGCTGTCTTGAAGAGGTGAGAGCAGTTGTAGTATGCCTTAGTACAGACTCACTGCACCTTAGTTGCTGCCTCAAGCAGTTGAGGGGCTATAACAACCATAGGCAGAGAGTAAAACATTATCAACCTCCATTGATGGCCTGCTGGTGCACTGCTTGTGTTTAGTCTCCCTTTCTGCCTTTTTGAAAGATGCATGGAAAGCTACAAAGCACTGGCAGATTATGCAATCGAGTTTCTAATGCCCAGATGCAGGTGCTGTTAATAGTGACCCTTGACCTGACCTATTTAGGCAATTAGCATAGGGGGAGAAAAATAGTGATTAACCTCAGCATGGTGGACACTCAGGATTGACAGTCCTTCAAACATCCTTCAGCTTTGCCTCAAGATGTTTTAAAGGACTGTAAATCCCTGGCGTCCATGGCGTCCTTGGTCATTAATCCCTAATAATTCCTTGGCTACATCTCAGGATTATGAACCAAACAGTGCACCAGCAGTGCACCAGTGGTCCCGAAATGTTGGTAACTATTCCTTTGATATACAACACTCATAAAGTTCTACCACTGAGCGTAACTTGCTAACGTTCTAGGACCTACTGAGGATGCCTGATGAGGATCAGACCCTCATAGGGGAGCGAGGACTGACACTGAGTGGTGGACAGAAGGCTAGAATTGGGCTGGCAAGGTGGGTCTCCTAATGTCACCCTTGATATACTTACTGAATGAATGCAGCAAGCATCATCCAAACTTTGGACTTGTATTCCTATACCTATTAGTGTCTAAAGTTCTTTCTCATTATATGTTTGGATTTAATTCAGTATTGAAAGTATAATGAAAGTAATTCATGAATGAATATTCCATCCATGCTGTCAGAATGACACTCCCTAAGCCATCGTAATTCTATTCATGAAAAAAAAGCAATTTCTTATTCAATTTTCATTATGACAGGGCTGTGTATGATAATGCGGATGTGTATCTCTTGGATGATCCACTTGCTGCTGTTGACAAAAGTGTGGGACACAAACTTTTCTGGAGGTGAGTTCATTCTGTGACTAAAGAAATGATCTATCCATTTGGATTTGTAGACCCTATACCCCAAATGCTATGTTACTTCTCATTATGTAGCACCCTACTAATGAGCTTAGTGGAGGCCAGACCATTAGACAATTTTTTATTTTTTAATTTCCCTTTCAGGCAAATATATCAAAACTATTGATTACAGAAACACCAATAAAATCAAGAATATGAGACAGATTTGGTCACAAATGTTAGTAGGTTTTTACCAAATATCCACATCCTTACAGAACTTTGGAAAGATCTCAATTTCAGGGTTGGGATTTCAGGGGGTCATGATTATATTTAATGTCTAAATTTTCATGGGAACCATACTTTGTCAAGAGCTGGAACTTACACCTGATATTGGAGGCCAATTATTTTTTCCAGGACCTTAGAATTTATAAGGGACTTTGTTCATTCAGATTGATAAGTCACAGAGGTGGGTGAATTGGCATGGTTTTAGAATTTTGGCTGGAAGGAGAGTTATGCCTGAATATAGAAGATTTTGAGGACCCAACACACTTAATCCCTACAACCACAATGGGTTCTGAAATTTCCTTAAAAGAGTACTCATCCCTCAGGGGTGGTTGGGGGGGGGGCTGTTTGTCATGAGTTCCATTTTGGGGTTACAATTTATCGTAAATTTTCCTAGAGTTTCCTAGTATCACTCTTATTTAAGAGTTCCTGAAAAAATAAATGCCCATGCGTTCTATCAGTGAAATACGGTAATCATTTTTCAGTTTGATTATCCTGGAATTCCTAAGTCTTCTAGATTGTTCCCAGAGTTCAGGGCTAGTTCTCCTTTTTGCCCACATAAAAAGCCTATCCCTGGTCTTACTCATTCAAACCAGCTCACCCAGGTACCAGGTAAACAATTTTACAGGACACATCCTCTCCAGGTACATAACTATGCTACTCACAATAACATCCCAGCATTCTTCAACATCTGTTAAACAATGATAATCCTCCCAGTCTCTGAGTATATCTGTTAATATTTTTATGTCTATGGATTTTTGTTGAGGATGGCTGCACCACATTAATCAAGTATATGCAAGCTTCTCAATTATTACAGATTGTATAAATAAATAAATCTGTTGCCATTGAAAATCACTGAATACCGGAGAGAAACCCAAAAGGTGTGAGACCAATTATGTTATATTGGCATTACTGAAACACATAAACTGCTTTTTTGGTATAGTACTTTTTCTAATTTCTGTTTTTGTATCACAGCTGTATAAAAGGCATACTAAAGGATAAACTCTGCCTGCTTGTCACCCATCAAGTTCATCTTCTACCTCATGTGGATCAGGTCTTGTTGCTGCATGAGGTAAATCTTCTACTCAGTTATCAATAGTCAGAATAAGAGCTCACTCTGATCACTTGTTCAGCCAATGCTTTTAAATAATGGGAATTAAATCTGTTTTTTTTTATAGCTGATGTAAATTATTTCATAAAAACAGGCTGGAACATTCTAAAAAGCAACATTACTATATCACAGATTTGTGTAGGTTTGGTTTAGGAAGAGAATTAAACTAAGTTATGTGGGATTAAAATAAAATGTGAACATTTGCTGCTTTGTAGGGGATGATAGTTAAGAAAGGGCACTACAGTGATGTTTGTATGTACCTGAGTGAATATGTGGAGCAGGCTGACCAAGACTCAAAGACAGAGATCATAATGGACTCCCTCCTGCCAGAAGATGAAGAATACACCTCTTCTGCTGATTCAATGTTACATGTTAGTAATATTCACACATGCAAAATCCCAGATGACAAAAAATGAAAATTTAGGCTAAAACATTTATAGATGTATACTTAAATAAGAACCTCTCCTAAGTGAGTCAGATCTAATTTAAAACTTTACTAAAAAATGGTGAATATTTTCGTGAGTGTAAGGCAACAACAAATCATTTGCAATTTTGAATCCATGGTATTTGCAAAGATTATTATCCTGCATTGAATGAAATGCGGAAGAATTTGGCCGAAGAATCTTCTTTATTAGTAACTTCCATCAATATATAATTAGGCTATATATATCATGATATTTTTCTATCAATATATATATCATTGGTAACTCTCTGAAATAACTCATTCTTGTTTCAGATATCAGAAGCAGTGGATAAGGAAAAGAATACTGACACTGAGGCAGCAGCTATGGTCAGTTATACAGTGTATCTCAACTATCTGAGGGCAGGGAAGGCCTGGCTGCTACTGCCTGTATTCATTATTCTGGCAGGTCTTGGTATGGTATGTACATATTTGCCTGGCACTTATTAGAAACATATGAATGTGATATTTGGCATATTGCCTAAAGTTTTAATACCATTTTCAAATCTGCCTGGAATGGTCTAAAACATGCCAACGTCTTCAAAGACTTTGATGTTTAAAACATGTTTTTCTTCAGTGAAGTCTTATTAATGAAGGGATCTTGGAGTAAACACCTATAGAAAACAGAAGTTGTCATATAATATGTTAACAAACTAGAGGTGAAAACCGTTTGGTACTTCAATATGACAGAACCAAATATTAAGTACAGCTGATTTTGCCCAAGTTTATTTTTTTCTGCGGCACGCAACTTCAAAGTGCAATTTTGTGTTACATAGAAAAGAATCCATGATGAACGAGAGGCCAGTATTTGGTGCTACTGCTTCCATATACGGCTGCAGTAGGTGAAGTTTGATCATATATTCCACTAAGGGGATTAAACTTCTCCATAGAAAGTAGGCTGCATGTGTTATAAAGTTACTTACTTGCATCACTATTCTTCAATTCTTCTGCAGGTTTCTGCTCTTGGATTTGATTGGATATTGGCCACTTGGTAAGTGCATACGTCCAACAAAACCCCTAATTACATTGAATCTTTTTTTGAAAATCACAAATCCACCTAAATTTGCATTGATGATAAGTTGTTTTTAACTATGATATTATTATAAAATATAGCTCATCTGCAGTTAACATATGTTTCTAAATACAAATCAATTTCATTATTATTTTTCTATAATTTTCTCTCTTCACACAAGGTGGGTCAGTACACACTTACTCTACTCTTAACAATGAACAGCTGCCTAGCAGCTATAACAAATTTGGGATTTTCTCCCTTATATCGATGACAAACATCTGATCTCCTCTAGCATTTTACGCCAGGAAATTGTTTTCTTTTTCTCCAGACCTTGTACCGTATTGTTATACTCTAAGATTCTCAAGTTTAGACTGGCTTCATTTAAAAATGCTGCAAACACAACCTCGTATTTATGGAATATTCTCTGATATATATAGTATTTGGCTGCTGTTATGATCCAATTTAAGAAATGTTTTTGTGGGCTCTCCCCACTATACCCTAGCAAGATCGTAGTGCAATTAAAATCATCTAGATCAAATCCAGACAGTATTTTGCTGTTTCTGACCCACTCTTCCATTCTTTGCCATATTATATTTGGATGGTCACATAATATAAAAAAATGATCTATGGTGTCATCCTCCTCGCAGAAATTACATTTCGTCGATTTTTATATTTAATTTGAGACTAATAACTATTACAGCCTATCGTCCTGTGAAAAATCCTATATTGTAACGCTTGCCATTTGGCAATCTTGCTGCATTCATATGCACAATAGGTTGTCCTCAATTGATTATTAGAACTTCATTGTACAATCGGCTTGTTTGTTGATAACTCAACTGTCGTTATTACAGAAGATGTGCTGTATAAAAATACTAAATAAAATAAAAAAAAATGTTCTCTTATCTTGTACTCTAGGAGTTCTTCCCCCAAGGACCTACCACAAAATGGATCTCAATTTGAAGGATTTAATATCAGTAACATCTCTCTAAGTGAGTTAGAGAGTGTGGCTATAGGAGAAAATAACATCAAGTACTTGGGTATACTGATCAGTCTCTTAGCTCTCTTCATGCCTTCAGCATTTATCACCCTCATGGTGGCCACTACTGTTGCCAGCAAACATCTCTACAACTCTATGTTTGCCCGTGTCCTCAAGGCTCCCACCTCCTTCTTTGATAGAAACCCGGTTGGTAGGTATCCTAGCATTCATTTGAGGATCTACAGAAAATGAGTTTGCAAAATTAAGATTCCTGTCTATGTGTATCATTCTTTGATGAACCAGGGAAGAAATATGTGACAGTCTCTGTGATTTCCAGTCTTATTGCCCTGTCAGTGAAGACTGGAAATCGATTATGTGGAATATACCTCAGGCGAAATTTCTCAGTTATGTGTTGAGGTGCAGGTGGGTAGTGTAACCCATGCTCCAAGTAATGAATACATATATACCGCAGAGAGACATCACCTAAGGTACATTCTATATTAATTCTATTACAACCCCGAAATAAATAAACAAATTGAGATTATTATATCCTGATGCTCCATGTTGAGCTGACCTGTATTGTGTGGTGTTTATCGACCTTGTGATATGTCCTTATGTTGGCTTAAGAGTATGATTTGAATTAATATCAATTTTATTTTTGTTGAAAACTATAGCGTAATATCCAACAGTTTGTATGTAAGAGCACAATACGAAGTAACTTGTTGATTTTCTTGTTTTTAAAAAATGTTTTTACACTTTATATACTCTTGTATGAGATATGTATTTTTTTTGAAAGAATGTACTATTATCTCAATCTATTATTATTATATCAAACTATTATGCGATAACACCTGCTTGTAAGTTAATGTATTGCCTTAAGCAAATCACTGAGAATATCTTCCCTCACCATTGAAATGTACCATTGTTCCTGAATAAACATATTTTAAAATCTAAATCTAAAATCATAAAACAGTAAAATAATGTATATGAGTAAATAAAAGAATACTGGGTACATCTGTATGTGTCACGAGTGATATAATTTTTATGATAGCTTTAGACCTGGATCTCCAGGCCCATCTTAAATTCTTCATTACCAATTAATGCAGGTCAAGTCTTGAACCGCTTCTCTCGAGACACCACCTTCATGGATAGCTACCTTGTTGTGATCCTCCTTCGTGGTCTGACAGCTGTAAGTGAACCTGCTAATTCTCTAAAAATTGTTTTGAGGCCCCCCTGTTAATATCTGGGCATGATATAATGTATGACAATGATGATTTATAAATGAAATTTCCCATTAAGTATATAAAGGAGCATGAATGAGCATGAAATACAAAGCATAAAGTTTAATGACTTTTGCTTATTTTATAATGCATTCCTCTTAAAGAGATAAACCACTGTTCAACAGAGGAAAGATATGGAAAATAACATTTTTTTAAAACTTTGCCTCTTGAAAGAACATGGTTAAGTGAATCCAAAAAGTCAATCAAAACAATACGTCACCAGGTTAGTTTTCATTTCAAGGAGCCTTTGGAATATGGCTGGAATAAGTAACATACTAAATTGTCCAAAACACAAAAACATTCATTGTGTCACACTTACTGCCACTGATATGCATGTTCCTAATTATCTATCTGCAGCTGCTCTTCGTGATAGTGATAGACCAGATCTATGTGTGTATAGTCAACCCCTTTGCCCTGATAAGTCTAGTCTTTGCCTTTGCAATATTCTCATGCATCTTCACCCTGACCATGCCTTCTGTCAAGACATCGAGAAAATTAGAAAGTGGACGTAAGTGAAAATTGATTGAAATAATTGTTTTTTTCCTATCATCTCAAAACTCATGGCCAAACCTTTAGTCAGCAGCAATGTTTAATATGTTTGGTTTGGAAACATTTTTATTCGAAATCAAATAAATGGTACATCTTACATGTTTTTGTCTGTAGCCCTTATGACTTACCTTTTATGTACAATGGTTTAATGATATTCATATAGTTATTTCAACTTATACTCATTTTCAATATGAATTTGAAATACTATTTTATACAATATAGTTTACCAGCACATTTTACAAATATTCAAGCAATAAGTTTCAAGATTTATATCCCCATCTTAGCATGATATAAAGTTATCCATATTCATGCGTATGATCTGGAAATTCTGGATGACGTCATGTCATTTGTGATGTCAGGCTTTCAAGTATCAGCCAATAGAAATGTTATTCATTTTTTGCTATCAGATACCATGAATACTATCAGATACCATGAATAGCCCTTAATAACTTTGTTTATGCCTTCACTTAAATGATGAAGAATTCTTATATATTTTATAATGGCTCTATCTACCACGATATATGTAGAACCAGAAGTAGTAACAATGATATGTGAATGCCAGGAGAATCTAAATCGGAGATGAGATGAGTCCATCTTTCTGAATTGAAATCTTATGCACATTAATGTGCATGATTGAGTTAAACATAACAAGATCCCCCTTATCATACTTACAGTGCGGAGTGCTACATTCTCACACATAACATCTACACTGGATGGACTGAGTGTGATACGACCCATGTGCAGGGAGGCAGACTTCATGGCTGAGGCTCATGCACACATGGACATCCACTCCTCGGCCTGGTTCCTCACCATCTCCACCAATGCTTTTGTCAGGTTTTATGGCATGGTCATCTCAGCAGTGGCAATAGCTGTCATCATATTGATCTTGATGCACACAGGTTAGCAGAAATATAACTCTATGTGCAGTGCTGTCTATTTAAAGTGGCTTGGATAGTTAAAATTCGTAGTCATAAAATCTCGTGAAAGTTTTTCAGTGTAATCATATTATGATAGGTATAGCAGTATCTGTATTGAGTACCAACATAGTGTTTTTATTCAATGATTATTGAATATGGGTATCAGAAACCTCTACTCATTTCAAAACCCAGAGGAAAGGGTTTAGCCACTATAAGGTTGCCCCCATGCCCCAAATGGACAGGAAAGAAACTAATTGCCATTTTATTGACCAATCAACACCCTTTATGAGTGACCGCACCCACAGAATAGATTCAGTGTCATGGGGCCCCAACCTGGGGTTACATAACTCCAGATGCCAACCCAACTGGCACTTTGGATTTTAACCTTCACATCGCAATGAATTTACTATTCTGACCAAATATCTCATATACTATGGATTACATAGTTTTATTTAATATCACCAGGTATTAGCCAGGAAGAAGTACCAGATATCAGAAAATTGAGTAGAAATCCTGTTACTCATGAATAAAGGCTAAAACAGTGAAAAGTGTTACTTTAAATCTATTGAGGGGAGAGCAGAAATTGAATGGGCAAAGAGAGAAATTCAGTGTTCTTCAAACTTTTATGACAATTGATTAACATAATACAATTGTGTATATAATTTATGTTGTAGGAGGATCCTCATCTGACTCAGTGCGTCTTGCTCTCATCTATTTAGTTTCAATCCTTGAACAGATACAGTTCTTCTTTAGACAAACGGCTGAGATGGAAATATGTGTCAGTATTCATTTCAACTACTCTAACTGAAACCTAGTTTATGAAAAAAGGACAACAAATGCCCTACTGCTAATGTGCTGCCTAATTAGGGTGTGTTCACCACTTTCGATATCTCTTTAATTCTGTGTGTATAATAATAATACTTCTTGACTGTGTGCTTCTTTATATTATACATATTTGTGTATTCAGTGTGCTTTTTATAACTTAATTACGATTAAAGCCGAAACACAATATAGAAATCCAAAGATTTTTTTTGCAAATAACAGAAACATTATAGTCTTAGGAGTAATTGTGTAGCATATTATAGTAATCGTATCATTATTTACCAACAAAACCATAAGAAAAGAGGTCACCTTCCCTCTTACAAGGAGGCAGACATATTGGTGAGCAACAGTGCCACTGGTGGTAAATTACAATTATTGATGACGTCACTGTCCCTCTCTGTCTGAATACATATGCAGGATTGTCACATGTAAACAAACATCGATCTTAGTACAACAGGTTTATTTCAGGCATTGATATGTACATAAATATAGAATATATATATACAGTGAGAAGTATATATGCAGTATAAATAGATTATAAGTACACCCTCTCTCCCCTGCTACCCTGAAAATGAATAATTATATATACGGCAAGCTATATATGGCGGCGGCGGCGACGGCAATTGTTTTTACAATTCCACTCCCTGTCTTGACCCTCAGTAGCTTTAACACCTTTCCCTGCATTTGTCAATGGCATATATTTTTCCAGCCTAACATTTTATGTAGTGCAGCATTCATTTACATATGAATGTGGCTCAAATCAATTGAGGAAAGATAGGAGTGTGTGCATTCGGCCGGGCATTCAGGCACTGCAGGCTATTGTTTATGTTGTGGGTAAGAGGGTATGTGACGTCACTCCCTGTCACGTGACTTATAGCAATGGCGCTGACCATGCAAGCTGTCTGCTATGATTAAAGTGCATGTAAAATAGCTCCCTTCTTCCTTATCAGATGAGTATTACATAAAATACATATGCAGGATTGTTATATATGATTTACCCACTTAGAAAATGTGTACATCGATACCCATGGTGTTTCGGCTTTAACATACATTGTTTGTGTTCTGTGGACATTGTGTCCCATTTCCTTAGATAAAACTATACATCTACTACATTATAGCTAATTATACCTTTTCGCCAGCTCAGGGCTCAGAAGCATACCACCGCAATGGTGAGCTGAGGGGCTGCTTTATGAAGTTTATTTTGTTACCAATGATGTATGTTAGCTCATACCTGAATAAAAATGAATTAAAAAAAAACAAAAAACAAAACAAAGTTAATATATAAAAAATGCAGACTGCATAAAGCATGTTGCATTGCATATTCTCTGGAGGTGAAAAGTGTTTTTATTGACGCCTGGAACATCTAGGCTCGTTGGGATTAACATATTCATCATGTACAGTGAAAGGGGAGAAATATATTCTATCCATTTCAGTACAACAACAGCTCCCAAAATTCAGGTTTTCTGTTCCAATAATGATTTTTCGAGTTGGAGAAATAAACACAGAACTGAGCTTAGTGATTGTTCATACATTCTGATATTTCCGTTTCTGTAATCACTCAGGCTATGTTGTGTTGTGTTATTGTGAACTTCTAATGCAGTGAGAGCAAGCTCCCTCCTATGGCCAATTTAGTCTATGGAGCACACACTTGATGCTCTGGGTTGTAAGCCAGGCATTCTGTCTCTTTGCCCCCCTCTGTGTACCATGCTAACACACTCGTGTAGCTGCCTTATATATGGAGGTCAGAGTCACAAACACAATACTTCATGTCAATATCTTGTAGAATGCTTGTAACACAGTTTTTCTGTTCTGTAGATGACATCAGTGGAGCGCATTCAGCAGTACTCTAGACTGGAACAAGAGGCACACGACCGCAGCAACATCACCCCACCTGCTGACTGGCCACAACAGGGAAACATTCAGTTTGAAAACATGAAACTCACTTACAAGGATCAACCTAGTCCTGCCCTTGGTCCCATTGACATTGAGATAAAAGCAAAAGAAAAGGTGACTAAGACATTTAATCAATTAAACAGTTCTTCTTATTGTAATGATTGGTTAGATTTATCAATGTTGCACAGAAGCACCTATGTTTGAGCTACCTAATCCCCTCTGTCCCTAGTGATAGTGCTAAGAGGAATATTGTTTGATGTTCCAGATTGGTATAGTTGGAAGGACAGGAGCAGGCAAGTCCTCTATTATGGTAAGCTTACTGAGAATGGAGGAACCTGAGGGAACGATAACAATAGATGGATTCATCACTGCCCATTTGGGTCTTGCTGATCTCAGGTCTTCCCTATCTGTGATACCTCAGGTTGGTTAATTCTCAATATCTAGAGCTTTATGTCTATACCTATCAGTAGCAATGAAGTACATGTGCAAGTACTGAACAACTGATGGAATATCAGTCCTCTGCTCCATGATGAATCAATGTTCACATTACTATTCATTGATTTCAGGACCCTGTGTTATTCCATGGATCACTCAGATATAACCTAGATCCCTTCTCTGAGTTCACCGATGCCCATATTTGTTCAACATTGGAAAAGGTGAGCACTGAACCTATGCCACTTTTGTGTATATTTTAGTTTTGATGCGTTTGAATTTTGCAAACCCTGAAGGTGAGTGATTCAACCTGGAAAATGTGCAAATATCATTAAGGATCCTCAAAAATCACTTACTTTTGGGAGAACTAACCTGTATCTCTGTCTTCCTTAGGTTCAACTTTTAAATAAAGTGAAGAGCTTGAGTCATGGACTTGATACAGACATGGGAGAGAAAGGGAGTAACCTGAGTGTAGGGGAGAAACAGCTCATATGTCTTGCCAGGGCCATGCTAAAGAAGAGCAGGGTTGTGCTCATCGATGAGGCTACAGCCAATGTAGACAATAAGTGAGTCTTTAAGGATATACATATAATATACGGGTAGAGCGATTTCTATGAAAAGAGGTAGAAAAGAGGGGTTTCTTTGTGTCACATGTTCTTGGAATCTGGGGTCTCCCCATCTACTTTGTTGGTCTCTACAGGTCAGTCGACCCTGACTGGAGGTACTTATAATGTGGTTTGTGAAGGTATCTGGGGTGAAAATGTGATTTTGAAGCCTTTTTTAAATTGGGATCTCTACACTATTTATAGCCTGGGAAAGCCCCTGTGAGACACTATGTCCTTTCCCAAACCTTTCAAGGGGACCTAACTACATGCAGAGGAGTGGGAGAGTGAAGAAGAGGGGAGGGAGAGGGTGGGGGTATTGGAGAGAGGGAGGGGATGGATAGGGTGTAGGAGGGGGAGAGCATTAAATAAAGTGAGAGGGAGGGAAAGAACAGGGGGAAGAGGCAAGGGAGAGGATGTAGAGGAAGGGAGAGAGGGGAGGGGGAGCATGAGGAAGAGGGGAGGGAGACATGGTGGGGGGAATCAGAGAAGGGGTTGAGAGAAAAAAAACAGGTATGAAAGACAGAGAAGAGGGGGAGGGAAAAGAGGGAGAGGGGGAAGTGTGGGGAGAGAGGGTGACCGTCCAAGAAGAGGGGGAAAGAGGCGAGGGAGAGGATGTAGGGGAAGGGAGAGAGGGGGAGCATGAGGAAATGGGGAGGGAGATGGGGGGGGGGAAATCAGAGATGGGGTTGGCAGAGAAAAACAGGTATGAAAGACAGAGAAAAGGGGGAGGGAAACGAGGGAGAGGGAGAAGTTTGGGGAGAGAACTTTGCTAGTAATTTATATTTTTTTCTAATTCGGTTTTGTGTCTCATTCAATTAGGGTCTCTGTGCCTTTGGACTAAAGAAATTTTAGGCTTTTCAAGGCCTTTCTGGGCCCATTTTAGTGATTCTCCAGACCGATATAAATGATTTGTCAGAATCTAGATGAATGAATCAGGGGGCTGTGGCTATTGTTTTTCATAGGCCAATGATGTATGTAACAAGTTATATAATCATATTTCATATCAATCACCGTTTTCAATTTTTACTTTATGAGTCACTCTGTGGAGGGTGTGAGAGGCAAATCAGGGGAAGTTTACAGTAAGAAACAGAATCTTAGCCGTTTAATGGATACCAACAGGATTCAAGTCCCATACAATGATTTTGCAGGCCCTTTGACCATAATGCCCTTTTTCCAGGCCTTTCAATGCCTTGGATATATTTTTCCAAATTCAAGGCCTTTCCAGCTTTTCCAGGCCCCAAGGAGAACCTGTTCAATCCTTCATCTAATTCCAATTATCTCCCATTTACAATTCTCTAGGACTGATTCCATCATTCAGAAGACTTTAGGACAGTGTTTGAGTGGTGCTACAATATTAACAATAGCTCACAGACTACATACAGTGCTTAATGCAGACAGAATCATGGTAAGAGTTATTTACAAGATTATTATTATTCATGTTTCATGTTGTAGAATGGATATTTAGATTTAATCAATATACATGATCTGTTGCTTGAAAAACATCTAAAATCTTGAAATCTGTTCACAGGTTCTCGACCATGGGAAAGTTGTACAGTTTGGGCCACCTGCAGATCTCATCCTTGAAGAAGGAGGCCTGTTTCATAGCATGCTGAATGTACATGGTAGAGAGAGGTTCAATGCTTACAAGGATCTACTCTACAAGATTAAGCATGAGAAAGTACAACAGAAGTCCAAAGAAAATCATAGATTGGCTTTACTATGTACCAAACTTGTCATAGGAACACTGATATTCCAAAAGATTACCCAAGATTTGGAAAATTAATGTACAACATTAAAATAAATAAGTATAAAGATAAAAGTATTTTTGGGATGTATTCCTGAAAAAGTCTGTCATCATTATCCTCAATTATCCTTGATGTACGTGTGACTGCTTAATAAAATGTGAAGGAATCGTTTCTCTCATAGCAAAGATTAACCAAGGCCAAGAAAATAAGTGCTTCAAAATTATGATTTCACAACATGACACTAAGGATATCAGAAGGATTAAACAAAAGAACTGATGTAATGCAGCTCCATAGAGAGCTTGGAATGCCTCTACTCATCAAGAGGAGGGATGCACATCTACTGGAATATGCATATGAATTAAGCAGTCACAAAGAAAACTTAGACAAAAGAAACATTAACCTCAGGAATCTGACTTCAGGAAAAAATTTAATAGTACCAAGCCAAAAAAACCCGAAAAAATCAAAATATCCCTAATTTACGAAGTAGCGGCATCCAAAACGATGTTAGATATAATAATTTAATATAATTTAGATCACTCCTTAGGGATTATATGTTATATTGTTAGGCGATTCACAAGCCTGGGTCACCCTCCTATCTCCGTCCCCACTTCACCCACAGAAAGTTGGTATTATTAAAAATCTCTGTATATATATGACATACAATATCTATTGTCACTCATGACATAACTACAAATGCAGACATAGGAATGTAAGCCCTATACCAACTAATCACATATGATTAAACCATAATTGCAGCGCGGCCCTTGCAGCCCCCCCCCCCCCTCCATAAAACAATGTAACCCCATCCACTCAATGCAATGTTTCTGTTTTATGTAAAGTTTCAGAAAGTAGTCAAGGGTTGGCTTGGAAGATCAGAGAGCAACAATCTATTTCTGTGTACATACTATTTCATTGTTTGTCGGAAATAAAATTTCTTATATATATGTTATGTAGCTTGGATTGAATTATTGCATGACATTTCCGTATCAATATAGGCCCTAATACAATAAATTATTCTAAAAAACCACAATAAGATAAGAAGAGTAGAAATGTTATTGAAATCATATTAGGATTATCTGGACGAGCACAACCGACCGCTATTCCGTAGGCGGAATAGCTATGCTATGATATCAAATCACGTGACCGGTTGACCCCCCGAGAGGATAAACGTATATATACCGAGACTGTCTTCCGAAGGCCTGTTTTAGTACTTTATTTTTTTCTGGAACTTTCTAAACGATCCCAGAAGCTAGACTCAGTCAAGGGTAGCCAAGTTCAAATGGGAACATGTGTTACTTACATAAGAATTAAAAAGTTATCGCGAACCGCAGATTCGAATCGAGAGCTCTCAGCAATGGCCGCCATAATAAACAAGAAGTAGACGGGAAGAAGCAACTACAACTCTAAGCCAATCATATCATCCGATTCGGTCACGTGACCATGTGCGCAATGACGTCATATATAGCGGCAGGTCGGGGAAGCCCTCCGATCAGAGAAACAAAGCTGACATAGCCTGTTGCAGGTAGAAAATCCGGGATTATCATTTATTCCATTAAAAAGGTAACAAAATATAGATTCTTTTGCTAAAATCTTATTGTCTGCTGGTCGTTGGGTTGGTGGAACCCATACGACCTGAGCAGACAAACTCAAACAAGAACGGGACTCGGGAGCCATGCAGCTAGAAATAGTTTAGTAATCAGGATTCCCGGCTGGTTTTCAAGGGCCGTTTTCGCGACGATGCTTCATTTGTATATATAAAAACAATATTAGGCGGTCAGAAATATAACCAAACTATTAAAACAATCCAATTCAAGGCGGTAAACTTTTCTGGATTAGGCTTAATACTGAGATGATGTATCAGTAGACTTATATCAAGTGCCCAAATTTTGTATTCCATTATTAGGCCTATGTTTTATGAGGTTTAAGTAGGCTTACCATTTGTTCTGTTCCGGCATATCAGGAAGACCTGTGAGAAGATGTGACCATTTCTTTGCTTAAGACATTTGTACTTATCATTCAAATGCTTATGGAGAAATAAAGCTATTAATAATTATATTAATAATAATAATAATAGTGTAGGCCTAGTGGTTCTCGCTTGCCTCAGGCCCTTCCCCCCCCCCCCCCCCCCCCCCCAACACACACACAAAAGGGTCAAAAGCAAAAGTGTATGCTTTTTTGTTCCCAATTTCGCGGAGAAAGGGGTCATTTTTCACAAATAAACGTGGATCGCGAAATTGGAAATAAGGGTACCGTATGAATTTTGCAACTGAACTCGGCGAAAATCTGAAAATGGGGGGTATTTTTAATGCCAGAGCAGTACTGGTATTCGACTAAATTGTGGCACAGAATAGCATATAATTATGACAGAATCTCCGCATCAAGTCATGTTTACATGGGATATTCTTTCATGATTGTAAAAATGGTATTATGTTATAGGCCTACAAGTCTCCCTGAAATCATAAAAAGGGCCGGGTCCTTTTTGACATAAAGTCATAAAGTTTACCGCGTTTTGCCACAAAACGGGGGGTAAAATGGGTATCGTAGCCCCTTGAAGCATGTACCCAGTACCAGAGGGGCTTGTGATTCGGTCTCGGTGACTGGTGTTGCGTGTCGATTAGATATTGAGATAGAACAATAAACACTAGAAAAATAGAGAAGATTGGAATCAGTATGGTTGTCTGCTAGATCTGGTAGTTGACTCTTTATTCGTAAGAGGGCGCCACTAGCGCGGCAACCGGTGTATATTGACTTATGTAGAGCACTATAAGTCTTCGTTAACCTTTTTTTATCAATGCTTTTGTTCAGATGTATCGTCACATTTTGTATTTTATCCTAAATCATCAATTTATATAATACACAGGAGGTATAAATTGATTTGGGAAGCTGATATCATTTTATAGTCGATAAACTTTTTCGCTACGCAGTCACAGAAAACAATCATGGCGTCCGTCGGCTCCCTCGAGGATCAAGCTAGGAAAAGAAAGGAACGTTTAGCTGCCCTGAAGTCGAAAAGGGGCGGCGAAGGGTCTGCTGATGAGCCAGCTGAAAAGAAGATGATAGTTGAAGGAGATAAATTACCAAAACCAGTATTCAGAAGTTATGTTCCAAGTGACGACAGCCTTAAGGAAAGCCAGCTGCCTACTCCAGACCTCCCAGATATCAACGGGAAAGTCCAGGACCAAATCGCGGCTTCAAAACCGGAGCCCCTTATGGAAGAAGTGGATCTCGTCAACTTAGCGCCGCGTAAGCCAGACTGGGATCTTAGAAGAGACATATCCTCCAAATTAGAAAGACTTGAACGGAGAACCCAGCGAGCCATCGCTGAACTTATTCGCGACAGAATTCAGGGAGGACAAACAGATCTAGCATCGGCCGTGAACTCACTAGGAACAGAACCTGCCAACGATGACGATTAAGTAACGTTAGAGACAAATCAGTCTTGTTACAAGTTGTATCATCGGATATCTATTCAAATTCTAAAATATTTTTGTATGAAATTATTCAGGGGCAGCACTTCACATTGGAATCATTACTTTGACAAAATGGGCGAAAAAATGTACTCATATTTTGTATAGCCCATTTCTCATCGGATGGGCCAAAATCGGTCGAGTGAATCTGAAAACATCAATTTTGGTGGAATTCCAACTTAAACAAGGGTTTAAGTATGGAGAAACCTTAATCAATATAGCGTTGCAACCGAGTTAAATGTATGCTCAATAGATCTTACTTCCTACGGCTTGACGCATAGTCAATGTGAGATAAAGCATTCTCTTTTGTTTGTATGTAATGGTTTTTATTTGACTACATAAGGAAAATATTATCTTTTCGTCATGGTATTTTGAACAATGCTTCTCAGAACTTCAATTTTATTATCTTTCATTAATCATAATCATAATTAGTCTCAATCTTCTTATACTGAATGGCAGAACTAGTTATTGTCGAAGCAAAGAGGTGTATATTATACCTTCTAAGTTCTGGGGTTAGCATTCCAGGTGACAAAATGCATTCCAGGTGATATTATGTACCGGTACAAAGTTTATAGAAATAACTCTCAACAAGAGGAAAGAAATACCAGACAACAGAATTCTATTGCACAGGTTTTATTCCCTCACTCCGTCGCTACGGTACTGGTAATGGACCCAGTGTTATGACTGTATGGCTGATTACACAAAACTGAAATGTTCCAGGTCACCAGGTGAACATACACATGTGAAGATTACAAGAGTGGTAACGGCAATACAATACATATCCAGGATCCAGTCGGAGACAATTAATGTAGACCAATCTCGTTGTTGATGTGAATAAAAGCGGATACCTGTCATTAGACTTTAGTATTGACTTTGTTCTTGGTAAAAAGATAAACGGGACACTCTTGGCCAGGTAATTTACAGGTGGGAACGTTCCACACTGATCTACCTGTCACCTAGCGGTACCAGTGGTAGTCTGGCAGCAAGCCTTGCTCTTGTCCCTGCGCCAACAACCAACCCTTGTCGACAAAACCTCATGATTTAATACCAAAATATCGATGTTTTTCAGAACCTAGATGACAGAACCTGGAGGTTGTAGTTAATATTTTTCATAGGCCAATAGAGTATTTAACCAGTTTTATGTTCATATTTTATCAATCACCATTTTTCAACTTTTACTGTATGAGTCATTCTGTAGAAGATGTGAGTGGCGAATCAGGGGAAAGTGTACAATAAAGAATTTTCGAAAATTTCCAGGCTATTAATTAGATTACAACAGGATTCAAGTATGTACATATATAATGATTTTCCAGGACCTTCGACAAAAACACTCATTTCCGAGTCGAGTCAAGTCCAATAAATATATAATTCCAATTCCTGTTTTATTGTATTGAATATGTATGATGTGCAAAGTATTATATGTATGATCAAATAATTCGGAATAAAAATCTTTATATATATATATAATTACTAGCACCAAGTTTCAAACACTCTAAATGTGAAATACAATGTTTTGAATCTGGCAATATTTTTATTATAGCATTATGTTATTTTCAGACTAGTTAATCATTGATTCATTTCCTCTCCAAAATTACATTCCAAACAATATAATAGTGCCTACTCTCTATTCAGCTATGGTAGCTTAGAAGAAACAAACAATAACACAAACCCGGTACCTACAGTCCTTGCTAGCTTCAAATCTCTGCTTTATTCAATAATAGCCCTCCCCAGTCCGTCTGAAGAGTGTTTCACAACGAAATTCAACAAACGAAGAGGATCTCGTCATAGGGGTCTATGGACGAGCAGGAATAGCCATGATTAGCCTTCTGTTGCACAATACCTGCTCCCAGACTTTCCTATCTGTATAGTCTGTCTAGAAAATAGTTGACACGTGATTCCTTAGTCCCTTTAAGGGGAGGGAAAAGTGGGAGATTTTGTATTTCTATTTATGACAAGGACTGCCCAGTGAGTCGCCCATTGCAATCAACCATGGGGAAACAGGGCCAGTATAATCAGCTCTGCCTTCCACCTAAGCAAAACAACAGCTGCTCCACATAGAACAGAGACAGGGCAATACAATGCAGCTGGATATTTGGCCATGGTCGGTCGCAAACGGTCATGGTCAGTCACAAACGGCGAGTCAAAACTGCCCCACCTTTCCCTCCCCTTAAAGGGACTAAGGAATCACGTGTCAACTACTTTCTAGACAGACTATAGTTCTGCTCGTTTGTTGGTGCACCCTGCAAGCATGTGTGGCATCAGTTAAAGGTGCCCTCCCTGCTGTGTCCGATATAAATTTCTACGTTGACTTCTATCCTATTTCTTTAGATCTCTAATACCCTGCCCCACCTTATCCCACAAGTTTGCTTTGATTTAATGTTTGTAGACAATAAATACACAGATTAAAATGCTTCACGGAGTAATTGCGTATACCAATTTAAACAGGCTAAATTTCACGAACCATTGGTGGCCGCACTGAGTAAGGTACCGCATATATATTGTACAAAGCACAGACTCGCCACTCTGAGCTGCCACTTGCCGCCACATATGAGATTTAAAACGGCGAGTTTGAAATCCACTGCGGGATAATCTAATAAATCATTGAATTTACAACTTGAGCAAACTTATCATTATATGAGAGACCCCTGATATTGAGTTTTGGTAACTAATTTGAAGGTAATTAAAAAAAAACCGGGCAAAATCAACAATTCCGTCATTTAGGAAGGCAGCTTTAAAACTTGGTGTATCCCATAGAATGATGTCATACATAGGTGATATTCTGGAAAAACAGAATAATGAATAACGCATAGCATTCTTTCGCCTAGATATTGTTGTAGCTTACTCGCATGAATGAATGTAAATGTAAAAGTATATTTGCCAAAATTTGCTTTAATTTTAATTTTAAGGGCAAAATGGAAGACATACACCATAGAATTTATTATCTTATTCCAGATAACTGTATTATAAAAACTGGAATAAAAGTTCAATATATATATATATATATTATATAAACCAGGCAGTAATCTATGCAAATAAAATTCAAAAATTGCAAATGAAGTGGTTGAGCCACTTACTCCGACGAAAATATGTATTATATGTACGGTATACATAACAAATGGCTCGGTGCCTAGGCAATGGTTTATATATACCAATAGCACAGACTCTCTCTATGCTCAAAGCACTAAAATAAAATAGGTATAACACCGATATTTATAATATATGACACTGCTGGTACGAAACAGTGCACCAGCATATCAGTCATTAATCCTATAATAGACCAATATTCTTATATCTAGTGATTGGAAGACAAGTGCAAACACTGGTTATGCAGAACCGATTTGATAAATGCTCTCTAAGATTGTATCTACTGGACACTTTCAATGTAATTGGACATATGGGTCGGATCGAGAGAAAATGTACAATTCACCTTCACCAATCCTCTCAAATAACCCAAATTTTAGACAGAAATGAGGTTAAAAACACATTTCAACCTAACCAAACAGATTGCTAGAATCAATACAATGCCAAATATACTCGAATTTACCTAGTATTGGCCAAATACAATGAAAACATTCCCACAAAGACATCTTGTAAATAAAACATTTTTGTAGGAGTTTAGGAGTATTCCTTTCAAACATTAATTATAAAACCCTTCTTTACATTGTAATTATTATAACAAAAGCAAGCACACATTTATCAATCAGATACATCATATTTACAATATAACACTCATTAAAACTACACTGATTAATGTATTCGTGTCATGATCACAGCTATATCACGGTTTCGTCAAGTCATTCTTTTGGGCATATATACAAGAGTGATTGGGTTTGAAATGCGATGCTAATGTTTATTTCACTGCCATCTAGTGGGGATGAGCAGGAATAATTGAGATGTAGGTCACTAGATCGGGCAGTTTACTTCCGTCGCTTGAAAGGACAGTTTCGCAGAGCAGTGTGCTCGCTTCAATTCATACAAATCTTCGATTAAGGATATTATTCGCCGCTGGAAAGTAAGTCCAGGTGTTCAGACTGGAAGACAGTGGGTCTTCCGGTCTAAGAAAAAATCGTGATCTTGCCGTCGAGCACAACATTAAGGCAGACTCGATAGGCTCCCGTGACTCCTAGGAGGACTCGGGTCAGCCATTGCAACCTCCTTGCTCGGTCAAGCCACAAGGTTAGGCCAAGAGCCTGCGCAAACCGATCTCACAGCGTGGTTCTTTCAAACCTCAGTGGCTTCGTAGAGCAGTGCGCTCAGAAACGATCAAGAGACTTTTAAGTGATTCCAGTGGGATACAAATCACAAGACTTTATTAAATTGTCAACAGACCTGAGTGCATTCTTAACATGGCAAACGGAAGAAAATCCCGGGCTAAACAAACCGAGGACGAGACAGAAAAGCCGAAGACTCCAGAGAAAGTGAATCCTGGATCTAGTAAAGATGGCGATGGTGATGACCACTTGGGCCGTTACCTGAAAACGCTGACCAAGGAACAGTGAAAGGAGTTTGAGGATCAACTCAAGGAAGCCTCAGGAAAAGGCAAAGGCAAAGGCAAAGATACATCCTCCGATGTGGAGGTGAGCGATGAAGGAGAGTACTTTGAAGACAACTCTGATTCACCACAAACTGAAGCGCAAGAGTTTCTAACAAGTTTTTTCAAAACTGTGGTCAAGAAAGAGGAGGTCGGGCCGGAGGTCCACGCAGACCTAGTGTCCATCTTGGAGCCACTGGCCTCAGGAAAGTTTGATTTCCAAATAATGAACGAAATCAGGAAAGATTACCCTAGACCTAGCAACTGTGATAATCTACAGGTTCCCAAACTTCCTAATAACATTAAGGAGTTACTCAGTCGAGAGCATAAGGACAACGACAAAATCTTGATCAGGGGACAAGAAGCCCTAATCTCAGCACTCACGATCTTGATAGGAAATATTGAGTTGCACATGAAGTACAAGTCAGGCACTCCCTCTGAGACTACATTTAAGTCTCTGTCCAAAGCCACAGCACTGATTATGAAGGCATTCACAGATGTGACTAAGGCACGCAGAGAAGTTCTGAAGGAGGACACAAACCCAGAACTGAAGGAATTGTTTGATGACGACAAAAATCCATCAACGCCACAATGCCTGGCTGGAGACAACGTCTCTACCAAAATAGAGGAACTGAAGAAATCACAGAGAATGATTTCATTCTTGGCCAAACCCAAAAAGGCTAAGACCTGTGAGAGCACGGGCCCCGCTTTATTTGGAAATAGAAGGGGACGCGGGGGTTATCAAAATAATCCCGGGCGAGGAGGCCACAACGGCGGAAACAACAGCCGGGGTGGCAATCAAGGCTCGTACAGGGGGAAACCTCGTGGAACGAGCAATGTCAGGGGTGGAGGAACTAACCAGGCTTCAACCTCGACCGGGCAGGGTTTTGCCCAAAAGGGGACTCAGTAACCACTGCCACCAAACCAGTCAAGCAGCAGAAAAATGTAAGTGCTATTTTCTGTGACAAACTTTTAAACCCAGAATTGTTTAAAGCGGGGAACACTAAGAACTGTTTACCCAAATGGAGGGAATTAACGTCCGACGCTTTCATTCTGATTGGGGTTTCGGGGACGAAGTTGGACTTTGATAAGATCCCTAAACAGACAGTCAAACCGAGACCTTTGAGGCTTAGTGATAAGGAACAATTAATCCTGAATTTAGAGTTAAAGAAATTGCTAAACAAGGGTGTGATTGAGAAATCTCATGAAGAGAAGGGACAATTCATTTCGAACGTTTTTCTTAAGACCTAAACCCAACGGGGAACATAGGATCATTCTCGACCTATCTAAGCTTAACAAGAACATCACTTATGAGCATTTCAAAATGGATTCTCTTAACACTGCAACCAGACTAATGTCGCAGGGATGTTTCATGGCGTCAATAGACCTGAAGGACGCAAACTATACAATTCCCATTTACAAGCCGCACAGAAAGTGGCTTAAATTCTACTGGGGGGAGGAATTATACACGTACACGTGTATGGCTATGGGTTTAGCACAAGGGCCTAGATACTTCACTAAATTCCTGAAACCAGTGTTTTCACAGTTACAAAGTCAAGGATTTACATGCTTTGGCTACCTAGATGATACTTTCATAATGCATGAAACATATCAAGGATGTAAGGATACAGTAAGGGAACTAGCAATTCTTTTATCAGCGCTAGGGTTCACAGTTAATGTGAAGAAAAGCTCTTTTGAACCGACAAGAAAGATCCAATTCCTCGGTTATATTTTAGATTCGAAGACTATGACAGTCACCCCACCTAGTGAGAAAACAGACAAGTTTTGTGACAAAGCCAACCGACTTTTGAGAACTGAGTTCCCAACAATTCGCGAGGTGGCGTCAGTGGTAGGACTTCTCATAGACCTGACCAAAGGGGCTGAATACGGAATGTCTCATTACCGACATATTGAGGAGGATAAGATCCAAGCCTTAGAATGCACTGATTTTGATTTTGAAGCCACTATGACCCTATCAGGACTGGCAAAATCGGAATTATCCTGGTGGGTGAATTATCTACCGAATGCCTCACGTAGAATTTGGGAAGGGGCTCCTTCCCTTAATATCGCCACGGATGCGAGTAACCTGGGATGGGGCGCGTCAATCCCTGACCACAGTACAGGGGGAAAATGGGGATTAGAAGAAGAATATCTTCATATAAATGCTAAGGAACTATTAGCAGTATTTCTAGGTATCAAAAGTTTACTTAGGGAAGTACAGAACGAGCACATCCGCTGTGAATGTGACAATACTACCGCGGTGGCATACATAAACCACCTTAGCGGCATGAGGTCGGAACAATGCGGTAGCATAGCAAGGGACCTTTGGGAATACTGTCAAATCAGAAATATTTGGCTATCAGCAATTCATGTACCGGGGGTGGACAATGTCATAGCCGATTATGAATCCAGGAACTTTAGGGAAAATGTTGAATGGACTTTACCGAGCCAAGTGTTTGAAGACTTAGACAAAGCCTGGGGACCTTTTGATATAGATCTGTTTGCATCTAGACTCAATAACAAATGTGTGAAATATTGCAGCTGGATCGCAGATCCAGAAGCTTGTATGATCGATGCTTTTGCTCATGAATGGAATTTCACTAATCTATATGCATTTCCTCCTTTTAGTGTGGTGGCAAGGACGATGCAGAAGCTGCGAAAGGAGGGGGGCAGAGCCGTTCTAATAACACCAGAATGGCCTGCTCAACCCTGGTACGGCCTGTTACTAAGAACCGCACACCAATCCTGGAAACTAGGAAAGATTCCACTAATAAACTCCGCATCGGGCGAATCATGGGACATTCGAATGATAGCATGGAGGTTCTAAAGCAGCACTGGCTTAGAAGAGGCATGACACCGGCAGCTGTCGGACTAATGATGAAATCATGGCGACCGGGCACGATCAAACAATATAATTCTTCACTCAAAAGATGGAGAGTGTATTGCCGAAAACTTAAGGTTGATTATATGGAAATCAACATACCAAGAATCGTGAATTTCCTAGCGTCGCTTCACTTTGAAGGACTGTCGCACTCCGCAGTAGGGACGGCCAGAAGTGCCCTCTCCAATTTCCTATCATTAACTAATAATCAGAAGGAATTACTGGGCAGTCACCCATGTTTAAGCAAAGTCATTAAAGGCGCATTCGAAAGTAACCCGCCTAAGCCACGTTATAAGGAAACGTGGGATGTAAATAAAGTTTTGACACTTTTCAAGAAGTGGGGAAAGAATTCCAAACTTTCACTCAAGAACCTGTCGTGGAAAGTAGTAACTCTTTTAGCATTAGTCACGGCTCAAAGAAGCCAAACGATCCACGCTATGACTATCTCGGGTATTACCCAAGAACCAGATCGAGTAATAATCTGCATAGGTAGTTTACTTAAGCACAACAGGGAAGGAAAACCCCTTACTACCCTAACAATAAATAAGTTTAAAGAGGACACCAGGATTTGTCCAGTGAGATGCCTCAATACATACCTTGAGAGCACAGAGCAATTCAGAAAAGCAGAAGACCAGGTCTTCATCTCTTACGGTGGCACTCATAGACGAGTGGCAAAAGATACAGTATCCAGATGGATAAAGTTCACCCTCGCTGAAGCAGGGATTGACACTAACATTTACAAAGCGCACAGCACGAGATCTGCTAGCGTATCTAAAGCAGCCAAGCTTAAAGTACCAATAGCCAATATTTTAGAAAAGGCAGGTTGGTTGAACTCGGATACGTTCGGGAAGTTCTATGAAAGAAAAATTTCAGACAAGACTGATATGGCCAAATCCATTCTAGAGGATAGCCTGTCAGCCAGAAGGAAGAAGAAGTTGGAGAATTAGACAGGTAAATTATTTCCTGATAAAACTAAGCTCCATAGTCTCAATTATTCCTGCTCATCTCCGCTAGATGGCAGTGAAATAAACTTTAAAAGTTAAATGAGACTTCCCTTCTAAAGTTGATATTTGACTAGAAGTTTATGATTGTACTTCTAGTGGTGATGAGGGAATAATTGCCCGCCGACCCACCCTTAAAACAAATATCACAGTTTACTTATTAATTAAGTTTCATCAGGAAATTTATAGCTATAAAAACTGTCCGATCTAGTGACCTACATCTCAATTATTCTCTCATCACCACTAGAAGTACAATCATAAACTTCTAGTCAAATATCAACTTTAGAAGGGAAGTCTCATTTAACTTTAAAAATTTGGTGTGTGGTATATATAGACAAAATTGAATTCGTAATGGTGCGTTGCACCTGACGAAATTGCGTATCCCAAGGGAGATAACCACCTCTCACACGGCCAGAAGTCTATTTTGTATTTCGATGGAATTTCGATTTGATGGAAATTCGAGTCGGACAATGAGCTCTGTTCACCAGCCTGTTTATTTACTGTCTCACTTCTGGTCAACCTCACTTATTTTCGGGTCTATTTTTCTATTTGAATACGTAGTAAATTCGCAATTTCATAGTCGCTTATCATTATAATTATTATTATATCATTACATACGATGTATAACGTGTTAAAATGTAGAATTATGACATATGGCACATCCCATTCTAAAATGCATATATATTAAATTCAATATTTACACATTTTGCCCTTCATGTCTGTCTAAGGCACCTCATTCAGCACAACCTCACAATTAAATGCAGTGGGAAAACAGTGGTCGATGATATTCACAGTATTTGGTTCATCAAAGTAACACAAGTGTTATTGCATAAGGTACTACTAGCTAGTTTTGAGCGATCTGGACGTAAATATTGATCTACAAGGCAGTATGAACCATAAGGCCAGAGAAATACCGCCGAATATATAGGTGTAGATCACAGTAGACTCCCGGGGCATGTAGCACTTATTGATGGCATAATTGGTGGCTGATATACGAGCCTGAAAGAAAGAGAGCTTGATGTAGATTACATGTATGTGTGGGTGGGTGAAGTCGCCAGAAAATGAACAATTCACTTTCACCAATCTTCTCAAATAACTCAAAATTCAGACGAGAATAAAGTTCAAAATACAGTTTAACCTAACCAAACAGATCGCTAGAATCAATGAAATGCCGAATATACTCGAATTTACCAAATTGGCCGAATTGCAGCCTAATTTAGCAGAATTTACTAATGTGTACAGTTGCCAATTGTACATTTTCTGAAAATCCTATCCAGGTGTACCCACACTGTTACACAATGAACATAGTGAGAAATATGGGTCACATCTTCATAAAATATACAATCTACACATTTAGTAAATGCATGATTTTCTTTATTTCTAGGCCACAAATTAATCAGAAAATAAACATACAACGTTCGCATCGATAAAACAAGGAATTTCAACTTTAGAAATCGATTTTCGGCTGGAAACCAACCCAACTAATCTAATCACAATATCCATATGCGAAGGCAATATTTAAAGCACTTACTAATATAAAAGCAGGTTGGTTTATATTTCTCCAACTGAAGGACGGGATGGTCCACTCTGGGATATGACCACGATGAGTCTGATAGCAGCCGTAGTGTGTGTGAGCAGTGATAAGGAACCTGGGAGACAGCCAATCAAGCAACTGAAAGACAACATGATTATCGTAAGCATAGATCGTTTAGCTACTATAGTGTAAATCCCTGCCTACACACAGCCGAATTGCCCCCCGATTTTCCCGATGACTTCATTTCAAATCCTGATTCATTTCTTTGAAATAACATGAAATCCAAGGATTCATCGAAAGACCCAAATCGGGGGGCAATCGGGTGACAAATCGGCTGTGTGTGTGCAGGGTACAAGTCAACAAGCTAACATATATATATATAGTCACGTACTATGATATCTACCGATACCAGTCGGGTAGGGCAGCTATAGCTCTAGTGTTAGTTTACTATTGCTTGATTATTCAACCCTAAAACCAGTTATGCCTTCAACAGACCTCCACATTCAATAGTAGTTATACAATAACACTGACCACACTTACAGCAACCCACCACTAAACCAGGCCTCTGTTATCTATGCTAAATATTATAATTTCCAAAATATTCAATAGGGGATTTGCAAGTGCAAACCAATGAGGTATTGTTTCCAAACGCATGATGGGGAAGATAACAAGTTGTCCTATCATGTCATGGATAATGAATGGACTTGTATACATATTCCATAATGAACACTGACATACAAGTCCCAGAATTACTTGCGAATCAGGATTCAACATAGCGGCTATGCAAATCCCCTATTCAATTGCAAGTAAGGTACCGGTACCTTACCTTATTCGATGCTTCTTCTGATAGACAATCGTATTTAGGTTTCATTTTCTGAAACTTGAGTTCTGGAGGTGCTTCATCTGGACCCGAGCACTCACTATCAGAATCTCTGTACATTGGGAAATGCTGAAAATGAAAATGTATGAGCGCAAAGATGTTTACATTTATCTAAACCGACGCCTTACATTTATCTAAACTTTGCCTATTAAACTATTTCAAATGCAAAGACCATATTTCCTTCCATTTCATAAACTTATACTAGACCCACAGACTGGGTCCCCAGTCGTAAGACGGTACCCTATAGAAATATTTCAACCATAGCTTATCTAGAGGCAAGTCCTAAAACCAACTTTGACGATAATTAAATATGAGAACGAGCATTTGGTACCTGTAAAATGATGGGTTTGGAGTAGACGTAGCGATCGTGTTCTGAACAATCTATGCCTTCATATCCCTCCTGGAAAGTAAAAAATACCATGGGGTGAGAAAACGAATAGAGGAACAAATAAAGTTTACAAATTCACATGAGCTATCAAGAAGGACATGTCAACAGTTATGGCGAACACTGTAGAGGCTTTACCGGTAAATTAAGCAAATGATGTAGAAAAATAGCAGTTAAATTGTATTGATCCCTGAAAAAGGATCAAATCTATTAGAAACGTTGGAACTTATAACATCAGACTAAATAAAACCACCAAAACAAATTTGCTGCCTTCTCCGCAATTCCCATGAACCAACCAACTGGGCGAAAATCCGTTTGTAGTGTGACCCCCCGCCCCCCCCCCCCCCCCCCAATTATTTATATTTAAAGTTACGTCAATATACTTATAGATTCTTTGCTAAATTCCCATTGCTCGTTGGGAGAGATATAGATATACCATATACACATTACTACACTTTCTTTTTGTATTGTTGGCCCACTTAAAATACAAGAATCCAAAACAAGGATAAAATTGAAATCCATTTAAAATTCGGGTAAATGCTAAACTAGATCGAGCATAAATACTCCTAACTCTACAAAGAGGGACATCCAGGCAACACCTGTGATGTCACAATGGGGAAATCCACAACACCTAGGCTCAGAGGTGGTAGCACAGTAAGGCAAGCAACACGTACACCCACCAGACACAGTCAGATAACATCTCTGTATGTGGTGTTTTTTTAAAACGTTTTTATTTTCACATATACACTGAAAATTGGCAGAAAACACATCGCTAACATTAAGCGTTCTTCGAGGCCATCTGCTCTCGATTAAATAGATATTGCTATTGCAAATACAATGGTATCAAAACGGTGAAATCATCATTATATATGGAAGATGATTAATTAAATATTCAGAGATGAATTAAGTAAGTGTTTGTATCATGTTCACACATTAATGTTTGGGGAACATTGCTATTGAAACGTTCCTATACTGTATGAAAAGTATTGCTCCTTGAACACGTATATTGGATAGTTATTTGAATGTTAGCTAAAAACGTTCCAGGAACATAACATCCTAACACTCCTAGGATGTTTTGCTAAAAACGTTTGCTTGATGTTTTCTACATGTTTCCTACAACAAACTAACACAAAACGAATCCCTTTCCAATGTTCCCCAAATGTTGTGTGCTACTTGGGATATTCTCCAGTGGACTTCAACACACCTCTATAACCCTCATTACACATTTCTATTCACATACCATAGCACAGTTTAGAGAACTGCTAATATCTCGTAGCTTGGCCTCAGCAGCTGCACACATCTGACAGCCGTCCCCCTCCATGGCCATGCTGTTTAACGTGATGAAGGTGTTCCCTTTGATGTTTAACATTCGCACAGACGGCGAGGAAAACGCGCGGGAAAATCTCTTCCTTTTATGCTCATCAATCCTGAAATAAAACCAGTTATAAGAATCATTCTTGAATAAACAACGAAGAAAAGAATGGTGGTATTTTGCACAGAATATTTGTTATAGTCAATCACCGATTATTTTCAGATGCCTCGTGTATTTGATGATAGAATTTAAATAATCTTTCTAGTTTATTGTTCTTCATGAACTCCTTTACCAGGCTGTTTATTTCAGCTCCTATAGTTGGTCTTCAACTAACTCCCAGGGTAGTATACTAGCTTATAGCTTGTCTTACACTAATTCCCGGAGTAGTATACTACCATCTCTGGTGCCATAGACAATTATATATTTCCTATACTACTCACGACTCTTTGTATAGGGGAGAAGGTAGGCTATTACTTTTTACATATCTTTTACCAGGACTAGATCACCGCAATGGTGGTCTTCCTCTAGTATCTGGGGAAGGAATTGAAACTGTATAATGACATTTTGCTGTCTTAATGGCATTATAATGGCACTTTGCGGTTTGAGGCGAGAGGCTTTCCCTTCGTTTGAATGGACTCTCTCAACTTTGGACCTAGACTGATAAGTACATGAGGAATATTTGCACCTACGTGTAATGAAATCCCATGTCGTGGTTGCCAGCAATCACATGGATATCAGTGCCGACTGGTGTAGAAAATAACGTCTTGAATCTTTTCACATAGTTCCGAAAGTCCTGGTCGTTGCTCCATTTACCCTCATCTAAAGCATCGCCTGCAAGAAACATTCTCATGAAGGAACTTTTTTTTTTGTTTTTTAAAGATTTTATCTATACTTGGTAAAACAGATCCCCATTACGGGTTGTCTCGTCTGCCCCAAGTATAATGAAATGGAATAATTACTTTTTCGTATAACATAGATTGTCTGAACGAGGTGGTGTGGTTAACGGTCATACAAATAGGATAGAAGTTATAAAAGGATATGGAGTATTTTCATTTTATTTTATATAAGACCCTCTTGAAGAAGCCAAAGAACGGCGAAACGCGTCAGGTCGCCAAATAAAAAACCTACAAAACTCCATATCATGGTTTGTCTCAGTTGAGTTGCCTTCAATCAATTTATAATCTATATAATAATAATGCAGAATACAGTTTATAAATCGCATATTTACACGCCTTAGAGATCAATATATCATCATTCGTATCCCCAGTTCTCATGGTTATAGATTGATGAATGACTGAGAAGAGATTCATCTACTATTCGCGCAACTAGCTGCTTTTTGAAGTAGTCTTGTGTGCAAGATTTATTTTGAAATATTATTTATGATAGAACCGTTTAGATTATAGGCATACAATCGTTAGGTTATAGAGATGAATATGATAAGTCTTAGTCACGCTCCTTCATATAATATACAAGTATAAGGGTCCGATTTTCAGAATATGTACAATTGTCAACTGTACACATCTAGTAAATTCTGCTAAATTAGAGTGAAAAATAGCCAATACTAGGTAAATTCGAGTACATTCGGCATTGCATTAATTCTAGCAATCTGTTTGGTTAGATTGAACTGTGTTTTGAACTTTATTTTCGTCTGAAATTTGGTTTACTTGAGAAGATTGGTGAAGGTGAATTGTACATTTACAGAAAGTCTGACCCATATGTTTAGTTTTCATAATCTGGGTGCCATGTGGTATACGTACGGAAGCCGTGCGGTTTGAGCGGTGCTGTGCATCTTTTGGGTGAAACCGTCAGAAAATGTACAATTCACTTTCAGCAAATCTCTTAAATTTCCCACATCTAAGACAGAAATTAGGTCCGAAATGAAATTCAACTTGACCAACACATAGTTTGAATCGCCCCAATACCAAATATACCACCAGTATGTATGTATTTTTTAGCCTTATTTAGCAGAATTTACTAGATGTGTACAGCTGTCAATTGTACATTTTCTGAAAATCTGACCCTTTTAGTCAGCCCCAGTGTATCACTTACCAAGCACAAAGACAACATCGGGACTATGAATATTCATGGACGTCTTGAATGCTCTTTCCATCTGCCACTCCCTAAAAATAGATAAATGAAAAAAGGTATATCAAGCTCAATTAAATTTTCAATTTCAACGGAGACGGAAACTCCAATTCCTAAATTTCCAATTCCTAAATTTCCTGAATGAGTAGAGCTGCCAATTGTACCTTTTCTGAAAATCTGACCCATATAGAGATAGTACATCGAGTAACTGGGTCTCCTCATTTATATATGTAAAAGGCGAAAAATGGTGTAGAAAATAAGGTACAAAAGACTGTGATATTATAGTAAAAGATACATAATATAAGACCAGAATAAAGGTGGCGGATAACTAGGTTAAAGCTTTGTGGATTCTTTTCGATATTGTGTTCTTCTTGTCGTTTAGATCTATGTTCGCAGATTACATGTATTTTCTAATTGGTTAAACGTACGGATGTATATTTGTAATGTTTCTGCCAGTATTACGGCTCAAAATATTGCTATGCATAACATGATATAAGTAGATCTCTGCCTCCATTGAGTGAGGGACAGAAACTCACCTGCGAAGTTTATCAAACCAGTGGCCCCTCGTACCCAGGATGTGTGTATCGGCGATGAAAACAGCTTTTAGAGGTTGGTGGTCTTGTTCTGCAATGTTGTAGTCTGATTGAGTCGGATCCAGGGTTGGCCACTGGCACTGAATATAGATGACGGGGATTTTTAAAAATTTATCTAGAACTTCCGTAAAATGACAGTTGAATATAAACAGACATGCACAGTGTACACATTATGTTAGGAACAATGGATGTCATGTACGCATGAGGACAATTGGCTCATGGGTAATAATCATTCCAATCAGAATGACCATGGTTTTCCGCCCACTGCTGTGTCTAGCTAGACTACGCTTTATCTAACAAAACTACTCGAGATCAAGTTAAGTTAGACGAACATAAAATCAAGTAAGGTGAGAAAGAAGGGTACAGTTAAAGATAAGAATAAAAAGTATGGTTAGTTGGGTGGATTTATTTCGGATGGTTTGGGTAGCATCCCCTTGGATCAGTGTGGGTTTGTTATGGTAGCGTGAAGATACTGCATACCATTTGGCTTGGATTCATTGGTCAGTCTGTGTGTGTTTTGAGTTGTATTTGGTTGTGTTTGAGGAGGTTCTTATAAAGTTGAAGTCGGCAACACACATGTAATATTATCAAGAATGTCTCGGGTGCCCAATGTTCAGGTCAACTGCTATTGCTATCGAAGGTGGGATTTTTTCTAAGTAGCTAGATAAAACAATAATTTTCTAATAATCCTTTCTTTTACGTGTGCGATTTTACAGGTGTTGAAAGTCCCTGTGACATCCTTGCAGTGCAAACCAGATGTTAACTTATCTCATTTTTCTTTCACATATATTTCATTTCTTCATAAAGCAAGTCTGATTTTTTGTTGTTTGATAAACTATTGTTGACACGATTATCGTACCTGAAGCAGTACCACGTAGTACACGATGTATTCATTGTAGAGCACGAGTAGGCAGACTCCTCCCAATAGCAGACTTAACCGGTGCCAAAATGTGCCACGTCCAATCCGCTTCATAGTCGAAGGTTGAGACCACTGGGCCTGAACAAAGAATAGTGGTAGGTTAAATTATATATAAGTTATTTCATTTCCTTTTTTACATTCACATACCTGCAATTCATCGAGTAATATGGAAATGGGGTAGTGCCATTTGTGAACGGCAGTTCTGGGTGTCCTTGAATAAAATCGTTACATAAAGTTACACAGATTACCGGTACCGTACCAACATCTATCGGTATTCTTTGGCAATGTGTGTGTCTTGATCTTATCCTGCTACAGTTTTACTTGCTTGGAGTGATGATCAATATATGTTATTATAATTTGCTAATTCGCTTATGATATTGTAAAGAATTGAATTCTTTTGGGTCATTTATTAGATAATTTTTTAGCTGAAAAGTTTATGTAATTTGATTTACTGACCAAGTGTCCCTATCGCATCCTAGTACTAGGCTATGTATAATCTGGACATCTGCCATTTTCCCAGCTTGGGCTGATTGTACTGGAGAGGATTCATTTTGGCCTGGCTGAGCTGAACAACCAACATCAACTCCCTCTGACTTATTCATTTAATTTAGTGCCTGAATTACTGGGTGATTCTCCACTATTTTACAATATACCGTAACATATTAAACTCGTTTCTCAGGTTTCTGCAACCGAGTAAAACTTCCAATCTGTCCATCTTGAATTGTGATAGTTTAAGAGTAATTGCATCAAACATTCAATGTTTTCGTCGTTAAACGGTTTGATTATGAGAGAAGTCTGACTAGTCTAGATAGACTGGTCATCTCTCTACACTGACAGTGTCACTATAGTAGAGTTGTGAGATATCTATATATAATCTAGCGCAGTACTAGCCACTAATGTTAGCCTACTATGAAAAAAGGTGTAGGCGCTGTAATATAGGTCAGATAGGCATTGCCTTTGGCTTTGTGTGGATCTCTGATCATACAGTCCTGATTCCATGGAAGAGGTCACAGCCTTTTTCGTATGGCAAAAGCTCGCCTCAAGATATACAAGAATAATTGTTGTCATAAGTTTGGAACGAAGCAAGATATTTTGATGATTTAAAAAGCATTAAAATACTCTCAGTAAGCCCAATGATCAATCGTTTAAATAGATTGTTTAAAAATCCGAGCAACTTTTTAAAAAAAATGTGATATATCATAATTCATATGCCTACTAGTATTGACTTAGACCGTCTTAGTTTAATTATTGTATCTAAGTCACGTATACCAATTACTTTTCGCCAGTGATACAAAGCCGAAATAGGCCAATATGAGTTTTCTTTGCAAATGACCCCAAAAGCAAAGCCAAAGGCCGTGTCTGACCAAAGCAAAGCCACGGCACAGGCAAAGCCCCCGGCACAGCCACAGGCAAAGAAGTTGAACATTGCCCGGGCCGAGCGATAATATAAGCAAAGTACATACTATGTTAGCAGGAGGCATCAATCCTAGAATTAAACTACACTAAAACTGGATATTACTGGTTATAATACATACCTTGATGTAGTCATGGGAATAATGGAACGTATGCGAGTATTCCAAGGGAAGTTTTACAAGAGTGCACTGTGTGTTCACTTCGCAGTTTGTTTAGATGTGTTTCAAGAGCCACCTATTGAGCAAGAGTAGTACTTTCTATGGTTCCTCGATAACTCACTGATAGTCGCCACTGACGGCTGATCTCGCAGTTGTCGAGATCTCAGCGCGAATCAATATTTTGGCGGACATTTTGACATGCGAATATTACTTTCAACTGAATTACGATGCATTTAAATGGAATAATGAGGTATTTATTTATTGTTGATATAATTTCATCATAATAGTTAGTCTATCGTAGGTTTGTACTCGTTTTTTGACTGCGACAGGGATTTAATTGAACATTGTGCAAGTCCCGAAGACAAGGCGACTCAGCTGACCCTTCCATGCTTGCGGGAGTGGATTCAGTGACAACGTCGCCTCTCGTCTCTCTACTTTAAATATCACATTTCCAAATTCCCATATAATCATTCGTTCTCCTCTAAATCAGAAATGTCGAAAGAGCCAATTTAAATGGGATGTCATCGTGTTGCATATCCAATAACCTAATGCTTATGATAAGTAAATACTGATGTACGGTACACAGTCTTTAAATTACTGTAGCCTAGTATTTTTTCTCTCTAAATTATAGTGGAGTGGAGGATTTATTTAACTCTCTAATTGTCTTGAAAGTTCTTGGGGCCTGTCGTTTCGGCTGCCAGATTATGTCATTTGTTGTTATTATTTCATAATTTTTGCTAACTGTAAAATGGTTAGCTTCAAAATGTAAAATAGTACCCTGCTTTGAAAATGTAAGTCTCCCTAGGCCTAGTAGAAGGGTTTCTAAAAACTGTCTATATTTCATAATTATTACACCTGGTACACTTGTGTAGAATTTGACTAAATTTACCTATTCGTATTATTAAAATGAATGTCTTAAATCTTGAGAATCTGTAAACGGAAATGTGAAACCAACAATTTAAACTGAAGGAGGATTCGATACTCCATTATATCAGAAATGTATATGTTTATTGAATAAAAGTTCTTATATAAAACTTTTATTCAATGAACATATTGAATTAGGCCCATATCGAACTTCGTGTAATTCGATTCGCCTGAACGAATCCGTCTGAAGTGAACTTAATTAAAGTCTCTTTGTTTCATCTTTCATGATTTATTCTACTTATTTTTCAGATCACGGTCAAGAGCTACCTGCTCAGTCTAGGGCCCATACAGTCTTGTTATTTATGAACAGCCAACTAAACCCTCCGGTATCTACCGGTGAATGCGAGGAGTACCATGTTTTCTGATGATAGTTTCGATTTTAACGATGAGGTTTGTCATATATTTATAGTACCGTATAGATCAAACATTTTCTATTTGAATTACTACGGTATTTTATATTTAGATACGGTTGTCTGAAACTCTGTTATATTGACTTTAATTATATGGAGGTGCTTAATTTATTGGGAGCCTACCTAATTAAATTTAAGGCTTCAGTTCCGTTTTAAAATTATAGTAGGCCTATTGCTATTATGTTGAAAAGGGTAGGACTAGGGCTAACGGTAGGCTACTATTCATGAAATGGAATTAAAATTTGAGATTAGCAACTATTTAAATTTGAATACTAAGTTAATGTAGAGATCTGTTATTGTTAACTTTATTAGTTTCAGTCATTTGTTACCAGAATTAAATTTATGGAATCTTATTCATTAACTGTGAGCATCGAATTAAACCTAGCTGTACAGCTTGCACTATGTGATATCTGTAGACCAATGAGTAGAGTTAGCTGGGCTCTTTCTGAGGCATGTGATATCAGTGTGCATATATACTGTTATGTTAAAAATGCAACAAGACTAAACTAGAGAGACATTTACCGGTACTTATTTCCACGACGTTTTCAGTTAATTAACCGATTAAATAATTATGTCATCTTTCTCCTCAGGAATTTGCCAAAGTTGCCCAGGATTTAGAAGCAGTCGCCTCATCGCAGACTGTAAAAGGGAAGAGAAAATCCTTTGAACTTGTTCCGAGCAGTGATTTAAAAACTAATGTTAATTGGAACGGTGCTATTTATCGACCATGCGAGGACACACTAACTCCTCCCACGAAAAGGAGGTCCATTGATACTGGACAAAGCGCTGGACAAAGCGTCCAACATGTAGGCCTAGTAAAAAATGTTCTCTCTCTTAATGGGGAAAAACATTTCTCTGAGACCCGAAAAGACGTTCATATGCCTAAAGTTCATCCTAGCAACTCTCAGAACATACCTAATGATGGAAAGAAAGTTCCCAATCATTCCACCAAAATCATTTCTTGTGAAACCTCAGAGCAATCTGGCCACGGTCTGGACTTCGATCTAGATGACCTAGATCTTGATTTAAGTTTAGAAGAACCTTCCTATTGGACTCCTGGTGTTGGATTGGGTAAACCACAAGGTAAAGGAGTAACTACTGCTGCTAACGCCCAATCCTCTCAACCTAATTTACAATCAACAAATGGTCCGAGTCTGAAACAAGATGCTGTTTCTATAGGGGGAATCAGGCCCCCTGCTTCCTCCGAAGCAAGAGTGTTGCGACCAATAAGTACCCCTATCAATAGGCCTACCTTGCCTCAGCGTTCTTTAGCTAATACTGTACTACAACAGTCGACTCCATCCGAATCCATAAGTAGATCTGAACTTAGTGTTGGTGCTATATCTAAACTATCATGTGGTGTAGGTGCAGGAGCTTTGGTGGCACAAAGGACTCGACAAGATCTCGGTGGTGGACCAGAAGTTTCCCTAAGGACTCCTGGACCAATATGTACCCCAAAGTCTGTACGAAGAGATGTAGGTGCTGGACCGGCCGATGTCCCATCACCTCTCCAGAGAGACTTGGCTCCCGGAGAAGAATTTACTTGCGACCCAATGAGTGCACAGAGAACCCCTCAGCACCATAGAACTTTGGAGTCTAGTCGTTCTTCCCCTGAGAGTGTGATGACGCCGACCATTGATAAATCTAGTAGCTCCATCTTAGATAGAAATAGTACCCCTCAGACTAAGTCTGGGAAAAAGAGGAAGAGAAAATTTCCAGGACCAGCTGGACTTCTTCCAAAATTAGTGAGTGCATCTAAAATAGAAGATTGTATTTTTGTATTTAAATATTTTATTCAGCTACTACATTTTCGTTTATCCCAAAATATTTCATCTTAATTCAACAATTCTTATTCCTTAAAGCTGTTAGTCGAAAATACATGATTTTCTTCCAGAAACCTGGAATGTCTTTGGACGACGTGAAGTTGAATATGCCGGTGCCCAGTGAGACAAAATCAAAAGCAAAGGTATGTCAACCATATTATAAGACCGGGGGGAGGGGGGGGGGGGCTGTGTGGCCTGTAAAAGCCTTGAATTTGGGAAAGAAAATTCAAAGCCTGGAACATAGGCATTTTGGTCGAAGGGCCTGGAAAATCATTGTATGTGCCTTGAATTCTGTTGGAATTTGATAAATGGCCTTGATATTTTCAAAGATATTCTGTCTCTCACTGTACTTGACTTTCCCCTGACTTGTCCCTCTCCCACCTTACTGTAAATGACTCACAACGTGAAATTTGAAAAACGGTTATTGATATCAAATCTGAACCGAATATACCTTACCATTTCTTTTAAATACAATTTAAAATACTAGTCGTACATATTTTTAACTATATACTAATTCTCTCCCGGCAGAAGGCCAACCTAACTGAAATGTCTATTCACACCCACAATCAAAGGTGCAATGTATAGACCGTAAATTGACATAGAATAAACAGTCATCAAAATGAACAAAAGAATTTGTTTTTATTTTTTTGTGCCCTTGATTAAAACAAAGTACATACAAAAAATACAGATAATAAAGTCAGCATACAAGTGAAAACAAAACCTTGTTTATAATATTGACTAAACGATTTTAGAATTTCAATAATCTCTTTCCCTCAGCCGACTGAAGAAGCGGAACCGGAACTACTGTGCAGTCAGACTAGTGAAGATGTATTTCTGGATGTTCCCTGGCAAACAATGAAGAAAGCACTCGACCAACGTACCCACACCATAATGCAGGGCTTCTCCATTGCTGCTATACTGAGAAAAGTATGTGGGTGAGATCGTCAGAAAATGTACAATTCACCTTCTCCAATCGTCTAAAATGACCAAAATTTAAGAGAAAAGTGTCGTTCAAAATACCGTTTAACACAATAACACGACCCCTTGGGCTCATACATGCCCTTGACCAACCCTGAAGAAGGATCCTGTGGAGTCCGAAACTGTAGGCAGGAGTTCGAATAAAAACAAAAAAATGAATTTTCCTATGTTTGTTCATCACTCGAATCAACCCACGAATTCAACTATAAGAGTATCTAAATAGTTAGTAGTTCTCCTTTTAAAACAAAAAATAATTTTTCATCGTATTTCAGGCGAGCCTTAAGCAACTTCCCCGTGGTAAGGTGCCGGTGACTTGTGTACTTATAGACCAGCTCCAGATCCACACAGCCGACGCCAGCGCCATGCTGCGGGACCCCAGCGGTACTATAAAGGGAACCATCCACCGCCAACTCATCAAGGAGTTCACCACACAGATCGTGCCCGGTGCTGTCCTGCTTCTGCGACAGGTATTAACCAGTCATTATTAATTAACTCACATTGAATGTATGTGTTTATTATTAAGGCCCTAATACCAGTCATTATTAATTAACTCACATTGAATGAATGTCTTTATAATTAAGGCCCTAATACCAGACATTATTAATTAACTCACATTGAATGAATGTGTTTATTATTAAGGCCCTAGTCCACTAAGCCAATACTCATGCGATTTTGCGCTACAGAGGAGTCTATTGCACTAAATTCTGTGAGAATTGCATGAGAATCGGCTTAGTGGACAAGGGCCTTTACAACTGAGTGCATGATTCAGACCCCGCACACATGTTGAATTACCTGTAGGACATATTATGTTACTTCCACCTATCAGCCCCTCCCTCCCCCCTCACACACACACACACACACACACACACACACACACACTGCACCCTGCTCCTTACGTGGGATAACGTGTTGTGAAGGACGCGTTACTAGCGTTGAGTAAATCAAAAGACGTTACGTCCTACTAAATATTGTGTCCTGGTCGGCAAAGTAGTTGACAAAAAAATGTGGCATGTCTAGATGCAAGTTATGCCAGAAGTAGGCCTACTACTAATACGAATTCAGAAACATATTTCATAACAAATGAAAGCTTGAATTATTTCCTGTCCAATAATGTGTGCTGTTTGGTGGTCAATTGCCAATTTACAAAACAATATACCAATATTTAGACATCTAGACAATTTAACTTTAATTCATTTAATGATAGAGATCTTATATAATTAATGTTATGTTACTCACTGTGATACTAATAATTCTACAATACATTTAGACCACATTAAATTCACTTTAGGTTCTTAAATTGTGACATCAATTCATAAGGGCGTAGTCCACCAAGCCGATTCTCATGCGATTTTGCACCGCATAGGACTCTTTTGCATTAAATTCTGTGAGAATCGCATGAGAATTGGCTTAGTGGACAAGGCCCTTTATTCATCAATACATTGACTGGTGTAATTTTGATTATTCAGGTGGGAGTGTTCAGTCCAACGCTGAGAAATCATTACCTCAACATCACACCCAGTAACCTCGTCAACATCTTCTATAAAGACACTGCCGGCTCACTTAAGCAAGTTCAAATAGCGCACCTTACAGAGGAGGATCTTACAATCCCTGCAGCAGCACCGCTCGTGAACAATAACAGAAACCTTTCTGACTCAAGACTTGAGCCACGGACACCACAGAGGTTCTCTAACACCTTACAGCCCCTCACAACCAACAGGAGTCCCATTGTCAACACACACCAGAACACACGATATCCCACTCCCTCTACACCTGCTTCTAAAAGCTTTAGAGAACCCGGTCAAAACCTCCCCAACCAGAGTAGTCTAAATTCACCGCTATCATCTCGCACACCGATTACCAAGCCTCAAGCTATTAATAGAAATGCCCCGTCATTTAAACCACAACATGTTAACTCTACATGTTCCAATGCACCACTGAGTAATGCTACTTATAATGTTACAAATGGGAACGCCAACAGCATACAAGCTCCCAGTTCGCAATCTCGACCGTTCACATTTAAAAGTTCATCCATCAACAAGAGTGGTGTTTCTCCCAGTGTTTCTAGCAGGCAATTAGCTGAGTGTTCCACCACCAGCAACAGTAGCTGCAACAACAGCACAGCTTCTAAACTGATTGGACAAGCATCTGTCGCGGGTTCGACTCAAGCTTGCCACGGGCAGCAAAAAGCCTTCGCCTCCAATCACCAGCTCTCCACTGCGCAACACCCAGGCGCAGGTGACAACCGGAAGGACATGAGCGACCTCTGGGGAGGAGATGGTGAGTGTCAGAGGTGTTGAGGGGCAGATCACCAGAAAATGTACAATTGGCAACTCTACACAATTAGTAAATTTTGCTAAATTAGGCTGAAAGGGGATAAATATTAGACATATCTGAGTATATTTGGTATTGACTTGATTCCAACAATCTGTTCGGTTATGTTGAACTTAGTTTTGAACCTCATTTTTGTCTTAATTTTGGGTTATTTGAGAGGATTGGTGAAGGTGAATTGTACATTTTCTGGAGATTTCACCCTTATATTGCCGGAGTTGAGCGTCTAATCGCCCTGTGTTCTATTTGTTGTAACAACTGTGCTTAGTCAGAGAATATATATATATCTGTCACTTTCCTTTATAATTTCACTGAGATTCTTCTTGGTTTGGTTTGGTTCTTGTTTTAGAACCCTAAAATATAGTTAATTTCATTATTTCACGGAAATTAGCTGGGAATGCAGCTTTAATAGAGATTGCAAATCCAGGATCGGGTTGTTGACATGATTAATTAAAACTTATGATCTCTCTTTTTCAGACCACCTTGATGAACTGTTGACTGGTTTAGAAGATGAAATGTTGGAGGAATTCTGATGAAATGTATCCGAGTGTCCGGACCAGACACCGCTATGAAATACACTAGATAAAGAGGTAGACATCTCGGTTGTCATAGACTTCGTTAAAACACTGTGCTACAAATGCTGCGATATTTTATGTGATTTATTTCACGCCACTTATTAAATCTTACGTTGTTAAATGAGCGATTAATTATGTATCAATTAAATGTTATTACTATCCTCAGTTATTGATGTTTATTATATTGATGTAAACCACCGACTCATTGGTGCGTGGTGGATCAATGAATAGGGAGATTTAGCAACCACAACGCATCAACACAACACTAACGCATCCACTAACTATTTGTACATTGCTACTGCTGTGGGGATATCTCGAGAGGGGCTAGGCCTAGGGCATCTGCATTGCAGGCCTCTCGAGATATCCCCACAGCAGTAGTAATGTACTATTAGTTACTGGATGCGTTAGTGTTGTGTTGGTGCGTTGTGGTTGCTAAATCTCCCTAATGCCATTCAATTACTTCTATCCATTGCCAATATATTTTTTCACTTTTATGAATCATTGCATTGTTCTGCTGGTGCTAATGTAATTACAATGTCTAATAGGGTCAGATCGTCAGAAAATGTACAATTGACCTTCACCAATCCTCTCAAATAATCCAAATTTAAGAAGAAAATTAGGTTCAAAATACAGTTCAACATAACCAGACAGATGTATTGAATACAGAATATACTCAGATATACCTAGTATTTATCATTTTTTACTCCAATTTAGCAGAATTTGATAGATCTGTAGAACTGCAGATTGTGCATTTCCTGAAGATCTGACCCATTACCATGATTGCACCACTTAGTATACTCATAGTATTACTTCTCATACAATTATTTGTTCCTAAGATTATATCGATGCGTTGATAAATTTAAAAACTGATTAAACTAATTAACTTATGGCTAATTAACTTATTTACTAAGAAACGTTTAGAATTAAAATTATTTGGCCATAACTTTACAATATCATGACTTGTGTATTTAATTCATAGATTGGATGGAAGAATGAGTTAAGTACATGCAGCAAGTTTACTCGTTAAATTGTAGCAACCTCCTGATGGGTCAAGTCTCACAAAATGTACAATTAGCCTTCAGCAATCCTCTCAAATAACCCAAATTTAACACCAAAATCGGGTTCAAAACACAGTTCAACAACCAGACAGATTTATTGAATGAATATAAAACAGAATACATTGAGATATAACTAGTATTTATCATTTTTCACTCTAATTTAGCAGTGCATTGTGCATTGTGCATTTTCTGAAAATCTGACCCTGGTCGCCCTATCCATGTATAATTCTCACCGCCGTTTGTTGTTATCATGAACATGAAATTGGTCGAACTAAGAACATTCTATGCTTGACATACAAATTATTATAACTTAAAACACTACCGTTATGATAGTTGAGATACATGACTTGTTGAAGGTGAGGAAAGATAATAAAAACAAATCTCAAATTATTTGTTTTTGATGTACTTACATCATGATGTTATAAACGGGTTTAAATAAAGACATGACACAGCTAATTTTAGCAAACAGTTCAACTCTTTATTCACATGAAATTTACAAGAGTTACATTATAAGTTACGCTTGAACATGAGAAAATGTTGGTGAATACAAATTTGTAATTACGTACCTTATAAAGGTGGACCACGGCATGAGGATGGTTGTCTAATCTAGATAGCATATTTTGATTGATATCTCAGCTCTTTCTCAGTAATGCACATGTATACATACTTAAGTATCCATCTCGGGTTAATAAGTAATACCTATTTTTTATTTTTTATACAACCAAACTCTAGATAATATAGCCTTAGAAGCCTGCATACTGAAGTATACCTGATAATCATGAATAAAAGATTCTGTACGTTCACAATAGCCTGTAAGATTTGTATGGTTGTTTCTCTTGAAGACATGAAATTAAATCAGACCGAAGCTTTGGAACTCCACGCTATTAATAGTGAGGTTCAGCAAGTCTATACGCAAACGTATCCGTATCTCTGATACAGAAACATATGTTAAAAGGAATAAAGAGGTTCAGCAAGACATGGCGGGAAAAAACGTAACGTAACATATCAAGCAAAATGTTTCATCTCGCAATTTATTTTTTATACAAAAAAATGCGACGTAATTCACAAAAAAGATACTGATACGGTTACGTAATTGAGATACGTTTGCTTGTGGAACCTCCCTATTAATAAAGCATAACCCTATGTTAATCACTGAACGTTCTATTCAAGAACAATATTGCACGCGTTCACGTGTGATTTTTAATAATTAAATGGAAAACTTGATTTTACCCAGGTTAAACATTCATCAGCCTATAATAACATTTCGTGTTTTTTTTAAAAAAAAATCAAATACACCATGATGGGGATATGAAAAACGTTTAGAACTAAATGCAAACAATGAAAGATTAGAAGACATTGTCAAACGATCGCCTATATTTTGCTCTTCAAGATAAATATTAACTTCAGCGAATTCGCATTCTTGCTTTTTGAAATTGATGTCACAGACGACCTTTGTACTCGATTGCCTTCCCGCCACAAAGGGAGCGACTATCAAATTTCCCATTTGATCTTGGTTCTAATTTTGGCATTGTGGATGAAAGCAGCCCATAAAAGGAAATGTTTCCCAATGATCGTATCCAAACTTTCTTTCCGAAACAGGCTTTGAATATTATTACTATCAAACCTCTAATGTATCTGGGTCAGATCATCAGAAAATGTACAATTCACTTTCACCAATTCTCTCAAATAACCCAAATTTCAGACAATAATGAGCTTTAAAATACAGTTTAACCTAGCAAAACAGATATTTTTAAACAACACAATAACAAATATATTCAGATATACCCGGTATTCATAATTTTTCAGTCTAATTTAGCAGGATTTCCTAAATATGTAGAGCTGGCAATTGTACGTTTTCTGACGATCTGACCCATCTACGTCTTGATTGAAAAGGTTGCGGGCATCATGTATATGTTCTTTTATTATTTGAATTAAATTTAACCTTTCATACTTATTGTCTGCACACTATAAAGGCCCTTGTCCACTATGCCGATTCTCATGCGATTCTCACGGAACATAGTGCAAAATCGCATTGAAAATCGGTTTAGTGGACCAGGGCCTTTAAGAATAGGACCACATAATAATACAGTAAGACTTAATGATAATGCAAATTCAATGTTGGTTGGTTTCACTATAGCAATTTGGTGCAAGTTATCGTAGCGGTTGATTATTAATTCAAAATAAAATACAAAGTATGTTCACTTTAGAGGGATCTGATCCCATAGATTCAACCCTTTCACTCAACCACTCTGTATAGCGTTTTATCAGACTGAAACATTTAGTTGAAACTTTTTTTCCACGAAGCTTAATCATGTTAATGTCTTATGTACACGTTTGTGACCACCCATATAGTTGTTGGAACCTATGTTATTATAATATATAAATAAGTTGATTCAATGTAGAGTAGACTTCATAGGATCATTAGGTGGAATCACTAAGATATCCTCGCATATGAAAAACCATCCACCCCGTATCCATTTTGATTACGCTCCATGATTATGTATGTGTTAGGCCAAAAGAAATAATAGGTGTGTTTTTTATTTATCTGGCTGAAAACTAGGTATTTTTTTGTATTTTTTTTTTTTAGGAAACCACCTCCCCGGAACTGAAAAAAATGTCTATTTTATAACAATAGTTGTTTCAAACAAGGGAAATGTGGGTTTTGACAGTTCCGGGTTAGGAAAACCTCTTTTCCTGCTATTAGCATTTTTTGTCAGAAAATCGCCCCAAAGGTAAGGTTTGGTAAAAAAAAAAATCGGATATGTAAAAAAAAAAAGGTTTAGGCCGGGGAAGGTTTTTCTAGGTAGGGCGAGGGGGTAAATTGGAAACACACCTATTATTCTTGTTGGTCTTAGGACCCATACAGAAACCCAGATAAGATTACAACTAATCTACAAGATTCATCAGCCTATAATAATGAAGAAATACATAACATTGCACCGATTAGTGTCACCATCATTATTATGATAACAATTATTTAGCGCTACGTGGGAAAAATATATGAAATATTGCGATTTGTCGGTATTGGTGATGAGCCCGTTGATGCCCAAGCGTGGCCGATGATACCATTATTCACTCTCCTGACGTCACAAGTGTTATTTAATGGTGGACAAAATGTGTGGCAAAATACCAACTCGTCTCTCCTGCAAGTAAACCAACATAAATGGGTCAAGTAGTCAGAAAATTTGCAATTGGTCTTCACCAGTCCTCTCAAATAATCCAAATTTAAGACGAAAATCAGGTTCAAAATACAGTTCAAGATAACCAGACAGATTTATTGAATGAATACAATACAGATTACACTTAGATATACCTAGTTTTTTCAATACTTTTCCCTCTAATTTAGCCGAAGTTGATAGATGTGTAGAACTGTAGATTGTGTATTTTCTGAAAATCGGACCCATATACAACATGGGTATAATAATTTAAATTATTCAACGATGTCTGTCTGGTACCTTACAGTCTGGGCTCAAACCTCTCAGATCAGATAAGAATGCTATGTCAGTGCCAATGGTTTTTCTGCCCTAGGTCTAGGCATCCTTATAGGATTATCTATATATAATGACATTTTGCGATTTTAATGGCACTTTGCGGTTTGGAGCGAGAGCTTTCCCTCAGTTTCAAGGGACTCTCTCATCTTTAACCCTAGACTGCCTCATGACTTCGTTACGCACCATTCAGTTGCAACAGAATATATGATTCGCATGTGCTCGAGGAATTCTTCGGCCTTATTCAACAACTGTTGCCAACTGTGTTTGGGTGAAGCCGCCAGAAAATGTACAATTCAGCTTCACCAATCCTCTCAAATAACCCAAATTTCAGACGAAAATAAAGTTCTGAATACATTTCAACCTAACGAAAGAGATTGCTAGAATCAATGCAATGCTAGATATACTCAACTTTACCTAGTATTGGCCAAATTGCAGCCTAATTTAGCAGAATTTACTTAATGTGCACCGCTGCCGATTGTACTCTTTTCTTTTCTCTGAAAAAAGTGTTGGTATTTCTTTGCATGATCCGCGTTGCATCCCTGAACTTAAATATCATGTAGAATGGTCCCAGGAGATGAGAAATTGGAGTTATTTGAGAAGTTATTTGTGAAGGCAAATTGTGCATTTTTTGTCGATTTCTCCCATGAGGATCCGGCGTATGATCAACTTACCAATTGAAAAATGAAAATGTTGAAATGTTAATAGCTTCATTGCACCGCGCAGCAAGATGGTTCGTTAAGTGTATCATACTCGTCCGTATTGTCCCCGATATCGTCTGCACTAAGCGTTCCATCTTCCGTTAGAGCTATGTCTGACGGCCCATCCATAAATACACTGTGGGGGATAGAAGACAAATACAGTATTAAAGTCATGTTGTCGTTGTATAGGGGATTTGCATAGCCGCCATTTTGAATCTTGATTCGCATGGAATTATGGGACTAATGGTACAGTATAAAATCTATAGAAAACATGCCATTTTTGGGGTTTTTTTTAAAATAAATTTTATTGCGAAAAACATTTTCAGGCAAGCCTGATAATCTCATGTTACACAAGTTCAAAAGGATTATATTCTTAGACTTATACATTGTCAGTTATTTAGCATTTAATTCTTTTAATTTTACGCAGAAACAAATGAGACCGCTCTTAGATTTTGAGCCTGGTAATAGGCAGGAGCAATTCGACATCATACATATATATATGGACATCATACATATATAAGGACAATATCCGAGTCAATCTTAATGTACTAATATTTTTGGGTTTAGCATGGAATATTTATCAATGCTCTAATGTCAATATCTATGTGTTATACATGTTTCCATCACTCAAGTCCCCATCTTTTCCATCATGCATTTGGTATTCATAGAGCATTTACACAAGCTATGATATTGGTAAATATATTCTTGCAATTTTCGATAAAGATTTTGCCGAACATTTGTATGTCAGATTTCAACAGAATCCATCCCATGATGCACTGTAACAGACATGTGCATTGGCCCCTGCAAGTCCCCTATTTAGGGAGGTTCCGCAAGCAAACCTATCTCAATTACGTAACCGTATCTTTTTTTTTGTCAATTACGTCGCATTTTTAAGTATAAAAGATAAATTGTGAGATGAAACATTTTTTGCGTGATATTTAACGTTACGTTTTTCCTGCCATGTTTTGCTGAATCCCTTCCTTCTAAGGTATGTTTGTATATCAGAGATACGGATACGTTTATATTATATATATATATATATATAGGTTAGGCTTGCTGAACCTCCCTATTAAATCATCATTTACAGTAGAAGTAGATCCCTCCCAGGATCTACTCACACAAACACTAGCTCCTAATTATCTTGTTCATTAATTTGAGAAATAGTCAATTAGTCACAGAATCACGGTAGAAATATCAAAGAAGTCAAAGGTGAACTTGACTAATCATTATCCTGAATAAAAATCTGTTTTTAGAAAATAGTTGGTACTATGTCAATTTCCCCCAAAAACATTCTTGAGAATTCACCCCCCACCCCCCACCCACACATACACCCCTGAAAGTCAATTATATATATTGTATGGGAAGATCACAAATCAATGTCCTCATTTTTAAAAGGGTGTGTGTGTGTGAGAGAGAGGCGGGGGGGGGGGGGGGATTATCCTGTTGTCCAGCTGCTCCGTATGGGTAATGATGTAATGAGGATGAGATGAGGATTTAATAAAGGTTTTATGTTATCCCTTCTCTCCCCCCCCCCCCCTCTCTCCCTCTGGCTCTTTCTCCCTTTCTCTCTCCCTCTTCCCCGCCTCTCTCTCTCCTTTTTCCCTCCCTCTCTCTCGCCTCTCTCTCCCTTTCTCTCCTTTCTCCCTCTCTCTCCTCTCTCCCTTTCTCTCCTTTCTCCCTCTTTCCCTCCCCTCTCTCCCCTCTCCCCCCTCTCTCTCCTCTCTCCCCCTCTCTCTCCTCTCTCCGACCCAATTGTTAGATGCCTGTTTACTTCCTTCTTTATCCCGGTATAAAGGAACGTTTCCATATACTACTACCTCGCCACCAGTATAGCTACAGTATAGATCTATGTTATAGTAGTATATGGAAATGATACCCCGAATCAGGCGCGGCGGCGGAATTGTCTACAGTACATTCAATTCAATTCAATTCAAGACATTTTTTATTTGCATAGATGATGACTACAAAAAGGAAGGCCCAGTTTTGAAACCTAGGTTCCAAGTCTTCCAGTGGGTTCCTGGTGGTTGGTTATTGCCAAAACTGATTTACAATAAAATACTCCGATATAAATTTCATGGCTATTTAATTTGATATCCAAGGGCTATTTTCTACCTGTCTATGTTTAGCTGTTTCTTTAAGGGTAGGCTTAGTTGAATAATATATATAACTACCTAACAGTGAGTAGTTATTACTACTAGTACTAACTAGAATATGAGGTAAAAGTTAGGGTACAATAACAAAGTGTTATGAACTAAATAAGGAGACTTAGTTCATATTGAAATGAAACACTTTGGAGGTTATTTGTTCCCACAGTAGAAGCCGTAAAACCCAGGATACTGACACGGTTGTCCTTTTTAGGTGCGGACATTCAATTCTCACTTGGAAATAATCGTTGGCAAACAGGGATCTCGTCGTGAAATCCGCCAATTCTCTCTGTAATTCTCCCACTTAATCCGTCTATCCGCCTTCCATTGGCCTCAGACAAATCTGGATACTGGCGTAATTCAATAATTCATTCGGCAAATCCTCTTTTCGACATAAGGCTTATGAATAGCTGCCACTTCGTCTATGAGAAGAGGGTTTTAGCTCATTTATCAAGGGAGAGGAGTTCAATGTGGAAAAATCGATGAGAAATGCCGCCCTCACCTTGTTAAATTCTTGCAATTTATTAATGAAATTTCATCGGAAACATCTGGTATTTTTTCATTGCCACTTTTGACGATTGAATGAAGTGATCCTCAGTCTGTCTCAGATCCAATAGAAAGTTGAATGACATGAGTGGTTTACTGGGGATTTACCGGGTGCTTTGTTACAATAGAACAGCGTTCGTGGACTTTTATCATCGTTTAATCTTATTTACACGGAGACGTGAAACAGAATTGTGTTACTGACTGTGACTAACTTAACAGCCAACTTCCTGCCAACCTTGTTCATATCCAGTCATGGATACTGCAATCGGACATTGACTGAAATGGGTCAGAGTTTCAAAAAATGTACAATTCATCTTTGCCAATCTTCCCAAATAACCCAAATTTCAGATGAAAATAAAGTTCAAAATACAGTTTAACTTAACCAATAACCTAAATTTAGGACGAAAATACAGTACAACCTAACCAAACAGATTGCCAGAATCGATGCAATGCCGAATATACTCCAATATTGACCAAATTTCAGCCTAATTTAGCAGAATTTACTAAATGTGTACAGCTGCCAACTGTACTTTTTCTGAAAATCTGACCCAAATGGGGATGTGGTGTTGCTGAGTGGTCTAAAGCGCTGCATGGGTCGGCCCAGTGGCATGAACATGTTGTGGGCTTGACACATTATATATTGTATTATATTCTAAGTTTCAGTCAGAATACTATTTTATTTTGTGAAAATGAATCTTTATTCCGTTTAGCCTGCCCTCTGGGCTTCTACAGTCTAAACAATTTCACAAGGAAACCTTTTCAAGACTCTGTCCCTCTAGACGCAGTTGTGTACGTCATTTTTATTTATTTTTTCTGACTTTTCTTTTTTCTTTCTTTTATCATATTCCCCCCTCCCCCTCCCCCGCTCCTTGTTCGGGGCAGAAAACACTTTCTCCCACTCTCCCCTACTACTCTTAAAACCTTCATTTTTTAATAGCACCAACCACTCATTCTTTGATGTATGGTTTTTAATATCTGCGATATTATCGCGATTTGTAAGGTTATTACCTATCTTATTGATTATAATCTTGATATATTGTCTAGTAATAATTTACTACCTTGCTATCTGTTTCTTCTGGTTATATCGGGGCAGAAAACACTTTCTAAGATAAGAGGTAGGTAGGTAAGATGGCGCCGCCCGCTATGGACGTGTCTAAATAGGAGCTCCTGCATTATTGCCAAATGGACTTATTATCTGTGTTATACGTCATTTAACAAACGGAATTTGCTTTAGCAAAGGACTACCACTAAATGTGAACTTTATTCAGACGTTGCCAGAAGGTATTGTGTCACTTTTTCATCAACATTTCTCGATGAATCGTAGATCCCAGGTAACCACTCAAACATCGCCCACCACAAACGCTGACTCACCGGTAGCCCCACAGGCACCTACTCGTCCACTACCTCTAGCTCTCAGGCGACTGATATCCGACCTCAAAATAGCACAAAATAACATTGATATAACAGCCATCCGACCTATACAAAGATCTCCGTTAAATAGATCTATAAACTCTCAAATAATGGCAGCTAACCAAAAGGTATCTGAAGACGAAAAGTCTAAAAATGACAAACTCCCACACACCCCAGAATCACCAAATTATATCCCACCATCAGATTCAGCCCACTATGATGATTTAAATATATTATCTCCTATCGTGAACAAATCTTTTGATGGGGTAAATGGACATACTCTACAATTTATTGACGACGACAATGATACTCGTACTGACCAAAATGACCAGTCAACCGTTGACACGACCTCGCCTAGTTCACCACCTGTCACTCACACGACTGGGGCCTCCCATGCAAACACAGCGGATACCATAAATCAAACGCAATTTCAATTAATTCTAGCAAACATGCTAACGGAGTTGAAAACTCACAATACAGCAACCCTTACTGCACTAACTAGTACGCTGACTACCCAAACTGAAACCCTGACTGAAAATATGAAATTATTATCTGCCGATTTCAAGACCCACAAATCCGAATACGATGCAAAACTGACCGCTTTTAATGAAAGACTGGACAAGGTCGAAGCAAAAGTAACTGACGACAATCTTGTTGAAATTGTCAATGACAAAATCAAACCTACTATTGAAAGCGCCTCAAATAAACTAGAGACCCTTCAATCCGAGATTGATCAACATTTACTTGACTTTAGACGTAAAATAGAGGAAACAACACCCATTCATGTACCGCCCCCTCGCCCTCAGACTCAGGCCCAAATACCAGCCAACCTCCAGCAACAGCTCGATGCCTTCAAAAACAAACAAGCAGGTCTAGAAAATCAATTAGCGCAAGTTAATCGAAACCACCTAAAACTCAAAGACCAACTACAGGCTGAAAAAACGAAAAATGAGATACTGGATGTAAAATCCAGAAGACTAAATCTCATTATTGATGGAGTACTAGACGAAGACAAAGAAGATCTTCCAAATAAAATGGCGACATTGATAACTCCCATAATCGACGAGTTTGATATCCACGATATTGACGCGGTCTATAGGTTGGGTAAATATCGTCAGAAGCACACGCGCTCGATCATGATTACATTCCAAACCATGAAGCTAAAAGACGCGGTTCTAAGCTCAGCACGTGAAATCAAAACCCACTGCCAGAATCCAAACCTATGGATCAATAAGGATCTCCCAGACTCCGTCCAGAAGAAATACAGCCTGATTAAAAAATGCGCAAAACGCCTGGAAGCCTTGGATAAAGAAAACGCCCCCCTCGCGCGCCAAACCTACTTGCTATACAAAGGTAAACAATTCAGTGTCCCCGACCTTGACCTTCTACCATGCGGAGCTAGGCCGGAGGACACGAAAATGCAGGTATTCAAACAAAGCAATGGGGTTGGCTTCCAAGGAGAATTATGCTATCTTTCGAACTTTTATCAGCGTGATTTCTGGTATAATGGTCGCATGTTCTCATCAGCCGAACAGGCTTTTCAGTTTACCAAGGCCCTCTCGAACAAAACCCCCAGGAATACGCAACTGTCGTTAGAAATACACGCCACTGACAACCCGTACGACGTGAAAAAGAAGTCAGCAAACATCACGACCAACGAAGACTGGGTGAAAGGTGAGCAAAAAATCCTCACAGACATTGTTCGAGCCAAATTTGCGCAACATTTAGACCTTAGAAAGAAGCTTGTAGAATGTCAGCATGTTCATTTCCATGAAATGACTCTAGATAGAGTCTGGGGAACCGGTCATAAACTAAATGACCCAGATTTTGACCCGGTCACGTCCACGAGGGGCGAAAACCGGTTTGGGCTCATACTCAAAGGCCTGAAGGCACACTTCAGTTCCTAACTCTTTGGTTATATATGTCTCTCTACCAACATATTTTTACCATATTCCTACCACTCAACTTCTGAACTTGTTATTATCTTATAGAACCAACAACTCGCCATGACACCACGCCCGATACTGATTATTGGCGACAGCCGAGTAAGAGGCCTCGCCCCGTACCTAAGGCAATTCTTACCGTATCACATATATATCAGAGTCCGAGTATTGGCCTACGCTGGAGCATCGCTAAGGATGTCGGCGCATTTAGCCGCCGACACCATCTTTCGCGAGAAACCACTAGTTGTCATCTACACATCAGGTCTCTGCTCAGTTACTCGCAAAAACCCTAAAAATAAAGAAGTACACGTCGCTCACATCTCAGTCGATGAAGCCACCGATGCCTTCCAGACAGATCTCGACTACGTTGAAGCATACACAAGAAATGTACTGTATCCATTCACAGCACCAATATTCTTCGGTACAATCACGGGTATGCACCTGGGATGGTATAATACCAAGATAGTAGGCTTTGATGATCCATGCCAACAACAACACAACAGCACCATTATTCAGATCAACCAGCTCATTGCGACGAAGAATGCTTCCAACTTCCTACCGACTCCGAATTTGCACGATTATATCCATCACAATGCCAGGAAATGCAAACTATTCAGCTACAGGAAGCTCGCCAATGATGGCTGTCACTTGGAACAGAAGGGCCTAACATCTTGGGCCAAACATCTGGCGAAATCAATCCAACAGCTGCACCTCCTGTAAACCGATAAGTGCCTACACCCTTTCTGACTTAACCATGGATAGGTAATGTTTCTATGAAACAACCTTACAAATGACTTTACTAAACCATTCTCACACTTGTGACTAGTACGTAGCACTTACTCACCCAAAACAGTCATATTTAAATCAAAATCACCAATGTCGGTTAGAGGTCAATATAAATATCCAATAATGTTATCCACATAAAAGTTTTCTACATGCCTACCCAGGGAAATACATAAACCTTGTATTATTTAAATTAATCATATATGTTGGTAGGGAGTCGAGTATAGGCTTCCTGGTACATTCCCTCAATGTTATGTCTCTATAGGCTACCACGTTACCGGGGTAGCCACGACCAGCCCAGGTGGGCGCTGTTAAATTGGTGCACCAGCATTAGTTCAACCACTAAAATCTATATGTCTTCCCTTGCACTGTTGATATCTAGTACCCCCCGTAACAGACCTTAAGGTCTCTATTTGATTACATGTTCTGTTGGTACTGGAATCCTTATCCTTGAGGAAAAAAGTATAGATATTATATAACTGTTAAATCTCAGTGTGCTACCCAGTCTCGAGGTAGTCACAACGAAATAAGGTTGGCAACGTTGGATTGGTGCATTTGCACCCATACAATCACTGAAACTACATGTCTTCCCTCATATTGTTGATATCTAGTACCCCCTACGACTGACCCTTTTGGTCTCCATTGTTTACATGTTTTGTTGGTGCTAGAATCCTTATCCATGAGGTGTAATACATATATATTATAACGATTACCATGTTCATTTTCTGCTTATTTGTGACACGACCTACCCAAAGATTAGTCACGTGCCAATAAGCACAAGTATACTGAAAACTGATCTCATTTTGTGACGTTTAGTTAACTTATAACCATTTATTTAACTGAGTCCAGGCAGTTATGCGATGCCCTCAAATACACCATAAGTGTGAGCGCAAGCCCTGGAAATGTTAAAAATGAATATGTAACGCTCGATGATCCTGTCTACTTTAGTTCTTTAAGAGGGTTCAAACTTTTGTCACTTAATATTCGAAGTTTAGTAAATAAAACAAGTGAATTAGAAGCTCTTCTTTTTAAATTAAAACCTGATGTATTATGTATTAATGAAACATGGCTCAATTCGAAAATTTATGACGAACTTATATGTATACCAGGATTCACATTATTTAGACTTGACAGATGTACTGAAAAAAAAACTGGTGGTGGTCTTGCAATCTACGTCCTAGATAAATATGAGGTGACTGAGGGCGGTGGTGACTCCCAAGTTAGTACGAAAGATATAGAAATACAAACCATTAACATAAAACTGAACCAATTCAAGGATATCACAATCCATAATGCATACCGCCCTCCAGCAGGAAATCTCCCCTTGGCCCTAGAAAAAATCCAGAATGTTATTGAAAACTTCCCAACCACCCACGACAGACTTATAGTAGGTGACTTTAATGTTAACTACATGAAACCTTCTTCTTCCAAAACCCTACTCCTTTCAATAGAGCACAATGCTTCTATGAAGCAACTCATATCATTACCAACCAGGGTCACATCTTCAACAGAAACAACCATTGACCTAATTTATACCAACTCCAAAATTATCAGTCACTGTGGTGTAGTAGATGTAAATATAAGCGATCACAAGCCTACCTATGTAATTATAAAAAAAGCAAAAGAACAATATCGTAGAATTTCATTCAAATGTAGATCCTATACTCGCTACAATCAAGAAGAATTTGAAAATAAGTTAAAACAACAGGACTGGAACAACATACTAGTATCCCCTGATCCCGAAACAAATTGGAATAGAATGTTACAACAAATAACCAAGTTAGTAAACAAAACCTGCCCACTAAGATCCTTTACCAATGTTAAAGCTCGCAAAGAATGGATAACGGGAGACCTCTTTGCCCAGATGAAAACCAGAGACAATCTATTCAAGGCAGCCAAACGCTTAAAAAATCCTATTCTACTTGACAGGGCGAAAGCACTACGTCACATAGTGAACCACCAAGCCAGAAATTTAAAAAACAATTTCATCAAAGAACAAATTGAACTTAATAGACAGAACCCCAGAAAATTCTGGAAAAATCTAGCCCCACTAATAGACAGTAAACAAACAAAAACAAATAAAGAAATCATACTTATACCAGAGACCCCCACAATTAACCCACCTGAAACAGCTGACATATTCAATGAATATTTTACCTCAATTGGTAACAGACTAGCAAAGAAAATCCCAAACCCATCAAACTTAGCTATTGAAAACGATGAACGCCTACAAACTGCCAACCAACACAATTTTCCAAAATTCAAATATCAGCCAGTGGAGTTATCTGACCTTATAGAAAGTATCAAGAGTATTCCATCTAGCAAATCCTCGGGAATAGATGACTTACCTGCCTGGCTACTGAAAATAGCATTGCAAGCTTTAGCCCCTCAATTTAAGTCAATAATTGACCAGACCTTCGATACGTCAAAAATCCCTAAGGTTTGGAAACAGTCTAGAGTCACCCCATTATTTAAGGCTGGAGTCACCACCGACCCTGGTAACTATCGTCCAGTCTCCATGATACAATTACCAGCCAAAATACTGGAGAAGATTATGCATAAGCAATTGACATTATACCTTGAAGATTACAACTTACTTTATAATCACCAGTACGGCTTCAGGGCAGGCAGGTCAACCCAAGACGCACTAGTCACCTATCTCTCAAATGTTTATCGTACCCTCAATGAAGGCGATATTGTAAGGGCTGCCTATCTTGACCTAAGAAAAGCTTTTGACACAGTCAATCACACCCGACTAATCCTAAAACTAAGGAAATACGGCATTGAAGGGAAAGAACTCGAATGGTTTAAAAATTACTTAACTGATCGCAACCAACAAGTATTCGCTAATAGCAAGCTATCATCCCCAAAACTAATAGAATGCGGGGTACCTCAAGGGACAACCTTGGGACCCGTATTATTTAACCTCTATATTAATGACCTCCCCCAAATAATCAATAATTCCACTATTCAAATGTTCGCTGACGATACCATTATTTATACCTCCGGCCATAATCTTACCAATATAACTTCACAACTACAAATAGATCTGAATAGCTTGAGTACGTGGTGCGAATTGAACAGAATTTCTTTAAATCTAGACAAGTCCAAAATTCAAACCATCTTTCCCCGTCCTTCGCTTAGGTCAAGGTGGGTAGCCCACAACCAAGCACACACTACCGAACATGTGTTAACCTTGAATGGAAAAGCCCTTGAAGATGTAGCTAGTTATAAGTATTTGGGAACGGAAATAGATAGTGCTTTGAAATTTACAGAACAAGTAGCCAAAACAACCAAATTCTTAAACTATAAAAGTTGGCAGATCTCTAAACTGAAAGAAAAAATACCCCAATATGTTTTACTACTAATCTACAAAGTAATGATTCTGCCCATTATTGATCAGGCGGACATATTATTAGATTCCCATAGCACCACTAATGTCCATAAACTTCAAATCCTTCAGAATCGAATATTGAGAACTGTATATAGGTTACCACCACGCACAAATGTTGATGAATTACATGTAAACAAAAGACTCCTGCCCTTGAAGTACCGTAGAAGGCTTCATCTACTTCAGGCCGGCCACCGTAGCGCCCAAAACCCAATAAACATAGATCTAAGGCAAATAAACACAAGAAATTTTGAAAATGGAAGAAAATTATTAAAACAAATCATTCCGAAATCAGAACAAATCAGAAAATCAGTTTTTAATAGAATCACAACATCTTGGAACAGATTACCTACGGTGGCCCACCGAATTCTTGAACCAAAACTATTTAAGTCTCAAGCCATGTCGACCTATATTTGGCAAGACGATTATTTTATATAATGAGCCTAGTATGTGAAGCCCTCCTGAACACGCGTTATGTAAATTAAGGTCTGAAATGTAAACAACTGTACTACCTCACTTATACGAATGTAGTAGTCATATGTTAAAACCCTGTTCTAATTCTAATGTTAAATTTACGGCACATCATTACCTTTAAAACTGTAATTGGAAACTGAAACTGAATTTTGTGGAGAACCATCGCCAGTCTATGACTGAGACGGTATTGTTACTCTGCTAAAACAAATGTAACATCATATATGGGGCCGGAACACCTCCCAAATGCCGGAGAATACCCCCCTTCATATGGCTACTTAGTAGCAATAAAAAGTTTTCAATATCAATATCAATATCTTTTCTAATGATTTAAATCAGCTTGTTATGTGAATAGTGTATTTTTGGTATAATGTCTGGCTGAATAAAAATCTTAAAACAAACAAACAAATTCAATATATAAAGGCCTACTTACCGAACCATTTGTACGCAATTGAGTCGCTCCACTCGCTCGTACCCGTCCTCGTATTCTCCACAATACAGAGTGCGTTGATTAATGTCTGTCTTTTCATTGTAACCTTGGGGAACGGTTAAAACCTGCGCACAGAAAGGCCGAGCACCTGCAATGTTATAAAAATGCATTTAAAAAATAAACTTTAACAAACAAAATACCAATAGGGGATTTGCATAGCCGCCATCTTGAATCTTGATTCGCATGGAATTATGGGACTAATGGTACTGTATAAAACCTATAGAAAACATGTTATATATTCAGCATGGAATATTTATCAATGCTCTAATATCAATATCCGTGTGTTATACATGTTTCCAAAACATAAGTCCCCATCTTTCATATCATGCATTTGGTTTTCATAGATCATTTATAAAAGCTGTGGTATTGGTGAACACATTCTTGCAATTTTCGATAAAAATGTTGCCAAATGTTTGTATGTTAGATTTCAGCAGAATCCATCCCAGCATGCACTGTTGTAGACATGTGCAGTGAGATATGCAACTCCCCTATTAGCTTGGACAGAAATTAAAATAAATAATTCTGGTCTTGAGACGTTTCCGGCTCCATTAGTGGCCCCTTTTTTTCTAAAAAAAAAAGAAGAGCATTTCCCCAAGCCCATCCACTTAAAATTTTAATCGATCTTTTTTTTCAATATTTGTTTAATTAGTCCACTTTCAGGTCATCACATTTAAAGAACTCATTACAAAAACACATAATACATAATAATGTCCTTCTTAATTTTGATGGCTCATGAGAAATTTGGCAAACTGCGTCTCTGAGAGTTATCAATTGTATGGGCATGCAGTTGCGCTGCATAGGATTCGAATGTTAATTGTAGTATGGGAGTTAACTGCATGAACCATGATGAGGAAGTGGGATTCGGGGTTTCAGTTCATAAACCTTTGCTAGGTTTAACGCGTTTTTTCCATTCATATGGGTTACTTATTTATATATTAGTGGATATATACAGCACCAAGGTATACTGTTTAACTTGATCTATCTAGAAGTAAAAAGTGTGGAAATGCTTTTATGAAATTCAGATTATGAACTCTGATGATTATTTTCATACACGTCAGAGGATATATATATACAGAAACACACACAATTTTCCTGTACCACATCCCATATAGCGACACTAGTCGCCCCCAAGAGCGCGTGTGACGCGGGTCTAGCCTATAATCAGTTGCTCCCACCAACTATCGATTGTCGCCTTCCCTAGCTCGGTGTATACAACATTATACATCCTATATAATGGGTCAGATCTTCAGAAAATGCACAATCTTCAGATCTGCACATTTAGCAAATTCTGCATAATTAGGCTGTAAAATGATAGATAATAGATGTATCTGAGTATATTTGATATGGCCTTGATTCAAACTATCTGTTTGGCTATGTTGGACTGTATATTGAACCTTATTTTTGTCTGAAATTTGAGTTATTTGAGAGGATTGGTGAAGGTGAATTGTATATTTTCTGAAAAACTGACCCTTCTAAGCTTGAAACTTCATGAAAATCCCGGCGGAATTAGGCAGTATAGTTGTCAGACCCTCTCCGAATTTACCCAGTATTGACCAAATTGCAGCCTAATTTTGCAGAACTTATTCAATGCGTAGAGCTGCCAATTGTACATTTACTGAAAATCTGATCCAGAAGCTCGGCATGCATATATACCTACCTTTACGAACAAGCCAAGAAGATACGTGGTTAGTTAAGCTATTTAATCCCTCTAATTGCACGACGGAATCGCCAGCTTGGGTGGTTTCATTCACATAGGCAGGTTCAAATGTTTGGCAGTTGAGCATGGGCAGGGGCCAGTCTACGGGCCCGTCCATGCCCTCGGTGGGCAACACGTAGGCGACCCGTAGGAAGAGAGCTCGTGGCCGGGTCTCAATGCTGTACTCGTACGACTGTTGAGTCTGTAGTTTCTCTGCAACGTGTTCTTTGTTGGAAATTGAGGGAAATTCTGCGGAGAAAAGAGCGAAAGGAATACCGGAGATCATTTCATGACATTTCATGGGATATGTGGTTGGAAATATAATATATCTGAATTCGGGGTAGATACAGGCTACGCCCCCCCCCCACCCCCACACACACAAAATGCCTGATATTTTTTTTAATTCTTTTTACAAAAAAGTCTAATAAAGCAGGAAAACAGGTTTTCCTAACCAGGAACTGTCAAAATGCACATTTCCTTTGTGTAAAACAACTATTGTTATAAAATAGACAATTGTTTCAGTTCCTGGAAGGTGGTTTCCGAAAAAAAAGGTTGCCACCCCCTACCTAGTTTTCAGCCAGATGAATCGGAAACACACCTATTTGTTGACACCTATTTGTTGAGCCTTATATTATATATAATCATTTTATACTTGCAAGGAGAATAAAACGCCATTAATGTTGAATTGATAAAAGAAAACTCACCCACACTCCTCGCAAACTTTGTATCCACTGTTTGGACGTTAGTTACACGTATTCCCTGAAATAAATGAATTAATATTTAACTGTGGAACGAATTGGAGCTTCTTTTTCCATTTGTTGGGAGCCAGTGTTTAGATATGAACATAGATGAACACAACAATACAAAATAAAACTCAGCATCACTTATTGTTGTCGGATTTCCTTCATTTGATCAGAACAAATCCCAACCCCAAAGTGAGTTATTTTAAAGCGATTGTGACACAAAACTATAGACCTTTTATCTATATATGGGTCAGATCTTCAGAAAATGTACAATTGGCAGCTGTACACGTTTAGTAAATTCTGCTAAATTACGCTGCAATTTGGTCAATACTAGGTAAATTCGAGTATATTTGGCATTGCATTGATTCTAGCAATCTGGTTAGGTTGAACTGAATTTTGAACATCATTATTGTCTGAAATTTGGGTTATTTGAGAGGATTGGTGAAGGTGAATTGTCCTTTTTTCGAAAATCTGACCCTTCTAAACTTAAAACTTCATAAAAATCCCGGCGGAATTAGGCGATTGGTGAAGGTGAATTGTACATTTTCTGGCGATTACACCCATATATATACCTGATTAATCTTGTTTACAAAGGAATCTAACAATTCCACATTGGTTGCCATGGATGTAATCATAATGGGTTCTTTCTCCAACTAAGGATAATCAATGTGGATATAATGAATAAAACTTGTCCAAAAAAAGGAAAAAAGGATAATCAATGAGGAATAATTAGGTGCCTTTAATGTGTTCCCTTCGTACATATTTATGATCAATAGACAAACACATTCACGCAATATCATAGATACCTTTGATATAATTTTTTGCTCGTTTAAAGTAACCTTTGGGGAAGACTAGTGCTTACCTGTATCGTATTGAGCCAGTCTCTAGCTTGATCTACCAAGGCATCAAATCTGGATAGGCATGTCCGTAAGGATAGTGGGTTGACATCCTTTTCTTGATCCGGAACGAAATCCGCAAGACCTGAAATATAGACATAGGCATGTTGTTGAATATGGGTCAGATCTTCAGAAAATGTACGATTAGCAGCTCTACACATTTAGTAAATTCTGCTATATAAGGCTGCAATTTGGTCAATACTAGGTAAATTCGTGTATTTTGGCATTGCATTGATTCTAGCAATCTGTTTGGTTAGGTTGAAGTGTATTTTGAACATCATTATTGTCTTAAATTTGGGTTAATTGAGAGGATTGATGAAGACAAATTGTATATTTTCTGGCGATTTCACCCATATAATTCAATCACACTGATGGCGGACTCATTCAATGAGCTACTTAATAGGGGATTTGCATAGCCGCCATTTTGAATCTAGATTCGCATGGAATTATGGGACTTATGACACAGTATAAAATCTATAGAAACATGCCATGTTCAGCATGGACTATTTATCAATGCTCTAATGTCAATACCCATGTGTTTTACATGTTTCCATAACACTAGTCCCCATCTTTCCCATCATGCATTTGGTTTGTAGGCTATACATCATTTATACAAGCTATGATATTGTTGAAAAATTCTTGCAATTTTGGATAAAAATGTTGCAAAGTATTTGTATGTCAGAGTTCACCAGAATCCATCCCACAATACATTGTAACAGACATGCGCAATGGCACATGCAACTCCCCTATTGTCATCAACAGAAGGATCATGGTCTAGGCGTTCTTTGAAGTTCCCCAATCCAACACTGTTGTTGCTCAAAATGTATTGTGTTTTACAAAGCTGTTTAGTTCAGCTACATGGTCTTCTAGAACTCCTGGGGTAGTATACAAAATGTACAATTGGCAGCTGTACACATTTAGAAAATTCTGCTAAATTAGGCTGCAATTTGGTCAATAGGCCTACTAGGTAAATTCGAGTATATTTGGCATTGCATTGATTCTAGCAATCTGTTTGGTTAGGTTGAAGTGCATTTTGAACTGTATTTTCGTCTGAAATTTGGGTTATTTCAGAGAATTCGTGAAGCTTAATTGTACATTTTCTGGCGACTTCACCAATGTATACTCGTTTCAAATATTGGTAATGGATGTTTTAAGTGCAGAGTGCCAGACTGCTATACACACGGCCGGGTCAATGGTCCATACGACACCGGCCTTTGATGACCTTACCCAGTCATCAAGCTCTGAGTGGAGGAGACATTGCACGTCAGGCATCGTTCAGACCTATTACCCGGACCTTTTATCACTGTGACCACACCAATCAAGAAAACCGCTTTATCTCATCTTACACTGCTGCTTTACCTCATCAAGGGGAATATTGTTTACATGTGTGATTTTGTATTTATATACCTCTGATGTGTATGACAAGTATCATCAGAGATCATAATCAATATTAGATCATAAGGATTTCATCATTATCATCATCATGACAGTGCTTTTGGGATAAAACAAGTTTCCAAATCTGATAATGTCAATGTGATAATGAGTGTAAAGTGACTGAATGATTTTTATACCACACAAACACGTTATGGGCATCTTCCGCGAAAATAATAAAAGCATTTCCACACTTTTTACCTCCAGATAGAGGTATACCCTGGTGCTGTATACATCCACTAATATAGATAAGCAGCCCATATGAATGAAAAATGCACTAAACCTAGCAAACGTTTGTGAACTAAAACATACGAATCTTACTTTACCTTATCATGTATATAAGTAGGTGTGGTCACAGTGATAACACTCACATGAGTCGGGAGCCAATGCATTCGACCACTGCGCCACCCTCCCCACCAACACCACATGCATTAGCCTACTATTCATACAATTCGGTCACTTAATTACAGTACTATGAATAAATAATTAACCTCTATAGTTGATATCCTCGGATTGTATTTATAAGCTGTGTCGCTGGTCAAGCTGATCATGCCGCTAAAGGCCATTGATGAACTGACCAGTTATCAAGCACTGGGTTGAGTAGCCAACAGACCTCCCCTGTATTTACTATTAGTCCGGGAACCAGACTGGCTGAATGTGGACTTGTCGGATAAAGTTTTTTTCTTCGCTGTTCCATGCAGCCTAGGGGTAGGTAATCATGATTCAGGGGGTGACCGTTCCCAACTATTGAGCAATTTTAGATATTAACCCTGTTATCCCAGTTATGCCAATATACCCCAAATACAGAATTTTGTAGGATTCATAGCATTCATTTATTTTGATCCGAATGGTGCACTTTGTGACATCTTTTTGAAATTTGGTATACCGAATTTCAAAAAGGTTTTCAAAAACCACTGTGAGTGTTACGGCAACATCGCACGGAATACGTTAAAGTTATTACTCCTCCACCCAAGAGTCAGATCCTCAGAAAATGTACACATTTAGTAAATTCTGCTTAATTAGCCTGCAATTTAGTCTCTACTAGGTAAATCTGAGTATATTCAACACTGCATTGATTCTAGCAATCTGTTTGGTTAGGTTGAACTACATTTTGAACATCAGTAGGCCTATTGTCTTAAATTTGGGTTATTTGAAGTAGCTTCTGAGCCACCCCTCCCCACCAATACCATGTGCATTAACCTATCATTCATTCTCTTTCTCCTGGTCATTACTATGAATGAATAATTAACCTCTATAGTTGATATAATATCCCCGGGTCGTATAATAAGCTATGTACATAGCTGGTGAAGAGCTGGCATATATATGGGTCGCCAGAATCGCCAGAAAATGTACCATTGGCCGTGAGCAATCCTCTCAAATAACCCCAATTTTAGACGATAATAATTTTAAGTTCAAAATACATTTCAACATAACCAAACAGATTGCTAGAATCAATGCAATGCCGAATATTCTCGGATTTACCTTGTATTGACCAAGTTGCAGCCTTATTTAGAAGAATTTACTAAATGTGTACATCTGCCAATTGTACATTTTCTGGAGATCTGACCCATGAAGCATTCCGTTAAAGGAACACGTGGAGCATGGCTGTCATCCAACATCTCTATAGTTGGTGGTCAATACTCTGGTCAAGTTATCAACATGAAAAACTCTTGATGGATGTTACGTAATTTTAACGAGACCATTCTGAATATCAGCCTCTGGCATTATCACGATATATAAACACAAAGAGCCTTCAATTTATATGATTATATATGGGTCAGATCTTCTGAAAATATACAATCGGCAGATCTACGCATTCAGTAAATGCTACTGAATTACTCTGAAGAATGGTCAATAATATGTATATCTGTATATTTTATATTTATATTTTGTATTGCCTTGATTTAAACTATCTGTTTGGTTATGTTGAACTGAGTTTTGAACTTTATTTTTGTCTTAATTATCAGTTATTTGAGACAATTGGTGAAGGCGAATTGTACATTTTCTGGCGATTTCACCCATGTGGGTCAGATTTCCAGAAAATGGACAATTGGCAGCTGTACACATTTAGTAAATTTTGCTAAATTAGGCTGCAATTTGGTCAATACTAGCTAAATTCGAGTATATATATTCGGTATTGTATTGATTCTAGCATTCTGTTTGGTTAGGTTGAACTGTGTTTTGAACTTTATTTTCAACTGAAATGTGGGTTATTTGAGAAGATTGGTGGAGGTGAATTGTACATTTTCTGAAAATCTGACCCACATACAGCTCCTGCTTCCAGGACTTTCTCTATATATTATTCAAAACCGCGTTCTAAATTCCCTCAGATATCTGGCGGGGCAGCTATAGATTGTCCATATACCCAGGAACACAATAATCAATTGGGTCAGATTTTCAGAAAATGTACAATTCAACTTCACCAATCCTCTCAAATAACCCAAATTTCATAAGAAAATAAAGTTCAAAATACAGTTCAACCTAACTAAACAGATTGCTAGAATCAATGCAATGCCGAATATACTCGAATTTACCTAGTATTGACCAAATTGCAGCTAATTCAGCAGAATTTACTAAATGTGTACAGCTGCCAATTGTACATTTTCTGAAAATCTGACCCAATTGTTCATTACAAATCATCGATTACTCTAAAAACATTTAGAAACCATTGATCAGCGAATACATGGGTGGTCGGAACATAGACCTATTAGTTTTTTTTCACAAATGATCTAGCGTCAGATTTCCGATTACAATTCAATTGGTTTGTGGTGGTTGGGCAGGTGGAGGGCGAGAGGACGAGGAGAAAGTTGTGGAGTTGGGTCAGATTTTCAGAAAATGCACAATCTACAGTTCTACACATCTATCAAATTCTGCTAAATTAGAGTGAAAATTGATAAATACTAGGTATATCTGAGTGTATTCTGTATTGTATTCAATCAATAAATCTGTCTGGTTATGTTAAACTGTATTTTGAACCTGATTTTCGTCTTAAATTTGGGTTATTTGAGAGGATTGATGAAGGCCAATTGTACATTTTTTTAGACTTGACCCAGTTGATTGATCAGAGACCGGTGTATTTTGGTAACCTAGGACAATCTATTGCTCGATCGACTTGGCCATGAACTTTTATGGAAGATGAGGAGAGGATTGATCGACGTGGCAGCGGGAGAGATGGAGTGTTGGAAGATGAGGAAGATGAGAGGAAAGTCAGAGTGTGGCTCAGACAGCATAATCCCTTTCCAAATCCTCAGAAATTAATGTTTATCTGATATTTATATTGGTAGATTTAATAGAGTTAATAAGCATCATCCAGCTCACCCACATATAGGTGAACAGCAGGAAATAATTCCTGGTCCGCATTTGTTCATTTCTGGTTCATGTATGGGTCGGATGATGAGAAAATGTACAGTTCGATCCTCTTCAACAATCCTCTCAAATAACCCAAATTTTAGAGAGAAATGAGATTCAAAATACAGTTCAACATAACCAAACAGATAGTTGAATCAAGGCTATATCAAATATACTCAGATATACCTAGTATTTTCCTTTTACAGCCTAATTATGCAGAATTTAATGTGTAGATCTAAAGATTGTGCCTTTTCTGTATGGAAATTATACATTTAATATATTATCGTTGGAATTCCACCAACTGGTAGACACTCTGACGGGGTGGGTAATTAATTATCCTTAGTTCAACTTAGGTGGTTACATTTTGTACTTGAATTATAATATATAAATAGGCCTAAGTTGGCTTTTAATTACTGGGCACTCTGTATATCCTGATATGTGATGTCACCATGTGTTACAGGAAAATGAGCGACAAGTCACAAAAAATTGATTTTGAGATATCATCATATTTGAAAAGATGAGATCAAGCTGATTCCAATGAATGTAAACAGTGGGATATCTATTAAATATTTCTATATTTTAAGTTTGATAATTTTAGTTTTGGTAAATGCCAAGCTACCTCCGTCTCCTTGACCCTTCCTCAGTGCCCTCAGAACCCCCTCCACAGTCCCCCTTCATCAACTCATTCATGAACCGCTGGGTCTTCCCCAGGGAATAGGGAGGTTCAGCAAGCCTAACCTATACGTAAAAGTAAATGTATCCGTATCTCTGATATACAAATATACCTTAAAAGGAAGAAAAAGGTTCAGCAAAATATGGATGGAAAAACGTAATGTAACATATCAAGCAAAATATTTCATCTCACAATTTCTTTTTCATATATCAGATACGCATACGGTTACGTAATTGAGATAAGTTTGTTTGCAGAAACTCCCTAATGTTGACAACTCACCGATGCGTTCGTGTGCTGGTGGGCCAGTAAGGTAAAAAACGCGAAGGAAGAAGAATCTATCGCGGAGCCAGCGGTCAGCCCATCTGCACTGTTGTGGATCCAAGTTGCCGTCCCACCGATCACGTGATATGGTCAGACTGACCGTCTCCACGGTCACTATCCTGCCTGAAATAGACAAGGTCAAGGTCAAGGTCAAGGCTGAGGTTAATAGGAGGAATAGACATATTTGATGTGTTACACAGTTTAGGCCCAAAGTTGAGAGAGTCGCTTTAAATGAAAGGAAAGCCTCTCGCCTAAACCGCAAAGTTTAGCAAAGAGGATTTTGGGCGTACTGGAAAATCTATTAGTAGAAGTCTTTGGTCCATTTATATGTATAAAGTGCCATTATAATTCCATTAAGACCGCAATACATCATTATATTCCCATCAAAACGCCGAGTCCTAGGCCAGGAAACCCGATTAGGGAAGTAGGCTGACCTACCATGCTTAGGTATCTGATCTGAGGATTTGGGTCTAGACTGAACGGGGAAATGAGTCACAAGTCGCAAAAATTGATTTTGAGATATCGTTATATTTGAAAAGATGAGATCAAGCCGATACCAACGATAGTAAACAGTAGCCATCTAATAGGCATTTCTATATTTTAAGTTTGATATTAAATTTTTTATTTTTTAAAAGAAAGTTTGCAATATTTCTGGGTGGACATTTACAAATAAAGTAGCTAAATATACTCCATAGGATGACCTTAGAAACGCATGTATATGTTTAATACACGATACCTTTCGACTTGTGACTCATTTCCTGTAACACATCACATTTTATCGAGGCTAGTTTAGCAAAAACACGCATGAAAGCAATGTGATTAAGGATATGCTCAGGATTTGTAGACGTAAGTGGCAAATACTTCGCGAAATATTCATACGTAACCTATAGGTATAAAGTGCTGCACCGATCAGCAACACCTCTCTATAATTAGAAGTAAAATGAACAGCCTCCTGGGTCAGATATTCAGAAAAGGCACAATTTACAGATCTACACATCTATCAAATTCTGCTGAATTAGATTAAAAAATGATGAATTTAATACTAGGTATATCTGAGTGTATTCTGTATTGTATCCATTCCAAAAATATGTCTGGTTTTGTTGAACTGTATTTTGAACCTGATTTTATTCTTAAATTTGGGTAATTTGAGAGGATTGGCGAAGGCTAATTGTACATTTTTTTGAGACTTGACCCGTCTCTGTTATTTTGCAGGGAAGTTGACGTTATTGCTGAGAGCAATACAAGCAATTGATATAACATATACACAGGTACACCCCTAAGGTACACCCTTAATAAGGTTTCCAACTTTGTCAGTGTCAGATACACACGAACGAGTTGGTCTGACAAAGATACATCCTTGGCAGACAAGGCGGCGGCCATAAAAGAAAATCAAATAATGTCGATACTGTAAACGTATTTATTTTCGCGCAGATAAATCTTCACGCACTAAGCACTTTGACACCTTTTCGCGCGGATTTAAATTCGCGGAGCAAAGAAGTCTCACACCTTGTTTAAGCAAAAATTATACCTTTTGCACAGGATTTATTTTCCAGCACAAAGGTGGGTGCGCTAATATAGCGAAAATAAATACTGCGCGAAGATTAATACGTTTACAGTACTTGTCTGGTACAAGACGGAATCGACTACTGGGGATGCTCTGCCAAGTTGAGTGAACAAAAATGAGGGTCAATATATTGAATGGGAGGAGCGAATAACAAAGCAGGAACTACAACGTTATAACCAACAGACAGATAAATATTGCTTCTAAGCTTCCTCTTCTACATAATAAGTAAGTTCCTGAACTATCTTATCGAAATGCAGCACACACTACTTGGAGAAGTTGCAGCTATCAAGTTGTGATCTCGATTGATTGCTTGGTTGATTGTCGGGTATGATATATCAGATTTTCAGGATATGTACATTTGGCAGCTGTATACATTTAGTAGATTCTGCTAAATTAAGCTGCAATTTGGCCAATACTAGGTAAATTCGAGTATATTCGGTATATAACTGTATTTTGAACTTTATTTTCGTCTGAAATTTTGGTTATTTGGGAAGATTGGTGAAGGTGAATTGTACATTTTCTGGCGACTTCACCCATATATCATATAAAATAACCTTTCGAGTCTCCAGCCGCTCGTGATTTATTTCCTTATATTTGTTACTAAAGGACCCCTGATAGTCACCCCAATTTACACAGGAAAGACTTAATATTTAATATTAGTTATAGACCTAAGAGTAAATTATAAAACGACCTTCGCTTTGCGGTGCTACCACTGATCTAAGATAACTCTCAAGATCTATGTGACGTCATAATCTATGACGCGATTAAAGAACAATAATCTGTGACGATTTTCATTGGTTAATTAACAGGTCTAGGAAAAGGATGCTCCTAGATACTTCACTAGGTGAGGCTAGTGTTTGGTACCTTGTTTGGTGATACAGCAAGAAAAAGAAAATAATGTGAATATTCATATTGGACAGTGTTTCATCGTCCAAATTCTTAGAGTTTTCCACAGCATGTGCTTATGAAACTAATTTAGTTATGGGTCAGATTTTCAGAAAATGCACAATCTACAGTTCTACACATCTATCAATTTCTGCTAAATTAAGAGTGAAAATTGATAAGTACTAGGTATATCCGAGTGTATTCTGTATTGTATTCATTCAATAAATCTGTCTGGCTATGTTGAACTGTATTTTGAACCCGATTTTCGTCTTAAATTTGGGTTATTTGAGAGGATTGGTGAAGGCCAATTGTACATTTTCTGGAGACTTGACCCTTATAGCAGTAACTATACTCTACCTTTGAGGGGTGTGTGTGTTAGAGATGCATTGTAGCGATCTAGAGCGTCCCCAAGCGTCTCGTATTGGGGCTTCCCATGACCAGCGTCCTCAAGGTCATCGTAGAAATCGGCCAAGGTGACGATGTCCTGGTTGCCAGGTGACGTACACTGAGGCACGATGTCAACAAACCGTAGCATGCTCATGTTGTTGGTCTTGGATGCTTCCGGACACAGCCATAGTCTGCAAAAATGGAAAGACATAATTTTTTTTAGTTTTATATGTTTATATTGGCCAGACATTTTAAAATCTCACATATGTGATCCGTTTTTAGGAAAACGAGTCATAAGTCGCAAAATATGGATTTTGAGATTTCACAATATTTGAAAAGAGGAGATCAAGCCGATTCCAATGATAGTAAACACTAGTGTACCTAACATGTATTTTTATATCTTAAGTTTAATATTTTTATTTTTGAAAAAAAAGTTTGCAATGTTTCTGGCTGGGTAAACCAGTAAAAGTAACTAAATATGCTCGATACGAAGGCCTTCAAAACGCAATGATATATTTAATACAATGTCCTGAAATTTGTTACATGGATTTATAAGAGACTATAAGTGCTAAACCGTCTAAAATCAGAACATTTGAATAAAGAGATCTTGTCATAGAAACGCTTTGAAAAACATCAATTTTGCGACTTGTGAATCATTTTCCTGAAACACATAACAAATGTTAAGAAACGGAGTGAAAGATGTGTTCTTTCTTCCATGGCCCTGGGGAGCTTCAATCAATAACCAAAATATTTCTTATTGTAAATCAGATTGAAATTCTAAGACATCTTCAGTTAACTACCAAGTTGGTTGAAGGAGCGTGAATATTGCACGAGTTGCGTAGCAATATTCTAAGCGACCGAAACCAACGAGTTAGTTAACAGATTTATTATAATGATATGCTTTCAATCATGAAAATAATACAAAAATCGAGTCATTAATTTGAAAAAGAACCACACCGGACCCGGATCAGCCTATTTATTTACCTCGCTTCACTCCAATGACCCACCATATTGATTTTTGATACCAAAGCGCTAGACAAGTGTATAACTGATCGGCTAATCAACGATGACATGGACGGCATATGACGTCACGAATAGGCGTGACGTCATGAGCGAGCATAATGTCAATCAATAAGAATGCGCGCGTGGATCCATTGAACAAAATTGTCAAATATTAAAGTTACAATCCACGAGGATCAATGGATATCACCACATTAAGCAACAGTTTATGATATATACTGAGTTAGGCCTTTTGAACATCTATTTTACCCCAACTACTACCGAATAAGTCAATGAAATAACTCTAATTATCCGTGTCACACAGGTTAATTAGCTTTTGGGGAATAATGAATGGGGCACCCCGAATGTAGCTGCAATAGTATTAGCTTACTGAGGGAGCAATCGGCGAAAGGTTCTCAAAGGGCATTTATAAAGGCTGCATGCGACTTTCTACCCGACTTCAGAGTGACTAATAAATGATGGCGGTGCATTTGGCTGAGTTGGGAAGAAGTCGCCAGAAAAGGTACAATTCACCTTCACCAATCCTCTCAAATAACCCAAATTTCAGACGAAAAGTAAGTTCAAAATACAGATCAACCTTACCAAACAGATTGCTAGAATCAATGCAATGCCGAATATACTTGAATTTACCTGGTATTGACCACATTGCAGCTTAATTTAGCAGAATTTACTAAATGTATACAGTAGCCAATTGTACATTTTCTGACAATCTGAGCCAGAAGAGCCCCTGAGAAGGATAATGACATTAGGGCTGGATAAGGAGTTAAGAGCCACCACTAAGTACAGAGGCGCACAGTGTGCTGGGGTGCATAGGAATGAAGGGAGAGGAGACGTGGAGAGGACGTGGAGACATATACGGGAAGCAACTGGGACTAAAGGTTGGAATATAAATGAACTATGTGTGATGTGTTAGAGGAAAATGAGTCACAAGTCGTAAAAAATGATATTTTTCAAAGTGATCTATTCACATGATAAAGTTGTGGGAATGTTTTCATTTTTGTGGTGCTTAACGCTTTTTGTAGCATAAATACATGTACCAAATCTCAAGACAGTGTATTAAATATATTCATGTATTTCTAAGGTCATCTTATAAAGTATACTAGCAAAGTTCCCATCCTCCGGACGGTCCCCCTCCCTCCCCACACTTCCCCCTCGCCCTCTTTTCTCTCCCCCTCTTCTCTGTCTCTCATACCTGTTTTTCTCTCCCAACCCCATCTCCGATTTCCCCCTCTCCCTGCCCTCTTTCTCATGTTCCCCCTCCCTGCTTTCTCACCCTCCCCTCTCTCCCTTCCCCTACATCCTCTCCCTGCCCTCTTTTCCCTCCCACACTTCTTTCCCTCCCCCTCCCCCTCTCCAATACCCCTCCTCTCTCCCTCCCCTCTTCTTCACTCTCCCACTCCTCTGCATGTAGTCGGGTCCGCCAGGAAGTGACATAGTATCTCACAGAGGCTTTCCCAGGCTATACATAGAGTGTGTAGATCACATTTAAAAAAGGCTTCAAAATTTGCATTGATTCTAGCAATCTGTTTGGTTAGGTTGAACTGTATTTTGAACTTTATTTTCTTCTGAAATTTGGGTTATTTGAGAGGATTGGTGAAGGTGAATTGTACATTTTCTGAAAATCTGACCCACATGGGAAGCGACTGGGACTAAAGGTCGGAATATAAATGAACTATTTGATCAATCAATCTTGGCATGTCTTATACGCTTTCAATCTTTCCTACCGAGTTGGAAGAGAATCTTGGTATTTTAAGTGAGGCATGTGCTTCATGACCATCATCCATTAGATTTGACAATTATAATCCAGTCTAGGCCCAAAGATGAGAGTCCCTTCAAGCGGAGTGAGTGAGTGAGATTGATTGCTTTACGCCCTTATCAACACATTTAATATGGTTATATCAAGGGCGGGAGAGCTGAGAGTGAGTGAGTGAGTGAGATTGGTTGCTTTACGCCCTTATCAACACATTTAATATGGTTATATCAAGGGCGGGGGAGCTGAGAGGGAGGCAGTTTATGATCATACCCAGGAAATAGAGATAGAGAAGAAGGGAGTGAGAGACAGAGGAAAGAGATAGAAAGGCACTTTATGGTCATACCCAGGACGGGCCCCTTCAAACGGAGGGAAAGCCTCTCGCCTCAAACCGCAAAGTGCCATTATAATTCCATTAACTCCGTAAACTATCACTATAATCCCATTAGAACGCCTAGTCCTAGGTCAGGAAACTGATTAGCGAAGTAGACGTCCAATCACTGACATACCATTCTTATCTGATCTGAAGGTCTGGGCCTGGACTGAATCATTTTATAATCATTTTTATTTGTGTATATTTGAAACGTCATGATAATCATTGATTATATCCTTTATCACGATACCTCCTGTAAGTTAATTTGAGATATCCTATATCTAATACCCAACGGTTTGTTGTAAGAGCACGACGCGATATTTATGTTTTAGAAGTAGTGTTTTTAACTTTGGTTTATTTTCACTCCCTAGGTTTCGCCTGCAGTACTTAATTACTTATTATATAATCGTCTCGACTCGACAGTTACTTGAATGTTAGAATAAATTAATTAATGTCGTCATTGAATTGTATTCTTAATTTTACTACATACTGTTTAACGGGCTATTTCTGTAATGTCACTCAGCGAAGTATCCCCTGAAAACTTATTTGTAATATCAGGCAATACTGAGAATATCATCGTGATGAGTTGTTATTGTTCCTGAATAAACATATTTTCAAATTCAAATTCAATTCTATATTGGTTTCCGTGCATTGCAAATTGCAAATTTGATTGATGACCTGCTGATTCAACATTTACAATGTTATTAATTCAGTCTCTAAAATCTTAAGATCTCACGAAGATTCAACATGGACTGGGCTCACTGTATATTAATGCGACCCAGGGAATTACTTTCTTCCATCGACCCGGAGAAGGCTCGGTTCATCGCTGTTAATGGAGAAGCGATTTACTTTCTCTGGCCCTATGGCTATTAGCCCTCGGCTGATGGTTCTCCAAGGAGAGATAAATCCTCAGGCCTTTCCCTTCCAAGATACGGGTCAGATTTTCAGAAAATGTACAATTGACAGCTGTTCTCATTTAGTAAGTTCTGCTAAATTAGGCTGCAATTTGGCCAATACTAGGTAAACTCGAGTATATTTGGCATTGTATTGATTCTAGCAATCTGTTTGGTTAGGTTGAACTGTATTTTGAACTTTATTTTCCTCTGAAATTTGGGTTGTTTGAGAAGATTGGCGAAGTTTAATTGTACATTTTCTGAAAATCTGGCCCATATAAGCCGAGGGGCATTTCTTTGATGAGTAAGAGGAATGATTTTATCCCGGAGTGTCTCCATCTAATATCCCAGCAATGATTTAGCCTCAAACATCATACCACACACAGTTAAAAATAGTCCAAGAAACCCGTCGATATCTGGCATGCAATGAAGGTGCAGCAGCTATACCTACAAATCTTATCTTACTCGAAATGTTTTCGTAGGTGCAATAAAGACATTGTGAATTACACACTGAATAATGCACTTTAGTTAAAGGTCAAAGTTAAAGGGCCAGAGAAAATGAATAGCTTCTCTATTAACTTAATCGATTCTATTCTTGATTTTGAATAGTTTGTAGTTAGACACAGCAGTGGGCGGAAGACCATGGTTATTCTGCATTGAATTATCACCCATGAGTGTTACATGTTACGCAATAATGACGTAACAATGGGTAACCACTTTATAACTGTAATTATCATTAATTATTATTATTATAATTAATAGCCCAATTAAGTAACGTGTTCATAACCCATTAGAGTATTACTACCCAGTAATTTATTGCAGTATTTACGGTAGCATGTAAAGGCTCAGGTAGCACCCTCACCTACTTTATTATTCAACCAATCAGTACTAGCCACGAGGACCAAACACCTACCTGTATGTTAGACCATAATAAACATCATTCTAGATCTTAGGATCACAGCCTTAAGACTTCTTATATACTCTTATTATTATCCTGCAATATTTCTATAACTCTTCCTTAGAGAAGATAGACAAACCTTCATATAACATGAGCCCATCATCCTCATATGGGTCAGATTTTCAGAAAATGTACAATTGGCAGCTCTACACATTTAGAAAATTCTGCTAAATTTGGCTGAACAATGATGAATACCGGGTATATCTGAGTATATTTGGTATCGCACTGATTTAAAGTATCAGTTCTGTTACGTTAAACTGTATTTTGAAGCTCATTTTTCTCTCAAATGTGGGTTATTTGAGAGGATTGGTGAAAGTGAATTGTACACTTTCTGAAAATCTGACCCATATGTGCATGACATCTATTGATCATAACATTCTTTGTACACTGTACATGCCTGTTTATGTTCAACTGTTATTTTACAGTAGATTGGCTGATAAATCCTTGGACTCATATGATACAACTATTACTGACTGACAATATGAATATTATGTACCTGAACTATGAGTTTATGCCTATTATTTCAAAAACTTTATTTTATTTTAACGGACTGTCTGGAAGGTTTTGTCCCATTTTAGCGATTTTTCATTGTATATGTGTGTTGAATAAAAGTTCTTGATAATGATGATGATAAAAATTCAAATTAAAGAGATAAACCACTGTCATATGCACTGCTGCAGGCGGGAGTTCAAGGAACTAATGCATGAAAAATAAGGAGTGACAATAATTTTTTCAAACTTTGTCTTGAGAAAGACCATGGTTGGGGAATAACAAAAAGCAAAAAAAATGGATCTCAGCATATTTTTTTTTCATTCTAGAGACCATCAAAGTTTAGTATTTAAGTATATGGGGAAAATGGATATTTTCTCATTTTTTCCAAGATTTCAGACAGACAAATAACATTTTTCAGTTGAAATGACTTCTAAACATAGCCACTATACAGGTTTACCCTCATGCATGAAAGAACAGGGTATCAACATATTTTGAAAGATATTATTCAGCATTGGAAATCTTCAATATTCCTGTTTTTAACTGATCTAGATGCAGATTCAGTTGAATAACTTTTTTAGAACGTCGGTGACCCCCATTTTTTTATTGCTTGAGAGGGTAAAGGAATATGTTAGCTATGCCTATAGAGATTTTTAGGAAAAAGTTATTTTCAATTATTTTTTATACTGAAAAAACAAAAAAATTGTCATTTTCTCATAGACGTCTATAGTGAACAACCATAAATTTCAGGGCTCCCTGAAATGAAAACTAACCCGGTGACATATTGTTTTTATTGGCTTTTTGAATTCACATAACCTTGTTCTTTCATGAGGCAAAGTTTAAACAAAATGTTATTTTCAGTTTTTTTCCCAGTTGAACTGTGGTTTATCTCTTTAAAAAGAAAATAGCAAAAGTAAATTCCAATGGCCTACCTTAAACCCTTTACCAGTATTGGTGTGCATCCTTTATCCGTATATAGGAGACGGTCCGTGTAGATGTCCTCTATATTGGTGACCTTCTTTTCAGCAGTCTCACAGTTCAGCAGGCGCAGATCCGGCCGATCGCGTAGCCACGACGATGCACGTTCACAGACCTCACTGATAACAAATTAATGGGAAGTATTATTTATAATATGGATATAAATTTAATGTGTTCTTCGTCTTGACTCAGTACTTAGCGCACAAGTTGGTTCTGCACTCGACCTTAGCCCGAACTATTCAAACATTTTCCTGTACTACTTACGGACGTCCTATACATGCGCTATAACCCAATACATATTGTAGAGATTAAGAGTCAGATTTTCAGAAAATGTACACTTCAACTTCACCAATCTTCTCAAATAACTCAAAATTTCAGACGAAAATAAAGTTCAAAATACAGTTCAACCTAACCAGACAGATTGTTAGAATTACTGCAATGCCTAATATACTCGTATTTACCTTCTCTGGTTATGGTGAACTGTATTTTGAACTTTATTATGGTCTGTAATTTGGGTTATTTGAGAAGATTGGTGAAGACGGAATGTACATTTTCTGGCGAATTCACCCACATACAGTAGTATATGGAATAATAACTCTACCAATGGCACTGACTCGCCTCCTGGGCTCTTGGTACCCATCTCTCCGCTCATAAACCAACCAAGCAATACACTTAAATATATATTATATGTTCTCACTAACTAACTTTTAAGGTCAGCTCTTATAGTGTCTGTAATAAAAAAAACCTCTTTACACAAAACTGTACATGGGTGAAGTTGCCAGAAAATGTACAATTCACGCTCACCAATCCTCTCAGATAACACAATTTCCAGACGAAAATAAAGTTCAAAATACAGTTCAACCTAACCAAATAGATTGCCAGAATCAATGCAATGCCCAATATACTAAATGTGTACAGCTGGCCCATAGGTTTAACTTAATTTAAAATATACCGATGACTATTCATTTATGTCAAAGTCTTCTTCTCTAAATTACCCGTATAAATAAGTGAAAGATTTATATAGAATACGAACGTGATTTAGTAGGAAATGTTAATCATAAGTACGTTTGGGGTGCCCTTTGTTTATGCATTCACAAAAATGATAAGTGTTTTCTTCATTATATGTCTTTGTAGGAATGTTCTCAATTTTTAGGTATCTAGCGCTGTAGGTTGTATGAATACATGTACAAAATTTTAACACAGTGTATATGTATTTCTAAGCTCCTCCTATAGGGTATATTTAGCTACTTTACTAGTAATTGACCACCCAGAAATATTGCAAACTTTTAAAAAAAAATAAACGTATCAAACTTAAAATATATAAATACTTATAAAACATCCTACTCTTGATCTCATCTTTTCAATTATGACGATATCTCAGAATGGTGCTCTTTTTCCAGCAACACATCACATCACACCTGGCACTAAATCTTCCTCGAAAACATAATCAATATAAGGTTTCAAACTGAGATTGGAAGCGTTTTACGCACAGATTAGCCTTGGATAGAATTTCATCGTTATGTTCAGTTGGGTCAGATCGTCAAAAAATGAACAATTCACCTTCACCAATCCTCTCAAATAACATTTAAGACAAAAATGAGCTTCAAAATTCAGTTTAACATAAAAGAACCTATACTTTAAATTAACACGATACCAAATATACTCAGATATACCCGCTATTCATAATCTTTCAGCCTAATTTAGCGGAATTTCCTGAATGTGTGGAGCTGCCAATTGTACATTTTCTGAAAATCTGACCAATTTCATGTGATCTGATCACATACCCGCAATTTGGTTGATACAGGGAATAGACACCGAGGAAATGATTAACTTTTCCTTTACAAACTTCTTGTTTTGCCTTGTTTTGCTATCCAAATTTTAATTAATTATGTTATTCACAATAAGTAATACGGGTGCCATATGATAACGTACAGAGATACAATACCGTAATATCTTGAAATGCTAGTAAAATGGCTCAATTCTTTCCTTTTGGAAAATGATCCAAGTGTATAGACAGAATAATTATCTTTGTTCATTTTAGTATTCAACTTTATCATCTACTTTGTATAAGGTACATGATGGTACATTAGGAAGGTTCTGCAAGCAAACTTATCTCAATTACGTAACCGTATCCGTATCTTTTTAGTGAATTACGTCGCATTTTTATGTATGAAAGATATCTTTTTATATGAAACATTTTGCTTAATATGTTACATTACGTTTTGCCCGCCACGTGTGATGTATATAGGAGATACGTATACGTTTACGTTTATAGAACTGCTGAGCGTCTTGCTGAACCTCCCTACTGTCAATTCCACGGCCTGTATTGTTCAAAGGGTTACTACCAGTCTCGTTCATTCAGTTTAGATATTGGGTCATATTTTCAGAAAATGTACAATTCAACTTCGCCAATCTTCTCAAATAACCCAAATTTCAGACGAAAATAAAGTTCAAAACACAGTTCAACCTAACCAAACAGATTGCTAGGATCAATGCAATGCCGAATATTCTCGAATTTACCTAGTATTGGCTAAATTACAGCCTAATTTACTAAATGTGTACTTCTGTAAATTGTACATTTTCTAAAAATTTGACCCTATTAAGATGTACTGATAGAAGGCAAAAGAGCCTATATAGATGGGAGTAGATAATGCTAAAGATCCCAGACGTGATGACTCATTCTGCGTATCTGACAATACAACATACCTCATAGGATTGCACGAACAATGGTGACAATAAACTTGACGATCGCGCAATAGGGGACTAGCATAGCCGCCATCCTGAATCTTGATTTGCATGGAATTATGGGACTAATGGTATAGTCTAAAATCTAAAGAAAACATGCCATGTTCAACATGGACTATTTATCAATGCTCTGATGTCAATATCCATGTGTTTTACATGTTTACATGTTTCCATATCACAAGTCTCCAACTTTCCCATCATGCATTTGGTTTTTATAGATATTTTACACAAGCTCTGATATTGATAAATAGGCTACATTCTTTCAACTTTCGATAAAAAAAATGTTACCAAATATTTATATATCAGATTTCAACAGAATCCTTCCCATGATGCACTGTAACAGACATGCGCAGTGGCACATGCAAATCCCCTATTGTTTCTTGCAGCCCTAGATATAGCCTAAGGCAATATAAGTGAACCCACCTAAAGCTTTCAAAAGTACTGTCTTCTATTCTCCAGGCCTCTGTTGTGGCTTGTGGCCAGAATTCCTCTATCACAAGACCCTGACCCTGGATGGGTTCCTCAGACCCGGGGTAGGCGTGTGGAGAGGTCTGATTGAGGATCTCACAACTCTTGGAAGCATGGTGCGAGCTGAGCGCCTCCACACTAAAGGTCGGCCCCTGGTGGAGCAACTCACAGCTCCGAGCCGCTCTATGGCTCGCCTCGAAGTGCGACACAGTCGTGTTGACGTCATTGCGGACGCTTGTGACGTCACGGACGTATGTGACGTCGAAGGTTTGGTCCCTCGACTGATTGTCCTCCTGACCTGCGACTCCTCCCCCGACTCCTCCCCCTCCGCCGCTGACTCCTCCCCCTCCGACTCCGCCCCCAATGAAAGCACTTTCCGAACCATTGTCATTGTTAAGGTCTTGGTCGTGTTCAAAGGGATTCCCTTCCGAGATGGTGTCATAGTTTGTCAGAGGATCTGTAGAGGACGTCACGGTGTTGTGGTAACTGACGTCAGAGCTTCTGATAAGCTTGGTGTCCTCGTTGACATCGTCAAAGTTGGCGGATTGAGGAGGAGTATCACAATGATACCCATCGCTACAATCCGACGTCAGCTTGTCTTGTGACATGCTTACCTATGCCTGCAAAATACAAACGTACAGTCAGTTAGTTTCATATCTCAATATATATTGGATTTTATTCATGTTTCAATAACAATTAATGGTCCTGAGTATGACCATAAAGGGCCTTTCTATCGCTTTTCTCTGTCTCTCTCTCCCTTCTTCTCTATCTCTATTTCCTGGGTATGATCATAAACTGCCTCCCTCCCTCTCAGCTCTCCCGCCCTTGATATAACCATCTACAATGTGTTAATAAGGGCGTAAAGCAGCCAATCTCACTCACTCACTCAATAACAATTACAAAAGCACAAAAGGGGCAGACAATTCTCCATAGTAGGTCGTCTATTGCGTCCTAAATAATATTAAATTAATATATTATACAATTTACGCTTATACTTTCTTACATAACATTAGGCGTTCTGCGCTTTTAAACACAATTATTGTCTGATTTCATGATCTCATGATCCATGATCCAATTAACAATTAACAATAAATTAATAATGATTAAATAGCACGGCGCTGGTGTAGGGGTATGTTAAAAACATATATATCTGTATCGTGTGTGTACACACGCCATAACATATGCCAGCAGATGTATAACATATGCCAGCAGATGTAGGTTACAATTAATTATAGATCAACTGTTAAAAGTCTCCCTAAACCTCTTGGTGTATATAGTTTCTCCGTGATGTAGTTATTATGTCTTATTATACACGCATTGCTCTGAAAACAACGTATCTAGAGTGATTTACACATAGTGCGTATTTCACTAGTGATTTACGTGGGGTCAATTTTTAAAAGTCTCCCTAAACCTCTTGGTGTATATAGTTTCTCCGTGATGTAGTTATTATGTCTTATTATACACGCATTGCTCTGAAAACAACGTATCTAGAGTGATTTACACATAGTGCGTATTTCACTAGTGATTTACGTGGGGTCAATTTTTAAAAGTCTCCCTAAACCTCTTGGTGTATATAGTTTCTCCGTGATGTAGTTATTATGTCTTATTATACACGCATTGCTCTGAAAACAACGTATATAGAGTGATTTACACATAGTGCGTATTTCACTAGTGATTTACGTGCGGTTGCCATGGCAACCAATCTGGTTCTTTTACTGAGATTAGCCTACCTGTAAAATTCAAATTTATGACTCGATTTTTTTCTATTTTCATGATTGATAGCATGTATAATAAATCTGTTAACTAACTCGTTATAAACTGTCATAAATACAACAGATTTATTTTAAGCTATATGCTTTCAATCATGTAAATAGAAAAAAAATGTAGTCATAAATTTGAATTTTACCGGTAATCTTAGTAAAAATATAACAATTTGTGTCCTCTATTCTTCCTCTTTCATCCTGGTTTTTCGCCAATTGAGTTTGTTGATTAAAACACGGACTTGTAATGACAACGACTTGTCCTTAAGTCCGTGAATCAAGCCATTTCTTCTCAGTGTTCAACGCAGCGGACTCGTGGCCCAACGGATAAGGCGCCTGACTACGGATCAGGAGATTCCAGGTTCGAATCCTGGCGAGTTCGACAGTTTTTACACCTTCGCACCTTTACACCAGTCGCACGGGAACAGCACGCAACGGGCCCGTCCTTACAAGTTTCCCTTGTATAGGCAGTTAGTAAGAACTTATAGGGAAGGAATTTGCTGTAGAGACAATGCTGACTTTCAAGCCATTAGCGCAGTAGGCGTCCAATCATTGAATTCTTATCTGACGATATAATATTCCTATTGTAAAGTGCCTAGGCCTAATGACGTGTTATTCTTTTATTATTATGTTACAGGCCTATTTCTGCATTTCTATTATCCATCTAACGTTAGCTCTTACCTGAGACTTATATAAAATGTAACGTTACCGTACATGTTAAAATCTGGCTATGCGGAGAACATTCGTGCATCATGTATGGAAATGTAATAGATCACGAATTATTATAAATATTTTCAAATCAAATCAAATTAATGGTGTAGGCCTAGCCTATAGAAAAGGCCGACACGCCTCCAGAAAATTCATACAACAATAAGCTAGGCCATAATGTCAGCGTCTACAAATATTCTGATTACATCAGCATTAACTATGTGAAGTCGCCAGAAAATGTACAATTCACCTTTACCAATCCTCTCAAAGAACCCAAATTTCAGACGAAAATAAAGTTCAAAATACAGTTCAACCTAACCAAACAGATTACTAACAATACAAGGCCGAATATACTCAAATTTAGCCTACTAAGTACGGTACGGTATTGACCAAATTGCAGCTAGCCTAATTTAGCAGAATTTACTAAATGTGTAGGCCTACAGCTGCCAATTGAAGACTTTATTTTCTATGTTGATTCGATTAAAGACCTACTTCATCTGCGGTTCAATTAAATTTGATTGGCTGTAATGAGTTTATTTTATCTTAGACCTAGATTATAAAGTGGTCCAGTCACTTCCTAATGATGAACCTCCGCTCTCACTTGCCTGGGAGCGGATGTCCGCAGCTGTTTAAATCAATCAACTCAAATTATCTCTTGTAGTCTTGACAGGGGCGGGGTGGGGGTGAGGGGGGGGGGGTAGGGGGGTATCCTGTTTCCCCACTAATCATATGGGTCAGATTTTCAGAAAATGTACAATCTACAGTTCTGCACATCTATCAAATTCTGCTCAATTAGAATGAAAAATGATAAATACTGGGTATCCGAATATATTCTGTATTGTATTCATTCAATAAATCTATCTGGTTATGAATCTATCTGGTTATGTTAAACTGTATTTTGAACCTGATTTTCGTCTTAAATTTGGGTTATTTGAGGGGATTGGTGAAGGTGAATTGTACATTTTCTGAAAATCTGACCCATATATGACGGATAAATGTGACGTGTTTCAGGAAAATGAGTCACAAGTCGCAAAAGTGTTATTTTTCAAAGTCATTTATTTACCAGATCCTTTCGTTGGAATTTTCTCATGTTTGGAGTGTCTAATCCTCAGGGTGGTATAAATACATGTACCAAAGTTCAAGACAGTGTATTGAATATATCCATGCATTTCCAAGGTCATCCTAAATAGTATATTTAGCTATTTTACTTGTTCACCCCAAAAACCCTTGTTCCGAAAAAAAAATATAAAACGTAAAATATAGAAATATTTATTAAACGTACCAATGTTTAGGCTATCATCATTAGAATTGGCTTGATCTCAAATTTTCAAATGTATCTCAAAATCCAATTTGGGCGACTTGTGACTCATTTTTCTGTAACACATCACAAATGAAGTGTGGTTCATTTAAAGAACACTTGATATAAGGCTACCTATAGGGCTTTGTGTATAGAATACAAAGTATGTTCAGGGGGAGGAACAGCGCTAATGAAGCGAGCCAAGCATTCTCACATTTCTCCTCCCTCCCTCCCTCCCCTTCATACACGGGTGAAGTCGACAGAAAATGTACAATTCACCTTCACCAATTCTCTCAAATAACCCAGATTTAAGCAAAAAATAAAGTTCGAAATACAGTTCAACATAAACAAACAGATTGCTAGAATCAACGCAATGCCAAATATACTCAAATTGACCTAGTATTGACCAAATTTAACAGAACTTACTAAATATACAGCTGGCAATTGTACATTTTCTGAAAATCTGACCCACAAACTGAGTTATGGGTGGAGAGCGTCTCTTTCACTTCCCAGAGCATTAGGATCTATTTCTGTCCCGGTACTACTTCATACTCTCCTTGAAAGGAAAAGCTACTAAGTGAATCCCCCCCCCCTCCATCCCCCCCTGCCACCAGCCACGGTTCAATGTAGTGCCCCTGGTACACACATTCAATTCCAATCGTTAATTCGAATTACCAGCGGCGTTCTGTAGTTGTATTCTCTCCAGGGACGTTTACTCATCATATATCTGTAACCTATGCATGCACCTTACTGCTAGCTTGGTCGAGCGCACAAGTTGGTTCTGCACTCGACCTTAGCCCCAACTATTCAAACATTTTCCTGTACTACTTACGGCTATCCTACACGCGCTATAGGGTCAGATTTTCAGAGAATTTACAATCGGCAAGTCTACACATTCAGTAATTCTGCTAAATTACACTGAAAAATTGTCAACACTAGGTATATCTGAGTATATTTGGTATTGACTTGATTCAAACAATCTGTTTGGTTATGTTGAACTGAGTTTTGAACTTCATTTTTGTCTTAATTTTGGGACATATATAATGTTTCTTAGCATTTGATATTTGATAAGAGCTTGGGTTGATTTAGCGCAAAGGTTTGCTCTGCATGCACACAACCGTAGCCCGAATTGTTCAAACATTTTCGTATACTACTAACGGTTATCCTTAAAGTGGCTAAGATCACTATTTTGACTAAGTATCAATTTGTAAATGTGATGGTAGTTAAAAGTTAGTTAATTAGAACACAGGCTATATATAGCCAAATTGACTGACGGCCGTGTAAGAGGAGATTATCTCCTACGGGTGTAGTAATTTTGTAAGGGTGCATAGCACCCGACGAAATTGGTTGATAACCACCTCTTACACTGCCAGAAGTCACTTTTGTATGTATTATACCTCTCCCGAGGTTTTTCGTGAAAAAAGTTAAAATTAGGAAATTAGGGTTAGTTCAGCACTCAGTTTGTTTACTCTCACTTCCGGTCCACCTCACTCATTTTTTTGGGCCTATTTTGGGCCTATTTTTCCAATCTTCGTAACGCTAAATACGCAATTTCACAGCTGCTTATCATTATAATTATTATTTCATTATTACGTATGTTGTATAACATGTCTATTTTCTGGGGAAATAATTATTTTAATTTAAACATGGAACTATTATAGGCCATATCTAAACCTCCTCCAGAGGTCGGTACGATATATGCAAAAATCGCCCAGAGGGTGATATGACTTTTTTTTTTAAATATCTTTTATTGGCCTAAAATTTAACATCACTGATCTTTAAGAGTTAGAAAATACGCATGACTAACACATGTAGTTTTCTTTCCAATGATGTAGCCTATGTCTTTCCATACCATCCCACTAAGAGCCTTACTAAAGTAGCCTATAATAAGTAAGTATATTGCTAGCGAGTGGGTGTATGAGCGGAGAGACGGGTACCAAGAGCCCAGGAGGCGAGTCAGTGCCATTGTTAAAGTAATTATTCCTTATACTACTATGGGCGAGGGGTGTGGTCGACGTACCGCTAGTCGATCTCTATGAATATCTTCAACTAATAACTGCAGTAGACTTTAGCCCAATAAAGATCTGCCAAGCTACAGTAAATATGCTCTTTATTGCTCTAATGCATCATCATGAGTGACTCAGCTTACCAGGAATATTCCATTATTGTATGGAATTAGATTGAATCCTGCTGGGCAGGTGTCGGCCAAGGTTGTTGAACAATTGGCCTTAACCTATCTTCTCAAATAACCCGAATTTCAGACAAAAATAAAGTTTAAAAATACAGTTCAACCTAACCAAACAGATTGCTAGAATCAATGCAATGCCAAATATACTCGAATTTACTCATCGATTACAGTGGTTTACTGTTGACAGTTGTAACTGTGTTTTGGAAATTACCATGGTCCTATTACAGGTGTACCGTCACCTTTACCTTGGTAATTAACCCATGTTGTAGCATCCTTATAATTTGTTGAAATTATTGTTTGTGAAAAACCTAAAATTTCAGAAGTAATAAGTACATTATTGCAGTGACCTTCTGCCCCTTTACTTAGCCAGATCTCCCCTGATTGGTTAGTCAGTACATTACACGAACAATATATAGTACGCCGACAATACCTGTTCAGATGAAATGTTCTATATGTAACGAAGATTTCTATTGTGATTAGACTATAACCGTACTTTATTATCAAAAATTCCCATTTTGTTATACCTTTAGATATTCAATTCAATTCAAGAATTCTTTTATTGCAACAGATGGTATATAGAGTAAAGGTAATCCAGCATTCTAAATAGACATAGGTCTAGGTAGGTCTTCCGCTGGTAATAATATCATCTTCATCCCATCACATTATCTCATTAATTATTACACTCTTATGCAGATGGATCTTGAACACTGACACGTGACACCTTGAATAATATAATTTAAAATGATTTATTGAAATTTCAGGATGCGGTGGAAGACAGCAGTTTCCCTAGCCGTAATAAAAAATCTAACATTGGCATATGCCATGTTTTATTTCCTGAATAAAGTTCGTGTTAAAAAAAAAGAAAAAAAAGTGTCTACGTTACACTGACTGTGCTGCTCCCATCGGTTGTAATTGTAATAAATCAACGCTGCCAATATATATGAATACATCATACTCTTCTTCAGATATTATCTTTCCCAACGTCCATCACATCCAATGTCTGATATTGCAGAGGACAATGATATCATTAACGGGCGTTCACCGGGCGTTCACCACTATCTTCTTATCTTAAATCTTGCCATTTTTATATTATAATATATTCTGAATGGAGAGAGACTGGAAGCTTCATGAGTGAAAGGTTTTACATTGTTACATTGAATATAATCCAAGCCAATCAAGGCAGGCCGGATCTGAACCTGTTACAATGGGAAGAAAAGTCTCGTCGCTTGAGCCGGAAACTAACGTGCTTCTTGTATTAGGAACGGCGCTAATTATGCTAATGACGATTAGCAAATCCTTTCCTCCTGTGCAAAAAGTACCTGTGCTACCGGTCCTCCATCTTCCTCCAGGTGCTATCAAGTCTTAATAAACACTACACAGATTTGATAATATGGGTCAGGTTTTCAGAAAATATACAATTGGCAGCTGTACACATTTAGTAAATTCTGCTAAATTAGACTGCAATTTGGTCAATACTAGGTAAATTCGAGTATATTTGGCATTGCATTGATTCTAGCAATCTGTTTGGTTAGGTTGAACTGTGTTCTGAACTTTATTTTTGTCTGAAATTTGGGTTATTTGAGAAGATTGGTGAAGGTGAATTGTACATTTTCTGAAAATCTGACCCTAATATATGTGATGCACACTCTTGGAAATAAATGTGCGCTGGCTTCATAGGAATTCCCTTTTACTGTATACATGAGGGTGAGATCGCCAGAAAATTCACCTTTACCAATCCTCTCAAATAACCCAAATTTTAGACAAATATGAGGTTCAAAACTCAGTTCAACATAACCAAACAGAATGTTTGAATCAAGGCAATATCAAATATACTCAGATATACCTATTATTTATCATTTTACAGTCTAATGTAGCAGAATTTACTGAATGCGTAAATCTGCCGATTGTACATTTTCTTGAACATCAAACCCATGTACTTCTTGGAACTAGATATTCTCTCTCTAGCTCTTAGTGCTTAGTGCTTTTACTTATATATTAGATTAATGAATCAGGGATTCCACCTGCAATGTCTGGCAATCCCTAATCACAGGAATCTTTCAATCAGGAATTGCATAATTATATTGAGCAAAATCCCCCTCGAAACATTTATTTCAGATAGAGTAATCCAAGTTCATTTAAACCTCTCTAACTCATATATTTTTCTCATGTATGTCAAATAATTAATTAAGTAAACCAAACAAAACCAAATGTAAATCCTTCACTGCGATGTATAATATTTTGTATTTAAATTTCAGGACACAACGAAATTCACAATCAATTTGTGAGAGTGTAGTGTAGTGCTTCCGATTTTCAGAAAATGTACAATTGGCAGCCGTACACATTTAGTAAATTCGGCTAAATTAGGCTGCAATTTGGTCAATACTAGGTAAATTCGAGTACATTTGGCATTGCATTGATTCTAGCAATCTGTTAGGTTAGGTTGAACTGTATTTTGAACTTTATTTTCGTCTGAAATTTGGGTTATTTTGGAGAATTCGTAAAGCTGAATTGTACATAACCCATAAGTATGAAATAAAAACATTTGATAAAGAACTACCCCGGGGAATATGATTATATCAGAAAGGGTTAATACACTCTACACACATAGCAGACCATCCGGGCAAACCCAATAGAGGAAACACAATAATAATTAATATTATTATTAAATTGGGTAAAAAAAAGTCATTGAAATTGTCTTTTGTAAGGCGTCTTCTTGATATATCGAGATTGTCCTTGAGATTAATGTACTTGTAGGAGGAGTTTACAGTGACTCCCCATTTACATGTTTAAAATTGTCCTTTGGTTGATCAATAGGGGACTTGCATGTGCCACTGCGCATGTCTACTGCAGTGCATGCTGGGATGGATCATTCTGTTGAAATCTGACATACAAATATTGGGCAACATTTTTATCGAAAATTGCACGAATGTTTTCACCAATATCAGAGCTTGTATAAATGATCTATGAAAAAACCAAATACATGATGGGAATGATAGGATTTTGTCTCATGGATACATGTATAACATATGGATATTGACATTAGAGCATTGCTAGATATCCCATGCTGAACATGGCATATTTTCTACAGATTTCATACAGTAGCATTAGTCCTATAAGCGAATCATGATTCAAAATGGCGGCTATGCAAATCCCCAATTAATCATACACAAATATCAAGCATCAAACATTCATAAACTACCCCGTGGAATATATGGGTCAGATTTTTAGAAAATGTACAATTGTTAGCTGTACACATTTAGTAAATTCTACAAGATTATGGTGCAATTTGGTCAATACTTGGTAAATTCAAGTATATTTGGCATTGCATTGATTCTAGCAATCTGTTTGGTTAGGTTGAACTGTATTTTGAACTTTAATTTCGTCTGAAAGTTTGGTTATTTGAGAGGATTGGTGAAGTTGAATTGTACATTTTCTGTAAAACTGACCCATATATTTTATCCAGTGAGACCATAAGATACATTAGCAGAGCAATGCATCGATATAAGATGACAGATCCCAAGCAAATAGGCGACAGACTAATTAATTGGGGGCATTCGTCCGTATTAATCTCTCATGTGGCTATATGGGTCAGATTTTCATAAAATATACACTTAGCAGGTCTACACATTTAGGAAATGCTGCTTAATGTGGCTGAAAAATGATGAATACCGGGTATATCTGAGTACATTTGGTATCGCATTCATTTAAAGTATCAGTTCTGTTATGTTAAACTGCATTTTGAAGCTCATTTCTTTCTTAAATGTGAGTTATTTGAGAGGATTGGTGAAAGTGAATTGTACATTTTCTGAAAATCTGACCCATATCTAGAGTTGTTCTTTGGTGTAATTAGTGCGCAAATAGGCGACAGACTAAATCAAAAAAGTCACTAATTAATTGGGGGCATTGGTCCGTATTAATCTCTCATGTGGCTATATCTGGAGTTGTTCTTTGGTGTAATTATTGCACCCTAGCGGGGGGCGGGATTGCTTGTTCTCCAATAATGCAATTAGATCCAGGCGTGAACACATCCTTAGTCTTTAATTGGGTTTTCTCTCACCTAAAACAACTAGTATTTGTCTTCAGAGGATGTTTTAATGGTGCTAAGAAGCAGCCTGAGGCATAGCACCAGTTTCTCACATTAGCTGATGGTTCGTATTTGGACTAGGCTTTGCACTGCAACATTTGGGGCAGATCTTTAGAAAATGTAAAAATTCACCTTGAATTGAATTGAATTGAAAAATCTTTTATTTGTCAAACTATAGTAACAATTACATTAAAAGAGTGACAAATTGGTCAACAGACTTCTGGGATAGTCCCAGTTCTTCCAGTCGTTCCCATGTTTTTTGGAAGATAAACTAAAGATAAACTAAGAGGCTAGTTGCGTTTATAACATCAGTCACCTTCACGGATCCTCTCAAATAACTCACATTTAAAACAAAAATAAGTTTCAAAATGCAGTTAAACATATATATTTATACGGCAAAATAGATACTTTAAATCTACACAGTACCAAATATACTCAGATATATACCCGGTATTCATCATTTTTACTCTTATCTAGAAGAATTGTCCTAAATGTGTAGAGCCGCCAATTGTACATTTCCTGAAGATCCGACCCCTTTACTCTTGCGATCTATAGAAGGTGTTGTTAGGGAATGTTCTATCCTAGTTTGAAATAATTAAGTTGGACTGATATAATCCAGACAGATCCATCACCATTAGGGAATAACATTATAATAAAATTATAATCTATACTGATGTAAAGTGTGTTGTTGAAACCGCTACATAATGAATATATTGATCCTAGTTTGATATAAGTTCGACACGGATCCATCCCCCATTGGGAATAAGATTATAATCTATCCTGATATATGGGTCAGATTTTCTGAATATGTACAATCGGCAGATTTACACATTTAGGAAATCCGCTAAATTACACTGAAAAATAGTCAATACTATATATATTATATATATGTATAACTGGGTATATTTGATATAGCCTTGATTCTAGCAATCTGTTCCGTTATGTTGAACTGAATTTTGAACCTGATTTTCCTCTTAAATTTGGGTTATTTGAGAGGATTGTTGAAGGCCAATTGTACATTTTCTGGAGACTTGACCCATGTATAGATGAAATAACAGTTATTCCGATTCTAGGCCCAAATTCAAATTCTGCTAGACTGATATAAATGTCTCCCGGCGGTTCCTCCTCCCCGCCGATACAGCTGGCTGCTGTGGGAGGTGGTTAGGAGCCCATTCAATATCATTTGTGATGTGTTCCAGGAAAATGAGTCGCAAGTCGCAAACTGATATTTTCCAAAGTGATTTATTCACAAGAACCCTTGCTTGGAATGTTTTCATTTTTAAAGTTCTTTGAGCTGCTAGTAACATATTAAAAGAATGTACCAAATTTCAAGACTGTGTATTAAATGTATCCATGCATTTCTAAGGTCATTTTATAGAGTTTTTTTTAGCCACTTTACTAGTAAATGTCCACCCAGAGATAGTGCAAACTGTATTTTTTTTTCAAAAATAAAAATATCAAACTTAAAATATAGAAATATCTATTAGCTATCATAATGTTTACCATCATTAGAATCGGCTCGATCTCATCTTTTCAAATATGATGATATCTCAAAATCTCATTTTCCTATAACACATCACAAACGTATATGGGTCAGATTTTCTGAAAGTGTACAATTGGCAGCTGTACAGATTTATAGGTTTCAAATAATTTTCACTTTAGTGGTTTTACCCATTTGGGGAGAAAAAAATGTTCACCCCTTCCCCATTTCTCATCCAAAAATTGGAATGAGACCTATGCAAGTCTAGCCCTACCTACACAGCGGTGGGACAAACACTCCCAGGGCAGACGGAAATAGACCCAGTGACCAGAACCTGGATCTCACACTGGACAAAGGATTTCAACATTTGGCGGGAATCTGGATACATATAAATACTGGACAGATCCCACCTACAGGCATTCAACGGTCGTACAGGTTAAGGTGAATACTGCCGCGTCTACCTACTATAGCCGTACAGATTTAGTAAATTCTGCTAAATTAGGCTGCAATTTGCCCAATACTAAGTAAATTCGAGTATATTCAGCATTGCATTGATTCTAGCAATCTGTTTGGTTAGGTTGAACTGTATTTTGAACTTTATTTTCGTCTGAAATTTGGGGTTATTTGAGAAGATTGGCGAAGTTGAATTGTACATTTTCTGAAAATCTGACCAATATATCCCGGCGATTCCTCCTCTCCGCCGATACAGCAGCTGGCTGTGAGGCGGTTATGAGTCGATTCAATATGATTTGCGAGGTTGGCACGTCGGTGGCGTCAGTGGTCCCATGGCAACCAGCGTTTCTTGTTGATCCCACTTAAAGTTAAGCGCCGCCATGCTGGAATACCTCCCTAATATCGTCCTAACCTGACACCAGTGCCCCCCATTATCGACAGTTATATCTAAAAGCATTAGTGGTAACGAATCTCATTCACAGGCGGGCTCAGCTATAGCGGGCAACATCTACCCATCTCATATTGCCATATATCTAATCTGCTGCCCCGTGTCTATTGCTACTTCATCAGCTGGGCCCCACCCCATGTCCTACCACTCAGGGTTTAAACGTATCTATCTACTATGGGGTCAAATCCCCAGATAATGTACAATTCACCTTCACAAATCCACTCAAATAACCCGAATTTAAGACATAAATCGGGTTCAAAATACAGTTCAATCTAACCAAATCGATTGCTAGAAACAATGCACTGCTGAATATACTCGAATGTATCTAGTATTGACTAAATTGCAGCTTAATTTAGCAGAATTGACTGAATGTGTACAGCTGTCAATTGTACATTTTCTGAGAATCTGACGCTATGATCAGAGAAGAACTTGGGTGGCAGTCCAAAACCAAACCCTTAGATAAGATAAGAATGGTAAGCCAGTGATTGGACGCCTACTTCGCTTATCGGTTTTCTGGTCTAGGACTAGGCGTTCTAATGGGATTATAATCACATTTTGCGGTCTTTCCCTCGGTTTGAAGGGACTCTCTCATCTTTGGGCCTAGACTGGGTGGTACAGTATTTTCTGTGTGTCGGAAAATGAGAAACATTTTCATGATTTAAGGGGAAAGAATCTGGAAACGTGTCCTTGCACGAGGATACTATAAAAGTTGTATTGCCTGAATACAGTACACGGGTCGGATTTTCAGATAATGTACAATTGTCAGCTGTACACATTTAGCAAATTCTGCTAAAATAGGCTGAAAATGAAGAATACTAGGTATATCTGAGTATATCTGGTATCGCATTGATTTACAGTATCAGTTCTGTTATGTTAAACTGCATTTTGAAGCTCTTTCTCTTAAATGTGGGTTATTTGAGAGGATTGGTGAAGTTGAATTGTACATTTTCTGAAAATCTGACCCATACAACGCTGGAAACCATTGGCAACTATTTAATTCATCCGCTCTTCCAATTTGATGTTAATATGTATATACAGAACTTCTGGATAGCAAACTTTATGTGTTATTATTATACGCGCATTGCTCTGAAAACAATATATCTAGAGTGAGTTATGCATAGCGCGTATTTCCCTAGTGATTTATGTGGTGTTGTCATGGGAACTAATCTGTTTCTTTACTAAGATTACAGCTGAAATTCCAATTTATGACTCGATTTTTTTCTATTTTTATGATTGAAATCATATAATATAATAAATCTGTTACCTATCTTGTTGGTTTCAGTCGCTTAGAATATTGCAACTCGTGCAATATTCACGCTATATTCCAACTCGTTAATTAACCTTTATACGTAGGCCTAGATTCCGTGCATATATATATAGGCATTTGGTATGGAACAATACAGATATATAAGTATGTACGGTATGTCATTTAATTACTACTACAACATTATACATCTCTCCTCTTCAGGTCTGGTGTAATTAAAGCAAGCATTCAAGAGCACTTAGATGAGCAGCAGCCTCACGTAATTATTGATGAGTCATGACTATTGAGCAGTAGTAATCATCTCAAAATACCTGCCTGCTCCAATCTAATATTACACGTTGAATACAGGCCCTGGCGTTTGCCTCTCTTGACATTTGCATTGGAGGAGTTTTTACTTGTACCAGCACCATGGGAAAACACAGGGAGCTGCTGCTACTGGGTCAAATCACCAGAAAACGTACAATTCACCTTCACCAATCCTCTCAAATAACCCAAATTTAAGACGAAAATCAGGTTCAAAATACAGTTCAACATAACCAGAGAGATTCATTGAATGTATACAATACTGAATACAACCAAATATACCTAGTATTGGCCATTTTTCACTCTAATTTAGCAGAATTGGATAAATGTGTAGAGCTGCCAGTTGTGCATTTTCTACAAATCTGACCCGTACACTGCAGACTTGGGGAACAACACGCCACCAGGCGGGACACGACCAGACTACCACAATAAAACCAAGCTGTAAAATTCTATTTTTGGTTGATCTTTTGGGGGAAGGTTAACTAGCTAATGCTTTATTGTCGTCTGCTGGGTTTCCTTCTCTTGTCTCCACCACTGGGCGAAAAAAGGGGAATTATGGCCATCGCAGTTTATTTCCTCGCTTGTACCTCTCTCTAGAGCTGGCGATGCTCGTCTACACTCGTGATAATAAATCTGTATATTATAAGTGATGTGTTAAAGGAAAATCAGTCAGAAGTCGCAAAATTGATATTTTTCAAAGTGATTTATTCAGAAGATCTCTCTGTAGGAATGTTATCATTTTTGGAGTAGCTGATGCCCCTAGTCGTACAAATACAGGTACCAAATTTCGAGACGGTGTGTTAAATATATCCATGCCTTTTTAAACTTATACTATAGAGTATATTTAGCTACTTTACTGGTAATTGCCCATACAGAGATATTGCAAAATCTGTTCTCAAAAATAAAAAAATAAAATATAGAAGTACTTATATATTAGTTGTTCTAATGTTTGCTATCATTGGAATCGGCTTGATCTCATCTTTTTAAAAATAGCAATATCTCAAAATCCACTTTTTTGCGACGTATGACTCATTTCTCTGTAACACATCACATATTAGGGGTTAATATTATACGCTCCAGGGTAATTCACAATTGTTATTTATTAGACCATTGGTCTGGCCGTCCTCCCGGCGGCTATAATTGCATGTTACTCACAGTGTGATATACTTAATTATCGCCCGGCTGCTGTGCTGGCACCCAGGGATGCCTCGCAGGCTTTGACATCTAGGAATATTTAAATACAACACCTCGTATCGGTCTCCAGTTAAAACGGACGCTCATATTGGAGTCACGCACTCTAGGAGAAAGGATTGATGGCGTATTGATTAAAAAAACATCTCACTGGCCACAGGCAACAGGGCCATGTTTTCTCCATGAGGGTCCAGTCACAAGAAAATGTACAATTCACCTTCACCAATCCTCTCAAATAACCCAAGTTTCAGACGAAAATAAAACTTCAAAGACAGTTCAACCTAACCAAACAGATTGCTAGAATCAATGCAATGCCGAATATACCCGAATTTACCTAGTATTGGCCAAATTGCAGCCTAATTTAGCAGAATTTACTTAATGTGTAGAGCTGCCAATTGTACATTTTCTGAAAATCTGACCCTTGCACAAGCAAGTAAAAAGCCCATGTATGAAAAATGGATCTACATAATGTTAGGTCGAGGGGTGAATGTGACACGGGGTTATCCGATTTGGGCTGAATCTCTGATGGTCCATACATATTTATATCCTGCTGAGCGGGATCTACGATACTGCCATGATGAGATGCTATACCATCCAGAGCACGGGGTGTTGTATGTAAATGTGTGCCATTTGCCAGGGAATCTGCATTAGAAATGGGTGTAACACAAACGCAGTTGAACACAATGAGAGATAAGACAGGGTTCCACTAGACTGCATGCTTATTGTGGCTAATGAGAGATAAGGCAGGGCTCCACCAGACCGCATGCTTATTGTGGCTAATGAGAGGTAAGACTGGGCTCCACCAGACCGCATGCTTATTGTGGCTAATGAGAGATAAGACAGGGCTCCACTAGACCGCATGCTTATTGTGGCTAATGAGAGATAAGTCAGGGCTCCACTAGACCGCATGCTTATTGTGGCTAATGAGAGATAAGACAGGGTTCCACTAGACCGCATGCTTATTGTGGCTAATGAGAGATAAGACAGGGCTCCACTAGACCGCATGCTTATTGTGGCTAATGAGAGATAAGACAGGGCTCCACCAGACCGCATGCTTATTGTGGCTAATGAGAGATAAGGCAGGGCTTCACTAGACCGCATGCTTATTGTGGCTAATGAGAGATAAGTCAGGGCTCCACTAGACCGCATGCTTATAGTGGCTAATGAGAGATAAGACAGGGCTCCACTAGACCGCATGCTTATTGTGGCTAATGCCATGTCTACACAGCTGCGAATTGACCTGCAAATTGGCCTTTGCGGCAACTCATTCAAGTTTACACAAATACGCATACAATTTTTTAACTAAATCACACCTGTGTAGGGGCAGCTGCAATGGCTCGCAGAATCCTATGACTAATTGCAGATGCAAAAATTGTCCTACAAACTTGCGAACTCATGTGTGATTTCATAGTGTGCCAGATCACTGGAGAAAAAATCCAGATTGCAGGTGTAAGATCCCAGTTCATGCAATTTCAAATGGAATCACACATACTTCTGCAAGCATTCGCATATGTGTAGGGCTAGCCACAACAGTTGGCAGAGCTCTGTTACTGTCCACGACTAATCGCAGAGGTCATGCGAAAATCGGAAATATCCATTCGAAAATCGGAAATATCCGAAATTCGCAGGTGATTTGCAGGTATGTTTGAACAGGTGTATCATCCCGAATTATTGATGAATCAAAGAGATTATTTCACATAACATGCCCAGACGTAGTGTCCTCACGTCAATTTTTTGTCAATTTTACCGGTAATCTTAGTAAAAAAAAATGGTTTCCATGACAACCCCACGTAAATCACTTGACCATTGACCATTGTACAGTGTGATTTAGCAGAATTGACTAAATGTGTAGATTTGCTGATTGTACATTTTCTGAAGATGTGACCCATATGGTGAGCGATAATATGGTGTCTCTACAATATACGTTAGACACTATACAGATCCAACACCCTGCCATATACACCAGCACAGAGAAGGCTGAGGAGTTTCAGCTCCCAGAAAGATCGACATTCTGTCCTAGATTAGGGACAAACACTGCCAAAATGCTTCCACGGATCTATAAGTCTGATATGTAAGAGTCATCGAGAGAATAAACTGGGGGAATCTATCACAGAAAGGACATCAATATATAGACGGGGGTGATGGTGGATTGGATGAGGAGGGCTACATCGAGGAGGAGGTGGCCTTGCCACAATATTTAAAGTAAATCAATTAGCTTATAAATAAACACCCCGTGCAGTGTTTCCTGCCATATCGATCACATATTATCGCCCAAAGTGAAGCCATCGATATTATTCCACGTTTGTCGTCTGTCAATGCAGCGAGATACATCCCCGGCCCTTTAACATACATGGGTGAAATCGCCAGGAAATGCACAATTTGCCTTCACCAATCTTCTCAAATAACCCCCATTTTAGACATTAATAAGCTTCAAAATTCAGTTCAACATAACCAAACAGATAAGTTGAATCAAGGCAATACCAAATATACTCAGATATACCTAGTATTGAACATTCTTCAGTGTGATTTAGCAGAATTTACTAAATGTGTAGATTTGCTGATTGTACATTTTCTGAAAATCTGACTCATGTGGGCTAGCCTGCCCTATAAGTGAGCCTCGTGGGGGATTGACCAGTCTACAGGGAAATATCCTGCAGCCAATTTTAACCTATCTACTGTTACTCGTTTTTTCCAGATACGAATCTTTCATACCGAGAGCGACCTACAGTAAAAAGGGGGATTTATGGGTCAGATTTTCAGAACATGTACAATTCAACTTCGCCAATCTTCTCAAATAACCCAAATTTCAGACGGAAAATAAAGTTCAAAATACAGTTCAACCTAACCAAACAGATTGCTAGAATCAATGCAATGCCAAATATACTCGGATTTACCTAGTATTGACCAAATTGCAGCCCAATTTTGCAGAATTTACTAAATGTGTGCAGCTGCCAATTGTCCATTTTCTGAAAATCTGACCCTTATCAGGAAGCAGGACCCAGGTTCCCCCCAATCGCCAGGCTAGCTAAAGTAGATATCTATTCCTCCACGAGCCACAAGGCTTTAGAGTGCCTTTAACAAAGAGCCTTATCACTAGGGAGAATGAGGTAAACCATCTGAGTGAAATCGCCAGAAAATGTACAATACACCTTCACCAATACTCTCAAATAACCCCAAACTAAAACAAAAATGAGGTTCAAAACTCAGTTCAACATAACTAAACAGAATATTTGAATCAAGTCAATACTAAATATACTCAGATAACATAGTATTGACCATTTATCAGTGTAATTTAACAGAGTTTACCAAATGTGTAGAATTGCTGATTGTACATATTCTGAAGTTGTAACCCATCTAATCCATGGGGTTAGGGAGAGGCAAGGGTGGTTGCTGCATGTAAGCACCCCAGTAGGTTATCCACAACCTCCACAAACTATGGGATCACCATCACTATAAGATATTAGCCCTATTCTATCAAACACATCCTCCTCCTCCTCCACCCTCTCCACCAATACAACATGTGGGTCAGATTTTCAGAAAATGTACAATTCACCTTCACCAATATTCTCAAATAACCCTAATTTCAGACGAAAATAAAGTTCAAAATACAGTTCAACCTAACCAAACAGATTGCTAGAATCAATACAGTGCCAAATATACTCGAATTTACCTAGTATTGACGAAATTGCAGTCTAATTTAGCAGAATTTACTAAATGTGTACAGCTGCCAATTGTACATTTTCTGAAAATCTGACCCATGTAAGATGAGAGGGGGAGAGCACTTTGTGTATGCCCGTGTATGAAATCAAAGATTGGCCGCCTGCTCGTTAGTTCAATACGATGCGATCGTAAAGCCTGCCTTTATAATCCTCTATCTACAGAGTAGCAGGCAGTTTATAAATGTGGTGTGTTAGAGGAAAATGAGTCACAAGTAGCAAAAATAGTATCTTTCAAAGTGATTTATTCAAATGGTAGATTTGTGGGAATGTTTTCATTTTTGGTTTTCATCTTATAGACCTAGAGTATATTTAGAGTTATAGAGTATATTTTTCAAAGTGATTTATCCACAAGTTCTTTTTGTAGGAACGTACTGATTTTCAGAGTATCTAATGCCCCCAGTAAAATACATGTATCAAGTTTCGAGACTGTGTATCAAATATATTCATGCATTTTTAAGCTCATCCTATAGAGTATATTAAGTTACTTTACTAGTAAATTTCCCCCCAAAGATATATGGAACCGTGGTTTTTTTTCAAAAATAAAAATATCAAACTTAAAATATAGAAATACTTATTAGGTGTCCTACTGTTTACTATCATTAGAATCTGCTTGATCTCATCTTTTCAAATATGATGATATCTCAAAATCCATTTCTGTCTCTATTTCTCTGTCTCTCTCTCCCTTCTTCTCTATCTCTATTTCCTGGGTATGATCATAAACAGCCTCCCTCTCAGCTCTCCCGCCCTTGATATAACCTTCAATGTGTTGATAAGGGCGTAAAGCAACCAATCTCACTCACTCACTCACTCACTCACTCACTCACTCACTCTCAACTCTCCCGCCCTTGATATAACCTTCAATGTGTTGATAAGGGCGTAAAGCACTCACTCACTCACTCACTCAAAATCCATTTTTTGCGACTTTTGACTCATTTTCCTGGAACACATCACAAAGGGTAATAACTATGCGGTCCACTCCAGGTCTATGAAGATTCATCCAATTACCCCATACCCCTCCAGTGGAACAGACAAATTATACCCTCATATATGGGTCTGATTCTCAGAAGATACACAATCTACAGTTCTACACATCTCTCAAACTCTGCTAAATTAGAGTGAAAATTGATAAAAACTAGGTATACCTGAATATATTCTGTATTGTATTCATTCAATAAATATGTTCGGTTATGTTGAACCGTATTTTGAACCTGATTTTTGTCTTCAATTTGGGTTATTTCAGAGGATTGGTGAAGGTCAATTGTACATTTTCTGAAGACTTGACCCATATGGCTAAATAACCAAAGTGCCTTTATGTCTCTGATACATACCAAAGGACCATTTCATGCACGGTATCATACAGTTAGAAAAGCTATTCGGTACAGCCCCAGGCATTCTGGTCATGATCGGCAGTGGTGGAGGGCTCGGTAAATAGACTGAGGATAGGGATCAATGTTTGTGTGCAATGCCAACGCTTTGGATACTGAAATATCTTCAAATGTGGATCCAGTGGACCACATGGTTAGGTGGGTGGCGTAGGATCTGGCGTAGAATTTTGACCTCAATAGGGGATTTGCATAGCCGCTATTTTGAACCTTGATTCTTATGGGAGTAAAATCTATAGAAAACATGCCACAAAGTCATTCGTCAAAAGATTTGGAGGACTTTGTTTAGTTGTTTTTGCTACTGGGCTTCCAAAACATTTGTATTTGTAGGACTCGCCCGAATCCTTTCCTACAATGATTACGCTTATTATCGCTCACCGGCGGCCTTTTCTATCGGCCGATTTGACTTCAAATTCTTGCATTTACATATAACAGCAGCAGAATATTAATAACTTCAGTCCTATAAGACATAATATGAGTAAGATTTTGGATGTCATAATAGCTGAGAATGCAGCTTGAAATCCCATTATAAGGCTTCCCAAGAAAATGTATAATTCACCTTCACCAATCCTCTCAAATAACCCAAGTTTAAGACGAAAATCAGGTCAAACCAAAGATCAACCTCTAACCAGAATCAATACAATGCCGAATATACTCGAATGTACCTAGTACTGGCCAAATTGCAGCCTAACATAGCAGAATTTACTAAATGTGTACAGCTGCCAATTGTACATTTTCTGAAAATCTGACCCATAAGGTTATAACGGCCGAGTACTCTACCACCATATAGTCCAGGATAACAACATCGCTCCATCTGGATCACATACCGTTCAATGGTGATCCATCATCATGTGAAGTCAACATCTTACCGACATTGACGGCTACATGCTCTAGTTAAACCTTCATAGCCATGTATATTTAAAATAAAACATTGTAGAAGGGGTTGCCTCCAGTCTCCTCCACATGGTTCATTTATTCATCCATTCCCATCATTAAATGACAAGCCCGTGGCACAGGGTATGATTGGGTGGATAAGTGGAGCAGAGCCACTGATCACTGATTGAGGAGTGGGAGAGAGTGCGTAGTTTAACTATCTAGGCTGGCATTAAATAACGTTGCAGTAACATTCAAAATGAAGAGCAAAGAAGCAAAGAAGCAAAGAGTATTAAAATGGTTTTAGTCTAAAGGCCCATTCACATTACAACGGCCGATTGGTGTACGGCTGCCGCAGATCAGATAAGAATGGTATGTCAGTGATTGGACGCCTACTTCGCTAATCAGTTTCCTGGCCTAGGATTAGGAGTTTTAATGGGAATATAATGACATTTTGCGGTCTTAATGGAATTATAAAGGCACTTTGCGTTTTGAGGCGAGAGGCTTTCCCTCCGTTTGAAGGGACTCTCTCATCTTTGGGCCTAGACTGTTTTAGCAATTTTAAACCTCCTTGCCTGATGTAACTTTCCCCTGGTCTTATATCCACCGATTCTGACTTGTGTTCATACTATAATAGGGAGGTTCAGCAAGTCTAACATATACGTAAACGTATCCGTACCCGTATCTCTGATGACACAAACATACGTTAAAGGAAGAAAGAGGTTCTGCAAAACATGGTGGGAAAAACGCAACAACATATCAAGCAAAATATTTCATCTCACAATTTATTTTTTATATATAAAAATGCGACTTAATTCACAAAAAAGATACGGATACGGTCACGTAATTGAGATATGTTTGCTTGCGGGAACCTCCCTATTAATAAAGCTAACCCGTATCTTAATCACTGAACGTTCTATTCAAGAACAATATTGCACGTTCACTTGTGATTCTTTAAAAATTAAATGGAAAACTTGATTCTACCCAGGTTAAACATTCATCAGCCTATAATAAGAGGTACGGATACGGTCACGTAATGAGATACGTTTTCTTGCAGAACATCCCTCATACCTTGGTTGCTGTGATTACCTTAACTCCTGGGTCACATCTTCAGAAAATGTACAATCTTCAAATCTACACATTTAGTAAATTCTGCTAAAGCACACTGAAAAATGGTCAATACTCGGTATATCTGAGTATATTTGGTATCAATTGACTTGATTCAAACTTTCTGTTTGGTTATGTTGAACTGAGTTTTGAACCACATTTTTGTCTTAATTTTGGGTTATTTGAGAGGATTGGTGACGGTGAAGTATACATTTTCTGGCGAGTTCACCCATCAGTGGATAAAAGGGAGACCCAAGGTAACAGGGGGTAATACATGCTCTTAAGCAGGATCAAGAAGGATAATAAATTATCCTGTGTGCGAGTAGCAGGGATCTAGTGGGTCAAGTTTCCAGAAAATGTACAATTCACCTTCAGCAATACTCTCAAATAACCCAAATTTAAGACGAAAATCAGGTTAAAAATACAGTTCAACATAACGAGACAGATTTATTGAATGAATACAATACAGAATATATTCAGATATACATAGTATTTATCCTTTTTCACTGTAATTTAGCAGAATTTGATAGATGTGTAGAACTGTAGATTGTACATTTTCTGGAAATCTGACCCCACCAGTAATCATTCAGCCTGCGAGTAGTTATGGATCAATCTTGGAAAGGGAAGGAAATTATTTTCCCCGCAGCCCAGGTCAAGCATGAACCTAGAACCCATGAGTTACATTGCCCTTAAAGCTGCATTCTAAACTAATTTCCCTCAAAACATGAAATTGGCTATAGACGATGTCTTTCAGGAAAATGAGTCACAAGTGGCAAAATGGATATTTCTCAAAGTGATTTATCCACAAGATCACTTTATGGGAATGTTTTCATTTTTGGGGTCCTTAACGCTGCTTGTGGTATGAATACATGTACCAAATTTCAAGATTGTATTAAATATATACATGTATTTCTAAGGTCACCTTATACGTATTAGATGTCCTAATGTTTACTATGATTGGAATCGCCTTGATCTCAACTTTTTAAATATGATGATATCTCAAAATCCACTTTTTTTTGTGACAGGACCCATTTTCCTGAAACACATCACATATTTTAGCGTTCTATTCATGCCAGGCCCATCCACAGGTCACCCAGATAGAGTATTAATTTTGACTTGTTCGTCGTGGTGTGACATTTCATTATCTCCCAAAATGATTATTTAAAGGACCCGCTGAGATCTCTTTTTTTTCAATCTAAGTCTCTATCATTGGGAATCCTAATGGAATGAAAATGTAAGAATAACACTGTCGTCTAGATAGGTATATGAAGAAGCCAACTAATTGCACTATTATTATAATCGCATTTGATCCAGATTGTCATTGTAGATCAGAAATCAGAAAATATTCTAGAAAAAGCCATGAATTTATGAAAAGAAATATAAATTTGTCTTCATGTTCTTCTAGTAGAATCTTCCATTCTATAGTAATCAGGATAAAGGAAAGAAAAAACGAGGAAAGTATTGTTTGGTCGCTTTAGCTGGGAATACTGCTTTAACAGGGTATAACCCCCCCCCCTTGTTCATGTCTAATACCAAGAGGGTGAAGTCGTCAGAACATGTACAATTCACCTTCACCAATCCTCTCAAATAATACAAATTTCAGACGAAAATAAAGTTCAAAACACAGTTCAACCTAACCAAACACATAGCTAGAATCAATGCAATGCCGAATATACTAGAATTTACCTAATATCAACCAAATTGCAGCCTAGTTTAACAGAATTTACTAAATGTGAACAGCTACCAATTGTACATTTTCTGAAAATCTGACCCCAGAAGTACTTAACCGCAGTGGTAGGGTAAAAGAACCCTGGTGGAACAACTATAGGGTCAGACTTCAGGAAATGTACAATTAGCAGCTGTTCACATTTAGTAAATTCTGCTAAATTAGACTGAAAGGTGATAAAAACTAGGTATATCTGAGTACATTTGGTATCGCCTTGATTAAACAGATCTGTTTGCTTATGTCAAACTGTATTTTGACCCTCAGCTTTGTCTTACATTAGGCTTATTTGAGAAAATAGGTGAAGGACAATTGTACATTTTCTGGCGATTCCACCCTATAGTAAAACACAGGAGCGGCATGTTGATCAGGAATCTGGGCTGGTGGCTTTGTACATTGCTTCCTACTGGAAGAGTCTCCCGTGTTCCATTTCCAGAGAAGTAACATGCTCGAGAGACTCCCTTTGAAACCCGCGCGTCTCGTTTATATGAAAGGTTTAGCATTCGGTGCAGAAAGGAAAAAAGACTTGCCGAATGTCGAATCACGCCACTCAGACAAGTATTCGGCACAAAGGATATTGTATTTTTGGAATGTATACCAAGGAGAAAGCAGCCAAACAAAGGATGGGTTGTATTTGTGTACCTGTGTGTACCTTGTAACGTATTGTAGTCTCTGTCTATAGTGCACTTTCATGAATCCATAATTAGAAGTATATATGTGATGTGTTTCAGCAAAATGAGTCACAAGACCTCCTCAGGGAGAGGCTGGCATCCTTTTCTGAAAATTGATGTAACTGTTTGATTCGAAGTCGCGAAATTGATATTTTTCAATGGATTTTGAGGTTTGTACCGATTGGAGCCGTAAAATGCATTCACGAAATTTCAAGACTGTATATTAAATATGTCCATGCATTTCTATGTTCATCTTATAGAGTATATTTAGCTGCTTAACTAGTTATCATCCGCCCCAAAATATTGCACACTTTTTTTTCAAAAATAAACATATCAAACTTAAAAATATAAAATTTGTATTATATGTCATAATGTTTACTATCATTGGAATCGACTTGATCTCATCTTTTCAAATATGATGATATCTCAAAATTCATTTCTAGTGACTTGTGACTCATTTCCTTGTAACACATCACATATTACTATTATAATGTTTTCATTTGTAATGATCAGATAAGTGCATGGCAATAGGGGATTTGCATAGCAGCCATTGGGTCATGCATTTGGTTTTCATAGATCATTTATAAAAGATCTATGAATAGATTAAAGATTAAAATGATATTGATGAAAATATTCTTGCAATTTTCGATAAAAATGTTGCCAAATATGTGTATACATGTCAGATTTCATCAGAATCAATCCAAGGGTGCACTGTAACAGACATGCGCAGTGGCACATGCAAATCCCCTATAGCTTCCCAGCTTTGAAAGGAGAAGGATTAATAACAAACCCTCTTGTAAACCGTTCCTCAAAGGCATCAATAAGACAACTTGAACCAATTGATGACTTCATATCCATTGATTTGATGACAGAAAAAGGAACATTTATTCCATGTAGCTCGGCTAGAGGAGGCGGGTATAAGATATAAAGTTGATATTGAAGGGTCAGATTTTCAGAAAATGCACAATATACAGTTCTACACATCTATCAAATTCTGCTGAATTAGAGTGAAAATTGATAAGAACTAGGCATATTCTGTATTGTATTCATTCAATAAATCTGTCTGGGTATGTTGAACTATACTTAGAACATGATTTTCGTCTTAAATTTGGATTATTTGAGAGGATTAGTGAAGGCCAATTGTACATTTTCTGTAGACTTGACCCGGGAGGAAAAAACGAGTAGGAAGATGCGAAGGTAATTTAAGACCCAACCATAAAAGTGTAGCTGTCCTACACGGCGGCCCTTAATCTAAACATCAATATGTCTGCACCAGCAGGGATAAACACAGGAATAGATAGAGGAATTAAGGGCCAGCATATTCCTCCTCACTAAAGCCTGATTTGAATATAATCTTGCTCATCGACAAACCATGGAGTCATGAATATAGTCATGCCCAAGGTTAAATATGTTGCAAAATATGTGATGTGTTTCAGGAGGATGAGTCGCAAAATTGATATTTTCCAAAGTGATTAATTCACAAGATTTCTTTATTGGAATGTTCTCATATTTAGGACCCTAGCTCTGCTGGTCATATAAACCCATGCATCAAACTGCAGGACATTGTATTAAATATATCCTGGCGTTTTGAAGGTCATACTATGGACTATACTTAGTTATTCTACCAGTAATTGCCCACCGAGAAATATTGCTTTATAATAATATAAACTTTTTTTCAAACATAAATATATCAAACATAAACTATAGAAACATTTCTTAAATGCCCTTAATGTTTACCACCATTGGAATCCGCTTGATCTCATCTTTTTAAATATAATGGTATCTCAAAATCCAATATTTGCGACCTGTGTCTCATTTCTCAACACATCACATATAATTGCGTTCTAATGGGAATATTATAATGACATTCTGCGGTCTTGATGGAATTATAATGGCACTTTGCGGTTTGAAGCGAGAGGCCTTCCCTCCATTTGAAGAGACTCTCTCAACTCTGGGCCTAGACTGTAAAGTATATGTTGCAAAAGGTGTCAATATAATGGCAAATAGTTTCGGTATTCTGTCTGGTATAGGGGTGGGATTTGCTGCCTTTAATCCATGTGGATGTAAGTAGACTTTAATGCTGTTTGTACAGGGCGTTCACACCAATCGACCACCGCCATGTTATCAATAATCTAGGACTGCCGCCCCACACAGAGCGAAGGTTTTGGACTCCCCGCTATAGATGCCTCCAGCTCGGTTCATCAAATGGCCTGAAGGCACATCATTTACCCCCGCTACCTTCTCTGTGCCTCCTCCTCCTCCATCGTTCAGCCTGATGGTGGCTGGAGCAGATGGGAGCCCTCTATCACCTCCTCCACCACCTCCTCAACCACCCCTTCCTCCTCCACCACCTCCTCCTCCACCTCCTCCTCCTCCACCACTCCCTCCTCTATACCACCATCACCTCCACCACCTCCTCCTCCACCATCACCCCCTCCTCTATACCATCACCACCACCATCTCCACCACCACCACCTCCTCCTCCACCACCTCCTCCTCCACCCCCTCCTCTATACCACCACCACTTCCACCCCCACCTCCTACTCCACCACCACCACCACCCCTCCTCTACCACCACCACGCCCTCCTCCTCCACCACCACCCTCTCCTCTATACCACCATCACTTCCACCCCCACCTCCTACTCCACCACCACCACCACCCCTCCTCTACCACCACCACGCCCTCCTCCTCCACCACCACCCTCTCCTCTATACCACCATCACTTCCACCCCCACCTCCTACTCCACCACCACCACCACCCCTCCTCTACCACCACCACGCCCTCCTCCTCCACCATCTCCTCCTCCACCTCCTCCTCTACCTCCTCCTCCTCTACCACCACCTCCCCCACCACCACCACCGCCTTCACCACCTCCTCCACCTCTACCACCCCCCTCCTCTATACCATCACCACCCCCTCCTCTATACCACCACCCCACCTCCTCCTCCACCATCACCCCTTCCACTACCTTCTCCCCCCCCCCACCCCCAATCCTCTACCTCCACCACCACCCCTTCCACCACCACCACCACCTCCACCACTACCACCACCCCCTCCTCTACCACCACCACCTTCCCTCCTCTACCACCACCACCACCCCTCCTCTACCACCACCACCTCCTCCTCCTCCACCACCACCACCCCCTGCTCCTCCACCATCACCACCACCACCCCCTCTTCTACCACCACCACCACCAACTCTACCTCCACCACCTCCTCCTCTATACCACCACCACCACCCCTCCTCTATACCACCACCACACAGGGTTCTGGAAATGGGGAGGGGGGGGGGGAATATACAGAGAAGATGGCGCAGGTGAGTAAAGTAGGCCTACACTCTATACGCGTCTTGTAGGCAGCGGCGTGCCAAAGGGTTAACCATAGCGGGCTTTGATGTTTACTGCCTACAGGACAGAGTGTAGACTCTGATGGAACGGACAGAGTATTAGGGTGGCTTGGGTTAGGGAGAAGAACCTGGTGGGACAGAACGTAGAGGAAGCAAACATAGACCAATATCCCTATATTTCGCGAAGGGAAGTTGGATTTTTTCAATGAGGTCCGACAATGCTGAATCAATTCTTTGGTGTTAAACATTTTCTCCAAACTGCCCGTTTGTGGAAATGTCCTGATGGGTGAGAGCAAAATGTATTTTTTTGCATCAAAATATATATTCAGCACAAAACGTTATGTAAAAAATACACTATATCTCAGTTGTCGCTGACTCTTACAAATCCAGTATTTTATAGAAAAAATAGGAAATCCGATGATAACCACTCAATAAATATATACACATGACATAATAAAATTAAGAGCAATACAGACATTAAAACCATCACCGACGCATATTTCATATCATGACAGTCCGCAAGGTTTAATGTGTAATGGAAAGCAGGAGAAGAGGGGAATATATTTTGTGATATTTTCCGATTATTATGATTTTGCAATCAGTATTTTGTATTTTGTAATCAGTTAAACTTCCTCCTATGGGTGTTTAATATTAGCATCAATCTGTTACCCTGAACCAATGTCATGTAAAGTGGAGAGAGAGGGAAATGGAGAGCAATAGAGACGAAAAATATGTTCAGTATTTCGTGATGTTTATAATTCAATTTTAAATCAGCTTCGACAATCATGCAACATTCTTTAGATTTCAAACAGTTCCCATGAGCCAATGTCAGTCCTTTTCCCGAAGCAGTCTGCCTCAAAGGGTCAAGTCTTCAGAAAATGTACAATTGACCTTCACCAATCCTCTCAAATAACCCAAATTTAAGACGAAAATCAGGTTCAAAATACAGTTCAACATAACCAGACAGATTTATTGAATGAATACAATACAGAATACACTCAGATATAATAGAATTTATCATTTTTCACTCTAATTTAGCGGAATTTGATAGATCTGTAAAACTGTAGATTGTGCATTTTCTGAAAATCTGATCCGTAATGGAAAGCAATTAAGAGAAGAGTGAATATATTTTTTTGAAAATGTGTACTATATGTATGGAAATGTCTAATACAATATTTTCAAAATCAAAATGTATTGTTCGAAAAAAAGTGGTAAGAGAGTGAAAAGGAGAGCAAGAGAGACGACAAATATGTTGAGTATTTCCCCAGCAGCAGCAATATCAGTCCTTTCCCCACAGCAGTGCGCCTCAAAGGGACAAACGGTGAAGCGTGGGCGGTGCATCTCCGGTGGCAATTAAAGCAGGAAAGTTGAGATCACATGGATAGTGTAATTGCACCGGCTCCCCCCCCCCCCGCGTAATAGGGGAGTTGCATGTACCACTGCGCATGTCTGTTACAGTGCATCATGGGATGGATTCAGTTAAAATCTGACATACTAATATTTGGCAACATTTTTGTCGAAAATTGCAAGAACGTTTTCATCAATATCATAGCTTGTATAAATGATCTATGACAATTAAATGCATGATGGGAAAGATGGATGGGGATTTGTGTCATAGAAACATGTATAACACATGGATATATATATATAATTGACATTAGAGCATTGATAAATATCCCATGCTGAACATGGCATGTTTTCTATATATATTTTACACTGTGCCATTAGTCCCATAATTTCTTGCAAATCAAGATTCGAAATGGCGGCTATGCAAATCCCCTATTGTGATGTGTTTGCTTGCGGAACCTCCCTATTGTGTTCCAATGATGTACAATTATTCATTTTGAAAGTTGCATGTTTAAAGTCAATCTACATAGATATTATTCATATAATTCCATGATGATCACTGAGATAATAGTTTGGGAAATCATGTGTGCAGTCGTACAGCCGGTAATTCGAAAATTTAAATCCGACTGAGCAGTTGAACCTAAAAATAGACTGAGACAGGTCACAGAGTTACTCAGAAAAGCAGTCGATGATATCCATGCAGCGGCACATGCAGTGCCAGCACTGAAGCCATTATTTGTGGTCGGCTAAGGAGTAATTGAAATATTCCAGTTGTAATATCTCAAGCTTAAGGCGTTAAGGCGTATTTGTTGGAATATCCTTAAAGGTCAAGCAGTCCATATATTCTAAATATAATTCCCCGAGTGGGTTATATGTGTGTATATGTGATGTGTTATAGGAAAATGAGTCACAAGTCGCAAAAAAAAATGGATTTTTAGATAACATCATATTTGAAAAGATGAGATCAAACCGATTCCAATGATAGTAAACATGAAGGAGATTTAATAAGTATTTCTATATTTTAAATTTGATATTTTTATGTTTGAAAACAAGTTTGCATTAATTTTGGGTGGACAATTACTAATAAATTAGCTAAACATACTCCATAGTATGACCTTAGAAATGCGAGGATACATTTCATACACTGTCTTGGAATTTGGTACATGTATTCATATGCATGCTACTAACAGAGTTAAGCATTGCAACAATGAAAACAGTCCTACAAATATATCCTGTGAATATGAACATTGAAAAATAGCGATTTGGCGGCCTGTGACTCATTTCCCTGAAACACATCACATATGGGCAGAGGGTCAAGGAACTGTGACCTGCGCCGCTGCCAACTGTCAGTAGCGTATGGGAACATGCATTGGTTGTATCAGATTTTGTTCTCTTACTTTGTTCAATAAAAGGCGAACTTGTGTCACTAATCGATGTCTTGCTCATACACAGTAGTTGATCTCGATCATATGTGATGTGTTACAGGAAAATAGTTTACAAGCCGCAAAAGAGATATTTTCCAAAGTGATTTATCCATAAGATGTCTTTGTTGGAATGGTCTCATTCTCGGAGGGTTGAGTGCTGTTAGTAGCATAAATGGATGTACCAAATTTCATGACTGTGGATTGAATTTATTCTTCGATTTTCGAGGTCATCGTAAGGAATATATTTAACTACTTTACTGGTAATTGTCCACCCAGAAAATATTGCAAAATTTTCTTCAAACATAAAAAAATCAAACATAAAATATAAAAGCGTTTCTTAGATGCCCTCAATGTTTACTATCATTGGAATAAGCTTCATCTCATCTTTTCAAATATGATAATATCTCAAAATCAATTTTTGCGACTTGTGACTCATTTTCCCGTACCACATCACAAAATGTTAAAGGTTCATCTGGGAAACAGAAGAGAGATGGGAGAGAGGATAATCAATGAGACTCGCGGGGACTGAATACCGGGTTGCTACATCCCTCCTCCCATATGGGTCAGATTGTCAGAAAATGCACAATCTACATTTCTACACATCTCTCAAATTCTGCTAAATTAGAGTGAAAATTGATAGATACTAGGTATATCTGAGTGTATTCTCTATTGTATCATTCAATAAATCTGTCTGGTTATGTTGAACTGTATTTTGAACCTGATTTTCTTCTTAAATTTGGGTTATTTGAGAGGATTGGTGAAGGTGAATTGTACATTTTCTAAAGACTTGACCCATGTGCGAGGTCCGGCTCGTTATATGTTCATCCAGATGGTTGGACAAGGCCGATCCTTGTCCTACATCAGGGTCTAAATCCGCCTCTCCACTACCACCCTAGCATAAATTGGATTCCGCTGAGACTGCTTTCCCTTCCTCCGCCAATGAGCCTTTGGGGGTATTAAATGGAAGAAGGCCTCAGACCCCGACTTTGTACCGAGGAGGTCAAGACAAAACTGAACATGGAATTAAAACTGTCTTTAGTATTCATGTCCTTTGAATATGATTTGACTTGAAGGCCATGAGAAAATGTTTGTTTACAAATGGGTCAGATTTTCAGTACAACTGCCAACTGTATACATTTAGTAAATTCTGCTAAATTAGACTGCAATTTGGTCAATACTAGGTAAATTCAAGTATATTTGGCATTGCATTGATTCTAGCAATCTGTTTGGTTAGGTTGAAGTGTGTTTTGAACTGTATTTTTGTCCGACATTTGGGTTATTTGAGAGGATTGGTGAAGGTGAATTGTACATTTTCTGAAAATCTGACCCTAATAGAAGAAGGCCTCAGCCTCCCACTTTGTACCAAGGAGGTCAAGACAAAACTGAACATGGAATTAAAACTGTCTTTAGTATTCATGTCCTTTGAATATGATTTGTCTTGAAGGCCATGAGAAAATGTTTGATTACAAACACCCTGCCCACACACAGCCGATTTGCCTCCCGATTGCCTCCCGATTGCCTCCCGATTGCCCCCCGATTTGGGTCTCCTGGTGGATCCTATGATGGGGGGCAATCGGGTGGCAAATCGGCTGTGTGAGGGCAGGGTCAAATGCAGGTGACCTATATAGTCATTATTAAATGAATTATAACGTTGTGCTTTATCATTAGCTCTTTATTTGGTGCGTCAATATTTTTAGTTCAATTCCTATCATTCGTTCTATTATTGTTTATAATTGATTTCCCAATGCACGGGACATTGTAATCAGTCATGACAGGTTTTAAACACCCATTGTGCACACATCCAATATAACTGCCACAGCCCATCCGTTCTCCACTGAATATATAGTACCTAGCGTGGTGGGGCTACTATCAATACCTCGTTTCTCAAATTAGTGCCTCAGTTGAAGCGTTCCACCACCCTATGGCCTTGTCACCTCTGGTTTGTCTAGATGGGTCAGATTTTCAGAAAATGTACAATTCACCTTCACCAATCCTCTCAAATAACCCACCATTAAGACAAAAACGAGCTTCAAAATGCAGTTTAGCATAACAGGAATGATACTTTTATTATATATCAAATATACTCAGATATACCTAGTATTGACCATTTTTCAGTCTAGTTTAGCAGGATTTACTAAATGTGTACAGCTGCCAATTGTACATTTTCTGAAAATCTGACCCATATGTGAGATCAGCAACAGGCTGCTGGAGGCTTTTGGCGGCCTCAGACCACATGCCATGGTTGCTCAACGGTAACAGAACCAATCAAGTTAAAATCGGGCGGTAAAAAATTGGCTTCCGCTACCGTTACACCGACCTTCTGAGAGTATTAATGCCCCAGAGCGTCGATGACCATTTTTATCTTCGTAATTTAATAACCTGCTACTGCTGGATGCTGTTATCTTTCGAAACATACCACGTGAGATGTAACAGTCAATTCAGATAAGGGGAATACCTGAGAATATATCTTATGTGTTACAGGAAAAATGAGATGAGACCATTACCAGTAAAGTTGTTAAATACGGTAAACGTATTTATTTTCGCGCAGATAAATTTTCGCGCACTAAGTGCTTTGACATCTTTTCGCGCAGATTTAAATTCGTGCAGCAAGGTAGTCTCACAGCTTGTTTATGCAATAATTATACCTTTTGCACAGGATTTATTTTCGCGCAGAAAGGTGGGTGCGCAAAAATAAATACTGCGCGAACATTAATACGTTTACAGTATACTCTATAGGACGAGCTTAAAAATGCATGAATATATCTAATACACTGTCTTGAAACTTGATACATGTATTTATACGACTATAGGGGCATTAGATACATAGACAGAACTACCCGGAATTTGAGGCGGGAGTGAATATTCACCAATGATGGTCAAGGGGTGGTAGCCCTGCGACCGTCAAGGGTGAATACTAACACCGCCAGGAATCCAAGGGTTGTTCTGTGTTTATTTCACCCCGCACACTAAATTAATGTTAAATTAACATGATCTACAGCGATTTTGAGGAATAAATTGTTAAATAATTAGTTCTTTAGCTTGCTATGCTTTGAAAACATGGCTCTGAACAAGGGCCGGAACTGGCGAAGATCAGAAGGCACGCATGCGCACAGTGTACCAAAAACTAGGTCGTCCATGTATTGCCTGCAAGCAATATCGCTTCAGTTACTGACCAGCTAAACAATATACACAGCCTATGTTATCTCTATGAACTGAAAATATCAGTTACTGACCAGCTAAACAATATACACAGCCTATGTTATCTCTATGAACTGAACATATCAGTTACTGACCAGCTAAACAATATACAGAGCCTATGTTATTTCTATGAACTGAGCATATCAGTTACTGACCAGCTAAACAATATACAGAGCCTATGTTATATCTATGAACTGAGCATATCAGTTACTGACCAGCTAAACAATATACAGAGCCTATGTTATCTCCAGGGACTGAGCATATCAGTTACTGACCAGCTAAACAATATACAGAGCCTATGTTATCTCTAGGGACTGAACATATCAGTTACTGACCAGCTAAACAATATACAGAGCCTATGTTATCACTAGGGACTGAGCATATCAGTTACTGACCAGCTAAACAATATACAGAGCCTATGTTATCTCTAGGGACTGAGCATATCAGTTACTGACCAGCTAAACAATATACAGAGCCTATGTTATCTCTAGGGACTGAGCATATCAGTTACTGACCAGCTAAACAATATACAGAGCCTATGTTATCTCTATGAACTGAGCATATCAAGGGCGAAATGATCAGAAAATCAGTACGTTCCTACAAAAAGAACTTGTGAATAAATCACTTTAAAAAATATCATTTTTGCGACTTGGGATTCATTTTCCTGAAACACATCACATTTCTGACTGTCACATGCCTAGATTTACTCTGGAGTAATGGCCAGGTTTACAAATCTGTAATTCATAACTCGAGGAGAGTGGGAGAGAGAGTGAGTGATGGGGTGCTAGACAACGTTATCTCGGCCGAGTTGATCTGATTACTGGTTGTTAGGCTCAGACGATATTCATGCTTCATTAACCCCGTTAGCATGGAACTTTCACTGGCACATTCCCTGTCCTTTAAGTACACTTGTTCCAAGTAACAATTACAGGTTAGGAGTACCAAGAAGCTGCAGGCTTTTAAAACTGGACTAAAAACATTTTTATTTAAAGAGGCTTATGGCTCTGAGTCACCAGCAAATTAGTCACCTACTTTTAACAAATGTTTTACTCTATTTATTCTTCAAACATTATACAAATAATCTATTCATGTAATTTTTAAGATTCTAACTTTTATTCTCTCTACCATTTACTTAACATACATATTAAACGCTTTAAAGCAGCTGGCTGGTAAGAGCGCTATACAAATCTTATAAATATATAATGAAACAGAAATAGTTTCAATAGTCACAATCACCCTGAGGCACACTTTACCAAGTTTCTTTAAAGAAACATTCACATTTCAAGTCACATTTCAAGTCGTTCATGGCATGTTTTCCCCGAGATCAAAGATCAAATAAGAAACATTACGGGAGCGACTAGACGCCTACGTGTTTATGTGTATAAATAAATCATTGATTAAGAGGACACATAGAGATTTCTGCGAATCGATATTCACATTTATTGCTCGCTAGTCCTGTCAGTCGTGAGTGGACTTCGTACGGCAGCGCTGTTAAGTTGATGATGGCCTGGGCTGTTAAATTAATAGAGAGATCTAGCAACCACAACGCACCAACACAACGCTAACGCATCCACTAACTATTAGTACACTATTACCGTTGTAGGGATATCTCGAAAGGCTTGCAATGCAGAGGCCCTCGGCCTAGCACCTTTCGAGAAATCCCCACAGCGGTAGTAATGTACAAGTAGTTATACTTATAGTGGATGCGTTAGTGTTGGTGCGTTCTGGTTGCTAAATCTCCCTATTGATGACCAAATGTCGCTGTGCACTTGGCCATCCCTTTGGGCGGAAGCAGGCCTAATCTTCCATGAAGACATGTTTTCCCACTGAAATGCTCTTTACGTGCCGAGACATGATGAATGCCAGGCACATTTCAGTTGAAACCTACATTTACCAGACAATGATCCAATAATATTTTCATGTTTAATTCATTTCTATATTGTATTATGACAATAGGGGATGTGCATGTCTCACAACGCATGTCACCCTGGGATGGATTCAGCTAAAATCTGACATACACATATTTGGCAACATTTTTTATCGAAAATTGGAAGAATGTTTCCACCAATATCAGAGCTTGTATAAATGATCTATGAAAACTAAGTGCATAATGGGAAGGATGGGGACTTGTGTTATGGGAACATGTATATCACATGGATATTGACATTAAAGCATTGATAAATAGTCAATGCTGTTTCAAAAGACAGTTTAACATATCCAAACAGACTGCTTGAACCAAGGCAATCCGAAATATAGATATAGATATATCTATAGTGTTGACGATGTTTCAGTATAACTTAGCAGAATTTACTAAATGTGTTCTTCTGCCAATTGTGCATTTTCTGAAAATCTGACCCGTATAATACAGACGGGACAGCCACCATTAGAAATATGTCTATTTCTTCATCTTGCTCCCATTGTATGTACGGTATTATAAGATATATGGGTCAAAATTTCAAAAAATGTACAATTCACCTTCCCCAGTCTTCTAAATTACCCAAATTTCACACAAAAACCAAGTTCAAAATACAGTTCAACCTAACCAAACAGATTGCTAGAATCAATGCAATGCTAAATATACTCGAATTTACCTAGTATTGTCCAAATTGCAGCAGAATTCAGCAGAATTTAGTAAATGTGTTGATCTGCCAATTGTACATTTTCTGACGATTTGACCCGTATATACAAACGGGGCAGGCACCATTAGAAATATGTCTATTTCTTTACCTTGCTCCCATTGCCGGTATTATAATTTATATATAGGCATACACTATGTTTAGTAGGAAACTCTTTGTCCTCGCCTGTCACCGGCTGAGATCTTGGTATCTACCTTGTTCCTTAGGCACACCATGCTTCAAAGTCATCACTGATAATGTTGCTATGGAAACGTGGACTATCTCCATATAGGCTGGCTTGCCTTCCACATCAATGGTGAGGAGGTAATAAGTGGAGTTGGTGGGCTGCGGTGCAGACAAGGTTATACAGTGTGCGGGAAATAAGGGTCATTAACGGGAGATGTAGACGCCTTGGGGGGGGGGGGGGGTGGGGGGAGAGGGGGGGGGGGTGGGTGCAACGTGGTGGATCTTACACTGTAAAGTCAAACGTCTTAAGGTGAAACATGAAATAAGACGTTTTTCTTGTCCCCACTTTTGATACGTTTTTTGTGCTGAACGTTAAGCGTCTCACACCTTTTTTCCGTCTTCCAAAGATGCTAAACGTCACATGTGTAACATTTGCCATGTGACGTTTAGGGTATTGGAATATACCACGTTTAGCGTTATATTCTTTTAATATTGGTAGAAGGGGAGAATTCTTTTAATATTGATAGCGTCCTATTCTGTGTATCAACTGAAGACGTTGCCCAAACACAGTTTTTCGAGTGTACTTGTGATGTGTTAATGGAAGATGAGTCACAGGTCGCAAAATTGAGATTTTACATTTTGACTCTATATTTTCTAACTCGCTATTTCTGTAATGTCATTCAGGGAAGTATGCGTTAAAATGTTAAAATCAATCGATCAATGTGTTTTATTCACAAGATCTCTCTGTAGGAATGTTCTCATGTTCAGGGTATGTACCGATTATTGTCGTAAGAATGCATTTACCAAATTTCAAGATTGTATTAAATATATATGTATGCATTTTCAAGCTCATCCTATAGAGTATATTTAGCTACTTTCACTAGTGAAAACAACTAGTAATGGAAGAATATAATTCCATAGGCTTGTCGACCCATCCGTCGAACCTCACATAGCTGTACCTTTTCGACAAATATAAAGATTTTTCAATTCAATTGTCCTAATGTTTACCATCATTAGAATCCGCTTAATCTTATCTTTTCCAATATGATGATATTTCCAAATCCATTATTGGCGACTTGTGACTATATCTCCTGATTTCTATCTGGCCAAAATTGGAATAGTCTGAATGTTAACCGCCTTGATTTCCACCCCACTACTAAACGCGCATTTTCTAAGACGGGATGGGATCTCTTGATGAAATACCATGGGTGCCTCCAACAAAGGATCATTTCCATGTACTACTCGCTAAATGTGTTGTACTTTACGCCGGGGATCGGCTGCTGAGCTGTGCATTAGTCATACGGCAGCAAACACAAGGGTCAGATTTTCAGAAAATGCACAATTGGCAGGTCTACACATTCGGTAACTTCTGCTAAATTACGCTGACGAATATGAATAATTGGTATATCAAAGTAGCTTTGGCGTTGTGTTGATAAAACGTGTCTCTTTCATTGTGTTGATTAAATTTGGGTTATTTGAGAGGATTGGTGAAGGTGAATTGTACATTTTCTGACGATCTGTCCCACAATGCGTGAAAACGTTAAGACCAAACGTCAAATTGAACTGGTGCTGTATTAAACAGCTGTCACCATGTGTATATCATACATGGGTCAGATTTCAGAAAATGTACAATTCACCTTCACCAATCCTCTCAAATAACCCAAATTTCAGACGAAATACAGTTCAACCTAACCAAACAGATTGCTACAATCAATGCAATGCCAAATATACTCGAATTTACCTAGTATTGACCAAATTGCAGTCTAATATAGCAGAATTTACTAATACAGCTGCCAATTGTACATTTTCTGAAAATCTGACCCATATTTGTGATGTGTTATAGAAAAATGAGTCACTAGTTGCAAAATTGTTATTTTTCCAACTGTTTTATTTACAAGATGTATTTGTGTGAATGTTTTGATTTTTGGCTGCTTAACGCTTTACATCATGTGAGTACATGTACTGAATTCCATAACAATGTTTATTAGATATAGCCTTTCTCATCGTATAGAGTATATTTAACTACTTTTACTAGTAATTGTCCACCCAGAAAATATTGCAACTTTTTTTCAAAACTAAAAATCTCAAACTTAAAATATAGAAATACTTATGAAATGTCCTAATGTTTACTATCATTAGAATCAGCTTGATCCCATCTTTTCAAATATGATGATATCTCAAAGCCCATTTTTCTTGCGACTTGTGACTCATTTTTCTGTAACACAACACATGGGTCACATTTTCAGAAAATGCACAATCTACAGTTCTACACATCTATCAAATTCTGCTAAATCAGAGTGAAAAATGATAAATTCTATTATATCTGAGTGTATTCTGTATTGTATTCATTTAATAAATCTGTCTGGTTATGTTGAACTGTATTTTGAACCTGATTTTCGTCTTAAATTCGGGTTATTTGAGAGTATTGGTTAAGGCCAATTATACATTTTCTGAAGACTTGACCCATATGGCTAAATAACCAAAGTGCCTTTATGTCTCTGATACATACCAAAGGACCATTTCATGCAGGGTATCATACAGTTAAAAAGGCTATTTGGTGAAGGATTGGTGAAGGGCAATTGAACATTTTTTTAAAGACTTGGCCCACATACCTATAGGAGGCTCACACTTTCTGCTACGAGCTAACAGAGGTTCCCTGGGGAAATGTCAGTCTTTCCAGCAGCCAACATGGAGGAGGGGGGGGGAGTATTAGGTATCCATAGATCAGGCTGGTGGTGGGTGATTAAAAATGGGATATTAGCTCCCCGGTTCCTAGCAGGCAATGCGAATACTAATTGGGGAGGAACAATACATGCGGGGTTAGATCTAGTTGCCAGACAGCTCGGATAAGCAGTCTATTACTAGAGACTGATATGGGTCAAGTCTTCAGAAAATGTACTATTGATATGTGAATTAGTTTCTGTGCTGTTCTACTCCCTATATCTGATAGGGGATTTGCATGTGACACTACGCATGTCTGTTACAGTGCATCCCTGGATAGATTCTGCTGAAATCGGTGATACAAATATTTAGCAACATTTTTATCGAAAATTGCAAGAATGTTTCCACCAACATCATAGCTTTTATGAATGATCTATGAAAAGCAAATGCATGATATGGGAAAGATGGGGACTTGTGTCATGGAAGCATGTATAATAGATAATAATAATAGATTTTTATTTCGATAAGACATCTACAAATGTAAATATAAGTGTGGACTACAGGTTTAATATGAAGAGATGGCAAAAGGAGCATTTTCATTAATGTGTACTGGTCTTCCAAGTCACATGGATATATATAGAAGAAGATTGCTTTGAAAACAAAGCTACAAATTTGTAGCTCTGTGGTAACTAATTTCTATGCATGAAATCCGCTTTGGATAGACACTAATCATGAGGAAATTAAAACTCCTCGATCCTATAAGGACTTTACGTTGTCCCATTTAGTTGCTCAACCTGCTCTAGCTCTCCAATCAAAAAGAGTAATCTCTGGGGAAATGATATATTGCACAACACAGCCTCCTCTTATATTATGTTTCAGGCGATTGACTCCGCCGCTCTTTTTGCGACGGTCAACCGATTTCTGGCAGGAAATAAGAGGCCGAGCGTCCATGACATGCGCACTACTACTCGATCGTGATGCTAAGCTAGTCTGCAGGGCCGGCTGACCACAAAAAAATCGAACATGCATGGCTGGGGCTCCACACGCGGACGCTAAGAATAGCCCGTCACAGACGCTGCTTTTCTCTGCCTCCTAAACAGGAGAACGATTCGGTTTTATGGTCCATATGTGATGTGCTACAGGAAAATGAGTCACAAGTCGCATCATTGATATTTTGATATTTTCAAAGACATGTATACACATGATCTGTTTTTAGAAAGTTTTCATTTTTGAGGTATCTAGTCCTTGACCTAGCATGAATTTATCTACCAAATTTCAAGACAGTATATTAAGTATATTCATGTATGTATTTAGCTACTTTACTAGTTAATGCCCACCAATAAATGCTGCAAACTTTGTTTATATATAAAACTTAAAATATCTCGAGGTGAGTGGGAATATCGCTGTATATCGTTAAGCCCGGTAGGTTGGTTGTGGGATGATAGTAGATAGGAAATAAACCCCTTTATGTTGGATTATGTTTATTCTATCACTAGTTTTCAGGCTAAGTTGCCCTTCTTCTGGTCTTAAAAATATAGAAATACTTATAAGATGTCCTTAATGTTTACTATCATTGGAATCGCCTTGGTGTTATCTTTTCAAATATGCTGATATCTGAAAATCCATTTTTTACGACTTGTGACTCATTCTCCTTGTAACACACCACATATGCGAAACAGAATGAGACTGAGCTACTATTATATATAGCTGTATCATATGTACCAGCAGGTCGTGCCCAACCTCTGCACTGCCTGTCTAGACCCCACTTGCACTCTTACCCGCACTAAGTAGTTTTATGTGAATTGCGTGACAAACACCATATGAGACTAACACGAAGAGCTAAGTAGGCTTTCGTGTTGTAATTTTCCAGACCATTGGCTAGATTGGTAGCGTTTCTTATAATACAGAGGCTTATGCCTCCTCCTACCAAAACAACAGCAGCAGAGCTCTCAGTCTAGGCCCAAAGATGAGAGAGTCCCTTCAAACGGAGGGAAAGCCTCTCCTCGCCTCAAACCACAAAGTGTTATTATAATTCCGTTAAGACCGCAAAATGTCATTATAATCCCATTAGAACGCCTAGTCCTAGGCGAGGAAACCGATTAGCGAAGTAGGCGTCCAATCACTGATATAATTCTTATCTGATCTGAGGGTTTGGGCCTAGATTGCACTTATCGGTAGTGTTCGGATGCTTATTATCTCCCGGTAACCCAGTAATTCTATTTTTGAATCTCCAAGGTCAAAGATCAACACAAACCCAGATGGAGTCATGCATATTTAATAGTGATTACTGTAACATATCGATTCATAATTTGATGTTGTCCAAGGGATGAGGCGGGACCATGGATCTAATAGGGAGGTTCCGCAAGCAAACCTATCTCAATTACGTTACCATATACGTATCTTTTTTGTGACTTACTTCGCATTTTTATGTATAAAAAATACATTGTGAGAGGAAACATTTTGTTTGATATGTCACGTCACGTTTTACCCGCCATGTTTTACATAACCACTTTTTTCTTTTCCTTTTAACGTACGTTTGTATCATCAGAGATAACGATACGTTTACGTATAGAGTTAGACTTGCTGAACCTCCCTATATGGCAGGACAACAAGAAATGGTACAAATCATCCAATATACCAGCCAAATTCAATCCAATTACTCCCCATTCCCTTCCGATATAAAATATAGATAACTTTGTTGTTTCTACGCGGCTGAAATGAATTGATCCGAACCTCTTTGAACAAGGATAACAGGGTTGCAGAAGAGTGAAGCCGCCAGAAAATGTACAATTCACCTTCACCAATCTTCTCAAATAACCCAAATTTCAGACAAAAACCATTTTAAAAATACAGATCAACCTAACCAAACCGATTGTTAGAATCAATGCAATGCCAAATATACTCAAATTTACCTATAGTATTGACCAAATTGCAGCCTGGTTTAGCAGAATTTACTAAATGTATACAGCTGCCAATTGTACATTTTCTGAAAATCTGACCCAGAAATAGAGAGCGAGTATGACAGGGCCGGCGGGAGCGGCAGCTGAAGGATGGTCGCTGCCAATGTTCAATATCTGAAAGCAAGCTGGAAATCGAGTTAGGATGGCATTTCCCCCTCTCAATATATGGGCCAGGTTTTCAGAAAATGTACAATTCACCTTCACCAATCCCCTCAAATAACCCAATTTTAAGACAAAAATCAGGCTCAAAATACAGTTTAACATAACCAGACAAATTTATTGAATGAATACAACACAGAATATACTCAGATATACCTAGTATTTATCATTTTTCACTCTAATTTAGCAGATAGATGTGCAGAACTGTAGATTGTGCATGTTCTGAAGATCTGACCCATAAACTGGTAACGACGACAGAGGTTGGCATCAACGAAGGTCACCACCGAGGGATTCATAGTACACTGAGAGACTACAGCAGCGTTCATTGAAGGAATCCTCGACTGAAGGGCGCCGCACATCCCGAGGGATTGCACCGATCTTGCCTTTCTCTCTAGCCTTATATGTGATGTGTTTCAGGAAAATGGGTCACAAAGGGCAAAATTGCTATTTTTCAAAGTGTTTTATCCACAAGATATCTTCATGGGAATGTTTTCATTTTTGGGGTCCTTAACGCTGCTTGTTGTAAGAATACATAGACAAAATTGACTCCTGGTTGTGTGAGAGGTGGTTGTCTCCCGCAGGCATAGCAATTTTGTAAGGGTGCGTAGCACCCGATGAAATTGCCTAGCACAAGGGAGATAACCACCTCTTACACTGCTAGGAGTCTATTTTGTATTTAATATACCTCTCCCAATGTTTTAATGGGAAAATTCGATGGAAATGAGCGTGAGACAACAAGCACTACTTGGTTTGTTTATGCTCTCACTTAGCTTCACTTCCGGTCCATCTCACTCAATTTTGGGTCTATTTTTCTATTTAAATACGGAATAAATTCGCAATTTCACAGTTCCTTATCATTATAAGTATTATTATACATTACATACGATGGATAACAAGTCATTTTTTCCACGAAAATAATTATTTAAATACAAAAAATAAGGACGTGAACATTGGGCCTATTTTTTCAACAAAATTCTGCCAGCGGTAAATATGATATGCAAATATCGCCCAGCGGGAGATACGGTTTTCCTAGGCTGTAGCCTATGGAATACTATTCCATCCTGCCAAGAGGTATAATGCATGTCCTAAATTTCAAGACTGTGTATTAAATATATCCATGCATTTCTCAGGTCATCTTATAGAGCATATTGAGCTACTTTGCTAGTAATCACCCACCCAAAAATATTGCAAACATTTTATTTTCAAAGATAAAAATATCAAACTTAAAATATAGAAATACGCATTATATGTTCTAACGTTTACTATCATTGGAATGGCCTTGATCTCATCTTTTCAAATAAGATAATATCTCAAAATCAATTTTTTGCGACTTGTGACTCATTTTCCTGGAACACATCACATATGCACCAGTACAAGACATGTTGCAGGAAGGAGTTAATGTTTTGTAATAAAGATGAAGATAAGTAACAAGAGATACAACGACACTGAAGACGGATGTATTTCAATAACATCCATACGCTCGTAGTGAGTATTGGTTTCGTGCATTAAGGGAAAGACAATGTGAGTCAGATTTCCAGAAAATGCACAACCTACAGTCCTATACACATCTCTCAAATTCTGCTAAATTAGAGTAAAAAATGATAAATACCGAGTATATTTTAGTGTATTCTGTATTGTATTCATTCAATAAATCTGTATGGTTATGTTGAGCTGTATTTTGAACCTAATTTCCGTCTTAAATCTGGGTTATTTGAAGGGATTAGTTAAGGCCAATTGAACATTTTCTGAAGACTTGACCCATGTGTTGTTAAGCCATCCTTTTAAGGCGGAAAATATGGTAATTACACTCGGATGTCTTCAGTATTTGGTGATCATGAGAAGAAAGGACAAGAGGCAGAAGAAAGGATGGCTCTTGAAAACGTTTGCATGATAAGGTCATGATAACATCGGAGATACTTGAAAGTCATTTTTCCCTGTTAGCTAATTTGATTTGACGCAAATGTCATCTCCACATATTTAATCCAAGGCGTAGGAGCGTGATGTGTTTCAGGAAAATGAGTCCCAAGCCGCAAAAAGGATATTATTAAAAGTGATTTATTCACATGATAGATTTGCGAGAATGTTTTCATTTTTAGCGTGTTTAAAGCTTTTTGTAGCATAAATACATGTACCAAATTTCAAGATGGTGTATTAAATATATCCCTTGCATTTCTAAGGTCATTTTATAAAGTATATTTAGCTACTTTACTAGTAAATGTCCACCCAGAAATATTGCAAACTTGTGGAGAAACATTTATATATCTAGAACAAGAATGAAGAAATATAAAGGATGCTATAATGGAACGGTCGAAGCGCGTAAAGGGACAGCCGCTTTTTTCATTGCAAATAAATTGTAACATACAGAAATCCACAGGAGTTTTTTATTTACTCGGAGAATCAAATATTCAACATCTATTAGAACAAAAAGATCATCTTTCGTATGAGCAATAGCTGAAGCTATAAATATAAAAATATTTGAGTGTTATTGAAAAATTAAACGTTGATGTGCTTTGTAGAGAAGAAGAGGATGGTTGCAACCGTGGAGTATGGCTCCATACTTGGGTCAAGTGGCCAGAAAATGTACAATTCACCTTCACCAATCCATTTCAAATAACTCATATTTAAGACGAAAATCATGTTCAAAATACAGTTCAACATAACCAGACAGATTTATTGAATGAATACAATACAGAATACACTCCGATATACTTAATATTTATCATTTTTCACTCTAATTTAGCACAATTTCATAGATGTGTAGAACTGTAGATTGTGCATTTTCTGAAAATCTGACCCACTAGCTGGAATGTACGAGTCAGAATCCATCAACATCGATCAAGCCACTCGAGGGCTGAGAGGGAATTCTTATTTACTGGGATATCTGCTTCATTATGTGGCACTAACGGCATGCTCGCAGACAAGAACACTCTACTTGTGAGTGTTCAGATATGGCTAGATCTAGAGTATAGAGTTAATCGCAATTTTAAGTGCCTGCTTACATAGTGTATACATTCGGGAAGCCTAGACTGAATAAGTAGGGAAGTCCTATATAATAATATATGGATGAAGTCGCTAAGAAAATGTACAATTCACCTTCACCAATCCTCTCAAATAAATTTAAGACGAAAATAAAGTTTAAAAACAGTTCAACCTAACCAAACAGATGGCTAGAATCAATGCAATGCTGAATATACTCGAATTTACCTAGTACTGACCAAATTGTAGTCTAATTGAGCAGATTTGACTAAATGTATACAGCTAGCTGCCTACATTTCTGAAAATCTGACCCATATGTGCTTGAAAGGTCTGCCTGATAGCAAAGGTACATTCACGTGTTACTAATGTGAGGTGTTACAGGAGATTTGGGATATCATTATCTTTGAAAATATAAGATCAAGGTGATTCCAATGATAGTAGTAAACAGTAGGATGATTTTTATTTTTGAAATTTTTGTTTCAGTATTTCAGGGTGTAAAGGTAGTAAAGTAACTAAATATACTCTACACTCTCCCGCCCGCCGTATCCGCGCAATACGAAATTAGATACGAATTTCTTGTCCCCACTTTTGATACGATTTTTTTCGTCACAGCGTTTTTCGTACCCGCGTTTTTCCTACCCGCCAGTGCCAGACAAGCTGGCGTGACCATTGGTATATGACGGCCACTATAGAGTAGAACCAAACAGAGAAAAAAAACTTACCCATGCTTGGGTTCGATCTAGCAACCTTAGGATTCACAGGCGAGCTTCAACACCACTACACCACCGGATTTGATGAAGACAGATTTCATAAATGATGCATATAGTGCATACATCTATAATAGGGCGACTCCACTATAGGTAAAAAACGGCGCCGACATGACTAAAAATTTGGCGCACACAAAACACTAATGGAAGAGGGGGTAAAATAGGTTGTCGGCAACACATTTATTTGTTGCCAACAATTGCAAAATATCTAACTTAAAATAAACTTATTGTTTATTATATTTTGATAAATCATGTTTTAAATATTTAGATGTTTATTAGCAAATATAAATGATTCGATTTAGGGAATTATATGATTATTAAAGTTGTTTAACAAGCTCGATTAAACCATGAGGCTTGCATAGGGTATTAATCCCTAGGCATTATTAATCCCCCTTATGGGCGCCTAGGAAGCTTTCCCAGACCCAGGGATTATAGAGGGTAGCAGAGCCTTGTTCAAGCTTGAAATATTGTTATTTTCCCTAGATTCTATGTTTGTGTTTCATTAGCTTTTACATTAAAATGTACCTGTAACCAGGTTGGTCACATGACCCAGGTTGAGGGGTACATAAGGAGCATGGTATTTGGTTGTTGGGACACTCTGATTCCAGTCTACACTCTACCAACACACCAAGACCTTCTCCTTAGCCTTTCAATGGGTACATATGGGTAAAATTCGACACGATTGACACATGACACGGCTGCTAAATCACGGGCGACACTGCGACACGATCCCCTTAACGTGCAACACACACAGCTTCCAAAAGGCTGATAAAATTCGACATGAGACATCCAGAAATGTATTAAAAATAGACATGAGACACTGTGATTTATTTAACAGGCGACACACGACATTGTAACAACCGTTAATACAATTAATGTATGGACATGGAAAAATGTCTTATCATGCGACACTCAGACACAGGTATAAAAAATGGGACCCATGTATACCCCTCTTTCAGTCTGGGGTTGTACTTGCCTAGTATTTGATATAGATTCATACTTTGACAATACAAACCTTGGATTTTTTAAATGACTATGTGAGTTGTGTTATACTTTCTTATTTAGTAGAATTCGTTAGAGGAATAGAGTTAGAAACATAGTTTATCATTAGAGAGAAGTCATTCCTATTATCTAATATGGCTAGTACCAATAGTCATAGTTAAAAATTTTGTTTCCAAATGTAAATAGGGCCCTTGTCGACGTTTCATGAAAAGTGCCCATATATGCTTCAATATTCAGAATAACTTTCTTATTCTTTCCCTAAATAGAGCACACTTCTAAGGAAAGTTAGAATGAATAAAACTGAAAACAATACAGTTGTCTCTGTCACATTAATCTACATTAAAGCCACTTCTATTTTTCACACCCCCATGAGTATGGGTGAGCATTAAGTGGCATTAACAAGTGTTAAAACTTAAATGTGTGACATTGCCGCTATATTATGATAGTGTATTCACAGAAGCCAATGTTGGCACACAGAAATAGTACATTTCTGCACCTATGTAGTTCTCAAAACTCAATACGAAAAACGGAGGGCGAATACGGAGCATATCATATTTCGTCTCCGTGATTCAAATGACCGTTTTTCGTATCAGAAGTTCAGGCAATTTCGTCACCACTGTTCACCAGTAGCGTTCGCAGTGCTCTGTAGACAAAAATCGTCTCACTGAAGACGAAAAAACGTGCCGCTCTGTATCGCGCGGGTACGGCGCGCGGGAGAGTGTATAGGATGACCTTCAAAACGCAACGATATATTTGGTAAATGACCTGAGATCTGGTAGATTGACATGACTAAAGGTGCTACACCCTCCAAAAATGATAATATATACAAACTAACAGATATAAATCACTTTGCGACTTGTGACTCATTTCTCTGAAACACATCACAAAAATTATATAGATATGCCCATCAAGAGCGCCACATGATAAAAACATAGAGATGCTCGAGCATGTATCTATCATATGGGTCAAGTCGCCAGAAAATGTACAATTGCCCTTCACCAATCCTCTCAAATAACCCAAATTTCAGACGGAAATCGGGTTCAAAATACAGTTCAACATAACCAAACAGATTTATTGAATGAATACAATACAGAATATACTCAGATATACCTAGTATTTATCATTTTTCACTCTAATTGAGCAGAAATTGATAGATGTGTAGAACTGTAGATTGTGCACTTTCTGAAAATCTTACCCACATTAGTCCTCCAAATTCGGGTAACCGCCGGAAGAAATGGTACCAAGACGTATCATAGGCATGTCGACCTATTCATCATCTTTATATTACTGTACCCTTGTCGTACCTATCTGATGAATAAAAAACATCTTATCTTATCTTATCTTATATATGCACCGTAGCGGGAGTAGATCTATCTGAAGATGGAATAATTATTTATGTATGGCACAGACATATTGCGTATATTCTAGGATAGGCTTAATCAATATTTCAGAGCCAGAGCGTGTGTACCTTTACTGTTATTACTAGATGGCATGACATCCCATTTCCCAAATAACTTGCTACACCAGCGAAGTGCGCCTTAATAATCTAAATAACGTAGACATTTATTGTAATATCAGGCAATTCTGAGAATAGCACCAGCGATGTCATGTCTTTGGTCCTGATAAAAAATGTTTTCAAATCAAATCAAATCAAATAATGGCACAATGTATTTGCTAAGCAGTGATCCCAGTTGTTCCTATAAGGGTCAGATCTTCAGAAAATGTACAATTGGCAGCTGTATACATTTAGTAAATTCTGCTAAATTAAGCTGCAATTTGGTAAATACAGGTACATTCGAGTATATTTGGCATTGCATTGATTCTAACAATCTGTTTGGTTAGGTTGAACTGTATTTTGAACCTTATTTTTGTCTGAAATGTGGGTTATTTGAGTGGATTGTTGAAGAGCAATTGTACATTGGAGACTTGACCCTTTGAGGGCAGACTGCTTCAGGAAAAGAACTGACATTGGCTCCTGGGAACTGTTTGAAATCTAAAGAATGTTGCATGATTGTCGAAGCTGATTTTAAATTGAATTATAAACATCACGAAATACTGAACATATTTTTCATCTCTATATATTGCCCTCCATTTCCCTCTCTCTCCACATTACATGACATGGTTCAGGGCTAAAAGATTGATGCTAATATTAAACACCCATAGGAGGAGATTTAATGATTACAAAATATTTTGTGTACATTTTCTGGCCATTTCACCCATATAACAGTACATTTCGCTTTCCCAGTTCTGACGCTGAGCAGACTTAGTGACGCTGAAAACAACTGTTAATGCAAGGAGCAGGCATCTTTTTGTACATATCTTCCTGTAGCGGGGCCCTCAAGGGGAAATGTCAGACAATACGTTTTCTTGAAAGCCGGGGAGGAGGCAAAGCGATTATTTCCCTGTCTGATATGCACCATCATCAAAAACAGGCCGGGGGACCCGGGGCATGAGACGGAATTGATGATAGGCAATCCCTCCCGAGAAAGCGGATAGTATAAGTTGCCTCTGTATAACTTCACACTGACAGACTTGTCATTATCAACATATCTCTTAATGTCATCATTGCTGTCTGTAGAAGTCGACAGAAAATGTACAATTCGCCTTCACCAATTCTCTCAAATAACCCAAATTTCAGATGAAAATAAAGTTCAAAGCACAGTTCAAACAGATTGCTCCATGCTGCATGGAATCAATGCAATGCCGAATATACTCAAATTTACCTAGTATTGACCAGATTGCAGCTTAATTTAGCAGAATTTACTGAATGTGTACAGCTGCCAATTGTACATTTACTGCAAATCTGACCAGTCTATTTATAATTATATGAGTCAGGATATTTCTCCATTATTTTGGTTCTTTGTTACCTAGAAAATCATATATGCTTCATCATCTCCCCCTCGATCCTCACCGCCTAATGTGTTTTCACTAATGTGTTTCCATTCTCTATTATTATCAAAATGTAAGAGCAAATGTACTGAGGAACTGGTGACTCGAAAAGAGGTATGAGGACCTAGTTGCATCAGAAATTGTCTGATAATTAAAATGAATCACATATTGAGCTGGGACAAAGGCAATACTCGAAACAACCTTATTCCTGGGGGTAAACCATGTGAGTGAGTGAGTGAGATTGGTTGCTTTACGCCCTTATCAACACTTTGAAGTGTTATATCAAGGGTGGGAGAGCTGAGAGGGAGGCAGTTTATGATCATACCCAGGAAATAGAGATAGAGAAGAAGGGAGAGAGACAGATAAAAGAGACAGAAAGGCACTTTATGGTCATACCCAGGACCAGGGTAAACCTTGTTAAACACGTATGTATTAACATGTGTGAGAAACCAATAGTTCTACTAGTTCCCCCCGTCTAAAACGGGTATAGTAATTCTCCGCACGTAGTTTCTATTCAATTCCTCCATCCCTTCTCCTATCCTTTTTCACCCCCACCTTTATAATTCTCCTCCCCACTCTACCACTGGCTGGGGTGACATTGCATCAGCCCAGTAAAACCCATGCAGCTGCCGTAGGTGGGTCAAAGCATGCGCAATCTTCCGAATGGAATAGCATTGAAATAGCTTCAAACTCACTTCCTTGAAAACATAATTTTGGGGAAATCAATACCAAGGTAACATCACTTGAGATCTATATGTAAGTATATGTAAGCCATGTTGGAAGTTAGAGTCCTGTACATGCAGCCAGTAAAAAGCCTTCTATAACTTTGTGCAGAGTCTTGAATAACGTAAATCCACAATTACTATAGTGTGGATATTCCATTAACCTGAATGGACCTATTGAAAACAATGTTGATGGTATTATGTCACCACTGAAGCCTGTGTACAGACAAGTACAATAAGATATGGAATAGCTCAGGGTAATGGACTAGTATGTGGGTCAGATTAACTGAATATGTACAATTGGCAGCTCTACACATTTAGGAAATTCTCCTAAATTAGGCTGAAAAATGAAGAATACAGGGTATATCTGAGTATATTTGGTATCGCATTGATTTAAAGCATCAGTTCTATCATGTTAAACTGCATTTTGAAGCTCATTTTTGTCTTAAATGTGGCTTATTTGAGAGGATTGGTGAAGGCGAATTGTACATTTTCTGAAAATCTGACCCATATATGGGTCAGGTCGTACACAATGTACAATCCGTGGCTCAGATTTTCAGAAAATGTACAATTGACAGCTGTACACATTTAGTAAATTGCGAAGGTGAATTGTACATTTTCTGGCGACTTCACCCAGATACTAACCTTGAGATTTGAACACGCTGAGAGATTTTGGCACTGAAGGTGTGCGTGTTTTAAGTAATAAATCTCACCACTGTGAACCCGAGAGGGCAGGTCCCATTAACAGGTCGGTCAATTGGATTATACCAGCCCCGAGGGCGGGTAGAAAACTAACGAAAGGTCAGCCCAAATATAAATATTGTATTAGCATATGGGGTTTATTTGTTTCATATCATTTAGAGCCAAGTCATTGATTACATTATAGTTCACCTCGAAAAACGCCATGTCCTTTAAGGCCGTTTTCATACGTTGCCTGATAATAAACGACATAGGAAGAAATAATTCCTCTAATTTTTTTTTTTAAATATTTTATTGGCTGAAACAGTTTAACAATTATTATTTGTATAAAGAAAGACGCATGACTGACAAGATGCAGTTATATTTCGTGCGTTGCCATGACCAAGTAAATAAGATTCTAGAGAAAATTTTGTGGGAATGTCGTGTCATTCCAAGGCATTTGTGGCGACGCCTGCCGGACCTGTGTGGTGGTCTCTGTTACCCATAACCCCTCACCTTCACTTACTCATTCGTTCGCCATTTGTTGGGATGTACACATCACATATACAGACAGTGTACTGTAAACGTATTAATGTCCGCGCAGTATTTAATTTCGCTATATAGCGCACCCACCTTTGTGCGTGAAAATAAATCCTGCGTGAAAGGTATAATTACTGCATAAACAAGGTGTGAGGCTTCCTTGCTGCGCGAATTTAAATCCACGCGAAAAGGTGTCAAAACACTTAGTGCGCGAAAATGCATCTGCGCGAAAATAAATACATTTACATTATACAGACAATGTGTATGATCAACATGTAAAGAGAGAAGAATGGGCTGACAACAGCCCCCAACCAGAATATGATCTAAGATTATAGGTATATAGATATACTTCCGATATATATCGATCCCTGCTCAGATATTTATTTAGGAGAGCACCTGTGATCTTTCCCACTAGTCTCTAGGTTCTCCTCTAGCCGGCCTAATCAAAGAGAAGGTCGGGATCACGCTGAATCAAAGAGCAGCTCTCTTGCAAGTACAGTAGATTAAGGGTAGATACACTCTATTCGAGATCTACTTGGAGCGGCTTACCGTAGGGTTACCATTGGGTCGCTTTGATGTTTACTTTAAAAGTAGGTCTCGAACAGAGTGTAGCTATTGTACGTGGGCTAGTCATGGGGTCAGATCTTCAGACAATGTATAATCTTCAGATCTACACATTTTAGTAAACTCTGCTAAATTAGACGGAAGAATGGTCGATACTGAGTGTATTTGATATTGACTTGATTCACACGATCTGTTTGGTTATGTTGAACTGAGTTTTAAGCTTCATTTTTGTCTTAATTTGGGGTTATTTGATGAAGACGAATTGTACATTTTCTGGCAATTTGACCCATCATGTGATCTTTGGGAGGCGGGTGAGGTTGCCTGATGGAGAACCCTAGGGAACCATCGGCTAAAACGGACGCTGGTCAGGGAAATAATAAAGTCACCCGCTGCTTGGACAATGACAGGTCGGACATTCCAACGCTCCTCACCCTAGGTGACCATGTAGGAATCCCACATAATTGGATCGTACAATGATAGGCATTGCAGGGGTCATTCTAGAGCAGGGAAACTACATTAAAGTCTGATTTATATCAGCTTTGCCCAAAGATGAGAGAGTCCCTTCAAACGGAGGGATTATGCATGCCTCAAACCGCAAAGTGCCATTATAATTTCATTAAGACCGCAAGATGTCATTATAATCCCATTAGAACGCTTAGTCCTAGGCAAGGAAACCGATTAGCGAAGTAGGCATCTAATCACTGACATACCATTTGTATCCAATTTAATTGGCATATCTCACATATTTTATATTTTATATATTGTATCGCACAAGATTATTGAACTGAATTATGTAGAAGTTTATCCCGTTGATGTCAAGGGAACGGCCGGAAGATCTGGGTGTAAATCCTGAATGGTACCCAGAGGACTGTCGACCTGTTCGTCAAAACTCTGTAAACACTTGATGAATAAAATATAGTTGTATTGTATTATATTGTATTGTATTCTATCTGAAGGTTTGGGCCTAGACTGAGTTAACAGCTTGGCCTTCAAATGAAGAACGCGGGATCCAACTGGAGGAATCCGGGCCACATGAACAATAATACTACATCACCAAGATTGCTTTCCGGCTGTTAAAAAATATCTGAAGCAAATTAGATTGCGAGTGGAGGGGAGGAGATGTGTTTTTATAACAAGGAATCTCCATTTAGACGATTAATCCATCGTTACCCATGCATTGACGAACTAATCTTTTAACGTCGTAATGATCTAAGTAGAACGGTTGTTTTGGAGCACGTCGTATCTTAGAACCATATATGGGAACCCAATGCTTTATCTATATATAATATATGTACGATTACTCTGTCCTATACTCTTTAAATAGAAGTCGACACCTCCAAGTCCTGTTAATACATGTATACGAACACCCAAAAATGGATTGAAAATATATCAATAGTGTAAATATGACTATATCAAGTGGCCTATCGATCCTTTTGACTTTACGAGTTATTGCCAAAAGGATTGATTATTGCGGTTTATTTATATTTCCTCAAGGGGACAAGAAGTTGATATCACATAATGGTGCAATGATATATTATAAATGGGGAGCTAGCTATATCCTTCCAGCCAGCAAATAAACTAAACTCTTAGGGTAAGACCAGTCACATTTAATTTACTAAAAGGTCGCAGAATTATTGTTTGAGATTTTATATACTTTACCCTAGAAGTTTAGTTTATTTGCTGGCTGTGGATATCAACCTGTATTGAATATTAGTGGACGAGAAGGATATTCATACTTCATCTCATCTCATAAATAGGAAACGAATCACACGTTCAATCAAATCTCACCATATAAATCATTAGAAAGTTAAATAAACCAGTTCTTATAACGACTAAGATGTCATATTTGTAGATAATGGTTTCGACATAACGTCTTATAATACTTCCCTGCTAAAAATGATATATAATAGATTCGATTTTCAGGACACAACGAAAATCCCAATTGACTTGTGAGAGTGTAACAGTTGATTTTGCCGGAATAAAAACGTTGGGAAAAACACACGTATTATCTTAGAACCATAATGATATCGGAACCCAATGCTTTATCTATATATAATGTATATGGGTCAGATTTTCAGAAAATGTACAATTGGCTTTCACCAATCCTCTCAAATAACCCAAATTTCAGACAAAAATAAAGTTCAAAATACAGTTCAACCTAACCAAACAGATTGCTAGAATCAATGCAATGCCAAATATACTCGAATTTACCTAGTATTGACCAAATTTCAGCTTAATTTAGACGAATTTACTAAATGTGTACAGCTGCCAATTGTACATTTTCTGAAAATCTGACCCATATATGTACGATTGCCCTGTCCTATACCCTTTAAATAGAAGTCGATGCCTCCCAATATCCTGTAAATACATACACTAACACAGAGCACGTTATTTATGAAGCCATATAATGCGTTCACTATCTATGTTTATAAAGCTTATAGAATCTTACCAATGAGGAAAACACACGGATCTATACATGCGCCCACACACACACTCTCTCTCAATCATCCCTCCCCCGCTGTATAAAAGGTCGAGATTTTAGTGAAGCTGGTATGGACTTGTAAGCATGTAATACATGGGTTTTATTGAGGCTCCAGCAAGCCCAATCTACAGGCTTTCCCATGCGTACCCTTGTCTGATCGCCATGTTCCAAGACAGCCAACCAACCCGGCTTCCCATTACTACTACCACTGGCAGTATTGTGGGGCCACCACCACCACCACCACCACCACCACCACCACCACGTACCGTACAGGGAGCTCTACCTCCCTCCCTCCTCCTCCTCCTCCTCCTCCTCCTCCTCCAGCGTGTCTCACGGAATCAATACAGCCGCCAGCCAGCACAGCCAACCACTGCTCCCTAACCAGAACTACCCGAGCAACTCGCCTTCTTGTATATACTACTCACACCATGCATACGCTACGGTCACTATATATACCTTACCTCTCATTATAGCAGCAGGTCCAATGTGGAAGGTAGAACCCAGATGAAGGATGGTAAAGATATATCCAGCATGTTGTTGTACAGTTGTTTCATATTCTCCTGCTGCTGCTTCCTCCTGTACCCATCGCTCCTCCTCCTCCTCCTCCAGTACAGCAGGGGGATGAATGTGTTGTAGAGCCAGTACAGTGACTATTACTCCAGTAGCTAGCGGCCTCTCTCTCTCTCTCCTCCGCCTCCCCCGCACACACTGCCGCGCCACACTGCCGCGCCACGCCACACACGCGCCGCTACCGGATGTTTATGTTTTCTCAGGCCCTCTAGTGACAGCTTAGCGTACTGTTCTATTTATAGGATTATGCCTCTACCGGACAATTGCTGACTGAAACACTTACTTCTGGACGGGTGATGGATTCAGGACTCACCACACCGAATAATTGCTCTTTTATATATCATCCGTGTATATACATATCTATCTAATAATATCTATGAAGTATCTATAGGCCTATTCAATGAATGTATGTATTGTACACATACAGTCATACATATATGGAAATGTGTATTTAACAGGAATGCCTGAGTGTGTATACGTGGGGTATTTTCTTGGTGGATTGGTATTCCTGGCTTGAATAATTGATGTCAGTCCGTTAAAATGTAGGGTATAGTCGGTAGCCAGAAACCATCCCGAATTCTGTACTTTATTTGCTAGTCTCCCATGGAAATTGAATGCGGCTACAACTTTATTTGCACGAAGAATTGAGCCATAAGAAGTATACATCTTTTTAAAAATGGTATATAAGTAATGTTACAAATCTAGTTACACTTTAAGGGACTAATCATAATCATGTTTCGTGGAGATTAAGCCTATGAGCTGCACTAATGCAGGTAATCTACAGCATGGTTTTACCCGCATCAAATGAAACCCTATTTCTGTTTAGGGAGTTATCACATTAGCTGTATCTCTAAAGCCTACTGAGATATGGGTCACATCATCAGAAAATGTACAATCAGCAAATCTATACATTTAATAAATAGTGCTAAATTACACTGACAAATTGTCAATATTATATGCACATCTGAGTATATTTAATATTGACTTGATGCCAACAATCTGTTTGGTTATATTAAACTAAGTTTTAAACCTCATTTGAATAGTACGTTTTCTGGTGACTTCACCCATATAGGACGATTCTCCATCAGTCAATCAAATTTCAGCTAATTTGCATAGATAAAGCCCAAAATTGCCGAAATATCTTAAATAAAAATTGGCATCCCTGTTATAATGTTCATTGTTAGGTTTCACCCATAATAAGATACACAGACAGCAAGAGCAGCGAGCGACAATATGTCAATCTGGGTTGATATTTTAATTATGAGTGACTTTGCGGTACATTCGCCCGCTACGTGTTGGACTTTCCGTATACTACTATTACGTGCTACTGAGGTGGGCCGTTCTACAGTCCATGCGTCCATCGCGGCACCACGTTAGGAGAAACGACTCTGCCACTTGTGTTACCTATTTAAAACACCTATTTGAGAGGTGTATACGTATAGAATATGGATATAAGGGTGAAGTCGCCAGGAAATGTACAATTCAGCTTGACCAATCCACTCAAATAACCCAGATTTAAAACATAAATTGGGTTCAAAATACAGTTCAACCTAACCAAACAGATTGCTAGAATCAATGCAATGCTGAATATACTCGAATTTACCTAGTATTGACCAAATTGCAGCATAATTTTGCATGATTTTTTTAAATGTGTACAGCTACCAATTGTACATTTTCTGAATATCTGAATACCCTTAAACAGGACAAATTGATCCCTGATAAGGAATGTCAATATTAAATAACGAACAAGAAAGGTATGAGATAAAGCCTATTTATTGACCTGTGTCATGGAAACATGTATAACACATGGATATTGACATTAGAGCACTGATAAATATTCCATGCTGAACATGACATGTTTTCGATAGATTTTAGACTGTACCATAAGTCCCATAATTCCATGCGAATTAAAATTCAAAATGGCGGCTATGCAGCTCCCCTATTGATTTATTTAAGAAATGCTACGCATTATTGGTGGTTCCAGGCAGGTTATGCATTCCAGGCATAATCTCAGTTTAGTCAGGTTCACTCTGTTCATTTTTTAACTTTCGTTGGCATTTTTTGGAGGTTAGTAAAACTATACATTTTTGGAAACGTCAGAACGTCCGCAATCCAAAAGTGGATGATGTCATTTCCGCTGAAGCCAATTTTGCAAATTATCAATATTTTTGTAAAAAAAAGTGAAAAATATGATTTTAATTAATAAAAAAATTTAAATCATTAGGAGATTAGTAAAACTATACATTTTTGGAAACGTCAGAACGTCAGGAATCCAAAAATGGATGATATCATTTGCGCCGAAGACTATTTGGGGAATTATCAATATTTTTGTAAAAAAAGTGAAAAATATGATTTTAATTAATAAAAAAATTTAAATCATTAGGAGATTAGTAAAACTATACATTTTTGGAAACGTCAGAACGTCAGGAATCCAAAAATGGATGATATCATTTGCGCCGAAGACTATTTGGGGAATTATCAATATTTTTGTAAAAAAAGTGAAAAATATGATTTTTAATTAATAAAAAATTATAAATCATTAGGAGATTAGTAAAACTATACATTTTTGGAAACGTCAGAACGTCAGGAATCCAAAAATAGATGATGTCATTTGCGCTGAAGCATATTTTGCGAATTATCAATATTTTTGTTAAAAAAAGGAAAAAATAAGATTTTTAATTAATAAAAAATTCTAAATCATTAGGAGATTAGTAAAACTATATATTTTTGGAAACGTCAGAACGTCAGCAATCTCAAAATGCATAGTGCTATTTGCGCCAAAGCGTATTTTTGCAAATTATCAATATTTTTGTAAAAAAAAAAAGTGAAAAATAATATTTTAATGAAAAATAATCATGCAATTCAATTAAAAGTTTCATGTTAAACAGCCTATTCATGATTGTTTCAAATAATTTCAGATGTTCTGAACAACATATCAAAAGTTGGAAAAAATCGGATCATGGAAAAGTTAAAAAATACGCAAAACCAAAAAGGCTGCCACTCAAATTTGGCATCGTTAAGATTGTCTTTCTTTTTTTCACTTCTTTTAATGTCAGAGTTAATATTATGACCAATATTCAGATATATGACCAAAATAGATCAGGATGATAAGTTTCAATTGAAAAATCTGCAGGTCTCAACAAATTTGTCTCTTTAAATAACAAAAACTATGAAAATCTGCTTAAACTGGGCTAAGTTAATATACTTATTGGTGTCTGTCCCCTGAATAGTCAAGTATTTCCCCTGATACATTGTAGACATGTGGGACTTGAGAATCGATCATCCTGAGAATTGGAGGGAACTTCAGTATTCAAGGGTGACATTCCATTTTTGTCTATTGGTGCAGATCATGCATGTGAACACCTGAACAAGCTAATGAAGGTTCGCTCTGGACTGGTTGGCATTTCTAACAATGCAAATGCTAGACAGCGATTTTTCATGGCTTCACCAGAAATGTCCTGCCTCTCAAGAGAGTTGGATTTGAAGGAGACAAAGGATCTTTATGGCAGGTTGATGGTCCTTGCAAGATCCAACTGAGAAATCAACCAGAATTATGCCATAGAAAACTATGAGTTCACTTTGACCCCAAGGGCACTATTTTCCCTGGATGGAGCAATGCTGCCATGCACTGACAAATCAAAGTTAATCAATGCACTGAAAAATTTGACAAGTGTAGATAGCCCACATCAAAATTCTGGATTCCTGCTGTACTGTCCTGTAACTACATACTCAGTTTATGCAATTCCTACAGATGATGGATATCCAAGTCCTAAGATTGCTCTGGTGGATGGTATAGTAGTTGTCCAGAAGTTAACTAAGTTGTGACAGTAAAGGACCTCAGTGAATGGTTTAATGACCAACTGATATCTCTAACAAGAGACTTTGATGAGATAATTCTGGTGTTTGACACCTACAGGGCTGATTCCCTAAGGCTTGCCACAAGAGAGAAGAGAAGACAGGGAAAGGATTCAATCCAGTATCAGGTAAAAGATGATACAAGCATCAAAAACATTCCAATGAGTCGATTCCTTTCTCAAGACCAAACAAATGCTGACCTTACTGGATATCTTGCTACCAAGATCCTCAAATATAACAAAGACTCAAACAAAGTAGTAATTTTTTTCTGCCTCAGGATGTACTAAAAGCAACCATCCATTACATTTTGAAGACAACCATGAAGAAGCAGACACAGTGTTGATCCACCAGGCAGTGTAGGCATCTCAGAGAAACCCCTTGGACGCACCACTGATGTTCTTCTCCCCAGACACAGATGTATTAATATTAGTTATAGCCAATTATGAACTCTTGCTGAGAAATACATGCATTTCATTGGCATCTGGGGTTGTGGAAATAAAGCCAGGATGGACATGTCTTGGTGTGGAATGTGCAAAGGCTTTGCCAGTGTTCCATGCATTCACAGGTTGATATATAATAAAATCCAGCAGAAATTGAAGACAGACCCTTCATTTATACATGGAAAACTAGTAGTCTTATTGCATGTTTTCTATAATATCTAATATTAATTTTCTTTGACACCACTGCCAATAATTTGCAACTTTACTGTAATCTTTAACAGATATGGTACCTTAGTTTATATGGGTAATGTTTATGTGGTGACCCCATTTGACCTTAATATCTTACAAGATATCAATGTATAATTAAATCCACCATGTCACTGCATTATAAAGTCCAAATGCCATGAAAATATTAGTTTTGTACCCAGATTTAGAATTTTTTATTAATTAAAAATCATTTTTCACTTTTTTTACAAAAATATTGATAATTTGCAAAAATACGCTTCAGTCCAAATGACATCATCCATTTTAAGATTGCTGACATTCTGACGTTTCCAAAAATATATAGTTTTACTAATCTGTTAATGATTTAGAATTTTTTATTATTTAAAAATCATATTTTTCACTTTTTTTACAAAAACATTGATAATTTGGAAAAATACACTTCGGTCCAAATGACATCATCCATTTTAAGATTGCTGACGTTCTGACGTTTCCAAAAATATATAGTTTTACTAATCTCTTAATGATTTAAACGATTTAGAATTTTGTATTAATTAAAAATCATATTTTTCACTTTTTTTTACAAAAACATTGATAATTTGCAAAAATACGCTTCGGTCCAAATGACATCATCCATTTTAAAATTGTTGACTTTCTGACGTTTCCAAAAATGTATAGTATTACTAATCTCTTAATGATTTAGAATTTTTCATTAATTAAAAATCATATTTTTCACTTTTTTAACAAAAATATTGATAATTCACAAAAATAGACTTTGTCGCAAATGACATCATCCATTTTCTGATTGCTGACGTTCTGACGTTTTCAAAAATGTATAGTTTTACTAATCTCCAAAAAATGCCAACGAAAATACATAGTGAACCTGACTAGTTACGCATCAACCAATTGCATGTCCTATTCCATGTGTTTAAATCCATCACATAACCTTCTTCATCTCTCCCATCTTTTAGCACCACTGATATCTTGAACAGGATCACCACATATGATATGACCAGTGCACACAACTGAAAAGAATAAGCTAATTATCTTAAATATTTGAAAGAGTATCCTCTCTCACATAGATTACTACCGAAATTATTGTTAAAAAGGCTTATAAAAAGTTTCGCTTATTAATTACCAAATTTATTTTTCCTTGAGTATCATGAGATTATTATGTACCATGAAAATGTGCTCAATAGAATTTATTTTTAAAAAATCAACATGGCATAATTAACATTTTAATCTTAAAATTAGATCCTCTGATGAAGTCTAAGATAAGGTGAAACGCGAAAGGATCGCGGAATAAACCGAAATTACTTGATTGAAAAAAACATGACTCACTCTCATGATTGCAGTTGAGTTGTTTTCACCTTCATTCTTTTAGAATTTTAAATATCAACTAATACTATGTCCAGAATGAGATGAGATGGAGAGAGGGAAGTTCCGAAAATATTCTTCCACATAAATAATGATTCCTACTCTCTTGAGTACAGTGGAACCTCACATAAAGACCACCTCATTATAGGGACCACCTCTCTATTAAGACCAGTTTTTCCAGTCCCGAATTATTCCCTCTTACTATATCTAGAGCCCTATAAAGAGACCACCTCGCTATGAGACCAAAAGTCATTCAGTCCCAATGGTGGTCTTAATAGAGTGGTTCCACTGTACTAAGTTTTATTTGATCATCATACCGTTACGAACATTCTTCTTTCAATGTTTAATAGCTTCCAGAGTGTAAGTCCAAGATGTTCATTTACCAAACGACTTAGGAATGTCTGGAAATTAGAAAATATAATGTGACTTGCATCAGTCGATAGTCGTTTTCCCTTGATTATTTCATGGAAATATACAATTAAATGCAACTAAAATAGATCAAATTTAAATGGGTCAGATTTAAAAAAAATGTATAATTGGCCTTCACCAATTGTCTCAAATAACCCAAATTAAAGACAAAAATGACGTTCAAAATACAGTTCAACATAACCAGACACATTCTTTGAATCAAGTCAATATCAAATATACTCAGATATACCTAGTATTGACCATTTTTCATTTGTCTAATTTAGCAAGATTTCCTAAATGTGTAGATTTGCCGATAGTACATTTTCTGAAAATCTGACCCAAATGTTGTAACAGATATTTATTGAAGAGTTTAAGATTAAGAAATGTATAGCTTAGGCCTATAGAGTATGTGTAGTTTGTATCATGTTCATGCATGTCAGAATCCAACTTGAAACATATACCTGGATTGTAGCCACTTCATGTACACTGCACCTGTCGAGATTGATACCGTAGATAACTGATTTCGGTGATTTTGCCTGAATAAAATATTTGAAGGTTTGTATATAAGATGACCTTGGATTCTAGAATGCATTTCTAAGATAAAATTCTCCACTGACATACTGTCAGGTATCAAAAGACCTGATAAATAATGGACTAACTGTTCTTGTTCTATAGGTTTTTAGTAAATATTATTCATAAAATGACACAACTGATAAAGAGGACAACCAATCCTCGAAACATGTCTGGTCAAGCTTGAATAAACAACAACTGAAAAAACTTCATCTCTCAGTGTCTTATTGGGTATTGTGTCAATTCTATACCATCTTGATTATTCACAAATAATTAGTATGGACTTTATTTAAACATATAATATAGATATAACATGATGTATTCCAGGAAAATGAGTAACATTAGGACATCTAATAAGGATTTCTATATTTTAAATTTGATATTTTTAGTTTTGAAAACAAAGTTTGCAATATTTCTGGGTGGACATTTACTAGTAAAGTAACTAAATGTACTCAATAGGATGAGCTTAGAAATACATGGATATATTTAATACAGTCTTGAGATTTGGGACATGTATTTAAGCTACGAGCAGTATTAAGCACCCCAAAAATGAAAACATTCCCACAAAGATATCTTGTGAATAAATTACTTTGAAAAATATCCAATGATATTGAACATTAGGACATCGAATAAGTATTTCTCTTTTCTAAGTTTGATATTCTTATTTTTGAAGGAAAAGTTTGCAATATTTCTGGGTGGACAATAACTAGTAAAGTAGCTAAATATGCTCTATAGGATGACCTTAGAAATGCATGGATATATTGATTACACGATCTTGAAATTTGGTACATGTATTCATACGCCTTAGAGCATCTGATAAACCAACAAATGAGAACATTCGTACAAAGAGATCTTGCGGATACCATACTTTGAAAAATATCAATTTTGCGACTTGTGAATCATTTTCCTGAAACACATCATTTTCCTGAAACACAAGGTGAAGTCGCCAGAAAATGTACAATTCGCCTTCACCAATCCTCTCAAATTTAAGACGGAAGTCAGTTTCAAAATACAGTTTAATATAACCAAACAGACGGCTTGAATCAAGGCAATACGAAATATACTCAGATATATCTAGTGTTGACTATACTTTTCAGTATAATTTAGCAGAATTTACTAAATGTGTTGATCTGCCAATTGTACATTTTCTGAAAAAATCTGACCTGTATGCAAGCAAGACTCACTGTTGTGGCTAGGGAAGATGCGGCGACCATTGGAACGATAATATGACTCAAGGCAACCAGCAGTGAAATCACAGTAGCTATGATGGATATTGTGTCTCCATCAAACAAGGCATTGACATAGAACAACATGAATATGAATATACACACAATGGGTATTGAGAAAAAGAAGATAACTAGATTAAACACGTCAAGCATGTTATCAAGGTGGTACACAACAAGGCATAGGCAATTATGGCGACGTCGAAATCGCTCTATAGTTATTTCTTGAGTTAAATACTTAGATCTATCCACGGGATGATCTGTATTCAAGAAGATTTTCAATTGTTTCGTGAAGCATTTGAATTCCTGCTGAAGTAGAAAACAACAGATGCATAGAAGGAGAATGGGTTGGATTCTACTGCAAGCAAGATAGAAGTATACTGTAAAGAAAGGGAAGGAGACATATAGGGGAGCTGGGTTGGTTTCATTATACATTGGAGTCATCAGAATTGTACTGACATTTGTCATGTAAAAGATGGCGAAAAAGACGCCGATTATGCTCATTAGAAGGAAGGCAAAGTTGGCAATTAGAACACTTTTCATTGTGATGTTGCGGAGGTAATGATGGGAACATCCCATGTATTCACACTTGTAGTGCTCCCAGGCAGTCAGCATGGGTACCAGATGTTTGCTCAATCCATGAACGATCACTAGGTTTGCTAACAACTTTTCCAGGCTCCATACCTGTATCAAAATCTGCAAGTTGAACATAGATATGGGTGAAATCACCAGAAAATGTACAATTCAGCTTCAACAATCCTCTGAAATAACCCAAAATTAAGACAAAAATGAAGTTCAAAACTTTAGATCAACATAACCAAAGAGATTGTTTGAATCAACACTAAACATACCCAGTTATAACTATCAAATATACTCAGATATACCTATTATTGACCATTTTTCAGTCTAATTCAGCAGAATGTTCTAAATGTGTAGATCTGCCAATTGTACATTTTCTGAAAAATCTGAGTACATTTAATATTACCTTGATTCAAACAATCTGTTTGGTTATGTTGAACTGTATTTTGATCCTCATTTTTGTCTTAATTTTGGGTTATTTGAGAAGATTTGTGAAGGTGAATTGTACATTTTCTCACAATCTGACCCTTATGTAAACGTGTTACCAGAAAATTGACCAATATTATGAATTGTAGATTCAATATTAGATACAGATCAATTGTGATGTGTTTCAGGAAAATGAGTCATAGGTCATAGGCAAAATATGGGTTTTGAGATATCATCAAATTTAAAAAGAGGAGATCAAGCCGATTCCAATGATAATAAACATTAAGGGCATTAAATAAGTATTTCTATATTTCAAGTTTGATATTTTTATTTCTGAAAAAAAAGTTTTCAATATTTATTGGTGGTCAATTTCTAGTTAAGTAGGTAATTAAATGGCCTCCATAGGATGATCTTAGAAATGCATGAATATATTTAATACAGTATCCTAAAACTTAGTCCATGTATTTATAAGACCTCTCTGACTAGATACTCCAAAAATGAAAACATTCCAAAAAGGAGATCTTGTGAATAAATGAGTTTTAAAAATATCAATTTTGCTACTTTTGACTCATTTTCCTGAAACACATCACAATTATGGAAAACATGCCTTCAGCATCAATTTCGGCCCAAAGACGTCCGTTGACTGGTAAACAAACACAAATCGTCCTGAGTGGAAAGCGATGAGTGACGACACTGTAATACAATGTATCTTAGAGGCAATGTTCCATATCCGTGACAAGGTAAATCCAGGGGGATGCCAAAGTATTCCAAATATCCGTAGACTAATAATGAGTGGTATGAATGTCCAAGTCAGTGTGTGCTTCCTTCCTTCAAATGTCAGTGTCGATTGTAGCTTACCCTTGTATGCTGTAGTAACCATTTCCATCATCATTTCATGCTACAGAAAATCAAACGTATCGTTAATTTCTTTTAGACCTTTCAGAAAAAGATATTTACAATCGACTTTGTAGATGGAATATGTACCCTATGATAATACTATAACCAGTTGTACCTTATTTTATGAGGTTGTAGATTAATGATTTCTCGAGCAAAGCCTTGTTTATTAAAGTGGCTAAGGGTGCATTGCACTATATACGATTCTGTGTTAAACCACTTTTAGAGGCCTCGTAACTCCCTCTTATTGTAACTTGTATTGCACTATATACGATTATTTTCTGAGACTAGTCTGAGAGTACTCTGAGAGACCTCTGAGAGGCCTCTTAACTCGCTCAGATGCATGAGTTTCAATGCAACAACCCTCGTATCATAAAGCCCTCGTAGTCGTAACTTTAAGAAGGTGTTACGAGGCCTTTAAGACACAATCTTATCGTGTATAGTGCAATGCACCCTAAGATAGTTAAATCTAGTCAACCGAACACTAGCTAGACAAGTAGGTCCGTCCAAAACGTAAATTACTTCTTTTATTTCTAATTATTTATATTTTTTATTTATTAATGGGGTGTAATAAATATGGAACAAAGCTCGGGTGAAGTCTGTACACTTGTTAGTGACCTCGGGAGCACAGAAGATCTCGGCCTAACGCCCTCTAACTTCCCGCACTCCCTCGGTCAATAACAAGTGTCCAGACTTCCCCCTTGCTAGGTTCCATCTATGTATTCACTAGTCATGACAAATAAAAGAATTATATCAGGAGGGTCACCGTCACCAATCTTCTCAAATAACCCAAAATTAATACAAAAATGCGGTTCAAAACTCAGTTCAACATAACCAAACAGATTGTTGGAATCAAGGCAATACCAAATATACCCATATACACCTAGTATTTAACACTTTTCACTCTAATTTAGCAGAATTTGATAGATGTGTAGAACTGTAGATTGTGCATTTTCTGAAAATCTGACCCGGTATTATTGTTATGCTTACTTGAGTGTGATACGAAAAGTTTCACAGTATATTCACGTTCATTAGCAACTGTTAATTAGTTAATTAATAAGTTCCAAACGCTCCAGTGCTATATAATATGGGTCAGATTTTCAGAAAATGTACAATTCAACTTCACCAATCCTCTCAAATAACCCACATTTAAGACAAAAATAAAGTTCAAAATACAGTTCAACCTAACCAAACAGATTGCTAGAATCAATGCAATGCCTAATATACTCGAATTTACCTAGTATTGGCCAAATTGTAGCCTAATTTAGCAGAATTAACTAAATATGTACAGCTGCCATTTGTACATTTTCTGAAAATCTTACCCATATACAAAGAGTAACAGACAATTGGTTCTAGATTGCAAAGCTACTGAAATATATATGTAATAAATACCTACTAGTTCAATGATATCGTGTCACACGAGGCAGATTTTGGTAAGGAGTGGCCCAAGCAAGTATCAATTTAGGATTGACTAGTAGAGGGAGAGCATATGGTGCTGGCTCATATGTTATATCACCCGACATAACAAGAGATTTTTGCATCAGATAAGTGAGTTTACATTCATGATGAATCGTGTTTATGGGTGAAATCGCCAGAAAATGTACAATTCGCCTTCCCAAATCCTCTCAAATAACCCAAATGTAAGACAAAGGTGAGGTTCAAATTCAGTTCAACATAAACAAATCCTTTGAATCAAGGCAATACCAAATATGCCCAGATATACCTGGTATTGAACATTTTCCAGTCTAATTTATCAGAATTTACTAAATATGTAGATCTCTCGGTTGTACATTTTCTGAAAATCTTAGCCTTATTCCCTTATTGCCTTTTTGCCCTTCCTGGAGCTTGCACAGTCAGCATCCCGGAACATGGGTCAGATCTTCAGAAAATGCACAATCGGCAGATCTACACAGTTAGTTAATTCTGCTAAATTAGACTGAAAAGTTGTCAATACTAGGTATAACTGAGTATATTTGATATTGCCTTGATTCAAATAATGTGTTTGGTCATATTGAACTGAGTTTTTAACCTTATTGCTGTCATAATTCGGATTATTTGCGAATTGTATATTTTCTGACGATTTGACCTACATGCACTTCACCCATAATTATAACGACCATGGATCGAGATCTTATGAAACCCTTTATATTGTTTAGGACATCTTTCTCTCTTAGATTCAAATAGAAATTTAAGTATATTGTTGAAATGCTATATAATCCCATGCGATGGTAGTAATATAAATTGGAGGTTTTATGGATGTTCATAACTTTCTAATTCATTTATCGCCATTATGTTCATTACGTAGAATGGTTCCCCTTACGGAGGTTCAGCAAGCCTAACCTATACGTAAACGTAAACGTATCCGTATCTCAGATATACAAACATACCTTAAAGGAAGAAAGGCTCAGCAAAACATGGCGGGAAAAACGTAACTTAACATGTCAAGCAAAATGTTTCATCTCACAATTTATTGTTCAGACATAAAAATGCGACGTAATCCACAAAAAAGATACGTATACGGTTACGTAACTGAGATAAGTTTGCTTGCGGAACCTCCCTATTCCGTCTTGAAGGGTATATCTGTTGACACTACATCATTGATCAAAACACTTTGAATATGACCTCGCCAAGTGATACAGTGCTTAGAGTACAGAAACAACATAGGTTTTGCGAAAGGCTTGTGGTTAAGGGCCTTGTCCACTAAGCCGATACTCATGCGATTCTCACATAATGCTTTTATATTTATATTTATATATTTCCTGCTACTTATTTTTTCCGATTTTTTTTCTCATCTAAATTGAGGCTCATAAGATTTATTTGGATTTTTTCGGAGTTTGACAATGTCGAAGTCGTAATATCTTCCATTTACTATTGCAAGAGATGTTTAAATTGTTAAGACTAAGGATGGTTTCCTATTGTTGAGCAGTTTCTCATTATTATTACTTCACTCTATAGATTACGTTAGTAGATTATTATCATTATTCAAATTAGATCAGGTAATGCTGAGAATATCATCACTGATGAAATATATATGTACCTGAATAAAATATTTTTCAAATAAAATCAAGTCAAATCATAATTTAGTGGAAAAGAGTCCTCTGCGGTTCAAAATCGCTTGAGAATCGGCTTAGTGGACTAGGCCCTCAGTGAACTTTAATGAGGAGAAAATAGATAATAACCTCGAATATACCATGCCCAGCTCAGAACACAAAAAGACATCAAATGGTATGCATGCTGTTTATTGAATAAATGAAATAAGATTCATGTTGCATTTGATAACTATTATTGATGGATATTTTAAAGGCACAACGTAGGCATTTTTACATATTATTACGCTGACTGTATATGAACTGATCTGGATATGTGGCTAGGTAGGGTGGAAAACATCCTCCATGGTATCCTATCGGGCCTCCCGAAATTGTATCGCAATAAAATTTCTTTTAAAAAAAGAATTACATGCGTTGTTATATAGCTGCTTGGTATTGATTTAAGCATTATTCACGTCCTAGTCAAACTCGTAGCGATGTAGTATCCATCCATCCATATCGGGTTTCTGAAAAGGATACCTTTTATTGTAAATAAATTATTTTGAATAACTTGTTTTATGGCATGATAACTAACTCATCTATTAAATTATTATTATCTATTGCATTAGACTCTGTGCCTGCAATAGTCCCCCTCCTCTTCCACCCTTATTTTATTGCTGTGCCATCCATTCTTTAAAAACATTGTGAAATAATTATAACCCACAGGAACAATGGCTGCCTAATAAAGCAATGTCAATTTATAATATATCTGCAGCAGATTTGAAGTCAAATGATTGAACAAAGAATCAAACATACCATATATACGTGTGTATAAGCCCTTGTTTATATTAATTTCAAATGGTGAATTGACCCGGCTTACATTCGGGGTGGGCTTATATTCAGGGCCCAGCTTATATTACAATAATTGAAAACCAGCAGATATAACTGAAACTCATTTTTATTATTATCTTCATTCATTACTCTGGTTTTTCTGTTTTAATCTCCAAATTAACAAAAAAAAACTCTACCAGAATTTTTTTTCCAGAGTTGTTGTGAATTCACAATCAACCAACGATGACTGAGTTCTATATTCAAACTATCATTCATGATCCACTAAAAGGTCGTTCTGGCCGATCTCTTTAGCATCTTACATTAATAAGCACTATTATAGGTCTATGGTTGTACAGCACTTGGCTTATAAATGGGGCCTGGCTTATATTAACGTTAGGACGTGCTGAACCCCTAGCTTATAAACAGGGTGGGCTAATACATGGGGTCCTGCTTATACATGGGTATATATATGGTAGTTCTAAAGGTACTTACCTCTGCCCCTTTACTGGTAGCTTTACTTTGGATAATCCTAGGGTCTCCCTCCTTCCTGATCTTTTCCAGATCCCTTTCTATTAGACTTCTCCCAACCATAGTGCCATCCATTGCCCCCTTTTCCACCTTTTCCACCTTTTCCTCCTCCATTCCCCTTTCCTTCTTCGACTACATCTCCATCATAATAGCTTCTCCTTTCCTGGGGTCTCCCTCCTTCCTGATCTCTTCCAGATCCTTTTTCTCTTCCATTGGACTTGTCCCGACCATAGTGCCATCCATTGCCCCCTTTTCCACCTTTTCCACCTTTTCCTCCTCCATTCTCCTTTCCTTCTTCGGCTACATCTCCATCATAATAGCTTCTCCTTTCCTGGGGACTCCCTCCTTCCTGATCTCTTCCAGATCCTTTTTCTCTTCCATTGGACTTGTCCCGACCGTAGTGCCATCCATTGCCCCCTTTTCCACCTTTTCCACCTTTTCCTCCTCCATTCTCCTTTCCTTCTTCGGCTACATCTCCATCATAATAGCTTCTCCTTTCCTGGGGACTCCCTCCTTCCTGATCTCTTCCAGATCCATTTTCTCTTCCATTGGACTTGACCCAACCATAGTGCCATCCATTGCCCCCTTTTCCACCTTTTCCACCTTTTCCTCCTCCATTCTCCTTTCCTTCTTCGACTACATCTCCATCATAATAGCTTCTCCTTTCCTGGGGACTCCCTCCTTCCTGATCTCTTCCAGATCCATTTTCTCTTCCATAGGACTTGACCCAACCATAGTGCCGTCCATTGCCCCCGTTTCCACCTTTTCCACCTTTTCCACCTTTTCCACCTCCATTCCCCTTTCCTTCTTCGGCTCCATCTTCATCATAATAGCTTCTCCTTTCCTGGGGTCTCCCTTCTTCCTGATCTTTTCCTTTTCCTTTTCCATTTCCTTTTTCTTTTCTATTAGATTTGTCCCAACCATAGTGCCATTCATTGCTCCCTTTTCCATCTTCTTCTTCACTTTTCTCCCCGCTGATTTCATCATACCAGTCAGAGTAAGTTCGTTTTCTTTCCTTGGCATTCTGAAACATTTATTCGACAAAATGATTGTCTGTCCAAGTCTGTAGCCTGCCAGGATATGGTGGTTAGTTGACTCAAGGCCATACGATAATTCTATGCACCATTAAGCTTATGGACAGTAGAAATAACATTTTGATAGTACAAAAAAAGCCATATTTAAGTTATTGTAAATTTCAAGCCCTTTTGAAAGATTGGCATTCTATTAAATAGGGGATTTGCATGTGCCACTGCGCATGTATGTTGCACTGCATGGAATCATGGGATGAATTACATTCAAGTCTGACATGCAAATATTGGGCAACATTTTTTTCGAAAATTGCAAGAATGTTTTCACCATATGTAGGATTTCCATGTACATAATGTATATCAAAGCTGGTATAAATGATCTATAAAAAAACAAATTCATGATTGTGCCATGGAAACATATATATTGATATTGACATTAGACCACTGATACGTGTCCTATGCTGAATATGGCATATTTTCTATAGATTTTATACAGTACCATTAATTAATTAGTCCCATAATTCCATGCGAATCAAGATTCAAGATGGCGGCTATGCAAATCCCCTATATGGAACTGTACACACTACTTATCTACATACAAAGGGAAGTTACTCACTTCTGCGCAGGCTCGGAAGGCATCAATCAAATCAGAAAACTCTTTATCTGTAAGTGGAAATACCATAATTATCTCCTCAACTTGACCCCAAAGTAAATATAATTATGTCGTATAGGTACGGATAAATCATGTTATATAAATAAAAAGTCTCAGGATAACCAGTTGTTTTTCTATTTTTGACAATATATAATAGAAAACAGGAGAAGACTCAGGATTTCCAATTAATATAATCAAGAAATCGTGCTTGTCCAGGTTCCCAGGTAAAACGGTAATAGGGAGATTTAGCAACTACAACATGTCATGTCTGCTTATGAATGGAGCATTGCATGTTGGGAACGGAATGAATATAAGAACACTTCCGGTAATGACGCCAATGATGGTTGTTTGGTCTTGTTGATCGCACGCAAGTTTATGCATTGATAAAGAACAGGCTGCTGACGGTTGTGGGTATGCAAACACCGATGAACAAATAAGAGATCAGATTGTCTGTTGCTGTCTGATAAACTTAGAAGAAAGATGCTAGAAAAGGGAGATGAGCTGAAATTGGCCGCGGCCCCGGTCCCCGCACTCAGATACAAAAAGTAGGACATAGGCTTGTTCCACCTATCAGAAAACATACCCTTTTCCGCGGATTTTGAGCCGAAAAAGTACCCTTTTTTCCATGAAAACGCTGACTTTTCAGCCCTAAAAACACCCCTTTTTTCTGAAAAATGCTGACATTTTTTAAATTAACCCCTTTTCATTAGAACGCTGACATTTCAAAAGACATAAAATTAACCCCTAGGTTGAGGGTATCTGCATTGCAGGTCTCCCGAGATATCCCTACAGCGGTAATAATGTACTAATAGTTAGTGGATGCGTTAGTGTTCCATTGGTGCGTTGTAGTTGCTAAATCTCCCTATTGTTCAACTTACCTTCACTTTGAAGATATGCTCTTAGAGCATCCCGAACGCAGCGCTTGGCCTGGAACAATAAAAAGCATTTCAAAAATTGTTTTACGAGTCAGAGGAATTTAGCAGCATGAATAGATTACTTGTGGGTTTAATCGGAGGTAAAGAAGATTAATCGTTTATACATGAGAGGAATGGATGAGAAAAAACGTTTTCCAAAACTTCACATTTATTTGAAAAGTTAATACTAATCAGGCCAAAATATTGAAACATAACACAATGAAGTTATTTTTTAAAAGATTATCAGTTTCCTGTTTCTAGCACAAAAGTCTACATTTGTTAAAAATCAACTAAATAAGCGTAACATAGGAATCAGTTGTACGTGGTTATATGATATCCCTTTATTCAAATGACAATTAAATGACTTCTTATACTTTTCCTGTCATCTTTCTTTCGACACATGAAATATAATTTCATATAATTCTATTACATTATACTACACTTACAGTTCAATTCAATATATTTTTATTCATACAAAAGAGTTGTACAAAAAGGAGACCCGCATCTGAAAGTTATTTTCAGGTCTACCAGGGGGTTTGGACTGATAGAATAAATTCGTATTTACATTATTATGCCAAAAATGAAATTGAGGAAAAATTGGAAAATTTTTGAAAAATGGAACTGATACTTACAGCATCGACCGTGGGTCCACGATCTTCATCTGATGCGTTTACAATCGCAACAGCGATAGCGATACACAAGAACCACTTCAACATGTCTTAATATAGATGTATCAAATGGCGAATGTATATTTATTCTCTGTCGGTGGCTCTAAGGAAAATGGTCCACCCTCTCCCCTGCACTGCCGCTGTACTGCCAAGGAGACGGGCGCTTAAATATATATACTCCCGAATATCTTCATGGGTCAGATTTTCAGAAAATGCACAATCTCCAGTTCTACACATCTATCAAATTCTGCTAAATTCGAGTGAAAATTGATAAATACTTGGTATATCTGAGTGTATCCTGTATTGTATTCATTCAATAAATCTGTCTGGTTATGTTGAACTGAATTTTGAACCTAGTTTTCATATTTAAGTTATTTGAGAGTATTGGTGAAGGCCAATTGTACATTTTCTGGTGACTTGACCCATATTCATCTGGCTGTAATAACCATTTTTTAGAGTGAAAACCAACAATTTCAATGGTGCATGAGAATCGTTATTTTTATTACGTCTTTTGAATAAGTCGCACAGTGGGTCAGGGCTGTTTATGTCGACGATTGGAAACAGTTTGGTGCCTTCGCCTCGCACATTTCTGAAGTTTGAATTGCTAACAAACATTCATTTCCACTGGAAAGGACACACCTTCCTGGCCCTTTCCTGACTTGTGTTATGTAATGTGTAGTTTAGGAACACTTCTAGGCACCCATAACTAATATAAACCCATTTAAACAAGAGCTAAACCTAGTCCATCGTTACTCAACGGGCGTCTGTGTTTTTGGTATATGGGTCAGATTTTCAGAAAATGCACAATCTATAGTTCTACACATCTATCAAATTATGCTAAATTAGAATGAAAAATGACAAATACTAGGTATTTCTGAGAGCATGCTGTATTGTATTCATTCAATAAATCTGTCTGGTTATGTTGAACTGCATTTTGAATCTGATTTTCGTCTTAAATTTGGTTTATTTGAGAGAATCGGTGAAGGGCAATTGTACATTTTCTGGAGACTTGGCCCACATTGCGAGGCATACGTTGAAGCATTGAATGTATCACTTGATGCCATGGCCAATTACTATAGATACTTCCTCGCCGAGAAGTTTTTTTTAAATGTTTGTTGAAAACAAACACAGTTCTGGAGTGAATCTTAGCGAAGGGTGGAGTCTACCTCTGTAAATATCACATTGTGGCACCCGTGGTAACCCAGGGTCAGACATACATGCACTATGCTCTTGACAATGTCGATAAAAATTGCAGATGCCTCTAATCAAAATGTCAGCCATCTGAAGGAGGTGAGCGCGCAACGTTTCAACTTTCTATTCAAACCTAGATCTCGGATAATAACCAAAGCCCAAAAAATGTCAAATGTCAAATAATGTATCTGGTATCGTGCACGACTCATATATTTCCAAGCAGTGTATGACAGGTGTGATGTGTCACAGGGAAATGAGTCACAATTCGCGAAAATTGGATTTTGAGATATCATTATATTTGAAAAGATGAGATCAAGCGGATTCCAATGGTGATAAACATTAAGGACATACATTCTAAGAAGTGTTTCTATATTCAATTTTATGTTTGATACTTTTATTTTTGAAAAGAAAATTGCAATATTTCTAGGTGGACATTTACCAGTAAAGTAGGTATATAATATACTCCATAGTATGAGATTTGAAATGCATGGCTATATTTAATATACGGTCTTGAAATGTGGTACATGTATTTATACGACTGACAGCGCAAGGTATACCCCCAAGATGAGAACATTCCTACAAATTTTTACTTCTATCTAATATAAAATTCCACTCTATTGGAATAACCTGGCAACACCATATAACAATATTGTAAACCCCCAGTGACTTCACATCTCAAGTGAGAGAAAATTGTATTTGGATGGATGAGAATTTTCTTTACTGAGGATTACTCAGTTGTATTATTGGCTGTACTCAGCCTGATTCTCTGCAATATTTTCCTGCATAAAAGAATTTGCAACTTTGTACATTCTATATTTATTATATAGATTATTTTGATCGAATCAAGATTAGAATTTAATCTATAAAGAAATTTTTATTCCTAATAATTGCCATATTATATTTCCTTTATTAAGAGTAATTGAACAATCATACAAAGGAGGGATACCATTAAAGGCGTTGACTTAATTATAGATTGTTCCCGTATTTCCAATGTTAAATTCAAACCACCACCGTGTCCAGTAGAGTGTGAAAACCTCCACTACTGGGGAGAATAAACTCACTGACCGGGCATTTGCCAAAAAAATAGACAAAGAAATAAAAAATGAACACTATAGTCTGTCCGAAAAGTAGTTGACACGTGATTCCTTAGACCGTTTAAGGAGAGGGAAAAGTGGGGGATTTTTGACTTCAAACTATTGCCCCCTGAATCGCCGTTTGCGACCAACCATGGCCGTTTGCGACCGACCATGGCCAAATGTACAGCTGTACTGTATTGTGCTGTCTCTGTTCTATGTGTAGCAGCTGGTGTTTTGCTTAAAAGGAAGGAAAAGCTGGTTATACTGGCTCTGTTTCTCTATGGTTGATTGCAATGAGCGACTCCCCTGGGCAAAGAGTGGACAGGTCCTTGTCATAAATAGAAATCAGAAATCTCCCACTTTTCCCTCCCCTTAGAGGTGCTAAGGAATCACGTGTCAACTACTTTTTGGACAGACTATAGTCTCTGTAGATTCCTTGCTCTATATTCATGCCTTGGTAGCGCCCATTATTTATCAATTCCATTCGTCGGATTTGAAAAGAATGAAAAGTCAACCCAGGATTATCAAACTATTTTTTATTTGTTCATGTTGTATAAATAGTAACATGTTGAAACCTGATCCTGCAGGTAAAACATTAGTTAAATATTCATAATAATGGAGGAAATTAAGAATGGAAAAATACTGCAATAGGCTGCTAAATACGACTTGTTTCCCAGTGTGAGCTTTCGAGACTTACCACGAAGTCAATTGCAGATAATATGCTATAATAATCGATACGTTTTCTTACTCATTTTAGCCGTTTTAAAGTATTCACAACATGTGCCAGCTTAATTCAGTAATTTCCCTTTCCCTTTGACAGATTTCAGTGATATGTAACCAGTGGTCAAGCCGGTGGTCAAGCCGGTGGTCATGTGGCAGGTCATGTGTATAGTTTAGGGGTGCTGGACGCCTCCACTAGCGGTGGCATTAGCTGATCTTTTTCTTTCTTTTTTTTATTTAGTATTTTTTATAAAACACATCTTCTGTAACAACGACAGTTGAGTTATGTATGTGGCCTATGGGTATATTTGGTATTTGGTCGATTAAAATAATCTGTTCTGTTTTGTTGAACTGTAATTAGAACCCAATTTTTGCCTTAAATTTGGATTATTTGAGAGAATTAGTGAAAGCGAATTGTATTGTACATTTTCTCACAACCTGACCCATATATGTCAAACGTATGAGACAGCTTCCGATTATTGATCATCATTTAACAGCCAGGGGAATCTGTCTAAAAAAGGACGTGCACGGCTGTTCTAACCAAATAAATGAAAAATTAGAATTAGTGATCACATGTATGCCGCTTTATAAACATTTAAACATTACTATGTCGGCCAATATTGGAAAATGTGCTAACTTGAGGCATTTGTATCTATCTACCACCGGAACATACGATCTATATAAAGGGTAATCATCCTAGATGTAACTTGAGAAAAATGTGTCATGACTTCAGTAATAAAATTCGAATTACAAAAATAAAAAAATATTGGCTATGTCTCCCTCAAAGCACTTGTATTTTACCCCGTTGACTACGGTTTGTAAAATTGTTATTTCTAGTACAGATGTAGTAGTAGGTTCCTTTCTTGATTTTCAGCAAGACTCCTTCAAATGATGCCGGAGCGTTGTTAAGTTGGTTATTCATGGCTCCCTTTGTCTCTCCAATGTAATTGTTGAATGTACCAGCAGGGCATGTTGTCTTCTTCATACACCTGAAACAATAGTTGTTTGGATTAATCTCAAATTTCAATAAGGAGCCATTGTAATCCGCAATGTAACCTGAATAATTAGGGAGATTTAGCACACCACACCGCACCAACACAACACTAACGCATCCACTAACTATTTGTACATTATGTTAAACCCGCGATGTTATCTGAATAAATAGGGAGATTTAGCAACCACAACGCACCAACACAACACTAACGCATCCACTAACTATTTGTACATTACTACCGCTGTGGGGATATCTTGAGAGGCGCTAGGCCGAGGGCATTTGCAATGCAGGCCTCTCGAGATATCCCAATATATATAAGAAAATGAGATAAAAAACATACAATGACAATTTGTTGATAGAAATGATGAGCAAGTACGAGGGTAAAGTCTTTAGAAAATGTACACTTGGCCTTCAACAATCCTCTCAAATAGCCTATTATCTAGTATTTATCATTTCCACTCTAATTTAGTTTTATCTAATCTAGTATTTATCATTTAAATTTAAATTAAAATTTAGCAGAATTTGATAGATGTTCAGAACTGTAGATTGTGCATTTTCTGCATTTTCACTCTTATTTAGTGTTATCTAATCTAGTATTTATCATTTTTCACTCTAATTTAACAGAATTTGATAGATGTGTAGATCTATAGATTGGGCATTTTCTGAAAATCTGACCCAGGAAGTGATAACATAACAGTACAAACCTATAATAGCCAGAAGATGAGAGACCAAGGGCCAGGTCGATGGGACCTATGTCAGCCTTTTCATGATAAATCCACACAATTTGTGAATTATTCCACAGAGTCGTCTGCTCGAACGGAAGCGGAAAGTTTTCGTCAGCACTTCTGACTTGAGCCATATTGCTCCTGTCTGTGCCTATAATAAATGTACATTAATTAAAGATAAACAGAAATACCAGAAATTTTACTGAAGGAAAATATATCCCAAAACCGAACAAATTCGTAAATCAGTATACAATAGAATAATATATTCCTGGAATATACTGCCAACGGTGGCCCATAGGATCACAGACCCAAAGGTCTTTAGAAACCACGTTAGAAAGGATTTGATTTGGGATGATGACAACTTTATTGAATAATGTTAAAAGTTTTCTTGATCCAGTGAACAATATATATACTTATAAACAGCAGTGTAAACTTGCCATTCTTTATTATACGCACATGCTATATGAGAGGTGCTATAAGTGGGGTGCTATAAAAATATTCATATAGGACGCGTCCTATAAAAATGTAGTTGTCTAAAAATAGCTCTGACTCAGCACTTCCGCTGTCTCCGCGGAGATCCCCGCGGAGATCCCTGCGATCGTTAATCCACCTGTGATTATAAAAATACATAATAAACACCACACCATTAAATAGAGAATTAAATTCTCTATCAAATGATGTAAGGTTTATTATTGTAGCTCAAGAAATGGCTACGATATGAACGTTTTAGTTCAACAATGTCAGTAAGTAAATACTGCATGATCACACAGTCCTGACAGCGCACCGTTGTAGCCTACTGCCTCAGCGGGGCAGCAGGGGCTCTTTGAGAGTTCTTTAATACTTTTTCAGTGATATCTGATGATATATATGATCAAATTTTATGTACATATAATGAATATAAAATGGAACTCGCCGGCAATAATCGAAAATTTATAGGACTTGATTCGTCCACATAAGCACTCTGCCTACGGCATCGTGCTTATGTGGACGAATCTCGTCCAATAAATTTTCGATTATTGCCGGCTCGTCCCATTCTCTCTATTTATAAGAGTAAGAGAACAAATGAAGAAATAAGCAGTGAGCCACCTTCAGACAATGACGAAGGTGGTATTGTTCACTAGCTTTAAATATACATTGTAAGACCGGGACACCTCCTGGAAACCTCCTGACAGACAAGGAGAACTGTCCCCACACATCCAAAATAAACGTTTCTCAATCTCAATAGCAATCCTCCTGGTTTTATTTAGTACTACTATGATTATATTCTTGTGAATTAAGATGAATATATCAATGGGTTTCCTGTATAAATATGACGTGTTTCAGGAAAATGAGTCACAAGTCGCAAAAAATGGATGTTGAGATATTATCATATTTGAAAATATGAGATCAAGCCGATTCCGATGATGGTAAACAGTAGGGCATCTAATAAGTATTTCTATATTCTAAATTTTAAATTTCATATTTTTATTTTTGAAAAAGAGTTTGCAATATTTCTGGGTGGGCCATCACTAGTAAAATAGCTAAGTATACGCTATAGGATGACTTTAGAAAGGCAAGGATATATTTAAGACACAGTCTTGAGATTTGGTAAATACCTTCATACGACTTCACACAGTACATGCCCCAAAGATGAGAACATTCCTACAAACAGAGCTTGTAAATAAAACACATCGTAAAATATCAATCTTGTGACTTGTGGCTCACATTATAAATGAACAAATCAAAATCAAATTTACCTCCTTGTCCTTCGCCAGCATCTCCTGCTTGTCCATCCCCGGCAGGGTTGCCGTTATTGTGCGAGTTTGAACCTTTGGGACAAAGAATAACGCAAAGTCAGCACTTTAGAAGGGCAAGATATAGTTTAAAGGCAATTCAGTCCTCTAAGAAATAAGATTTCTAGTTTGGAGAATGGCTTTGAATCTTACAAATCCCAAAGTAGATATTCGCATCATGATTTTGTCCTTTACCATCAAGCAAATGCAATTGAATGATACTTGATTTATTTTCTCTTTTTGTTACTCCATAAGACCCATCAAGACTGAGTGTTGAAAAAGTTGCTTTAAAAAGAAATAATTTCACTTTCATGTTTCTTTTTATCAGTCGTAATACCAGGTGATAGTCACCCGGACCAAATATCAATTTCATATATTGAAAGGTTTTTAGCATAAAAGATTGAAAACTCCTGGAAAAGCAAAACCCCATGATTTACGGTTATTTAAATTTCGGGATAGAGTTTCTAAAAGGTTTTAAACCCTTTGTCCACTCGACACTAAACCAATATTTACCTGTCCATTGGATGTGTACAAGGTCATTGTCCTTTATTGTAAGGTCGTTAGGTATGAAGTCGTATTCCACGGCAGGGTAGGTCTGTACGATGTTCCCTCGCTTACCTCTGACATTAAGGTTGACTATACGAGCCCCCGCCGCCCCCGCAGGTCGCTTCATGAGCAGGAACACATGGGAGCGGTCCTAGAACCCAGCATAGATAGAGCATGATAAATAACATAGGATAATAGCGTCAGATGTTTAGAAAATGCACAATCTACAGTTCTACACATCTAACAAATTCTGCTAAATTAGAGTGAAAAATGATAAATACTAGGTGTATCTGAGTATATTCTGTATTGTATTCATTCAATAAATCTGTCTGGTTATGTTAAACTGTATTTTGAACCTGATTTTCGTCTAAAATTTGGGTTATTTGGGAGGATTGGTGAAGGCCAATTGTGCATTTTCTAGAGACTTGACCCAATAGAGCATAAGGATCTTATTCACATATTGACATATTCCAAGTAAGTTACGTTTCTGGGGGAAATTCTGAGTGGCTTTGAGTATCTATGGGGAAAAGGCTGGTATGAAAGTGTTACTGATGCATAGTATTATTGTATCTTAGGACATGTTGAATGAACGATAAATAGAGAGAATGGAACGAGGTGCTAGTAATTACAATTACTAGTTTAATTACAATTACTAGCACCTAGTTCCATTCACTATTTATTATATGCCACTAGCATAGACAAATATTGATATATAAACCTTTGTTGTGGGTTTTGAATTGTAATAAAGTATCTAAAAGCTAAAAGAAAACCCAATTCGAATTTTTATGGTACACATACAATAAAAATATTTTTATTGCACCCCACTTATGCAATGGAAAAATGGAATGCGCATATAATAAATGAGATTATAGATTCTTTAAAAATGCTATTGCTTAGTTGTGTTCAAATAAGTCTTTGACAGTGTAACGGTTATTTCTTTGTTTAAACCTTTATCTATATAATATACTTGCATAACAGTGTTAGGGAAAAACTACTTTTTGATTATATAGTTTTCCCTAATATGTAATGTTTTACAAGAAAATGAGTCCCCAGTCGCAAAATTGATATTTGTCAAAGTGATGCTATTACAAGTTACGTTCGTAGAAATTCTTTCATTGTTGGTGGGTCTAGCACTTTACGTCGTATCGAATGAATACATTTACCAACTTTCAAGACCGTGTATTAAATATATCCTTGCATTTCTAAGGTCATCCTATAGAGTATAATTAGCTACTTTACCTGTAACTTTCCAAACTAATAACTTTCCAAAGTAATATTGCAAACTTTATTTTCAAAAATAAAAGTATCAAACTTTAAATATAGAAATACATATTAGGTGTCCTAAAGTTTACCACCATAAGAATCTGCTTGATCTCATCTTTTCAAATATGACGATATCTCAAAATCCATTTTTTGCGACTTGTGACTCATTTCCCTGTAACACATCACATATAGCATTGACTACGTACCTGGAAGGTTCGTCCAAACTGGGCGGTGTTGATGGCGAGGCGGAGTGGGGAGGTTCCTGCGCCCACCTCCACCTCAGGGTTCTGCCGCACTGGCGACACCACGCCTGTACTCCTATACGTCAAATATAGTCAATTAAAATTTTAATAATCAAATGGGTCAGATTTTCAGAAAATGTACAATTCGCCTTCACTAATCCTCTCAAATAATCCACATTTAAGACAAAAATGAGCTTCAAAATGCAGTTTAACATAACAGAACTGTTACTTTAAATCAACTCGATACCAAATATACTAAGATCCGGGACTAAGATAGACCCAGTATTCATCGTATTTCAGCCTAATTAAGCAGAAGTTCCTAAATGTGTAGAGCTGCCAATTGTACACTTTCTGAAAATCTGACCCACATACGGTATACATGGTAAAACGAATGGAAAAACCTTATATATCCCCTTCTTTATTCAAGGAAATATTAAGGGATGGTGGCTTTGTTATTTTGGGGCGACAATGTTATTGTTACAGCGGTTGTTTCACCTGAAACACCCCCTGAATAATCTCACAAATAAAAGTAGGCTACCGGTACCCATTATTATAGCTAGAAACCTATAATATTGTTACAATATTATATATACCGGTAGTCGTATGTTCTTGGTAAACCTTATGAACATATATATATTATTTTGTAGAAAAACTATAATCATATTGATGTACCGGTGTTATTTTCGTATGAATTGATGAAAAAACACAGGAATATAAATTTGGGAGAGTGGTGCTAAAATCTGAGTGCTAGTTAAAATATAGCTGGATAAAGCTCCCTCATATAACAATATGGGTCAAGTCGCCAGAAAATGTACAAGTCCTTCACTAATCCTCTCAAATAACCTTTATTTAAGACGAAAATCAGGTTCAAAATACAGTTCAACCTGACAGATTTATTGAATGAATACAATACAGAATACACTCAGATATACCTAGTATTTACTATTTTTCACTATAATTTAGCAGAATTTGATAGATGTGTAGAACTGTACATTTTCTGAAAATCTGACCCATATGTTTTTTTAGAGGAGCCCCACATTATGCATTAGCAGATAAAGGCTGTCTAGAAAGATACACATACTTGTCCTTGTTATGTCGGTGGTCTGTGTTGTAAGGGTCGTAGTCATCAGTGGATATGTTGTATCTGAAGCCAAAAAACACCTAATGTAAATATCTCACCACAGTTCGTCTCGTTTCTGGCTATTCTTTACAACGAATAATTGGCGCATTAATAGGGCATTTGCATGGCCGCCATTTTGAATCTTGATTCGCATGGAATTATGGGTCTAATCGTACAGTATAAAATCTATAGAAAACATGCCATGTTCAGCATGGGGTATTTATCAGTGCTCTAATGTCAATATTCATGTGTTATGCATGTTTTCATCACAAAAGTCCCCGTCTTTCCCATCATGCATTTGGTTTTCATAGATCATTTATACAAGCTGTGATATTGGTGAAAACATTCTTGCAATTTTCGATCAAAAATGTTGCCAATTATTCATATGTCAGAATTCAACAGAATCCATCCCAGGATGCACTGTAACAGACATGCACAGTGGCATATGCAAACCCCCTATTAAAACAATGTACACAGGTTTCGGTAACTGTATCATTATATGTTTAACCATAGTTTACTTACACGAAAATAGAGGAAATGCGCTACTTAAATGGTTAAAAAGAAATACAGGATATTTTTTATCGTTCTGAGTCATATCCTGTGGTTTTTATTAAAATGATTATATGACGATGTGCTAAGTATTTATTTATAAGTTGAGGTGACCTATCATCACACTAGTGTGGTAACACTAATCATAATATATAGCTTATAATATTATATGTGATATGACACTCATAACAAACCTAAATAATTACATTTCCACAACGTATCTGATAAAATGGTTATTTCAGATTATTCATTTAGATAATGGCTTATCAATTTTTAATCATCTTTACCTAAAACGGAGAACACATCGTTTGGTTTCACCTGAAGGGAAATGCGGAATGATCCAAGTGTAATTATTTGCAACTCCATCTCTTCCATTTCCTAAGTGGTTGGACCTACAGTGCAGAGAAGCAATAACAAAATGTATATTAGATGTGAAGTGTTCCAGGAAAATGAGTCACAAGTCGCAAAATTGATATTTTTCAAAGTGATATATTCACAAGATCTCTTTGTAGGAATGTTGTCATTTTTTGAGTAGCTAACGCCCCTAATCGTATAAATACATACATGTACTACATTTCGAGACGGTGAATATATCTAACCTTTTTAAGCTCATCCTACGGAGTACATTTAGCTACTTTACTAGTAATTGTCCACCCAGAGACATTGCAAACCTTTTTTTCAAAAATAAAAATATCAAACTTTAAATATAGAAATGCTTATTAAATGTCCCAATGTTTACCATCATTAAAACTGGCTTGATTCCATCTTTTCAAATATAATGATATCTCAAAATCCAAATTGTACGACTTGTGACTCATTTTTCTATAACCCATTTTGATACCAGCCTCACACCATAGGTGTCGCCATTGTATGTACGGACGCATGGATATCATCAGAATTTAGATTCCTATAGCTTGAAGAGTGCCGTATACCATTGGTACTTTTCAATTTCAAGAACTAATAATTCATTTATTACGCTTCTTTGGCGTTAGAATACAATAAATACAGGTTAACTAACGAGTTGGTTGAAGGAGCGTGAATATTGCACGAGATGCGTAGCAACGAGTACAATATTCTAAGCGATTCATTATGCTTTCAATCATGAACTTGAGTCATAAATTTGAATTCTACCGGTAATCTTAAAAAAGAAAACAGATTGGTTGCCATGACAACCCCACGTAAATCACTAGTGAAATACGCACTATGCGTAAATCACTCTAGATATGTTGTTTTCAGAGCAATGCGTGTATGATACCATAGATTACATACCTGCTCCAAGGAGCTTCTTGACAATCAGGGATCTCAAGGATGACGAGGCATTCCTTGGTTTTACCATCGGGAGAGTCGTATGGTAGGGCCCACATGTACCTCACCTTGGCATTGGATGCTATCTCACACGATGCCTTGGTAGTATACACTATAGTAGATATTGGATAAAAAATAAAATCTTTTGAGCCGAAATCCAAAATGTATTATAATCATTATGATGCGTGCATGGTTCCTATAATTGCATTTTCCAATACAGGAGTCAAAAGCTGACGTTCTATAAATATTATTATGCACCAACTTCAGAAAATGTGGAAAAAGGTTTAATTTTGATAAATTGTCAAAGTTATAATTCCTGGGAACAATTCATCCATAACATGAGCGTACGTTTAGAAACATTGCAATAAATTTGAATTTTGAATTTGAATACTTTTGCTTCAATTGAATAATTGCATAATAAAGGGTGCATTCTCCAGCAGGAGGGAGGTTTTCAAGCCCTCTTATAGCGTTGTTACAGTTACTTATTACTGCAAATGAAAACGTCTTCGTACTAAACATGTTTGAAGACGGTTTTTTGTCCCCTTTTAGAAGACGGTTTTTTTCCGTTACCATCATCAAAAGCGTTTAGCCTCTATATTACCATCTAGGCATTAAAAACCATCTTCAATAGCGTATTAGAAAACGTTTAGTGGTTGACAATACTCGGTTAAATGGTTAACAAAATTGCACATATCAATATCCAAGTATCATCTTAATCATCTCTTGTTATAACTATAATTTATTTCTTGTTATTCATGTTGAAACTTTATACCCAGGATTTAAGAAAAAAACTAGAATCAAGTCACTCGTCGGAAAAACTGATTATTCAGGGAAATCAGAATCGAATAACCTATTTGTAAAAATATCAGCAAATAAAAGAATTCTTGAAATGAAATGAAATGAAGTCTAAAGTAAAAGCCCTCAACCTATCCTTTTACCGCAGTTTGACATCATTCGCCAGTACTTCCAACAGAACTACTACTGCCACATAAACAGGACACTATTTTAGATATTCTGTGTAGACATGTTGTGTAACAACAAAGATATTTAGTGTAGACATTCTGTGTAGCAACAAATAACTTTCCGGCCTTTACATACATTATCTAAAAATTATCCACCCCAATAGTCAAGGACCATGCTGGAAGACCAGGATTTATTTTCTCAAACATGGCTCCTATTTGTACGACATATTTAGGTACAAATAAAGAATATATTGAATTGAATTGAATGTTTTACAAATATACGACATTTAAAACGAACTGTTAAATAATAGTGATTGATTAGTGTCGATCAAAACCTGATGAAGTGCAAGTGTGTCTGAGAATCTGCCCCATGTACCTACCTGTTGCTCTCTCTAGGTAGTTGTAGAACTGGGTCCACGTGCCCTCATTCTCCTCACACTGCGCCTCGTTGTTCCAGCGGGAATAATGCTTCCTCCGCGTCTTACCAGCGTCCCAGTACTCCACACACTCGTGGTAGGGGCGCACATTGAAGCTCTTCTGCTGGTAATGACTGAAACAGAATCAAATTATGGGTCAGATTTTCAGAAAATGCACAATCTACGGTTCTACAGATCTATCATGTTCTGCTAAATTAAAGTGAAAAATGATAAATACTGAGTATGTCTGAGTGTGTATCTGTATTGTATTCATTTATTAAATCTGTCTGGTTATGTTGAACTGTATTTTGAACCTTATTTTCGTCTTAAATTGGGATTGTTTGAGAGAATTGCTGAAGGCCAATTGTACATTTTCTGGAGACTTGACCCTTATATTGTTTGTTTGTTTAAATCTTTTATTCTGAATTTATTACATCCGGAAGAATGCTGTTTTCAGTTTCAGAGATTTCAGAGATTTGGTTTAAAAAAACACTAATTGAATAATTAAATATAAGTATTACAACTCAGGAGATAATTATGGTTCAACTGACTACGCAGCACTGCAATCTTCATTTAAACTTTAGTTCAAGTCATAACTAACTACAAATGATCTAGCAAAACACAATCTCTAACATAGTAAAAGCATAAAAACAACAGCATCTTTATATATGACGAATGATTGCATTAATTTGCAATTATGTATAATATTCAATTTGTATTCCATCATAATGGTAGGGAAAGGGACATTTGTCTCTACACGGTTAGCCCCGAAATAATGATTTTGTAATGAAATTATGTATATATTACGATGTATTCGTGACAGCTCGCATGGTCTCTAGGTTATGTAAAAAGGGAAATCACGAGTGCATTCGTTGCCACACGTTTGTTTAAGGGTCAGATCTTCACAAAATGTACAATCAGCAGATCTACACACTAAATCAATTCTGCTAAATTACACTGAATAATGGTGAATACTAGGAATATCTGAATATGTTTGGTATTGTCTTGATTCAATTAATCAGTTTGGTTATGTTGAACTGTATTTTGTACCTCATTTTTCTCTTAAACCTTGGTTATTTGACAGGAATTGTGTAGGAGAATTGTACATTTTCTGGCGATTTCACCCATCTGTATGATTTTGTAATGAAAAAAAAATGTATTTTATGCTATATAAAAAATATTACGATGTATTCGTGACAGCTTATAATGCTCTATAGGTTATACAAAAAGGACATCACGAGTGGTGTATTCGTTGAAGATCTGTTTCATGTAACTGTCCTGATTAACTTGAATAAAAATCGTTATATGGGTCAGATTTTCAGAAAATGTACAATTTACTTGCACCAATGATCCCCTCAAATAACCCAAATTTCAGACGAAAATAAAGTTCAAAATACAGTTCAACCTAACCAAACAGATTGCTAGAATCGATGCAATGCCAAATATACTCGAATTTACCTAGTATTGACAAAATTGCAGCTAAATTTAGAAGAATTTACTAAATGTGCACAGCTGCCAATTGTACATTTTCTGAAAATCTGACCCATACATCACGAGTGGTGTATTGGTTGCCACACGTTTGTTACCCACCTGCACATTGAGGTATTCTCTGCCAGGACGACTATGTCCCGCCATGGGGTCGGGTGCCAATACGGGTAATAGTCGCGCTCCTCCGGGCATTCATAAGCTCGCCTGTTGCCGTTAGGGTTTTGTCTTGTATAGATCGCGCTACTATATTTGAGTCCATTTGTTTTTAGAATTTGATCAGCGGTGAACAACCCTGCAAAATGTATACATGTTAATGTCTTTATGGCGATGAATAGGAAGGGGATTTGCATAGCCGCCATTTTGAATCTTGATTCGCATGGAATTATGGGACTAATGGTACATGATCAAATCTATAGAAAACCTGTCATATTGTGCATGGAATATTTATCAGTGGTCTAATGTCAACCATGTGTAAGATATTACCATATATATGTTTCCGTAACACAAGACTTCATCTTTCCCATCACGCATTTGGTTTTCATAGATCATTTCTACAAACTAAGATATTGGTGAAAAAATTCTTACAATTTTCGATAAGAATGTTGCCAAATATTTGTATGTCAGATTTCAACAGAATCCATCCCAGCATGCACTGCAGTAGACATGCGCATTGAGACGCCTCTATTAAGTAGTTGAGCGATTCAATATAAATCTCATAATAGCGAAACTCCACTAGAGGAAAACGGCGGCAACAAATTTTGTTGTAGCCCACTAATTTGCTGCAACAAATCTCCAAACAGAAACAACAGTTCCCAGGGGCCCGTTGCTCCGTTTTCCGCTAACTATTTTCCCATACATTTTCAATGGGGAAATAGTTAGCGAGAAACGGAGCAACGGGCCCCAGCGGATGTGGCAACACATCTGACACTCCTCCATTTGCGTTTTCATTGCAAGCATGAAATGAACTGAAAATGAAATGAAAACACATTGTTGTCGCCGTTTTTCCTCGAGTGGAGTTCGTCTATAAAAAAAATAGGTGATAGATATTGCAGTGAGATTACGAAAGCTAAAAACAATCATCACCAAATGATTTCAATTTATAATGTTTAGGGTCGTCAACTGTTGAAAATAGAGTAATGTGTTACATCATGAACCGAATAATGAAACCTTTTATCATAAATCTTGATTATTGGTTCCAGGTATAAATGGGTGAAATCGCCAGAAAATGTACAATTTACCATCACCAATCTTCTCAAATAACCCAAAATTAAAACCAAAATCAGTTTCAAAACTCAGTTCAACATAACCAAACAGATTATTTGATTCAAGTCAATACCAAATATATACTCAAATATACCTAGTATTGACCATTTGTCAGTGTAATTTAGCAGAATTTACTTAATGTATAGATTTCATGATTGTACATTTTCCGAAGATCTGACCCATGTGTATATAGTTTACCTGGGATTATTTACAATATTCTTTAAGGAAAAAAGCACGGAGCCGAGGTCGGCCCGAGTTGTGGCGAATCGTTTACATTGCAGTTTAAAAAATCAGGTAAGGACATGAATAATCCTGAGCCCTTGTATATAACAACTCTTACCTTTGTTTCTTTCCCTGACATAACAGTTGTCATACCAAGCCCATGGTTCGTGGAGGACTCGTCGTATGTTTGCATTATTATTGCGCCGATTTCTAGCTGTTCTTTCATTTTCATTATTTCGCGGCTTCGTATGATCGGGCGCGTTAGTTTCTATGCCATTTCTGAATATATCTTGATTTTTGGTTCCTGGAGAGAAAAAACAAAGAATTAATCTGCATGCCCTGGGTTAGAAACTAGACCGTTTGCGGTAATATGTAACTCAGTTTCGTAATGAGGTTGATAATTACCTGGCTATTGCTATTTGGGTACGTTAGGGTAAGCAATGGTATAATTGCTTAATTGGGCTGCCTTGGTGCTAATGTTAATTTAGGCAGATCCTACATATGTGATCCGTTTTAGGAAAATGTGTCATAAGTCGCAAAGTATGGATTTTGAGATATCACAATATGTGATTCCAATGATAGTAAACACTAGGACACCTAATGAGTGTTTCTATATTTTAAGTTTGATATTTTAATTTTTGAAAAAGAAAGTTTGCAATGTTTCTAGCTGGGTAAGTAACTAAATATACTCCCTACGAAGGCCTTCAAAACGCAAGAATATATTTAATACAATGTCCCTTAATTTGTCACGTAGATTTATATGACTATAATTGCTAACCCCTCTAAAAATCAGAAAATTCCAATATAGAGATCTTGTGAAAAAGACACCCTGAAAAATATCAATTTTGCGACTTGTGACTAATTTTCCTAAAACGGATCAGATCTCACATATGGGTAGGGATCTTCTTTTTTTATGATAGGGCAAAAACAAATATAGGTGTGTTTGTTTCCGATTTATCTGGCTGAAAACTAGGTAGGGGGTGGTAACTTTTTTTACTTTTTTTTTAAAACTAGGTATACTCATATAATTCAGGAACTGAAAAAAATGTCTATTTCATAATAATAGTTGTTTTATAAGCAAAATCCCCAAAAAATAAGATATGATTTTTAAAAAATCACGTATAGTAAATTTTTTTTTAGGTAGGGTAAGGTTTTTCTAGGTAGGGGGGGGGGGTAAATCGGAAACACACCTATTTTTTTTTGGCCTAAATGTTGTGGATACGTTCTCCCTAATACAAATACAAGTATCACTTATGTGTATCTTAGCAAATGAGATTCTGGTCAACAAATAGACCCACAGTTATCTCAAGTGATTACCAGGGGTCATGTTTGACCAGATAGTAAATTGTGAAGAGCACGGGACATGTGCCAAGGAGATAGAGTGCTGTTATATTGGATTATTAGATTAAGTAATTGGGTTCAGATGTGATATGTTACAGGGAAATGAGTCACAAGTCGAAAGAATTGGATTTTTAGAGATATCACCATATCTAAAAAAAATAAGAGATCAAAGCCGATTCTAATGGTAGTAAAGAGTAGAACAACTTATAAGTGTTTCTATATTTTAAGTTTGATAATATTTCTGGGTGGACATTTACTTGTAAAGTAACCAACTATACTCTATAAGATGACTTTAGAAATGCATGAATATATTTAATATTCTGTCTCGAAATTTGGTATGTGTATACGACTATATGGGCAGATGAACTTGTGCATAAATCACTTTAAAAAATATTATTTTTTGCGACTTGTGACCCATTTTCCTGGAACACATCATATATTATGTAAACGGAAGCACTGCCTACAAGTAAACCGATATAAGAAAGGGAGAGGGATATTTCACACAGTAGAAATAGATATAAAATGGTAATGACCTGTTGGAGGAAAGGGAGGGGGATATTTTACACAGTAGAAATAGATATAAAATGGTAATGTTGGAGGAAAGTGAGTGGGATATTTCACACAGTAGATATAGATATACAATGGTAATGTTGGAGGAAAGGGAGGGGGATATTTCACACAGTAGAAATAGATATACAATGGTAATGTTGGAGGAAAGGGAGGGGGATATTTCACACAGTAGAAATAGATATAAAATGGTAATGTTGGAGGAAAGTGAGTGGGATATTTCACACAGTAGAAATAGATATAAAATGGTAATGTTGGAGGAAAGGGAGGGGGATATTTCACACAGTAGAAATAGATATAAAATGGTAATGTTGGAGGAAAGGGAGGGGGATATTTCACACAGTAGAAATAGATATACAATGGTAATGTTGGAGGAAAGGGAGTGGGATATTTCACACAGTAGAAATAGATATAAAATGGTAATGTTGGAGGAAAGGGAGGGGGATATTTCACACAGTAGAAATAGATATACAATGGTAATGTTGGAGGAAAGGGAGGGGGATATTTCACACAGTAGAAATAGATATAAAATGGTAATGACCTGTTGGAGGAAAGGGAGGGGGATATTTTACACAGTAGAAATAGATATAAAATGGTAATGTTGGAGGAAAGTGAGTGGGATATTTCACACAGTAGAAATATATATACAATGGTAATGTTGGAGGAAAGGGAGGGGGATATTTCACACAGTAGATATAGATATACAATGGTAATGTTGGAGGAAAGGGAGAGGGATATTTCACACAGTAGATATAGATATAAAATGGTAATGTTGGAGGAAAGGGAGGGGGATATTTCACACAGTAGAAATAGATATAAAATGGTAATGTTGGAGGAAAGGGAGGGGGATATTTCACACAGTAGAAATAGATATAAAATGGTAATGTTGGAGGAAAGGGAGGGGGATATTTCACACAGTAGAAATAGATATAAAATGGTAATGTTGGAGGACAGGGAGGGGGATATTTCACACAGTAGAAATAGATATAAAATGGTAATGACCTGTTGGAGGAAAGGGAGGGGGATATTTTACACAGTAGAAATAGATATAAAATGGTAATGACCTGTTGGAGGAAAGGGAGGGGGATATTTCACACAGTAGATATAGATATAAAATGGTAATGTTGGAGGAAAGGGAGGGGGATATTTCACACAGTAGAAATAGATATAAAATGGTAATGTTGGAGGAAAGTGAGTGGGATATTTCACACAGTAGAAATAGATATAAAATGGTAATGTTGGAGGAAAGGGAGGGGGATATTTCACACAGTAGAAATAGATATAAAATGGTAATGTTGGAGGAAAGGGAGGGGGATATTTCACACAGTAGAAATAGATATAAAATGGTAATGACCTGTTGGAGGAAAGGGAGGGGGATATTTTACACAGTAGAAATAGATATACAATGGTAATGTTGGAGGAAAGGGAGGGGGATATTTCACACAGTAGAAATAAGGGGGATATTTCACTCAGTAGTAATAGATATACAATGGTAATGTTGGAGGAAAGGGAGGGGGATATTTCACACAGTAGAAATAGATATACAATGGTAATGTTGGAGGAAAGGGAGGGGGATATTTCACACAGTAGAAATAGATATAAAATGGTAATGACCTGTTGGAGGAAAGGGAGGGGAATATTTCACACAGTAGATATAGATATACAATGGTAATGTTGGAGGAAAGGGAGGGGGATATTTCACACAGTAGAAATAGATATACAATGGTAATGTTGGAGGAAAGGGAGGGGGATATTTCACACAGTAGAAATAGATATAAAATGGTAATGACCTGTTGGAGGAAAGGGAGGGGGATATTTTACACAGTAGAAATAGATATAAAATGGTAATGTTGGAGGAAAGTGAGTGGGATATTTCACACAGTAGATATAGATATAAAATGGTAATGTTGGAGGAAAGGGAGGGGGATATTTCACACAGTAGAAATAGATATAAAATGGTAATGTTGGAGGAAAGTGAGTGGGATATTTCACACAGTAGAAATAGATATAAAATGGTAATGTTGGAGGAAAGGGAGTGGGATATTTCACAGAGTAGAAATAGATATACAATGGTAATGTTGGAGGAAAGGGAGAGGGATATTTCACACAGTAGAAATAGATATAAAATGGTAATGACCTGTTGGAGGAAAGGGAGGGGGATATTTTACACAGTAGAAATAGATATACAATGGTAATGTTGGAGGAAAGGGAGGGGGATATTTCACACAGTAGAAATAAGGGGGATATTTCACTCAGTAGTAATAGATATACAATGGTAATGTTGGAGGAAAGGGAGGGGGATATTTCACACAGTAGAAATAGATATACAATGGTAATGTTGGAGGAAAGGGAGGGGGATATTTCACACAGTAGAAATAGATATAAAATGGTAATGACCTGTTGGAGGAAAGGGAGGGGAATATTTCACACAGTAGATATAGATATACAATGGTAATGTTGGAGGAAAGGGAGGGGGATATTTCACACAGTAGAAATAGATATAAAATGGTAATGTTGGAGGAAAGGGAGGGGGATATTTCACACAGTAGAAATAGATATACAATGGTAATGTTGGAGGAAAGGGAGTGGGATATTTCACACAGTAGAAATAGATATACAATGGTAATGTTGGAGGAAAGGGAGGGGGATATTTCACACAGTAGAAATAGATATAAAATGGTAATGACCTGTTGGAGGAAAGGGAGGGGGATATTTTACACAGTAGAAATAGATATAAAATGGTAATGTTGGAGGAAAGTGAGTGGGATACTTCACACAGTAGATATAGATATAAAATGGTAATGTTGGAGGAAAGGGAGGGGGATATTTCACACAGTAGAAATAGATATAAAATGGTAATGTTGGAGGAAAGTGAGTGGGATATTTCACACAGTAGAAATAGATATAAAATGGTAATGTTGGAGGAAAGGGAGGGGGATATTTCACACAGTAGAAATAGATATAAAATGGTAATGTTGGAGGAAAGGGAGTGGGATATTTCACACAGTAGATATAGATATACAATGGTAATGTTGGAGGAAAGGGAGGGGGATATTTCACACAGTAGAAATAGATATACAATGGTAATGTTGGAGGAAAGGGAGGGGGATATTTCACACAGTAGAAATAGATATAAAATGGTAATGTTGGAGGAAAGGGAGGGGGATATTTCACTCAGTAGAAATATATATACAATGGTAATGACCTGTTGGAGGAAAGGGAGGGGGATATTTCACTCAGTAGAAATAGATATAAAATGGTAATGTTTGAGGAAAGGGAGAGGGATATTTCACACAGTAGAAATAGATATAAAATGGTAATGCTGGAGGAAAGGGAGAGGGATATTTCACTCAGTAGAAATAGATATAAAATGGTAATGTTGGAGGAAAGGGAGGGGGATATTTCACACAGTAGAAATAGATATAAAATGGTAATGTTGGAGGAAAGGGAGGGGGATATTTCACTCAGTAGAAATAGATATAAAATGGTAATGTTGGAGGAAAGGGAGGGGGATATTTCACACAGTAGAAATAGATATAAAATGGTAATGTTGGAGGAAAGTGAGTGGGATATTTCACACAGTAGAAATAGATATAAAATGGTAATGTTGGAGGAAAGGGAGGGGGATATTTCACACAGTAGAAATAGATATAAAATGGTAATGTTGGAGGAAAGGGAGGGGGATATTTCACACAGTAGAAATAGATATACAATGGTAATGTTGGAGGAAAGGGAGTGGGATATTTCACACAGTAGAAATAGATATAAAATGGTAATGTTGGAGGAAAGGGAGGGGGATATTTCACACAGTAGAAATAGATATACAATGGTAATGTTGGAGGAAAGGGAGGGGGATATTTCACACAGTAGAAATAGATATAAAATGGTAATGACCTGTTGGAGGAAAGGGAGGGGGATATTTTACACAGTAGAAATAGATATAAAATGGTAATGTTGGAGGAAAGTGAGTGGGATATTTCACACAGTAGAAATATATATACAATGGTAATGTTGGAGGAAAGGGAGGGGGATATTTCACACAGTAGATATAGATATACAATGGTAATGTTGGAGGAAAGGGAGAGGGATATTTCACACAGTAGATATAGATATAAAATGGTAATGTTGGAGGAAAGGGAGGGGGATATTTCACACAGTAGAAATAGATATAAAATGGTAATGTTGGAGGAAAGGGAGGGGGATATTTCACACAGTAGAAATAGATATAAAATGGTAATGTTGGAGGAAAGGGAGGGGGATATTTCACACAGTAGAAATAGATATAAAATGGTAATGTTGGAGGACAGGGAGGGGGATATTTCACACAGTAGAAATAGATATAAAATGGTAATGACCTGTTGGAGGAAAGGGAGGGGGATATTTTACACAGTAGAAATAGATATAAAATGGTAATGACCTGTTGGAGGAAAGGGAGGGGGATATTTCACACAGTAGATATAGATATAAAATGGTAATGTTGGAGGAAAGGGAGGGGGATATTTCACACAGTAGAAATAGATATAAAATGGTAATGTTGGAGGAAAGTGAGTGGGATATTTCACACAGTAGAAATAGATATAAAATGGTAATGTTGGAGGAAAGGGAGGGGGATATTTCACACAGTAGAAATAGATATAAAATGGTAATGTTGGAGGAAAGGGAGGGGGATATTTCACACAGTAGAAATAGATATAAAATGGTAATGACCTGTTGGAGGAAAGGGAGGGGGATATTTTACACAGTAGAAATAGATATACAATGGTAATGTTGGAGGAAAGGGAGGGGGATATTTCACACAGTAGAAATAAGGGGGATATTTCACTCAGTAGTAATAGATATACAATGGTAATGTTGGAGGAAAGGGAGGGGGATATTTCACACAGTAGAAATAGATATACAATGGTAATGTTGGAGGAAAGGGAGGGGGATATTTCACACAGTAGAAATAGATATAAAATGGTAATGACCTGTTGGAGGAAAGGGAGGGGAATATTTCACACAGTAGATATAGATATACAATGGTAATGTTGGAGGAAAGGGAGGGGGATATTTCACACAGTAGAAATAGATATACAATGGTAATGTTGGAGGAAAGGGAGGGGGATATTTCACACAGTAGAAATAGATATAAAATGGTAATGACCTGTTGGAGGAAAGGGAGGGGGATATTTTACACAGTAGAAATAGATATAAAATGGTAATGTTGGAGGAAAGTGAGTGGGATATTTCACACAGTAGATATAGATATAAAATGGTAATGTTGGAGGAAAGGGAGGGGGATATTTCACACAGTAGAAATAGATATAAAATGGTAATGTTGGAGGAAAGTGAGTGGGATATTTCACACAGTAGAAATAGATATAAAATGGTAATGTTGGAGGAAAGGGAGTGGGATATTTCACAGAGTAGAAATAGATATACAATGGTAATGTTGGAGGAAAGGGAGAGGGATATTTCACACAGTAGAAATAGATATAAAATGGTAATGACCTGTTGGAGGAAAGGGAGGGGGATATTTTACACAGTAGAAATAGATATACAATGGTAATGTTGGAGGAAAGGGAGGGGGATATTTCACACAGTAGAAATAAGGGGGATATTTCACTCAGTAGTAATAGATATACAATGGTAATGTTGGAGGAAAGGGAGGGGGATATTTCACACAGTAGAAATAGATATACAATGGTAATGTTGGAGGAAAGGGAGGGGGATATTTCACACAGTAGAAATAGATATAAAATGGTAATGACCTGTTGGAGGAAAGGGAGGGGAATATTTCACACAGTAGATATAGATATACAATGGTAATGTTGGAGGAAAGGGAGGGGGATATTTCACACAGTAGAAATAGATATAAAATGGTAATGTTGGAGGAAAGGGAGGGGGATATTTCACACAGTAGAAATAGATATACAATGGTAATGTTGGAGGAAAGGGAGTGGGATATTTCACACAGTAGAAATAGATATACAATGGTAATGTTGGAGGAAAGGGAGGGGGATATTTCACACAGTAGAAATAGATATAAAATGGTAATGACCTGTTGGAGGAAAGGGAGGGGGATATTTTACACAGTAGAAATAGATATAAAATGGTAATGTTGGAGGAAAGTGAGTGGGATACTTCACACAGTAGATATAGATATAAAATGGTAATGTTGGAGGAAAGGGAGGGGGATATTTCACACAGTAGAAATAGATATAAAATGGTAATGTTGGAGGAAAGTGAGTGGGATATTTCACACAGTAGAAATAGATATAAAATGGTAATGTTGGAGGAAAGGGAGGGGGATATTTCACACAGTAGAAATAGATATACAATGGTAATGTTGGAGGAAAGGGAGGGGGATATTTCACACAGTAGAAATAGATATAAAATGGTAATGTTGGAGGAAAGGGAGGGGGATATTTCACTCAGTAGAAATATATATACAATGGTAATGACCTGTTGGAGGAAAGGGAGGGGGATATTTCACTCAGTAGAAATAGATATAAAATGGTAATGTTTGAGGAAAGGGAGAGGGATATTTCACACAGTAGAAATAGATATAAAATGGTAATGCTGGAGGAAAGGGAGAGGGATATTTCACTCAGTAGAAATAGATATAAAATGGTAATGTTGGAGGAAAGGGAGGGGGATATTTCACACAGTAGAAATAGATATAAAATGGTAATGTTGGAGGAAAGGGAGGGGGATATTTCACTCAGTAGAAATAGATATAAAATGGTAATGTTGGAGGAAAGGGAGGGGGATATTTCACACAGTAGAAATAGATATACAATGGTAATGTTGGAGGAAAGGGAGGGGGATATTTTACACAGTAGAACTAGATATAAAATGGTAATGACCTGTTGGAGGAAAGGGAGGGGGATATTTCACACAGTAGAAATAGATATAAAATGGTAATGTTGGAGGAAAGGGAGTGGGATATTTCACACAGTAGAAATAGATATAAAATGGTAATGTTGGAGGAAAGGGAGTGGGATATTTCACACAGTAGAAATAGATATAAAATGGTAATGACCTGTTGGAGGAAAGGAAGGGGGATATTTAACACAGTAGAAATAGATATAAAATGGTAATGTTGGAGGAAAGGGAGGGGGATATTTCACACAGTAGAAATAGATATAAAATGGTAATGACCTGTTGGAGGAAAGTGAGTGGGATATTTCACACAGTAGAAATAGATGTAAAATGGTAATGTTGGGGGAAAGGGAGTGGGATATTTCACTCAGTAGAAATAGATGTAAAATGTGATCTATTTTAGGAAAATGAGTCATAAGTCGCAAATTATGGATTTTGAGATATCACCATATTTGAAAAGAGGACATCAAACCTACCTACCTACAATTACTACCATTAGAATTCTAATGGTAGTAAACACTAAGGCTGCGTTTCCACTGGCTCGCTCTTTTGGACCGCTCATGGCCCGCTCTTTTTATTTCCCCAAGCGCATAATAAACGAAGACAGAGCGAACCCAGAGCCGTCTAATAGAATCGGTTACACCGCTTTCTATACGCTCTTAAAATCGGACGTTTGCGCTTCTTTTTGACGTTGCGCTAATATCTGCCGTGTTTGATTTGAGCGCAGCAACACAACGCTCTTTCTGCCTGTTAAACAAGCGGACTAAGAGCGCAGTGTGAGCGCACAAAGGGATTTACCATTGATTTCATAAGGAAAGAAGCGGAACAGTAGAATCGGTCTGCGCTCATGTTGCGCTAAAAATAAAAGCGGACCTAGAGCGAATGACAAGCGCACTCTAAACAAGCGCAGCAAGAGCGAGCCATGAGCACATATATAAGCGAACCAGTGGAATCGGACCTTAAGACACCTATAATAAGTATTTCATATTTTAAGTTTGATATTTTTATTTTTGAAAAAAAGTTTGCATTATTTCTGGATAGGTACCTACCAGTAAAGTAACTAAATATACTCCATACAAAGGCCTTCCAAACGCAAGGATATATTTAATATAATGTCCCGAAATTAGATACATAGATTTACATGTCTATAAGTGATAAACCCTGTAAAAATCAGATCATTACAGTAAAGAGATCATGTGAAAAAAAACACTTTGAAAAATATCGATTTTGCGACTTGTGACTCATTTTCTTGAAACACATCACAAATGGTAATGACCCACCTGTTGGAGAAGCGTCGTTAGTTTGGCACATGTATTGAATAACTATGTTGCAATTTAGCTTGTGAGGATCTGTGTCCTCGTTTCCACCACATCCATGCTGGTTGGTCCATTCTATAGCCAACTCTGTATCTCCCTCACCGGCTAGACCGCTTTGAAAATATTTCTGTAAAATCAATTGATTTTTTATGAATAAAATATAAGAAACCTGCTTCAGAATGTGCAAAATTAAAGTATTGGAAAAACTAGAGTTGAACCCAGTTGTGCTGCCATCTTTGTTCACTTTGGTTTTGATTTTTAAATCGCAGTTGGAAGGACCTTTTTATTAAATACATAGATACTCCGTGTTTCATGTGGAACCTGATAATATTGGGTAGGCGGAGATATATCACACATACATGTGTTACTCATTTTAATGCACGGGAACGCTATGGGTCAGATCTTCAGAAAATGTGCAATTGGCAGATCTACACATTTAGTAAATTCTGCTAAATTAGACTGGAAAATGGCCGAAAAAAGGTATATCTGAGTATATTTAATATTGCCTTGGTTCAAACAATCTGTTTTTTTTATGTTGAACTGTATTTCGAACCTCACTTTTGTCTCAAATTTGGATTATTTGAGAAGATTGGTGAAGGCGAATTGTACATTTTCTGGCGATTTCACACCTGTATACAGGAGTGTCCATGTACTGTAAACATATAGGTGATGTGTTAGAGGTAAATGGGTCACAAGTCGCAAAAAAAAATGATTTTGAGATATCATCATATTTGAAAAGATGTGATCAAGCCGATTCCAATGATAGTAAACAGTAGGACAGCTAATAAGTATTACTATATTTTAAGTTTGATATTTTTATTTTTGAAAAAAAAAAGAGTTTGCAATATTTCTGGGTGGGCACTTACAAATGAAGTAGTTAATATATACTCTATAAGATGATCTTAGAAATGCATAGAAATATTTAATACACTGTCTTGAAATTTGGTACATGCATTCATGCTACACACAGCGCTAAATAATACAAAAATGACATCTTGTGAATAAAACACTTTAAAAAATATAAATTTTGCGACTTGTAACTCATTTTCCTGAAACACATCACAGAGCTATATAGGTATTAACAAAGAAGAAGGAAATGAGACAATAGTTTGGGCCGATTTAGCTGGGAATACAGCTTTAATAGATTAGTAAGGATGAGGATAATCCTCACCAGGAATTATACTTGTAGGGTAAACTATGGAAGACCATTTACCCATCAACCGATGTCAAATATCCGAATCGGATGCCGAAATCCGATGCCCGAACCAAACCGAACCGAACCCCGAACCGATACCGAGCCCTGAATTACACTACGCCATATAATAACATAGCGAATAACTCTGACCGAAAACAAAAAAATCAGAAATATTTTTATGGAAGACCGGAATGGGTAGTATACTTCTCGGTATTCCGATACCGGGTCAACCTCGGGTCGGGACCGGTACCGGACCGGTACCGGACCGGGGCTTAAATTACCGGGGCTCCGATGACCGGGGCTCCGATGACCGGAGCTCCGATGACCGGTCAACTAATGTCTAAAATTATGTCCGAATACTTATGCTCATTACTCAAAAACTATTTAAGCCTTTTACACAATTTAAATTGTATTAAATACCCCAACATATCTATTCGACTTTCCCAATTTTATATGATTTTTGCGCAATTATTTCTACCTCTATTTCCAATCGTTGGTAAAGTAGCTATAAAATACACTCTATAGGATGAGCTATTCGCCGACATAATGTCTAAAATTATGTCCGAATACTTCTGCTCATTACTCAAAAACTATTTAAGCTTTTTACACAATTTAAATTGTATTAAATACCCCAACATATCTATTCGACTTTCCCAATTTTATATGATTTTTGCGCAATTATTTCTACCTCTATTTCCAATCGTTGGTAAAGTAGCTATAAAATACACTCTATAGGATGAGCTATTCGCCGACATAATGTCCAAAATTATGTCCGAATACTTCTGCTCATTACTCAAAAACTATTTAAGCTTTTTACACAATTTAAATTGTATTAAATACCCCAACATATCTATTCGACTTTCCCAATTTTATATGATTTTTGCGCAATTATTTCTACCTCTATTTCCAATCGTTGGTAAAGTAGTTATAAAAATACTCTATACCCACGCAGGCCCGTAACCAGGGGGTGTCAGGGGTGTTCGAACGAACAGCCCCTCCCCCCCCTGCCACTCCTGGGTCAGTGGTCCCCCCAATAGCAATTAATTAATATCTAAAAAAACGAAAGAAAAAAGAAATTCCTTAAAGGCCTATATAGGCCTACTCCAAAATCAATGCAATATCAGATGTTCCCACTCAGTAGATTGTCTTTGAAATGGGGTAGAACAAATGCATGTGTATGGGTGTGTGGGGGTTTAACCCCACCCCACCCCCACTTGATGGGGCAATGGTGGATTTGATGGATTGGTGGATTGGTGGATTTGATGGATTGATGGATCAATGGTGGATTTGAGATGAACAAAATTACTTTTTAGTGCCTGTAATTAAGGATATTTATACAGAATCAAGCTCTAAATCTACCAATGTCTGTCATGATAAAATTCAAAGATTTCTAGACCTAAAGTCTTCAGTCCTTATTACACATATATTTAAATCGGGGGGGGGGTCCCTCCCTCCCCTTCCCCACTATCTCTAGGCCTATCCCTCCTTCCCCCTCTCTCTCTCTCTGTACGTCCCTCTCTCCCCCTCTTCCTCTGTCCCTCCCTCCCTTTAGTCGGGAGAGGGGGGGGGGAGGAGAAGGAAAATTAATAGATGTATAGGAGTGTTTTTATTCTTTTGTTGGAAAACCTATTATAATCTTTGGAAGGATTTAGACTCTCTCTCTCTCTCTCTTTCTGAAATTCTCTCAGAGAAACAATGTCACTGGATTGGGTGAACTCTTCCTCCAAGAGAGGGGGAGGACGGAAGTTGTAGCATACTCATTTAACTTAATATTTCTTTAATTAATAAATATAATGAGTATAGGTTTCCTCCTGTCTCTCTCATCTTTCCTCTCCCTCTCCTTACTCTTTCCCTCTGCCCTGCCCTCAATCCTGCTTTTTCTCTCTGTCCCCCTCCCTCTCTCCTTTATTTCGAACATTTTAGAATCAATATTAAATTATTTCTGTTTTCAAATAGATTTCCAGTCTTAAATTTTGCAATTGTAAGATCCAAAATAATGAAGATATCGTTCCTTTTTTTTTCTCAGGATATACCCAGAGAAAGAGGGGGAGGGGAGAGGGAAAAGAGAGGAGAATTAAAACCTGCTCTATCCCAAGTGCCGAAGGCACTTGTAATACTGAAATCAGTCTCCGGAACGCTGGGTAGTACCTCCAGACGCCACTTGGGGTCTACATTGCAACCCATGACGATATTTGTAATTCATATTATGCGATTAATTTATTGTTAATTAACCATTCATATTATTTAATCCGGACTTTAACCATGATGTTTATTACATATTTTACTATTTACGTTCAAGTTTGTACTTATTTCATTATTATATTTATTTAGATATTCCTGTTTTGTATTGCAAACATAATGTTTTCTTGTCTTGAAAATCATTCATATACCTCATGTCGGTTGGGTTCCGATGACCGGGCCCCCGATGACCGAGCCTCCGAGGAAATTTTCTCCCGGTCCGATGACCGGGGGGACCCGACCCGATATTGTACCGATATCGGTAAATCTTGACCGGGCCGGTCATCGGAGCACGGGGAAATTTATCTCGGACCGGGAGCTAAGTTCCCGATGGCAGGCCGGTCCGGTACCGATGTATTAGTAACCCGATTTTTATATTTTTGAGGTGTTGCTATAGTAATTGTATGGGAAAATAAAGTTTCTTAATATACCGGGTCTGGTGTTGACCGGGACCGGACCGGGCCGGTACCGGGCAGGTCCGTTATCGGAATACCGAGAATTATAGTACCCATTACGGTCTTCCATATATTTTCTTTTGTGCGGCCGAAGTTCGGCCGAAATTCGGGAAGTTCCGACCTTTATAATTTGCCGAATTAGGGCCGAACCGAACCGAGCCGAACCGATATTTAATAAATTCGGGAGAAATTCGGTAAAAACCCTCTTTTATTCGGCCGAATTCGGCCGAATTTTGTCCGAATTCGGACTGACTTCGGACTAAATTCGGACTTCACATATTGGGCCACTGTGTCGCCATTTCCCAACGGATTGGAATACTTAAAAAAGCTCTGTAATGCTGACATGTTCCCGGTTCGTTTGGTATACAATACAAGTTCATAGCTTTAATCAACTTGCCTGTACAGACGTTAATTACTAATTTAATATATATTTTCATATTGTAAAATATTCACCTTATATAATCCTTACTAGCAACGATTGCCAGATGAGGTACAGATAATGATTCAATAATTATATGATTTTAGGACAGTCAAATAGATATGTTCAGATATTTAATACATTTTAAATTTTGGAAAAGGCTCAAATAGTTTTCGAGTAATGACCATAAGTATTCGGACATAATTTTAGACATTATTTAGCTGCTGCCATTAGCATTACCATTATTTAGGCAAATTAGTTATACCTGAGTATAATGAGTAATGAGCGGCACTATGTGTACTGTGAAATGTACTACCTCAAACAAATATTATTGTCAATTAATTTGTATCTATAAGATAGGTTTGTACATGGTCTTGCAAGCCAAGGTTTGTTAAAAACGAATGTAACCTAATCGTATACAATATCATTTTAGTCTTAAATACAAGTAATATGTTGGAGCTATGTTTATAAAGTCACCTTACTAATTTCCAGCCTTAACATAATATATACTCATGTTCATTCTTTCCCAAAATGAAATTGTATTGTTGAGTAATATTAATGCATATTATAGTAGTAAAGTACTGTATCGTACTGACCTAAGATGTGATGTAAAGAACACGAATATGTATTTTCATATAGATGTTGATGTTAATATTGTATTGAGATGTTATTTAAACCATATATAAAGATTGTAAAGTAATAGGTAAATAACTGTATATCAATACGAAGTGGACAATTTAACAAAGAAATTATATAAAATTGAACATACAGGGACACCCTAGAAGACCTAAGAATGCTAATTCATAGAAGGTAATCTAGTTTATATGTAATATAAAGGATTGTCCATTTTCTGGAAAGAATGTAATTGTGTAAAACCTGAAATAAAACTATTACATAATGGAATTTGAAATGAAACTAAAGGGTTTTATGACCCTTATATAGAGACCTATCACGTACACACATAATTACAAACATTACCATTGACTATAATTTTAGACATTATTTAGGCAAATTAGTTATACCTGAGTATAATGAGTAATGAGCAGCGCTATGTGTAGAAATGGCCAAAATGAGGCTGTGGGAACCATACTTTCACAGTTATTATGTATGTATTTTATATAATATGTATGTTATATAAGCATAAAAGATTGGCGAATGCCGAGTTTGCCGAATTTCGGCCAAATTCGGCCGAGTTTCGGCCAAAACTCGGCCGGGTTTCGGCCGAGTTTTGGCCGAATTGATCCAATTCGGATAACCGAAGTTCGGTATATGGGTAAATGATCTTCCATAGTAAACCCATTTACACACAACTGTATATAATAGCACACTAGAGATGACAATATGGTGAATGCATCGCTGCCATGCTCCACGCTAACTTAATAATCTCTCATTCAGACTGCAGCAGAATTAGTGGCATAAGTGGGCGTGATTATGTATGTATGGATGTGTGAGTAATTAATCTAGTCATGGCCTGGATAGTGGTCTTAAGTGTGGAGTACATAACATATTCTAGCACTCTATACATATACAGAGCATACTCTACATGTACATATATATATGGGTCAGATTTTCAGAAAATGCACAATCTTCAGATCTATACATTTAGTAAATTCTGCATAATTAGGATGTAAAATGATAAATAGGTATATCTGGGTATAATTGGTATTGCCCTGATTCAAACTATCTTTTCGGTTTTGTTGGATTGTATTTTGAACCTCATTTTTGTCTAAAATGTGGGTTATTTGAGAGGATTGGTGAAGAGGAATTGCACATTTTCTCACGATCCGACCCATATATATCAATGCACACGCATCCACATCTGATATTTTTTAGTGTTTTATTCACAAGATCCTTTAATATAGGAATTTTCTCATTTTTGGGGTATCTAACGCTTCAATTTATACCAATTCATACCAAATTTCAAGACAGTGTTTAAATATATCCTTGCGTTTAGAAGATGATCCTATGGAGTATATGATCCTATATGAAGTTACTTTACTGGTAATTGTCCACCCAGAAATTTTGTTTTTAGATGAATATATATCAAACAAAAAAGATAGAAATACTTCTGAGATGTCCTATAATGTTTACTATCATTGGAATCTGCTTGATCTCATCTTTTCAAATATGATGATATCTCAAAATCCATTTTTTGCCACTTGTGACTCATTTTCCTTAAAGTTAAACTCATCATATATACGCAACCACATCTGACCATGAAATATTTGTGAATGTGCGTATTTACTGGCTTCAAATGATCAATTATTGATGATTCATGTTTTGTTTTGATGAATCAATAGTTTATCATGCTAAGGAATGCTATACACACGTGGTATCTGTGGGTTTATATATCACTAGTGGAATCTATAAAGGGGCGTATCCAACAGAGATAACAAACAACCCATGTGTAACCCGTGCTCACTGATATATATTGATATAATGTATTCTACTGTAAATGTATTTATTTCCGCGCGGATAAATTTTCGCGCACTAAGTACTTTGACAACTTTTCGCGCAGATTTTAATTCGCGCAGCAAAGAAGCCTCACACCTTGTCCCTTCATGTGTTATATCTTTCGAGCAAAGTTTATTTTCACGAACAATCGTTGGTGCGCTAAAATAGCGGAAATAAATACTGCGCGAGCATTAATAGGCCTACGTTTACAGTATTTTGCGTAGGGGTGTGCTGGTGAATTTTCCAACCAAAGATATTGATGTAAAGTACCTAATAATCTGTCAGATTTTCAGAAAATGTACAATTCACCTTCACCAATTCTCTCAAATAATCCAAATTTCAGGCGATAATAAAGTTCAAAATACAGTTCAACCTAACCAAACAGATTGCTAGAATCAATGCAATGCCAAATATACTCGAATTTACCTAGTATTGACTAAATTGCCGCCTAATTTAGCAGAATTTACTAAATGTGTACAGCTGCAAATTGTATATTTTCTGAAAATCTGACCCATACGAGAAGTAGCAACTCAATTTAGTGTTTTCCGTGTGAGTCCGGGTCTGCCGTCATGGAGTATTTTGCAGTGAAGTTTCTCTAGAAAACTAGTTACGATCATATCGAGTAATAATCGGCATATATATTAAAGGTATCTACATATAGTAAACGTGTTGTGGGAACTATATTAATTAAATGACATCTTTTTGTTTAAAATCTGGAGAATATTTTGGAAAGTTTCCATCCTCGCAATCTCTTGAAGCCTGCCAATTTCTAATACAAACTAGACAGTCAGGTTCAGAAGGCAGTTTTTGACCCCTAAGTTTTAGGGGTCATTAACACTTTTAGCCTTCTTAACCTTGTGGTTAAGCTTATCGCTGGATGTAGAATCGAGGAATGTGGCCGTCTGGACCTGACTGAACTAGATGAGTCGATGCTTCGGTCGGAGAAACGGAAGGTTTAATGCGAGTATAATAGGGTGGCAACTTGTTGATATAAATGCAGGATTCAGGACAATTCGAAACATAAACAGGATCTAATGATGTTGAACTTCGGTTATCGGATAAAATTAGGACAATGGAGTGCGAGCAAATGGTGGCTGATATAATAATGATTGTAGTGCGGTGGGGGTGGGGAAGGGGGTGGGGGGTGCCAGGCATGGAAGGCCACATTAGGGATATCCACTTATACTCATATCTGCTGACATCATGCCGCAAATTATCAATTGTAAAAAACGGTGTTCAATAAGATATAGTTCCCTAGCAGTTCATATATTAGCTGTATCCAGTACTGGCTTTCATATCCTCAAAGTTATCGTATTTTCCGTGGGTTTCACCGTGATTTGAAAATGAAATAATCTCTGTCTGATTCCAATATTTCCGCCATTTACAAGTAACCATACGACGTTAAGTAATGAAACGTCCACTGAAGACATTATAAACGACTTTAGTAAATCTCATTAGAAGTGACTTTAATTTAATTAAGTCCACGTAATTGATTGCATGCGCCTCCACGATTGATGTATTCTGCTAAATCACCAATTAATATAATCGCCTTTCCTGAATGTTGGCACAAGGATTTACCCCATTATCCATTCACAGCGTCTCCAAAAAGGTTAAAACCCAATAAGACATTCTTCTGGAAAAACACTTATTAAAACATGCCATACTAAAATACTATGAGAGAGTCGAATTGAGGTTTCAACAAGTTAGTACTAGTACTACCGATTCCAGCTTCATTATGCATACAGTTGTGTGTAAATGGTTTACCTTACAGGGTGAAGTCGCCAGAAAATGCACAGTTCCCAGAATTAAGACAAAAATGATGTTCAAAACTCAGTTCAACATAACCAACAGATTGTTTGAATCAAGGCTATATCAAATATACTCAGATTATTATACACTTTCTGAAGATATATGACCCTTATACTAGGATGGAACACAGTCTAGTATAAATTATGCAATTACGATGTATTCTATATCAGAACATTTACATGTTTGGTTTGACAAAGGGTACATGGGTCAGATTTTTACAAAATGTACAATTGGCAGCTGGTCACATTTAGTAAACTCTGCTAGATTAGGCTGCAATGTGCTAAATACTAGGTAAATTCGAGTATATTTGGCATTGTATTGATTCTAGCAATGTGTTTGGTTAGGTTGAACAGTATTTTGGACTTTATTTTCGTCTGAAATTTGGGTATATTTCAGAGAATTGGTGAAGGACAATTGTACATTTTCTGGCGACTTGACCAACTAATAACTAATCAGCCCCTGAGTTTTAAACAGTTTTGTTTTTACCCGTACAAGGGGAGGAGTCAATATTCTGTTATTCATCACAGCATTTTATTTAGATTCTGGGACCCATGGACCTATTTCTTCCGCATACCATTAAAAACCATCGCTTTATTATTGCAGTCCTCAGATAAGATAAGAATGGTATGTCAGTGATTGGACGCCTACTTCGCTAATCGGTTCCCTGGCCTAGGACTAGGCGTTTTAATGAGAATATAATGACATTTTGCGGTCTTAATGGTATTATAATGGCACTTTGCGGTTTGAGGCGAGAGGCTTTCCCTCCGTTTGAAGGCATTCTCTCAACTTTGGGCTTAGACTGTATTGCGAATTCTCTCACGTCTCATCTGTAAAACCTGATCCATTCTCACATGACGATTGACGTAGAGCTAATTCTGTACCAACTGCTAAGTTCCCTAGCTGCTCACCTAACCGTGACAATTGGGTTAGATGGTGCGAAAATGTACAATTCATATTCACCAATCATCTCAAACTACCCAAATTTAAGAGAAAGGTGACGTTTAAAATACAGTTTAGCACAACAAGAGAGACTTTTTTTTAATCAACACAATGCCAAAGATACTCTGATATACCCATTATTCATGATTTTTCAGTCTAAATTAGCAGAAGTTACCGTCTTTGCAGAGCTGTCGATTGTACATTTTCTGAAAACCTAACCCAATTAATCCTTATATTTATTGGAGCGGGTTGTCTCTAAGCAGATGCTTATGACTCACGACGCCCATTCTATTCGTGACATAGTGAATGATCAAAGTTTCCCTCTCGGGAATTCCCACCCCATGTAGTGCCAAATGTAAGGTAGTTTGTGACTATATTTGGTGGATCCGTGCAGAAAGGTTCCAGGGTTTGATAACAAATAATATGAATATATGCCCACGTCTTCAGTTTTGATCAATGTTAACTGAGAGTGCAGCTGTAAGAATTGCTTACCCTAAAGCCGTGGACACACACAGCCGATTTGGCTTCCGATTGCCCCCCGATTTTGGTCTCCCAATAAATCCTATGATTTCATTTCAAGTTCTGGTTTATGTTTTTTAAATAACATCAACCAGGATTGGAAAAGTAAATCCTAGGATTCATTGAAAGACAAAAATCGGGGGACAATCGGGAGCCAAATCGGCTGTGTGTGTTCACGGCAAGAAAGCATGCTCATGAAAGATAACCTAAATTTAATAACTATAAGGGCCTGCATCCTTCTCTCTTCACATATGTTGTCCCTATAGTCCTCCCTTTCCTTGACTAAAGGCCCTAGTCCACTAAGCCGATTTTCATGTGATTCTCATGGAACTTAGTGGAAAAGGGTCTTCTGCGGCGCAAAATCGCATGTGAATTGGCTTAGTGGACTTAACCCTAGAAGTTATCCAGAATATGAAAGAGCAGATCTAAGATAACATCTATCTTTTTAATGACGCAACTGAAGAAAGGAAACTATAGTTGAAAGTGAAAGGTCGATTCTATTTTGATTCCGTTTATATAAAAGGGAAACAACAAATATCTGCCCGTCATCCGTCTGTTATCAAATTGGAAATGTTTTGCCCAATTTGGTAAATTGGGTGCAACTTGATATTAGGGTCAGATTTTCAGAAAATGCACAATCTACAGTTTTACACATCTATCAAATTCTGCTAAATTAGAGTGAAAAATGATAAATACTAGAGTTATATCTGAGTGTATTCTTTATTGTATTCATTTAATAAATCTGTTTGGTTATGTTGAAGTGTATTTTGAACCTAATTTTCGTCTTAAATTTGGGTTATTTGAGAGGATTGGTGAAGGTGAATTGTACATTTTCTGGTGACTTGACCCATAAGATGTATATTTACCATTCTATATTGGTCCTTCTCATTACCGGCCGCTCTCTCCGTGGCGTCCCCCACATTATACCCACCCCTATTGTTGTTCTGAAAAGAAACCCACAAAAATTAAGTTTTCTTCGATGGGAATGAGTGTGTGAGATTGGTTGCTTTACGCCCTTATCAACACATTTAAGATGGTTATATCAAGGGCGGGAGAGCTGAGAGGGAGGCAGTTTATGATTATACCCAGGAAATAGAGATAGAGAAGTAGGCAGAGAGAGACAGAGAAAAGAGACAGAAAGGCACTTTATGGTCATACCCAGGACCAATGGGAAGGAAATCCTATACATTTTATTTGTTCATAACAGTGACATAGACTTCATATACGATATGGATAATCGACGCTATTAAAATCCAATTAAGTTTCACGATTCTATAAAATTCCAATTTAATTCATGATATATAGCATTTTCATTTAATTAACGAACATACTAGAATAATTAATCACATCAAAGTAAATCGGGGAGTTGCATGTGCCAGTGCGCATGTCTGTTACAGTGCATCTTGGGATAGATCCTGATGAAATTAGACATATACAAATATTTGGCAATATTTTTATCGAAAATTGCAAGAATGTTTTCACCGATACCATAGCTTTTGTAAATGATCTATAAAAAACCAAATGCATGATGGGAAAGATGGGGACATATGTTATGGAAACATGTATAACACATGGATATTGACATTAGAGCATTTATACATATTCCAGGCTGAACTTAACATGTTTTTTTATAGATTTTATCCAGTACCGTTACCCCCATAATTCCATTCGAATCAAGATTCAAAATGGCGGCTATGCGAATCCCCTATTGGTTAGAGAAACTTCTAAACATCTGTTGCTCATGTGTCATAGAATTGCAAAACAATTAAAAACGTTATAAGTGAATAATATCCCACCTGTGAGTCAAAAACGCGGTTTGCATTTTTCCGGTTGGCTGATCGCTCATTAAGGCGATTGTTTGAACCTCTCGGGTTATGTAGATAAATGTCAGCCGTCGCCAAGGTGACAACTGCTAAAAGGATGAAGACCCGCTCCATCCTGCAAGAAAAGACAATATTTACCAGAATGAAAAACTGCTATGTGGGTCAGATTCTCAGAAAATGTACAATTGGCAGCTCTACACATGTTGTACATTCTGCTAAATTAGGCTGTAATTTGGCCAATACTCGGTAAATTCGAATATATTTAGCATTGCATTAATTCTAGCAATCTGTTTGGTAAGGTTGAACTGTATTTTGAACTTGATTTTCGTCTGAAATTTGGGTTATTTTAGAGGAATTGTGAAGGTGAATTGTACATTTCCAGAAAATCTGACCCATTAAGACCGAAAGCTCATGCATACTATAGCAGTCTAGGTCCAAAGATGGAAGAGTCCCTTCAAACGGAGGGAAAGCCTCTCGCCTCAAACCACAAAGTGCCATTATTAAAATGATAACATTAAGACTGCAAAATGTCATTATAATCCCATTAGAACGCCTAGTCCTGGGCCAGGTAACCGATTAGCGCAGTAGGCGTCCAATCACTGACATACCATTATTATCTGATGTGAGGGTTTGGGCCTGGACTGCAGCCATTATTTAACTGGGGGAACATTTAAATAACACATATATATCGTAACGATGTTTGCTTTAAGAAAGTCTTTTAAAAAAGTAGGAGACATGGTACATACTATATGTGGGAAACGTCACGTAGTTTAAACTAGTGTGACATGGGTATGATATTTATATGATATATACTTGGTGTGCACACTCTTATGGTTTTCAATTTAATATAGGCCTATGCCGGTAATCTAAATCTAAATCAATATGGTAACTAAGACTCTTGACTTTGTATAACACATTATTATTAGCATTTCTTTCCGTGGATGAATTATTAAACTGTATTAACTCAAATTTGTATTGATGTTTAATATTCTAATAAAGTAAATCAATCTGGTATAATAGATATAATCACCACTGACCATCATCGCCATTAAATGGGTCAGATTTTCAGAAAATGTACAATTCACCTTCACCAATCCTCTCAAATAACCCACATTTAAGACCAAAATGAGCTTCAAAATGCAGTTTAACATGATAGAACTGATGCTTTAAATCAATGTGATACCAAATATACTCTGATATATCCGGTATTCTTCCTTTTTCAGCCAAATTTAGCAGAATTTACTAAATGTGTAGAGCTGCCAATTGTACATTTTCTGAAAATCTGACCCATATATACATAATTATACCATTTGATAGAAACTCTGATATTGTGAGGTATCGATATAGGAAATAATGTAGAAATAATGAGAAAGTCATTCGTTCAAGATGGGGAGTAGCCCCCCTCGAACGTCAACGACCAACACAGCTCGCTGGAGTGTGAAGGGAGCCTGGGAATCCCATGCTATACAGGTATACAACAAGTTTTACCCCACACCTGATAAATCTAACTGTATTAAATAAACCATGAATGAACAGAGGACTACACAAGGCATCCTTACCTTCTGTACGTTAACCAAATGGTGCCGGCTATTGTAGAGATTGTCTGTGACAACTTGGCTCACCCTAAATATCCGCTGCTCAACTGTGAATAGACCTTATCGTCCCCTCAATAACACCACCATGCCGCCTCTGTTGACTGGGAAATCCTACTCCCCTGATCTATGCCCAAATATGGAAGTGTTACATATTCATACGCACCACACTGGGATTATTTTCTTTCCAGAAATTCGAATTTTGAAACCGTTTGACTCAGCGTTTAGTCACATGCGTTAGAATTAGTATCTAATTAACATGGAATGTTTCGATTTATACATGTGCTATGAATAGATTCGTTATATTTGTCTGATGAAGTTTAATTAAGAAGAGCGTGACTGTGAGTCATTATGATTTATCTGGGCCAGGTGTGATGACGTAGTGTGGGCACCAGACCACCACAACAGAGGTTGGTTCTGGGAGGGAGGGATCGTGCATGTAGCGGATCTCAGCTTGTATTTGGAGGAAGGAACTGGACGATCGAGGGTCTCTCTCGTGTTCTAAGACCGTCAACATGAAAGCACTGCTTCTAATTTTATTCTTTGCTCTTCCAAATAGAGCTGACATCTACCTTCACAATCCAAGGTATGTTAATTTTACATCCCAACTTAAAATGTCACAATTGTAGCTAATTGTGTCATAGGATATAGTCTATTGGGTGTTTTACTGACGGATACTGAGGGATATATGTGTGTATGTCATATCAAATATACAGTATGGAGAAATCTTTATACTGTACTAAGTTTACACTTTAGTATTGATGTGTATTATACATGCAATACACTCATTTCAGTATATTTACCATCGTCCTCCTCTGACATTTTAGTATTGGTGTATCGGCCTGCAATCTAGATATAGAGGGGGGGGGGCACTCCAAACTACTCCACTTTGAGTGAGATGACTTATAACTGCTGACTAGCACAAGAGAGAGAAGGGGTGGGAGGTGGGGGGATCTTGAAAAAAACATTAATTCAGTCTTATAATACATTATAATAACTGCTATTTTAAAAGAAACTCAATCTTTTCACGTTAGAATTATATCCATTTTATGGCGGTAAGTGTACTATCACGAAGTCATTTCAGTCTGAATGAACAGCAAATATCTATGGAGGAATTTAAGATATAATATATATGTGTTTTTTAAGAATAAAGGATTCCATTTACATAGCAATTATAAATATATCCTTTACATATATATCTTATATGTCCGAACAAATCTTGAAGATTTGAAAGTCTATCATTAGATAAACACAGGACAAAAAGCATGCAGATGAAAGGAGTTGAATAGAATAACTCATATCAAACTCCCATGCTATAATAACACCTATAAATCAATACTAGTCGACTAGATTGCATGATGGTGTTTATTCCACTGTACTGCGTCGGATGAATGCACCGCTCGATCGATATAATGTTCTGGCCCCTCTCCCAACAAGGAAGTGTAATGTCTCTATGGTACCCCTAGTAATGTGAAACTGAAAGGTCGTCACTATTGAGGTCTCCATAACATTTGCTGAACCCTTTTTTGGTAGTCTTTTCAGTACATTAAAGATATGTGTTCGTCTTCGTAGCTCATAATATGATGTGTTTTAGGAAAATGAGTCACAAGTCGCATAAATGATATCTTTCAAAGCGTATTATTTACGAGATATCTTTATTGGAATATTTTCATTTTTGGAGTGTTTGGTCCTTGCGGTTGTATGAATAAAAGTCCCAAATTTTAAGACAGTTCATTAAATGTATCTATGCGTTTCTTAGATCATCTTATGGCGTATATTTAGTTACTTTACTAGTAATTGTCCACCCAGAAATATTGCACACTTCTTTTTCAAAAATAAAAATATAAAACTGAAAAGGTAGAAGTATGTATCAGATGCCCTTAATGTTTACAATCATTGGAATCCCCTTGATCTCATCTTTTCAAATATGATGCATGGTATCTCAAAATCCAATTTTTGCGACTTGTGACTCATTTTCCTGGAACACCTCACATTTCTGATCAAGGTGGGGTTGTTTTTTTAAATAGAAAATGTATAAAGAAGTTAGACATTAGAACAGTACAAAACTGTTTTCCCGCTGAGCTGAACCATATAGACTTTCGGTCAATTTGTTCAATTGTCTAGTATCGGATTGTCAGTGCTTGTTTCTATATCAGTATATATGCCTTGACCCCCGATATATCGTAGAATACATCTATATCATTTATAATATAGATGTATTTCACCGATTCCATTTGTGTTCTCAATCTCTGAATAAAACTTGATAAATATTTGAATAGATATATGATTATCACACCAATACATGATTAAGAGCGATGCGAATGGTAGTCGCAATGTATTACGTAATTACCTGTACATGGTTTAACACTAATGGACTTACATTGTTACATATATAGAGGCAGTAACAACAGGTTGGATGAAAGTGGACGTGCGCGCAACAATGCCAACAGGTAGGTTAAAGCTGCGTTCTTAAGGCCTATAGTCCACTAAGCCGATTCACATGCGATTTTGCGCCGCATAGGACTGTTTGCCACTACATTCCCTGAGAATCACGTGAGAATCGGCTCAGTGGACAAGGCCCTTTAGTTAATCATGGATGGACTATAGACGTTTACTTTTTCTCGATCTATTCGTGCCCTATCGCTTTCAAAGTTTTGGGAGCGATACGCTCGTCCTTTTTCTGTCAAACTGACTTCAAATCTTTGTGAAAACATCATGATAATAGCAACATGTCAACAATATCAGATAATCTGGATCAAGCAATGACTGGGTTTTGAAATAAATGTGGTTGCTATGGCTGAGAATGTATATCTTTAATATAAATTTAGCTCCAATACTTGAAATTATGAATAATTGTTACAATTAATTGGTAAAATTCCCAGTTGTAAAGTATAGTGTATACTGGCGTTCGTCATTTCATAAGGGACCAACTGCTGTTTGTGTTGGTTCCTGAAGCATATGGGTCAGATTTTCAGAAAATGTACAATTAGCAGCTCTATACATTTAGGAAATTCTCCTAAATTAGACTGAAAAATGAAGAATACAGGGTATATCTGACTATGTTTGGTATCGCATTGATTTAAAGCATCAGTTCTGTCATGTTAAACTGCATTTTGAAGCTCATTTTTGTCTTAAATGTGGCTAATTTAAGAGGATTGGTGAAGGCGAATTGTACATTTTCTGAAAATCTGACCCATATAAGAAACTGGGTTAGATATAGTAATTAAATATCCCTAATTGCGGTGCTTAGTGATCGCGGTGACTCGCTATGCTACTCCATGTGTGTTACACACTCTAAGAAACGATTCTTTAAACATATTTTGCAGACAAATAGGTACATCTTAGTAATATTGATAAGTAATTATGAGATTAGATATTTTTGAGGTCTTTAATGAACAAGTCTCTTTGATTTCTTGGAATGGGCATGGAAACGCTTTGCAGACATAGTAGGGAGGTTCCGCAAGCAAACGTATTTGAATTACGTAACCGTATCTTTTTTGTGAATTAGACGCATTTTTAAGGGAAAAAAATAAATTGTGAGATGAAACATCTTGTTTGATATGTTATGTTACGTTTTTCCCGCCATGGCTTAACCTAGTTTTTCCTTATAATATAAGTTTGTATATCAGAGATACAGATACGTTTACGTTTACGTATAGGTATAGGTAAGACTATAACTGAACCTCCCTACTCAAGCACCATCCTAGGCCGACTAACCATTCAGCAAGAACGCTTTAGGACCGTTAACAATTGTTTTTAAGAGTGTACAACAATGGGAGCATTAATTTACTTTTAGACTTATCGGTAATGGTGCGTCATAATAGGGGACTTGTATAGCCGCCATTTTGAATCTAGATTCGCATGGAATTATGGGACTAATGGTACAGTATAAAATCTATAGAAAGCATATCATGTCCATGGCATATTTATCATTGTTCTAATGTCCCTTCATGCATTTGGTTAACATAGATCATTTATATAAACTGCGATATTGGGGAAAACATTCTTGCAATTTTCTATATCAAAATGTTGCCAAATATCTGTATGTCAGATTTCATCAGAATCCACCCCAGGATGCATTGTAACAGACATGCGCAGTGGCACATGCAACTCCCCTATTCTACCATCGCCTTAGTTGTCGCAATTTAATGAATTATAGTAGTTATTTTGTATGAATTTGATATTATATGTCATCTTTTGATTTATATTTCCACACTATAGACTTTTCGATTCGCAAAACAACAACCGAGGGGGCTACAACGTAGGCAGCGTGTACTACTATGCGGGATCCAAAGTTCCAATAGAATGGTGAGATAGTTACATATATATGTGATGTGTTTCAGGAAAATGAGTCACAAGTCGCAAAATTGTTATTTTTGAAAGTGTTTTATTCAGAGGATCTCTTTAGACACATTTTCTCAATTTTTAGGTGCCTAGCGCTTTAGGTGATATGAATACATGTATCAAATATCAACACTGTGTATTGTGTATTATATATGTACATGTATTACTAAGCTCATCCTATAGGGTTTATTTAGCAAGATAACATCGTCTTGATGAAGGCCAATTGTCTGGCCGAAACGTCGGTAACCCCCAAATAAAAAACAGATACTGCAATTCAACTTCCCTTATCTGTACTCGTTCTGGGTTAATCACTCTACTTCGGATATTTATTTAGCAACTTTACTAGTAACTGTCCACTCAGAGATAATTTTGTTTTCAAAATAAAAATATCAAACTTAAAATCTAGAAATTTTTATTAGATCCCCTAATGTTTACTATCATTGGAATCGACTTGATCTCATCTTTTCAAATATGATAATATCTCAAAATCCATTTTTTGCGACTTGTGACTCATTTTGCATAATTATATCTCAGTTGTCAATCATGATCAATCATGATAATTCTTAATAATAAAAGTAGGTGAACTTTTGAAATCTTGGTGTAATATTAATTAATATGCTTCCTGGATTAATAATCCTGGCTAAGACTTTGCAAAGTCTTGGGATTTATTTTGGGAAGTCTCATACATCTCTGTTTGTTGCGTTGATCCATTTCTCGCTCAACTACCGACCCTAAATATTCATCGGAGAATGACCCTGAATTCTTCAACATATTTATGGCCTACATGGAGAATGGGTCTCCTGTCTCAGTCAGTTCTCATGAGACAGTTCTTCCGACAGGACCCTCTACTTATTGAGATAACATATGTTTATCATATGTGTGCGTATATCATGTCTGTGACTTGTGTTTTTAACTTTTTAAACTTCTGTGTTTAGGACTAATCAGCATTCTTGTGGTTCGGCTAACAACCACTGTGAAGTCATCATCCAGTACATGTGCGCTGATAACGTGAGGGATGGGTCTACTACTACGTGAGTTACACTTCATACAAACCCTCTTGTACTTGGGTCAGATTTTCAGAAAATGTACAATTGGAAGCTCTACATATTTAGTCAATTCTGCTAAATGTGGCTGAAAAAGGATGAATACCGGGTATATCTGAGTATATTTGGTATCACAATGATTTATAGTATCAGTTCTGTTATGTTAAACTGCATTTTGAAGCTCATTTCTGTCTTAAATGTGGGTTATTTGAGAGGATTGGAGAAGGTGAATTGTACATTTTCTGAAAATCTGACCCACTTGCACGTTCCTATATTATGGTATATGCATGGGTCAGATTTTCAGAAAATGTAGAATTGGCAGCTGTACACATTCAGTAAATTTTGCTAAATTACACTGAAAGATGGTCAATACTATGTATATCTGAGTCTATTTGATATTGCCTTGATTCAAAAATCTGTTTGGTTATGTTGAACTGAGTTTTGAACTTCATTTTCGTCTTGAATTTGGGTTATTTGAAAGGATTGGTGGAGATAGGAGGGGGTCAGTATAATAGGGGGAGTCTATAAGGGTGCAGCAGTGATTGGTCATTATTGCCTAAGCACATGACTAGACTTTTCTAATCTTATCAAATACTAAAATGAGTCACAAGTCGCAAAAAATGAATCTTGAGATACCATCATATTTGAAACAAGTTTGCAACATTTCTTGGTGGACAGTAAAGTAGCTAAGTATACTCTATAAAATTACTTTAGAAATATATAAGGACATATTTCATACACAGTACACAAAGCGTTAGTTTTAATGTTTCTTTAGGATTTCCGATTTTCTCCCACCCGCCTTCCTTTCAACAAACTTTTATTTCATATCAATGATATAATTATTTCATATGATTATATGTTTACTTCTTGACACGATAAGTGCCAAGCTATTTTATATATAATTTGAACATTTCTATCCGATTCAGAACCATTCCAGAAAACGCAATGAACTGCGAGAATTACGATTGCATCTCTGACACCAGATATGGCATGCACGAAGACTATGAGTACTACACTCACTGTAAGCTGCGGCAACGGAACGAAGGCCTTTACCTCGCTAACCAAGTGGGTATAATTACTGATAATCAGCTTTTAACATATACAATGGAGTCGAAATGTCGGGGAGTAAATCGAGCCATAAAGGGGCGTCTCCACTGGCTGCGGTAAGCTCTGCGGTAAGCCTTGCGATGGTTTGTGCTGGTTCTGTAGGTGGAGAGGAATGACAAGGTCCTTGCCTACATGGTCAGTGAACCATGAAGGCAGGACCTCGCCACTTCTCAACAACACAGCACCATATTACAAGGCTTACCACAGAGCTTACCACAGCCAGTGGAGATCACCCTTAAGACATGCATCTATGTTTAATATATACAAACTCCCCATTGTTAAGCCTATATCTGTTACAATTATAACCAAGATCCAATGCATTTTAGAATAGATTGTCTACTAATGTAAGAACGATTACAATAAAATAAAGTGGGGTCTCCTCTGGTTGCGATATATAAGCTCTTCAGTAATCCTTGCGATGGTATTGTGCTGGTTCTGTCGGTGGAGAGCAGTGACGAGGTCCTCCCAATATGGTTCACATGGTTCACCTCGTCACTCCTCTCCACCTACAGAACTATCGGATCATGACAATATCGCAAGGCTTACCACAGAGCTTACCACAGAGCTTACCGCAGCCAGTGGAGACGCCCCTTAAGCTACCAAGATATTATCTATCAAAGAAACGATTGCTTTTCGGTCACTTCCACCCTAATAAAAACAGTGGTTATGGTGTGGGAGAAATTTCAATTTGAATATAAAAATAAATTGTATTTATTACACGATATATGTTAATATGTTATAGAAACCGAAGGGAAAGACAGCCAAGTACACCCGTCAGAATGCAGGAGGAACCAGGAGGGGCTACGAGTGCTCTGAGGAACGAGATTACTACCCTTACTGGCACCCAACACCATGGAGGGTGAGATTAACGACTTATTATTGTTAATCATGTGTAATTATTCATCTCATACACCCATAATTCATAATTTGGCCTCGAGCCATTTGTTGATATCTACTGTATTGAAGATAATTGCTACAAAATTAAAACTATTTTTCGATATTGTTGTTGGCACTGCTGTTAAACCACATTATCGACCTTGTTATTTTGCTGTCAGAGCAGTTTATTGGCCTCTTCACCGAGTGATGATACGATTCTATTATCATTTTTATTCCTCTTAGTTCTACCATGATTATTGTCTTTCATACGAAATAATGTCGTTGTGGTATTCATTGGAAGATCTGGCACGCCATAAATGGACAACCTGTTGTTTTGTATCATTCCGACAATAAAGAATGTTTGAATTGAATTGAAACTGAATCATATCCAGAGATATACCACCTTATTTCTGCCAATTTGAGACGAAACAACGATTTTTTAATATATAATATTCACGTATATTTGAGGTCATTTCATGAACTGTCTTGCTAGCATTTTGCTCTTAGTTATTAAGTCAATAAAGATGTTTCAGTTCATGTCAAGTGTCCACAAAATTCATGTGTGATGTGTTACAGGAAAATGAGTCGTTGACCTTGCATGAATTTATCTACCAAATTCCAAAACAGTGTATTAAATATATTCATGCATTTCTAAGGTCATCCTATAGAGTATATTCAGCTACTTTACTAGTTAATGTTCCCCAACAAAAATTAATATTGCAAACTTTTTTTTATCAAAAATAAAAATATCAAACTTAAAATATAGAAATACTTATAAGATGTCCTACTGGTTACTATCATTGGAATCGGCTTGGTCTATCTTGTCAAATATAATGATATCTCAAAATCCATTGTTTGCGACTTGTGACTCATTTTCCTGTAACACATCACATTTTTTAAGAGGTATTGAGCTCAAAATGTGTTTAATTTCTGTATGCAGGATATTGCTGTGATGACCAATGCACTGTAACAGATATGTGGCCAAATTGCAGCTTAATTTAGCAGAATTTACTAACAACAAGAAATGAACCAAAATGATGAATTGATGATTTTTTAAGCATTAATAAAAGACTGGAGGTGCGGGAGAGGGGAGAAACATTAACCTAACGAAGGGTTGTCAAAATGGTTTGACTCTCTTTCTAAGCGAGTCAAATTAACTCCTTGAAAGGGAGTCAAATGACTCCAAAAAGGAGTTATTCTGGCGACATGTGCTGGACTCCCTTTTAGAGTCAAAATGACTCGTTTCATTTTCTCTGTGCAGCTGCCAATTGTACATTTTCTGAAAATCTGACCCATTGAGCTCAAAATGTGTTTAATGTCTTTGTGCAGGATATTGCTGTGATGACCAACGATGCGTCCCGCTGCCCCTACTACCAGGAGGAGAGTGAGAATGTGAAGGGAAGGTGGATCTGTGCTCTTCCCTGGTTTACCATGGTCAAGCAGGCCCCGCGGGGGTTGCTTATTCCCAATACACAGGAGGAATGTGAGGTAAGCAGTTCTATAAGCCATTCCACCGAACAGAAATTCACAGCACAGAAACTTTTTCATTTTATTTTTTTGGAAATAAAAATTACCCACAAAACCTGAATATCTGGGATTTTTCCTCACCGCTATAACTATCAAACTACAACTACCGGGATCCCCACTATTATAGCGATACTCCTTCCCAGCACGCTCATTTTATTTTTGCAAAACGATTTTATTACCAAACTTGGACATTATTTGAACCATGTTACATCGAGCTCACTGGAATACAACAACAATTGAATGATATGACATGCAGTACATTACAGCACCCGAATAGATTCGCTATGGGCGCGGAGTTATAAGATTAAACCTTTCAGCACAGAAACTTGAGGCGCCTACCTTATTCTGTCTTTTTAAGCTACATAGAATGAATAAATGTGTGATCCGTTTTAGGAAAATGAGTCACAAGTCGCAAAATATGGATTTTGAGATATCACAATATTTGGAAAGAGGAGATCAAGCGGATTCCAATGATAGTAAACACTAGGGTACCTAACATGTATTTCTATATTTTAAGTTTGATATTTTTATTTTTGAAAAAAAAAGGTTTGCAATGTTTCTGGTTGGGTAAACCAGTAAAGTAACTAAATATACTCGATACAAAGGCCTTCAAGACGCAATGATGTATTTAATACAATGTCCTGAAATTTGTTACACAGATTTAAATGACTATAACTGCTAAACCCTCTGAGAACATTTCAATAAAGAGATCTTGTGAAAAAAAACACATTGAAAAATATCCATTTTGCGACTTATGACTCATTTTCCTGAAACACATCACATATATGGACAGATATGATTTTAATTGAGACGGAATAAGTAAATGCAGAGACAGAATAAATAAATTCAGAATCGAATAATTATTGGAGATGAACCTGCGACCTTTATGAAGTGTGAAGACAGAGGTATAAATATTTTACCTCAAATTAAAAATGCTACGACCAAATTAAAAGTACAGGGACCAAATCAAAATGTAGAGACCAAATTAAAAATGCTACTGAGACCTAATCAAAACGTAGAGACCAATAGGATGTGCGCGTTTGTGTGGATTTGGTGTGTCAGCTGTCCACTAGGTGTCACCAATGACCAAGCCTGAAGTTAACTCTATGCCATTATGGTTTCTTTAGGATTTCAGATGGCCAATGAATGACCCCAATGGAACAAGAGCGGAATGGGTTCAGTTCCCGTCTCATAAGCTACCTCCGCCAGCCTGCCGGGAAACAGACTTCAGCAGAGATAACCACCTGGGTAATGGAGTCGGAGGTTATCCAAACACCTTCGACTGGACAGTGCCAGACACTGTACATGAGCGTTGTGCCATGAGAATTAGGTAAAATATTTTGAGCTTTTTTATTTATATATTTAGCTCACATGTGATGCGTTCCAGAAAAATGAGTCACAAGTCGCACAATTCGTGTTTTCCAAAGTCATTTATTTACAAGAGGTCTGTGTTGGAATGTTCTCATTTTTGAACGATCGAGTTCTCAAAGTCACATTTAGCTACTTTACTTGTAAATATCCACCCAGAAATATTGCGAACTTTCTTTTCAAAAATATAAATATCAAACTTAAATATAGAAGTACTTAAGTTAGTTATTTGTCGGAAATAAAGTTTCTTTATGTATACATTGAAGGTATAACATATCTACTGGAGACTATGATGCTTGGGATGCAGTCAACGCAACACAGAATGATAAAGAACGGTTGACGCGGTTGGATCTGTCGGATAAATATGGCTTTAACACCCGGGCTGACGCAGAGAAGAGAGGCTTCAGACTAGTTAATAATCCACAAATACAAATATTCTCTGGGTTGCCTCAACTCAAACATCGACTTGCTCTCAATACCGCCCAATATGGAAGAACATTCCAAGACAGGTAAGCTAGCAAAATCTTCGCAAAAATTAATACTTTCTTTTTTCCCATACATTATATAGAACATGCTAACCATTGGAATAATTGGAACAAAAGCAGACATAAAGAAATGAATTCCTTTTTTTTTTATTCTCACGCTCCTTAATATATGCATGGGTGAAGTCGCCAGAAAATGTACAATTCACTTTCGCCAATTCTCTGAAATAACCCAAATTTCAAACGAAAATAAAGTTTAAAATACAGTTCAACCTAACCCAGGTTGCGCGGATGCACTTAGGATGCGCAGCCTACATCCGGATTCAGGGAAAAGTGCAGCCAGTGTAAGCCAGCCTTGCACATCCGGCTGCACTTTGGCTCGGCTGCACTTTGGTTGCACTTTGGTTGCACTTTGGTTGCACTTTGGTTGCACATTCGGCTGCACTTTGGTTGCACAAGGGTTGCACATCTGGCTGCACATTTTAGTATGCCTAGGGCAGGTAGGGTATTGCAGATGGGGCTCAGATTACTTAAATATTTGCTAATTATTATTATGAAAATTTGTTAGTATAAATTTACTGCTCTACCATTCCCATGAAGGATTGTTTGCCAGATATGTTCAGTCAGAGTAGCAAACTGAAGGCAACTTTAGATTGAACATCTACAGCCCAGATCATTTTTAAAGGTACAACAGCATAGGTTGCATCCTTTTATTCATCACTTATCATTTATCATCAGCAGTGGCCGTGCATGTTCACAGTCCTCTGTGTATGAATCACTTCAATGGTTGATGAGTTCAGACACTCTCAGCTGACTACCCACAATCATATATACAGTTATATGGGTAGTTTGATCAGGTCGATTCCCAACAACATACATATACATATAAACTCTAGAAGAATATCACTTATGATATTCATAAGTATTTGTTGGACAATATCAATAGTGTATAAATGCCACATTAGTGTATTAGCGGTACCTTGATTGTTAAAGAAATTATAAATGCAATGCAGTGACCTGTCACGCCACCTAGTGAAAAACAAGTCCTGCCACCTGGTGAGTACAAGTCGCACAATAGGGAGCCTATGACAAGATGTGCCATGTATTGAGAATGATTGGTTGTATTATATTCAAGTCTACCAGCGTCCAAGGAAAGGGGGAGGGGGAGGGGGAGGGAAAGAAGAGGGGGGAGAGGAGGGAGAGGATGTAGGAGAAGGGAGAGAGGGGAGGGAGAGAAAGCGGGGAGGGGGAGCATGAGGAAAAGGGGAGGGAATTATAATATTATATTTTATTGGCCAAAGAATGAGTTGTCTCACAGAAACTTGTACAACGTATACAGTGGTAAGACTAATGAAATTGAATAGCTCATAACTCCCTTAAAATGCTTCCGATCTGAAAATAAAAATTATCCCCTGAACCACATGAATGTCAGGAAGACAGCCCTGCTTTCCGATTTACAATCGCATTTCTAGTTACATCGTAATAAAGTTATTTCCGTCGGCCGCATCAAGTCGTTCGAATCGATATTAATAATATAATAACTTGTAAAAACTAGAAAATATTGCTCTCTACTAGATATTTTTTCCAGATATTTAACTGAACATTTAATACAAAATGAGTCCATGTACTATAATATTATAAAGCCGGTCGTTAATCCTTTAATTCTCTTTCTGGGAAAGCAAATGAATGGACACAGGGCAGTTTAGAAAAAGCTATGTACTGTGTGGCCAGCTGTTAGCATTGATGTCTAGACCCTTATTAAACACCTCAGCTACCAATTATTTATTTATGTTTATTTAGCATAGGCCCTACCGGTACTGGACGCTGTGATAATAGGGGGTGGGGAGGTGTTCAAGGTAACAATAGCGGCCGCGCATGGGGGGCCGTACGGCCGGCTGCGCCAGCAACATACAGTACGGCTGCACACTAGGCCAACATTTCTAACGGCCTCCCAATGCATTTCCTTCTTTCCAAATAGTATTTTTAGAAGCATTTACACTATAATTAAAGAGTCAGTTGGTGTAGATGCATTCCTCCCGTCCTTCTGCATATTATGGTACTCGCCCATCACACTTTCCACTCGCAAATGTGAGTGCCAGTTTCCCACCCTGTATGTGTGGAGGAATCTTGTTCCATTATTTGTTTTGCATAATAATTAGTTTTAAGTTTTAACATGCAGGTTTGTGCCATGAAAATGAAGAGAAACACATTCCAAATTAATAAATAAATAAAATCAACGATGGTTCTTTAGCTCAGGTATGTGTATTCATGTGAGCTATAAATAGAGATATCTATTGTAATAGACCAACGTGTGGTCGCATGGCTTATGTAGGGGAAATGTACTACAATGTAGGAGTGTATTCCATGATTGTATGAGAGAGTACAGCCCCCTCGCGTGAAAACATGTAATACGGCTGTACAATAAAGCTAGCGCAGCCGCCGGGCACACTAGACCAGCGGTAGGTGTTAAAGCTGAAGACTACCGTCCTCGTGCGACGCCCGTAGATCTAGGCAGCAGACGTAGTATTTTTGCGCCTTTCCCGCGTCCGACGGCAGGTGCCGTGTCACTCGGGAACCAAACAGATTGCTAGAATCAATACAATGCCAAATATACTCGAACTTACCTAGTATTGACCGAATTGCAGCTTAATTTAGCAGAATTTACTAAATGTGTACAGCGGTTAATTGCACATTTTCTGAAAATCTGACCCAGGTAAACCTTAAAAAAATTAATACTTTATTTATTTTTTATTGAAAACGTTTGTTTATTCAAGAAATGATTTGACATTATTCTCAGACGCACCTGATTTATTATTCTTTTCAGAAATATTTAGTTTATACCTCTACAATAATTATACTAGAACCGATATAGTTCAATAGGAGACTTTACATATTCCGCAGTCAGTAACTGCGGGACCGCTCTGAGTGATTTTGCACATGTGGAACTCATTAGAGCCTCACCCAAATGCGGGCAGAAATGCTCCCATACTTGAGTGCCCACTGGACCCCACCAGTCCCGCTCACTGACCCGTCAATACCACTAGAACTGGTCGCTGCCTGTGTGTGTGGCCCTGTGTTTACCTGTTTCTTGTAGAAACACTCTGACAAAACTTATCATATTCTAGAATTTAGTGGGTCAATCGACCTCAAACCTGGCATGATTACTCTAAACATATGATTCTATAATCCTGCCCAGTGCGTTGGACATAGCTTTAAAGGGGTTGGAGCAAAAGGGTTGGGAAAGTTGGGCACTATGTTGAAGGGATAGGGTCAAAATAAAAGTGCCCGTCCAGTGGTCTGACTGCAGCGCCACACAGGAGGGGTGGTAATGACCCACAACCAATTTGTGAAGAACACTATTAAATTTCTCTTTTCCCCATAAAGTATTGGACAGGCTAACCATTGGAATAATTGGGGAAAAAGCATACGTGACAAATTATTACAGTAATTTTTTCTCGTGCTCCTTAATGTTATAAGTGGGTCAAGTCGCCAGAAAATGTACAATTGGCCTTCACCAATCCTCTCAAATAACCCAAATTTAAGACGAAAATCAGGTTCAAATTAATGTTAAACATAACCAAACAGATTTTTTGAATGAATACAATACAGAATACATTCAGATATACCTAGTATTTATCCATTTTCACTCTAATTTAGCTTTAGAGTTTGAGAGATGTGTAGAACTGTAGATTTTCTGAAATTCTGACCCACGTATCTAAATTAGAGACCTTGATCAAGATTTGTACCCATCAAATTGTCTATGGGATTGTAATGTATATTCTACTGAGTTAATTGTCCCTTTACTTAATTCCTTGCCGATACATGTGATGTTTTGTCCCTTTTCTAGATCGCATACATTCGCTATTCGCCCCCGTCCAGCAGAGCTTGATGGTGGTACAATCTACAATGTGAATGTTCGTGGCAAGAGAGGCAACATAGTACAGGTTTACCCTGCTGTCGAATACGACTATGTTCCCAACACATTAGAATTAAGTTCAAACGATTACGTACATTTCCAGTAAGTATACATTTCTCGTGAGATCTTGTGAAATCTCGTGAGATCTCATCTCGTTTTTAAGATTTTTCTTCTTTTTTTTTTTACTTTTATCCCTGATTCTTTTTTATCAAAAATATATTTTTCCCCCCGATTTTTCTATGTTCGCTATTTTCCAAAGATTAAAAAAAGATTCAAATTTTCTGCTTAGAGCAGGTCTTCCGACTGGTGCAAAACAATAAATCATTTCTTAAATTCCTAAAATTAAATAGGCAGCGTTACACAATACTTATAATATTGATGGCAGTTCCATTTACTTCTCGTATAAATTTCCTGTACTGGACATTGATTACTGCGGTAGACTTATTTGTTGTAATTAATTATAGCCCAACCTTCAGTTGATGAGAAAAGATGGTCACTAATTGGTGACTATCTGTTATCATCATTTTATCAATTTAGCATTTGAAGGTTAACATTTATGCAACAGACAGTAAACAGATGACCATCAGGCCATATCGAGCCAATCGTTGAGCGCCATATCTCTGTGCGTGTAGCAAAGGCCAAAGGTCAAGCATCGAGGAGATAACCTGATACGACTCTGTTTTATTTAATAGGGGATTTGCATGTGCCACTACGCATGTCTGCTACAGTGCATCCTGGGTTTGATTCTGTTGAAATCTGACATGCAAATATTTGGCACCATTTTTATCGAAAATTGCAAGAATGTTTTGACCAATATCATAGCTTTTATAAATGATCTTTGAAAGCCAAATGCATGATGGGAAAGACGGAGGCTTGTGTCATGAATACGTGTGAAAGCGAATGGATATTCACATTAGAGCATTGATAAATAGTCCATGCTGAACATGACATGTTTTTTTTATAGATTTTAGACTGTACCATTAGTCCCATATTTCATGCGATTCAAGGTCCACAATGGCGGCTATGCAAATCCCCTATTATAATCTCTTTGCTTCAATGTATCGCTGGTGAGCGATAATAAGAGAAGTCACCATAGGAAGGGATTCGGGCGGGTCCTCCAAATTACAAATGAGGACGTTTTAACAGTCCTGTAGCAAAAGCAACTGGACAAAATAGATGGGATGGAAATGAATGGAGCAAAAATAGAAAATATTTAGATTTTGACAGACGTTAACAGAGAGTGCAACTTTAAATTTACCATTAGGTTGAAATCGCCAGAAAACGTACAATTCACCTTTGCCAATCTTCTCAAATAACCCAAATTTAAGACAAAAATGAGGTTCAAAATTCAGTTCAACTGAACCAAACAGATAGTTTGAATCAAGGCAATATCAAATATACTCAGATATGCCTAGTATTTATCATTTTACAGCCTAATAATTCAGAATTTACTTAATGTGTAGATCTGAAGATGGTACAATTTCTGAAAATCTGACCCACCATTGCTATTTCTAGGTGGACTGGGTCTAACAGTAACCCACATAACAATGACGGACAGGGCAGGGCGGGCACCGACCGCTCTAATATCGTCCTCCAGCGTCTACAAGCTTACAGTGAAGGCACACCAGGTGGCGCCGCCATGGCAGCTGACAAATATGGCCACTGGGGGCGCTCCTACCCGGAACTGGTGACAAATTCCACCTTCATGGGACTCGCTAAAAAGGATCTCATGGACCTCGCTTTACTGACTTCTCGTGAGTGGAATACATCTTAATATATGGGTCAGATTTCTGAAAATGTACAATTCGTCTACACCAATCTTCTCAAATAACTCAAATTTCAGACGAAAATACAGTTGAAAATACAGTTCAACCTTATCAAACAGATTGCCAGAATTAATGCAGTGCCAAATGTACTCGAATTTATCTAGTATTGACCAAATTGCAGCTTGATTTAGCAGAATTTACTAAATGTATGCAGCTGCTAATTGTACATTTTCTGAAAATCTGACCCATATAGGCTTACACACGATCCAAAAGTGGCATTATTCTGACCACTGCATGGAAATAGACCCTGACTCCAAAGAACATTGTCACCCTGCATTAAAATGCACCCTAGCCCAAAAGAAAATTGTCATATCTAAATCTTAATGCTGATATACATTTGTACACCTAGTTGTGGGTACATCGCTTTTTATTTATTTCATTTTATTCATTTGTAAATATTTTAACAGCATGATAGCATTGAAGCATGATGAATAGCTATTGCTGGCATGCAGTCTAGGCTCAGTGTTGAGAGAGTCCCTCCAAACTGAGAGCCTCTCGCTCCAAGCCGCAAAATGTCATTGTAACCCCATTATAATCCCATTAGGGCGCCATTAGCGCAGTAGGCGTCCAATCACTGACATATTATTCTTATCTAATTATCGAATTTACTAAATGAGTAGATCTGCCGATTGTACATTTTCTGAAAATCTGACCCTATTATATTCATATTATTTCCATTTCAGAACAATTCAGAGGGGAAATGTCCGAGCTAGATGATGCCGGAACATATTTCGATCTGGGCCCCAGAAAAGTGACCACAACTGGAAGCTATCACTACATGTGTACAAGAAACAATAACTTTTCTAACCGTAGTCAAAAAGGGCGAATCATTTGCTCGAAAGCTAAAATAGAATTTGCCTCTATTGGTTGGAATGGTGGAAACATTTCTCTTGCCAACGGGTATGTATCTCATGCCAATTTGCCTCAATTCTTTTTTTATAGGAATACAGAGTTAATAATTATACTGTATTTTTCTTGAATAATAAATAGCGTTTTCTTACCCAACTACTTTGTGAACTGGTAGATTATTTTGTAGATCAGCATGGAGATTAAGACATAGGGGTGCACTTTTTTTGGATTTTATTTTACTTTTGATTACCAATGTTGACAAATGTTAGCCAACGTTTCGGTATTCCATACCTTCATCAGGGTTTGTCTACAAGGTAATGTAAGGTAATTTTCTTGAATAAGTTTTGTGTTTGTATGAATGTATTAGTGTTTGTTGTTGATTATGTCATACTTTCTCCTATTTTGAAGGGAGTCTACATCGAGGTGGTATCATTTATAAATTCTCATACAAATAAGATGATGTTCTTTACCCATTTTTGCATGCGACCTTCTCAACCATTTCAACAGCCAGTTGGTACTAAAAGAATATTTTCTTCCAAATTGTCACTGTCAAATACTGTCTCCAACATAGCTTGGTTCTATCAAAAGTTCCATTTCTTTCATGTCCCCCTTCGAACCATCTTTTCCTATCATCAAGAAGCCCATAGTCCTAGAGAATACAAGTTCTTATCATCTAGATTTATATATATAGATGGAACATAGCAAGGGGGAAGTCTGTACACTTGCTAGTGACCGAGGGAGTGCGGGAAGTTAGAGGGCGTTAGCCCGAGATCTTCCGCGCGCCCCATTAATGAATAAAAAATCTAAATAAATGAAAATGAAAGAAGTAATTTCAGTTATTTACAGACCTACTTGTTGTATGCACCAAGGGTGGCATAATTTACATGTTTGCACCACCTTGACCAAGTGTGGCATACAATGCTGAAGGTATAGACAACTACAGCAAAACTACTGTACAGCAACTACTGTATAATACAAAAAAACTCCTACTTTAAACAACCAGTTTCCCCACGATTGTTTAAATCGAATCAATATCGAACTTGGAATTTGTTTATAAATCCTTTATTTTGTTTATACAGTGACAAGAAGGTTGAGGTCAAGGTCAAGCAAGGTGCCTTTGCCAAACTGCAAAAGCTTCAAGTTGAACAATGGGAACCACAACAAATTCAAGAGAAACTTAAGGAGCAAAATAAACAGACACCCGTGAGTTTACCTCTCTATTGTGATACATCTACAGTCTGTCCGAAAAGTAGTTGACACGTGATTGCTCATGCCTTTAAAAAGAGAGAAAAGGGGAGATAAGACTTTTGACTTCAAACCTTTGCCCTCTGAGTCACCGTTTGCGACTGACCATGGCTGTTTGCGACCGACCATGGCCAAATATACAGCTGTATTTTATTGTGCTGCCTCTGTTCCATGTGCAGCAGCTGTTGTTTTGCTTAGAAGGAAGGAAGAGCTGGTTATACAGGCCCTGTTTCTCCATGGTTGATTGCAATGAGCGGCTCGCTGGGCAAAGGGGTGACAGGTCCTTATCATAAATAGAGGTCAACAATCCCCCACTTGTCCCTCCTCTTAAAGGGACTAAGGAATCACAAGTCAACTACTTTTCAAACAGGCTTATCCACATTTTAAAAAATTATGTACCGTATTTCACCGATAAAGCACCGGGTCCTGAAAAAAGGGCCTGCCCCGAAAAAGCGCTGTGGTATTTATCACTGAGATAAAAAAGCACCAGCGGGGGAAAGGGAGGACAGAGAATGAATCTCTGTTCTGCCCCATCTTACATAATTAGAATCAATGCTAATCAATGGCAGAAATTAATAGGGGAGTTGCATGTGCCACTGGGCATGTCTGTCTTGGATGGGTTCTGATGAAATCTGACATACAAATATTTTGCAACATTTTTATTGAAAATTGCAAGAATGTTTTCAACAATATTATAGCTTGTATAAGTGATTTATGTTAACCACATGCATGATGGGAAAGATGGGGACTTGTGTCATGGATACATTATAACATATGAATATTGACATTAGAGCATTGATAAATATTCCATGCTAAACATGGCATGTTTTATTTATAGATTTTACACTGTACCATTAGTCCCATAATTCAATGCGAATCAAAATTCAAAATCGCGGCTATTTTTTTTAAAATGTTTTTATTGGCCACATCATTTAAAAACATTTAAAAAAATGCAATTCCCCTATCGACTGCTACCTTTTGAATTCATTATTATTATTATCAATCAGAAATTGCCAATAATGTTTCCTTGCCTTTTATCCACCCTATATAGGTCAGTGGCACCTACGCCAGTCCAGTGACATTCATCCACCCTGAGGGTCGTCTTACAGCCGATGGTCAAACCTTCAATGTAGAGATGTCAGTGGAGAGTGGTAGCATCACAATGTATAGGACCGACAGTGACTTCTCCTCATGGTCGAAAATAGACGCCCAGGTGGACGGCAATGTGGCCAGGTTCGCTGCCAAGGAAGGGGGTGTATACGTGGCAATCGGGCACAGCAATCCAGGCATGGTTGCAGGCATTGTGGTGGGAGTGCTGGCCCTTATAGCAGTGCTTGTAGGTGGGGCGGTGTGCTACTTCAAGAGACATCCAGGAACGGCCAGTAATGTTATGCGATCATTCCAAGGCAAAGTGTGATCTTTTATAATGTGTTTTTTTTTCTGCTATCGAAATCCAAATGTTAAGGTTTGAATGTTTATGATGGAAAAGAGTGCATCTGTGATGATTAATACGGGACGAATCAAATAGCGAGTTTCAGCAAGTCTTACTTATACGTAAACGTATCCGTATTTCTGATATACAAACATACGTTGAAAGGAAGAAAGGGGTTCAGCAAATGTCGGGAAAAACGTAACGTTAAATAGCAAGCAGAATGTTTCATCTCACAATTTATTTTTTATACATAAAAATGCGACGTAATTCACACAAAAAAACATACGGATACGGTTACGTAATTGAGATAAGTTTGGTTGCGGAACCTCCCTAAAATCAGCATTAATTACTGGAAGAGGTACCAGCTGGGAAGCTGATACCTCAATAGAAAAGTGATACATATGTTTTTATATGTACGGGTTCGCCAAAATACCATAAGTAAACCATACATCCAGTTTTTGTAAAAAGATAAAACCTATATTATTATGTCACACTGCTGGACGGTGTATGAAATAAAATATAATAAATATTTATCAAGTATTTTGAGTTAATTTGTTTGCATCATGTCCCCCATATTGTGTGCCATCTACTTCACATCTAGTAAAACTAAATCGATCTTACTAATTGTGAGGTCGAATTATATAACTCTCTTTAGTTACAAAATGGGGTTTCTTATAGTGATATTGCGCCATTGTAAAATGGAGGTACAATCAAGATATTTTTATTTTTATTTGTACACATTTTGACAGGGCTTCTTAGGTCTAGATAAAAACTAGTTATTACCAACTTTCACCAGTGTATATTCAAGTTTTTTTCTGAGTTTACATATAGAGAGGGCAGTAGTAGTATACACTATGGTGTTTGCTTCAGGCAAAGCGGGGTTTATATATCCGTTATAAGGAGACCCATATGTGATGTGTTATAGGAAAATGAGTCACAAGTCGCAAAAAATAGATTTTGAGATACCATCATATTTGAAAAGACGAGATCAAGCCGATTCCAATGATGGTAAACAGTATAGGACATCTAATAAGTACTTCTATATTGTATGTTTGATGTTTTTATTTTAAAAAAAAGACAATTAGCAATATTTCTGGGTGGACATTTACTAGTAAAGTAGCTAAATATACTCTATATGGTGACCTTCGAAATGCATGGATATATTGAATAAATTGTCTTGAAATTCGGTACAAAAAGCGTTAAGCACCTCAAGAATGAAAACATTCCCACAAATCTATCATGTGAATAAATCACCTTGAAAAATATCCATTTTGCAACTTGTGACTCATTATCCCGTGACACAGCACATATATGTAGACACGAGTAGTTATATAGTACATGTTAAATATCCATAGGGCGGGTTATCTGTATACTTATGTGTAAACTGTATACCACCTCCCTCTACAACAGGTATGACAATTGGACTCAAACCCCAGGGTCTATAAACTGTACTAAAACTGGAACGGCTCAACCTTTGGCTCCACTCCCTATTATAGATCCCAGGATGCCTGTTTATAAATGTTCATAATGCCAACGTAATAAAAGGAATCGTAGTAGGCCTACAGTTAAAGCTGCACCCTCAGTTAGCATCAGTCAAAACTAAAGAGTTTCTGCTTTTTATTCCCTTCTTTTCCACCCAGCTAAAACTTTGATCATTTTTGTTTATGCTATATCTAGGCTTCATAAGGTCCAGATTGGTGTTTTCTTTCCTGCGCTGGCTTCACTTATTATCGCCCACTAGCGGCAGTTTTCTCTTGCGCGATTCGACTTCAAATTATTTATAAACACATAAGAGCAATATAATATTGATAATCCATTCTTACAAGTCATAGTAAATATGGCATTGTCGTAATAGCTCCTTTAATAAAGGAGTCGGTAGATGGCAGCAATAGTACTTTGTTTAATTTGTCTGATAACGGGAGTCACGTATCGAGCTGAATATCATGAATCTATAGACGCAGAATCCATGGGAAAACGTTTCATCGACACAGAGTTAGGTGTAATTAATTGATAGACTAGGCAACATCCACCTAAATATCATTCTTAATCCTCCAGGGAGCATTAAGTACAAAGGTGCACCAGCACTTTTCTGGCTAACTTATTATTATTATTACAAACTTTTATTCAGTAAACATATTCATTTCTGGTTAATGCAGAAATGAAAAAGGAATGGTCCTTCTACTCTTAGTTTATCTACTTGTAAATCTTCCAGGTATCCCTTTTTGAATTATAATTAATGATTGAAAATGACAGAATACAATAATAATACAGGTGCATATTCGATAATACGAGTACATATTCATTGATCAGTCAAATGTGGGTATGCTGAACATGAAAATCACTGTCGCCAAGCTGAAATCTGACTCCTTCCTTTCTCATCTGTCGCCCAATCTATTGAGAATAACTGATGATATCAGCAAATATGTAACCGAATATTCAACCGAATAAAAAAATAACTCTTCTAATTAGAGGTAATGATTTTATTTATTCTAACTACACATTTGTTCGCTAATATACATTATTTACATGGAATATCTTTGCATGGTAACGCATCAATAAATAGGAAACGCATTGAAAACAAATATACAGCTCCGTGTCTTCCTCCGCAAATTGGACGAATAATACTCGTCTAATCCCCATGCTCGATGATATGGGTCAAGTCTCTAGAGAATGTACAATTCACCTTCAGAAACCCTCTCAAATAACCCAAATTTAAGATGAAAATCAAATTCAAAGTACCGTTCAACATAACCAGACAGATTTATTGAATGAATACAATACAGAATATATACAGATACACCTAGTATTTATCGTTCTTCACTCTAATTTAGCAGAATTTGATAGATGTGTAGAACTGTAGATTGTGCATTTTCTGAAAATCTTACCCATATGGATAAATCATCTTACATGTTGACCATCATCAGCTGTGGAGAACGTATCAATTGACAGTTTCCCTGTTACAGGATAAATCATTTTAGAAAGTTGACAGAAATGACGTATAAAGTTGGAAAAGTTCGAAAGAGTAGCATTCTTTATATCTTCTGACAACTGAACCACTTATTATCACACTTTGCTTTGACGTTTTAATTCGCATTCTCTATGAACACGAAAAGATCCAACACCATTGAACAGAACTTCACAACGAAAATATTATAAAACATTCTTCTTCACCAAGAAGACTTTATATTGGATTCCCAACCACAAAATCAATGACGTACAACTACACACGCTCGCCATTTATGTACGAAAACACTATGGTATAAAAATGTTCTTACAAGTTTTCAACAACAAAAAATGTTCTTTCAAGTTTTCATAGAAGGAAACTGAGAGGCATAACGACATAATTAGATTCGTGCTCGTCGCATATCAATATGAGTCGACCTGTCTTGACTCGGCAAATATACTTTGATGAACAAGGAGGAGAATTTACATTAGGTTTGGTTTCAGAGGAATACTTTAACAGTGTGCAAAAGTATAAACTATAATAAATGCAACCGATTTATTAAATTTCGCAGAATCTACGTGAAATACTTGACTTGCAACCACTTGTTGGGATTTGGGATTCTAAAACAATTGCTATCGATTCACAAACGGAGAGGAGGAGAGTATTTTCTTCCTTTCTATCAGTCCGAAAATAAAACGCATATACATGTACATTATTCTTAATGCAAATGTTTCCTTTGTATATAAACGGCTCAAAAAACATCTTGAAGTGACATATATACAGTCTAGACCCAAACTCTCAGATCAGATAAGAATGGTATGCAGTGATTGGACGCCTTCTTCGCCGATCGGTTTCCTGGCCTATGATTAGGCGTTCTAATGGGATTATAATGACATTTTGCGGCCTTAATGGAATTATAATGTCACTTTGCCGCTTGAGGCGAGAAGCTTTTCCTCAGTTTGAAGGGACTCTCTCATCTTTGGGCCTAGACTGTATATTCACGTCTAGGTCATCCTTGGAAGGTATTTGCGATGGTATATTGTTCCACTGGGATCATTTTACGCGGATGGTAGACGTTCCGTTTGACGGGATGAACCCAAGTCCTTTCCTCTGCTCCGAGCACTGAGACTGGTACCACCTGTAACAATATATACCTCATTATAAACAATACCTTTGTTTCATTACCACAGGTAGGATTAACATATATATAATCAGTTTGACTAATCGCTAGGACAAATAGACATACAGAACACATTCTATACGAGTTCTACATAATGGCGCACCGTGGGAGGTGCAATGAATATAGGTGTTGGAAATGTCCATAGTAGGTAGTGAGGAATTTGTGCCGATTTTTCATGGACGAGCACCATAGGAAAAACATATATAAATATTTGCAAAGAAGTGACCTTAAAATATTTCATTTCTGGAAATATGTATGAAGAAGTAAAGTCGTAGACAAAACGAGCCTTAGAAGATATATAAGGAAATCTAGAGCAATTAGTAAAATGTTATTTTAAAGACTGATAGTTATTCCCTTAACATAAGAATACACAACTACAAAGTCAGAGCGCACATACGGTTTCAGAATTGTAATTACATAACTGGGAGCTTGATTGTTGTCACCCTAGCCACGATATGGGCCTTTAGTTATAAGTAAACTAGTACCCTTTTAGTAGGAAAACACAGGAATGAATGCAAACTAATTAAAACAAATGATTTAAATTAAAAAAATGATATCCGGAGGGATTTGTTTTATGTGTCTCTTGTGTGCTGCCACTGCGATAAGAAGAGATTCCCAGGGTATTGTTTCATAATGAAGGAGGCATGGAAAGATTTATTTGGAAAATTTGCAAATGGTGTTCAAATGTTACAAAGAATGTCCCAGCCTGGCGTTTCATAATGTGAGACATTCGCACATTCACATGTTCATCTTCACAGCACTTCGCAGCACTTCACAGCCACAACAGTGTGCACCCAACCATGACTGGGCGAGGGTGGACCATGGAACTGGCCGTGTGTGTTTGTCTTATTACGTAATAACTGTAATAGCAGACAGGGTGGCGACATGGGCTGCAAATCTTTGAGAGGTCCCTGTGAATCTTTGAGTAGTTCTCAACTTTGATTATGAAACGGAATTTATCCTAAATGGGATGTTTTTCCACTTAATTCCTATGTCCCTGATTATGAAACAAGGCTGGATTAGTAGGAAAAGTTTCCCGATGTGTTGTTGGTGTTTGAAAGGTGTGTTTCACGTCAAATCTAAGGGTTTGAATGAACGAGGGAACACTTAAAATTGTCTTAATTCTCTCCAGGCCGTCCGTGATTTACTACTTACGTCTTTTTCTCGTATATGGGTTGGGTGTGACAGCTCGAGATATAGACTGAGGTGATAGAGTAGATTTATTGTGTCATTAAGATATATATTACATATGCTATAGTTAGGCACATCCTGAGATCACTACGTGTATGCCCCTATATTAAGAACTTTGAGAGAAGGTCACATTATATTTGCATTTAATTGTAATGGGAATGTATGCCAGCGATCCATGACCATATTCCATGGACTATTGGCAATCAGGCTAATATGTGATGTGTTACAGGAAAATGAGTCGCAAAAATGATATTTTTCAAAATGTTTTTCACAAGATTTCGTTATTGAAATGTTCTGATTTTTTTTATAGAGTTTAGCACTTTTAGACATGCACTAAATATCAAATCATTGTATTAAATATATACTTGCGTTTTGAAGGTCATCCTATGGAGTATATTTAATTATTTTACTGGTAATTGTCCACCCACAAATATTGCAAACTTTTTTTCCAAAACTATTATCAAACTTAAAATATAGAAATACTTATAAGATGTTTTTATATAGTGATATTTGATGCCTACTGTTTACTATCATTCGAATCGGCTTGATCTCATCTTTTCAGATATAATGATATATCAAAAATCCTTTTTTTGCGACTTCTGACTCATTTTTTGTAACACATCACATATAGGTTGACAGGCAAGCATCCACATCAATACATTATAATGTGACCCTCTCCACATTCTCTTAAAGGGATCTGTTATCATCTCAAGGTGGGCCAAACTATAGATGTATTTTAGTATTGGCGAAATCGTGTGTGCGACTTGTAATTGTATTCTCTCATGTCATCTAATACTACGATTAATTATTGTATCTTTCGCGCAATGAAATGGGCAGCAGGCTATAGTATATGCATACATCTATTGCTGGGTTAATGCACTAGTCAATTACATCCCCCATCCCCACCCGCAGGATAAGGGGGAATGGTAGGGAGATGTCCAAGAAAATATGCCCCCACCCAGGCGGGGACTTTCCTTAGTTTACCGCAGTATCAAGGACATTCCCCTGGGTGGGGAATGTCCGTCAGGGTTTATATTTTTTCATAATTATTATTTGCAAAAATAATGTGAAAAATGTGCCCCATGGGGTTGGGTAATTTACACAAATTTCTTGCCCTGGGGGGGTCGGGGATTTCATCACATTTCCCAAGATTCCCAGGACATTCCGCCATTACACCGAGGGTAGGGGTGGGTTGCAATTGACAAGTGCATAAATGTCAATAAAGTGCTTTTTAAAATATCTACTTAAAATGAGAACACAAATAGCATACTATCAGATGTAAACGGTGCGAATCCTGATACAAGGCAATATATGGTACACATCAACAGTTAATAGTGCATAATATTGGTGCTTCTAAAATAATCACTGATGAAATCTAATTGCAGTGTAAGAATGAAGCACAGTTCATGTTGTTATAAGCAGTCTGAAACTTAAAAAGTCTTGCTAATCAGATAAAGCCTCTCTACTCCTTTCCCTTTGACCTTCAGCGTGAAGCTATTTTGACAAAAGCACTCAAATAAGAATGTTTATAATTTTAAATATGTGATGTGTTCCAGGAAAATGAGTCACAAGTCGCAAAATTGATATTTTTCAAAGTGTTTTAATCACAAGATCTCTTTTTTAAAATGTTCTGAATTTTAGAGGGTTAAGCACTTATAGTCATATAAATCCGTGTAATAGATTTCGGGACATTTGAAGGCCTTTTTATGGAGTATATTTAGTTACTTTACTGGTAATTACCCAGCCAGAAACATTGCAAACCTTTCTTTTCAAAAATAAAAATATCAAACTTAAAATATAGATATACATTATTAGGTGTCCTAGTGTTTACTATCATCGGAATCGGCTTGATCTCCTCTTTTCAAATATGATAATATCTCAAAATCCATTTTTTGCGACTTGTGACTCATTTTTCTAAAACGGATCACATATAAGAACTTCCATATGGGTGTTGTTCATGTCTGTTCCACCACGGGGCCTCTTGGCCTTTACTCGAATAGTCAGACTCTGAAAAAGCAATATTTCAACGATGGCTTCCAGATAGAGAGTTCCTGATTGTGACGCTTTGATATTTAATCGTTTAATTTAGTACAAACGATTTATGCCAATTTAGATGTTTTTTTGTTCTCATCTCCATTCTCTCTTTATTATAGAGTAAATCACGTTTTCCCCAGCCCCTTCCCCATATGTGATGTCTTCCAGGAAAATGAGTCACAAGTCGCAAAGTTGATATTTTTCAAAGTGTTTTATTCACAAGATCTCTTTATTGAAATGTTTTGATTTTAGAGGCTTTAGCATTCAGGACATTGTATTAAATATATCCTTCCATTTTGAAGGCCTTGATATGGAATATATTTAGTTAATTTACTGGTAATTACCGATCCAGAAACATTTTTCCAGAACTTTCCAGAACTTATCTTTTTAAAAATAAAAATATTAAACCTAAAATATAGAAATACTTATTGGGGGTCCTAGTGTTTACTATCATTGGAATCAGCTTGATCTCCTCTTTTCAAATATGATGATATCTCAAAATTCATTTTTTGTGACTTATGCCTCATTTTCCTAAAACGGATCACATATGCGGGATGATCAGTGTGATTTCTACTTTCCGCTTTTATTGCAGGAATTTGTTACAAACCGATGTCGTCTCAGTGATGTCCTTCCCATCGCCTGCCTTAATGTTAAATACTAATGTAAATTAATATCCTAATTTAGCTTGATATCCTAATCTAGCTTGAATTTAGCTTGAATTTGCATGATTTAGAACATTTATTTGAAACATTGTGTTCATTATTCTACAGCAACATATATAATTTAATTTACCTTTCTAGGTAACCTGAGTAGTTCCTATTTGATATAAGGTTTAAGAATGTGTGATTGGAAAATATACCAAACATATGAATGAGGGTAAAGGGCCTTGTCCACTAAGCCAACTCCTATGCGATTTTGCGCCGCAGAGTACCCTTTTCCACTAAATTCCATGAGAATCGCATGAGAATTGGTTTAGTGGTCAAGGTCCTTAAGATCCTCCCTGATTTTTTTCACTATTCTTATGGATCATCACAAGCATCTCAACTGAGATTAGAGTATGCGTAGTACATATGGACCCCTTGCTACTTGTGTCAAAGCATTCCACTTTGCTATTTTGGTAAAATAGATAGAACCTAATGAGAATGTGGTACTAGGGACACTATTGCACTATCCAAGATGAGGTATTTTCTCGTGTTTTCGTGTTTTTTTTGTTACGAAAATAACCCCAAACATCAAGGACAGTGCAATAGTGTTCCGAGTACCACATTCGAATTTAGGTTCTATATTTACTCCCACGTTGCTATGTACATGTATAAGTATGTAGCTGTGTACTGGGGGGAGGAAGAGGGAATGGGAATGTCATACCACACGCGTTGCACTGGTGCAAATTACCACACTACTCCCACCCATACAAATAGCATGTGGTACATACACCAACGTGGAGTAAACTCCACCAACCAGACTAAAAAGAATATCAAACTATCTTTCTACACTACCAGAGATAATATGCAACAGAAAACTTATGTAAGAAATCTACTTTTCATATGGCGCATTGTTAAATCTAAATCAAGCAGAAATTGGAAAATGACTATGATATTTGCTTGTCTACAGTTCGTTAAATATTGAAGCAAAGGCCATTATGTTTCAATAAACAAGTCCTTCATACTTAATTCATAAACAGAAAGTTCCTGAAATGTATACATCATATTATTAGATGAGAAGCAATGGAAATACGATGATAAAACTTGTGGGAGGAAAAGTCACAACAAGCGATCTTACACTAGAAAGAGACTGGCCACACATAGCCGATTTGCCCCCCGATTGGCCCCCGATTTGGGTCTCCCGATGAATCCTTGGATTTCATTTCCAATCCTGTTTAAACATAAATCAGGATTTGAAATGAAATCATGGGATTCATCGGAAGACCCAAATCGGGGGGCAATCGGGGGGCAAATCGGCTACGTGTGGGCAGGGTCTTAACGCTGGAAAATAGTCAGAACAAAAGCTTATGAATGTAATAAACCAATTAAGAAACGTAATAATCATATGTGTCCTTAGCCACTCCTTGCTTCCTTTGATTCTATCCACATCAATTTAGAGAAAATATTGCGAACGCAGTATAGCGCAAGAAGTCTTAATGTAACCTAGAACCATCTGTATATAGCGCAAGAAGTCGTAATGTAACCTAGAACCATCTGTATATAGCGCACAAAGTCTTAATGTAACCTAGAACCACCTGTATAGGAAAACTAGCCGGAGGAAAAGATAGGGGAGATATTTCAATTGAAACAACCCAAACGTCCACCACTGAACCGATCCATCACAAAGAAGTCAACCCTTCTATATGTTGTCCAATAAGTAGTTGATACGGGGAAAACGGACTTCTTTAAGAAGAAAGAAAAGTGGGGGACTTTTGACTCCAAACCTTTGCCCCCTGAGTTGCCGTTTTCGCTCGACCATGGCGAAATATAAAGCAGAATTGTATAGTGATGTCTCTGTATGTGGGTCAGATTTTTAGAAAATGTACAATTGGCAGACCTACACATTCAGTCGATTCTGCTTAATTTGACTGAAAAATGGTCAATAATAAGTATATCTGAGTATATTTGATATTGCCATGATTCAAACTATCTGTTTGGTTATGTTGAACTATATTTTGAACTTCATTTCTTTCTTAATTTTGGGTTATTTGAGAGGATTGGTGAAGGTGAATTGTACATTTTCTGACGACTTCACCCATGTACGGCAGCTGTGTTTCGCCTACACAGAAGAAAGAGCTGGTTATACTGGCCCTGTTTCACCATGGTGGATTGCAAAGAGCAGCTCGCTGGGCTATAAGGGTTGACAGGAACTTGTCATAAATACAAGTCAAAAATCCCCCACCTTTCCCTCCTCTTCTTAAAGAACCCCGTTTTGCCCGTGTCAACTACTTATTGGACAGACTATATATTTTACAAAGAATTAAAACTTGCCGCTATGCTCTCCGCCCCCTGAGCTCACAATATGAGGAAGGACGGGTGGGCGTCTTCCTGAGAACCTAACGTTTGCGATAATTGTTTTAGGTTGTGTAAACGGGAACAAAGAACTGCGACTTCTCGATAACTCCTGACACACAAGAAGATGTCGCAAGACAGTTGCGATAATTGCGTCGTATAAACAATCCAGCTTAATTATTAAACACTTTTTGTCATATATAATTACGTGGTATAAACAATTCAGCTTAATTATTAAACACTTTTTTGTCATATATAATTCCGTGGTATAAACAATTCAGCTTAATTATTAAGCACTTTTGCCATATATATTTAATGAACATATTATCATATATATTTAATGAACCTTTAATGAAATAAACAAAGAAACACCTTCATACGAGATATACCCCTGTCTTTACATTATTAATGTACTTATAAATCAAAAGTTTTTTTTACAGATGGAAAGCAAATAAAATGCTCTCAAAACGTGTTCTTCTTAATATATAAGTATAACTAGTATTATACTTAGTTTAAAACCACGTGTGCATTTATAATCGCCAAAGCCTCTTTACCATTTTATCTCTTTCCAGATAGCTAGATATCAAAATTGAATTTTTAAAAAATAATGAATTTCAATACTTGAGATTATACACTTGCGCTCCCTTGAGGACAAGTTTAGCAAGTTATTATGGACCACAAATATGGGTCAGATCTTCAGAAAATGTACAATCAAAGATCTACACATTTAGCAAATTCTGCTAAATTACACTGAAAAATGGTCAATGCTAGGTATATCTAAGTATATTTGGTATTGCCTTGATTCAAACAATATGTTTGGTTATGTTGAACTGCATGAGTTTTGAATTTCATTTCTGTCTTAATTTTGGGTTATTTGAGAGAATTGGTGAAGGCGAATTGTACATTTTCTGGCGATTTCACCCATATAGTAGTAGAAAGTTTAAATGTGAATAGGTACAAATGTATCGCCATGCATTATACTAGAACTTGTCGGTAGAATTACAGCAACATATTATGCGTGGGGTATAAATTAATTAACTAACTAATTAAAATAAATTGATTAAAATGTGTGCCCTTAACCATAACATACAATTATTTGACTTGCAATAATACGCGTCCTTAGATTTATAATGATAAGGCAATTATTGAGGAGGAATGACTCACGTTTATAAGACGACTTCTATCCTCCTGGTATTGCACATCTTTCTTCAGTTGCATCCATTCTGTTGCTTGCCGTGTTAAGCTTTTTGTTAACTGCTTGCTCTGGAAGGAAGGGTACTGGGTCAGATTTTCAGAAAATGCACAATCGGCAGATCTACATATTTAGTCAATTCTGCTAAATTAGACTGAAAAATGGTCAATAATAGGTATATCTGAGTTTATTATATACGCGTTGCCGTTCAAACAACGTATTGTAGAGTTATATACGTTGTGTCCGTATACAACTCCACGCTCTGAGTTGGGCCGTATACAACTCCACGCTCTGAGTGGCATCCCGAAGGCGCCTATCAGCGAGGCCGCCAAAAGTAAGCACTGAGTGGAATCACGCTATTGGGGTGATCAGTTGTCAACGCAGAACGAATGGGAGTTAGAACGAATGGATCAAAACGAAGGAAATAAACAAAAATACTTTCATCTTTATTTAAGTATAGCCTTTGTTAAAGCATTAATGTGGTTTTAAAACTATTTAAAGCTTCGAAAATGTTGGAAATGGATTTGAAAATGGGAGCGGCTTACCCGCAGTAGCCAAATGACAACAAAATGATCTGCAGATCGTCAGAACTTTCAACGCAGGTCAAGGTGTAATATATCTATCATATGAATTAATAAACTAAAATCCTTTCATCTTTATTTAAGTGTATCCTTCATTAAACCATTACTGTGGTGTTGAACCGATTAAAAGCTGTGAAATGTTGAAAATTGATTCGAAAATGTAAGCGATTTTCTCACAGTGGCCCACTGACAACAACTGACAACAAACAGCAGATCGTCGTAACTTCCAACTAGAGGTGTCATATATATTTCAAATGAATTAAGAAACTAAAATCCTTTCATATTAATCAAAGTCTATCCTTTGTCAAAGTATTACTTTATTTCAAAAAGATTTAAAACGGTGAAAGTGTCTAAAATTGATTCGGAAATGTGAGCTATTTTTTTCAACTTGGCTGCCCTCACAGCGATGGTAGGCTAGAACAGCGTGGTTCATTGTTATAGGCCTAGGTCTATTCACACAAAAAACATGATCAAAGCACCTTATAATGGTAATTTTTCTTCAACATATTCATTGTTCTGCATTATATAATAAGAGCTTATATAATAAATCAGATAACTAACTCGTTGGTTGAAGGATTGTGAATATTGCACGAGTTGCGCAGCAACTCGTTAGTCATCCTGTAGGCCCCCTATGTATGTCATATTGCCTTGATTCAAACAATCTGTTTGGTTATATTGAACTGAGTTGTGAGCTTCATTTTTTTTATCTTAATTTTGGGTTATTTGAGAGAGTTTGTGAAGGTGAATTGTACATTTTTTTGTGATTTCACCCTACAGTTGTGTATGGAGTCATCTTTATGGATGGACTGTAAAATGTTAAATCGAAATCTACCGATACAACGACACCATGACTAACGTTATATAATACAGTCTAGGCTCAGAGCCTCTCAGATCAGATAAGGTTGGTATGTCAGTGATTGGACGCCTACTGCGCTAATGACTTTTCGGGGTCAGGAGTATAGGCATCCCAATGGGATTATGATGGTATTTTGCGGTCCTAATGAGATTATAATGACAGTTTGCTGTTTGGAGCGAGAGGTTGTCCCTCCGTTTGAAGGGACTCTCGAAACCTTGAGCCTAGACTGAATACATTACCTGCTTTTGTTCCTTTTCCAATCTTTTCAATAGATCTCTTCTGTTATCTTCACTGGTCCCCAGGTGTCTCTGTGGAGATTAGTACAAGATGTTTTATTACCATATTATACACGCATTGCTCTGAAAACAATGTATCTAGAGTGATTTACGCATAGTGCGTATTTCACTAGTGATATGCGTGGGGTTGTCATGGCAACCAATCTGTCTTTTTGCTAAGATTACCTGTAAAATTTAGGACTCATTTTTTTTCTATTTTTATTATTGAAAGCTACTATGATACATCTGTTAACTAACTCGTTGGTTTCAGTTGCATAGAATATTGCACTCGTTGCTACGCAACTCGTGCAATATTCACGCTCCTTCAACCAATTCGTTAGTTAACCTGTATGTCTATGTCTTATCATCTTATGGTTGCTATATTTTTCATTCTTCAAAATGAACGGAGAAAGGGGATACAAGGGATAAACACAACGGCTTTCCTTTGTGATTATAGATCATGGGTCACATCTTAAGAAAATGTACAATCAGCAGATCTATACATGTAGTAAGTACTGCTAAATTACACTGAGAAATGGTAAATACTAGGGATATCTGAGTATATTTGGTATTGACTTGATTCAAACAATCTGTTAGGTTATGTTGAACTGTATTTTGAACCTCATTTTTGTCTTTTTGGGTATATTTGAGAAGATTGGTGAAGATGAATTGTACATTTTCTGGTCATACATCCATATGATAATAAAGGCTTAACTGCTAAGATACAATCTATAGTTATCTCACCAAAAGTTCATCCTTATCAGCGCTAGCATGTTTTGCTTTAAACATTAGTCTTTCATTTTCTTCTTTAAGTCGTTGAACTTCCCTCATTAACGAAGCATTTTCCTCTAGTAAAACCTGAACGAAATGAACGAAATTGAATTCATGCATGGAGTAAGTGAGTGATTGAGTGATTAGTGCTTGCAACAAAGTTTTGCCCGGGTTCTCCACCAGTGCAATACAGTTGTATTGGGGGGGGGCTAGCTGGTAGATAGACAGGGGAGTCTAGCAGAAGGAGAAGGGACAGGAGGACAGACAAGTTACTCCAAGGATTTCGAAATCTAGACTGTTTATTATTCCAATCTTTGGAACCCCTCACAGGAGAAGCTCACATGCTAACTCCTGGAGGGGGCGGGGCTCTATCTCTGATAGGCCCCTCAGAATACATGAGTCATGGAGGGAGGGGCAATGGCAACTCCAGCTGTATAGCATCACCGACTGCCAGTGCCAGGGTCATTATGTGATGTGTTTTAAGCCGCAAAAAATGGATTTTGTGATACCATCATATTTGAAAAGATGAGATCAAGCCGGTTCTAAAGATAGTAAACATTGGGACATTTAATAAGTATGTTTTAAGTTTGATATTATTAGTTTTGAAAAAAAAAGTTGCAATAGTCCTAAAGTAGCTAAATATACTCTATAGGATGACCTTAGAAATGCATGGATATATTTAGTATACCGTCTTGAAATTTGGTAAATGTATTCATAAGACTTTGTAGGAATGGGTACATTCCTACAAAGACATCTTATGAATATATCACTTTGAAAAATATCAATTTTGCGACTTGTGACTCATTTTCCTGTAACACATCACATAATCACGGCGGTTCTATGCATGGATTTGTAGAATTGGAAATGATGGATTGAAGAAAGCGTAATACAGGCAGGAGAAAATAAAGAATTTTGCACAATAAAATAAAAAGAAAGAGTAATGTGTGGGCTGAATGAGAGGCATTGAGACGATGTTAAAATGAAAGATTTAATTTTCGGCGATGGTAATCAAAATCAAATAAGATAAATTCCTAATCCATGTTATTGGTCCAAAATGTAGTTGTATCGTTATGTTCTTAACAGTGTGAACCCAATTAATTCGGATAATGTGTGAGTACTTTGTGATGTAAGTATATTTACTGCCACTCAATTCACACCTAATCATTATACTAGCAGCTTGTGGAGCCTTTTATCTCCTTTCGTTGCTAAATCTCTAGTTATTGAACTATATATATACCTCCTGATGTAAAGTATAAAACCCTTTCATAAGGAGGACTGGGTGGGCCTTCTACAGTCTATTGACGGTGAAGGCATAATCCTTCAACTCCAGACTGTATACAACAGTTATGTAACACGTCTATGAATAGGGGATTTGCATAGCCGCCATTGATTCGCATGGAGGTATGGGAAAATGGTAAGTCTAAAATCTATAGAAAACATGCCATATTCAGCATGGACTATTTATCAATGCTCTAATGTCAATATGTATGTGTTATATATGTTTCCATAACACAATATAAAGCCTCCATCTTTCTCATCATGCATTTGGTTTTCATTGATCATTTATGAAAGCTATGATATTAGTGAAAATATTCTTGTAATTTTCAATAAAAATGTTGCTGAATATTCGTATGTCAGATTTCAACAGAATCCATCCCATGATGCACTGTAACAGACATGCGCAGTGTCACATGCAAATCCCCTATTAAAATCCTCACCTCGTTTTTTCTCACTACATCCTGGATCCTTATTGGTGCTGTTAGTTTCATTGATTTGGTTTCGGCTAATCGTGCAACATGGCGTTTGAACACTGCTTCATCGTCGTTGAGATCATCTTCGGTTACCTATCGATAAACGACAATAATTGGCATTTAAAACCAAACTGCTACCCTCATATTACGAATCTTACTATTTCTGGCATTAACAACCACCACAGAGGTATTGAATTCAACAACAATATTTGAAACACAATAATATTTAGGCCTAACTCGTGCCAGTTTATTAGCACTTAAAGTCCGAGCACGTTTAAATGTGCTTGTAATGGATTTGAATTATAGCAATGAGTTTTAAACCTGTATTTGGGTCGGATTTTCAGAAAATGCACAATCTACAGATCTACACATCTATCAAGTTTTGCTAAATTAGAGTGAAAAATGATAAATACTAGGTATATCTGAGTGCATTCTGTATTGTATTCAATCAATCCATATGTCTGGTTATGTTGAACCGAATTTCTTCTTAAATTTGGGTTATTTGAGAGGATTGGTGAAGGCCAATTGTACATTTTCTGGTGACTTGACCCTCATAGCAATAAGTCTTAAACCTATATTTAACCATTGCAATTGGCAATGGGCCAGTGGTAGCCACTACTCCAATTGGAAGAGCTATGGTAAGCCTTGTTGGATTAGTTGAACCTCTTTGTTGGCACTAGTCTTCTAGTTCTACTTAATATAAACCACTGAATGTGAATAATGAATAATCAATACATGCCGGTATCAACAGCATACGTGGGTCAAATCGCCGGAAAATGTACAATTCGCCTTCACCAATCGTCTCAAATAATCCAAAATTAAGACAAAAGTGAGGTTCAAAACCCAGTTCAACATAACCAAACAGATTGTTTGAATCAAGTCATATACTCAGATATACCTAGTATTGACCATTTTCAGTGTAATTTAGAAGAATTTACTAAATGTATAGATTTGCTGATTGTAAATCTTTTGAAGATGTGACCCATGTTCACATTGCAGTCCTAAATCTTTGGAGCGAGACATTATTACTCTGGTATTTCCTAGCTGTACATGAAAGGCTTGGAGCCGTATGACTCCGGGGATAGGTTAACAATGAATATAGCTCTGATTATGCCATACAATTCTGAATGTAATCCTTAAATTCATACTTTGGAAAGCGGTGAAGCGAAAATCACAAGGAGATGAAGGAAATCTTTACTGGTCTCTTGATGAAACATGACATTCAAATGACTTTACCTAGGCTAGTATAAAATGATAAACTAGTAATATCAATCTAAATAAATATATAGGTATGTCTTCTTTTTTTATTATTTTTGCAAAACGAATTTATTACCAACTTGGCCATTTTAAAAACCAGAATACATCGAGTTCACTGGAATACAACAAGTATTGAGTGATACGACCAACATTAGTAATAGGGAGATTTAGTAACCACAACGCACCAACACAACACTAACGCATCCACTAACTATGTGTACATTACTAATAACGCTATAGGGATATCTCGAGAGGCGCTAGGCTGAGAACATCTGTATTGCAGGCCTCTCGAGATATCCCTACAACGGTAATAATGTACTAAAAGTTAGTGGATGCGTTAGTGTTGTGTTGGTGCGTTGTAGTTGCTAAATCTCCCTATTCTTCTAAGTCTTGCTCTCACCTTTTTATCATCGGCTTTTGCTTCAGCAGCGGCGGGGCTGGTTGAGTTTGGACGGGACTTGGGTCCGTTACCGTTCCGTACACACATATCTCTGTAGCGTCTGGCCAGGTCTGTCGTCTGCTTTAGGTCCTCTTCTAACCTCTTTGCTTTTATTTCTCCTGTGTTGAGGCACAAGGTAAAATATATTGTCTATTACCTTCTTCCCTCGTGGTCATATCAAATATTATGTTTTTCTAAGCTAGGAGAAGTGTCTACTAATGATTTCAAATTCTACAGATATGGCAGCAATAGATGGTGCAATTCATTAGGGAGTTTCCGCAAGCAAACCTATCTCAATAACTTAACCGTAACTTTTGGGGGAATTATGTTGGATTTTATGTATACAAAATAGATTGAGAGATGAAAGATTTCGCTTCAGTGCCTTGATATGTTACGATACGTTTCCCCAGCCATGTGTTGCTGAACCTCTTTCTTCCTTTTAACCTATGTTTGTAAACCGGAGATCTGGATACGTTAATTACGTTTACGTAAAGGTTAGACTTGCTGAACCTCCCTATTTTTATCAATATTTCTGTACTCAAGATGTTAATAATTATTATAATATAATACATCTTACCTTCTATCGACTTTCTCTCGTACATTTTCATTAACTTTATTGCATTGGTCAAAGACATGTGGTCGAACTTTTTTGGTTTCTCCGTGGTTTTGGCTGCCTTTTTTACTCCCTTTAGTTTCTCGTTGAGCAGAATCTCAGTCTCTAGTTTCTCATTCTGTTCATCTAGTTTCCTCATCATATTTGCTTTCAACTCATATGCGAGTTCCTGCTCTTCGGGTGTTAGGCGAAACCTGAACATTAGGCACATCAATCAATTCGTGTTCTTAGGCAAGCAAATTAGAAGTACTTGACAAGTGGACAGGTTAGATCTGCTGTTATTATGGAAATAAGGTGCTTGGTGAAAATATAAAATAAAGTATTGATATTATAACGATTATACACTATATCTAGATTTGGATAATATGTTGTTAATATACAGTTATTCAAATATACAAAGTTCAATCAATAACAAGAAATGATCAATCAATAACTAGAGTGCGTTGATTTGCCAGAAGGTGTGTCCTTTAGAACTATATGCTAATATATAGTAAAGATAATACAAGTTTACATCAAGAAAGATGTAAAGAAAAGTTCTCTTAATAACTAAATATCCTAGCGTTGTTACCAAAAAAGGATTAATTTTCAAGATCTCTTTCAATCATCAATATCATCATAACAAAGAGATGTTTGTTATTTGGTGGTGCAGTCTAGGTCCAAACCCTCAGATCAGATAAGAATGGGATGTCAGTGATTAGACGCCTACTTCGCTAATCGGTTCCCTGGCCTACGACTAGGCGTTCTAATGGGAATATAATGACACTGTGTGGTCTTAATGGAATTATAATGGCACTTTGCGGATTGAGGCGAGAGGCTTTCCCTCTGTTTGAAGGGACTCTCTCAACTTTGGGCCTAGACTGTTGTGGGCATTATAAATACAAAACTTGATTAAAATTGTCAAATTAAGCTTAGAGAAAACGTGATGAGAACTTGAATCAAGTACACATAGTAATGTGACGTATACTATTGTGTGTACACAAAGTAATGTGACGTTTACTATTGTGTGTACATCTATGAGGTTAAATATGTTACAGGAGGTGTGTAGAAATGGGAATTAGAATTTAGTTCCTCGGTTTCTTTTTTCTATTTTTTCTTCGTCAAGGATTTGAGTTTCCTTGATAAATTGATCTCGACCATTAATTTTTTATTCTGCTCATCGAGTTTTCTCATCATGTTGGCTTTAAGTTGGTATGCAATTTCTTGTTCTTCTGGGTTCAGACGAAACCTGAGAGAAATGATCAATACCTTACAGTTACTTTTCGTAAAACCAAAAGGCAAAAACACAGGTATTAGGTACCTAACTTATATAATTATATGCTTAATTTTATCATAAATATATCGCAATAAAATGTAAGGTGGATCTTTTAATAAAAATAACAGGTGTACAAATGTGTATTTATCATCGGATAAGATGATGAAAATAATCCTTAAATCACTTAAACATGGATTGACACATGAATATAACGGAACATGGGAGACAAAGAAGCATCATTATATTATGTGGAACTTAAAGCTTCATTTCAAACCAAGTATCACCAAAAGCTTTGCGCGCATGTACATGTGATATCTCAAAAATTATTTATTTTTGGTGTTCTGGGACAAAAGCATGATAAACAAGGGGTATCACACAATCTATTGTAAAACAGAAGGCTCAATACAACGCCAAAGGGAAGGGGGCAAGGGATATATATTTATTCCAGGGCTGTTATTGTCGGTCTTAGATGGTATTATTATAAACTCTCATTAGAGGATTTCACCAGGAACTTGTGGGACGTCAACTAGCCACAACTACTTACATGCCACGCTCGCTGTGTGTAATTGGTATGGATAAGTGTGAATAAATGTGGACAGATTCATGATAATAGCTGAGAAAATTACCCAGTTTGGAGGCTCACATTTATTGGTCATTCATGTATGAACGTTTATATAACAAAAACAGAAAATGCTATGGCTTTCTCCGAAGAAGCTTTATAGATGTAAACAGGTGGAAACGGTTCCATAGAACGTCTCTTTGACTAGTAGTAATCCTTAATCGCATCTTTTACGAACTTAAAACCAAAGTTCAAACGTAGTTCAACGGAGAATGTGCGTTTGAAATTCACTCCGGAAAGATCATGGTTAATTCGTTCAATGTAATTTCGGGCTTTGGTATAGTTTATAGAAATAAGCTCTGTTGGCTACAAACTTATCTTTGCTTTGTTAAATTGTTGAAGTGTACAGAATATTGAAAAATAATTGGAAACTGAAAATTATAAAGGTAATATATAAAGAAATCGAACAGGTTCTATGCAGGCATACACAATAATGATGTTTCATTACAGAAAGGTTTAATTATATATATGTGATGTGTTACAGGATAATGAGTCACAAGACACAAAAAATGGGTTTTGAGATATCATCATATTTGAAAAGATGAGAACAAGCCGATTCCAATGATAGTAAACAGTACGACATTTAATAAGTGTTTTTTTTTATATTTTTATTATTGAAAAAACATTTTTGCTACCTGTGACTCATCTTCCTGTACCCCATCACATATCTAAATAGACTATGACAATTGACTTATTGGTGGAAAACATGTGGAGCCTGCTTACCCATATTTCTTCATTTTCTGTGGTTCAGGTGATTTATGGGTCGCGCTAGTATCAGCCACCGGAGACTGGAAGCAATCAGATGTAAAAATAAGCAATTAATGACTTGATTACTCATAAGTGAAAGCATTAGTAATATTTGGGTCAGATTTTCAGAAAATGCACAATTCAACTTCACCAATCCTCTCAAATAACCCAAATTTAAGACGAAAATCAGGTTCAAAATACAGTTCAATATAATCAGACAGATTTATTGAATGAATACAATACAGAATACACTCAAAAATACCTAGTATTTATTAATTTTCACTCTAATTTAGCAGGATTTGATAGATGTGTAGAACTGTAGATTGTGCATTTTCTGAAAATCTGACCCATTTGTTCATATAAACACGCGTCAATAATTATTAGTGATTATGTCTCCATGTGTGTAAACACATTGATGTACATGCATCCTGTACGTTATGATTGATTGCTTAAGCAATTGATGATGGTTGTTCCGGTGTTCTTTTGAGGCGTTATGCTCTGCAAATAACGTGTTAAGAGGATTGCCTGAAGCCTGAGCTTACAGAGTATCCAAATCATGGAATTGTTGGACATGCTAACGGTAATGTACGAGCTAAGAACTAGAGGAAATGTGGTAAAATACTCTATCTACAGTGTAGAAGGTAAAAGAGAAGAGAAAAACATGTGGAAAAGTCTGGTAACAGACATGGAGGAATGTGTTGAGCAATTAAAATCATAGAAATTCTCGTCCAAATAATGTTTATCAATGGACAAAGAGAGATATAACAGTGTCTGTAAAGTGCAGGAGGGTGAAGAATATGGCTAGATAGCCAGTCTCAGAGGTCCTTCCTGATAGGTAATATACTCAACTCTCGGGCTCAAAGTTGTATCTATAATAAACGCACCGTAGCTGAATGATGGTACTCTCATTGATTTAGATGTAAAATAAATGATGCTTCTTGTCTTTTGATGGAAATAAAACGACGTCGCAAAAACAAACAAAAAATCATGGAATTGTTATACCATCAAAAACAAATCCTTGACCAACTTATAACACTAAAGAGAGAAGAAAAAGAATTGAGAAAACAGTGTACAACAAGACTCAGACATAGCAATTACAGAATCCGCGTAGAAGTCATATCCTGGATTGATCCATTTGCAACACTAAGAACGACCAGGAAGACATACTAGCTGCTCATTTCTTCTTTATAAAGATTCTTCATGGAGTGACACTCAAACATGAATCGAATTGCAATGTAATACCTCAAAGATCCAGTGGCAATCCTTTGTAAAGCCGTATACCTATTTCTAACGGAATCCAAAGACGATACTGAGACCTTGTGTTCACAAACACACGTGTGTGATTTCCTTCTGATAACTAATACCAAACCAAGTTGACAAGCGAATGTTTTCTTCCTGTGTGCCTACGCTTTGTTAGAACCATTCACAATATTTGAATACGCTATGAATACAAGCTTTTGTCTGAGAAGAATTCATAGAACCTCAACTGATGTTACGTATACCCTAATGGGATCTCCATAACTCCTTGGATGAATGGCACAAGTACTGCTTGGCACACTGTAATATGGAAAACACACGCACAAAGGTTTTAAATTGGATCGCTAACCGCTATAGGTAGCGGTTGATGCATTCCTGGTCCCAAGGCCAAGTAAAATACTCAACCACATATAATTGACAGAATGAATTATATCCACAAAAAAGCATCAAATATAGGCATTAAAAGTTGACTATACAGCGTGATAATTCATAATAAATTTCTGATGTTCATGTAACTATAGTTAATCAACCTCCCAAAAAACATTAAGATTATTTATAGGGCCTTTGTTATCTAGATGTTTCGCTATATATATATAATAGGGAAAGCTAAAACATGTCATAAGAAATAGACTATCTAGACTGGGTCCACTGCCAATCAGACAATACAAATGTCTGAATGTAAAAAGGTGCATTTGCAAGTGCCAAACTCCTCCAAGATAGAGCATATTTGCCCTTATTGTGCCTTGAGGTCGAGCTCAAATAGGAAGGTCCATGTCTACCTCTTAATACTGAATTATGAAAACAATCTGCTGGGTGGAATCATGATTTGGATTGTTGATAACCAAATGGCAGAAGTAGTCGACTGTTAACATGAAGCTAGGGCTAAGGAGCACCTATATATGGGTAAGATTTTCAGAAGATGAACAATTAAACTTCGCCAATCCTCTCAAATAACCCAAATTTCAGACGAAATATAAAGTTCAAAACACACTTCAACCTAACCAAACAGATTGCTAGAATCAATGCAATGCCACATATACTCGAATTTACCTAGTATTGACCACATTGCAGCCTAATTTAGCAGAATTTACTAAATATGTACAGGTGCCAATTGTACATTTTCTGAAAATCTGACACATATTTATACCATGAGTATATATATTGCTAGCCTGAGTATATTCCCTATGGCTATAGTCTATAGTATGGTTCAACCACTTCAACTAAAGCAATGTTTGCACTGGCGGGAGGGTGAGTGCTGTACGCATATTTTGCCCAGTACAATATATACTCAAGACAATACGTTGATGAAGCCATTCGTCAAGCAACAGTCGATAGGTAAAAATATAGCAGACAAATTCTCATACACTCCCCCACACAGGCCTCTGCCAAACTGAAACGAATCCTGAAAGTGATATTTTCAAAAGAGATAGCAACTTTTCTTACCGCGCTAGTTTGACTTTTGTCGTCCGGTCCAGCCATTTTGCTACTGTTGCTATTCAGCGTTGTTGGGAATGACGTCACGATCCTGTAAGGTTTAGACTTGGCTTGGTATGTTGGTAGGTAAGTCTTCCTCCGCCAGGTAGAGCTTAAGATTAGAAGCAAGCTAGCTCGACCCTAGGCATGTTGGTCCATCGGATCATTTCCGTCTGAGAAGACTGAGACCGTTCATTTAACATTGAGCTCTTCATTAGAAAAAGAAATGGGTCAGATTTTTCAGAAAATGTACAATTCACCTTCACCAATCCTCTCAAATAACCCGAATTTCAGACGAAAATAAAGTTCAAAATGCAGTTCAACCTAACCAAAACAGATTGCTAGAATCAATGCAATGCCGAATATACTCGAATTTACCTATAGTATAGGCCAAATTGCAGCCTAATTTAGCAGCATTTACTAAAGGTGTACAGCTGCCAATTGTACATTTTCTGAAAATCGGACCCAAATATGTAAAACTGCCATGTCCAAACATTTAAGCAATTACGATTTATATATATTTTGTTTAAGATTTCTGTTCAGCTGGGTGATCCCATGTCCCGTGGTGGTGTTTTTCAATTGACGCAGCTTAAGCTTAAGTCAGAACAAAACAATACTTATGTGAACGGCATGAGCTATAATAATTATGTTATACAATAATTATATTGATAGAATTGGTCGATTTTGATGGTTTAGGGATTATTTATCACAATTTAATGATATTCGGGAGGATAAATTATAGGGGGATATGTGAGATGCTTTTTGAATAACCGTTTTGTTTTAGGAATATCAATTTAGATAAAGATAGAAAAAAAAGTAATCCATGGAAGAGTAGTTCATAGCAATGTAATTATGGGTCAGATCTTCAGAAAATGTACAATCTGTAAAATGGTCAATACTAGGTATATCTGAGTATATTTGATATTCCCTTTATTCAAACAATCTGTTTGGTTATGTCGAACTGAATTTTGAACTGGATTTTTGTCTTAATTTTGGGTTATTTGAGGGGACTGGTGGAGGTGAATTGTACATTTTCTGGCGATTTCACCCTTATATACGCTAATTACATACAAAAACACACCCTCAGACTGGGAGAAACATTATGCATGCTCATGAAGCCATGGAAGTTGTATAAGGGTCAGATTTTCTGAAAATGTACAATTCAACTTCGCCAATCTTCTCAAAATGGTAAACATTAAGGACATCTAATAAGTGTTTTTATATTTTATATTTGATATATTTATGTTTGAAAAAAAAAGTTTGCAATATTTCTGGGTGGACAATTACCAGTGAAGTATATATAATTAAATGTACTCCATATAATGACCTTCAAAATGTAAGGAAATATTTAATACACTATCTTGAAATTTGGTACACGACTTAAAGCGTTTAACCCCCCAAAGATCAGAACATTCCAAAAAGAGATCTTGTGAATAAATCACTTTGGAAATGATTAATTTTGCGACTTGCGACTCATTTTCCTGAAACACATCACAATTGATTATTATATAGAACTTATCTGATTCAAATAAGATGGTCAATGTCTCTGGAATCAGTGTATAATGGCATAATTAATAATTATGCAATGCATAAACAACCTGTGCTCGAAAATTCACCCCCAGCCCCATGGCCGGAAGCCTATTGGTCAGGACCCGCTATGATTGCCAAAAAATGCCCTATTTCCTATGTAGCCAGACTCCTCACCTATCTCACTGTCCCTATTAGAACGTATGAAGGAGATTTCACCAAGGATTTTAAGCTCTTACTAGTATAATTACTGCACACCAGACCGCACGCGGTAATGCCTCTAGGCCTCGGTACTCTTCGAAGCCGACATTCTTGCCGTCACTCTCACACGCTCGGCAGGACTGAGTTCGGCATGACTGAGTGCGGGTAAACTCGGAGAAATGGTTTCTCACTCTCTCACCAGTAGTGCCACCAGCAGCGCCAACTATAGCCCTATATATGTGCGGAACCATTGCCTACATCAGCAATAGTTTGCACATGGATTTAACACTAAAACGAAACGATTTCAATGCTACTCGCCATGGGAGGAGGGAGGGACAGCTTTGAGGATGGTGAGCAGGATGGTGGGCAATGCCAACCTACAAAAACACTCCATATTTAGGAAAGTAAATAGACCAAGACTTGTTGTGACGATACTCTGGTGCCACATACCTCTAGACTCCCTTGTGGAGAGGGGTGTCACAATGGTCTAAGGTGCTTGCTTTGGACCAAGAGGTATAGGAGGGTTGTGGGTTCGAACCCTGCTGTGGGCACGTGGACAATTTCTCCGTTTGCTAACTGTGCTATCAATAGCAGGTGTGTGCACAGCAGTGTGTCGGTGAAGTCCCCAGAAAATGTACAATTCACCTTCACCAATCCTCTTAAATAACCCAAATTTCAGACGAAAATAAAGTTCAAAATACAGTTCAACCTAACCAAACCTAGCTGTCAGAGTGATTGATTTAATCAGTTATTGAGCAGACAATCGTCCACCAGTGTGTGGAAAGATATATGGGCCAGATCATCAGAAAATGTACAATTGGCAGCTCTACACATTTAGGAAATTCTGCTAAATTAGGCTGAAAAATTATGGATACCGGGTATATCTGAGTATATTTGGTATCGAATTGATTTATAGTATCAGTTCTGCTATGTTAAACTGTTTTTTGAAGCTCATTTCTGTCTTGAATTTTGGGTTATTTGAAAGAATTAATGAAGGCGAATTGTACATTTTCAGAAAATCTGACCCATATATTTATCATGTTGATCCAAAGTTCAACAGCTCCTACATTTCCGCCAACAAAGATCCGCGTGGTACTTATGTAGTATCCCACGCCCCCCTCTTCCCTACCGATCACCAGTATATATATATGGGTTAATTCACCATAAAATGTACAATTCACCTTCAGCAATCCTCTCAAATAACCCAAGTTTAAGACGAAAATTATGCTCAGAATACGGTTCAACATAACCAGACAGATTTGTTGAATGAATACTATACCAAATATACTCAGCTATATATCACAGTCTTTATCATGTTTTCCCCTAATTAAGCATTACAGCTGTAGATTGTACATTTTCTGATGATCTGACCCATATACTACCTTAGTTTATCCGCCAGGGGCCGCTAGGGGTCGGTCACACCTTGTGTTTCAAGTACTCGTGTACTCGGGTTGGGACATCGCCGGTAAGTATCCACTTGAACTTGGGATTTTTTTTTATCTATTTTCTTCCTTCCTTCTTTCCATTCTCCTTCTTTTTAATGTGTCATTTCCTGCCTCTTAAATATTGTTAAAACTAACTGCCATCCACGTTTAGATAGATAAGAGAATCATTTTGTTACTGCGGTGGGTTGCACACGTTTAGTTTTATAATAATATAACAGTAAATTTATACAAATAAACAATAAAAGGATGGTGATCATCTGGTACTAGACCAGGTCTTCCAGATCGACAGATCACTATGTCATTGATTCACTCATATGTGATGTGTTACAGGAAAATGAGTCATAAGTCGCAAAAATATGGATTTTGAGATATCATAATATTGGAAAAGATGACATCAAGCCGATTCCAATGATAGTAAACATCAGGATATTAAATAAGTATTTCTATATTTTAAGTTTGATATATTACTTTTTTGAAAAATCAGTGTGCAATATTGTTGACTAGACAATTACTAGTGAAGTAGCTAGTACATGTACGACCTTAGAAATGCATGCATATATTTGATACACAGTCTTGATGTTTGGTACATGTATTTATGCGACCCCAGGGACTAATTACTCCAAAGATGAAAACATTATAACAAAGAAATATTGTGAATATATCACTTTGGAAAAAAAACACCAAAAAAACAATAATCTAGGGGCAGCAAACCCTTCCTGCACGTGGGTCTTCAGAAAATGCACAATTGGCAACTCTACATATTTTTTTATTTTTTTTAATTTTTATTTCGTTAAAGGCCAATATAATGTTTAGTGTTAGATGCCAGACGTCTTAGGTAATGTTAGGTATGACCCATATATATATATATACTCCTCATTCTATTAAAAGGCCAACTATAGACAAACATCCCAATAGAATATGCATACGGTGCATGTATAGGCCTACATGTGCATGTAAAAATAGTAAATTGTTCTAACGTACATTGTCACAGACGTTGTCTTGGGAGGATTTTATACGGAGGAAAATATAATAGTTCTCTATGATGACAGCAGGTGGCTCCACATCATTGTCCAACTTTTCGAGAATTGTTTTGCATGCATGGGATCGGGCATGGGATTTAGCATAAACTAAGTTGTATAAAAAAAAATATCGTAGAATGGATTATAAAATTCATGTATTCAGAAAACCATGATCCAGGTTACTTAATAGGTCAGGGGTCAGAAATGTGAATTTTTTATACAGTCAAGGCCCAAAGATGAGAGAGTCCCTTTAAACGGAGGGAAAACCTCTCGCTTCAACCCGCAAAGTGCCAGTATAATTCCATTAAGACCGCAAAATGTCATTATAATCCCATTAGTCCCAGGCCAAAAACCGATTAGCGAAGTAGGCGTCCAATCACTGACATACCATTCTTATATCTGAGGGTTAAGGCCTAGACTGGATAATAATTGATATATATTTTTTTTTTTAAATTTCAGTTTAAGGCCAAGAAACATTAACAACAAATCTTTACAAAAAGACGCTTGTTCATATGATAATTAGTTGGAGTTTTTTTTAAAATCCTCTGTGCATTGTAATGTGAAATTTCATATCATAGATCACGCTCGCATATACACGTTTGTATAAATATAGCTTTCGCTTTGGTATAAATGTATCCTTGTTTCATATTTTTATGTTTAGAGAACGTTCCGCACCCTATAATGTGGTTTAGATTTGTGTGAGATTTGCATTCAATGGTAGCATGTCCTGGAAAGTACAAACCACATCCTAACCGCAGGTCGATATATAGGTAGCACATAATAATCATGCCAATTCTCCATAAATGTACGAAATATTGTCTTACAAACGAGCAGTTTGCATTTGTTATCGAATCGTAACTACATTATAAGCACAAATTCATAGATTTGTCGGAATAAATGGCCTTAGTTAAATCGCCAAAACCTACAAATCAGATTTGTTGTTTTCAACAGACATGAAGTTTTTATGTGGTAGAATTGGTAGATATGAATAGCAAGAATGAATAGTGGAAAATCAATGGTTCAACGTGAAAAGCTGAACAATTGAAGACATAAAAGAATTAAAACGACAAACTTTTATTCATAGTCATTGTCGACATACATTTGAACATACACCGTTCATTTTTAAAATACTGCTGAGCCGAAAGGCATATAATGCATTTTGACATGATGTAGAAAGGGAAAACTGGCCCTAAGTTGCCACACTTTTAGTCCACGTATATTCTTCTTTTCTGCACACATAGCCCCAATTCTACATAGAACCGTCTGAAGTAATGTGATGTGTTCCAGCAAAATGTGTCACAAGTCCCCCAAAATGGATTTTGAGATGTATTGAGATGTAGTATTGGATTTGAAAAGATGAGATCTAGGGGATTCTAATGATTGTAAACATTGGGATATTTAATATGTACTTCTATATTTTAAGTTTTATCTTTTTTGCAATATTTTTGGGTTGACATATATATTAATAAAGTAGCTAAATAAACTCTATAAGATGACCTTAGTAATGCATGGACTATTTAATACACGGTCTTGAGATTTGGTAAATGTATTTATACTACTGATAGCGTTAAGCACCCCAATGAGGAGAACATTCCCATGAAAACATCCCGTGAATAAAACACTTTGAAAAATATCCATTTTGCGACTTGTGACTCATTTTCCCGAAACATGTGACAAATTTACCAGAACTGTTCTACTTCGAACACAGAGCATTGGGTAAGGCATTCATTCGGATGGTGTCATTGGTTGTCATGTAGAAAAGGAGAATGATATTCCAATTTAAGTGTTTTAATAGATCTTCTGGTTAAATTAACGCATAATCAAAGAAATATTTTAAGTAATATCAAAGTTATATTGGTTTGCCTCCGTAGCGGAATGATTAATCGATACTTGCAATGCTAATAATAATAAAAAATAATAATAATAAAAAATTGTAAGTTGAAGAAGCTAGCATTAAATTCATCAAAACTTTTACACATGTTTTGTCTAAGATTCTTCGGATAGTTTGAATTATGCGACTTTCGTTATACTTATCATGCCACGAGAATGTGAAAAAAATGACTTCATAAAGTATCATGTTAGTACCTTAATTGTGGGTCAGATCTTAAAAATGTACAATCGGCAGATCTACACATTTAGGAAATCCTGCTAAATTACACTAAGAAACTGAAAGATGGCCAATAATAGGTTTATATGAGTATATTTAATATTGCCTTGATTCCAACAATCTGTTTGGTTATGTTGAACTGAATTTTGAACCTCATTTTTGTCTTAAATTTGTGTTATTTGAGAAAATAGGTGAAGGCGAATTGTACATTTTCTAAAGATCTGACCCTTGTATTTATAATGAGTTAAAGGCGCTCCTAATTTATTTATGACTTTCGTGATATAGTCATGTATGTTGGCAAATTGTTTTGAGACTAGAATGCTGAGTATGGGATGCTTTGAAAGAGATGATTTAAGATGATTAAACAATTAGGTTAGTCCCGAACTCCAGTTCCATAATTAGCACCTCCCGCTTTTGCTAGTTCTTTACGAATGTAGTCCTCGGTTACTTCCTCGCTATCACTTGTTTGGATTTCTACAGCAACGCTCTGCAACATATGCGTGGAGTTTCATTAATATGCTGACTAACATGGATGAAACATTGTTATTAAACAGAAGTAACATCTTACTGGGATATAGCGGAGAGAGTAACCAAACAGATTTTATCAATTGACTTATATTCAGCAGCGAAGTGTTATATAGATCTATCTATAGACAAATAATCTTCCACGAAAATGATATCGTTTTTCGTGCATTTATCAACGAAGCAAAATTGAACTTAAGAATAATGGAAAATAATAACAACGAGTAGTGTATACTTGAAAAATCAGAACAGTACAAAAAAAAAGAAAAAAAAAATACAAAAAAAAAAGAAATAAAAATGATTTCTAAAAAACATTTTTATAACATGTCTTAGCAAAAAAAATAATGAGATGGTTTGAAACGAGGAAACTATCTATCATGATTATACTTATTTATCATGTCGATAATATAGATCTGAGAAGTACTATTTTTTAAATTGTTACTGTTGTTTAGCGTATGTTATTTTAGACTGTAGAAGCCAAGATGACAGGGAAATGAATAAAAACAAACGGCACAAAACACGTACTTGACTTCCATGTTTTCATCCCTTATTTTTTAAAAAAAATAGTTTGACTGCTTTTTGACATCTCATACTTTAGATAAACATTAGAATGTTGTGTATAGCATGACTGTATAGGTAATGCTAGGGCCAATTGTTGCGGCCAATCCCCTTCAACCTACTACCACTCCCCCTACATTTAACCCACCCACCCACACCTATTTCTAATCATCATAACTTCCTCCATACTAATTATCTTTATCATTCAAATCAATTTTATCTACAAAAAATGTATTTTACAATTTTACCAATTTTACTCTCAACCATCATCTATTTATATACCCTCCTTTTATTATTTAAAACTCATTTATATAAATTTTATAAAAAAATAAATAAACATTTAATTTCCCAAAGCTGCCTCTCTCTCAACTTATTTATTATCATCATCACACAACCTTGGGCGAATCAACAATGACAAAGCATTTATCAGAATAACGGTGGTACCTTGATAATCTGTTTGACAAGGTTTTTGTCTGTGGACATCCTGGCGCGGTTCAATGCACCCACTTCATTGCCAATCCACGAGATGAGGACGAACTTGGCTCGTTTACTCAACTCGTCTCCCATCGTCATACGTACGAAGGCAAACATACGCTGGTCATCTGCAATAATAATGTTATTGGGTCAGATTGTCAGAAAATGTACAATTGTCCTTCACCAATCCTCTCAAATAACCCAAATTTAAGATGAAAATCAGGTTCAAAATGCAGTTCAACATAAACAGACAGATTTATTTATTGAATATAATATACAGAATATACTCAGATATACGTAGTATTTATCATTTTTCACTCTAATTTAGCAGAATTTGATAGATGTGTTGAACTGTAGATTGTGCATTTTCTGAAAGTCTGATCCTATTAGATTAATTATTACTAAATTATGTTGAATTCTCTTGGAGTCGACTCCTAAGAAGATATCTGTATGCTTTACAATCATGAATCTCTAGGCCAAACCCTCAGATCAGATAAGAATGGTATGTTAGTGATTGGACGCCTACTTCGCTAATCGGTGTCCTGTCATAGGGCTAGACGTTATAATGATATTTTGCGGTCTTAATTGCACTTTGCGATTTGACTTTCCCTCCCTTTGAAGGGACTCTCTCATATTTGGGCCTAGACTGGAATGACTAGAAGAATGGCCAATATTCTATGACGCATACTTGGGGCCCTCGACAAGCTATGACTATAGTGGTGACTGAACTGGTGGTGAAATTCATCCCTATGTGTTTAGTCAATGATCCGAGAAGTGTGAAACGCACACTAATGAGAAATGCACTTGTGTATAGTAAGGTTAGATGATCAGAAAAAATGTAAATCTTTTACAATTATTTGCAAATCAAACAATATCCTGCACACGTTCGTGTCTCCAATATTATATATATCTCCATCTATGTTATATAACTAATTAAGGATTGCTATTATCTTACTGAATTGAAACGAAAACAAAACCAATTTAAGTCGGATTAAATGTCTGCTGCTATAAATAGTTACAATCTTACATGGGGTTACCTATTGCATGCAGGGGATAGTACCCATCCCATACGTTAAATAGCATGACTGATTATATATAATCTAGACAATCTAGAGTCGTATTACATTCTATCATAACACGTTGGATCCTGGACATGGGGAGTGAGTTGTATGTCGAGACAAGTGACCTCAATCTGACCTCTATAACACACCTCACGGATCCTTTACCTTATAAGGAATTAAGGAGCAGGACCTGAACGTCCTCACTCTAAAACACATTCCCAGTGTTTTCATTATGTGGGTCAGATTTTCAGACAATGTACAATTCGCCTTCACCAATCCTCTCAAATAACCCACATTTAAGACAAAAATGGTCTTCAAAATGCAGTTCAACATAACAGAACTGATACTTTAAATCAACGCAACACCAGATATACTCAGATATACCCGGTATTCTTCATTTTTCAGCCTTATTTAGGAGAATTTCCTAAATGTGTAGAGCTGCCAATTGTACATTTTCAGAAAATCTGACCCATATGTTGGGCCCACGTGCTTACATAATGTATGCCATTGAGCAGTCTAAGCCCATACAATGAGAGAACCCCTTCAAACGGAGTGAACCCCTCTCGCCTCAAACCGCAAAGTTAAAGTTAAAGTAATATATTGGCTTTTCCTCATTTGATTGTGAATTTATAATATCGGGTCCAGGAAATGTAATATGGCGGCAATTGTTTGTTTATGTTTAATGTTTCTGAGGGTAGCCAGGGGCCCTCTAGGGGATTATAATGATATACCTCGTACATAAACATTAATTCGAGAACCAAGACATACAGTAATGTATCACATTATAATTCCACTAAGACCGCATAGTGCCATTATAATTCCATTAAGACCGCAAAATGTCATTATATTCCCATTAGAATGTGTAGCCCTAGGCCAGGAAACCGATTAGTGAAGTAGGCGTCTAATCACTGGCATATCATTTTTATCTGATCTGATGGTTTGGGCCTAGACTGTCGATGGATTTATCTGGTGAAAAATCATCATGCCTATTATATTCATCTTGATGTTGTGTAGCCTCTAACCATAAACAGATCCAAATGAATGTATACACAGATCCATGGGCAGATATCTAGTTCAGTATAAGGGTGAAATCGCCAGAAAATGTACAATTCACCTCCACCAATCCTCTCAAATAACCCAAAATTAAGACGAAAATAAAGTTCAAAACTCAGTTCAACATAACTAAACAGATTATTTGAATCAAGGCAATACCAAATATACTCAAATATACCTACTATCGACCACCTTTCAGTCTAATTTAGCAGAATTTACTAAATGTTCAGATCTGCCGTTTGTACATTTTCAGCACATCTGGCCCATAAGCTTTTCAATGAAGTTGTTTGTGAGTACCTTTACCTTGAACCCCTTTCATGGCACTTGGACGTGTATTATTCTACCTAAATGCCCCGTTTATATCTGGCTACAGAGGTGAACTGAGTTTCCACCAGGGAATGTATCCTACATGTACCGATTATATATACCATATATCCGTGGTTTCAGTTCTTTTCATTGCTAACTATATATGTCAGCCCAGTCGATATGCCCTCGGGATTATCTATACCATCTAAATTACATACTTGGGAAGTGTTCACTGAATTGATTGATGTATTTGAGTTGTATTCGGAAAAGTATTACAATAATATAATTGCTGTTCTCGTTCGTTTATTTGTAGACAAATAAAGAGTTGATTGTTTGAGCTGGGCCTGTTAAATGGGTTAGATTTTCAGAAAATGTACAATTCAACCTTCGCCAATCCTCTCAAATAACCCAAATTTCAGACGAAAATAAAGTTCAAAATACAGTTCAACCTAACCAAACAGATTGCTAGAATCAATGCAGTGCCGAATATACTCGAATTTAACTAGTATTGACCAAATTGCAGCCTAATTTAGCAGCATTTACTAAATGTGGACAGCTGCCAATTGTAAATTTTCTGAAAATCTGATCCAAATACATCTCAGCCTCGTGTGTCATTAGGAATTAGGAATTTTTATTGGTTGAAGTTCGAATTTCTTCTCATCTACTCATATACTTTTTGAATATGTATTTGTATCGCATGAGAATGTCGGGACTTGTCCACGAAATTGTATGCAATAAAAATCTTTTAAAAAAAGGTTGAAGTTCGAATTTCTTCTCATCTATAAGTAAGGAACTATATTGTACTTAAATGTTTACTATCGATTGAATAATAGCGATGTATGAATGGGATGTATTACAGGAAATTGGATTTTGAGATATCATCATATTTGAAAAGATAAGATCAAGCCGATTCTAATGAGTGTAAACGTTGGGATATCCCATACGTATTTCTATATTTTTCACTTTTTTCACTTGTTTTAGGGGTTGACATATATTAGTAAAGTAGCTAAATATACTCTATAAAATGACCTTAGAAATGCATGGATACATTCAATACACTTTTTTGAGATTTGGTAAATGTATTTATACTACTGACAGCGTTAAGCACCCCAAAAATGAGAACATTCCCATAAAAACATCTTGTGAATAAATCACTTTGAAAAATATCCATTTTGCGAATTGTGACTCATTTTCCCGAAAGATGTGACAAATTATCTCCCTGCAGCAGCGTTGATTCTGTTGTCTCTACAGAGTGGTCTATACATGTTGTTGGACATGCAATAATTACAGGACAGGTGTGAAGGAGGAGGAGGACCTGGCGACATGTTCTACCATAGACAAGAGGTAACATCTTGGGACTTGACAAGAACATGACATTTTTATCGATGACTTGAACTCAGACACCTCCGGTCTAATGCTATAGTCACACTCGGTCAGACACAAGCACTTTCGGCCCTCTATAATATTCTAAGTATATACATCATCAGTTATAATTTATTTGCATCTATAGGATTTAATATTTCATCCAAAATAATAAATAGTATTCCATGACAATCACGTGTAACAGATATTGAATACAGGTTAACTAACGAGTTGATTGAAGGAGCGTGAATATTGCACGAGTTGCGTAGCAATATCCTAAGCGACTGAAACTAACAAGTTGGTTAACAGATTTATTATATGCTTCCAATCATGAAAATAGAAAAAGATCGAGTCATAAATTTGAATTTCAACGATAGTCTTAGTGAAAAAACTGATTAGTTGCCATGGCAAGCCCACATAACTCACTAGTGAAATATGCACTATGCGTAACTCATTCTAGATACGTTCTTTTCAGAGCAATGCGTGTATTATAAACATATATAACATTATGAATCTAGGTTATGATTTAGATAAGGTAAATGCTAAATTGCCGGGTGGCTATATTCGAAATCGAGCGTTGAACCTTTCCCCTATGCCTGGCTGATATGTTACTAATAATTATGTTGCTATCCTGCCTGCTAGATAGGCGTAGGACATAAATGGGTGAAATCGCCAGAAAATGCACAATTTGCCTTCACCAATCCTCTCAAATATCCTAAATTTAAGGGAAAAAAATCGGTTCCAAATTCGGTTCAACATAACCAAACAGATAGTTTAAATCAAGGCAATATCAAATATACTCAGATATACCCAGTATTTGTCATTTTACAGCCTAACTATGCAGAATTTACTAAATGTGTAGATCTGAAGATCTGAAGAAAAAAACTCGATGAGGGAAAAGTATAGGAAATACTTTAATCAATTTAGTAAATCGAGTAACAATTGCTGTTATACTATCGCTCCATCGAGAAGGCTCTTTTCAAGCAATTGACAATAGTAAATAGTGATGTTTTCAATAATATATAAGTGATTGTTGTCGGCCTGGATATTAATTACCCAGTAGTTCAATGTACATACATACACACAGCTGCGTTAATGCCCTTATACGCCATCGGGATGTGAGCTTTTTCAGACCGGAGGTATAAAACGCACCAGGGTCAGATCATTAGAAAATGTATAATTGGCAACTCTACACAATTAGTAAATTCTGCTAAATAGGACTGAAAGGGCATAAATACTAGACATTTCTGAGTATTTGGGGTATTGGGTTGGTTATGTATATCTTTTGGCTATGGTGAGCTGTGTTTTGAACCTCATGTCTGTCTTGAAATGGGTTATTTGAGAAAATTGGTGAAGGTGAATTGTACATTTTCTGTCGATCTGACCCATCAGTGTATTATGCAGTCGGTCAATGTGCATGTCAAGTTTCAAGCGGCGCGCACGGTTTGAAACATGAATAATATATGAAAAATAAAAGTATAAATAGAAAGGCGTTGACTCAATAGCAGGCTATATATCCATATAAATCCATGGTAATGACCGACTCGATGCTGTTTTACAATCATTTCAGCTCCCCGGTCTGCTCTTGGCACTCGGGTTAGACTCAAAACGTTATTATATGTCTATATAATCCGACAATTGAAAGACTTTTACTCGACTAAATGTTTTCCAGGGTATGGTCTCTCCCTTTGCGGAGTACCTATGATGTGGATTTGAATATCCAGTAATTCTTATGTACTTGGGATTTGAGGATGCTCAAATCCCATTATACAGGAAAATCAAGTGCTTTGTCTTTTTAATTGCATACTAAAACCAGTTAAAATTTGTGAACTCAATCACCTTTTTGGAAGCAGCTTTGTGGTATATTTATTAAATAATACCACACTATACATTGAAATCATATACATGTGATGTGTTTCGGGAAAATGAGTCATAAGTCGCAAAAAATAGATTTTAAGATACCATTATATTTGAAAAGAGGAGATCAAGCGGATTCCAATGATTGTAAACACTAGGGTACCTAGTTCAATGTTTGCAATGTTTCTGGCTTGGTAAACCAGTAAAGTAACTAAATATACTCCATACGAAGCCTTCACAACGCGATGATATATTGAATACAATGTCCTGAAATTTGTTACACGGATTCATATGACTATAACTGCTAAACCCTCTGAAAATCAGAACATTTCAATAAAGAGATCTTGTGGAAAAAACACTTTGAAAAATATCCATTTTGCGACTTATGACTCATTTTCCTGAAACACATCACATATTGACAGTTAGCTGGTACATTGTCACCTAAGAAAAACACACAACAATCCATATGTAATGTTCATATCGGTGATATCTCCCACTACATGCCGACATATATCAGCAGGATTTGTTTGCCTTAAAAACTGATAACATCCATGCTAACATTCAGCCTTTGTTTATGCAATGACTCAAATGTGGTCCACGTATTATCCACCATTTCCTTCTATGGAGACTTCTTCCAATGTCCCTCCTATGAAATAAAAACCTTGCACGAGGCAGGAATAAGCTATGTGGGTGGGTTGTGGTACAAGTGTTCCGGGAATGGGGGCCACTCCATGATAATGGGTCAGATTTTCAGAAAATGTACAATTGACCTTCGCCAATCTTCTCAGATAACCCGAATGGCAGACGAAAATAAAGTTCACAATACAATTCAACCTAACCAAACAGATTGCTAGAATCAATGCAATGTCAAACATACTCGGATTTACCTAGTATTGCCCAAATTGCAGCTTAATTTAGCAGCATTTACTAAAGATGCACAGCTGCCAATTGTACATTTTCTGAAAATCTGAGCCTTTGGTGTCTGAGTCAGCTCGAGGTGAATGGATGCTAATTAGTTTCCTAGCCAGTGTGGATCCATTATAATCTAACCACGATGCAGCCAACATGTCAGACCACTTTCTTGTATCGTATGTGTGAGTCACAATTATTCGCAAAAATGATATTTTTAAAGCCATTTATTTACAAAGTCTCTTTGTTGGAATAGTTTCATAGCTTTTCACCTTTGGGGTGTCTAGTCCCTGGGGTCGCATACATTTCTCAAGACAGTGTATTAAATATATCCATGCATTTCTAAGGTCATCCTATAGAGTGGATTTAGCCATACTAGTAATCATCCACCCAAACATATTGCAAACATTTTTTTCAAAAATAAAAATATCAAACTTAAAATATAGAAATACGTATTATATGTCCTAATGTTAACTATCATCGGAATCAACTTGATCTAATCTTTTCTAATATGATGATATCTCGAAACCAAATTCTTGCGACTTGTCACTCATTTTCCTGTAACACATCACATATGATAGCTTAATATCAATAGGGGTAGAAACATGTTCAAGACAGTTGCAATGAGATCAATGTATTGCTATTGTAAGCTTGCTCTAGGGAGGTTTATTAATATTCCCGAATGAATATTTGGTGTCCTTTAGCATAATGATCTATCAAATTAAGGGATTGAGGGAGTGAAGAGGTGAGGTATGTTAGTTTAAGTGTAAACAATCTGAGCAAAGTCAATGGATTCCCCATTGCTATAGTACATGGGTCAAGTCTCCAGAAAATGTACAATTGCCCTTCACCAATCCTCTCAAAGTCAGATATCCCAAATGCAAGACGATCAGGTTCAAAATACGATTCAACATAACCAGACAGATTTATTGAATGAATACAATAAAGAATATACTTAGATATACGTAGTATTTATCATGTTTCACTCTAATTTAGCAGAATTTGATGGATGTGTAGAACTGTAGATTGTGCTTTTTCTGAAAATCTAACCCATATGCTTAGCAATTCACAGCAGTCACACATGCAGTAATTTCACATTGCTATCCTCAACAGATCCATGCATACATGTGGGTCAGATTATCATTCACCTTCACCAATCTTCTCAAGGAACCCACATTTCAGACGAAAATAAAGTTCAAAACACAGCTCAACCTAACCAAACAGATTGCTAGAATCAATGCAATGCCAAATATACTCGAATTTACCTAGTATTGACCGAATTTCAGCTTAATTTCGTCATACCTTAGAGCTAAAATACATAATATTTTAGCTCTAAGGTCATACAGTACTCTTCAGGATGGGAAGATCTATATAGAGGGTCTTCAATTGTCTAGCATTGGTGAAACAACTATCTGAGTTATAGAGAAAATACCCATGGTAACTATACAATAATAGTAATATTATCTACCCTCTTTTATTGGAAAAATCCGATTACTGAGTAGGCGTATGTGTACAATTAGGCCATTCCGGTGTTGTAAGGGGGGGGGGCGTATATATACATACGGTACATACGGATACATGCTATACAGATGGGTGAAGCCGCCAGAAAATGTACACTTCACCTTCACCAATCCTCTCAAATAAACTAAATATCAGTCGAAAATAAAGTTCAAAACACAGTTCAACATAACCAAACAGAGTGCTAGAATCAATGCAATGCCAAATATACTCGAATTTACCTAGTATTGACCAAATTGCAGCTTAATTTAGCAGAATTTACTAAATGTGTACAGCTGACAATTGTACATTTTCTGAAGATCTGACCCAGATGTCAATGTCGCTATATATGGGGTCACACGGTCCTTTCTTATCACTATAGAGTGATTTCAAGGAAATGGTTCGAAAGACCAGTGAACTTATTCCCTCTTGTGAGGTATTTTCGCTTCAATTAATGAATGCATCATGAAAACAAATTTAATCATTATGGCCAATGCTGGTCGCATTTTGTACTATCACCACTCGTGCAAGATATGGGATATGGTCGGTCACTATAACGGGAGATAAGGCTTAGGATGGCACGTCTAAATCGCTTGTTAGTATTGCATAATCTAGTGATAAGGGGAAATTGGTAGCACACGTTTATGAAGGTTCATCCAAATGATCAGATAGAGGGTTCTGAGCCGTCATCCAAAGGTTTTATTGGAGATACGCGATCAAGTCCGAGAGTATCATATTATATGGGTCAAGTCTCCAGAAAATGTACAATTCACCTTCACCAATCCCCTCAAATAACCCAAATTTAAGACGAAAATCAGGTTTAAAATACAATTCAACATAACCAGACAGATTTATTGAATGAATACAATACAGAATACACTCAGATACACCTGGTATTTATCATTTTTCACTCTAATTTAGCAGACTTGGGGAACTGTAAATTGTGCATTTTCTGAAAAATCTAACCAATAATTATTATTTACTTTCATGTGCATTCAGCCAAAATTAAATCAATTTAATTTTTAATAATTTTTGGATGTATCAAATATATAATTGGTCTTGACATTCAAACCCCTCCAGGCTATAATCATTAAACTAAGCCTCTTTTGATATACAAACAAACCTTTTATAATAACATATTAATCGCAAACAAGTTGGTTTTTTTCTCTCTAGACAGGCACCAAATGTTGGATGCGACTGATACACGTGTATAACTGTATAATGGTGTCAGTTCATTCATCTGTAAATCTTCATCAGTACCAAATAACCTTGTACACAATATACCCACGGGCGATGTCTTTAAAAAATGTACAATTGGCAGCTCTACACATTTAGCAGATACTGCTAAATTAGGCTGAAAAATGATAGAAACCTAAGTATATTTGAGTATATATACTTGCTATTACGTTGATTATGAAATACATCTGTCAGGTTGTATATTGAACTGAATTTTGGGTAATTTGGGATTTTTGGTGGAAGCGAATTGTACATTTTTTGCCAGGTTCACCCATGCTGTTTGCCCACTAATTATGTGATGTGTTATAGGAAGACGAGTCACAAGTGCCCAAAAAACAGATTTTGAGATATCATCGTATTTGAAAAGATTAGATCAAGCAGATCCCAGTGATAGTAAACAGTAGGGCATCTAATAAGTATTGCTATATTTTGAATTTTGTTTTTTAAAAAATGGTTTGCAATACTTCAGGGTGATCACTTACTAGTATAAAGTAGCTAAATATACTCTATAAGATGACCTTAGAAATGCATGGCTATATTTAATACACTGTCTTGAAATTTGGTACATGTATTCATGTTGCAAACAGCTTTAAGCATTCCAAAAATCAAAACATTCCCACAAATACATCTTGTGAATAACACCCTTTGACAAATATCAATTTTGTGACTTGTGACTCATTTGTCTGCAACACATCACATATACCATGTTGGTGTAGCGGTTATCTATTAGCTTTGGTGTGAAGGGACTCAGAGCTACATAGTTATTTCGGTGTCCCTATGCAGACACACGATTGATCCTCCAAGACCATTATATGTCCTACATCTAGACGAACTTTGACCTGGAGTAGAGCCCTTTACTCAGTACAAGTTTGTGAATTACAGGAACAAAACGTGATATGGCCAATGCCAACCTTGCCAAAAAGCACAGGTCTTCACATTGGAGTTTTCGAGGAAGTTCTCACGGGTGCTGCAACTATTTTTTGTTTATCTATTAGGGGATTTGCATAGCCGCCAATTCGAATCTTGATTCTCATGGAATTATCGGACTAATGGTACAGTCTAAAATCTATAGAAAACATGCCATGTTCAGCATGGAATACTTATCAATGCTCTAATATGTTAATATCCATGTGTTATACATGTTTGCATGGCACAAGTCCCCATCTTTCCCATAATGTATTTGGCTTTCATAGATTATTTATAAAAGCTGTGATATTGGTGAAAGCATTCCTGCTATTTTCGATCAAAATAATGCCTCTGTATGACAGATTTCATCAGAACCAGAATGCACTGTGACAAACATGCGCAGTGGCACATGCAACTCCCCTATTGTGTTATACTTTCCCCCTGTTTTAATTAATGTGCCGTCTGATGACCCACAAAATATCAAAACCATACACTATTATGTCAACATAAACTCTCAATGATGTAAATAAAATCAGCCGATGTGTTAATTCCTTATTAATGCCAAGTGCCACTATAAAATCTTTTGTTAATAAAATGAGAGAGCCCAGGGGCGTATATCTAGAGTGCTATTTAATATTTAACCAGAAGTAACTACCAGCTAGATTCCCATTCTCTTAATCAGTCTAGGCCCAAACCCTCAGATCAGATAAGAATGGTATGTCAGCGATTAGACGCCTACTTCGCTAATCGGTTTTCTAGCTTAGGACTAGGCGTTCTAATAGGATTATAATGACATTTTGTGGTCTTAATCGAATTATAATGGCACTTTGCAGTTTGAGGCGAGAGGCTTTCCCTCCGTTTGAAGGGACTCTCTCATCTCTGGGCCTAGACTCTAATGGAACTACTATCTTGACACGTGTTGCAGACTGTACAACATTCATAATTCAACATCCTTAATTCATGCTTGCATCAGTCCACTCCCGAGCATATCCTGTAAATGTGGTCCCTTGTGAGAGTGAGGGGGGATCTAGTATGGACACATTGAGGTCAGACAAGTCTTCAACATCCCCATGCATATATTATGTTATATATCCGGTAGTATGTTGTATGGTTTAACTATTTGCTAATCTAAAATCATTACAGTTTTATTCATGATTTCAAGGGCATCTAATTATCTTGTGTTTTTGTACAACCATATGACATCCATCCGTTCTTATACAGTTCAATGCTCTCAGGAGCCTTATATTGTCCGTGCATGCGAGGGAGGCAGCTTGTGGAGTGTGGATCAGACAATTTATAATCTTTTGCCAAAGAATATGATGATCAAAACGAACAGGCATACACCGTACAACATGAATAAAAGATATAATAAAAGATACCGTATAGCATACAAATGATGAAAGCACTCGCATCGTTCAAACTAATTAGTCATTTAACATGGCATTAAATGATGACCTACTATCAACACGTCTGGTAAATTAAGATAGACCACTATTTTCCTCAAGTATCTATTACTATATAATCTAGCATGAGCGTATATATGTAACAGCGGGTATCTTCTAGCAAGACAATGCAATGAAACTAACCGCAAATGGTAGACATGCAGTGTGATATTCACATTTGTAATGCGTCACAGAAAAATGAGTCACAAGTCGCCAAAAATGGATTTTGAGTATACAAAATAGTATATCAGTGTCATCATATTTGAAAAGATGAAATCAAGGCGATTCCAATGATAGTAAACATTAGGGCATCTTACACGTATTTCTATATTTTTAAATTTGATAATTTAAAAAAAAATGTTTCTGGGTGGACATTTACTAGTACAGTATAGCTAATTATACTTTATAAGATGACCTTAGAAATGCAAAGATATATTTAATACACCGTCTTGAAATTTGGTACATGTATTTATACTACAGACATCGTTAAGCATCCTAAAAATGGAAACAGTCCCTTAAATATATCATGTCATTAAATCACTTTGAAAAGTATTATTTTTGTGACGACTCATATTCCTGAAAAGCATCATATTTCGTCCCACCACGCCATGTTGGCAGTGAACAAGGGGAGAATACTACAAGTTAGGGTGAGATCACCAGAAAATGTACAATTGGCCTTCACCAATCTTCTCAAATAACCCCAATTTATGACGAAAACCAGGTTCAAAATTCAGATCAACATAACCAGACAGATCAATTGAATGAATACAATACAGAATACACTCAGATACACCTAGTATTTATCATTTTTCGCTCTAATTTAGCGGAATTTGATAGATGTGTAGAACTGTAGATTGTGCATTTTCTGAAAATCTGACCCTTAGATGGCATGAATCTGTGTGGCGGCATGCCGGCCACGCCTTGATAAGAGTTCAACAGGTGTGGTGGATCACCGCAGCAGGACTTACCTGTTAGTTGAGACAGGAACTCTGCATAGTCAGAACCCTTTGGACCCAGCACGATATCCTTGCCATCATAACAGAAAATTGCCCTGAAATCGGAAAATATTATCATATGTTTTATCTTAAAAGGCTATTTAAAATCTGCAAGATATATATGGGTGAAATCGCCTGAAAATGTATAAATTCGACTTCACCAATCCTATCAATTAACCCACATTTCAGACGAAAATGAAGTTCAAAACTCAGTCCAATATAACCGAACAGATTGTTTGAATCATGGCAATACCAAATATTCTCAGATATATCCGAAGTAGAGTGATTAACCCAGAACGAGAACAGATAAGGGAAGTTGAATTGCAGTATCTGGTTTTTATTTGGGGGTTACCTCAGATATAACTAGTATTGATCATTTTTCAGTCTAATTTATCAGAATTTACTGAATGTGTAGAGCAGTCGATTGTACATTTTCTGAAGATCTGACCCATATATATGACCAACCATAATATTATACATGTATTGCCATTTTTTTATGATAAATAGTCTTCATGTAAAGATTCTCTGTGTCCGAAACCAGTGTGGTGCACATTGATGACATGATATGGGTCAGATTTTCAGAAAATCTACAATTGGCAGCTGTATACATTTAGTAAATTCGTCTAAATTAAGCTGAAATTCGGTCAATACTAGGTAAATTCGAGTATATTTAGCAATGCATTGATACTGGCAATCTGTTTGGTTAGGTTCAACTGTGTTTTGAACTTTATTTTCGTCTGAAATTTTGGTTATTCGAGAGGATTGGTGAAGGTGAATTGTACATTTTCTGAAAATCTGACCCATAACCGTCTTCCTACAGAATATTTTATCATATATCTGGATCTCCTCCTCTCAGCAGATGTGACTCCCTCTTAAACCTAATTGTCTCTTTTCTTTAAACCTATCAAAAAAGTGAAAGAATCTCGTAGCTGGGACGACTAACATCTGTGTCAGATGCACATTTATTACCACAAAAGGATGGCACAGGTAACAAAAAATTCCTAAGTCTGTGTTAAATAGACTAGATCCATGGGAAATAAAATCTGGCGAATATATTGAGGGCAACGTATGGTTCTAGATTCAAATAGAAACTGTGAAATACTTCTTAAAAGAATATCTGATTATATGTGCTGCACTAACATAAACGTACAATTGTCCTTCACAAATCCTCTCAAATAACTTAAATTTAAGACGAAAATCAGGTTCAAAATACAGTTCAACATAACCAGACAGATTTATTGAATGAATACAATACAGAATACACTCAGATATACCTAGTATTTATCAATTTTCACTCTAATTTAGCAGAATTTGACAGATGTGTAGAAATGTAGATTGTGCATTTTTATGAAGATCTGACCCAACATATATTGTAATAACATATATACGTGTATCGACTCTCATATCATATGGGTCAGATTTTCGGAAAATGTACAATTAGCAGCTGTACTCATTTAGTAAATTCTGCTAAATTAGGCTGCAATTTGATCAATACTAGGTAAATTCGAGTATATTAGGCATTGCAGTAATTCTAGCCATCTGCTTGGTTTATTTGGGTTATTTGAGAAGATTGGCGAAGTTGAATTGTACATTTTACAGAAAATCTGACTCATATACGATAGACTCTGCTCTCTGTTGTACTTTTGTACACCGGCGACTGACTCAAGAAAATTCAAATTTTCTGCATGAGATCCGCTGTAATATGCCCTGGTCAGACAGGCCCTTCTCCGGCGTGGCAAGAGTGTGACTCATACTGCAGCAGGGTGGCTCTGGCAGGCCCGGACAACCACCATTTGCAGCACAACACTATTATAGACACACTTAATCACTGGGTTCGAGGATCGAGAGAGGGGCGGAGGAGGAGGGAAAGGGTCATAAATAAATCGATGAGGCTAGATCTATATGGAATGAACCCATTCCGGTGCTTATATTATTTTAAAAACAGCTTCAGTAGATCTATAAACATGTTTATAAATACACATTTCTAATTAAATATACCAGTGGTTTTTCTCATGGGCATTTGTATAGTAATAGTTATTCTAGCATGCTGTTCAACCACTAGTGAATGAATGAATGAATGAATGGATGGGTGGTGTGAATGGCATCTATCTATCTACAATTGGTGCAGTACTTGCTAATATAAAATAACTTACCATGCTGTTTCTGTTTGATCTGACCTTACATCTTCGTAGGCCTCATGGATGGATTCCCGGTCGATGGACATGTTTGTAAAATTATTATATCACAAGTGAGACTGGCTGTGTGTGAGTGAGATGGAGGTGTGTGTCGCGCCGAATGGTGGGAGTGAGTGCGCGCTCTGGGGCCGGTTATCCTCGACTGACGCGGAAACGCCGCGTATGGAAACGCCCACAGCAGCGCGGCAGTAGTCTGTGATCTCGTCTGGGCGCGCAACAATGTGTGAGAGCGCGAGATCTATCTGGCCATGATCAGGAAGTATCCGTGATGATGGTTAAGGGTCAGATTTTCAGAAAATGTACAATTAGCAGTTGTACACATTTAGTCAATTCGGCTAAATTAGGCTTGAATTTGGTCAACACTAGGTAAATTCGAGTATGTTTGGCATTGCATTGATTCTAGCAATCGGTTTGGTTATGTTTAACTGCGATTTGAACTTATTTTCGTCTGAAATTTGGGATATTTGAGAGGAATGCTGAAGGCGAATAGTACATTTTCCGGCGACTTCACCCTTAAGTAATGCGGTAGGGTACTTTGGACCAAAGGCACTTTTCATTTTAACTTTTGTAGAAGTGTTTCCACTAGAGTAGAAACTGTCCTGTTGAATATATCCAAATCACTAAATGTGAGGTAAGTTGTGAAGCTGTTTCTTAGGTAAATGCCTCGTCCATTTTTATTGTAGCTAATTTGATAAAATTAGTAATTTGGTGCTGGGGCAGAGTTTCTCACCAGGAAACTTCCAGGTGCTATACACTGAAGATGGACTTGTGTTGGACTATACACAGATGGACCATGCTGCCGTCTGTGATGAAGTCTGGAAACACTCTCCCATATCATATATATCGATCAGCAGGTATAATCATATTTTCGATGTTAGTAATGCAGGTACATGCTACTATCCTTTTTATTGGGGTAGGTTTCGGAGAGGCCTAGAATGTCCACTGCTCTATCCAAGAATTCAATGCACACATCAGTTACATTAGCAGCTATTAGCCTTTTACCTGGGCTATTTAAGTTACCTGTACTAGAAACTATTATACATATGATCTCAGCCTGTACCCAGTGCTGAATATAGGGAAACTCCCTATTATAGCTTATTAGGGAGGTTCCGCAAGCAAACCTTTCAATTACGTAACCGTATCCGTACCTTCTGTGTGAATACGTCGCATTTTTATGTATAAGAAATAAATTGTGAGATGAAAGATTTCGCTCGATATGTTACGTTACGTTTTTCCCGCCATGTTTTGCTGAACCCCTTTCTTTCTTTTAATATATATGTTTGTATATAATGTCAGAGATACAGATACATACGTATAGGTAAGATCCCCCCACACTACACAACCATCAAATACACACATGTAGGCCTATAAATCTTATCATGGGATAAACCACAATTTACCTAGTTATTCAGTTATGCATTACTTCATTGTTGTGTCCTATACAAAATGACCTTACAAACAGCTGACCCCTGCTAGATAACCATCTATACAAAGAATAAAAGAGAACACACCTAAACTACAGTTTATATTACAAGATTACATGATCAGACTATCATTATGCCTTCATAATGATTACCCACTCTAGGTCCAAATCCTCAGATCAGATCAGAATGGTATGTCAGCCTCAGTCTCCTTGCCTAAGACTCGGCGTTTTAATGGGAATATAATGACATTTTGTGGTCTTAATGGAATTATAATGGCACTTTGCGGTTTGAGGCGAGAGGCTTTCCTTTCGTTTGAAGGGACTCTCCTATTTTGGACCAGGACTCTACCTTAATTGTCATTTAATAATTACCAGCTATTAATAATAGATGTTTGGCGGCAGCCTCAGGTGGCAATAGGGAGGTTCAGCAAGTCTAACCTATGCGTAAACGTAAGCATATTTCTGATATGTGTACAAACATACATGAAAAGGGAAAATTTAAAGATGTTCATCAAAACATGGCGGGAAAAACGTAGCGTAACATATCAAGCAAAATGTTTCATCTCACAATTTATTTTTATACATAAAAATACGACCTAAGACTAAGTCACACAAAAGATATGGATACATTTACGTAATTGAGATAGGTTTGCTTGCGGAACCTCCCGAATGTCTGGGCTCATCCGCCAGGGTCACTGACCACTAGGGAGTGGTTATGCAAATGAACGTCAGCACATGTAGATTGGCCCCGCCCCTGTAGGTAAGCAGTGACACATGGACCAATCAAATTCAAGTTTCTCAGCAGTAGCCACGCCCCGTTACATTCCACCCATTATTCAAACTTCTTCTCCACCCAGATTAGACCTGACTTCTCCAGTCAGGAATTCTTCCAAACTTTATTGTATTTGTTATATTATATTCTTTATTGGCTGTTATTATTGTAGGCCTAATTATATATATATTAATAGAATAGCGTCAAAACTGTTACTTCCTCTATCTTCTTCTAAACCACTGAACGGATCGCTTAGATCTTTGAGGTGCACCGTGCCACACATAGTGCAAAGCCATTCCGCTATGTGTCATGAATTTTTTGTTGATATATTTGGGTTAAAAGTTTAAAACCCCCATCGGAGGAATATGTATAATAAACTGCAGCAACACAAAAGGAAACACAACCCTGACCCACTTCTGACCTCATTTGCATATGCCCCATCTGAGGAACATGTATAATGCAATGGGATCCCTACGATGGCCCTAGAGTGAGTCTGAGAGTGAGCGTGAGAGAGAGCGGGAGAGGGAGCGGGAGCAGGAGAGGGACAAGGAGCGGGACCGGGAAAGCAGTACCCAAACAAAGTTTGTTATCAGGGTTCCATTGAGGTATGAATACCCGCCCCCCCCCCCCAACTCAGGGGTCAAAAGTGTACACTTTTTTGTTCCCAATTTCGTGGAGAAAGGGGTCATTTTTCACTCACAAACACAGAGCGCAAAATCAGAAATAAGACCTACCAATTTTCAGATGAACTCCGCAAAATGCTGGAAAAGGGGGTATTTTTCCAAGTGAAGTCTAAGAAAATGGTATTATGTAAGACTGAAATCATAAAAAGGGGTCTTTTTGGCATAAAGTTTTCCGCATTTTGCCACAAAAAGGGGGGGGGGGGGTAAAATGAGTATCACGTTGAGTAAGACTCCTTGACTTCATCAAAAAGGGTTGGTTTACAAAGTGAGTTGCACAATAAATCCGTTGCAATAAGAGTAATCTCTTGTTCCGTTTTTATTCCGCTAAGAGTCCAAACCGAGTTCACTACACTAACATAGTGTAGCTTGAAACTTTAATGAATGACTAACTTTAAGGTACCTACAAATAGTTCATCATAAATTTTAAAGATTAAATTCGTCCTATTGAATACATGAGTAAGAGCGCTTATAGGAACAATGCCGCCATCTAGCGGATTGGCAGTGAACTAATTTCATTTGCAACAACTGCAGTCGCTACCTGGTCTTTTATACCATAGGTAGATGCCTAAAGACACTGCAATTAATAGGAAAATTAAGAGCATGTATATTATTGTTTTATTATCGAGGTATAGATCAAAATATATAAAATAAATAAAAACGGTTCTTGTACTTATGTCGCTCTTCAATAGAGGAATCAGAATGAATTATATTACTTATGAAATGATGATTCATATAATAATACCTATCCTACAACACAGAGAGAGAGAGAGAGAGAGAGAGAGAGAGAGAGAGAGAGAGAGAGAGAGAGAGAGAGAGAGAGAGAGAGAGAGAGAAAGAGAGAGAGCAATGAATGATAGAGACAGAGGGTAAAGAAGGGGAGGAGAGAGGAGCGTGATAGAAAAGGGGAGAGAAGTGGAGAAAAGAATAAAAGGAAAAAGGAGAGAGAGGATAGGAAGTCCATAATGACAGGTAAAAGTTTTATACTTAAAGTTACACTGGCTATAGCTATTGCCTGTCCTCCCGCCCCGAAATTAAATAAATAAAAATGGATATAAGTACTTTGAGGGTTTCTGCTATCAGATATAAATTTGCATCGTTGTAGACTGAAACTACTGAGCTAATCTGACGCCCAGGTACTTGCTTCGCTCTTTTAATTTCTCAAGCGCATAACAAGCGAAACCAGAGCGGTATAACAGAATCGGTTACAGCGCTTTCTATACGCTCTTAAAATATGATGTTGGCGCTTCTTTTGAACGATGCACTAATATCTGTTGTGTTTGATTTGAGCGCAACTACATGACGCTCTTTCTGCCTGTTGAAGTAGCAGTCCAATAGCACACTGACATCGGACCAACAGTCTAGCCATTGATTTCATAAGGAAACAAGCAAACCAGTAGAATTGCTCTGCACTAATAAAAGCGGACAAAGAGCGAATGAAATGCGCACTATGAATAAGAAGAGCGAGGCATGAGCACATATACAAAGTGGAATCGCACTTTCATAAATACAATCCTGTGAAGCGCTCTCCTGTTTTCTTTTTATTCAAAACTTTGATCTAAAGCATTAATATTTTGGATACGAAAAAAAAAGAAATCCATGAATATGTTTACCAGTAATTTATTATACACAGCTACTGATGCACACACATATCAAAAGATAATATTGCACATACATGATAACAAACAAAAGGCAAGTAATAATTATCCAGAGCTTGGGAATAACAAAAGGGCTTTTACTATTGGGGAAGTCATTTATACATGGTATGCCTCATTGAACGAGTAAATTATATTGGATCTTTACCCCAAAATGCCTATAATATTATTAGTATTTAAAGATAATAAGATTAATGCACGATTCTACATAAATGTCAATAGAATTTAGATATAATATTCAGACTAGGAAAAATGATAGAAGTGAGTGTGAAACGCCGCCATTTTGTCAAATTGTGTATGTGAGTAACCCATACACATGGTCAAGCACGCATAATGTCTATGCTACTTGGGATATGTACAAAAACATGGATTTGATTGCAGTTTTCCTTGTTGAAGTTCTTGGTAGACGTTTGGTAACGTATTCGCATCGTATCAAAAAGCCTTTACCTTGTTTGTTGCTAACTAAATATCTACACAAATACATACATTTATAGACCAACCTTAAGTTATCTATAAGAAATATTTTAGTATTTATAAGCTTATGCACTGGCGAACGACATTCCTAATAATAATGCCAGTTACCATAGGGACATAATCTTGAATTGAAATTATACCTGTATAAACGTTACAATACTTAATTTTTAAATTAATAAAAAAAACTTAATCCAATAAATCCTGTACCAATATAATCTATATAGTTTAGTCCTGTACATGTATTATACATTCAGTGTATAGAGTTCCAAAGGTTATTTTCGCAGCTTTTGCAGCAATAAATTTGTAAATGCAGATTGGTACTTCCTAGCGTAACTACTGAGGAAGATCTTCTCCAACTGTTTCCTGTACTTTGGCACATCTGGTAGTTCAGAACAGGACTTGACATTTAAGAAGGCCTCGAATAGTTCTGAGATGTATGCAGAGGACGTGAGCCACCTAAGGAGGTGAAAAGAGAGGAAGAAATTAAAATAAATGGAAGCAGAATTACTACAGGTTCCCATTATAATAAACCAAGGCATTGTGGAATTTGTGCACACGCGGTACCAAAAAATTGCAGTAGCATAGTAATTGGTATAATCCGGACAAAGTTATGTTTTAGATTCTGGTATATTCAATTTAACATTGAGGCTTATAATTATAAAATTAATTGTATAAATGTGTGTAAGGAAGCCCCTCAGGTGCCATGGGAAAAGACTTTGTACTATAATAATGATGGTAAGTATATACTACCATAATCCCGAATAAAGATTGGTTTTTAAAAATAAGACAATTTTCGGATATTTCATATCTAATGGAAATTATATGAATCAAAGAGACACGCTATGTTATCCAAGGATGAGTGGGACACAAAACTGTAGATACTAGGGAGGTTCAGCAAGCCAACCTATCTTAAATACGTAACCGTATCCTTATCTTTTTTTTTGTGAACTGAGTCGTATTTCTATGCGTGAAAAATAAATTGTTAGATGAAACATTTTACGTGATATGTTACGTTACGTTTTTACCGCCATGTTTTGCTGAATCCCTTTCTTCCTTTACACGTATGTTTGTATCATCAGAGATACGGATACGTTTAGGTATAAGTTAGACTTGCTGAACCTCCCTATAAAAACCACTATCACGCAAACGTATAAAATTACCTTCTGAACTTCGTGCCGGTTTTCCAAACGCCATTTTGCATGTTTACTGCCATATACTCCTTGAAAATAAGGACATGCATCGTCCCGATTATACCAAACATGTCAGTCTGTAAGGAAAAATAATACTTTTATTAGACAAAATGATTCAAATTGAAGTATTAGTGATCTATCGGTTTGTGAAATATGTTTGCCAGACACAGGGTTTGGCAAACATGGGCTCGCTGGAACTGGTTGGAAGAAAATGCAGAGGGACGTAAAACAAAATCTGAAAGTATTTTTTAAAAAAGATAAATCGATATCACGCCAATACATTTACAATAGTTGTATACAAAAAAAAACACTTGCCCATTTTCTATTGATAAAATACTTACCTGATATGTCCATGGCCTAGCTGTCTTCATTTCAATACACTGGAATCCAGAAGTTTCCACGGCTACCCCGAATGTCGTTCCTTGATTTAATGGATTTTTTAACAAAAATATTGCGTTAATAGATACAAGTTTATGAATCACATCTAACTAATAGTACAAACAGGGAGGAGTATGCAAAAGTAGAAGAAAAATTTCTTAATTTTAACCCGTCTTTATCACTTTTTTGTAAGAAAACTTCATAGCAATTAGAATGTCGCTGCATTTTTAAGTAAAAATATTTAATAAGATTATCACATTCATATGCATGAGAGAGTATTTTTAACATTATTCACGAGTATAATTTGATGAATAAAAGGAATTTTTTTCACCTTCGGGAAATAACCTCATGTCAATCCCACGACCAAAGTCAATAAGTTTTAAACATTCCGTGTCTCCCGCCAGAAATTCCTCGGGACTGCAGTCCATTGAAGGGCTGAAGATAATAATCAGAACCATATCAAACGGTTTATAAATTCTTTATTTGAAAGGAAACACACCCGATTTATTTACGAGTTCTCTCCTTAATTCGATAAACACAGGGTAACTACTGAGTTGGTTGAAGGAGAGTGAATATTGCATGAGTTGCACAGCATCTAGGCAATGTTCTAAGCGACTGAAACCAACGAGTTACATACGGTAGAGCAATGTATATTTTGTAGAAATATTATCAAATTGCGAACTTATGTGATGCTTAATCATGTTGTTTTTTTTTTTGGGGGGGGGGGGGGGGGGGTGTAGTCCTAGGCACCGCGCTCTACCACATAGAAAATTGGAATTTTTATAGAAGAAAAGTACAATTTTCAGACAAGTTTACCAAAATTGTCAACCTTGTACCCCGGTTTTGACAATAGTTTTTTCTAAAGGGCCTAGGCCACTTAGCCGCTTCTCACAGAATTTAGTGCATAAGATTCCTCTGCGACGCAACAACGCATGAGAATCAGCTTAGTGGAGTAGGCCCTTCACGCAGATTCTAAATACTTACAAGCCTCGGAAGAGGAAATTGTCAGGCTTTATATCGCCATGGATGAAGTCTACTGCCATCATAGCCTCCAATATACGCAACAACTCAATGCAGAGCAGCAGAATGCAGGGCTCGGGCAGGCTCACGTTCTCCTCTCTTACATAGTTTACAACATCCTACAATGAAGAAATACAGAGTGAGTGAAACTAAACCGTGTATGGGTCAGATTTTTAGAAAATGTACAATTGGCAGCTGGACACATTGAGTAAATTCTGATAAATTAGGTCAATAATATAGGTAAATTCGAGTATATTCGGCATTGCATTGATCATAGTAATCTGTTTGGTTAGGTTGAACTGTATTTTTTACTTTATTTCGTACATTTTCTGAAAATCTGACCCGTATAATAAATCCTCAGCAGTAATATGGACGTAACTATGTAATCTTCACCCTGCAAATACTACCATGCTACTCACAAAAATTAACAGTGTTATTGCTATATATGGGTGAAGTCGCCAGAAAATGCACAATCCACCTTCACCAATCCTCTCAAATAATGACTCGTTGGAATCGCCTTCCCCATTCAAACTACTGAATAAAACCAAACTTCAAACACAACTGCTGAGCTCATGGTTAAAAATTATCTTTTTTTAGAAATAGATTAAAGGCTGGAATATCTATTATATAATATCAAGTTGCGAGTACACCACAAGTAAAGGCTTTTTACCAGCAATGTTCCGTGTGGGAAGAGTTCATTAATAAGGCAACTCCCGTCTTCAAAGAAGTAAGCATCATCGACAGACATAACGGAGCTAGCCTGGAAAATAGAGAAAATAATAACCTGGTACATTAAACTGCGTTATGGACATATACTCTTAATTTTGTATGATCTGCTTCTAATTGATGTTGTAATTAACGTGTATATCAAGGTAACGTTTTTGTAAACATAGACATAGGCTGAAGAAAAAACAATCATAAAAGCAGGTATTGAAATCATGTGTTTAAAAAAAAAAAAAATACAAGTCTCGAACTCGAAGTCTCTGAACTTTACTTCTAATACAAACAAGGAAAAGTAGAAAAGGTGTCAAAATGACATCTATTAGGATATATATATACTTTTAACCTTCATACTAAAAGGACTTATGAAATTAATACATGGACTAGGAGCTTAACATATTTCAGAAATTACATCTTACCACACGACTTCCTTTTATTCTTCGGTGCAGTTCAGATATGACATAGAATTCCCATGGGCACGGTGGTTTCTGGACCTGAAGAAAATGCGAGGACCTGAGATATGATCTTGTCCGATGCTTTAAAGTTCTTGATCAACTTAAGGGCCTAGCCCACTTAACCGATTCTCATAGAATTTAGTGCAAAAGAGTCATCTGCGGCGCAAAATCGCATGGGAATCGGCTCGGTGGACTAGGCCCTTTATACAATAGAATAAGTATTTCTTTAGCATATCCAAAACCAAGATGATGGAAAAATCTGTTCGGTAACTATGACTTGACATTAAGCAATTACCTAATGGGTCAGATTTTCAGAACAATGTACAATTGGCAACTCTACACATTTAGTAAATTCTGCTATATTAGGCTGCAATTTGGTCAATACTAGGTAAATTCAAGTATATTTGGCATTGCATTGATTCTAGCAATCTCTATGGTTAGGTTGAACTGTGTTTTGAACTTTATTTTCGTCCGAAATTTGGGTTATTTGAGAAGATTGGCGAAGTTGAATTGTACATTTTCTGAAAATCTGACCTTAATACAGATCAACAGAAACTTGCTTTTCCAAACTAACCTTCATGACTAAAGGCTTAGACTCGTTATCAGCCTTCGTCACTTCATACACTTGGGCATAAGCACCGCACCCGATCTTACGGAGGATCTCATAGTCATCGTTACCTGGAAAATACACCTAATTATATTTATCTTTGTTTTATATAAGAATTTGTATTCAGACAAAATAAGGTAAAGAAAGAGGCTTGAACTTCTATATTCGCATACATGGGTAGATCTTCCGGCCAGTCCATAACTAAGGACGGAGTAATTCAAATTAAGTACTTTTAGCATAATTAAATTGAGTTAAATACATTTAGACATCTATTTCTCCTTAATCTGCTACCTCATTTCTATTTCAGCTAGACATTATGTAGCAGTTACATTTTTCTCTGTACTGGCTGATCAACTAATACATTATAGGAGAAAATATTTTAAGAAACATCAGAAATATGTTGGTAGTTAATTATGCTGATATTCGTTGGACGAGAATTTACTAAATTATCCACTATGACAGGTCCCGAAAAGTGTATCAAAATGATATAAGTCCACATAGAATAGTCAATTATAATTCTGAACTTCAGGACTTGGGCACTTTAGCACTAAAGGGTGGTCTCCACTGACTGCGGTAAGCTCTGCGGTAAGCCTTGCGATGGTGAGAAGTGGCGAGGTCCTGCCTACATGGCCAGTGATCCATGTAGGCAGGACCTCATCATTCCTCTGAACCTACAGAACCATTCCAAGGCTTACCGCAGCCAGTGGAGACCACCCTTAATGCAAAATAAAAGAAAAGGACACAGTTTAGAGCAACAACTAACCGAGAGAAACACATTGTCTCGCCTTGAAGTTGGGCATTGTATCAGGGACGGTGTGGTAGTTGGAATATAACTCGATTGGTTTGTCCACTTTCAACAGTAAATCTTCAATCAACTCAGCATCGAATGGGTCACTGTAAGGGCTGACCATCACAGACTGAGACAGCATGTCTGGCGTCTCGTCCGGTTGATAACAAGTGACGTCGATTTCGTGGCAAGTTTGGTTCATCAGTTGCGGGGATTCTTTTCTAGCAGGAGGCGAGGGCTCCATAGTTGTGGCAGCGGCGGCACCATTGTGTTTCTGTGATTCTCCTTGGTCAAGTTTCACTGCCGACATGTTGGAGAGTCCCAGTTTGTTGTCTTCCCCGCTTAATTCAGTAATAGGACTAAAACAGATTGGGTCAGATTTTAAGAAAAATGTACAATTGGCAGCTGTATACATTTAGTAAATTCTGCTAAATTAAGCTGCAATTTGGCCAATACTAGGTTAATTCGATTATATTTGGCATTGCATTAGTTCTAGCAATCTGTTTGGTTAGGTTGAACTGTTTTTTGAACTTAATAATTATTTTCGTTTGAAATTTGGGTTATTTGAGAGGATTGGTGAAGGTGATTTGTACATTTTCTGGCGACTTTACACAGATACAATAACGTGGAATAGTTTTAGTTATAAAACCAATTTTTTTTACGCATTCAAGAGTAGGAAAATCCAAATGACTACATAATCACTTCACATGTCATAAAGTATCTAAATAATTTACATTCTAAACTTGGTGATGATAACAGAAAGTAGGATACATGTATAAGAATATTAATCTTTGCATCGAATTGAACTTACTATTTTGACCAAATATCTCATATACTATGGATTACAGAGTTTTGACATCACCAGTTAGAAATTCCGTTACACCTGAATCAAGGCCATAACAGTGAGAGAAGTGTCACTTTAACCTATGTTAGTCTAGATGAGCAGTTGTTTTTCGACCCAAATGACACATTCTTGGTGGAATATAATTTGTAATTTTACACATTATTCAAATCATGCAAAGTATTCCACACATGTGCATACTAGTAATTATTGTTAGAAAGGAAAATCCCAATTTTCCCTGACCTGGGGTAAATTTCACTGACTTTTCTCTGAATTCCAAATTTCCCTGACCATTTCCAAATTTCCCTGACCAGTGGCAACCCTGTATGTAACTTACCTCAAATTAGACATATGCTTTTGCCCATGGCTGGAGCCACTGTCCTCTGGGTTCTCAGGAGTAAATTCCTGGGCAGGAGCTTTACTGCAGTTTGTCTGTGCAGGACCTAACGTATCGCCAAGTGTGAACTCAAAGCCAGGCGCAGTTTTCTCTAAGCCATAATGACAACCTTCTTCCTGAATCATACTGACTGGGGGCACGTTAGGCGGTGGTGGTGACTCTCCGGCAGGGTTGAACGGGGTGGACATGAGACGAGCTATCTTAGAGAAGTTCTGTGTGGAACTGAAGCCAGGTGCAAACGTCATGTCCTCAAGATTTTTATCTGTCATCATTGTCATCTGTGAAGGACATAAGATCGTTAATAAACTAGAATAGGGAAGGGATTCTAACACAGTTGTCCCAACCTACTTGTCTGCATTTTCTGAGAAGACAAGACTAAAATTCAAAAGAAAGGCATCATCTAAAGGGAGTGTGAGTAGACAATGATCCAGTTTTTAACGAGCAAATATGGCAACATACGGGTAGGATTGGGTGAGGTGAGGTGAGGTGAGTAAGTGAGATTGGTTGCTTTATGCCCTTATGAACACATTTAAGATGGTTATATCAAGGGCGGGGGAGCTGAGAGGGAGGCAGCTTATGATCATACCCAGGAAATAGAGATAGAGAAGAAGGGATAGAGACAGAGAAAAGAGACAGAAAGGCACTTTATGGCCATACCCAGGACCATTAATTGGGTGAGGTGTGAAGTACACAAATGCCACACAGTAAAAGGTTTAGAAAGCCGATATTAATAGTAAACAATGGTTCATACATCAAGCCCTCTTATGATAAGAGGGCTTGATGTAATAGTAAGTGTTATCAGCCCCGTGAGAAGTTCTATGTTGACATATTGAATAAAGACACGATGCTGGGGGAAAACGAAAAAAAAAAGTACACAAATGGCAGAGATACAAGAGAGAGGCTATATCTTTATTATTATTGGAATTCTTCATTGATCAAATGGACAAACAAAAGGAGATGCCCTATTGTGTAACATGAGATTATCAGGCTTGCCTGAAAATGTTTTCGCAATAAAATTTATTTAGAAAAAATAAAATTGATCAATGCCCAGGTCTTCCAGTCCTGATAAGAGTTAGCATGACAACTATGGCAAGATACTTGTAATTTTTTTAAATATAAATTTAGGATGTTTATACAGGTTTAAATCAGATCATAAAAATTGCCATGAATCAAGGATGAAAGTAGGGTCACGGTAAAAATACTGAAATATTTCTGGCAAGGGAAAATCAAATTTTGTGAAATGTTTCTGGCAATTTGAACCTTTTCCCATTTTTTTTGTTAAAATAATGGAACTATATAAGTTTTTAAAAATACTGAATGAATTAATCCCTGAATAAATTGAGAATGCTCTCCCATCCCATAGGACTGCCACGACACAAGTCTGAACTGAATAAATATACTATTATCGTTAAGATTTAATTCTATTACGGCTGTGATATAAGCTGATTAATTGTGTTAGCGGTGACTATATTTCGAATAAAAACGCATGAAAACAACCAATTTAATTGGTTATGCGTATTTGATATTTTTTTAAATATACGGCCAGTAAATATATATAAAAAGACTTACACAGGCTGGGAAGGCAATGATAGGGTCGTCCTCCATATCGACATCTCCTTCTTCCAGCAAGGGTTGGTTCTCTATGATGACCGACTGGTCTGTGATGGGAATGGGAGGTCGGGTTGGGGAGGGCATGGCGTGAAGCCTATCTTCCCGAAGTAGCTCTTCCCTGGGCATCAATCCACGTCTGAATAATTGATTGATTGATATTGTTTATTTCCAGAACATGAAGTTACATAAATATAGAGTATACAATATTATCTGGAGATAGGTGCTCGCATAGCTCTTCCAGAGAGTCCTGCTTCACTAAGTTATAAAATCGCGAATACATTTATATACTATAGTACATAATTAGGCCTTGGAGGTTATAATTGTTTGTCTGTGACATGGTAAGTGGTTGTATCTACATCAGGTTTTGGCTTGATGTATGGCGAGAGGTAAGACTTTTGTTCAATTGAATTTATAGTCTTTTGTGGGTTATTAAACCCTAGATTTAACATAGTGTTTTTACTAGATTCAACTAGATGTTTTGCATTTAAAATGAGACCAAACCGATCAAAAACTCCATATCAAAAAGACAAATCGGTAATTGTGAAATCAGTTGTTGTCAGCCAGGCGATTATAGATGGGTACGCGGTTTTGCTATAGAAAATTGAACGGAATCAAATGTAATATCACACTCGACATCTGACAGTAGAAAGCAAATGGTAATGAACATGTTATTTTCACTTCGAAACACAAAGATTGTTCATACAGGCCCGTTATTTACAGGGTCACTGACGAAAAAAATCGAAGAGATGTACTACCCAAGAGATTGAATAATAAAAACGTCTTCAAATCAAATTCATGAGTTGATTTGATTTTTACTTTCACTTTATTTTTACCTTGCTTTTACTTTACTTTGTAATTACATGTTACTGTTGTGTAGCAGGCAGGTCCAATATTAGACAATGTTTATATTTAGCTAGAGATAGATGTACAAATGATAGGGATAGCGAAGTAAAACAAAATTTAAGGGATATTCGGAAGAGCTGTGACTGTCAGAGTATTCCTCTTTCCATAGGTTTCTCTCTTTTAATTCTACATTGTATGACAATTGTTGTAAATGTGATATGGAAATAAAAATCTATTAATATTATCAATACAAACCTAAGAACCTTGGGTGGTTGTGGGCCGGCAGATCTGTTGGAAGCTGCATTTTCATCAAATATGGTGAAAGGTGTCTTAGAAAGAGAAGCTGGGGGCGATTCCTTGTTCTCATCGAATATCGCAAAACGGGGAGCAGATATTGGTGCGCTGGGGATTGGATCTATTGAAGAGACAAGTTATTATTATTATAAGATTTTATTTTCATTTCACATATATACAATCGTTGTCATACATATTAAATAAAGAAGAATGGAAAAGGAATATTGTCTGTGACTGTCACAGCTCTTCCGAACACCCCATACATTTTTTATTAGATACTGGTAGAAAGAACGGTACTAGGTGAGTGAGTAATGGTTGCTTAATGCCATGACGACATCCAAGTGGAGTCATATTCATGGCAGTGAGGGTTATTGAAATCGGTACTAGGTGATACAAGTTGACTAGTAAACTATAGTAAATTATCAGGTACATAATACAAAATACAAGATAAAGTAAATTACACCTGATATCAGTCTTGCCACTCAAAATTCTCCCCCCAAAAAGTATAGAAGCCAGCAAAAAAAAGTATCACCAGACCCTGTTCGACGAATGAGAACTATCACTTTGTGAAACTTTGTCAATAAAATTTACTAAAAAAAAAAAAGAAAAAGAAAAGTATATTCAATCTCATACCGCTGTTTCAAAAGGCATTTTCATTCACAAAATTCTTACAAGTTTTCGCCATGATTATGAAAGATTATTCAATTCATTTTTAAAAAATGTCGCAGAGTAGCCGGGCAGCTGAGGAAAATAGGCGAGTAGTTTGCCCCGGGTGCCAGCTTCTAAACATAAGCCCTGCATATAAAAAAGATTTCAACAGCCAAAAAAGTATGGAAAACATCAAGTATAGTTTTTGTTGGAAATCCTTTGAAAAAAAAGTATGAAGACCAAAAAATATACAATTCACCTTCACCAATCCTCTCAAATTTCAGACGAAAATACAGTTCAACCTAACCAAACAGATTGCTAGAATCAATGCAATGCCAAATAAACTCGAATTTACCCAGTATTGACCAAATTGCAGCTTAATTGAGCAGAATAAACGGTACAGCTTGGTACTGAAGAATCTGAATACAAATTTCTGTCCTACGAACTGCATATTACTGGCACAAAGGCCCTTGGGGGAAGAGAAGATGTATTCAACTCAAAGAGATATACCAATAATCAAAACAAGTTTTTAAAAAAATCAGACCCACCAGAAAAACCATCTTGTCCCGAATCATCGAATCCAAGATCCGAGTTCTTGATCACGATATCTTCAGTGAACATTCCTAGTACTGCTTGGAGGGCATTTTTAGTGTTGACAGTTGGAGATGGTCCAGCTATTCCGCCCTGAAATGGTAGGGATACATTGTAATTTGTTATATATAAGAGACTGAATGATTAATACTCTTGGCATACCATTATTATGCTAAATATGTTACGTTTTACAAATTTGGAAATATTTTCCAAGGAATATTTACAATAATGTTTAGGGAAGTGGTATTACCCATAAACAAGGACAGGGACTAGCAATTGGTTGCGGTTTGTGTTTATTGGGGTCCAACGTTTCGGCCAACACGAGGCCTTTATCAAGGAGGATGCACAATAATGGTTGTTCACGAAATGTTTGAGACTTTTGATTGTTGCTTCACGAAAAATAGCTACTTGCCACAATGGCAACAATCGAATATCAAATTCTTAATTACCTGTTTTTAGTAGTTGAAATAATGTATTAAAGCTGTTAGATGTATATTTAGAATTCTGTACTCATTGTATAACAACTATGCTAAATAGGATTTTATCGGTAATCATTATCACCGAGAATACCATCAATTTGATGTTATGCGTTTCTACAGAATAAACAGTTTTCAATTAATCAAATAAGAAAAGGATAAAAAGTTATAAGTTTTACCCATGACCCGGGGTTCATCATCTTCTTAGAACCTGACTTGTTCCCAGAGAAATCAGAAGATTCAGGAGTAGCTTGGATGGACCCATCAGTGAAGGTGGTGAATGCAGAAGTACCCAGTAACAGGGCAGTTTTGTCCTCAGGTGTCGCGATGCCTGGGCGAATGAGGCCCTGTCGCACTGGCGATGGTTCACACACCACTGGCGACGGTTCACTCACAGCTACGCGACAGTCCGTCTCCATTGGTGACTCCACTCTGGTCGCACTGCAAGTTAAAGATCAACTTTTCGTTAAATTATTAACAAAATGGCGATGAAGATTTAACATAGAAAACTATTTGGAGAATCACAATCCTGCACAGAAGAATGTGGTCCTGGTACAATCAACCCATTCCAGTTGTAGTAAAGAGCATTATACACTTGTGTTCAGTTAACATAAACTCTGTTCTAGTCGCAGTTGTTACCGATTCTGGGTTGGTTCTTGGTGCAAGAACCACCTGTGCGCCTAGTAAACCCCATGGACGACTATAGGGGCGTGAAATTAAGAATTTTTTTTTGTGGACAAATTTTATTCAGGTTGATGAACTTTTAAACTCTATCTATCAAATAGGTTATAGCCTTCTATAATAAATTAAAAGGAATGTTCACAAACGAGATTTACAAAGGAACTAATAGAATTAAATCATGTAAGATGCAGTTCAAAAAAAGATTCTCAGCAAAGTTGTAATTAATTAATGCGGCTTGGGTCCTACTTTGTAATAACAACAAAAAAAAACCATTGTAAAGGGGTGGCCATGAAGTTAGACTCAATATATTATTACCATGGTTACTTCATAAAAGAAACGGCAACAACAGAGACTAAAAGCATTATTTCCCGCCGTGTTTGCCCCTTGTGGGTACTATGGCCCTTAGGACCCTCTGGACCATAGTTCCCGCTCAGGCCCAACACGTTGGGAAATACACTTACATTCCTATGGAGCAAAATTCCTTTAAACTCTATCTATCAAATAGGTTATAGCCTTCTATAATAAATTAAAAGGAATGTGGACAAACGAAATTTACAAAGGAACTAATAAAATTAAATCATGTAAGATGCAGTTCAAAAAAAGATTTTCAGCAAAGTTTTAATGAAATAGTTTAGACATGTGCAAGTCTAAGTACCGTAATTGTAGGGAGGCTTCCACGGGTGCATTTGCAGAAGCATTCATATTTTGCATGGCACCCACCGGAGCCGGAGATTCACTTTTGACAGCAGTATTTGTATTTCCAGACATTATTTCATCACTTGAATCCATACGAGTCCCCGTCACTTTGATCCGCTGACTGAGAACCGGATTTAGAAGATATTAGTTGCAAATTTTTTTTAATAAAAAAGAAGCTATGTGGTCATTATATGTGATGTGTTACAGGAAAATAAGTCACAAGTCGCAAAATCGATATTTTTCAAAGTGATTAATTTACATGATCTCTTTGTAGGAATGTTCTCACTTTAGGTGAGTTTAGAGCTTTAAGTCATATTAATATATGTACTAAAGCTCAAGACGTGTTTCAAATGTTATCCTATTTGATTACTTAGTAATGGTCAAACTTTTTTTTTTTAAATAAAAATATCAAACTTAAAATATGTAAATATTCAATAGCTGTCCTAATGTTTACCATCATTAGAAACGGCTTGATCTCATCTTTTCAAATATGATGGTATCTCAAAATCCCTTTTTTTGCGACTTGTGACTCATTTGTCTGTAACACATCACATACCTGGTATTATTGTGTACCGAAGTGCGAAATGCAAGGAGCAGAAGTATTTTGACTGATTTTGTTATCAGTAGTTATATAAAATCCATCATGCTAAATAAAATTCTAATGGTGACTAGCATTGCATACATAGAGAGGTCTATACTAAACAATAGGAAGAGCAGATATAGGTTTAATGAACTGATAATTAGTGACTTACACTTCCTCCTCCATTTTCATTTTCTCTTGCATCAGTTGTGCAAGTTGATCGCGTTGTTGCTGTAATTCCTTCTCCATTTGCAAACGCTCCTCTGTTGTAAACAAAAAGTAGTGTTTTTAGCATTTTTCAAATCTAAGATTTCTTTTTAATTTTAATCTAAGCTCAGTCGAACTTTTCCTGAACAGGTCCTGAGCATGTCAAATAGAAGAGTGTCCTGTTAGTTTAGATTTTTTCTTTACGAACTTTACTGTTAAACTAGAAATTAGCCGCTGATTCTTTTATATCAAAAAAATGATAGTCCAGATAACCAAACTAGTCACACTAAGAACATATTGCTATCCTTAAAGACCTGGTTCACCAAAAGGGCATTAACCATTTCATTTTTTATCCATGGAAATAAAATTAGATGATGAAGGATAGAAATGTCCGATTGCAGGCCTATTTGGTCATAGCTTGCTAATAAAACCCAACAAGTGCCAAAAACCCACGGTTCATCCTCTTCCTTTACTAATCAAATGAAATTAGATGTATAATAAATAATTATCGTACACGGCACCTCTGAGGAAGGAATCTAAGATATCCCAAACGTTGGGCATAAATAAAACAACAATTCCGAAATCCATGAATCCATCGTTCTTCCACGAAAAAAGCGACCAACAAGTCAACTAGGTTTTCAAGTTCAGTTAGTAGTATAACATCCCACCATTATAATAAATAATAATCATAATGGCAGGAGCATCTGCAAACCTTTAAGTCGTCTTTGGTTTTCTGCTTCCTCTTTTCTCTGGACTGCGATGGCGCGCAGTTCCTCAAAGGAAAACTCATTCATGCCGACGTAGATTAAATGTTTACAGTACATAGGCACGGAACTGGAGTCTGAGTCGCTTTTACCAACAAGATGTTGTAGAGGATCCTTTGGCTTGTCTGGCTTTCTCGCACTGAAAATAAAATGTGAAATACTTATGGGTCAGATTTTCACAAAATGCACAATCTACAGTTCAACACATCTATCAAATTCTGCTAAATTAGAGTGAGAAATCATAAATACTAGGTATATCTGAGTATATTTTGTATTGTATTCATTCAATTAATCTGTCTGGTTATGTTGAACTGTATTTTTAACCTAATTTCTTCTTAAATTTGGGTTATTTGAGAGGATTGTTGAAGGCTAATTGTACATTTTCTGAAGACTTGACCATTATATTTCCACACCAAACTGTTGAGCATTTTAGGTTTAAAAATGTCAAATTGAACTGGAAAAATAGCATAATACTGGTTCATTCCAACGAGTATTATCAATATATGGTTGTAAAGTTATGGCCATGTCTTTAATGATTTGGCCAAAACTAAATTAGTTGTTTTTTTTTAAAATATTTATCAACGCATCATTATTCATGGTGATAGGTCGCACTGATTTCATTTATTTATTCAGTTAATAAAATTAATGGAAGTGATCTTACCTTAAGACTTGGTTTACCATTGGAGGTTGCTTTCTTGGAGTGCTTCAAAAGTAAAAGAAACATTTAAAATACAATTACATAGTATTATATGCACAGTTTTCAAATTACTTTTAGCGATCTAGCGCTGCAACAAATCTCTTGGATTTCTCCATATTTTCATCAGGATCCTGTGACACTAAATATCTTATAATTTTTTTTGTTAATAATACATTATCTAGTCCCCATAGTTCTTGTATACATTTTTACAGATTTATACATTATTGATGAATCAGATATTCGTAATTTTTTACTCGTTATGTGCTGTTGTCTAAAGTTATGTTATTCTAATACAGTTTAAGTCACTTCAAGTATACATATACACAGTTTGTTAACAATGATCAAAAGAGGTTGACACCTCTCGTACCATGGATAAACAACAGTGTTACCAGGTGATAGATTGTGCATCTTCTGACAATCTGACCCATGACATGTGGGTGACAATACTCACACAGTAGAAAGGCCGGCCTCCTCGTCAGTGTGCACTTTAAAGCTTGGTGTAGAGGGTACAGGTGTGGCCGAGGCACCAATGCCGGAACTCTTTTGGCGGATCTGAAATGTAGTATAAATGTTTATGTTATAAATAATCATGTAAGGAAACGTATGGGTAGAATTCTGCCAACTGGTAGACACTCTAGAGGGGTGGATTATACTGGATATCTAAGGTTGCATTTCTTTTAACCAACTAATTTATTTTTTTTAGTATTTATTTAACTAATTTCCTTGGAACCTGTCTGGCGTTTCGAACCAGTAGGTTCTTCTCCAGAGATTACTAAGTTACACGTACAATTTAAGGAAATGGGTGAACAACAAAGAGTTATCACATTATCACTAATATTAACTAAATCATCACTAATTAATATTAACTAAAATTTTAAAAGACTAAATACGTTACATAAACTGCGTTGAAAGAAAACAAACCTTAATATTTTTTGAAAAATAATAATAATAATAATCAAAGTTACACATTTTTATGTACCCCCCCCCCCCCCTATTTTCTACTTATATAAATATTCCCTGAAGAAGGTTCGACAGAACCGAAACGTTGGAATCACACCTTCATTTAACTATACGTTAATAAAAAAAAACACCTTATAAAACATGCTGTTGTCCAGTTTTGGCGTTCTACCTAGGCCTACTAAAAAATAATAATAATTCCTTACCCTGGCATCGGTCCATTTCCCAGGTTTCATTTGGTTTTCCCTATTTATTTCAGCCTGAACAGGCACTTTGCCCCAGTCACCAGTCTGTGGAGGAAGGTTGGACGGCCTGTTCTCTTGCTCTTGGTATATGGTAAACCCGGGACCCTTAACATTGCTCCCCGACCCAGAGGCATGGAGGGAACCGATGGCGGAAGACTTGGAAGTTGACTGCCTCACCGAACCAACTTTTTTAGTTTTCCCATGGCCTTTCAAACCCCCTAATGTGACTCTGTTCTCCGCATCCTGACCGGTGGAAGAATTAGCAGCAGCACCTTCGGTTGAAATATCACCCCTGGCCATCTTAGCCGCCACCCGCGCTTGGAAATCACTGGGGGAAAAAATGGGTCATTTTAAAATATAATATACGATGAAGCCACACATCCATAAGTGAAACGCGTAAGGGCTCGCTAAATACAAATGCTACAGTGAATCTCCTGTGAGGTGTTTTTAATTGAGTTGATTACATTTTTTCATCTTTAGAATATAACATTGGGGAGGAAAATGGGAGACTGTAAAACATCAGAAAAGGTTCCTAACATAGTATGAGTCTAAAAATACAACTAAAATCAATTTAAAAGCAGAGCTGAAAAAGGAGTAATTGTACACTTTATTACACACATAATCAGTTAGAAAGGACTTAGGTGCAGTTCGGAGGTGCAATTCGGTGGATCCGAACTGTTCATGCAATCAGTTCGGACTTCCATGGTTACACTTGATAAATGACGCCATCTGGTTGGGGCAGCGTAGGCCTGACTTACAAACATGTACAAATGACATTGTCTTACGCCGCATAACTTAGGCCTACAAATTGCGTTGAATTGAGCCTCCTCGAAAAAACTTTAGGAGTAGGAGTAGGAGGGGGGAGCCTTACCCATGTCTTTTGATGATTAAATCCCGAGGTTGGGCAAACTTTTCTATCCCTTCTTTGTAAATGGCGTCAGCTCTTTTGTAGTTCTCAATGGTCTCCAGCTCAGACGCCCAGGCGATGTAGAAGAAGGCAAGCTCTGTACCAATGCAGTTGTTAAACATGAAGCTAAACAGTTCATTCGCGTCACTGCACAGATGCGCCTGAACGGGAGGAAAAGAGGAGAAATTAGTCAAAGTCTTGTCTATGGGTCAGATTTTCACAAAATGTACAATTCTCAGCTGTACCCATTTAGTAAATTCTGCTAAATTAGGCTGCAATTTGGTCAATACTAGGTAAATTCGAGTATATTTGGCATTGCATTGATTCTAGCAATCTGTTTGGTTAGGTTGAACTGTGTTTTGAACTTTATTTTCGTCTGAAATTTGTGTTATTTGAGAAGATTGGTGAAGGTGAATTGTACATTTTCTGGCAATTTCATCCCTATTCCCTGATGAAGAGCTACTGGGTAGCTCGAAACGTTGGAACTAGTAGACAATAAAAGAAAGTCAAGACAAAATCTATTGATGTACTCTATTCGTCAAAATATTAAGAAGAGCCCAATCGAAAAATAGTGAAATCCATCAGTAGTTGAATCAATCCAACATAGTCAAAGAAAAGTGTCATACGTAACTTATCACTTTGGCTAAATGATAGTAGGGGGCATTAAGCAATTTAAGGTATTTATTTCCATGACATAAATCGTCTTTAAAAATTAGAAATAATATGCCTATAGAGTTAGTCCTCCTCTATCCCTATAATGTCTATCCTCGATGAATTGTCCATCAAAACAATTGCATTATAATAGTTGACCAAGTTGCAAAACAAACATGATAAATGAAAATTCATGCTAATCAATAATATCAATATTAAAAGGATGGCAATGAATGGTAATCGATAAATAATAATCAGTTATGTCAATACTAATACATCTTAGTGAAAGAATATCAATACAAAATGCGTTGAAATACTTACAAATTTAACCCATATCTCAATATATCTCTGGTCATTCTTATACCGGTCATCATCTTTGAATTGTTTCACACATTGTTCAATCAGTTGTGACTTGTTGTTTGGCCCAGCTCCACTTGGAAAGTTTTGCTCAATCCATTCAATGTATTGGTACCATACACTGAGGGGGTCATCGCCTGTGTATGTTCTCAGCTCTATTTCAAATTGCCTGAAATATTTGTGTTAATAATTAAATTTTCATTTGTAAACATTTTTTAAACATCAATAAATTATTATTCCCCCCCCCCCCCCCTTTTTTTTTTTTTTACATTTGGTGACTAAGACCAAAAAAAAATGTGTAATTAAAAAAAAATATTACTGGTTTAATTAGCTTATTTCGTTAAGATAAATCTCTTAAACTTTTTTAAAGTGTACATTTCTTATGTTTAAAACAAATACTGAGTACAGTACCGGTACTGTAACTGTTATGAAATAGACAGAAAATAAGATTTTTTCCGTTCCTGGATATGGTAGTTCCCCAAGAAATACAATTTAAAAAAAACATTACCCCCCCCCCCTAGTTTTCAACTAGATAAATCGGAAACATAGATACCCGTATTTTAATTTTTGCCTAAATATATAATATTTTAATTTAAAACTGTATAGGCTACATGAATTAGAATACGTCTGCTGTAGTCTTTACGTCACGTGACAAAGCTTATATTTTACTAGTAAACAAAAATAATATCAAGAAAGACAAAATAAGATTCAGATATTAATTTATGCCATTTATTAATTCATGATCCATACATTTTGATTTAGGGCTAATGATTTATTATTATAAGAGTTGACAATTGAATTCAGTTTCATAACTTCTCAGGGGGGGGAGCTAAGAAAGAGTAAGACTGCAGCTTTAAATCTTTGGCATTCATAGTAGACATAGATAGATTTTGACGAGAAAGACCTTCGGTCAATAATGACAAGGAGGTTCTACTATTCTAATCGTACTAATATCGAGTTTACTGACTCAGACTACTCCAACTTCCAAGTCCACTTCTCGAAATTCAAACATGGCGACACGGTATGACAAACTTCAAAGACTGACCGTTTTTCCTCACGAAGTTTACTTGTCTGATCGGTTGGGTTTTGTAAAGCAGCAGTAAGATTAGCAATCCTTCTGCCTCCACTCAATGGCTGGACATTCTCTTTACTTAATTCCCATTCGTATCCCTGATCCGCTGCCATTATTGCGTCCGTTTCTTTTCAAAGTTTGGCGCTGTTCAGCCAATCCCAAGATGCCATTCGACAAACAAGAACCGTGCTGCCGTATGTGGCGGTTTTACGACATTAGCATTCTTTATAAATTCAACCAGTATAACCGGTCAAATAAACATACGGCTTTCATTAATTCAAAAAATGTCGATATAACTCTCAATAGAGAGGATTTGAGGGGAAGAAAAGTCGATTTATAAGGATTTTGCACCACTGAAAATCTGACGATAGAGGGCGTGTTTGTCTGCTAATGAAGCCGGTTGTCGGTTGTCTCAAGGGCTTCACACGAGAAGACAAGTACCAAAGGTAAATTGGTCTTTTATTGTTCGCTCTGATACATTTACTTACATAGAAATGAAGATACTGACGTAGATGAACGAGTTGTTTGATTTTGTTTTGCGAGAAACGCAAAAATCTTGGCATAAATCATAGATTTTATGTCAACTCCTTGATTATCGCTCATAAACATGAGTCCTTGGGCTTGGCAGCCACTGGCACTGCCACTGGTGTGGCCACTGGCAGTGACAGTGCCACTGTCTTGAAGTCATGGATATCCGCTCGAAACCCCGCGTCACTGTATCCGGTCTCCATAGTCTTTATGTCCAGGGTTCCCACGCTTTATTAAACTGTCATTAAAAGTGACAATAAATTTTAAGCCCCCCCCCCCCCCCTACTCAAAGCCAATTTAGGCCTAATCAAAGAGTGGATCTAAACTAAAGACGTGTAGACTGTAGACGTAGTCTGTTATGTAGTGGCCTGATAATTTCCCCATCGCCTTCATGAACATGAATTTGTTATCCAACTCAAACTGTCCTTGTGCATCCCTGTTATCTATCATTAATTATATGTCTACATTTTATATTCTCCATATTCCAAATCTTAATATTTAATACCGGTAGGGGGGGGCTACCTGTTCAGTCTGTAGGCCTACCTGCAGAATTTTTATTTTTATTTTTATTTTTACAATTTTGAAGATCTGATACTAAGATTAAGTCACACTGCACTTATCACCCCACCCATTTTCCAAAAGCAAAAGAACTATCTATCACACTCTCGTCGCAATTTTCACTTTTACTCCATTTACTCTTATTTACTTTATCATTTAGGCTGCATTTGCCGATTAGGCGTGTGATTTTAAATCTGATATTATGTCATTAAAATTGCTATTACAAGTTCTTATTTTTTCAAAAAAGATTTTAATGTTTCAATTTCTGAATGGCTAGCTGTAGTATTTATGACTTGGCAATAGCTCTACTTCTTTCCACAGCAACATATCAAATTAATGAATATGTCCAATCTTTAATTGTTTATAGGTTCCTGAGATCGGTGTAGCCTGAGCCAAGATGGCTCTACGAGGGCTGGTAAAATGCATGTCATCCTTGAGGGTTTCTTCGTCTTTGGTCAACGCGGCGCAGGTACCCACAAAGACATCGCCTTTCTCGCTGGTCCATAAAGAATCTTCATTACTACCATTGTTTACGCTCAGGTAGGTATGATTACGGTGATGGTCTATAATACTTGTATGGCAACTGCCGCAAGAGATTTCCTCGCTAAAACATGCATATCCAGGAGACCTGCATTCCCCAACTTTCACCAAATTCTGGTTCACCTGGGCTCCTGGATTCTTTCTCTGTAAATTGGCTCCAGGGTGTGGATAGTGGGCAAGGAGTTGGACTCTAAACTGAGTGGTTCATAGCCGTAGGAGTGCACGCCGACTGGGTTGCCAAGGCTGCCTATCATAATTATATATGGGTCAGATTTTCAAAAAATGTACAATTGGCAGCTCTTATACACATTAAGTAAATTCTGCTAAATGAAGCTGCAATTTGGTCAATACTAGGTGAATTCGAGAATATTCAGCATTGCATTGATTCTAGCAATTTGTTTGGTTAGGTTGAACTATATTTTAAACTTTATTTTCGTCTTAAATTCGGGTTATTTGAGAAGAATGGTGAAGGTGAACTGTACATTTTCTGAAAATCTGACCCATATATGCATGTAAAAGAAGCGTTGCTAACAATCAAAAAAGCGTATCGCATCCCATTAGCGTGTTTCCTCTCTATCCCAGATATCACCAAATAATTAGGAAAGTACAGAGTTAAGAGGGGCGTAAAAATCGTCCCTCCTATAGTATAGCCCAATTGAATCTCTCCGACTTACCATTCCTACAGGGTCTCCGCGGGGCCTTGAAAAGCCTTGAATTTGTAAAATGAATTCATGGCCTTGAAAAGCCTTGAAAATGGGCATTTTGGTCGAAGGGCCTGGAAAATCATTTTATGTGCCTTGGAATCTATTAGATGGTCTTGAAATTTTCGAAGATACACACTTACTCGCTGTACACTTTCTCCTCTCACACCTGACAGTAAATTACTCACAAAGTAAAAGTTAAAAAACGGTTATTGATATAAAATCTGAATATAAAACTTGTTAACTACATCCTTGGCCTATGTTATGGAAACAATAATTACAACCTCCGGGTCACGTCAATAAGGTTCTAGAAAATCATTGATATCGACCTTGAAAATCACTAAAATGGGCCTGGAAAGGCCTTCAAAAGCCTTAAATTTCTTTAGCCCAAAGGCGCGGACACCCTGTATTATAAAAGGATAACCTCCTAGCTATCAGAAAGCACAGAATTCATACTTTATTTGTATATTAAGTTGTCAGATAATCGTAAGTGGATGGCAAAGTAGAAAATCTAAATTCTAACATTATGTTTTCTCGTGTACGCTTTCATTATTCTGTGTGTGATCGATAATACTTCCTCATTGAACTTCTCTGATAAGTGTTATTTTTTACTTTCAGGTCTTCGTTCCACACTAGTGCTATTTGTCAACGAAATCTAGATAGTCGTCGAATACCAGCCTACAAATACCCTAGCAACAAACATGGCCGTTGGGAACCGCGTAAAAAATTTACCGAAATGTACGAATACACTACAGACCCTCTGCCTTTCCCTAAAACTGGGGGAAGAGGACCCAATGGTAAGGTCTTATAAGCGTCAGGTGCCCTGCTCATCCTTGTTGATTATACTGAAGTTCTATTTAATGTTGGTATTTTTATAGGCTCAATTAAGAAAATAAGCTCTCTCGCCCTTGATATAACCTTGAAGGGCGTAAAGCAACCAATCTCACTCACTCACTAAGACAATAAGCAAGTTTTTCAAGTTGCCTATTTTTACTTTCTATGTGAGGTAGCAATTGCAATAGGGGGTTTGTAACAGCAGTCAGAATTGATCTACCTATCCATGTTAATTGGAGAATGGTTTATGAATTATTTTTTGTATTTGCTTCTTTTTTCGTAACGTCTTTAAAATAGCATGTATTATACTTGCAGAAGGATATTTCTATGAGTTCTAGTATCAGCTATATTTATAATTTGCTGCTTTTTTTTAGCAGGGGTTGTATCAATATCTGCTGCCGTATCTATATTCTGTATTTTGTCATTGGTATAATAACATTTATAAACTATCTCTTCACTCCCCTGAAGAAAGCTAACGGTGCCGAAACTAGTTGGGAAATAAATTTGGAAAATGAAATCACGTACCGGTTTTCATTGGTAGGAACTTTTACTTTATTCATTATTTATAGGAATACGTTTAATCCTTGCTTTATAGTTCCATCATTTTTCCCCTCAATGAACAACTTCATTTTATTTCATTAGGTCGAATTTGGAACCATAAAAGAGCTGGCGGACACAAACGAAGATTTCGAATGATAGCGTGGGCAAGGGGAGGTCCGACAGAAGGCGAACCTATGGTGGAGCGAGTAGACAAGATTCTGTACGACCCCAATAGATCCGGGAGAATCGCTCTTGTCGCCCAAGCAGAGTTCAAGCGATATATACTCGCCACGCAGAATATGAAGGCCGGAGACTTAGTGCGATCTTCCAGGGTTCTGACTAAAGCACCAGGTATGACTGATTTTTTTTTACATTTTTTACCGGGACTAGATCACCGCAATGGTGGTTTTCCTGTCGGGAAGAGGTGAAATTGTAGCCCCTCTCGGGTTCGAACCCACAACATGTTACTCATACCACTGGGTCAACCCAGTACTTTAGACCACTCAGCCAACCCACATCCCCTGTTATATTCCGTGATATTTTTTTGTATTTCTTCTGTGCATTCTACACTGGGCATTTCCCACTATCGCCAGATCATTTTCACTGCTAGCTTGCCCATAGAAAAATAATCATGGCATTTTTTCTCTATAAAAAATTAACCTATTTTTAGGAATAAGAGATAGATTGCAATATATATTTCATAATGCATACCCCCTGATGTATGTCATGTTTGTAAGAGGAAACACACTACGATAGGTCTGTAATAATGATAATGATAATATATCTTGCTAACCCTATTACTACTACTATTACGACTACTACTAGTAGTACTGCATCTAAGAGAATGGACGCCCCCCCCCCCCCAGTAGAAATGTTCTGAAGTGGGATGTATGTTGCCATTCTATTGGGATGGGTTTCGAGTTCAAAATAGGTTGTTTATGAAGCACGGTTCTTCTATATTCTCTATCCAATATTGATATTTTATCTCTATGCGAAAGTTAGATTTATTTCGTAACGATCATACCTTTTAATGTTGATTGTCAATGATACCTTTAATTGTCGAAGATAAGCCCATTGAGAAACATGGTGCTATGGGATTAATGTATTCTATACACTTAATGGGACGAACGAAATAAAAGGGACGAAGTATGTCGAAGAAATCACATATCTTTATTGGGATTTCCTTCCCCGTATACTTTGTGGAGAAATAGTACATCGCATACATTCATCAAGAGGTGTTGCATTAAATTGTATTTTCTACATTGATCATATCGGGGAGATATAAATCTATACTTTGGGAACAATAAGAATAGATCCACCCATTTTTCTTATATTCTTTCTGTTTTGTGAAGAAGGGGATATGCATAGCCGCCATTTTGAATCTAGATTCGCATAGAATTATGGTACAGTATAAAATCTATAGAAAACATGCCATGTTCAGCATGGGATATTTATCAATCCTCTAATGTCAATATCCGTGTGTTATACATGTTTCCATGACACAAGTCCCCATCTTTCCCATCATGCATTTGGTTAACATAGATCATTTATCGAAACTCTGATATTGGTGAAAGCATTCTTGCAATTTACAATAACAAAATTCCCAAATATTTGTATGCCACATATCATCGGAATCCATCCCAGGATGCATTGTAACAGACATGCGCAGTGAGGTAAACAAATCCCCTATTGCCATGTGATACTTGGTTCAGATTTTCAGAAAATGTACAATTGGCAGCTCTACTCCTTTAAGAAATTCTCCTAAATTGAATTGAATTGAATTGAATTGAAAAACATTTTTATTCAGACACTAGCTGCATCGAGGGGGGTCTCTGGCAGAATGGGAGGTATCCTTGGCCCTCATGATTATTGTTACAATAGTATCAAGTAGCAGAGAACAATACTGCCCCCTTCGATGAAGGGAGTCAGCTCTCAGCTATTATAGTCATATTTAAGATCTACAGTGTTTTCTTTTGAATATGGCGTGAATATCAATCAATAGTATCACTCGAGAGGATGTTTTAGTTATTACAGTAACATGAGCATTTATAAAGTAGGTTATTGACAATCTGGTAAGTATCTATATCAAGGTTGGACAAAGTAATCGTCATTCCAGATCAGGTTTGCCCTAGCGAGGGTTTTGAATCTGTCTTTATCGATGGTTAAATGGGCCATAGTCGGCAGGTTGTTCCATGCATGTGGGATCGTGTTGGCTATTGACTTTCTAATTTGTTCTGTTCTTGGGTGTATTTGTTTTAGAATTTTACGACCTTCTCTGAAGTTTCTAGTATTTAGTAGCCGTAGATCGATATTTGCAGGAACTTGTGCCAATCTATGACCCATTTGCAGGAGGTGCAATCGCCTGCGATATTTGAGGGGGAGGAGCCTTTTTTGCAAGTGTAAATCTCTAACACTCTCTCTTGAGGGGATTTGGTAAATAATTCTCAAAATTCTGTTTTGGAGTATTTGTAGACGGTGGAGGTCCGTTGCTGAGTGTGATTCCAAAATGTCCAAATTGGAAATTAGGCTGAAAAATTAAGAATACTGGGTATATCTGAGTATATTTGGTTTAAAGTATCCGTTCTGTTATGTTAAACTGCATTTTGAAGCACATGTCTGTCTTAAATGTGGGTTACTTGAGAGGATCGGTGAAGGCGAATTATACATTTTCTGAAAATCGGACCCACTTAGTCCTTCGCTATCGAACTGTTGATAACTCTCAGTCTTCAGTCTTCAGTCTCTGGTTGGACTCTAACACTCCGGATTCCCCAACAGGTCCAGCACCGCTCCAGACTACCTTTAATTGCATTGAAAATGTCCCTGTTCACTGCTATATGGGTGACAATTTGGAGGGGAAGCATAAAGAGCAATAGAGTCCACCATATCTCATAACCTAAGGCAGGCAACCCACCTGTATGCATCTCATATATAAGTATCAGTAGAGGTGACATGTAAAGCACTAGCAAGGTTATGAGAGTAAGCACTATTCGAAGTATGAGGTAGAAAATTCTCAACGATGTTGGACCCGGCGGGGGAACACGTTCTTCGTTAGTGTTTGTTGGACTCATTGGAGTGGCTCTACCACTCAGTGAAATAGTGCCCAGAGCTTGGCTTGTGGGCCGAGTGTCATCGAGAAAGTCGAGGATGGACATTTCCCTAGGTTTGGCGTTGGGCCTCATAGAGGTAGTTGTTCCCGTTTGCTCGAGTTTGTCTGGCTTTGTTCGTGGTGCCGATTGACCGGCTGATGCCGAACTAGTGATATTAGGTGAGGGTATATTGTTGTTCCCTGTGTCTGAGTCGCTCTGATATGTACACACTGTTATGATCCTACTAGCTGAGTTATTGAACTGTAATTCAGAATTGTCTTGTTTGGATGATGGAGACGCCTTATTGTCGCTGCACGAGTGGGGATTCTGGAAAGAAGAGCGCCGTGAAGTTGAACCTACTTCAATGGATACTCTGGACCTGCCCGGAGAACCAGGCGTGCTTGTGGAATACTGCATATCATCCATGGATGAGTCGTTATTATATTGGGAGGAACGATCGCCCCAACTGCCAGAACCGTTCAGGGCCTGGATGGGTGTGGGCGACATCACTTCTATCCTTGGAATCATGCAGCCTGCTTTACCGTTGATACTCTGGCGATGGCAGCTTCCAGGGCCCAGGGTTATGTCAGCTGAGATGCCCAAGTGGTTGTGGTCCCCGGCCGGGTGCTCTTGGGAGACGACCACATCTAAGCTGTTGCATGTATTGGGTACTGGACTCCTCGGTCTTATATGAAACCTGAAATGAAAAGGATATGGGTCAGATCAGATCTACACGTTTAGTCAATTCTGCATACTAAGGCTGTAGAATGGTCAATATTAGGTATATATCTGAGTATATTTGGTAATGTCTTGATTCAAACAATCTGTTTGGTTATGTTGAACTGAGTTTTGAACCTCATTTTTGTCTTAAATTTGGGTTATTTGAGAGGATTAGTGAAGGCGAATTGTACATTTTCTGGCTTGCCATGGGCTTGAAAACACTCAGTCACAACCTTGACCATAGCAAGGTATTCATGCCACCTGGCTAACCTAACGACCTTGCGTCACATTTGTTCTGTCACGTCATACATTATGACGTCACGTACGACGAGCGTTTGACTCATTACAGTGATAGCACGAGAGCGAGAAACACGTATCATGTGATATCTTTGTAAATCATCTCAGGAACTATATTATCAATGTTTTTAAAAATAGCGACGATTTTTGGGTTGTAACAGACCTAATCATTGATTGACTTTGTTCTTTCCCTTTCTGTATTAACTCTTATAAGGATGACAGCTTCACATATGTGGATGCGTTAAATAGGAATGATGTGAAAAGATTTGCTAAATAGTTCACTAAACTGGTTTGTTTTGATTTACCCTTTTTAACGCCAGTTTTTTTATTCTTCTCATTTTGTCATGCGTCTCATTTGTGTCGATAATATTAATGCCGAATATGTATCGATGGGTAATTTATTAGACTGTTTTCATCATCATGGCCAATACAAATATTTAAAAAAAAGTCATTTTCAAATCAGCACTGACTGAGAATAGTTCACTCTACCCTTGGAGTAATATCACAGTAAATAAAATAAAAATTTAAATACAATACCTCACATGACTTTGTATGGAGCGTTGACTTTGGGAGCGATCGGGCTGCTGTATCATCCAACCTGATGCGTCCAAGTTACTCGGGCCATGAAATGGGGAAGGTGGAGGTAGTGGTGTCTGGGACAAGTCGACCACAGGTCCACACTCCACATTCTCTCCACCACCACCACCACCACCTCCACCACCACCACCGTGGAAGTGTGGTCCAGCTGGTGCACTACTCCAGTTATGTCCGGTGCCTTGAGAGGTGCTCCTCTGTGCCAGCTGCCTCGCTGCTTTCTTGTTCAAGTGATCCGTCGTGATTATCCCACAAATAGACCAAGATATCCGAATCGTGCACAAGATAATTACGACGGAAGAAACCAGCACAACCGTTCCTAAAACAACCACCCACATCTCGCAGTGGTTTACTATGAACAACAGCCTGGCGTCTTTAGTTCTCGTTTGCCACGCAAAATAAAGAACCGATACGACAGCGCTTATGACCCAGGACCCTGCCACAAGGCCCTGAGCTCGTTTCATTCCCACTCGTGCATTGTATTGCAAAGCTCGACACAGATAGTAATACAACTCTATGTATATCGATGCTTTCAATGTCAGTGAAGCTGTAAAACCCAGTCTTGCAGTTGCTCCTAAAATCCTTGCCAGCGCTTTGTTTTTTAAGGTGTAGGCTAGGCCTTGCTCTTGTAGGACCATCATTATGAAATAGCTGATCGAGAGAATTAGATTTGCTATGCAGAAGTTGACGAGGATATACACGTAGGCACTTTTGCCCCTTAATGTTGTCTTAGCGCTGCATATGACGAGTGTGGTCAGGAGAAAACAGGCACAGAGACACACACTCCAGGTTAGTAGAACAATGGCTTCGTTGCTTTCACTCCCTGAGTCATATTCCAGCCTGGTATAATTCTCCAATAAAGGGGATGGAGATGGCAGGGACTCACTAAACGAAACATTATGATCTAGGATTCCCGCCATTTTCTTCTGGTCTTTTGTTTTTCGTGAAATAAATATTACCCAAAAAACCTACACATTTGGGATTTGTCCTCACTATTAGAACCACTTTAACTACAACTACCACTATACAAGCGATATTCCTTCCAACTACGCTACTTCTTTTTTTTTTAAAGATTTTATTTACACTGGGTTAGCATTGTTCCAGTTGCTCAGGCTCTTCTAATGCACCCAGTTTACAATATACAATTAACCAGTTAAAGTCCACTAAAATATTGACCAGTTAAAGTCCAATATAAAAGTGCAAAACTTCCACTCCACAACTCTCTTCTTCAACCAAGTCATAAGCTAAAAGAATCTGAAATTCAGACGGTTGGCAGCACCCCTTCCAACATATATAATTAAAGCAGGTTTTGAGGTTAATCATTCACATTGCCAGTAGTCAGAGAACATGACGGATGTACAGTTGATAATTTTAGTCTAAATTAACGACTTGGGAGGTCTCATAGTTCGTGCGGTTACCCAGGCTCCCACTGGCTCTGAAATTCCTGAATTCAAACACGTTGGTGTGAAAAAAGAAGGTGTTTAATGCCATTGAAAGTCCAGGCAATTCATTCCAACCATCTGTGGGTGTAAATCAGTCGGTAACACGGAGTTGTGAAGTGCTAATTTGTACAATACTGCCTTCTTGACTGCAATTAAAACTTGATTCTGGTGGTTGCTCATGCCATAGTTCTTCCTGGGAAACTCCAGAAAGTTTAACCATCCAGGGAAGCAGGTATTCCCCCATGGAAGTCGGTGACAGCTCTGAAACTCCTTAATCTAAACCAGGCCTTTTAAATTCTGGTAATTGTTCATGCCATAGTTCTCCAGGAACTCCAGGAAGTTTAACCATCCAGGGTGTCAGGTATTCCCCCATGTAAGTCTGGTAATTGGTTATGCCTTAGTCCTTGGAACCTCCAGGAAATGTTAATAGGGAGTTTCCGCAAACAAACCGTATCTTTTTTTTTGTGTATTACGTCGCATATTTATGTATAAAACATAAATTGTGAGATGAAACATTTTGCGTGATATTTAACGTTGCGTTTTTTTCCCGCCATGTTTTGCTGAACCTCTTCCTTTTAAGGCATATTTGTGTATCAGAGATACGGATACGTTTACGTATACATATAGGTTAGACTTGCTAAACCTCTCTAATGCCAACAGAGCGTCTGGATATTCTGTGATCCTGGTTTCACCTGTACGCGTTCTAGGAGAAGAATATATATATATTTCCTATCCTCGTAAAAGATTGCCACTTGTAGGGGGAGCGTCGGAGTGATGTCATCGTTGCCATGCCATCCTGAATAGAAGCAAAGGTACATCAGTCAAGTGACAATGCTGTTAATGACGATGCATGTGGTAATTAGCTCTGGGAGAGCAGCATATATTTCCCGGAAAGGTTCGTTTCTGTGATAGCTTTTTATTAATCAGATGGTGGGAGGGGATCTGCCAACCGGTTGAAATTCAATTTTACTATGCTGTGACTTGTGTTGAGTAAGAGAAGTGTGGGGTGGAGTTTTGCACTTTTTTATTTGGACTTTTATTAATCAACTGCTATTTTTTTATACAAATCTTATTAAGGTAAATAAGTGTAAATGGCAGATTAATGAATTCTTTTATTGTGGCAAGTAGGTACATTTAGACACAGAAGAAGACAAAATATAGGAAGTATGATTCAGATTATAATTCTGGTCTTCCAGCATATATGGGTCAGATCGACAGAAAATGTACAATTCGCCTTCACCAATCCTCTCAAATAATCCGAATTTAAGACAACAAAATCAGGTGGATTCAGTTCAACATAACCAAACAAATTGTTTGAGTCAAGGCAATTCCAAATATACTCAGATATACCTGGTATTGACCATTTCTCAGTCTAATTTAAGAGAATTTATTAAATATGTAGGTCTGACAATTGTACATTTTCTGAAGATCTGACCCATATTATAATAATTTCATTGTAGATTTCCCTTCATATACTGTAAACGTATTAATGTTCGCGCAGTCGCTTGCATAAACAAGGTGTGAGACTTCCTTACTGCGCGAATTTAAATCAGCGCGAAAAGGTGTCAAAGTTCTTAGTGCGCGAAAATTTATCTGCGCGAAAATAAATACGTTTACAGTATTCAAGAAAGCTTTTTTTTCTTTTAGAGCATTTTAGTGTGTGTGTCTGGGTTGGTGGTGGGGGGGGGGGGGGGTAGGAAAACAAATAATTATACCACTGTAATTGCCAAACAAAAGTCAAGATCAATCATTCCTAGAAGCTCGTTTGTTGGTCTGACACATGGCAGGTGCAACCTTTGGCGGAATTGCTCACTGATGGTTGATACAGTGCACTCAACCACACATTTCCCTATAATAAAATGACATAATGTATTTGTTATACTGGTTTGACGAGAATCTCCGAAATTATTCGGATTTGATTGAGTTACCATGAGATTACCATTGTACTGCACAAAGGAACTGGACTCAATAAAATTTCTTTAAAAAAAAATTCTTTATGTCATCCTGAGACCTTTCTAGATACATATATAAAAAAGATGCGGATTATATATATACAGGTTAACTAACTAGTTGGTTGAAGGAGCATGAATATTGCACGAGTTGCGTAGCAACAAGTGCAATTTTCTAAGCGACTGAAACCAACAAGTGAGTTAACAGATTTATTATAATTATCAATCATGAAAATAGAAAAAAAATCGAGTCATAAATTTTAATTTTACCGGTAATCTTAGTAAAAAACAGATTGGTTGCCATGACAACCCTACGTAAATCCCTAGTGAAAATGTGTAGCAACCGAAAGAGGGCTTCGAGGAACAAACCCAGCTGACAGATTTTTAATGTAACAGTCAACTACTTCACGATCATAACTTGAGAATGCCGAGGTTACATAGGTTTTACCAATCGCAAAGTGAAGGAGGTGTTGAAAATGAAGCAGGTAACTGCGCCAATCACCGTTGTTTGAGTGAGTGAGTGCGTGAGATTGGTTGCTTTACGCCCTTATCAACACTTTGAAGTGTTATATCAAGGGCGGGAGAGCTGAGAGGGAGTGAGTGAGTGAGATTAGTTGCTTTACGCCCTTATCAACACTTTGAAGTGTTATATCAAGGGCGGGAGAGCTGAGAGGGAGGCAGTTTATGATCATACCCAGGAAATAGAGATAGAGAAGAAGGGAGAGAGAGACAGTCTACTGGGCTCGCGCTAGGATTTTTTCCCCTTTAGCCACTGTGGCGAAATTCCCAAGAAATGTTATCGCCACACTGACTTTCTTTTCGCCACAAAGAAACCATCACCAAAAGTAAACCATAAATTTTATGAATCAATAGATCTACACATTATTTTAATGAAGTCATCAGTTGATAATTAACATAGGCCTACATAACCAACTTAATAATGTTGATCGTTTTAAAGCATGATCTAAATAGTAGATGAGGCCTTCATGATATACTTGTAACCCCGTCTTATCTGTACCCAATTTTACCCAATACTTATGGCTTGGTCGAAATTGAATTTGTCCACAGGTTTTGACAGCAATAAAATAATATAAGACATAATAATTTAAGTTCCCACCATCGGTTTTTTAAAAAAAAAAGAAATAAGGTGGCAAATGGTACATGATGATATTTTACCTTGGTATTGACTTTTAGAAATGTGAGGATATCTTGGGTCACACAGTGTAATAAGGGTAATTTTGTTTTTAATTTTTGGCAAGTGATGGAAATCTGAACCTGAATTTCCAGGTATATGTATAGGTCCTGAATATATACACAAGTGCGGTAGTAAGTAGAGCTATCAGATTTGATTTACCTTTTAAATAATGTATATTGAAAATAGTCTCAAATCATTCTCGTAATAATTGTGAATATTATCAAACAGATAATTCGCAGTTCCCAGGCACACAAAGTTATTAACCAAATGTCTCATCAATCTTTATGGGTGCTAACAGTTTTACCGTATATTCTCAAAACATTATAACGCTTGGACTAGGTCTGGAATCGTGAAATCAATGGAAAATACTGAAATAATATCTTTTTAATATTAAGTTTGCAGATCGTTGCTGTCAAATTGAATACAAGTTTGTTTGTTTTAATATTTCTATTCAGCAAGACATTATGCAGAGTCTGCACTATTCACAGAAAGGCTGATTTAAGACGATAGAAAATGTTAGAAAAATCATAGAAAATACAGTTACAAAAAATAATCATCAGTTTCACAGGGATAACCAGTGTACAACTATCATTAATTACATGGTAATTCAACAATATGACTAAATTAAAAACACACACCCGGGACAGTGTCCTATGCACGACAGGCCAAGCTTATTCCAAATCATTTTAGTTATAAAGATATACAATTCCAGGGAAACCTGTAGCCTCTTAGCAATAACATATTGCTTATTACTTATTTAACAGATCAGTATGTCTATACGACAGAATAAAGAAGAATTTCTCTTAAAAGAAGAATAATCTGTTTCTCCACCCAATGAATTTGAGGCTCCCTGACTCTGGTTTTGACCAAAGAATTTAGAAGAAATGTTGACGAATTTTTCAATTTACACGGTCCATATAGCGTTAACATTGACAGATTAGTAAGCTCCTATTGTAGGCCTGATCTGGGCTTGCCTACTAAGAAATATAATCCATTATAGTAGGACAAGGATAAGAGATAATTTATCACTGGTTAAAATTGTTAAATATGGTAATGTTTGGGTGTTACCATTTCCGGCGATCATCGCCATATTGCAACTGATTTAGACGTGGTTAAGCCATAGCCATAGCTTGCAGATTGTTGCTATCAAACTCATACAAAGTACTGAATAATATTGAAAATGAAACCTTAGATTATATTATAATTCAAACTCTTTTCTTGATACGGTGAAATTGTAGAAGTTGACAGCACTGCCTTTAATTACATTTTACAGTCTGTATAATTGTATGCATATTGCCTCACATACCCCCTACCTATGTCCCAAATCTTAGCTCCGATCTCCCAAAATCAACAAATATAATTATCAACTGTTTACTGCATTTACCATCAGTGAAAAGATCGACAACCAAGTATCAATTATAGATATTAGATGTCTAATTGTCCGTTTTCATATGTTTCGTTACACACATTTTGTTTTCGCCACTGTGGCTAAACCCAAATATCCAAATTGAAATTTCTTGCGCCAAACTGATTTTCCTTTCGCCATTGGCGATGTGGCGAATGGCTAGCGCGAGTCAGAAAGGCCCTTTAAGGTCTTACCCAGGACCAGGCACTTTAAGGTCTTACCCAGGACCAGCACCGTTGTTTGATACTAAGTGCTCAAGAACTAGGGACATGCCATATTAACCCCTCGCCCGGGGTTAATTTTCAGAAAATGTACAATTGGCAGCTCTACACATTTAGTAAAGTTTATTTCACTGCCATCTAGTGGAGATGAGCCGGAATAATTGAGAAATTCTACAAAATTAGGCTACAATTTGGCCAATACTAGGTAAATTCGAGAATATTTGGCATTGCCTTGATTCTAGCAATCTGTTTGGTTAGGTTAAACTGTATTTTGAACTTTATTTTTGTCTGAAATTTGGGTTATTTGAGAAGATTGGCGAAGTTGAATTGTACATTTTCGGAAAATCTTCCCCATAATTGGTTAATTGATACCACCTGGACGGAACAGGGTATATGGGTAAAAACGCCAGAAAATGTACCATTCCCCTTCACCAATCCTTTCAAATAATCCAAATATCAGACAAAAATAAGGTTCAAAATTCAGTCCAACATAACCAAACAGATCTGTCTGAATCAAGGCAATAACAAATATACTCAGATTTACCTAGTATTTATCATTTCTCAGTCTAATTTAATAATATTTACTAAATATGTAGATTTGCCGATTGTACATTTTCTGAAGGTCTGACCCATATATATGTGACTATGTACCTTCTGCCTCGCTCCTACTTCTCATCCCTTCACCATGCACTGAGGGCAACACCCTATGGTCAAGTTACTTCTCTCTCAGATTTGAACTCCCCAATGCCAATGGAATCTCTGCCACATTCTTCATTAAAAAATATCAATCAATCTAAGGAATTTATAGCATTGGTATTCCACACAAATGTTCTTACTTATTAAAGTCACCGAAAACTACAAACCTATTTCTAAATGACATATGGTCAAAATAGTGATCTTAGCCACATTAATCAAGTGTAATTCACCTCTCCCCATGTCGAGATCGGGGATGGAGGCTGCGATAGTTGGTCCAATTCTTTACATATTCGGTGCATCGGTGTTATGTTACTTGTATAACTGGGATGTACGTTCTGCCTAACACATGATATTATTTTTTCTTTTTCTTTGAAGACCAATACATTTAATAATCATCCAATGGAAAAACACTATATCCGCCATGGACCTTTCCAAGTGTCGCCTGTCTAAAAAAAACCATTCGTCTAGTAATAATAAATAAAAACACACCCTATATTATGCAACTAATTACGATAATACTAACACTACTACTCCTCAATTATCAAGAGATTTTCCATACAATGTCATCCAATATTTTTATCTAATTACTTTTATTTTACTTATTTATAGTTTTCTTTTTTTTTGGACATGAGACTTCTTCATACCGTAACGTAACATTTCAAGCAAAATGTTTCATCTCACAATTTATAATCTATACATAAAAATAAGATGTAATTCACTAAAAGAGATCTGAGATAGATACGCAATTGAGGTAGATTTGCTTGCGGACCCCCCTCTCTTTATTACTACACCCCTGTGGTGTTGTTGCCTATACCTTCAGCATTGTATGCCACACTTGGTCAAGGTGGTGCATAACATGTCAATTATGCCACCCTTGGCGCATACAACAAGTAGGTCCCCCCAAAACGAAATTACTTCTTTTATTCTTATTTATTTATTTATATTTTATTTAAATAAATATGGAACAAAGCTCGGGTGAAATCTGTACACTTGTTAGTGACCTCGGGAGCGCGGAAGATCTTGGGCTAACGCCCTCTAACTTCCCGCACTCCCTCAGTCAGTAACAAGTGTACAGACTTCCCTCTTGCTATGTTCCATCTATCTCCCCCCCCCCCTGCTTATTATATATAGATTTCTATTCTGGACAGATATGGCCTCGATTATTTACCTATTAATGGTGCGTAAGGTTATGTAACCCTCATCAAACGCTGTGTTTATAATCCATTATTCGTAATGGGCATCTCGCGGTATTTTCTTGTTGATTAAGGGTCAAATTTTCAGAACATGTACAATCGCTAGATCTACACATTTAGTAAATTCTGCTAAATTAGACTGAAATATGGTCAATACTAGGTATATCTGAGTATATTTGGTATTGCCTTGATTCCAACAATCTGTTTGGTTTTGTTGAACTGAGTTTTTGTCTTAATTTTTGGTCACTTGAGAGGATTGTTGAAGGTGAATTGTACAATTTCTGGCGATTTCACCCAAATATAAACCTTATTACATCTACATCATTAATTTTCTATTTTACATGGTCGTTAAAAAAATACGGTATTTACCTGCGTTTAAAGTACAATATTTCCTTTCAGCATTTTGGGGGTTAAGCATTTCAGTTGGGAGGTTCCGCAAGCAAACCTATCTCATAAGTTGTGAGATTTGCTTTATATTTAACGTTACGTTTTTCCCGCCATGTTTTGCTGAAACTCTTTCTTGCTTATAAGTTCTGTTTGTATATCAGAGATACGGATACGTTTTCGTTTACGTATAGATTAGGTATGCTGAACCTCCCTAATATCCCCCTAATATAAGGGTCAGATTTTCAGAAAATGCACAATCTACAGTTCTACACATCTATCTAATTCTGCTAAATTAGAGTGAAGAATGATAAATACTAGGTATATCTGAGTGTAGTCTGTATTGTATTCATTCAATAAATCTGTCTGGTTATGTTGGACTCTAGTTTGAACCTGATTTTCGTCTTGAATTTGGGTTGTTTGAGAAAATTGGTGAAGGCGAATTGTACATTTTCTGACGGTCTGACCCATATGACTTATATGACAATGGCATCAAATATCTAAGAACTGCTGGTCTGTTCTGTTTGTATAGTGTCTTTAAGTTTCATACAAAACCAAAAACTTGATGGGAGATTTCCTATTATGTAATGTGTATTATTATATTATGTAATATCTATTGTAACCAACATGAACTTGAGAAAGTAATTAGGATCGTTATTTCGATTTCTTGGCGACGCACGAAAGAAAACTACATTTGTTAGTCATGCGTATTTTCTAGCTCTTAAAGATCAGAGATGTTAAATTTAAGGCCAATAAAAATATTCAAAAAAAAAACAAAAAAACTTTCTCATATTTTTGTTTTATTTTTCATGTTATTTACAGCTGGACTGTAAAATAAATCACTTAACTCATTTCATCTCATTTCACTAACCCTCATGCCATGAATATGACTCCACTTGGATGTGGTCATGGCATTAAGGAACCATCATTCAATTCAATTCAATTCAATTCAAAAATTCTTTTATTGTAATCGTGGATGGTAATACAATTTGGTTGGTCAGGTCTGACTTACAGTACAGTCAGGTCTTCCTGTGAATGCCGTCTTATCTAGCATTTTTGTTCGTTACAACAGCAGAAAAGTTTTGTTACAAAGAGAAAAGTTTGAAACGCCTTAATGCTAACAGTGGTTTAATATGATAATGAGATGAGAACTACAGTGTAGTAACAATGATTAAAGGGGACTATGTATGAGACACAATTTGGATGAGAAAGCTAGCTAACAGGTAATTTTAACCGATACTATGACGTTATACAAAGCAGATGCTGCGTGAGGTAAATGCCATAATTATACATTTGTTCAAGTTTCAAGTTCGCAGTAATAGGTAATGCAAGGAGATACTTATATATGATCAACATTTTTGATCATAAGAGTAAAAGGAGTGCAGAAAACCAGTCAATCAATCGTGGGTATACAATTTAGACATGGAGTACAGATACATATACGATATTAGATGTTAGACCAAGAGAGGCGCATAGAAAGTGGCAGGAATAATACATTTGATACATTTGAAGAACTAAAAAGGTGCAAGAAGTTGTTGGGTGAACTTTTTAAAGGTAGCAGGGTCATCAATTTTGTGAGCTTCTGCTTTTAAAGAGTTCCACCGGGCTCTACATTTATATGTGGCGGAGTCTAAAATTTTATTGAATTTTGTTGACATAATTTTAAGGTTTTTCCTTCCCTCAGCGTGACTTCGATTCACTCACGTCACTCCACACTAAAGGACTAAAGACTCATTCTCTCCTTCAAGGCCTATTGGTTGCCCCACCGTTAAGGTAGGCCACAGACCCAAAGTTCAATGACAATGTCTATTGAACAGATATAATACGTAACAAGTTTATCCTTGTGGTTAATGTGTGAGCATCCTGACCATGAACAAACATCTAGGACTTATACCTTGGACAATTGGGAATTCCCTCATACTCTCTAACAATCAAACCATTGATTTGATTGAATGAAATAATTTCCTTTAAAGTGTAATTCTTTTCGGAAAGGAGCAAAGCATGGATGCGCATTTCAAGTATGTTCTTAAAATTGATTCTAAAGAAAGAAAAAAAATGCCCAGTTAGGAATATTAAAGGGATATAGAATAGAATAGAATAGAATAGAAAGTCTTTTATTTGTCAGAAATTAGTTACAGTGAAAGTGACAAATGGGTCGACATGCTTATGTGTCGAAGATGATCAACACATATCTTCCTGCTGTTACTGGAGACAGAGACAGAGATTATACAACAAAAATCCATTTATGGGACACTGCTCGAAAATTCTTTCATTGAGGGATAATTTGCGGGTGGGTGAATTTATGTGCGGACTGGTAAAGAAAAACATTAATTTCGCACGCTGAAACATCTAACACTTTGAGTTCCCATTTTACTCGAGTCCACTCATTCGCCTACCAATGGTAGAAATACACTTACATTCAAGTCTCTGAGTTGCCTGTGGTCTTAAAAGTAGAATGGGATGTTCTGTAATGTCCTCGTTGTTGAGTTTGAGCTTTTTCACTCTAGGCCCAAAGATGACCGAGTCCCTTCAAACTGAGGGAAAGCCTCTCGTCTCAAACTGCAATGTTCCATTATAATTCCATTAATACGGCAAAATGTCATTATATTCCCATTAGAACGCCTAGTCCTTGCCCAGGAAACCGATTAGCGAAGTAGGCGTCCAATCACTGACATACCATTCTTATCTGATCTGAGGGTTTGGGTCTTGACTGTCTTGTTTCCAGAGGAATACAAGAGTTTTGAGCTCCTGTTCTGCTCTCTTCCACCTGGGCCTTGCGATTGGCAATGAGAAGCAAATGCTTAGTGTGTCGCCCAGCGACCAGCCGCATGCAGCGCAAGCCTGAATCCTTGCTGGTGGTATTGGATGGTATGCGAAATGAATATATATGTGTGAAGTCATTGGGTACTGCAATTGTCCTGGTTATTCATATCGGCAGCACTGCAGAGTGTCGCATTGTGGCATGCATGCATGCATGCATGCACTCTCTCTCTCTCTCTCTCTCTCTCTCTCTCTCTCTCTCTCTCTCTCTCTCTCTCTCTCTCTCTCTCTCTCTCTCTCCCCCCTCTCTCCCCCCCCCCCCTGCCTGTGGGTCAGATCTTCAGAAAATGTACAATTGGCAGCTCTACACATTGAATTATTAATTGTGCTGAATTAGGCTGAAACATGTTAACTACTAGGTATATTTGAGTATCTTTGGTAGTGCATTGATTAAAACAATCTGGTCGGTTATGTTAAACTATCTTGAAGCTAATTCGTGTATTAAATTTGAGTTATTTGAAAGGATTGGTGAAGGAATATTGTACATTTACAAGAAACCTGACCCATGTGGCACGTGGGAAGGCCATTTCCATGGCCAATTCTAAACTAACCAATTATCGGAAATACTCGCGACCAGCCGAGTCTGCCACTCGACATTAATTATGAATGTCATGTGCAGGAATATATATGTGTAGTTGTTTTTTTGTTCTTTTTTAAAAATGTGTTTATTCAGCCAGAGACATTATGTTATTATACACTATTCTCAGTTTTAGCTGTCATGTGCAGGAATATATATGTGTTATATGGGTCAGATTTTCAGAAAATGTACAATCCAACTTCCCCAATCCTCTCAAATAACCCAAATTTCAGACGAAAATAAAGTTCAAAATACAGTTCAAGCTAACCAAACAGATTGCTAGAATCAATGCAATGCTGAATTTTCTGGAATTTACCTTGTATTGACCAAATTGCAGCTTAATTTAGCGGAATTTGCTAAATGTGTACAGCTGCTTATTGTACATTTTCCGACAATCTGACACATATATGTACATTACATCATCGGAGTTGTTTGTTTTTTTTGTTTTAAATGTGTTTATTCAGCCAGAGACAGCTAGAGACATTATGCTTTTATACACTATTCTCAGTTTTAGCTGAGGGGGAAAAATTAACATTATAGATTCGATACATCAAAATATAATTTAACAATATTTACATAGGTTTATAGAAATAATATTTCAGAGAAAAGCAAGTTAATCATAAAAAATAAAAATAAAATCGAAGCAACAAGTTTAAGAACCATCACCTGGGTATAAACATCGTTATACTACTGACCAAGGAGATACACAAAATAGATAGAAAAGGCAGCTATACATAGATCAGGATTAATGTCATTTCATCGACAACAGAAAAGGGCTATAATATCATCGTCATCGGGCTTTTCACCCTGTCCCGTTTGATTGACTAACTAACGCATAGGATAACCACTAGTTTTAATCATTCCCATTTTATTCATTTTCTAATTACTGTAAAGCTATCAGTGGGTGTCAACATTCAATCTTTTACTCTAATATGTCATGTTTCAGTTCGTGCCAATGAGGGTGATGCGTACCCGCTAGGTTCGCTGCCTGTGGGTACCCTGGTGAGCTCTGTGGAACTATTCCCAGGGGCGGGAGGACTCTACGCCCGGTCGGCAGGTGTCACTGCAGTACTCATGCGCAAACTGGAAGATAAGTGCATCGTTAGACTGCCGTCCAAGAGAGAGGTTTGTTAGGATATCATTTTATTTTTAAAAATGTTTTAAATCAGATAAGAGAAGATACTACTTATTTATCCAACTCACACAGTGCATTATGAAGTTACGAAAATAGACAAATAGGTATATACAGTTAGGTCCAGACACCCACATTCCTCGATTCCACATCCAGCGATAAGCTTAACCGCAAGGCTAAGACTAAGGCTAAAGTGTTAATGACTCCCTGAAACTTAGGTGACCACAACTGCCTTCTGAACCTGACTGTATACAGACTTCTAGATCAGATCCAGTTCTCCCAGACGTTACCATCTCTCTCAAGGCAGAGTTAACTATTAATTTAGATGCAGTTCATACAGTTAATAAAATGAGATAAAATAAAACAAGATGCAGAGTTCTTAATCAGATCAATAGGCAACTTGCGCGGCCGCCATTTTGCATAAGAGATCAGGGGATTTTTATTACATAATTATGACTAAATTGTATAAATTGTTTTGTGTTCTTCGGACATCGTGTCCTATTTATTTAGGGCTCAGGGCCCAGGGGAAGACCACCGCAATGGTGAACTGAGGGGCTGCCTTGTAAAAATCTTATTTTGTTACCAATGATGTATGTTAGCTCATACCTGAATAAAAATGAATTACAAAAAAATCAGGGGTCCCATTGCAGTAGCTAATAAAAAATAAAAAAACTCAGCCTTCAGCTTAGTGTTGTATCACTCCGCCTCCAAACTCGTTCTACATTTCCCGCCCACTCCGAACTCAGTTCCATTTAAATGGTTATCATTAAGTGGTGATAATTTCGCACAGAGTTTGCTATGTCCACGTGCCCACGTTGATCCCTTTTTTTAACTTAATATTCTTCAGATTTTCTCATAATTGTTAGAATTTCACATCGTTTACCGACATCCTTTGGCATTTGTTTTAATTTTTTTAATTTCATTTCATAATATTTAAACGGTTACAAAAAAGGCATTAATCAACATGATTGTGTTCAAGCGTAATCGCGCCGTGGGTGTTCTGTGGGCGGATATTAACTGCTAAATTGTTGGTGAATGTGAACGACAGACATGTGCACACAGTTTTGCACAAACGTTTATTATGACTACAGTAGAACCCAACAACGGAACTGTTGGGCTCCTTGCTTGTCCTGAGACTTGCACTCGGGAAATAAGTCAGATGCGACCCCTTAAACCCTGCCCACACAGCCGATTTGCCCCACGATTTGGGTCTCCCGATAAATCCTAGGATTTTATTTCCAGTCCTGGTTTATGTTATTTCAAAAACATTATCCAGGATTTGAAATTAAGTCATGATTCATCGGGAGACCAAAATCGGCTGTGTGTGGGCAGGGTTTTAGAGTGATTATTTCTGTTATGCATTTTCTATACGAATTTTAGATTACCAGACAAAACCTTATTAAGATAGGTTAGAACTCACTATAGACCGCCCTATACGTTAACTTATGGTCATGTGACCTTACTGAAAGCTAACTAAAACTAAAAGAAAAAAACTAAAGATTTTCTCATTTTTGTTCCTTTCTTTACGAACGTCCACATTTATATTTTGTTCTTGCCCGACCGATTTGACTTCAAATTCTTGTATTCACCTATATGGGTCAGATTTTCAGAAAATGTTCAATTGGCAGGTGTATACATTTAGTAAATTCTGCTAAATAAAGCTGCAATTTGGTCAATACTAGGTGAATTCGAGTATACTCGGCATTGCATTAATTCTAGCAATCTGTTTGGTTAGGTTGAACTGTATTTTGAACTTTATTTTCCTCTGAAATTTGGGTTATTTGAGAGGATTGGTGAAGGTGAATTGTACATTTTCAGGCGACTTCACCCATATAACAGCAGCATAATATTGATAAACCCGGTCCTATCAATCATAATATAATCATTAATTCGGCACGATTTTGTTAGTCGTATAGGTGAGAATGCAGCTGTAATCTAACCAATTTTACCAGTCAGCCTATTTATATCTCCCTAATAATATAATTAGATAATTTGATTAGATGCACGTGCGTTATGGTGGTGGTGTGATTGTTCTATCAATTTCGATTATTTATGATAATGGTCCTGTTTTTTACATTCATTATCGTACTATTCATACTTTTCTATTATTATATAGATTATAATTTATTTGATGGACTATTTCTTAATGATGATGTATAGAAGCTGGTCTTTGGCTTGGTTAAAGCTCATTCTTTCTATTGATTATATATGTATAACAGAGATACCTGAAAACAGCATCCGACGATAGTATAGAATAGAATAGAATAGAATAGAAATTCTTTTATTTGTCCAATAATGGCAATACATTTACAAGGGTGTGACAGACAAATGGGTCGACATACTTATGCACCGAATCAACATTTCAACGTATATCTTCCAGCAGTTACCCTAATTTGGAATAAAGTTACTAAAAGGGCTGGCTACATTTAGTTAAATATTTTTTGTTAAATAAGTTGTCTAATGACTAGTAGGCTCTTCCTATTTCCTGCCCTTTGCCACAGAAGGTTTAACATAAGGGTCAGATTTTCAGAAAATGTACAATTCGCCTTCACCAATCTTCTCAAATGACCCACATTTATGACAAAAATGAGCTTCAAAATGCAGTTTAACGTAACAGAACATATATTTTAAATAAATGCGATACCAAATATACTCAGATGTACCCAAAATGTCTCATTTTTTTAGCTGAATTTAGCAGAAATTACTAAGTATGTAGAGCTGCCAATTGTACATTTTCTGAAAATCTGACCCATAAGGGGGTTTATTCATATAATTAAGTACATTATCACATGTTACATCCTCATAAACTACGGCAAGATATTAGGAATAAAACAAAGTAGAATAATTCAATATAGTTCGGTAATGATATTATTTCCTGAGTAAAAAACATTAAATCTTAAAATCCTGTTTTTTGTACACCGCAGATGTGTGTTTCCAACCGATGTGTGGCCACCGTGGGTCGAGTGTCCAACGTTGACCACAATAAACGTGTTATAGGCAAGGCAGGACGGAACCGATGGCTGGGTATTCGCCCCAAGAGCGGGCGATGGCACAGGAAAGACGGACGATTCGGTCGCAAAATCAGACCTATCAAACCTATGCGCATTTATGATAAACCTGCCGCTGAGAAACCTCCTGTGTACCTCATGTCTCATCGGTAGTAATAAGGATAATAATAATCTTTATATGTGATGTGTTACAGGAAAATGAGTCACAAGTTGCAAGAATTGGATTTTGAGATATCATCATATTTGAAAAGATAAGATCAAGTTGATTCCAATGATAGTAAACAGTAGGATATAGCTAATAAGTATTTCTTTATTTTAAGTTTGATTTTTTTTTAATTTTGAAAAAAAAAAGTTTGCAATATTTCTCAGTGGACATTTTACTAGTATAAAGAAGTTAAATATGCCCTATAAGATGACCTTAGAAATGCTTGAATATATTCCATACACTGTCTTGAAATTTGAGACATGTATTTATGCTCCAAAAAGCGTTAAGTACCCCAAAAATGAAACTATTCCCATAAATTTATCATGTAAATAAATCACTGAAAAACAAATTTGTGCGACTTGTGGCTCATTTTCCTGTAACACATCACAATATTGATATTGTTTATTAATTATTATTTATGTATTGTAAAGGGGGGCTTTTCTCTCTGTGTCCTATTGCTTGTGATACATTGTTCCACAGTGTCACTCTATATTGTATCATATCACAAATACAATAAAAGTATATCATCTTGGAAATACCCTGTGTGTTGTTCTTTGACAACTTTTTGTCTATTTGGGTCAGATTTTCAGAAAATGCACAATCTAAATTCTGCTAAATTAGAGTGAAAAATGATAAATACTAGGTTTATCTGAGTGTATTCTGTCTGGTTATGTTGAACTGTATTTTGAACCTGATTTTCGTCTTAAATTTGGGTTATTTGAGAGAATTGGTGAAGGCGAATTGTACATTTTCTAGAGACTTGTCCCATTTGCACTTAGTGTTTTCTAGATCCTGATAGATACCTTGATGGATATAGAGAGAGTTCTTTTTTATCTGGCAGAGTTTCACAAATGTGATATATGTCTCATCTCCAATTTGAAATTATGTACAGCTTTAGTTTTTTCTGGGGTGGCCCAACCCCACCCCAGAATTACTATGGGTCCGTGCCAAGGCCCGTGGACTGATATTTCCCGTGTCCACGAACTGCTGGTCGGGCCGGAAGTGGTACACCGCTCCGACAAGGCGTTGACCCCAATACCGGTCTAGTAGGTCATAGAATAATTTGACCCCACACTTGAACCCATGTATAAACCAATCCGAAGGCGCGCTGGCACGCACGTGAACGTGCACGTCCTAACCACACATTGTCCACGTGGACAGACCCAAGCCCTACCCTGACCCCGATCCTACCCACACCTCCGATCACGTGATTACCTTGACCCAGATCCCGACCCAGATCCCGACCCAGATCCCGACCCAGATTTTGAGGCGCATGCGCAAACCGATTCCACTCGTCTTGGCCGGCCAGGGCCCGCTCGAAGCGTGTAGAATCGTGAAAGATGTGAAAAATATACTGGTTTGATTATTCAAATAAAGAGGTTGGTCATATTTCATTCGATATGCTTCGTTTCGTTCGATTTCCAAGCCTTTGTCAGTTGTGTTTGCCTCGAGAATTTGTATTCTTATTATCGTTGCTCTAAGCGATCGGCGCGCAAAGCCTCACAAGGCCCCTTGTGTACATGACGTCAGAAACAAAATAAAACTGCTTTCTGAGCGATTCGAATGTCTTTACACAATAATCCTGGCATATGAGGTTGAAAACAAGGTTAGATTAGACGTTCAGTCATTTATATTCAGTCGATAGTTAATTATTACGGCTTTTGTAGTATCCACGAGCATAGGCCGGGGCTCTAATGACTCGGTGGACATAAGGGTCCGCCAGCACGAAGGTCCATCGTGCCGGCGACAAGGCCCACCACCGCGTGTACAGCGAGAAGCCCCGGCAACACAATCGCCTAACCGTAGGTAGAAACGCGCATGCGCATGGGCCAAAGCAAACAAACATGGCGTCAGAAGCATGGTTCCGAAGAGTTGGAGTTGGTGAAATCGTGATATTTCCACCGAAAGGAATATCGTCAGACGTTAATATGTTCATAAACTATTGTTGGGATAGTATTTGAAGTCGACATGGCTCATTTACGCAGATTATACGGATATTATTGTGTCAGCGACCAGAAACAGATCGGAAACATGGTGCAGCATGTGCGATCGGTGAAATCGTAATAAAAAGGTTGGTTAGATTTATTTCGACAAGCTTAGCTTAGACGTTCATATATTTATTTTCAGCCGATGGTTAATCATTACACATTCTGTCGAACTAACATCAACAGGCTTTCTGAGCGCTTTGAATGATTTTACACAATAATCCTGGCATATGAGGTTGAAAACAAGGTTAGATTAAAAAAGCATTTATATTCAGTCGTTGGTTAATCATTACACGGCTAATCGCAAGCAGCGAAACCTTACAAAAACGGTGATGAAATCAACTGCGTAATTCTGTTAGAAAATGAACAAATATGGTTGAAATCGCTAGAAATCTGCTAATGTATAGGCTATAGTATCACTCAATATAAACTCTTATGAGCCTCGTTGAATGATATGTCATGTTGATTTGACTATAATGTCTGGAAAGCTGTTTGGTCAGCAAGGATATATTATTATTCGGGAACTAGTTCTATAGGCCCCGGGACTTATAGGCCCAGACTTATAGGCCCGTCATGTTGATTTGCCTATACATGAACTTAGAATCTGTAATATTGTGTAATTATTAGTTATAATTGCGACTACACCCCAGAATCATCTTTCTGACACGTCAGAAGATTGTCACTTGTTGACATTATAACAATTACCAAATCATTTTACCTTTAGTCCAGGCAATCTAGCTTAAAAAAAGGCTGAACGTTTTAATGCAAGTAAGACTGCTCAGGGTGGATTTTGATAGCATTTAGTACATACAGTTCTGTTTGCCTGATTTACAAAAAATCATTGAAATATGTCTTGTCCACAATCCTAATTAATGCTACACACTCAGCCCCATCCTCATATTTCTATAATGTTTTATTGGAAATTCTTCTAATCGTTGTAATTCGTAATTTGTAACATAGTAAAACACATCCTGAGAAAGCTAAAGGACTATGAAGAAACCTTGTAATTCCATAGAACCTCTAGTCCGTCAGCCTGTGTGAGACAAGCCAGCATGCCCAGTATTGGGTGACAGCTGCCCGAGTGGCACCAGTGTTGGTTCCTAAAAGAAAAACTTTTCCTTGCTTGGATTTGAACTGACTATGTTGTGATTCACAAGCGATCACCTGAACCACTATACCATAGAATCTATTGGTGATTGAGCATCAACTAATCAGTTAATAGTTGGAGAGCGAGTGTAAGAAAGAGGGAGACAGACAGGGAGATTGCAATTGACAAAGGGGTAGAGAGACAGAAAGAGAAGGGAGAATAAAATAATATACCGTAGTGGCCCGTTTATAAGCTGTGGGGGTCATGAAAAAATTCTCAATTAAAACCCTATCTCAATTGCAAGCCAGGGCTAGAGGGGGGTTGAAACAAATACAAGCCCGGGCTTATGAATGGGCCACTACGGTACGTATAAATGTGTGTGGGGTTACAGATTTAAAATATCAATAAACTCTCTACCTATTTTCATTTTTCTGGTCCCTTTGTTTGTTCCGTTTCTTACAGCTTCCAACTACACTAATGGGATTTCCTTTTTAATTTCCTTTCTTTTGAAATAAATTGCATTAATGTTATATGTAGATATAATCCCATTGGCTGACATGTGCTGCCCCTTCCTGCTAATCAACTTACCTTTAATCCTTTATTGTTTCCTGAGAGCATCTTAGATTTGACCTTAATATTCCTATTATACCACAAACATTATCTTCTTATGTGGGTGACACCTTTCTGGTTCTAACAGTAAAAACATCTATTCCAAAGATCGAACAAGGAAATTTGTGCCTACCCATTTGTTAGTGTCCTTGGTCATAAATGCTACCATACAAAATGAGTTGATTTTTTCCCTTCACAGGATGCTTTTGATGGTCATTTTTTCCTATTTTTTCTCTATATCAGTACACTAACATTCTAAATATTGATTATATGACCGATTTTCATGAAAAGTAGTCATTTGCACGAAATGTAGTTGAAAAAACTGCTGATATTGCTGATTTTTCTTGTACATATTACCATAATACCCAGCTGTAATTCTCCAAAATTCGGCAGCTTAATATCTAATAATTAGCCTTCAGTGGCCTGGCAAAGTTTTCTTCCTATACCCAGCCATACATTGCCATCATTGTACATCACACTCAATATTAAAATCTTTAAAGTAGCATTTCATCCATGTGGTAGGTTCATTTTAATAAGTCTCTTTTTCTACCTTCAAAAACCGGCCTACTTATTAAGATTCCAATAGTAATTTGATACATCAAAATACAGATATTTAGTATAGAATTATCCTAAACTCTTGCGTTTTTTAATTTCAAATTTTCTACATTTTTGACACACTAGCTAATGCATTGTATTTCCTGACATTTCTCCTTTGTATTATGAAGTTTAAAATATGACATCAGTTATTATATGGATATTATTAGTTGATATGTTGAAACGTGCTTAATTTGATTTGTCATGACCTGTTTTAAGTAACTTAAGAGCTGAGTGTGACATACAATGATGCAGGATGTACAATGATGTTTTACTGTATCGAACATACTCCACAGTTAGGAAAATGAAACAAAACATGTCAATATAATGCTTATGATTTTATCTAATCTATATTTCTACTGAATATCCAGAAGAATCCTCTTATTCTTTAGCCTCTAAATTGTGAAGATAGGTTATTGGTGTGACGTACGATGATGCATTTAACTTCACCAATCAGCAGAATGGCATTTGGACGATCTTTTAGCTAATAACTCTAAGTATTTCTGCGAATTTAACCTGTATAAATTATATAATTTATGAAACAATGTGAAAAACACTACTTGGTAATGTATTAAATCTATATAATGGCTTAATATTTATTATTGCCAGAGGCTCATAAAAAAACGACAAATTTCCCATAGGTTTCCCTTCTAGCTAACAGAGATATATTGAACTTTAACATTAAAATGGTTAGAATACATTGCCAAGTGCTTAAGCTCAATATTCATGCAAGGAACAGATATGCAAAATATTACTATTTTCTATAATTACAGCTTGAAGTTATAACTTTATATTTTGTAGGACTATTATTAAATAAAACGGTGGTTTTCTGACCATAACTTCTTCATTTTTAATTGTAGACCCATAAAAGTAGGGTTCCCTGGACAGATTTCAACAAGTCTTACCCAGCCATTACAATTACTATTAGGTCCGTCATAATTTTAAACCTGTTATTGCTCAAAAACCCAAATGAAAGTCATGAAAATCGGTCATATGGACTTTATTCTTATTTCATTGTATTCCCCACGCCTGGAAACATTAAGAAAATGTATTATGCAATTTTAGGCATGTTCCCCTACCTAGACCGATCGGTGTCAACTGGCATATTCATATGCCTCAAGCATTTACCGAATATATGTGCCACGCCCACTTACTTATCGACAATACCAGTAGAGAACCCGATGGTCCGCCGATCCTCCCAAAATCATATTTCCCGACTTCCAAGCCACCAAAACAATGTCCCCACGCCTAGAGAAATAATATAGACTGCGATTACCTCCAATATATCAAGGTCTTTCTGGTATCACAACCGAGTAATCACCGATTCCCCGACCCCTATATGCTTAAGCATGAACAGACATTTCACCCTGCGTACGGCCACATGCTCGCACATGGCACCTTCGGTAAACACTCGGCTTCGCATCGGTAAAACTCGGGGGAAAAAATTGACCAATCACAGGGCGTATTACATCAACCTTGAGCCAGGCTCTCAGCCAATGGGATCACCGCTTCCAAACGTTACTTGGAACGCCATGTTGACGGCCCCATAGACGGCCGGCAACATGGCCGTGGGTAGCGGTGGGCAGTCGGCGGTCGGCGAAGCCTTTTTAAATAGCCTAAAGTTTCATTATCGGTCAAACGGTATAATATCCTAGTTAATTTAAGAGTTATCTATTGTGACGATTCTAACCTAGTGCCAGTCGCCCTCTGGACAAAATGGCATAGTGGCTTCCCTTAGGGAATCCTGATTTTCCCATAGGCACAAGAGCGCGCCACCAGTCACCTGGAGCTGCGAAATTAGTCTAGCAAAGTTGGCTCAATGTCCCGATATCCTATGTTTTCGTCATCCAGGTGAAAAACCAATGCCAGATTTGACATCCTCAACATTCTTAAGAAGCAAAACGTCGGGGTTCATAGTGTCTAAATTGTACTCGTAATGCACATACGCTGATTTCCCAACGCATGTCTACCAGCTCCCAATGCTTATGCCTTAACCCTTCTTCCTCGCACTCGGCCGTACTCGTGTAAACTTCGGGTGTGCTCGTAATGACATAGCAGCGGCGATTCCACCACACAGCCATAAACAAAGTGTATATATGCGGGGAACCATCGCTTACGTCGGCGATGGTTCCCGCATGAATTTAATGAACAAAAATGAAACGATTTTAATCCCACTAGCCACAGGAGGAGGGCGGGACAGTGGGCGGGATGGTGGGCAATGTCAACCTACAAAAACATTCCATATTTACGAAAGTAAATAGCCCAAGATTTCCCCTCATTCCCATCAAATTGTGACGATAGTCCTATCCCCTGATGCCACACACACATCTGGATTTTTCTAGACTTTTAGTATGTTAATAAGGGGCACGCATACTACCCAATACCGTTGAGAAACCTTTTGTTGCAATTTTTCGTTGGTCAAACCCTATTTTTACTGGACTACTTCTACATTTAGATAATAACATTCTTTTAAATCAAGTCTTTACACACAGACTTCTAGTCTTTACTTTATCAGATTACATATGACAAACCTCTTCAAAACCAGGGTAACAGCAGGAAGAAATGTGCTGATGCATTATTCGGCACATAGGGATGTCGACCCATTTGTCTCTCTTTATGTAAAAAAACTATAGGACAAATAAAAGATTTTCTATTCTATTCTATTCTAAAAACATTTTATTTCCTATTAGCCTCACATGCGAAGATAGAGCAGATTAGGCCCCCAATAATAGAACCGGGTGTACATAAATTTAGTTATCATACATAGGTCCCAGATTGCCGTGTCTCAGAGGAGCCGACATCCAGAGTATTACCGCGAGATTAATTTGGGTGTGGTGTCTTAGGCTATGTACTTGTATTATATAAATATGGAATCTTTTTCTCATTTTCAATGCTGCCCACCACCCCACCCCACGGCTCCCGCTTCCCTCCTACGCTTTTGTTTTGGTGTCTAATAATACACATGCCTGTGTGAGGCATGTGTACCACCTGCAGTAGTGGCGCCGTAGCGGCCGTAGCGGCTTGTTTAGGAACTAAAATGCGGCAATGGCTGTCGATTTGAATCATAACACACCAATCGAAAGTGGTAAATGGGCTTATATCTTCTTTTCTAGACAATATTGTTCCAGTAATCACTAGCTAATATCGTTGCTTACTAATATATGGTAGGAGTGAGAATGGAGAATAAGCTCAATAAGCATGTATTTGGTAGGCAGGGACAGCTATAAATGTCGTTCTAGGTATATAGGCGCCCAACCGTGATAACGGGTACGACTGATTAGGGGGTAAAGAATAGCCGATGCGGCTTTTTTAAAAAAGAAGCGGTGGTCGTGCAGTGTTGAGTTACGAGGTTGCATGTATATGGCGATTCCCCTAACCACAAAGCGGGGGAACCCTATTCAGGTGCTGATGTCACCCAGTCTACAGGCCGGGTTGAGTGGCAAGGAGCGAGAGAGAGGCAGTTTAGTGTAGGATAGAGTACAAGAAGGTGTACTCTTAGTGAATAGGAAATGTCCAAGGCCGTCAGGCCGCGGACATTTCCTATTCACTAAGAGTACACCTTTGAGTACTCTAGCATGCTTATCCTACAACTTCAATTGTTTGTTATGATTGTGGTTACCAAATCCCCCCTACCACCCAACCACCCTACCACAACTACCCGATCCATGATCAGTATTGCCTTGAGATGTACATTTCACTGATACATGGCTCACAGTGAGTGAACCTCACACAATCTTTCTACCAGAACTCTTGAATTTTAAACAAAGAATTGGAGGGTTGGTGTGAGCTTATATTGCCATTTTCTGACATTGCTAATGTATGGGTGGCACTTTTATGGGGGTTACAAAATGCGAGAAATTGTAAGGGATAAGTATGTCATCCTCCTGTGTCAATTTGTCCCGCTAAGGCTGACTGAATGTTTAACAGAAATCAATACTAAAACTAACCCTAAACCTAGTCTATAGCAGATTCATGCGCATTTTGGACTCAGAGGGAATGGGCCTAAAATATGTCACTGGAGGAGAGAACATGGCGGCCCCTACAAGGGAAAATAGTTCCCTTTTCTCTCTCTTATATTGGAATTAATTGGATGCTAGGGAACAATTTACCCTAAATACATCATTATCAATATGGTAAGGAGTTCATGTAGAGCTATTTTATCCCAGGCTGAACTGTTTCTTTAAATTGGTTGTCCTAAGTCCGTAAATTGGTTGTCCTAAGTCCGTAAATTGGTTGTCCTAAATCCGTAAATTGGTTGTCCTAAGTCCGTAAAGGGAATCTCGTTGGTTTAAGGAAGGGAGAAGTGGATGAATCAAGTGCTGAAAGGGCGGGTGCAATCTGGCAACTGAAGCCAGAGCTTTTTTTCCGGAAACCACTTCCCAGGAACTGAAAAAAATGTCTATTTCATAATTTCATAACAATAGTTGTTTTAAACATGGGAAATGTGCTTTTTGACAGTTCTGGGTCAACTGCTGACATAAGCTTTTTTTGTCAAAAAATCCATAAAAGTAAGATATGGTAAAAGAAATATCAGGTATGGTAAAAAAACATTTAGGTTGGGGAAGGTTTTTCTAGGTAAATAAGCCAGTGTGGGTGTGTGTGTGTGTGGGGGGGGGGGGGTGGTGGTAATCGGAAACACACCTATTATATTTTTGGCCTAAACTTGTTGAATTATTGATCTGCGTAAATTCCAGGCGTTGATGTGTCACGACCAGTAATGCCAATATCATTATGAATAAAGGATTACATAATATCACGTAATGATATTAATATGGCATAATTAATCAAAATTTACATTAGACGCATCTACTGCTCTACGTAATGGGCCTACATCTCCGGGAAGTAACCTATCTCTACCCCATACACAGATTTGATTTGATTTGAAAATACTTTATTTGCCAAATCATTACATATATGTGTCAGATTTTCAGAAAATGTACAATTGGCAGCTGTACACATTTAGTATATTCTGCTAAATTAGGCTGGAATTAGGTCAATACTAGGTTAATTCGAGTATATTCGGCATTGCATTGATTATAGCAATCTGTTTGGTTAGATTGAAGTGGATTTTGAACTTTATTTTCATCTGAAATTTGGGTTATTTGAAAGGATTGGCGAATTTGAATTGTACATTTTCCGAAAATCTGACCCATATATATATGTAGGAGGATTGATAAAAGGGTTGACATGCTTCTGGAGTAATTTCCAGGTCTCTCAGCTGTTGCCAAAGAGATTTGATAGTTGATCTAGTCTAACAGAAGGTAAATTAAAGCAGTACAGCTTTTTCAATGTACACAATATAGTCCTATATATTCAAGACTTTACAAATCTTGGTGTATATATTCCATTTTGTTTTGAGGGTAAAACTATGTTGAGATATAAGTCTTGTAGCAAAGCAAAGTAGAATTAAGTTAACAATATAATTTTTTTTCCCTGGGAAGAGGCTTTATTCAAGCAAGGTTTAAACAATTAAGCATGAACCAAAATGGTTGCAGGATTAAGATCACAGATCATCCTTGATGACAGCCAACGACCAGGAGTCGCCATCTCACCGACTTGCCTCAGAAAATACCACTTTCAAACCCCCGTGTGAGCCCCTGCGCCATCTTTCCTGTTTTTGATTCAAGATGCCTCTCGCAAAGGATTTACTCCATCCCTCTCTGGAGGATGAGAAGAGAAAGTGCAAATTAAAGCGTATTGTACAATCGCCAGATTCATATTTCATGGATGTTAAATGCCCAGGGTGCTACAAGATCACAACGGTATTTTATGAGGCGCCAAGTGTCAAGTTAACAATTTTGTTAGCTAATCACCATTTTCGTTAACAAAATGGTCATTTAAGAACGAAATTGTAGTTTTGTTCTTTTACAAATTCATTTCGTCAACGGAATAGTTAATTTGTCCATTCATCTTCAATTTCGTGTACGAAATGAAGTATGTGCAGTCCCAAATTCAATTTCGTCTACGAAATGGATTTTGTGCAGTCCCAAATTCAATTTCGTGTACGAAATGAATTTTGTGCAGTTACAAAATCAATTTCGTCTACGAAATGGATTTTGTACTGTCACAAAACCAATTTCGTCTACGAAATGAATTTTGTGCAGTTACAAAATCAATTTCGTCTACGAAATGAATTTTGTGTAGTCACAAAATCAATTTCGTAGACGAAATGGATTTTGTACTGTCACAAAATCAATTTCGTAGACGAAATGAATTTTGTGCAGTTACAAAATCAATTTCGTCTACGAAATTGATTTTGTGCAGTCACAAAATCAATTTCGTAGACGAAATGAATTTTGTGTAGTCACAAAATCAATGTCGTTGACGAAATGAATTTTGTGCCTTCACAAATTTGATTTTGTCTACAAAATGAATTATGTGCAGTCCCAAAGTCAATTTTGTCTACGAAATGATTTTTGGGCACTCCCAAAGTCGATTTGGTGTATGAAATGATTGTTGTGCTATCTCAAACCAATTTTGTGTACGAAATGAATTTTGACAAATTGATACAAGTACAAAATGAAATTGGCGAAACTGACGAAATTGGCGAAATTGGCGAAACTGACGAAACTGACTAAATTAGCGAAACTGACGAAATTGGCGAAACTGACGAAATTGGCGAAACTGACGAAAATGACTGGCACTGCACCAAACCCAATGGTGAAATTGGCGAAACTGCGAAACTGACTAAATTGGCGAAATTGGCAAAACTGACGAAATTGGCGAAACTGACAAAATTGGCCAAACAGACGAAATTGGCCAAACCGGTAAAACTGACAAAATTGGCCAAACCGACTAAATTGGCGAAACGGACGAAATTGGCAAATTTGGCAAAACTGACGAAAATGACTGAATTGGCGAAACGGACGAAATTGGCGAAACAGACAAAATTGGCAAAACCGGCGAAATTGGCGAAACGGACGAAATTGGCGAAACACAAAATTGGCCAAACTGGCCAAACCGGCAAAATTGGCGAAACCAGTTTCGCCAAACCGACGAAATTGGTGAAACTGACTAAATTGGCGAAACTGACTAAATTGGTGAAACTGACTAAATTGGCGAAACTGGCGAAACTGGCGAAATTGACGAAATTGACTTTGGCACTGCACAAAACCCATTGACAAAATTGACGAATGGACTGCACAAAATTCGTTTCGTAGACAGAATTGACTTTGGCACTGCCAAAAATCTATTTTGTAGACGAAATTGACTTTGGCAACTCCATCCATCCAAAATCCATTTCGTGAAATTGATTTTGAGACATCACAAAATTCATTTCGTAGACGAAATTGACTTTGGCACTGCCCAAAATCCATTTCGTAGACGAAATTGATTTTGTGAAGCTGCATCCGCAGTGCTTATATTGACACGCCCCCTTTGCTTTGTCTGACGTCATAGTCAACTCAGCTTGAGCGACCACGCCTCTCTATGTCGTCATCGCTGCGCCAGCCAATCACCGTCTAGCTCAGCGCGACACACCCACCTCAATGATTCGTAACGGGCCACTCTCGCTCCACTCGCCTAGCAGGCAACTCCCCGCACGATTTTCGCAGAAAATTTGAACTTTATGCTGTGTTTTCACAATGTCTGATATTGTCTTTGTACTTACCTTATTCTTCAACTATTACTGCCGTGATATTGTTAATATGTTATGTATTTGTGGATATCGATTGGGATATTTGATTATTAAACAGCTTCTGGCTGTTCTGGCCAAACCTATTCCACTTGTCATCTCTTTATTCCCTAGCAAGCGTCGTCATATATGTAACTGCACAAAATCCATTTCGTAGACGAAATTGACATTGGCACTGCACAAAATCCATTTCGTAGACAAAATTGATTGTGGCTTTGCACAATTTTCATTTCGTAGACGAAATTGACTTTGAGACATCACAAAATTCATTTCGTAGACGAAATTGACTTTGGCACTGCACAAAATCCATTTCGTAGACGAAATTGACTTTGGCACTGCACAAAATCCATTTCGTTGACAAAATTGACTGTGGCTTTGCACAATTTTCATTTCGTTGACAAAATTGACTGTGGCTTTGCACAATTTTCATTTCGTAGACGAAATCTACTTTGCAACTGCACAAAATCCATTTCGTAGACGAAATCTACTTTGCAACTGCACAAAATCCATTTCGTAGACGAAATCTACTTTGCAACTGCACAAAATTCATTTCGTTCACAAAATTCATTGCTGAGTGAACAAAATAGTTATTTCATTTACAAAATTCATTTGTAAATGAACAAAATTACAATTTCGTTATTAAATGCCCATTTTGTTAACGAAAAAGGTTAGTAATCAACGAAATTGTGAGGTTGACACTTGGCGCCCCATAGTATTTAGCCATGCCCAGACGGTAGTCCTCTGTGTAGGATGTTCCACCGTGCTCTGCCAACCAACCGGTGGAAAAGCGCGATTAACCGAAGGCTGCAGCTTTCGGAAGAAGGCGCATTAAAAAGGGTGTCTCGAACGACAAGTTTACAATATAATAACATCTCGTGGAGAATGGTAGTTGTATCAGGTGCATGGTAATATTTAATTTGATGCAGGGAAAACATAATAAGCAAGTCCAGGGATTTTGCATGCACAGCTTTCTGTATAGCAACGCACAATACACTGTACAGAATCGTCACTCAGCATGTCAGGTGCAGGGCCTGGGGTTTTGTTATGGCCAATTTTGCTTTCTTTAGAGCAAGTTATGGGTAAAATCTCAAAAAAATGTACAATCGACAGCTCTACACATTTAGTAAATTAGACTGACATTTGGATAATTCTAGGTATGTCTAAGTATATTTGCTTTTGCGATGGTCCAACAAATCTGTTTGGTTAGGTTGAACCTTATTTTGAAGCTCATTTTTGTCTTAAATCTTGATTATTTGGGAGGATTGGGAGCGGCGAATTGTGCATTTTCAAGCGATTTCACCCATAAGACAAAAACAGACCGCCCGCAGTATAAGGGTCAGATTTTCAGAAAATGTACAATTGGCAGGTGTATACATTTAGTAAATTCTGCTAAATAAAGCTGCAATTTGGTCAATACTAGGTGAATTCGAGTATACTCGGCATTGCATTAATTCTAGCAATCTGTTTGGTTAGGTTGAACTGTATTTTGAACTTTATTTTCCTCTGAAATTTGGGTTATTTGAGAGGATTGGTGAAGGTGAATTGTACATTTTCAGGCGACTTCACCCATAAGTACATTAAATAAGTAGACCCTGTGGTACACTAGGTGTACTAAGTGCGTACATAGATGATTAGACATGTCCTTCAGTGGGCCGTTTCATAACTAATAGCGTGTTTATATCGGCGGCTAAAACGTTACACTTAATATGAACCTGCAATTAACCATAGACGTACCGATTGCTAGAATCAATGCAATGCCGAATATACTCGAATTTACCTAGTATTGGCCAAATTGCAGCCTAATTTAGCAGAATTTACTAAATGTGTACAGCTGCCAATTGTACATTTGCTGAAAATCTGACTCATATTAGGTAAATTCGAGTATATTCGGCATTGCATTGATTCTAGCAATCTGTATGGTTAGGTTGAACTGTGTTTTGAACTTTATTTTCGTCTGAAATTGGAGTTATTTGAGAAGATTGGTGAAGGCGAATTGTACATTTTCTGAAGATCTGACCCATATGTATCATCAATAAAAGTTGTATGATAATTTATATCTTTCGTGTTAATATTCATATGTGATGTGTTTCAGGAAAATGAGTCACAAGTCGCAAAAAATGGATTTTGAGATATCAACATAATAGAAAAGATGAGACCAAGGCAATTCCAATGATAGTAAATATTCGACTTATTTCGATATTTTGAAGTTTGATATTTTTATTTTTGAAAAAAAAGTTTGCAATATTTTTGGATGGTTAATAACTAGTAAAGTAACTAAATATACTCTATAGGGTGACATTAGAAATTTGGTAGATACATTTATACGTCTCGGAGCATTCGATAACCCAAAAATATATATATTGAAACTTTATTTTTATTTTTCTGCACATAAGGTCTACATGAAAACAGGACTCTCGACTCTGTCTCTCATCAGAGACAGTTCTTCCGACGGGACCTTCTACACCTAACTATTAAATACACATAGCAAACAATATAACAAAACAAAAGAATGGGTAAATATAATATTTGAGTTGTTTTCACCAACATGGTGGGGCCTAGTAAGCCTTGCAGTACCTTGTAAATAAGTTTTGGAGTAAGACTTACATGCTTACGTAAGTATACGTGCATATTATCATAATATTATTACTATTATTATTATCATTACATTAACATACCTAGGAGGAAGGGAAGTGACTCAGGGGATTTGTCCTCTCTATTCCCTTAGCATTATATTCTCTAAGGAATGTCCTAAACTGTCTAAGGTCATAGCTCTTAGGATGGTCTGGGATGCTGTTCCAAAGAACAGGTCCTTGGTATATGACGGATCTTCTTATTTTTTCAGTTTTAGTTTTTGGTACTAGAAGTGATTTTTCTGATGAAAAAATAAATAAAATAATAAATAATAATATAAAAAATAATAAAAAATCCTGATAATAAAATAAAAACATTCGTATAAAGAGATCTTGTGAATAAAACACTTTGACAAATATCCATTTTGCGACGTGTGACTCATTCTGCTGAACACATAAGGGTAAGATTTTCAGAAAATGCACAATCTACAGTTCTACACATCTATCAAATTCTGCTAAATTAGAGTGAAAAATTATAAATAATAGGTATATCTGAGTATATTCTGTATTGTATTCATTCAATAAATCTGTCTGGCTATGTTGAACTGTATTTTGAACCTAATTTTCTTCTTAAATTTGGGCTATTAAAAGGATTGGTGAATGTGAATTGTACATTTTCTGACGGTCTGACCCATATGTGTATATACATATATATTGCATTTGTTTTACCTGCTATTTTTCTCGCGTACTTTGGACGAAGCTCTAGCCGGACACAATAGTATTAGTGCGTATTATAGATTATATCTCCCACCTTTTGTTTCCCGTGCATTCTTCCATTGAGGAAACAAATATGATCCCAGATAAGACGATAAGATAATATATGAGTGATCCAACGCTCTTTTGAAAATAACACCCTACTATTAGGATGTGGGTTGTTTATTTGAGCCAGATTTTCAGAAAATGTACAATTGGCAGCTGTACGCATTTAGTAAATTCTGCTAAATAAGGCTGCAATTTGGCTAATACTAGGTAAGTTCAAGTATATTCGGCATTGCATTGATTCTAGCAATCGGTTTGGTTAGGTTGAATTGTATTTTGAACTTTATTTTCGTCTGGAATTTGGGTTATTTGAGAGAATTGGTGAAGGTGAATTGTACATTTTCTGAAAATCTGACCCATTTGTTGGGGCGACCCTAAAAAACACATCTAGAGTGATTAAATTCAATTCAATTCAAGAATTCTTTATTGCAGCAGATGGTTTTTTACAGTAATTAAGGTGGTCCAACATTCTAAATAAACAAGTGTCTAGATAGGCCTTCCGTTGAGTGCCTGATTCTTGTTTGAGCTTTAATTACGTTACATGGTTACTAAGGCTTTCTAAGACTAGTACATACTTATATGATAAATGAGAGGTACAATAGTTTTTTGGCGTATGAACTAGTTGACGAGTACATGGCGTATGAAAGGGTTTAAATAATAATTTATTATATGCGCATTCTATATGAGAGGTGCTATAAGTGGGGTGCTATAAAAATATTCATATAGGACGCGTCCTATATGAACTACTTTGTCACCAATTTGGCCACTTATATGCACTTTTAATAGTTTCATGCACCAAGTTTTATGCCCATATAATAAATATAGAATGGAACTCGCCTGCAATAATCAAAAAAATTATTGGACTTGATTCGTCCACATAAGCACTCTGCCTTACGGCATCGTGCTTATGTGGACGAATCTCGTCCAATAAATTTTCGATTATTGCCGGCTCGTCCCATTCTCTCTATATATAGGTAAACTGGGGTTTCGATAACAGAGTACACTTTAACTGGTTTCAATAACTTGCAGATACTTTCCTGGATTTACAATGATAACATATAACAGGGTTTTTAATAACGGTATACTTTAACTGATTTCAATAACGGAATTGATATTAACAGTAGTGGAGATACAGCATAGGTAATGCGATATCTAGGGCATGGTCAGGTACTTAGGTCTAGCTGTAGTAAATACGAACTGAAAAATGAATTTCATGGATTAATTCTTCTTATCATATTGTACACATTCGGTAGATACTGTTTCAGAATGATCCGGATATGATGATAACTAGGTAAGGATCTAGGTGCTATTTATGGGTCATATTTTCAGAAAATGTGCAATTGGCAGCTGTACACATTTAGTAAATTCTGTTAAATTAAACTAAAAAATAACCAATACTAGGTAAATTCGAGTATATTCGGCATTGCATTGATTCTAGCAATCTGTTTGGTTAGGTTGAACTGTATTTTGAACTTTATTTTCGTCTGAAATTTGGGTTATTTGAGAGGATTGGCAAAGTTGAATTGTACATTTTCTGAAAATCTCACCCTTATAAGTACTTTCCTGGATTTGTATGTTAATGCAATGAGGTGTAATTAACCATGTACGAGGAATGGGGCCAGGAATGTGTTTATATCTTCATGAATTCATGATACGTTCCGGAATAAATGACGACCAAAATGATGTATACTGTAAAACCCCGTTAAGGCGGTCCTTAACGGTTCCGATCCCTATATCGGTCAGATTTTCAGATAATGTACAATTCACCTTCACCAATCCTCTCAAATAACCCAAATTGAAGACGAAAATGAAGTCCAAAATACAGTTCAACCTAACCAAACAGATTGCTAGAATCAAATGCAATGCCGAATATACTCGAATTTACCTAGTATTGACCAAATTGCAGCTTAATTTAGCAGAATTTACTAAATGCATACAGCTGCCAATTGTACATTTTCTGAAAATCTGACCCTTTACAATCACCAACAAACTCTTATGATATATTTTCTGAAAATCGGACCCATATACATGCAATTAAATAATAAATTAACCGTGAAAAAAATGTCTAGACAAGATTGCAATATTTGATTCTTATATTTATAATCATCATCGATTTCGTGAAACCACCGCCTTCAGGGCATGCATCAATTTTACGATAATGTTTTTGCTTTGAAAATGACATTTACAACCCCGTTGGACATTTGTTGAATTGGCCCTTATATACCTGGTTTGTCCATGCCAGTGATGTGACATAGATCATATGGGTGAAGTCGCCAAAAAATTTACAATTCATCTTCACCAATCCTCTCAAATAACCCAAATTTCAGACGAAAATAAAGTTCAAAATACACCTAACCAAACAGATTGCTAGAATCAATGCAATGCTGAATATACTCGAATTTAACTAGTATTGACCAAATTGCAGCCTAATAATTAGCAGAATTTACTAAATGTATACAGCTGCCAATTGTACATTTTGTGAAAATCTGACCCATATGCTTCTGACTCCTGGTGAAAATGTATAAATGCTTCAATTCTAAACCAAGAACTGCTTCAAGTGTACATAGGTTAATAGCTTCGATGGATTTACCGCCACACAAACGCCAAGGAGGAAAGTAGGTTTGTTTTGTTTTATCTTCAACATTTCGATCGCAGTGGGTACTTTTTTCTTTTTTTTCTTTTTTTTTTATTGAGCTGGTTTCAATGCTTTACATGGATAATCTCACAGACTCAAGGGAAAAAGTTTAACATATTCAATTAATGTTAGATCTTTCTTGATTTTCTTACCTTTAATTTAACCTTTTAATGTAATCATATTTCTCCGACACGTAACAGATATTATTGCCGGCTTCACTTACATGACCGATTCAGACTATATACATATATACTTCTTCACGATTTCGCAAAATGGAATGTAAATTAAATAAGTTAATCTTATTTAATTGGAGGATCAACAAGATCATATTAATGATGTAAAGCTAGATCTAGTATAAGCCGGATAAAGTAAAAGTACTAAAAACCACATAGACAACTATCTAATAATAACATGGAATTTAACTGTACTGTTATATTCTGAATTAAACAGTCATCTGTACTGGTCTGTTATCTCTCAGGATTTGAAGGAATTGCATGCGAACAAACGTAATGTGTTCCAGGAAAATGAGTCACAAGTCGCTAAAAATTGATATTTTGTTATCATCATAATTATTTGAAAAGATGAGATCAAGGTGATTCTAACGATACCAAATAGTGAGGACATTTAATAAGTATTTCTATATTTTAAGTTTGATATTTTTATTTTTGAAAAAATTGTTAGCAATATTATTGGGTGGATGATTACTAGTGAAGTAGATAAATATACTCCATAGGATGAGCTCTTTATTTTCCTGAACGTATCACATATGTGGGTCAGATCGTCAGAAAATGTACAGTTCATCTTCACCAATCCTCTCAAATAACCCAAATTTAAGAAGAAAATTAGGTTCAAAATACAGTTCAACATAAACAGGCATATTTATTGAATAAATACAATACAGAATATACTCAAATATACCTAGTATTTATCATTTTTCACTCTAATTTAGCAGAATTTGATAGATGTATACAACTGTAGATTGCGCGTTTTTCTGAAAATCTGTCCCATATATGTAAGACAATTGCAGTAAGTGCGATCCAGGAAGCGTGCAGAACTAGTCCTGCATTCGCTTATTATAGAAATAGAATGCAGTTGCAACATATATTTTTATGATTAGTTTGAGTTATTAAGTCAAACAGAGGGACTTTCAAAAATAGTGTATTTCCCCCATTCTCCTCAATCCTCATGAGGACAATGGGGGACTTAAGTAAACCTTAGTTGTGATGAATCAATGTAATTGTTTATAAATGCATGTACCCTTCTATATTCCCCTATAGCCTAGGGGTTAAAGCTTTAGACTTCCAAGCAGGAATGTGAGTTTGAGTCCCAGAGCAGATAGCCTTTTTACATTTGTTTCATTTTCAAGTGATTTTATTTTAAAATTTCACTATTATCTTCACATCTGGGACTCGGATTTCTTTTAAACTCACACATGTAGTTATTGATGCAATTCCCTGTCAATTGGTGAAAGAATTAGAGAGTCTAAGACCGAATTAAGGGAGAAAAGTCCGTTGGATGGGGTTTGGAGATATATAGGTTCTCTGTTATAGAGGTATGGGTGGCGGTCATAAGCTTGTATTTATTTTCGGCGAAAATGGTTTTCGCATGGGCCACGATTAGTCTAGGGATTCTACTTTAGTCGAAAGTGACCAAGTAGCCTCATTAACCCTCTTGGAACAAACGGATGTAAATGTTCAATATATTTGTATAGCACTCAGGAAATATTTACTGCCATCTTGTTCAGGTTATCTTGTCACATTGATAAGTAAATATTCCCCATTGTATCAAGGCGCAAGGTTTGACACTTGAACACTGTTTATTATCTAAAGTGTGCATGTACTTGAATTTAAGTTGTGATGAAAACAACTGAACGATTGGCAATAAATGAAAAATAATAGGGGATTTGCATAGCCGCCATTTGGAATCTTAATTCACATGGAATTATGGGACTAATGATACAGTATAACATCTATATAGAAAACATGCCGTGTTCAGCATGGACTATTTATCAATGTTCTAATGTCAATACCCATGTATTATATGTGTTTCCATGACACAAGTCCCCATCTTTCCCATCATGCATTTGGTTTTCAGAAATCATTTAGACAAGCTATGATATTGGTGAAATCGTTCTGACAATTTTTGATAAAAATGTTGCCAAATATTTGGATGCACTGAAATATAGTTTGGCACCGGATTCCTTAACAAGGAAGGGGGAGGGGGAAGGGGGAAGAGAGAAGGGGGAAGCCAGATGCTTTGGTCATTTAAGTGTCATTAAACGTCGGCTACCCGATCTCTTAATGGTATATATGGTAAAAGAAATACAGAGGGTTAAAGCTAAAATAGGAGGAATTTGCCACCAAATTGGGTCGAGGGAGGCGAGCTGACCCCATGGCCCAGCACCCAGCTGGTTTTTGATGAGGATGTTAACTGATTAATAGATACTATAATGGTATTCCTTCTTCCACACATCGACATCAGAGAGAAATCACCGTTGTTTAATTATCCTGTCATAAACTTAGAGACTTTCGCAGCAGCACATGTAAATCCCCTATACACCTGAGGCTGTACAACACCAATCTAAGAGATATCTAATCCCAGGATAAGTACGTGGGTCAGATTTTCAGAAAATGTACAATTCACCTTCACCAATTCTCTCAAATAATCCAAATTTCAGACGAAAATAAAGTTCAAAATACAGCTCAACATGACCAAACAGATTGCTAGTATACATGCAATACCGAATATACTCGAATTTACCTAGTATTGACCAAATTTGAGCCTAATCTAGGAGAATTTACTAAATGTGTAGAGCTGCCAATTGTACATTTTCTGAAAATCTGACCCACGTAGGAGCAAGCAAGGAGTAGATATACTTCCAATCGATAAGCTCCTTCACCTTAATCACCTTCTATGGGAGGTGTTAGGGATTGTTTGTTCACAATGGTAGGCTCTATGGGAAGGTACACATGCTACTGTGTTACCACATGTATAGATAACATTTATAGGTGAAATCACCTGAAAATGTACAATTCGTCTTCACCAATCCTCTCAAATAATCCAAATTTAAGACATAAAGCAGGTTGAAAATTCAGTTCAACCTAACCAGACAGATTGCTAGAATCAATGCAATGCCGAATATACTCGAATTTACCTAGTATTGACTAACCTGCAGCCTAATTTAGCAGAATTTACTAAATGTGTACAGCTGCCAATTATACATTTTCTGAAAATCTGACCCTTGTAGCTGGACTAAAGAGGCGGGGCCTAGAGGACAAGCCCCTGTGACCTGCCCACGAGAATTTACATGTGTTTCAGGAAAATGAGTCACAAGTCGCAAAACGGATATTTTTTAAAGTGATTCATCCACACGATCTTTGGGGTATCTATTGAGTCGTATAAATACATGTACCAAATTTTAAGACAGTGTATTAAATATATTTTATGTATGATGTGGCTCAAAATATGAGACACAGAGAAATGCTTAAAAGATGGGAGAAAAAATATGGGGATACCTGGGATAAAAAAGGTCAAAACTGAATAATTTTTAAGATGATCAACTCAAACGATTCACATCGTCACCATCACCTGTTAGTTTACTTATGTTTAGAATTGTAAGTAATTGTAATAATAAAAATTATATGAGAAGTAGTATCTTTTCTTGAGGCAATAAATTCAAAGCAATTACCTCTCCTTCCATCCGTTTCACGGGAGCACCACCCCCTCCCAATTTCTCCGACGTTGCATCGACCACCGTTCAATGATTAAGCGGGTTAAGATAGGAATTATAGATAACTACAAGCTGATAAAGCATCCTCTATATAAACTTCACCGATCCGTCCCCGACTGAAAATCTAAGGCCCATAACTCAATACAAGGTCGTGGATTCATAGTTAAGTTCTATAACGGCTCTATGACAATATTTTAAAAAGGCTCTGGATATATATATTAACTACTACCCAAGTAGGATATTGCAGTAGTTCTTTTCCCATCAGGATATTTTATACCTCATTTTGCAAAGGGTTTATATTGATAATGAAGTTGTCTGTGCGAGTGCGTGGGGAGTGGTTTGCCATTCCATGTGATAAAGGAACTAATTTGGTGCGTTGGTTAGGAGAGGAAGCACTCAGGCGCTATCAGAAGTAAGTGATTAACATAGTTCATAAGGGTTACATTTTCAGAAAATGTAAATTCACCTTCACCAATCCTCTCAAATAATCCAAATTTAAGACAAAAATCGGGTTCAAAATACAGTTCAACATAACCTAACAGATTGTTTGAATCAAGGCAATACCATATATATATAAAGATTTTTATTCAACTTGATCAGTACAGTTACATGAAATGGACAGGAGCCTCTGCGAACAGATCTTCCAGATCCGCCCATCGGATATACCTACTCCATATATACTCAGACATACCAAGTGTTGATGATTTTTCAGTCCAATTTAGCAGAATTTACTAAATGTGTACAGCTGCCAATTGTACATTTTCTGAAAATCTGACCCATAAATATTGAACCAATTATATATTTTCATTTTGAATTCCATTCTCTGTGATATGGAGGAAACAAATATATAAGGCTACATTCAATGTCTTCCCATGGCAACCCAGCGCGTTTCGACCTTGTAACACGGTCATCAAGCAGGGGTGATTAAATTGAATTATTACTTGGGATAGTATGCTACTATTATGTATTATTTCCTGTTTTTTTTACATCCGTTGTATGTTTTATGGGTCAGAAATTAGAATTGCAGCCTAATTTAGCAGAATTTACTAAATGTGTTCAGCTGCCAATTTTGCATATTCTGAAAATCTTACCCATATACTGGGCTGTTATAATTATGTCCACCATATACTTCTCTGTTTTTGCACGTGTCTGGTAGGGGCCGCGGTAAATTTGTCTGGTTGTAAAAAAGAATAATAACAGATGCAGATTTAATATTCAGATATACCACGCCGTTAGTTCTGGAACCGTGAAAAAATGTGTATGGCAAAAAAAGGAATTGAATTGAAGAAACGTTTATTTTATTTTATTTTTGATTTGCATATCAGTTATTTAAAGTATTCTGCCATTTTTGCTTCTACAATGCTGGAACTCCCGTTTTTACTTTTGCCTTCCTTTATCTATTTTTTTTAAAATTGTTTTCTTAAAATTGTTGTTCTTTTTTTACTGTTTTCATTCTCCGATGTTAACCGTAGACACAATTGTGTCAGATTGTCAGAAAATGTACAATTCGCCTTCACAAATCCTCTCAAACAACCCACATTTAAGATAACAATGAGCTTCAAAATGCAGTTCAACATAGCAGAATTGATACTTTAAATCAACACGATACCAAATATAATCAGATATACCCAGTATTCATCATTTTTCAGCCTAATTTAGCAGAATTTCCTAAATGTGTAGAGCTGCCAATTGTACAATTTCTGAAAATCTGACCGAATTATTATTCCATGATCGGGGACATCCTGGATTACTCCCTGGTCTCGTCAGCGGAATGAGGCATCCTCATTACACTCAGACGAAAATACTTTTTTTTAAAATAGATTTTCATTTGCAAAACTAGAATATGAAATCCCCCATATATAGGAAATCATATTATCTAAGATTCTAGGCTCGAGTAAAAAATTGAACGATGGAGAATTCATACTATTTAGGTTTATATATGGGTCAGATTTTCAGCAAATGTACAATATTCGAGAATATTCGGCATTGCATTGATTCTAGCAAACTGTTTGGTTAGGTTGAACTGTATTTTGAACTGTATTTTGGTCTGGAATTTGGGTTATTTGAGAAGATTGGCGAAGTTGAATTGTACATCATCTGAAAATCTGACCCATATAGGCTACTCAGCCTGAATGAAATAAAATATTTATTATCTGCCAATATTTGTTTATACTGGTAATCTTGCTAGATCCCTGCCATGCGGGATTATCCACGTATTGTTCATTATTATCTCATCTAATCTAATCTGTTGAGCACCATTATACTTAATAGTGGATTTGCATGTCTCACTGCGCATGTCTTTTACAGTGCATCCTAGGATGGATTCTGAACATTTCTATCGAAAATTGCAAGAGTGTCTTCACCAATATCATAGCTTGTATAAATGATCTATGAAAACCAAATGCATGATGGGAAAAATGGGGACTTGTGTCATGGAAACATATATAATACATGGGTATTGACATTAGAACATTGATAAATAGTTCATGCTGAACATGGTATGTTTTCTATAGATTTACATTTCTTTACATTGTACCATTAGTCCCATTATTCCAGGTGAATCAAGATTCAAAATGGTGGCTATGCAAATCCCCTATTATTATTCATTTATTTATTGCCAATCGTTCAGTTGTTTTCATCGCAACTTAAATTCAAGTATATGCACACTTTAGATAATAAACAGACTTCAATTCAAGTGCCTTGATACAATGGGTAATATACACTTATCAACGTGACAAGATAACCTGAACAAGATGGCAGTAAATATTTCTCGAGTGCTATACAAATATATTGAACATTTACATCCTTTTGTTCCAAGAGGGTTAATGAAACTACTTGGTAACTTTCGACTACAGTAGAATCCCTATATAGATCGCACTGACTATATGCTATTGTAAGCCAGAGCAATTTGCGTTGATTGCCATATCCCATTAAGCCCTTATTGACCTCTTTATTGTAATTAGAAGCCCTTAATAATCCTTATTAATTTGCCCTTAGCCCCTCCACCTTTGTTCCCCACCCCTACCCGTTAATGGAATGTGTGGCCATTGTTGGTAGGTACCAGTGACCCTGGGGGTGACTGGCCTGGGAAGATGTACCATCCCCAAGATCTAGTTACCTGCTCCCATATTTGGAATAAGGTCCCTGTTCCATTTGCCATTTGCCACTGCGCATGTCTGTTACAGTGCATCATGGGATTATTCTGTTGAAATCTAACATACAAATATTTGGCAACATTTCTTTCGAAAATTGCAAGAACGTTTTCACCAATATCATAGCTTGTGTAAATGATCTATGAAAACCAAATGCATGATGGGAAAGGTGGGGATTTGTGTTATGGAAACATGTATAACACATGGATATTGACATTAGAGCATTGATAAATATTCCATGCGGAACATGGCATGTTTTCTACAGACTTTAGATTGAACCATTAGTCCCATAATTCCATGCAAATCAAGATTCCAAATGGCGGTTATGCAAATCCCCTATTAATCTTATTGTAGTGATTTTCTAGGATTCGATCTTTTAACCGCAGATAAAACAAAGGACAAACAAGTCACGACCTATTGCATGGGGTTTATTCCTCAGAAATGCTAACTAGTAGTTCAACATCTATCTGAACACCGAGGATCTTGGATCTCCTGGCCAGCCAGGTGATCCAAGACTCCTGGGCCCTGTTGTATAACCTAAGGAAGGAATATTTTTGTGGGAATTCCTACGTACTATAGGTCCAAACCTTCAGATCAGATAAGAATGATATGTCAGCCTACTTCGCTAATCGGTCTCCTGGCCTAGGTCTCGGTGTTTTAATGGGAATATAATGACATTTTGCAGTCTTAATGGAATTATAATGGCACTTTGCGGTTTGAGGCGAGAGGCTTTCCCTTTGTGTGAAGGGACTCTCTCAACTTTGGGCCTAGACTGTACGTTTTTTTCCTTTACTTCAGTGGGAATGTTCCTACAACTTTTCCTTCGTACCAAGCAGAGGTAATCACGTAGGAATTTACTACAGCATTTATCTCCTTGAACCACTCGATCAATATTCCCTGCCTACTTCAAACAACAGTCTTCAAGGTACATGGTAAATGAGGGGACATGCCAAGCTTGTTCTTACTAGAAATCGTAGGCCCAGAAAAGTTACTGCACAAGGATAGGAGAGCTTAGGAGCATTTTGCATGGTTAGTTTAGTAAGATTAAAGGGTCGTGTCCACTAAGCCGATTCTCAGGCAATTCTCACAGAATTTAGTGGTAAAGGGTCCTCTGCGGTTCATAATCGCATTAAAATCAGCTTAATGGACTAGGTAGGGCCTGTAGTTTGTTATCACCCCCTCCTCCCCCCCCCCCCCCCCCGCCCTCCTCCCTCTCCTACCTAGTGTCCCATACACACAGGACGCTCTATTATTGAGTGGCGCTCGTTTTAAACATTTGGTGCCAGTTCTTATTGGCTAAACATGACTGTAGCATTGTCTGTGTGCATTAATGACATATAGATTATGGGCGCAAATCCAAGGAAAATGCCTTACTGCATTTACCGATGTATCGGATACAACATTCTTGGTGCTGAGTAGGTTAGCCTGTCGCCTTTTCACGGAAAAAGCGATAGTTGCGTCTCGTCAAGGACAAATATGAATTGGTTACAATGAAACTCTCAGGTCGGTGGTTAAAGTCCCACTCAGTGCTGCTTGGTTTTTTCTCAGACAGGCTCACCTTTCAAGTCCATGGTTCGAGTCCCAGCTTGGAAGGCTTGTTTTTTTCTAGCCAGATTCACTCAAACTCTGTTAATAATCAACAGAAAAAACATCTAACAGCAGAGACTTTGTACTATAATAATAACAGGTATATATGGCTAGGGAAATCATATTTTTGCAGTCAATAAAACCTAAGGAATTCTATAGGGAAGACTTAAACATGTTCCTTAGTTTTACACTCTTTTCATGTTTAACTCAGGGGAAAGAATGAAGGAAATTACTTGTGAGGGGAAACTTGTGAGGGAAATTCCTACAGAAGGAATCACCACAAGTAAATTCTTACAGAAAAATGGGTCAGTTTCTGGGTCACGCCTGTGGACCTAAAATCTAATCCATTCAGGATAATCTACATCATATCTAATGGTATAAGAGAAAGGTTTTCTAATATTTTACCAAAACTGTTGCTTCAAATTGAAAGAAATGCGTTATATTAGTCTTTAAACCCAAGAAATGAGTGAATCCTATGCATCCTATTTACCTTCTACCTTGCTGACCCACACCCATAAGTATACAGCAAGGAATATTCCTAAGAGCTGGGTATGCTGGGTATTGTAGGAATGAATGTAGGAAGGGGAAAGTTCCCACAGAAAAATTTCCTTCCTTAGCTTATACAACAGGGCCCGCTGACAGGTGTCTTCAGTAAATACATCAATGTGGTGTGTGTGTGTGTGTGGGGGGGGGGGGGGGGGGGGGGGGCGGGGGGCGATGTAGCACCTTTAGTTATGTGAATACATGTACCGAATTTCAAGACAGTTAATTAGATTTAATGTTTGCCCTCATTGGAATCGGCTTCATCGCATCATTTCAAATAAGATGATATCTCAAATTCCATATTTTGGCGACGTGTGACTCATTGTTCTGTAACACATCACATATATGATTCATGTAATGACTCATTTAATTTAATTTAACTGCAGGACACGACGAAACACTACCTAACTGTCTTAAAACCTAAATATAATAAAACCTAAATATAATATGTTTTTTTAAATAATAGTAAGCTGCTGAATGAACGCATATGGGTCAGATCATCAACAAATTTACAATTGGAAACTCAACACAAATTTCTGCTAAATTAGACTGAAAGGGGATGAATACTAGACACATCTGAGTATATCTGTATTGTGTTGTTTATGTATATATCTTTTTGGCTATGGTGAACTGTGTTTGGAACCTTATTTCTGTCTTGAATTTGGTTTATTTGAGAGAATTGGTGAAGGCCAATTGTACATTTTCTGACGCTCTGACCCATATAGTGGATACCATAACTATTAACCAGTTGGTTTCAGTTGCTTAGAATCTTCTAGACGACAGTTCTCACCAGAAAATCCCAAGAAACGTGGCTTGACAAACTATGAAATTCACATTACATCTCGCAGACTGACTGCTTTTGTTTATGTATGTTTATGATTTAATTCCATTCATAGAGTAAAACCAGACGGCACACATGTTGACAAAGATGAGGCAGTTTACAACGTAAGGAAAACTCAAGGAGGAGCCATCCTTGATCCAGACGATCAAATCAGACACGTACTCGACGATAATGATTTTGTGTCTGTCGGTAAGTTCAAACCTTTTTTCTTTTTTAGTATTTGTAAAACAGATTTTTATTCAGGAAAGAATAATTTGGCATATGCCATTAGTGATGATGTAACTATGGATTAGATTTGTAACCAAAGTCTATGTCACAGTCCAGGCCCAACCCCTCAGATCAGATCAGAATGGGATGTCAGTGAGTGGACGCCTACTTCGCTTATCGGTTTCCTGACCTAAGACTAGGCGTTCTAATGGGATTATAATGCCATTTGTGAATTATAATGGCACTTTGCGGTCTTATAATATTGACTGTATGTTGTTGTTTATCTACACGTTCACACATTCGAATTATCTGATTGAGATATCTTGCAATATTAATGACTCAAAATGGAATATGTTAAATCCTCGAGTGAACCCCTTTGTTAATTTTATAGACGCTAGAATTGTATTATAATCAAACTGTATTTATGTAGAGAACCATCGGCAGTCTATGACTGAGATGACATAGTTACTCTATCAGGACAATGTAAGACAAAGACCGAAGGGGAATTTAAACCTCCCAATCTGCAAAGATCCCTTTAGAATGCATTGCAATAAAATGTTTTTCAATTCAATTCAATTTAATGGAATTATAACAGTCCCCAAAAAACTGATATAACATAGAAAAAATATTCCCTTTGAGTCTCTTAATTTTTAACCAATATTTTGTATATATAGAACTGTGAGGCTTTAATATAATTATTTAATTACTGTTTTTTATATAGAAAATATTATCGATACTGTCTCTCATTCTGCTTCAAACTAATAAGCATAATTAACAATATAGAAATCGTACCTGTGTCTACTTGGCAGTTCTGGTGAGCGATCGATCCAGCCCGGTGATGGGTCCAGCTGAAATCCGTTATATTCCGGAGCAGGAGTATCCTTGGTTAACCAACAAATGTTACCAACATGGGTCAGATTTTCAGAGAATGTACAATTCGCCTTCACCAATCCTCTCAAATAACCCACATTTAAGACAGAAATGAGCTTCAAAATACAGTTTAACATAACAGAACTGATACTTTAAACCAACGCGATACCAAATATACTCGGATATGCCCAAAATTTATCATTTTTTAGCAGAATTTAGCAGAAATTACTAAATATGTACAGCTGCCAATTGTACATTTTCTGAAAATCTGACCCACATGCTGTTGAATAAATGTGATGTCTTACATGAGTCATTTTTCAAAGTGATTTATTCACAACATATATTTAGAGGAATGTTTTCATTTTTCTGGTGGCCTAACGCTTCTTGTAGCATTAATCAATGTAAAAATTTAAGACAGTATAATTATTATTCAATATATCCATGAATTTCGGAGGTCTTCGTATAGAGTATAATATTATTATAGTTACTTTACTAGTAAATGTCCACCCAGAGATATTGCAAACTTTTCAAAACTAAAAATATCAAACTTAAAATATAGAAATACTTGTTAAATGTCCTACTGTTTACTATCATTAGAATACGCTTGATTTCATCTTTTTCAATATGATGGTATCTCAAAATCTATATTTTTGTGCCTTGTGACTCATTTTTCTAAAACACATCACATGGTAGTTCTTATGATCCACATCATTATTGATGATCTCTCAGTTTGTCCTTAATGTCGTAAGACCTGGCGACTTCAAAAGTCCGTTGGACGTAAGTGATTTACATTCTCATCAAATCTAATGATCTGTCGTTTTCATTAATGGAGGTTGTGAAGATAAGTGTAACTTTGCAAATTACATTGATAAATTGTCTGCCACCTAACTGTAGGCCTATTAATATGTTATTGTCATATTATTTTCAAATCTGTTATTAAATACGGAAAATATCTCACGATTTTATTGTCGCATTATATCATCTTGTACTTAGTTTCTTTAGTTTTTACTCGGTCTGTAGCATGGCATGCACTGGAACACTAGAGTTTAAAGAGCGTAACCAAATAAAAGAATTTATTATCATTATTTAACGTTTATTTCAAGATATGACACCCGACCGTGATTATTTGATTTTCAGTTTATTTCTTTGGATGGTAACAGCCTGATGACGGATGACCTTGTGCGACTAGGAAAGAGAGAACTTAGAATAAAGGTCAGTGGTCAAAGCTTCTACAGAATATAACCAAATAACAAACACAACAACGACAAAAAACTTATATTTTTATCATGGTATTGTTTATCAAACTCATCTCTGGATCAAATCCTCAGAAAATGTACAATTCGCCTCCACAAATATTCTTAAATAATCGTAATTTAAGAAAAGAATAAGGTTCAAAATTCAGTTCAGCATAACCATACAGATTGTTGTTGTTTGAATCAAGGCAATACCAAATATACCCAGATATACCTGTAGTATTGACATATTTGCAGCCTAATCCAGTAGAATTGATTGAATGAGGGGATCTGCCGATTGTACATTTTTTGATGATCTGACCTATCTCATCAATTCATCCTCATTATCATATTTCACTTATAGCAGTTCACCTCCAAGAAAATTAAAAGACTTTTTTTTTATTCTGCTGGTCTGAAAAGTGAGAATCCAGATCCTAGCACGATCAGAATGCTGTTCCAAATATCAAAGTAAAAAATCCAGGTTGACCTAATTTATTTCAGTGGAGTATCCACAACTCTAATTGGGTCAGATTTTCAGAAAATGCACACTCTACAGGTCTACACATCTATCAAATTCTACTAAATTAGAGTGAAAGATGATAAATACTAGGTATATCTGTATGTATTCTGTATTGTATTCATTCAATAAATCTGTCTTGTTCCTAATTTTCGTCTTAAATTTGGGTCATTTGAGAGGATTTGGGAAGGTCAATTGTACATTTTCCGGCGACTTCCCCCATGAACGCCCTTCAAACATTCACAAAATTCCACAGCACCATTCAGTCTAGACTGAGAGCCTCTCAGATCAGATAAGAATGGTATCTCAGTGATTGGACGCCTACTGCGCTAATGGCTATCCTGGCCCGGGAGTAGGCGTCCAAATGGGATTCTATGCTATGCTATCATTATATTTGAACTGTGGACAAATACGAAAGATTTTATGATACAGCCTAGGTCCAAACCCTAAGATCAGATAAGAAGGACATGTCAATGATTGGACGCCTACTTCGCCGATTGGTTTCCTAGCATAGGACTCGGCGTGCCAATGGGAATATAATGACATTTTGCGGTCTTAATCGAATTATAATGGCACTTTGTGGTTTGAGGCAAGAGAGGCTTTCCCTCCGTTTGAAGGGACTCTCATCTTTGGGCCTAGACGGCTTGTCATAATATAAATCGGAGAACATTAACATTGTAGCTGACAGAGGAGTCCATCTCTAAAGTGAACAAGGCCAGAGCCATGCTGGAAGAAATCGTTGCAGAGAACAAAAGTGAGTTAATTTTAGTGATGATCATTCTCTGTTTCTCATTCAATAGGGGATTTGCATAGCCGCCATTTTGAATCTTGATTCGCATGGAATTATGGGACTAATGGTACAGTCTAAAATCTATAGAAAACATGCCATGTTCAGCACGGACTATTTATCAATGCTCTAATGTCAATATCCATGTGTTATACATGTTTCTATATCACAAGTCCCCACCTTTCCCATCATGCATTTGGTTTTCATAGATCATTTACACAAGCTATTGTATTGGTGAAAACATTCTTGCAATTTTCGATAAAAATGTTGCTAAATATTTTTATGTTAGGTTTCAACAGAATCATCCCATGATGCACTGTAACAGACATGCGCAGTGGCACATGAAAATCCCCTATTAGACTAATTTTTCAAAAGATAATTGAATATTTCCTTTATACAGTTCCGCAGTAATATTTTAGTAACATTTAGGTTTGTTTGACGTAGGCCTTATGTTTGACACTGCCATTTTACTGGGGGAAAATTGTCACATAGTCGACATAATAAAAGAGTGAATTGTGAATAAGTTATAAATCATTTTCAGCCGTGTACGGAATCACAACAGGGTTTGGCAAATTTGCACGTGTAGCCATCTCTAAGGAGGATCTGATGTAAGTAGTCGTGCTTTTCTTAAATATATTTATTGGCCATACATTTAACAAGTTACCAGTTTCACCAATCCTCTCAAATAACCCAAATATCAGACGAAAATCAAGTTCAAAATACAGTTCAACCTAGCCAAACAGATTGCTAGAATCAATGCAATGCCGAATATACTCGAATTTACCTAGTATTGACCAAATTGCAGCTTTAAAATCTACTAAATGTATACAGTTGCCAATTGTACATTTTCTGAAAATCTGACCCAAGTACTAATATCAGGCCAACTGGACTATAGGTCTTCCTATATATAATGAATGTTTGTACTTGAAGTTTAAATACATGGATGGGATATAAAGCTTTTCCTTCAAAACAACAATAATATAAAAAGTTTCTAATTCGTTCTTCCTGGTTAAAGGTCTTTCTTCCTATCGATTATATAAGTACAATAACAGGGATATCTGAGAAAAGCAGCTTACGATGTAATGATATTTCCCGAATAAAAACATTTAATGTTAAACCTTAATTGTTGTTTCCTCTGTTATAGTGAACTGCAAGAAAACCTTATTCGTTCTCACTCAGCCGGTAAGTCCTAATGTATAGTTGCAGGATTTATAATTGGTATATAATTGTTTTTTAACCTCAATACCACATGTTAACTTATTTATTAGAAGATTTAGATTGATATAAATACACCGTTTTGTGCATTGCTAATTGTTATATAATATTATGACGTTACAATGATTAACCACATTATTATCAATAGTCTAAATTAATCATGATCTCTATTTACTATAACTACCTATATGTATGGACTTTTTGTAAATAGGGAGGTTCAGCAGGTCTAACTATCCGTATCTCTATATTATATACAAACATACGTTAAAGGAAGAAAGAGGTTCAGCAAAACATGGCGGGAAAACTTAACGTAACATATCAAGCAAAATGTTTCATCTCACAATTTATTTCTTATACATAAAAAAGGCGACGTAATTCATAAACAAGATACGGATACGGTTACGTAATTGGGAATTGCGTAATTGCGGAACCTCCCTATTATTATTCTCTTTACTTATTGCGATATTATTATCTATGAGTAATTCTCCATTGAAGGTGTTGGGCCACCATTATCACCAGCACGGACGCGGATGCTTCTCGCTCTTAGAATCAATGTTCTCGCCAAAGGCTACAGTGGAATATCCCTCAATGTACTTCAACAGATGATTGACGCCTTTAATGGTAAGACCGTATTTTTTTTTAACGAAATTTTATTGAGCTGGTTTCGATGTTTTTACATTGATATTCTCACAGACTCATGAAATTGTACAAAAGGTTGCGTTAATCATTGATAAAATTTTTTATTATATCTTAAATACATTTAAAGTTTTAAAGTATTAAAGTGGTAGCATATTGTTGGTCCCCCCCCCCCCCCAACACACACACCAGATAACTCTTTGTTTAAAATGTTCTGATCTATGGGGGTTTTTGTGCCTTAATTCATATAAATACATGTATCAAATTCCAAGACAGTGCAGTGGATATATCCTTGCGTTTTGAAGGTCACCCTATTGTGTATATTTAGTTACTTTACTGGTAATTGCTCACCCAGGAATATTGTAAACTTCTTTTTTTTTCAAAAATAAAAATAACAAACTTAAAACATAGAAATACCTATTAGATGTCCTAACGTTTACCATCATGTGGAATCGGCTTGATCTCCACTTTTCAATATGATATCTCCAAATCCATTTTTTTAATTACATATAAGAGCCTGATGCTGTATGTACTCACGAAAGTGTCCGAACTATAACAACTCACTCCTGTAACAATTTTTTTTTATTACAAATAAAGGCCAATGCATTTACAATTGTTTAACAAAGACGTGTGTCTCTGTCGATGTCTTTTCGCGTTGCCTAAACATTATTCCAATTACTCATTTTCTTATTACCTCTACCACCTTACATATCAATTCTACAACGACTATTTCTCATACTTCTCAACTTCATAATTCGTACTATACATAAGTCTAAATTATATAATAATTTAACATTTTCAAATTCATCGGTTCTATCTCCATCGTTGATCTTAATCAAACATACAATTCTTTGAATCTGTCTTCGTCATTAATCTCAATATCTACACTTAGAAATATTAGCGAGAAAATGCTGAGTTCTAACTCTTTCATCTTTCAATGTAACTCATGATTTCATTAAGCACAAATATTATTATTATTCAGGAACATTAATATTCAAAACAATCTCACTCAAATGAATGTCCGGAAATGCGTTAATGTAATTTCCAGAGGTATGTACTGAATGACCAGGAATAGGCTAGATATGTGTAATTAGGCCTTCAAGAACTCATAATTTCTTTTGATATTTCAATGTGCGTAATTATGTTGCCAATCTACGCTGTTATTAATTAATTGATTTCATTTTGTACTCACCATGCCTGCCTAGTACCAATATATAGGGTCAGATTTTCAGAAAATGCACAATCTACAGTTCTACACATCAAATTCTGCTAAATTAGAGTGAAAAATGATAAATACTAGGTATATCTGAGTATATTCTGTATTGTATTCATTCAATAAATCTGTCTGGTTAGGTTGAACTCTATTTTTAACCTGATTTTCTTATGTGATTTGGGTTATTTGAGAGAATTGGTGAAGATCAATTGTACATTTTCCAGCGACTTGACCCTTCTGATGTATGGCTCCTCTTTGTACATCACGTTTAGGTACAAATAAAGAATACTTTGAACTGAATTGAACATTATGTGAATCGTCTCTGATCAATTGCCTGTTTAACTAAAACATAACCAGCCTAGGTGTCAAAAGACCAGGCAAACCTAACGAAAAGGTACTGTTCTGTACCCCAAAACACCTATATACAATGTCCAACAGATCTGATATGTACTGTGACGGATTCAGTAATATATCATGTATTATGTATTCATGTTATATATTTTGTATCTTATATTAATCTAACTATTACCCTGTATTTAAACTCTTGTGTAGTTCTCTATTAGCCTTCTTATATTTTCCTCTCCAAAAAGGTAACAGCGGGAAAACATGGAATTTCTCATTCCATAAGCTAGTCGACCCTTTTGTCACATTTGTTTCTGTACTTGTATAACTCAGTGATGAATAAACAATTTTCTAATCTAATCTAACTGCAGCGTCCTGCCTTCCCTGGGTGCCGGAGAAGGGCACAGTGGGTGCCTCGGGTGATCTGGCTCCTCTATCCCACCTGGCCCTGGGCATGATGGGTGAAGGCAAGATGTGGAGTCCAGAGAGTGGCTGGGGAGAGGCACGCTATGTAAGTACTGGGTCAGATTTTCAGAAACTGTACAATTGGGTGATCTACACCTTTAGTAAATTCTGCTAGATTAAGCTGCAATTTGGTCAATACTAGGTGAATTCGAGTATATTTGGCATTGCATTGATTCTAGCAATCTGTGTGGTTAGGTTGAACTGTATTTTGAACTTTATTTTCGTCTGAAATGCGGGTTATTTGAGAAGATTGGTGAATGTGAATTGTACATTTTCTGAAAAGCTGACCCTACTACGTTACTCTATTGCTTATGGGTCAGATTTTCAGAAAATGTACAATTGGCAGCTCTACATATTTAGTCATTTCTGCTAAATTCTGCACAAAAAAGGATAAACTATATCTGAGGTAAATTTGTTATTGCATTGATTTAAAGTATCAGTTCTGTTATGTTAAACTGCATTTTAAAGCCCATTTCTGTCTTAAATGTGGGTTATTTCAGAAGATTGGTGAAGGCGAATTGTACATTTTCTGAAAATCTGACCCTTATATTGTTTGTTTTGATTTTAGATATGTTTTTCAGCATTGAACATTATGTAATACAACATTATTTTAAGATCAAACTGATTTACTTATACAAAAAGGTACGATGAATATAATAGAAGTGATTCTCAAATTAGTTGCAACTTGCAAAGAAAATAGTAAAAGATTTATAAAAACCATAACCGAGGGCTCTGTCATTGAGTTCGACATACAACATAACAATGTACAAAGTAACACATTTCAAACGCAAAAGTACCAATTTAATAGTATATAGGCAATCGACTCAGGAGAAAGTACAAAAATATATGTCAAATCAAATCAAATCAAATCCCCTGGGTCAGGAATGTTCCAAATTACTTTTAGTTTAATTTTATTATAATCGGTATGATAATACCTCTTTCACCAAGGACACACAACCTTTTAGACCATAAATCATAGATATTTACATTATGCTTACACCATGATTCGTATGCGACGCGAAAATGATGCGACAACTCTGAAACATTCTAGAATTATCTCACCTTCACACGCGATATCAAAGTAATGCAAACTTTTTGGGAAACATGTTCTTAAACCTCTATTTTTCTCACTGAAAATGTTATTTTTGTCCTCTGAAGTTATGTAGGTATGTAAAACAGAGATTGAGAAAAGCATCCCATGATGTAATGATACCTCCTGAATAAAAATATTAAATCATAAATATTAATCTTAACTTATCGCCTGTCTTATCGCGTCATATCGCAGCAGTGAAGTAAGGCTTTAGGATATATATGTGGGTCAGATTTTCAGAAAATGTACAATTGACAGCTGTACACGTTTAGTAAATCCTGCAATATTAGTCTGTAATTTGGTCAATACTAGGTAAATTCGAGTATATTTGGCATGGCATTGATTCTAGCAATCTGTTTGGTTATGTTGAACTATATTTTGAACTTTATTTTCTTCTGAAATTTGGGTTATTTGAGAATATTGGTGAAGCTGAATTGTACATTGTCTGAAGATCTGACCCATTTGTCTCTGCCCCTCAAAATAATGGCCGATAATTCCATTCTCCTCATCCAAATGGAAATCTTACTTTCTATTATTTGCTCTCTTTCATTCATCAGTTTTCTATTCATTATCCAGGTTCTGGAGGCGCATGGCCTTAAACCCGTTCAACTTGGACCCAAGGAGGTTAGTTATATATTTGTTTAACCGTTTCTATTCAGTTTAATGAACAGTTTAATCCAATATCAACAATAAGTTATGGCTTCCTAGGTCTCCCACTGGGCCCTATATCTCATAAATTATTTGTGACATTCAGATTTTCTCAATAATATGTAATGTATTTCATGAAAATGAGTCACAAGTCGCAAACTTGATAATTTTTAAGGACTTTTATCCACAAGATCTCTTTGTACGAATATCTAATGCTCTCAGTCATATAAATACATGTACCAAATATCAGGACCATGTGATAAATGTATCTATACATTTCTAAGGTCATCCTATGGAGTATATTCAGCTACTTTACTAGTATATAATTGTCCACCCAGAGATATTGCAAACATTTTCTTTCAAAAATAGAAATATCAAACTTAAAATATAAAAAAAATTATTAGCCGTCCTAATGTTTACCATCATTGGAATCCACTTGATCTCATCTTTCCAAATATGATGATATTTCAAAATCTATTTTTAGCAACTTGTGACTCATTTTTCTGTGACACATCACATATCTACACAATCCCAACTCCTGCTTTATACTTTATTTATTTATTTTTTTAAACAATTTTATTTGGAAGATTTCACAACAGTGATAGGTCTCATCTCCAATTGAAAAATGCAATATTTAAATAGTCAATACAAAACATTAACAATTACAACATTGTAACTGCGATGAATTATGACTCACCATATCATCAGGCAGCCAGTAGTGCTTTATTATTATTTTATTTTTGTATTTTTGCAAATCAACTTTATTTCCTTAACCTGCCGTCTTGGCCTCTACAATGTTAAAACAATTTTTATTTCGGTTTTATCTTTTGTCTTATAACCTGTAGGTTTCACCATACTCACATATTAATGAATATAAACGGATGAATATAAATAGATTCACATTATTCTTATCTGGAAGCATAAACGCTCATACTTATGCACTAAAAAACAGAATATTGCTTAACCATGTAGTATATATCATAATATATATATCTCTGTTATACCCTTGGGTGGTATAATCTTCCTAAATGTAGACTCCTTAGGCTTCTCTGGAGTAACACTCCACTTTACTCCAGGGCCTGAATTTCATGAAATTAATAAATTGTACCGAAATTTTGAACGTTCTCCACCAATGTTATACCCTGGGGCTATAATCTACCTAAATGTAATTGTTAAATGTAACCTAATTAATCTAAAAGTTTAAAGTCTGGAGTCTGAAGAATGACACAAGTAGTCTGGATAAGTTTCAATGCTGGAGTGAAGTCAATGTTAGAGTGAAGAGGACTTCACTCTGTGGAAGCGTCTATATATAGACGCTTCCTGGCGCCTAGTATATATACTAGGCGCCAGGATGCTAATACAGCAATGTTACCATTGTGCACTGTATTTTCATGTGTTCTGTGAAGTCGAATAGAGTATATGGATTGATACCATTTAACATTCTAATATCAGTATGTATTCAAAAAAACCGACGAGGTATTCGGAAGAGCTGTGACTGTCACAGACAATATTCCTTTTCCATTCTTCTTTCTTTAATTTAATTTGTGCGATTGTATATGTGAAATGGAAATAAAATCTTATAATAATAATTATACCAATGCTAACTATAACCCTAAACCTAACCTTAAATGTGTGGTCCTAAGTCCGTACAGGTAGGAGTTATACCCCATTAGCATCCTGACGCCTAGTATTTAGTTGATACTAATCTTTCTTAATCTTATCACAAGTAATCTCGACCGGTAGTGATTTGCATAATTTACAAAGTCCATAAAGCATAGCTATACCTCGATCCTGAATTAAATTATTACAATAAGATCAAACTCAGAAGTGCTTTATTTTTGGATGCAAATGTAATTTGATAAATTCTTCTATTTGGCAGGGGATTGCTTTGATCAACGGTACGCAGTTGATAACAGCACTCGGAGTGGAAGGTAATTTCTTTTAAAACATATTTTTATTCAGGTTAAACAAAGTACAGTTACACTCTCACTATGTAATTAATTAACTTTAATCGAGCTTTTCTCATTTCTCTTCATAATTGGAGATTTGCTTAACATTTTCATTCAGTATGGCAATGAGTATTGGGGTGAATTCGCAGGAAAATGTACAATTGGCCTTCGCTAATCCTCTCAAATAACCCAAATTTCAGACGAAAATCAGGTTCAAATATCAGTTCAACATAACCAGACTGATTCATCGAATGAATGCAATACAGAATACACACAGATATACCAAGTATTTAACTATTTTCACTCTGATTTAGCAGAATTTGATAGATGTGTAGAACTGTAGATTGTGCATTTTCTGGAAATCTGACCCATTGAGAGTTGTATGTCACCTAAAATACATATATACGTTTCAAATGTCCAGCATGAAGTTGAACTTTGTAGCAGAAGGTGTCCTTTCTATGCATTTGGATTTGGGTAGATTTATTATATAGGCCTATAAACATGGGTCAGATCGTCAGAAAATGTACAGATCTACATATTTAGTAAATTCTGCTAAATTACACTGAAAAATGGTCAATAATAGGTATATCTGAGTATATTTGGTATTGACTTGATTCAAACAGTCTATTTGGTTATGTTGAATTGAGTTTTGAATTTCATTTTTGTCTTAATTCTGGGTTATTTGAGAAGATTTGTGAAGGTGAAATGTGCACTTTCAGGCGATTTGAATGTAATCATGTAATATGTGATATGTTACAGGAAAATGAGTCACATACCACAAAATTGCTATTTTGCAAAGTGATTTATCCACAAGATGTATTTATGGGAATGTTTTTTGGGTTGCCTAACGCTCTTTGCAGCATAAATACATGTGCTAAATTCCAAATTTTTTTTTAAAACCAAAAATATCAAATTTAAAATATAAAAATACCTATTAGATGTCATGATGTTTACTATCATTGGAATTGGCTTGATGTCATCTTTTCAAATATGATGATATCTCAAAATCCATTTTTGTGACTTGTGACTAATTTTGCTCTACATAAAACGTGACATATATATAGGCCTACGTGCATATAACACATGTAATATTGCAAAAAGGAATCCAGGCCACAATTTTGATTAAAAATGCTGGATGTGTGTATATGTCAGATATGAATTGGATGTATGGGTCAGATCGTCAGAAGATGTTCATTACTTGGGTCAAGTCTCCAGAAAATGTACAATTGGCCTTGACTAATCCTCTTAAATAATCCACCATGAAAATGAGGTTCAAAACTCAGTTCAACATAGCCAGACAGATTGTTTGAATGAATATAATACAGAATACACTCAGATATACCTAATATTTATCATTTTTCACTCTAATTTAGGAGAATTTGATAGATGTGTAGAACTGTAGATTGTGCATTTTTGAAAATCTGACCCATATAAGACATGTAATATTACAAAAAGTAATCCAGTACACAATTGTTATTAAAAATGCTGAATGTGTGTATGTCAGATATAAACTGGTTGTATGCTACGCTTGACAACCACAGCAGAGTATGTGCATTCATTAGTCACTTGCACGACCAAAGCTATAATTGTGTGATATATTTAGCCCTGATTATTGGGCCCTCGAACCAGTCGTTTTCCAGTTATTCATATCTGCTTATGAATTACCTCTCACCAACAGCTGTTGAACGAGCGGACGCCATTGCTAAACAAGCTGACGTAGTCGCTGCCATGACGTTAGAGGTCTTGAAAGGAACTTCAAAAGCATTTGAAAATGGCACGTATTATTTAAGTACTAAATGGCCCCTGTTTAAAACGGGTAGTAATTTTGTTTCCTCCATCCCTTCTACTCTTTATCACTCCCACCTTTATAATTTAACACCCAACTCTACTCTTTTCCTTATCAATGTCCCTCCCTGATCTGCCTTTCCCTTCTTGTCCCTTCTCCAGGGGTCTGTTGCCCGTTATGAGGTATCGGTGACTTGCTGTCCCCCAATCCCCCTCCTTCACCCTCTCTACCCCTTCCCTTTTCGTATGCTGGACATTGCATCAGTCTGCTATGTCGTAAAGCCCCGCTTTAAAATCACTTCCTTGAAAAAATTATTTTGGGAAAACCAATATGTTAAATGTGTTAATTTGCTTAGTGACTGTATTATTTTCTTCTTTTATTCAATCCCACTTTGGCGATTTGATTTTTTTATAGGGAGGTTCATAGCTGCTATTCCTATAAATGGTTTATATTGGTTTGTTTTCTCCCAGATATTCACCAAGTCCGCCCCCATAAAGGACAGATTGAAGTGGCAAGACGGTTCAGGTCGTTACTCAGATCAGACACTCATCCTTCAGAGATATCAGGTAGGAATCAAGCAAATAAAATAAAAAGTCATGACATATGTGATGTATTCCAGGAAAATGAGTCCCCCAAAACAGTAAGAGCTACCTCCCTGCAATAACATGTCCATGATGTAACCAACAGTAATAAGCTGCAATAACATGTCCATGATTAACCAACAGTAATAAGCTGCAATAACATGTCCATGATTAACCAACAGTAATAAGCTGCAATAACATGTCCATGATTAACCAACAGTAATAAGCTGCAATAACATGTCCATGATTAACCAACAGTAATAAGCTGCAATAACACATGTCCATTCTTAACCAACAGTAATAAGCTGCAATAACATGTCCATGATTAACCAACAGTAATAAGCTACAATAACATGTCCATGATTAACCAACAGTAATAAGCTGCAATAACATGTCCATGATTAACCAACAGTAATAACCTACAATAACATGTCCATCATGAACCAACAGTAATAAGCCGCAATAACATGTCCATGATTAACCAACAGTAATAAGCTGCAATAACATGTCCATGATTAACCAACAGTAATAAGCTGCAATAACATGTCCATGATGTATCCAACAGTAATAACCTACAATAACATGTCCATGATTAACCAACAGTAATAAGCTGCAATAACATGTCCATGATTAACCAACAGTAATAAGCTGCAATAACATGTCCATGATGTAACCAACAGTAATAAGCTGCAATAACATGTCCATGATGTATCCAACAGTAATAAGCTGCAATAACATGTCCATGATGTAACCAACAGTAATAAGCTGCAATAACATGTCCATGATGTATCCAACAGTAATAACCTACAATAACATGTCCATGATTAACCAACAGTAATAAGCTACAATAACATGTCCATGATGTATCCAACAGTAATAAGCTGCAATAACATGTCCATGATTAACCAACAGTAATAAGCTGCAATAACATGTCCATGATGTATCCAACAGTAATAAGCTGCAATAACATATCCATGATGTATCCAACAGTAATAACCTACAATAACATGTCCATGATTAACCAACAGTAATAAGCTACAATAACATGTCCATGATGTAACCAACAGTAATAAGCTACAATAACATGTCCATGATGTATCCAACAGTAATAAGCTGCAATAACATGTCCATGATGTATCCAACAGTAATAACCTACAATAACATGTCCATGATGTAACCAACAGTAATAAGCTACAATAACATGTCCATGATGTAACCAACAGTAATAAGCTACAATAACTTGTCCATGATGTAACCAACAGTAATAAGCTGCAATAACATGTCCACGATTAACCAACAGTAATGAGCTGCAATAACATGTCCATGATGTAACCAACAGTAATAAGCTACAATAACATGTCCATGATGTAACCAACAGTAATAACCTACAATAACATGTCCATGATGTAACCAACAGTAATAAGCTGCAATAACATGTCCACGATTAACCAACAGTAATAAGCTACAATAACATGTCCATGATGTATCCAACAGTAATAAGCTGCAATAACATGTCCATGATGAACCAACAGTAATAAGCTACAATAACATGTCCATGATTAACCAACAGTAATAAGCTGCCTCCCTGCATTAACATGTCCATGATTAACCATTGCATGTGATATTTGTTTCATAAAGACAGCCATCGGATGTGTAATCGTGTCCAAGATGCCTACACACTTAGGTGTGCACCACAGGTAAGACTGAGTTGAATTGAATTGAAAAATCGTTTATACATGGATATACATGAGTCAGATTTTCTGAAAATTGGCAATTGGCAGCAATCTGCAGCTGTATACATTTAGTCAATTCTGCAAAATTAAGCTGCAATTTGGTCAATGCTAGATAAATTCGAGTATATTTGGCTTTGCATTGATTCTAGCAATCGGTTTGGTTAGGTTGAACTGTGTTTTTAACTTTATTTTCGTCTGAAATGTGAGTTATTTGAGAGGATTGGTGAAGGTATATTGTACATTTTCTGGCGACTTTCATCCACATGTATATGAGAGGTGACAAAAAGGTCTACAGGCTTCTGGAATTAATCTAGCTTTTCCAGCCTTTACCTTGATAGAGGGTTTGCTAAGGAGAGATTAAACATAGAAAGTAAAATATAGACTTAACGTGGTACAAGGATGCAGTAGGCTACAGTGCAAAGTGTTAATAATATAATGTAATGTAATATAATGTAATATAATATAATATGATATAATATAATATAATATAATATAATATAATATAATATAATATAATATAACTAAGTCCTATAATATATCAAGTCCTATCTTCCGCTCTATTATTTAATTACGTCCCCATGCCGGCGTTCTATGGTTGGTGTTTCAACTCTGCTTAATGTCACTTAAGGTGTTACTTTTTTAATTCAAATGTATGTATTCAGGTAGATATATGGGTGAAATCGCCAGAAAATGTACAATTCACCTTCACCAATTCTCTCAAATAACCCAAAATTAAGACAAAAATGAAGTTCAAAATTCAGTCTAACATAACCAGACAGATTGTTTGAATCAAGGCAATACCAAAATACTCAGATATACCTATTATTGACCACTTTAAGAAAATGCACAATCAACAGTCCTACACATCTATCAAATTCTGCTAAATAAGAGTGAACAATTAATAAATACAAGCTGTATGAATTCAAGAGTATATTCTGTATTGTATTCTTTCAATAAATCTGTCTGTTTATGTTGAACTGTATTTTGAACCTGATTTTCTTCTTAAATGTGGGTTATTTGAGAGGATTGGTGAAGGTGAATTGTACATTTTCTGGCGATTTCACCCACAAAGTGTTATGAAGTGTACCGAGTGTACTGAATGCATGTTAAATCTGTGTGAGAATATGCGTAATTAGTTGCTGATAGCTATCACAATGAATGCATCGATTCCCTAGATGCACTTGTTACATATTGATACTGTATTTATACTATGTCTGAATTATTCTTTATATCTATGGGAGTATACCCCCCGCTATGCCTATAGCCGGTAGTCAAAGCAGACAATGAAGAATTGTTTTCACCTTCTTTTGAAAAAAATGATATTCTTTGTCTGAACCAGGTGCACGGAATTGTAAACGATACAATAGACTTCGTGAGGGGGATTCTAACGACGGAAATGAACAGCGCTACCGACAACCCTGTATCCTTAAAGTGGCTAAGATAGTTAAAATAAGTAGTCATAAAATCGTGTGAAACTTTGTCAGTGTAATCCTATATGATAGGTATAGCAATATCTGAAGTATTGAGTACCAGTATTGCGTTTTCATTCAATGATTAGTGAATATGTGAAATGAATGGGTCAGGACCTAAACCCATTTCTAATCCATGAGGAAATGGCATTGGAGACCAGAAGGTACTGCTAGTATTGGCCCAAGTGGAAAGGAAAGAAACTAATGTCCATTGTATTGACCAGTGCCGACCTGGGGGTTACATAATTCCAGATGCCAAACCAACTGCCACTTTGAATCTCTGTATGGAGCGCAAAAACGATTTTGCTCACTATTTTACCAAATATCTGATATAATATGAATGTTAGAGTTTTGATATCCACAGGAGTAAGTTAAGTAGGGTAAGGCAAACCAAATACTAGAAAAGGAAGTAGAAAATAATCCGTTACTCAATAATCTAGCCAACAACAGTGAGAAGTGTCACTTTAGATACGTTATGTGACCATTATGTCAATTTATGAAGATGGCAAACAACTTCTATTACATTTTATAATAAATATATAGGCCTAACTTGAAATATAAGGACTGGGGAATGCAAAGCTAATACCACTAGCGTAACATTTAGACATGGTGCATAAGCTGGTAAAACCATTCGGAGCAGTAATGTCACAACATAAATAAAGATGAGTTTTGGACAGAAACTGTCATAAGGGAATAGTATATGTGATTTGAGGAAATGAGTCATAAGTCGCAAAATTCATATTTTTAAAAGTCATTTAGTCACAAGATCTCCTTTTTGGAATGTTTTCATTTTTGGAATATCTAGTCAGATAGGTCTTATGAATACATGGACCAAATTTCAGGATAGTGTATAAAATATACCCATGCATTTCTAAGATCATCCTATGGAGTACATTTACCTACTTTACCAGTAATTGTTCACCCAACATGATTGAAAACTTTTTTTTTTCAGAAATAAAATATCAAACTTGAAATATAGAAATACTTATTTAATGCCCTTAATGTTTACTATCATTGGAATCACCTTGATCTCCTCTTTTTAAATATAATGGTATCTCAAAATCTATTTTTTGCGACTTATGACTCATTTTCATGAAACACATCTCATATGTGATGTGTTTGAGTCATAAGTCACAAGTCATAAGTCGCAAAATAGATATTTTCGAAAGTGGTTTATTTACAAGATCTCGTTGTAGGAATGTTCTCATACTAATACTCCTAGTCGTATAAATACAGGTAACAAATTTCGAGACGGTGTATTAAATATATCCATGCATATTTGAGCTTATCCTATTAAGTATATTTAGCTACTTTACTAGTAATTGCCCTTGATTGGCTTGATCTCCTCTTTTTCAAATATAATAATATTGGAGAAATGTCCGTCTTTCTTCGATTGATAAAATAGGGTCGGAAGCCGAGCGAGAAATGAATCATCGCAAACATAAACAGGCTTATATGCTTACGAGTTCAGAACTGAGCGCTCGTTGATAATAAAATAACACTATTTAAGTTAAGGTCAAACTATTCAAGCTATGGCCATAACTTTACAAAATCTCAAAATCGTTTTATAATTATTTTGTCCTCTTTGAGGGTTGGGTGAGAGCTAATGCATATTGCGTATTTAAGTCCGGTCCAGGGATCTCAGGTGTGGGAAAACATTTCTTTTTTTATCTCAAAATCGACTTTTGCGACTTGTGACTCATTTTCCTACAACACATCACATAGTATAGTATGGTATATATAGTATAGTATAGTAGAGATTAGTATAGTAGAGTATAGTAGAGTATAGCATAGCATAGTATAGTAGAGTATAGTATAGTATAGTATAGTATAGTATAGTATAGTATAGTATAGTAGAGTATACAGCCCTTAACAAATATATAGATGGTGTTTGCAGATAGGGGTGAGATTATTTCAGGTGGTAACTTCCACGGCGAGTATCCAGCCAAGGTACTAGATTACCTGGCTATCGGCGTCCATGAGCTGGCCAGCATGAGTGAACGCAGGACGGAGCGACTCGTCAATCCAGGTAATCCAATTCAATTTGACATAATTATTTGTACCTAAAAGCATTGCACAAAAAGGGGGCACACATCTAAAAAGTAAATGCTATGTCTTCCAGTACAGTTAAGTTGAAGTGACCAAACCATCTACATTCTTAACAGCAATGTATATATGGGTCAGATCGTCAGAAAATGTACAATTGGCCTTCACCAATCCTTTCAAATAGCCCAAATTTAAGAAGAAAATTAGGTTCAAAATACAGTTCAACATAGCCAGACAGATTTATTGAATGAATACAATACATAATACACTCAGATATACCTAGTATTTATCATTTTTCACTTTAATTTAGCAGAATTTGAAAGATGTGTAGAACTGTAGATTGTGAATTTTCTGAAAATCTGACCCATATGTACATGTTATGGGTCAGATTTTCAGATTTTCAGAGATTTAATCATATCTCCGCCGCAACAATATATGGATCAGATCATCATAAAATGTACAATTCGCCTTCACCAATTTTCTCAAATAACCCAAATTCAAGACAGAAATAAGGTTCAAAATACAGTTCACCATAGCCAAAAAGATTTACATAACCAATACCAAATATACTCAGATATGTCTATAGTATTTATACCCTTTCAGTCTAATATAGCAGAACTTACTAATAGTGTAGAGTTGCCAATTGTAACTTTTCTGATGATCTGACCCGTATAATATGTGTGTGCTTGGTGTTTGTTGAGAAGGACGACTATAGGTTATATGGGTCAGATATTCAGAAAATGTACAATTGGCAGCTGTACACATTTAGTAAATTCTGGAAGAATTAGGCTGCAATTTGGCCAATTCTAGGTAAATTCGAGTATATTCAGCATTGCATTGACTCTAGCAATCTGTTTGGTTAGGTTGAGCTGTATTTTGAACTTTATTTTCGTTTGAAATGTGGGTTATTTGAGAGGATTGGTGAAGGTGAATTGTACATTTTCAGAAAATCTTACCAATATTCCAGTATGTGTGGCACTATGGCAACCCCCTAAACAGCTTAAAATAGTACAAACATGTATGTATCCATGGTACACACACATGTGAATGATATAAATATCTGGGTAGGTATGTGTAATTTGAGGTGTGGATATAGATGGAATATGCCTAATTGGAACATGCCAATACCTTTACGTGCGTCAATGAGTACTAAACTAATTAACTGTCTATGTCATATTGGTTACCAGGTGTATCCTGGCGGAATCAACAGCACAGATACATCTAACTTTAATATTGATTTGTATTTGTGTTTAAACAGTTTTATTAATCAATATTCATTTCCTGTGAGAAGGCATTTCTCAAGCATCATGGGAGGTTTTCAATAGGGGAATTGCATGTCTCACTGCGCATGTCTGTCACAGCGCATGCTGGGACGGATTCAGTTCAATTCTGACATACAAATATTTGGCAACATTTTTATCAAAAATTGCAAAATTGTTTTCACCAATATCACAGCTTGTATAGATGATAGATGAAAACCAAATGCATGATGGGAAAGATGGAGACATGTGTTATGGAACCATCTATAACACATGGATATTGACATTAGAGCATTGATAACTATTCCATGCTGAACACAGCATGTTTTCTATAGATTTTATACTGTACCATTACTCCCATAATGCCATGCGAATCAAGATTCAAAATGGCGGCTATGCAATTCCCCTATTCCCCTATTCTAATTTCCAGTATTAAAGTAATAAACGATAATACTTCCCTCAATGACTGTAAGTGGCTTACTGCTAATATTCAGTTTAATAAATATTCATTTTCATCAATAATCACTATGGTAATGGTGTACAGTACGATATGAATGTTCTGACTACGCTCAGAATGACTTTTTTTCTATTAAATGGTTGACAGAAAGTGTTTAGCCTGATTCTAGTCGATAAAATTATCGTCATAACCCGGAAACAGCTGGGGTTTTTTAAAAAAAATTATATAATTATATAATTTATATAATTATAAATTATAATTATATACATGCACCTAATGATATAACTTAGGCCGCTCACTTGTCACTTGATTCATTTGATTGATTTAGGCCGCATATCTTCAACAAATGATTTCCCGAATATTTCCCAGTTATTCCGAAAAGAAAAAATATCAGTACACTTAAAGTTTATAATTCAAATTCTTCGTCATATCCATCCGTTTCATTAACAACTACACTATATCATATCTGCTAGCTGCGTATATCCTGACCTCTCGATGAAATAAATACACCTACATCTTTTGCCTCAGAAATATCGAGCATCTGTCCCTTTGGTAAAGTCAGCCATGCAGTCATGATGTTACACACCAAAATAACAATACATTCAAGAAGTCAAGTGCGATATACCACACACTCGTGGAAAATGTGTGCTAATCTACGAACGTTATTTGTAACCAACAGAAAAGTGGTTATAGAAAATGAGTCGCAAAAATATTATATTTTTCAAATGTTTGTTTCATGGGAGCGCTCGGTCAGTAGCATGAATGCACATATTAAATGTCAAGACAGTGTATTAAATATATCCATATATTTCTAAGGTCATCCTATAGAGTATATTTAGCTACTTTAATAGTAATTGTCCACCCACAAATATTGCAAATTTTCTTTTTTTTTTAAAGTAAAAATATCAAACTTAAAATATAAAAATACTTATTAAACTTATTAAATGTCATACTGTTTATTATCGTTGAAATCGGCTTGATGTCATCTTTTCAAATATGGAGATATCTCAAAATTCATTTTTTGCTACTTATTTTGTGACTCGTTTTCCTGTAACACATCACATATCATAATGTTCGTGGTCATGTACAATGTATATTGGTTTTGATAATGTTTCTACCATTGCAGCATACAGTGAATTGCCCGCGTTTCTGGTGGAACACGGTGGATTAAACTCAGGCTTCATGATCGCACATTGCACAGCCGCGTCCCTAGGTAAGAGTAAGAGTAAGAGTAAAGAGTAAAAGTTTTATTTTTGTCTCGTCACAAAAGCTCCAACCCAAAACATGAATACGAATATTATTATGTCGTTTGAGACGTTACACGTAACACCTTAATCAAAAGCTTCATTTGATTTCTATTTTGATATTTTCTTCTGTGTATGAGACATATGTAGTGCCGGGGATATGGGTCAGATTTTCAGAAAATGTACAATTATCAGATGTACACATGTAGTATATTCTGCAAAATTAGGCTGCAATTTGGTAAATACTAGGTAAATTTGAGTATACTTGGCATTGCATTGATTCTAGCAATCTGTTTGGTTAGGTTGAATTGCATTTTGAACTTTATTTTCGACTGAAATTGGGGTTATTCAAGAAGATTGACCATATTGAATTGTGCATTTACTGAAAATCTGACCCATATACTCATCTTTCCTTATACTACTTATACTGAAATGGACACATACCTTGATCACGCCACATCTGCGCAAGTTTGCGATATATTTGTTGCACGTATTTCTCCAGTAGATGGACCTGTATACCAGGAGCTATTATTTACTACATATCAATATCCATACTCTTATACCATGTCATTAATACCCATTGTACACACCACTATATATATGTCTGACCGAAAGAGTTAGTACTATCCTTATGCTTCATTAAAAACCAGAGTAATGATATTATCTCTTTGTTATTTGACTTTGACTACTGGACTGGCCCTGAAGAAGGGCAGAGACGTCCGAAACGTCGACCAGTTAAAGTCCAATAAAAAGTGCAAAATTTCCACTCCATAACTCTCTTTTTCAACCAAGTCATAAGCTAAAAGAATCTGAAATTCAGACGGTTGGCAGAACCCCTCCCAACATCTCTTTGTTATTCATTCTCCTCGTTGAAGAACCAAGGGTCATTACACATATCTTATAATTTTGATGTTTATAGTTATGTAGTGGGTTTGGGTAACATGTATGGGACATGAAATGTTCCCTTCTGCAGCTGTGTGGTGCTGTCCGCTGAGGTTGGTACACCTGTACTAATCCAGTGGGCAGTACCAGTGCTTATGACCACATATACGATTTTATGTGAGTCCTTCTTCTTCCTATTTCATATTTACCCTTGTGTATGTCACCTTTTATGTCTTTGCCAAATAACTGACTACTGTATTTGCATTGTTGTTCTTTACTATTTGTATCACCCGTTTTACTACTGTATGTAACCACTTTACCAAGTCGTAGACACCATATTTGTGTTGGTGGAAAAGGCTAGAGGTGGCTGGTCCACCTCTACCATGACAAGTCGCTGGAGGAGCTTGTCCCAAGTTGGAAATAAACGGATAGCAGAGCGGATCGAACCAGAAAGGTCACTACTGTTATATAATTATTTCTTGATTATTTCAGTTTCTGAGAACAAGGTGCTATGTCACCCCTCCTCGGTGGATTCACTAACGACCTCTGCTGGTACAGAGGATCATGTCAGTATGGGAGGCTGGTCAGCCAGGAAGTCACTCAGAGTCGTCGAACATGTCGAACAAGGTATTTGTATTTTTTTTCAAAAGATTTATTCAGTGGTACCCGGCTGCTCTCACTCCGAAGGTGATTTTCGTAGGGAGCTAGGCATACTACATATAGAGAGAATGGGACGAGCGGCGCATAATCGAAAATTTATGGGACGAGATTCCTCCGCAGGAGCACGATGCCGTAGGCAGAGTGCTCCTGCGGAGGAATCGAGTCCCATAAATTTTCGATTATGCAACGCGAGTTCCATTCTATATTTATTATATGCCCTTACAATGCGACCAAATATTAAATGAAAATAATCACACATTTAATCATCATCATTTTAAACCCTTTCTCCCTGATCAAATCCCGCCGATAGGCCTACATTATGAGTGCATGGGAACTAGGCCCAGCCATGTCTTCCTCGTTTCCCGAGTGGCTTCTCTAAAACTAACTTTATGCGATATTTATTTATTGTTTACTTGATTTACTAACAAAGAAGACAATATTAAACTTGTTTTCAACTTTATTTTGAATACAAACGGTGATAAAACAACTCTTGAGTACTTAGGCCTCCTCGGTAAAAGTCGGTAAAGTCCGTAACTGTCACAACAAGACTGTCAGTTTGACAACAACAACATGTGTTCATGGATTTATCATATTAGGCTACTCATCGGACTCAGTGATCCTAGGCCTCTTTACTGCAACATCTTGGTCGACATCTTTGTTGAAATTTATAACAAAACTAAAGTTACTCATGTGGGCGCCTGAAAACATTCCAGAGAGCATTGTGTTGTGCCTCTCTGAAATCTCCGTATTTGTATTTGCCGGCGCCGAGTTGGCTGGCAGAACAGCTGATTGAACAGTGGAAGATGGCGTGCTGTCAGGGACTGGGAGAGGGAGAGGGGCAGGAGGATTACCAGTGGCGAAAGGCAAAGCATTTCCTGACATGGAACTAGGTTTTGACAGTATGGAACACATAGCCTTTTGCTGGGCTTTACTGGCGACTGCATAATTATTGAGGGACTGTATGTTCTTGTGTCCTGATAGCTGGACGATAGTCGACGGAGGAACACCAGCATGTAGCAGCTGAGTGCATGCAGTTTTACGAAGTGAGTGATTTGTTTTTTTCCCATGTAGACCTGCCTTTGTCGCCATGTTTTTCATCATTACCTTGAGCATATTTATCCCAAGGGGTGATCTCTTAAACCAGATGTAATCCTCAGCCCTCCTCTGGTAATTAATCGCCAAGTAAAAGTCACTCTCAGGAGCCAACTCCTCAGCTGGCCTTCGGCGACAGTAGGACATGTAAGTTGCGATGGGGCACCTGTCAGAATTCTCAGAATTAACGTACATACGAGGGGGGAAAGCACGAAGATGGGATGAAACTTTTCCCTGTCGAGTTTTAGAGGTTCTCTCATTCCACTCTATATACTCTTCCCCGTCATCACTAGTTTTCAGCTGTAAATCCCCCCACTTTAATTGTCTGTTTTCGTCGTTGCCCCGAAAGCCAAGCAACTTTGTGTTGAAATACCAGACAGTATTAAGCATCGATTCAGGGGAATGAATTCCCAACTGCCCAGTTTCCCAGAGTTTATTCTCCTCCTCTACTGTCAGACATTCGGCTTTGTTGGGCTTGTTCCCCATACCCTTTTCCTTAAGTTCTTTTCTCTTACTTTCTAAAATCTTGCGACAGAGCTCAAACTCCTCACTTTCCATCACATTTCCATGGGGGTAGTTCTCTTCTTTCAAGTAGCGGTGCACTCCATGAACGATGCTAGTGATACTATCGGGTTGATATTCTAAGCCATCATCCTTTTTTACATTCAGTATAAAATGTCCCAGTAATGTATCAAGTTCCCGAGCAGACAGTTGAAGGAATTCTTGACTTTTTCCTGTAAAGAAACAAGTAGAAAGTTTGTTAACCTGAGTAATAGGCTGCGTGAGCAACAAGGGTCAATTAGATCGATGCAAAAGAATTAATATTTTTTTATTTTTTTACTTTTAAGATACATACCCTGATTGGCAAGCCATTTCTTGAATTTGGCAACACTTAGGTCTGTTTGTTGACGAGTATTCTTGCTTCGTTTGTCTCTTATGTAGCTCTCAAGACTTTCCCTGTCCATCTTGCTTGATGTTTACTAACAAACGTCACTTCAGACGATAATTCATAGCTCGCGCGTAAATACTGCTTTCATATCCTCATTTGGGGCCCACTTGTGGCACTAACAAACGTCAAGTCAGACGACAATTCATAGCTTGCATGTAAATACTGCTTTCATATCCTCATTTGGGGCCTACTTGCAGCGCTACTTTTGACGAAGTCGAATTCATATAGGACGCGTCCTATATGACTATTTTTATAGCACCCCACTTATAGCACCTCTCATATAGCATGCGCGTATAATAAACAGTTATATACATCGGTGCAGTATTACTTTGGTTATCTTTCATTATTTTACAAAAATATAAGTTTCCTAGTTCAAATTAAATTACATTTACACTTGACTATACGTCTTTGACATATATCTGTACATTGGGTGATAACAAGGTTGAGTTAATGAGATGGGATGTAATGGGGTGATATGATATGGTTACATACTGTCTAATGAGTTATACAATTCAGCAGTCGTGATGCGGATTTGACTCTGAACAATCGGGGTAATATACATCAGTCCTATATAGTAGAAAGTCCGGTATATATAAATGCAGTATACAATAGGTAATAGGTAATATTTAAATATTTTCATTCAGAACAAAACATTATGTAACGGATACACTATATACCTCAGTCGTCGCTGACTCTTGTAAATCAAGTATTTTATAACAAAATTTAGCATACATTACGATCACATCTTTAGTATAATAATTATTACTACACATGCAAAATAATTAAGAACAATACAGATATTAAAACCATCAGCGACGCATTTTTCTTGTCATGACAGTCCTCATGGTTTGTATCTATAAGTCCCAATTTTGACATTATAATCCAAAAAGTATGTGTACACGCAAGTAACATATATCACAAATCGAACTTTTTTCCAAAAGAAAAATGAATAAATAAATAAATTATGTCAGTCTTCTGAGACATCCAATCATTGAGTTTATTATAATAAGATGTGATATATTATAGATATAATGAGATATAATGATATATTGATATAATTATACACAGAATAGTTTGTAAAATAAAGTTTTGATTCGGTCTAACAGTATTGTATTAAATATACTAGTTGAACATGTTTTGGAAGAAAAGCCGAACTATATGCTACACACCTCATTGTGCATTGCTATATACCACACTATAGTAGGGTAAGATTTTCACAAAATGCATAATCTACAGTTCTACACATCTATCAAATTCTCCTGAATTAGAGTGAAAAATGATAAATACTATGTATATCTGAGTGTATTCTGTATTGTATTCATTAATAAGTCTGTCTGGTTATGTTGAACTGAGTTTTGGACATAATTTTCATCTTGAATTTGGGTTATTTGAGAGGATTGGTGAAGGCTTGGATATGGATATATGTAGTGATTAATATATAACAAAATCTAACCTGCAACTATACCATTTGGACATCTTCTGATGATCTGACCCATCATATATTGCGAATAAAACGTTTTTCAACAAAAACAAAACAACGAAATTGTGGTAGACTTATGAGACATCCAATCATTGAGTTTATTATAATAAAGATATACTCAGAATAATTTTTTAAATAAAGTTTTGATTCGGTCTAACAGTATTGTATCAAATATACTAGTTGAACATATTTTGGAAGAAAAGCCGAACTATATGCTACACACTTCATTGTGCATTGCTGTTTAGTCCATGTTGGTGTATGTTCCACATGCTATTTGTATGGGTGGGAGTAGTGTGGTAATTTGCACCAGTTCAACGTGTGTGGTATGACATTCCCATTCCCTCTTCCTCCCCCCAGTACATATACTTATACATAGCAACGTGGGAGTAAATATAGAACCTAAATTCGAATGTGGAACTCAGGACTCTATTGCGCTGTCCTCGACGTTTTGGCGCTAGTGGCTTCCTTAGGGAATGCCTGATTCTCCCCATTGGCAATAGGGCGCGCCACCAACAACTCGGAGGCTGTGAATAGTGTCTAGAAAACTTGCCTCGCTCACCCGATATCCTATGTTTTTGCATTCGACGGGAAAAGACAAGTACGGATTTGTCATCCTTAACATTTTTCATAACCAAAACGTCTGGGTCAATAGCGTCTTTACTGAACTATAAATGCACATACTGTCATTTCCCAACGCATGTCTACCAGCTTCCAATGCTTAAGCCTTCTTCCTCGCACTTGGCCGTACTCGGTAACATGCTTGTAGTGACGTCATAGCAGCCCGTACTCGGTAACATGCTCGTAGTGACGTCATAGCAGCGGGAATGTGCAAAACATCGCCCGTCATCGGCGATCGTTTTGCACATTTAATAACACAAAAACCAAACGATTTTAATGCGATTGTTGGTGGGCGGGATGGTGGGCAATGTCAACGTTCAAAAACATTCCATATTTATGAAAGTAAATAGCCCAAGACTTCCCTTCATTCCCATCAAATTGTGACGATAGTCCTACTGGTGCCACACACACATCTGGATGGGGTTTTTTTTCCGTAACCCACTCGCCTATCGGCTTGTGGGCCACAAAAATAACCCAAACGTCTCGAACAGTGCAATAGTGTCCCAAGTACCACATTCTCATTAGGTTCTATATATATATCGTTTTGGCTATGGTGAAATGTGTTTTGAATCTCATTTCTGTCTTGAATGTCTGAAATTGGTGAAGGCGAATTGTACAGTTTCTGATGATCTGACCCAAATATTATATGCTTTAGTCCATAAAAATTGAAAGTGTCTTGAATTTGGGTCATTTGAGAAAATTGGTGAAGGTAAATTGTACATTTTCTGATGATCTGACCCAAATATTATATGCTTTCTTACAGTCGTTGCCATTGAACTACTGGCTGCCTGTCAAGCAATTGAATTTCTCAGGCCACTTAAAACCACACCGCCGTTGGAGGAAGTGTACAGGCTGGTTCGCACTGTGGCCAAGTAAGATAACATTTGGGTTCAAAGGAATGAAAATAGGATAAATTAAGTCTCTAATTATCAGTAACCTAGTATAACGTCACACGGATTGTATAATGTGATGTGTTTCAGGAAAATGAGTTATAAGTCGCAAAATTGATATTTTTCAAAGTGTTTTTTCACAAGATCACACATCATTGGAATGTTCTGATTTTTGGAGGGTTTATCACTTATAGCTATATCAATCGATGTATCAAATTTCAGGACAATTTATTTCGTTTTAAAGGTCCTCATATGGACTACATTTAGTTACTTTACTGTGTATTGACCCCCAGCAGAAATATTGGAAACTTTTTTTTCAAAAACGAAAATATCAAATCAAGAAATATTATTAGATTATTAGACCCTCAACTTAATCCATAACATAGTCTTTGTAAAATAAAGAATTCATTATTATTATTATTATTATTATTATTATTATTATTATTATTATTTAGACCATGGGACAAAGATCGCTTCATGGCTCCTGATATAGATGCTGTCACCAAGCTCCTACAAGAACAAAAGGTAACATTTGTTAATGTCCACTCTGGTTTTAATGTTGTTTGTCCCATTTAATCGGTTAATGTATTAATTAGTTGTTTATAATTATGTATTGTATTAACATGGTAGTACGATCTATAGTTAGGTTATCTGTTGAGCCTGACTGAAATCTCCAGGCTTTTCATTAGGATCGAATCCCTAAACCTTTCATGCTGTTTCGTTGAACGATCTTGAATCGTGAAATTACGTCGTAAGAAACTGCATAACATTGTTTCTTTTCCTGAAGATATGGGTATTGCTTCATTAGTATGGCTAAAAAGCCAGATAGACAAGGCAAAAGGTTTAGGAGTGTTAATTTTGTTTAAAACAGTTCTTTATCCATTAATGACAGGTATCACAAACACACAAATCACACAAACTCAGGTCACTAACCCATTGTACCTCTGACTCTTTCTTGTATATAAGTGTCATACTTCTGCGGATCACACTCTAAATTGGGTGATTGCCCATAATGAAAAACGAAAAAATGTTAACCCTGTACATAGACTGAATCGGTCAAGTTAATGAGGCCGGCTATATTACTTGATACATGTCTGAAAGTATGATAACTATTAAATGTTAAAATTTTAGGGTATGAATCAAGAAAGAACTAAAAATATTCAACGATTATTTTCCCTTGAGACTGTGAGATTATCTATGTACCGCATGGAAACCAGTTCAATAAAATTTCTTTAAAAAAAAATTACTCCCTGCTCTTTTTCAGCTTCGTTGTATTCGCCCTTTTGTGCTCGACATCCTTATGTCAGCTAACATCCCTATTACAATCTATTTACTTCGACGGCCAAACTGGGACCATTTGAAAACCCTGCGGTGGTGGGAAATGTATCCCAGTCTAAATTTTAAAAAAATAAATAAAAAATGTTGTATTATCAACGCAATCTTACATGCAACTATACCATTTCAACAGCAACATCTTCTGATCATTTCATGTCCTTGGTTGTCAATTTGATATCTATTATTATAAGAATGTATTACAAAATTTAATTAAAAACAGCAGTGCACTAACTTTGTCCATGACGACTGTGGAATTTTTCGCTGCAAAACTATAATGTAATAACACCAGAAAGCTTGCAAACCTCCCTTTGCTGGAGACATGTTTTCTGACAGCGACAAGATCGATAATAAACGTTTCTAAACCTGATGAAGCCCAAACTACGGGCGAAAGCTTGTGATTAATAGATAACAAATAATATAAGACAAGAGTTTATTCCATTCCTTAAACAGTCAGGTTCAGAAGGCAGTTGTGGTCACCTAAGTTTCAGGGAGTCATTAACACTTTAGCCTTAGTCTTAGCCTTGCGGTTAAGCTTATCGCTGGATGTGGAATCGAGGAATGTAGGTGTCTGGACCTAACTGTAAATACCAACCAGATCACCCACACCGGCAGACCAGGTATACCACGATCCTTCCCTCTCTCCCCCTCCCCACACACACACCAACTTGTTTCTAAATCTAATCTAAATTATCTTCCAGATCTGGACGTTGACAAAGCCCTTCATGGATAATTACCACGCCTCACAAATACTGGAGACGCAAGTGATGTCACCCACTGCCAGCTACCACAGTCAAGCGCCGGCTGCAAAACGCCGTCGCAAGACTCGTAGCGAAACTAGAGCCGTCAGTGAGAGCTACTAGTTATTGATGGACCCTATGTTGTACCTACTAGTATATGGGTCAGATCTTCAGAAAATGCAATTCACCATCGCCAATGTTCTCAAATAACCCAAATTTCAGACGAAAATACAGTTCAAAATACAGTTCAACCTAACCATACAGATTGCTAGAATCAATGCAATACCGAATATACTCGAATTTACCTAGTATTGGCCAAATTGCAGCCTAATTTAGCAGAGTTTACTAAATGTGTACAGCTGCCAATTGTACATTTTCTGAAAGTCTGACCCATATATAATATATTATATATAGATATATTTGTTCAATTTGGGTCTGCAGCTCTCCAGGGGCAAAATTGATGAATTGTTGAAGTAAAACTGCCTGTCATATTGGATCTAGTACTTGATTCATAAATGTGATGTGTTCCAGGAAAATGAGTCACAAGTCGCAAAATCGATAGTTTTTTAAGTGTTTCATTCACTAGATTTATTTGTTGGAATATTCTAAACTTTAGAGTATTAAGTGATTACAAATACGTGTACCAAATTCCAGGACAGCTTATATTTGATCCTTGAATTTGGAAGGTTATCCTATGGAGTTACTTTACTACTAATTGTCCATCCAGAAATACTGCAAACTTTTTTGTCCAAAATAAAAGTATCAAACTTAAAATATAGACGTACTTATTTGATGTCCTACTGTTTACTATCATTAGAATCGGCTTGATCTCATCTATATATATGACGATATCTCAAAATCCATTTTTTACGACTTGTGACTCATTTTCCTGTGACAAACCACACCTGTCCTGTCATAGGATATTAGTAGTAAATAATATTGAGAAGATCATTTGACTCAAGGAAATAATTCGTCTCTGCCAAAACGGGTTTCCATTGTGCCTTTATATATACTACAGTATACTGGCAGTGACTTAATAGAAGAGAACAGGCGTCGATGAAGAAAAATGAGAATGGAATGTAATAATGAATAGACAAAGACATTTAATTGTTTTTATTTCCTTTTTAGAATAAATTACAATAATAGGGAAAAGGTCAACACTTTCTGTGGTTTCACAGTTCTTCCAAGCCTTGATATTCATAACAATTTTGATTAATACATCTCTTAATTACTGAGTACAATCAATCAGTTACAGAACAATGAAAAGAGACTTCAATACATGGACTATAGTTAATGGCTTAGATGTTCAGAAAATGCACAATCTTCAGATCTACACATCTATCAAATTCTGCTAAATTCGAGAGAAAAATGATAAATACTAGGTATATCTGAGTGTGTTCTGTATTGTATTCATTTAATAAGTCTGTCTGGTTATGTTGAACTGTCTTTTGAACCAGACTTTCGTCTTACATCTGGGTTATTTGAGAAGATTGGTGAAGGCCAATTGTACATTTTCTGGAGACTTGACCTGACGGTTTGATGAGAATTATACCTTTTTAGACATCCTGAAATCCAATAGCGAACAGACCTGTACCATAGAATCGTGTGTTCATACGAAACATGAAACATAAATGTTTATAGGTAAACGCGCACATGAAATAGACCACCGATTCTGTTAAATATCCAAGTAAACTCGTAGATAAAAGTTTGATTATTGTATTTAATCATTTTTATTCAGACAAAGACATTATGTAACGAGTATATTTCTCAGAATTTGCTGATCCTCGGATTTACAAAAAATGACTACAATAAAGACAATTGAATAATTATAACAACGATTGTATCATGTTATTCTTATTAAATGAGCGATAATGCCTAAAAACCAACACCGGCGTGTTGTTCAACCTCAAGACAATCCAAAATAAGTTTTTTACAATTTAATTTAACAATTTTCTAATAGTCAAAGTTATGTATTCACACGAGCAGGGATTACAGACCCTCGGTCGAAAACAAAAATGTATATCTCGATACATACTAAGGGAAATTCAATGGATCTGCTATTGACCAAATATCCTTAACCAAAACTTAACTTAAAAATGCATGGATTATAAAACTTCTACGTCTGTTAACTAGTTAAATAAGGTCAGGTCATGATGAAAAACACAATTATTTAATTATTTTTGTGAAGAATGTAACTGCCTGTCTACCTGAATAAAATATGTCCAAAAAAAAAATCCTCAGTCGACGTAAAAAATAGCTGTACACGATTTTTTAATTATTTTTAAACCATTTTGTTTGACCGATCCATTGAACAGACACACATCTTTCTGTATAGCACGGAGGTCTCTATTATTTGCCATGGCATGAAGCAGAACATAATCTTCCGCATATAGTATAAGTTTTCTGGAAAGATTCACGTCACACAAATCATTGTTATACAATATAAATAATAAAGGCCCAAGGATACTTCCTTGGGCCACGCCTGCTTTCAAGGGCAATATATCAGAAACATAGTCTCCAATCTTCACAGGCTGTTCCTTTCCTACAGAATAAGTCTCCAAAAGATTTAATAAAGATCCGCTCACTCCTATCATTCCTAGTTTTTTCAAAAGGATATTGATATTTATAGAATTAAATACCTTAGAAAGATCGATATAACGCATTATGTTAAAATGGAACTGTATATTGCGAGCAAGAATTCAATGTCCGAGTTTTAGTCCATGCAGTTGGTAGAAATAAAAGTCGACATTTTCGCTGCATGTAATCCACATGTTATTGTTTATTTCTAGATAAGTTAAATACCTTTACCCTCTCTGTGATGTTTGTAGGGTGTAAGGTGAATACATAGCAAACTTTAGTCAAATTTAAGACCACAAAACAAACTAACAATACTTTAAAAAAAAGTCACTTAGATACTTGTGAATTCTAAAACACATAAGGGAGTGTTTTATCAAGCTTCATTTCATTTGATAGGGACCCTCTGGAAGAGCTATGGTTATCATAGAAGGAGGCACCGGTATAAAATTACCGGTGAAAAATTACCGGTGAAAAATTACAGGTGTAAAATTACAGGTGATTTCTGAAAATCTGACCCGTGAATAGTTTCTGAGGTGGCATGTGATTAGTTTCTATGAACAATCCTTCCACTTTTGATGACGTTCTTGATTACGTATTGGTAGCCTCCAAGTTGGTAGATAATGTGTTCCCAACTGAAAAAATGATGTTTTGTATTTAATATTTTTTTATTCAGCCACACACATTATGTAACTTGAACACTATTCTCAGTAATCGCTGATCATATACATATACTTACGTATTGAGACAAAAAATAGAATATATAAGATTATACATAAAGTTAATACCGATTTAATAGATAATTCAGTTTCAAGACCCAACTCATCAATCACATAAAGATGCAAGTTATAGATCTATACAATATATTGATTCAATATAAGAGAAAGATGTTGAAATTTAAAGATTTGTTTCACCATCTGCGATGAAACCACGAGAATCTCCGTACAATTTATGAGCAAACATAAATATTTGATTAATTGATTGAATTCCAATATAAGCCCCTATAGATCTATATTTTATAGAGTACTATCAGAACGTTTAAATGAGAATAAAGGCCCTTGTCCACTAAGCCGATTCTCATGCGATTCTCACAGAATTTAGTGGACAAGATTTCTCTATGCCGCATAATCGCATAAGAATCGGCTTAGTGGACTAGTAGGGCCTTAACATAGAGTTCGAATTAAGCATGTGGAAATACAATATTTCTATCATCTTTATGGAAGGGGTATTACTACATCGGGCTAAATCCATGGCACAAGATTGTAAAAAGCAATGTACACTCTAGGTCCAAACCCTCAGATAAGATAAGAATGGTATGTCAGCCTATTTCACTAATCGGTTTCCTGACCTAGGACTTTTTAGGCGTTTTCATGGAAATATAATGACATTTTGCGGTCTTAATGGAATTATAATGGCACTTTGCGGTTTGAGGCGAGAGGCTTTCCCTTCGTTTGAAGGGACTCTCTCAACTTTGGGCCTAGACTGTATATAGCTCTTTATACTATATATTCAGCAGTAGAATAAGATATAACAATGTTAGTTATTAGTATAATGTAGTAAATAGTAATAATTAGTCGCTAGCAATACTATACTGTAGTTGGAAAAATAAATAATGTCACGTGTTTCAGAAAAAAATGTCGCAAAAAATTTTGAAATATCATCATATTTGAAATTAAAGATTCCAATGATAGCAAACAGTAGGACATCTAATATGTATTTCTATATTTGAAATTTGAAAAATAAGCTTGCAATATTTCTGGGTGGACATTTACTAGTAAAGTCGCTAAATATACTCCATAATATGACCTTAGAAATACATAGATACATTTAATACACTATCTTTGTAACACACTAAATTTAGTAAATGTATTCATGCTGCAAGCAGCGTTAAGAACGCCAAAAATAACAACATTCCCAGAAAGACATCTTGTGAATAAATCACTTTGAAAAAATATCAATTTTGCGACTTGTGACTCATTTTTCTGTAACACATCACAAATGGTTAAAGCAGTCCTCACCAGGGAGCGTCTAGAATCAACATGTCGGCACATTTGCCCACCTCGATGGATCCGTACTTGTGCGACTGTCCCAGAGATGCGGCTGCATTGAGTGTGGCTGCCACCAGGGCTTCAGGCATGGACATATGCATGAGTACACACGCCAGATGCATCACCAGTGGCTGCAACATTTTTATTTTTAATACATTTTATTGGGTCTAATTACAAATTCACGCTATTCTCATAGAACCCATTCAAAACGTCAAGTAAAGTTACAATACTTTGAGTAAGTTTTTAGACAATTGAAATAAGTAGTACATCATGAGGATTCTGTTTAAAATCTGACACACAAATATTTGGCAACATTTTTATCGAAAATTGCAAGAATGTTTCCACTAATATCATAGCTTTTATAAATGATGTATGAAAACCAAATGCATGATGGGAAAGATGGGGACTTGTGTTATGGAAATATGTATAAGACATAGATATTGACATTAAAGCATTGATAAATAGTCCATGCTGAACATGGCATATTTTCTATAGATATCAAACTGTACTGCTAGTCCCATAATTCCATGCGAACCAATAATCAAAATGGTGGCTATATTTTTATCTTCTTTTTTTAAAATTTTGTATTTAAATATTCTTATTTAGCCAAAACAGTATATGCAATGCACGCTATTCTCAATCGAAGCTAAAATTATATAAAAAAAAATAGTCAAAAAAATAGTCAAATGGCCCATCTTCTAGTTAGCCCTATATCTGCTATGTGTATGCTACGTGTCACAGTTATGATTATACCATCAGGTAATGGCCAATCACACCAGACCTAGTTTCACTAGGACTGAGGCCGTTTTCCTACCTTTTGTATACAGGCAAAATTTTGTGTATATTGACCTTGTTTGTTATGTCTCTACTTATATACTTTGTTCCTGTATCGATTGACAAATACTCTCAATAAAAAAAAATTCAAGGGTCCATGTCTTACCATTGCTAGACAGTGAGCGTTGGGGTTGAAGTCACTACCCAGGGCCACAGCTATCCCGCTATCCAGCATCTTACGTGCCGGGGGTGGAGTAAGCCGCAGTATATAGGCAGTAGTGGGTAGTAGGGTAGCAACAGTGCCCGCCGCAGCCATTTGTGCTATTCCCTCATCAGAAACTTCCTCCAGGTGACTTATAGCTGTGGCTCCTATCTCTGCTCCCATCTGAAAAATTGTGCAAATTGGTCATGAATTTATAGCAAACTATTGTTTTTATATTTAAAAATTGACTCATCATTTTACACTAATTTCAACCGAATACAAGAGTGATTCAACCAGTTCGTAGTCAATTTCCACAATCATTTTTTTTAATTGTAAAGATCGAATATTTCTCCTTAAATTTAAAAAAGTAGGTGGAAGCCGTTGCATGAATTGATTAATATAAATTCGCCTTGCAAACATACTATAGATCTAAGCTCAAATGAGTAAAAATGTAGAAATTTATATATACGATCATCTATATGCTATGTATGTTTTAGATTGACTGGATGTTAAATCAATTAAATAAATAATAAAATTGTCTCATTTCTTGTACCTACTGGCCGGGTATATTAAAAATATTCAAGAGTCTATCAATTTTCATACTAATAACCTGAAAAAAGGAGCAAGCTTAATGCTTAGTGTTAGTAATTCAATCAATAACAAAAACAACCACGAAATCTGCTATTAATTGAAACTTGCAATTGCACTATGCGTTACACAACTACCGTCAATACCAAGAACTAACTGACTTCTAATGATGTGTACCAATTACCCCCTACCCCTACCCCTCTTCATTCATTACCATTTCATTATTCACCCCTCCCCCGAAAAAAACCCCAACAAATCAACAAAACAATGTTAGATAACTGATATTTCCATTGACCAAAACACACTAATGATTATATTATATATAATTAATAATTCAGGGTGCGGTGGAAAACCGGGTTCACCCAAGCCGCATTACTTAGTGACCATCACACTTATTAACCTGAATAAAATTCGTTTAAAAAGAAAAAAAAATCGTTGATCATACCAACCTCTGCTGAATTGAGTCTACAAATTTCCTCTCCGTGGAAGTTTATGTTCATCCCGAGTGACTTCCCTGCTTCCAGTATTCTCCGTGACTGTGTGACGTCAAACACTCCCTTCTCACAGAACACATCGATGTTATCCACGTTTAGGTCACCCGAGGATATCTTACTGGCCAGGGCTGGTATTTGGTGCTTCAGAATGTCGTCAGTGGCTTCCTCAGCTGTTTTACCCCTAATTGTACAGTCAAACAATACATGGGTCAGATTTTCAGAAAATGTACAATTCGCCTTCACCAATCCTCTCAAATAACTCACATTTTAGACAAAAATGAGCTTCAAAATGCATTTTAACGTAAAAGAACTGATACTTTAAATCAATGCTATACCAAATATACACAGATATACCTGGTATTCTTCATTTTTCAGCTTAATTAAGGAGAATTTCCCCAATGTGTATAGCTGCCAATTGTACATTTTCTAAAAATCTGACCCATATATTCAATTCAATTCATGATATCATTTATTTGCACCTACAAGTGTATTGAAAAGGAAACAAGGGTCAGATTTTCAGAAAATGTACAAATTGGCTGCTGTACACATTTAGTAAATTCTGCTAAATTAGGCTGCAATTTGGCCAATACTAGGTAAATTCGAGTATATTCGGCATTGCATCGATTCAACCAATCTGTTTAGTTAGGTTGAACTGTGTTTTGAACTTTATTTTCGTCTTAAATTTGGGTTATTTGAGAGGATTGGTGAAGTTGAATTGTACATTTTCTGAAAACCTGGCCCATATATTCAATTCTCTTCAATATATAATTTATTTGCACATGTAAAAGTGTACTAAAAAGGAAACATATATCTGAGAAATGACTTCCAGGTCTTCCCGTATTTTCCTGGACTAGACTACCGAGCTACTCTTAAAAGTGAAATTAAAATGCAAAATCAAACCATGGTGTTACCAGAGATTTTAGACCTATATATGCGAGATATTGTCCTATATAGAAGTAGGGGTACAGGTGAGGGGAATGTTTTTTTGTTTTTAAAGATGTTTATTCAGCAGAGTGAAATTATGCAGTTACACACTGTTCTCATTCGAGGCTGATGGTTAGGAAAAATATTTACAGATAAGTTCATTACATCAAGGAAAAATTGAGAAAAAGAATTTATATATCATTTAGGCCAGTAAATTATACAAATTGAAAGCACACATAAAATCCACCACCCGGGCAGCATCCTTTTTCTACAGTCCGGAGAGATTCTAAGTACTTATGCAGATTTTCAAAATACAAGCATTCACGATCGAAAGGGCCTCTCAAGGTGTTATCGAGAGAAAAATCTATTCATCAAAATACGAATAGATACAAATGTATAGGATGAGAGAAGATCGGGGATATTATAGCAAGTGGGGGAGGGGCGGTATATTTTCAGAAAATTCCGCCAAGGATCAAGTAAAACGATTTATTTATGAATCCGGTTTTCCTCACGCAAGCAGTCGTGGCCGAGTGGTTAAGGCGTTGGACTTGAAATCCAATGGGCACTGCCCGCGTAGGTTCGAACCCTGCCGACTGCGATAGTTGTGTATGTTTTAACATGCATTTACAAATACTAGGTATATCTGAGTAGGCCTATATTCTGTATTGTATTCATTCAGTAAATATGGTTATTTTGAACCTGATTTTCGTCTCAAATTTGGATTATTTGAGAAGATTGGTGAAGGCGAATTGGACACACACATGGAGGAGAGTGCACATCTGATCTCGCTTCATGGCATGTAGCATGCCCAATTTATTGTTTATTGTTTTGTCTTTTTGTGCTGTTTTTACTGCCATATTAATCTGTCATACTAGTGTAGTCGCTGCATTTAAATATCTATTAACTACTGCTATAACTGTTTAATAACGTGGCTCCATTTTTGGAAGGGGGCCCTCAGGAAGACCTATGGTTTCCTAGAAGAGAGGCACCCCTTTTTCGGTAAAAAATTGATTGATGTTATTGAAAGTCCGGAAATAAAGCATTATACATACATACATACATTTTCTGGAGACTTGGCCCAGGTATGTCAGTAGTATAGGGAAACAGCCCTTTTGGGGTAGGCTATATATGGTACATTTCTGAGAAGCGGCTTCCTGTATAGGCTTTACCGGTCTAAAACGGAGAAGAACATGGCGGTCTACTGTCCTAGAAGTTTATTCTCACCTCTCCTCCTGGGGATAGAGACCGATGATCCACAAACAATACACAGTGATGATTGTGGGATAATGCGGTGAAGTCTAGGAAGCCCCTTCTCAGAAGTTTACCCTCCCCGAAAGGGCTGTTTCTCTATACTACTTATATCGGTGGTGGTGGTATAGGTGGTGGTGTGGGTGCGTGTGGGGGGTGGGGGTAGAGGGGGGGGGGGTGTTCGTCCTGTGACCATGATAATATACGGTATATAATAGATGAACGGTAATTATGGGATGTGTTACAGGGAAATGAGTCACAAGTTGCAAAATTGATATTATTCAAAGTGATTAATCCACAAGAACTCTTACTCTTTTTCTTATTCTTGAGGTGTTTATATAGCGCGTCTCATGGCATAAAATACACTAAATTTGAAGACTGTGTATTGAATATATCATTGCATAAATTTATACCTACTTTAGCCTACATTAGTGAGCGACAATTAAGAAATATAACTATAGGCCTAACTCTTTTTTCATGCATACATGAATATAGAAATACTTATTAGTGTTTACTATCATTAGAATCGGCTTGATCTCATCTTTTTAAATATGATGATATCTCAAAACCCATTTTGTTGCGACTTGTAACTCATTTTCCTCCAACACATCACATGTTAGTTATTAGGGAGGTTCCGCAAACAAACCTATCTACGTAACCGTATGCATAACTTTTTTGTGACTTAGGTGGTATTTTTATGTATAAAAATAAATTGTGGGATGAAACATTTCGCTTGATAGGCCTATGTTACGTTACGTTTTTCCCGCCATGTTTTGCTGAACCTCTTTCTTTCCTTTCACATATGTTTGTATATAAGGGATACGGATACATTTACGTTTACGTATAAGTTAGACATGCTGAACCTCACTATATTGTATAAATGTGATGCGTTTTAGGAAAATGAGGCACAAGTCGCAAAAAATGGATTTTGAAACATTATTATATTTGAAAAGATGAGATGAAGCCGATTCTAACGGTAGTAAACAGTAGGACATCTAAGTAGTGTTCCTATATTTCAAGTTTGATATCTTTATTTTTGAAAAAAAGTTATTAATATTTTGGGGTGGATAATCACTAATAAAATACCAAAATATATTCCATAAGATGACCTTAGAAAAGCATAGACATATTTAATACATTGCCTTGAAATCTTGTACACGTATTAACGTTACTCGCAGCATTAAGCATCCTAAATATCATAATATTCCAACAAGGATATCTTATAAATAAATCACTTTGATAAAATATCCATTTTGCGACTTATGACTCATTTTTTTGAAACACAAGATATCGTGGTTTTATATATACGGATAGACTCGATGCATTTTGTTTTAGTTTTGCAGCGGTAAAACACAAAAAAAATGTTGTATGTAGAATATTTGTTATCAATAAGTCGGTAATACAGTATTTTTGTATTTTCTTGTAACTTTCACATTAATGTTTCGGATGCTTGAAACGTACCAACTTGTTGGAATTGTCGTCTGAAATAAAATATATTTGAAAAAAACACATCACAAATGTGTTTACCTTGGCACGGCGTGGGCCCCGCAGTATGTAGAGCTGATGTCGATGGCCACGGAGGGATCTTGTCGTGCAAGTTCAATCACTTCTAACATCTTCAGCTCATTCTCAGTGTCAAGGCCGTATCCACTTTTAACCTCAACAAAGGTCGTTCCACTTTCCATCATTCTGTCAAAAATAATGTCAAAAGATGTTAATCCATATAGAAGTTTTGTTTATTTAAAAAAATCAACTTTTGAAATATATAAAATATAATGTACCAATTCTCATAGGCTTGCTAAATTGTCCTCTCCTAATTTCCACCCTTTTCAATATATGCACCATTTGTCGAAACATTCTTATGGCAAATAACGAATAATCTTATCTTAACTTATCTTATCTTATCTTAAATCAAAGAGATACATTAGAGCTGGATCTGTACCTTTGTAAATACTGTTTAAATTGGCTCAGCAGTTCTTGCTTGGTTGAACGTTTGATGTTTTCCACTGTGAAGTGTATTCCACCGCCAGCTGCATGGACCTCCATGTAAGACGCCCCAGCAAGCTGCACATTGATAGAAATAAACCAAAGGGCCAGATTTACAGAAAATGTACAATTCAACTTCACCAATCCTCTCAAATAACCCAAATTTAAGACGAAAATAAAGTTCAAAACACAGTTCAACCTAACCAAACAGATTGCTAGAATCAATACAATGCCGAATATACACGAATTTACCTAGTATTGACCAAATTGCAGCTTATTTAGCAGAATATATTAAATGGGTACAGCTGCCAATTGTACATTTTCTGAAAATCTGACCCCAAAGGTTAATTATTCCACTATAGTCAATAAGGTCAATGATTATATGTGATGTGTTTCAGGAAATTGAGTCACAAGTCGCAAAAATGATATTTTCAATTTGTTTTATTTTAAAAAATCATACCCAGAAATATCGAAAACTTTTAGGATGACCTTCAAAACGCAAGTATATATTTAGTACACCGTTTTGAAATTTGGTACATGTATTTAGGCCTATACGACTTAAAGCGCTAGAACCCCCTGTGACTGATTTTCCTGTAACACATCACATTTATTATTATTAAGTATCAAGTACCATTATCAAGATGTATTTTGCGTTCAATATCTTATTATTTACAAGAATAGAAATAAGTGATAAAATAATGAGGAGAAAGTGAAGTGATTGAAATATAGGGTTCACATAAGGTACACCTTCAAGTCTTTTGTGTAAAATGTTTTAAATATTGACTGCCTAATGCAGGTCGTTGGTAACAGAGTGATAAACAAATATTTTTTATATAGACAACGCTTGAGAAAGTCCATGCTGGATATAGCCTTTTTCAGTGGAACTGTTTAGATGTGTATTAATTGGCCTTTAATGAAATTTTTAAAAATTAACAAAAAAATCTACTGACCTTCATGGCGAATTCCTTCACCCTATCACCAGCCGTAATGGCATGAGTGTGCCCATCAACGAACCCTAAGCAATCAATTAAATAGTTTGTATACAATTATAGCACCCGGTATAATGCAGTCTAGGCCCAAAGATGAGAGAGTCCCTTCAAACGAAGGCAAAGCCTCTCGCCTCAAACCGCAAAGTGCCATTATAATTCCATTAAGACCGCAAAATGTCATTATATTCCCATTAGAACCAGAAACCTATTAGCGAAGTAGGCGTCCAATCACTGATATGTCATTCTTATCTGATCTGAGGGTTTGGGCTTGGACTACATAAACATTCACTCTTAATAAGGCAGATGTATTCAATGTATAAGAAAAGTTCATTAATCTTTATTTGGAGAGATCTGAATAAGATGTACAATTAAAGGAATTCCATACGAGAATACAACACAATTTGAATAGGGGATTTGCATGTCTCACTGCACATGTCTATTAAAGCGCTTGCTGGGATGGATTCTGTTGATATCTGACATTCAAATATTTTCCAACAGTTTGTATAAAAAATACAAGGGAGTTTTCACCAATATCAACGCTTATATAAAATGATCTATGAAAACCAAATATCCATGATGGGGACTTGTGTTATGGAAACATGTGTAACACATGGATATTGACATTAGAGCATTGACAAATAGTGCAATTAGAAACATGGCATGTTTTCTATAGATTTTGTACTGCACCACTAGTTCCATAATTCCATGCGAATCAAGATTCAAAATGGCGGCTATGCAAAACCCCTGTTGAAGCTGTAGTGCCCTGTACTTGGCATGCAAAACTACATATCATGTCACGATTTAAGAAGAATAACTCGCACCGAACAGTATGTGCAGTTATTATTATTATTATTATATTGAATATTACACTGTACCGTGTGATTCTTACAGCATAAATGTAGTGTGCGTGCTGATTGCATATCCTTATTAATGTATAAACATTAACTTCTATTATTTTTACTTTACTTTAACATTTTCTATATTCATGTATATATATAAGCCACTCCTCTAGTTAACTTTCCACTATAAAGGAAACGACTGGAAGTCCTGGGAGTATCCCAGATGTCTGCATGTTGTCTTTTTTGCCTTCCTATAAATGTAGTTTTAGACGAATAAAAGATTTTTCAATTCAATTCAAACGAGCGCCGTTTATCATGTTCCCACCTGGAATAAGACATTTTCCTGTTGCATCGATGACCTCAGTGAACTCCTCTCTCACATACATAGTGCTTATTTCCTCATCTGTTCCAATTGCTGCGATTTTTCCATCGCTGAAAAATATAATAGGGGACTTGCATGTAGCAATGTGCATAACGTTTTATTATGTGTATGACTGTACCATATAGGTGATGTTTTACAGGAAACTTAGTCACAAGTTGCAAAAAAAGGTATTTTAAAAAATTGAGTCATAAATTTGAATTTCAGCGGTAATCTTAGTAAAAAAACAGAGTGGTTGCCACGACAACCCCACATAACTCATTAGTGAAATACGCACTAAGCATAACTCACTCTAGATACGCTGTTCTCAGAGCAATGCGTGTATAATAAAATATAAAAAACCAACACCTGTATTTAGCACAAATGCATCTAATCAGGCTATCTAATTAGGAAACAAGTTGCACCCACACTGTCTACGACAGATGTAACTAAACGTTTCAAGTATGAATTAATGTAATCATTATACATACTAGCTAGATCACCTCAATAATAATAGCTGCTCAGAAATGTAGCTGTAAGGTTCTATGTTTGCATGTTTGTCCGAAGAAGCAAGGTTTATCAAAATAGGCTTTTCAGTTTCTAAGGCAATCAAGTTGTTGGTCATAGTTAGAAACAAACAGACCCATCAGTTGGGTTGGGTTTATGCTTCACTGAGCAATGAAACGCCAGTAGGGGCATAATTATAGACATGAATAAATGGCACTTAAAATTCAATCAATATTATGTCCAATACTGAACTACACACATGTGTGCCTGTTGTATAAGCTAAGGAAAGTCAATTCCTTCCCCTGTAGGGAGGAAAACAAATCCTTCCTATAGTTCTTCCTGTATATAATGCATGTTTGTACTTGAAGTTTAAATACATGGATGGGATATAAAGCTTTTCCTTCAAAACAACAATAATATTAAATGTTTCTAATTCATTCTTCCTGGTTAAAGTTCATTCTTCCTGTTGACTATATAAGTATAACAGGGATACCGGAGGACAGCATCTTACGATGTAATGATATTTCCGGAACAAAAACATTAAATGTGAGGCGCTCCATCAAAAAGAGTCCCATGTCGGCAACTTTCATTTTGAGATATAGGGCTCCAAAGGTGGTATAGGACTTTTTCGGTCGAAAACTTTTTTTCCCGTAATATTAATCTTTATTATGTTTTTTTTGAGACTGGAAAATATTTTGTACCAAAAACAATTATTTACGCTTCATAACGGCCGGTAAACATTTTCCTAACATGGTTGGATGGGTTTAAACAAAGGAGCCGAAGGCTATTTTTCACTAAATTCACTCGTACGCCATGGACATTTGATCGTAGGGTACCCCAGCACATTTGGTATCCTCGGAAAGCCGCGAATCTCCTCTAGCCAATGGGATTCTTCCCTTTTGAATCGCCGCGTAAGTAAACCAATCACAGAGCTCTCTCCAAGTGCATTCGGCGTAAACAATGGTTGCTAGGGTTGTCAAGGGAGCCCACGAGGGGTTGATACAGCCCTGTGATTGGTCCAGCCGCTTTAAAAGATCAACTTCCGGCTGACGCCATCTTCTAGCGTGGTCTTGGATTTGAATCGAAGCGACCAGTTATTCCTCGATTCCAGACGATACAAGACGTGTTTTACTCTCCAACAAAGTTTTAAATGGACCAAGGTTTATTATTTAAACATGGAAGCTGAGGCCACCGTCGCAGACGCTCTTAATGGCATCGCTCGAGCCAATTTGGGAGGTGTTGTCGACAACGCCGAATGGCGTAACCTCATCGAAGAGTATTTTGTGTTCAACGAGGAAACAGAGACGGTGGAATCTGACTCAGATGGAGAACCAGACGTCCCTGATCAGCCTGAAACTCCGGAGACGAACGAAGAAGAAGTTGAGGAAGCATCAGAACCTATTCTTATTATTGATCACATGCAGGCAGTCCTGGACAAGGAACGGGAAAAGTGCTCCACGTTTCGGTAAGTGTTGGTGCTCTGCAGCCATCTTTTCTATCGTGTGTGTTGACATGCTGGGGGACGCGATCTGAAAACTATGCTATGTACATCCCTGGAAATCATTCCAAATCTATAATCCAATGCTGTTATATGTGCTAGATACCTTGTGGGTATATTTAGAGGTTCTAAAATTTAATTGGTGTATGTTTTAAGTCGCATGGTGTTGTTCGTGCGTGGGGAGTTTAAGGCCCTCGAGATCTGGGGAGTAGCTATTTACTTGGGACGTCTGAGATTCCTTACTCGTCTCGTATGGAATGTAGGGTTAAAAATACATTGTTTGTTTGTGTCATTATGGGCAAATTAAAATCTAGGATTTTGTCCATTTCAGATGTAACTGCCGATTGTTTAACGGCGGGCCATGCATAGACCAGTTCACTGTGGAACAGCGCATCTCTCATCGGTCGGAACATGACCAAATCCATCGAGGTAATTTCAAAATAATGTTTTTCTCTATTGCCTCATTGCCTATACATGCCTGTATAATACTCATTCAGTATTTTAATCAGTATTTTAAGCTGTAGCTTGTTAAATAATGAGGACACGTGCTACCCAATTACATAGGATAACTAATTACGTAGGATAACTGTAGGGACTCAGACTAAGATTGGTGTCGGTGATATTAGTCAGTCACAAATTCATTTTTACATTATTGTTATACTGTCGTTTCAGATGAGCTCGACATGGCACTCTTTGGCGTTTTCAATACTGTTACTGACAACAGTGATCGATGCAGTCCAACCAAGAAGGGGCGCCAGTGGAAGGGAGAGAGAAAACACCCAAAGAGCCACTACAGGATGCATAACAAGCCTATTTGCAAAGCTACCTTTAAATTCCTTTACAAGTGAGTGTTATCATGAATCTTGTGGTGCCCATTAATACTGAACATTAGATAGCTATTCATAATAACATGATTATTTGCTAAGAATCAATATTTTGGTATTGTCATTTTAAGATCCTGCATTATGTTCAATTTCTTCCTTTGTCAACGATTAAATTATTATTAATTATTTTTTCTATTTCTTTTCTCTCCCTTCACTTCTAGGATTAGCCAAAACTTGCTGACAGTTTTGCTAAAATCCTTCGCTGAGGATGGTCTGGTCACTCGTTCACGACAGGGTGGTGGTCACCGTGCTGTGAGGTCTTTGCCAATAGATGACCTGAAGAACACTATCAACTTCATCACATCTTATGCCGAAACACATGCTCTTGTCTTGCCAGGCAGAGTATCTTCTCACCACAGAGACGACATCTTAATTCTCCCCTGCCGTTCTACAAAAGCTGAAGTTCATCGTCTTTACACACAAGCCATGCAAGAGACTGGCAATAGGGCTGTTGCCTACTCCACTTTTGGTCATTTATGGCGCAAGTATCTTCCTAAAATAGTCACAAGTCGTCCCATGACAGACCTCTGCTGGGAGTGCCAGCGTAATAACAGAGACATTTCCTGTAGTAGTAATTTACCTGATGTTGTGAAAGCTGCCAAGTTAAAGAAACAGCAGAAACATTTAGACAGTGTAACCGCCGAAAGAACTCTTTATCAGAAATTTTGTGCTGATGCAAAAGAAGCGTACAGAGACAATGGTGAACCCCCCCTTGGCAAACATGCCCCTTGCTCATGTGACATTCGAGTACATCTCAGTTTTGACTTTGCACAACAAGTGCATTTACCTTCTTACCCGATGCAACCAGGTCCCCTTTATTTTCTCACCCCGAGGAAGGTAGGCCTGTTCGGTATTTGCATGGAAGGAATGCCTAGACAAGTTAACTACCTTATAGATGAGAGCCATTGCACCAGTAAGGGGTCAAATGCAGTTATTTCTTATCTGAATCATTACTTTGAAAACTATGGTCTGGGGGAGAAAGATTTAGATCTTAACTGTGACAATTGTAGTGGCCAGAACAAGAACCGGTATGTTTTGGCCTATTTGATGTGGCGTGTCCTTACTGGAAGGCACAGGTCTATTACACTTAACTTTTTGATTACTGGGCACACTAAGTTTGCCCCCGACTGGTGCTTTGGTCTCTTGAAAAAACAATTTCGTCGGGACAACGTTTCTTCTCTTCAGCAATTAAAAGCCAGTGTGCAGCGCAGTACGCCAGGGGGGGTCAACCAGGCCCAACTTGTAGGTGATGAAAGGGGTACTGTTTTTGTTCCATTGTACGACTGGCAGGCATTCCTGTCACCTTTCTCCAAATCTTTTCCAGGTATCAAAGGGTATCATCATTTTGAATTTTCTAGTGACAAACCTGGTGTTATTTCTTTCAGGCCATTTGTAGGCCCTGAAGATAGTGGTACTTTTAAAATGCTTACTGTTGATGTGGGTGATGTCCCTCAGGACAACCCACCCATTGTACCTTCTCCTGGACTGTCTGCATACAGACAGTGGTATCTTTTTAATTCTATTCGTGATTTTTGTACCGAAGAAACCAAAGACATTATGTGCCCCAAACCAACTGTACCTGAAGAAGGGCCAGGGAGGGGGGGGGGATGGCTACATTGTACAGGCTCCTGCAGTCGCCCCAGTAAGAGGTAGAGGGAGGGGAAGTGGAAGGGCTAGAGGAAGAGGGAGGGGTAGAGGAAGGGGAAGGGGAAGGGACAGGGACAGGGAATCTTCTTCTGATGAATCATTAGAATTAGGTGGTGATGAATCTTCTGAGGAGGAGGAGGAGGAGGAACCTCAAGAGGAACCTCAAGCTAGGGGTAGGGGTAGGGGTAGGGGTAGGGGTAGGGGTAGAGGAACAGTAAGGGGAAGGGGCAGGGTAAGGGAATCTTCAGAATCTTCTTCGGATGGGGAGGTTGCACCTCCTCCAGCAAAGAGAGGTAGGGGGAGGGGGAGGGGAAATGTTCAGCAACGCCGGCCAGGGAGGGGTAGGGGTAGGGGTAGGGGTAGGGGTAGGGGCTGACTGCTATTTTATTGATTTTATTACTGATTTTATTACTGATTTTATTACTGGTGAATACTGTTGTACATTTTGTTTTGTTAGAATGAATAGGTGTGTTATCATGTATATATTGCAAGCACTGCACCGAAGAATTTTGTACAGAATTATTATACTCGTGTTAACAGGGTAATAAAATAAAAAATATTAAATGAAATGCACTGATTTTTTTATATATTGTGGCCCTACTAGTCTATAATACCTGCCCCAAATCTGAGAAAAATCCAATCATATGAACTGGTCATTTTGCATGACGACGCGTCCGACATAAATCCCACAAAAGTCTCCTAGAAATGTATTTTGCCCAAATTTCACCCAATTTTCATCGCGCGATAAAATGATAAGTTACTAAGTAAATGAACTGAATTTGGTATATGTTATGGCTATGGCAGTTAGTAAAGTGTGTCCCAAATTTCATAGAAATCGCTTGATAACAAATGCCCGTAACCAAGGATGGTGCGCCGAAGGTCACTCGCCGAACTTAAACAGGCTGTATCTCAGTTTCCGGCTCCTCCAGTAACCGCGTCCCTTAAATACTCACCGCAACCATAGAATTATACCCAATAGGCCTAAAATTAAGCTCTATACATCATTGGAAAGCTCTTTCCTGCTGCTTACCCATCCAATAGCTAACTCCAAAATCGATTTGGCCGACATGGGACTCATTTTGATGGAGCACGTCTCAAATGTTAAACCATAGTTGTTGTTTCCTCTGTTATAGTGAACTGCAGGAAAACCTCATTCGTTCTCACTCAGCCGGTAAGTCCTAATGTATAGTTGCAGGAATTGTAATTGGTATATAATTGTTTTTTTAGCCTCAAATAACACTACTTGTTAACTTATTTATTAGAAGATTTAGATTGATGTTATTACACCGTTTTGTGTATCGTTAATTTTTATATTTTTAGTAAATAGGGAGGTTCAGCAAGTGTAACCTAGGCCCATACGTAAACGTATCTATATCTCTGATATACAAACATGTAAAATTCCCAGCTGGTATGAATAGCCTATGTACACTCAATGGTGGGTAGGAATTTGTATTCCAACCCATCAAAGGAAGGAAAGAAATTGTATAATCCTGAATTCCCCAAAATAATTCTTTCCTTCCTAAAAAAAAGGAAAATCCTTCCTTAGCTTAAACAACAGGCCGGCTGCCTTATTGCCTATAATTATGGGTCCGATTTTCAGAAAATATACAGTTGGCAGCTATATATATATTTAGGGAATTCTGCTGAATTAGACCGAAAAAATATGAATGCCAGGTATATCTGAGTATATTTGGTATCACATTGATCTAAAGTATCAGTTCTATTATGTTAAGCTGTATTTTGAAGCTTGTTTTTGTCTTAAATGTGGATTATTTTAGAGGATTGGCGAAGTTGAATTGTACATTTTCTGAAAATCTGACCTATGTGGTAATGACGAAACGAAAACGAAACGAAAAACAAATTTACGACTCAAATACTTTTCAAGTTTACCTCTAACTTGAAAAGTAAAAAAGTAAGCAATATAAGTAACTCACTTGTCGACTACGATGCTGTATCCCACTGTTGGGCTCAGCACGTCCTTGGATCCAAGGATGGCTAATTGTTTCATGGCGTCTCCCTTTAAAATTCTCGCTCCATTGTCAACGACTTGAACAATTTGGCGTGCAGAATGAATAAACAATCTCCCCGGCATCTTCTCTTTTAGATTATTATTGAGAAAATGGAATAAAAACACAAAGCTAGCAGCAGCCTATATGGATCTGGTAGGGTCTGTGTATAACTGAAGCATCAATGGCGATAGTATGTACGCTAATGCTGCTGATAGCATTTTAAAAAAACAGGACTTCTTTGCACAATCAGAATGTGGGTCAGATTTTCAGAAAGTGTGCAATTGGCAGCTCTACACATTTAGGAACTTCTGCTTAATTAGGCTGAAAAATGAAGAATACCGGGAATATCTTAGTATATTTGGTATCGAGTTGATTTAAAGTATCAGTTCTGTTATGTTAGACTGCATTTTGAAGCTCATATTCGTCTTAAATGTGGGTTATTTGAGAGGATTAGTGAAGGCGAATTGTACATTTTCTGAAAATCTGACCCATGTACGATAACAGCTTGTGGCCGATAGATATAGAACAGTGGGTCATGTTTACATAGTGATTATCAATAGCGATAGATGTCCCATAGATTGTGGATAATGCAGACCAGCATCTCTATAAATAGAGAGAATGGAACAAGCTGGCAATAATCGAAAATTTATTGGACGAAATCAAGTCCAATAGATTTTTCGATTATTGCAGGCGAGTTCCATTCTATATTTTATAATATGGGCATAAAACTTGGTGCATAAAAGTAGTTCATATAGTATGCATACTATATGAATATTTTTCTAGCACCCCACTTATAGCACCTCTCATATGGAATGCGCATATAATAAATAGTTTTATAATCCCCATATGTGATGTGTTATAGGAAAATGAGTCACAAGTCGCAAAAATTGGATTTTGAGATAATCATCATATTTGAAAAGATGGGATCAAGGAGATTCTAATGACATAGGACATCAAAAGTTATTTTCATATTTTAAGTTTGATATTTTTATTTTTGAAAAAGAAGTTTCGAATATTTCTTGCTGGACAGTTACCAGTAAAGTAGCTTAATATACTCTATAGGACGACCTTAGAAATGCATGGATATAATTATTATTAAAGACATGTAAAATTTATACGAATTCAAGTGTTAGATACCAAAAACATGAGAACACTCCTGCGAAGATATCTTCTAAATAAAACGCTTTGAAAAATACCAATTTTGCGACTTGTGACTAATTTTCCTGAAATGCATCATTATCATTGGGTCTTTTGTCTCCCTAGAAATAAAGAATAACATGTCCACAGACGTAAGCATGTATGTTCTGTTTCATCACTACCATTGATTGAAACAATTTAGACAAACATATTTTGAATGACTCTAATAGATGTTTGCTTATGTGCATGTCAATCGTGATTGAGATGAACTGATGGGATGAACATATTATATACTGTAAACGTATTAATGTTCGCGCAGTATTTATTTTCGCTATTTTCGCGCACCTACCTTTCTGCGCGAAAATAAATCCTGCGCAAAAGGAATAATTAAGGCATAAACAAGTTGTGGGACTACCTTGCTGTGCGAATTTAAATCCACGCAAAAAGGTGTCAAAGCGCTTAGTGCGCGAAAATTTATCTGCGCGAAAATAAATACGTTTACAGTATGTCTTATGAGAGATTTTCAAGAAACATCAATTTGATCATACGCCATGTAATGCGTGTAATAAGTTATTGTGTTCATTGGGTATCCACCTATCCACAACAAAGATGGATGAAATGTGGACACTAAACAATGGCAGATAATATACTGCCTTATTGTCCAACTTTTACGAAAAGAATTTTGAGGTCAAATGACAGACTGGCGACTGGCATAAGTAATGCCACTACTACAACTAGCGCCAACTATTTATAAGTGCATCACTAGTATGCTCTTCTATTGTAAAGGGCAATCAAACTACCTGGACTATATGTGGTACTATTGCTGACAACAATACTGCAGCGTCACCTGGCATGCAGTGGCTAAAATAAGTCCCAGTCGCAGCTATTTTGGTTCAGTCAATGAGTTGTTACTACTCCCTTGTATATATACCTCCCTGGTCTAATGAAACAGGAGACAAAGTTATTGTCCAATGTTAACTAAGAGTGTAGCTTTAATTAAAGGCCTCCTCCCCATTCCTGTGAAGTTGATTGGTGATTGTGTCACTGTGGTGACTTCTACATTGACTAACAGCGGGAAATCTTAGCCTCACATCTTGGGTACCCACAACCACAGTACGTTTTTCTGCTCACAGGTGGCAGATCGAATACAGAATCTGTGTATTGGTTATGAGTATATTATACTTGTTTTAATGTAGGCCTATATCATGTATTCCTGTTCTATTGTTGGTTACCTCACATGACACACCTGGCATTAACTAGCATATGACCTTATGTTTCTTTAATAAAAAACTACTTCTCAGATTATTCTGAAACCTTACACAACTCTTCTCCAACCTGAACTGATGAGTAGTATGTATTGAGGAAGGTGGCGCTACGAGTAGCGGCCTCTAGCTACCAGACCTATGTGTACAATTCTGCCGAGTGCACATCCTTTTTATATGTTCAGTGTAATCCTGATTCCCTATTTTATAAATAGTACCTTCTGTTTTCACTGTATGTTATTTTTGGTCAATAAACGAGAGCAGTCTGAACAAGCTCCACAAAATCTAACTATTACTGGGGAGTCACTCAGTGTATGGTATGAGAGCAGTGGATCACGGGTAAGTGAACAGTAAGAAACAGAGAATCTACGAAAAATTCAAGACCATTTAATAATATTCCAATGTTTCAAGGCTGACATAATTATTTCCAGGTCCTTCGGCCAAAATGCCCATTTTCCAGGCTTTGAATTTATTTTTCTATATTCAAGGCCTTCCCAGCCCCACAAGGTTGTCTCACCTGTAGGTAGGGGTATAGATTGTCGCATCTGCTTGAATAATATGGGATGCATTTCTATGCACTAATCTGCAAATACTTTAAAAATGGAACCACCTCCTGACTTGAAACCCCATTCAAAACAAAGAATCATCATGCATTTTGCAATTTTTTTTATTAAGTAAAGACACTCAAAACAGTGACAATACACCAAGTATGTGAATACATCAGTAAGATATACATATACATTAGTCAATATAGGCTTAGATATATTGCCAAAGTGTATTGGTGAGTATACGTTATATACAAGGGCTAAGTACACAGGGATATACAATGTGTAGCTATAGGATCGTTGATACAATAACCGTGAAAAGTCCAAACCACCACTCTACCATTTAATACCATTTGTTGCGACTATTTCTCATGGAATATGTGTACAATCTCCAGAACCTACAAATAATAACCAAAGCTGATTTAATTAAAGCTGCACTCTCAGTTAACATCAGACAAGAACTACAACTTTGAAACTTAAATTTTGTCCAGTTTTTTTTTTTCCCAACTCATTTGACCAGAATTTTGGAGGATTTTGTAGTGTTGTTTTTGCTACAGGGCTTAATAAAAAACCACATTTGTATTGGGTCGCCGAAATCCATTCCTGCGGTGGTTTTCTTGTGTTGATTGCACTTCAAATTTGTGTATTTATATAACAGGAATTTATTGAAATTATCAGTCATATAGGTCACACAATGTGTAAATTGTCTAAGATTTCTTGTTTTTTTTGTAACAGCTGAGAATGCAGCTTTTATCATATCATACTACTCCTCACGTTGAAAAATACACTAACGTATACGCATAGAATATACATAAACTACTGCCACCACAACTAATAGTGCCATAATTATACACTGACATATCATATCATTTCTGCTTGGGTTACACAACAGCTTAAAACCTAACCATAAGGATACATATTTTTTTTGCTCGTTATAAATGGATTATTTCTCATTATAATGGTTCAAAACGGAGATAACAAGCGGTTTGGGGAGTCAGGATTTGTTTATAATTACAATATGTGCAAACACATTTCTAACTGGACCCAAGAAATAAAACTGCAATATATATTTTCTAAATTTCACAAAACGTATTTTTTTCCCAAAAGAATAAACCCTTGCACTGAACTGGTTTTTACAAAAAAAACACAACATTTTGAATCAAGAGCCATTGATATTCCATAAACGTCCTAAATATAAATAAATCAATCTCAAACAACAAATCACAAAGTATCTCACTTAGTTTTGCTCATCTACACTAGATGGCAGTAAAATAAATTTACCGGATACAATACACCATGTAGTTATATTTACTCTTGTTTTTAATCAATGCTTAACCAAGAAGACGTCTAAGCCAATGTCTATAATTCATAAGATACGTTAATTAGATTTCCACGAGTAGATACACACTTTTAATCGTCGACTGCAGGCGTGAGCGAAATTTATAAAATTTCGAGGAGTCAGCCGTTGCTATTTCGGAGCTGTCTGCGTTCAATCTCAACAAGAGACGAACTGCAGACAATTTAACTTGGCGATAATAACCAAATTCAATCCACACGATGTGCTACAAATGTGAACACTACTAAAATAGTACATTTCTGAGATTATAGAACAGGGTGGGGGGTGTACAGGTTGATACGAAACATAAGTTTCAATTAGAGAAAAACAAATAAAGTCCATCTCAGTACAACATTTCAATGTATCCAACCACCAGAAATAGTTCTTCTTCTTCTTAAGTCAAGAGATCTGATTATCTTTTTTTTACAAGTTTTTCTGTTTGCCTTTATAAATGTATGTATGTGATACACACGTGTTTCCACCCGGGCTACAGAGCGGTTACACAATTGGCCTCCCGTGGACATGATGCATGTCGTTTTTCCTCAGATAGAGGAGGCGCATAAGTAATCGGGAGCATTCTCATTTTAAAACAATGGTTGAATGCCGGTTATAAATCAGTTGATGAAAATAACACATCAACCCCTTATTACGTAGATGTTACGCTCATCTTCTTCATTGTTTGAATACATGCTACAACATGGACCAAATGTAGACAGTCTGTGACCGCCTGAAAAGTCGATATGATCTTTTGTTAAAATAAAGAAATATAAATTGTAATTTACAATCTATTTTGGATGAATTAAAAAGATGTGTTTGAACAAGCTTTTGTTGTTGTTGTGTCATTTTTGGGATGGTTCCCATAATTCATATATCGAATTCATGGCTTTCATCGGAACACATTTGAGAAATAATGTTTCATTAGACATTTTAGGTGAGGAAACGAAGAGAGCACGGCAACAAATCAGGGTTAGATGGAATACAGATGCGTCCCTTATTTGACAACTTATGAAGTTGGCAAGTAAAATATTAATAACTCATAGCTCAAAAACGCTATGGCTTACATCAATATCTTTTCCCGTTACTAGATGTAAAGTGGCTGCGGTGTTGCAAAGAATAACATGTCCACAGACGTAAGCATGTATGTTCTGTTTCATCACTACCATTGATTGAAACAATTTAGACAAACATATTTTGAATGACTCTAATAGAGGTTTGCTTATGTGCATGTCAATCGAGATTCAGTTGGACTGATGGGATGAACATATTATATATGTCTTATGAGAGATTTTCAAGAAACATCAATTTGATCATACGCCATCTAATGCGTGTAATAAGTTATTGTGTTCATTGGGTATCCACCTATCCACAACAAAGATGGATGAAATGTGGACACTAAACAGTGGCAGATAAAATACTGCCTTATTGTCCAACTTTTACGAAAAGAATTTTGAGGTTAAATGAAAGACTCAATATATCCCACTCTCCACAGAAACACACGCGGTGGTGCAAGCAAACGTCCTAATTATTATCTTCCTAAGGTTGTTGCACAGAACTACGATTGATAGATCTCCACAAGTCATATATTGGAGTTTCACAAAAGCAAACATGATTCAAAAGCAATTGACACACAAAAGCCCAAACCAATGACTAAAACTTAACGGACTAAGCAAACTAAACCAATAACGGTTTAGAGACAGCATGGTTCCCGCGGCCCAGACAATATCAAAATTACTGACTAATTACCCCAGGTTTTACTGGCTTTTTACTGACCAAATGAAGTCATGTTAGCTGGTCAATAAAGGCTGGATGTTTGAATAGTCAGTATGGATATAACCCGTTTTTCCCTGGCTATTCACAAATGTGTTCGAATTAAAAAAAAACTGAGAGTTTCCATTGTAAGTTGGGTGATAATCAGGTTTTCCAAGAGCTTTCTGATGTACAAGCCTACGCTTCTACGGCGCTCAGATAGTTTTTGTTGTTGCCCAGATTGAAAATTATTGACTTTTTACTGACGCACAGCGAAAATTGATGGTTGAGGTTAAAATTAAGGTCCTTGAAACACACAATCTCAAAATTACTGACTTTTTAATGCCCGCGGGAACCATGGACAGATTATTTCATTCACCACAAAGCCACTTTTACATTAGCAGGCTACAAAACTGTAATTTGATTACAGAGCTGGTCTCTTCATACCATGAGGATTCAGCTAATGTTAAATATAACGATAAACATTTAATGGCTGTCATTCAGCACTAGAGAAATCTACGCCGAGGTTGATCAACCGATACACATGAATTAACCATATAATGGTTGAAGAAATCCTAATCAATAAAACAATCAATCAAGAGACGCAGTATTTTTTCAGTCTGTCGGATATTCACAAACATTCATCCTTTGACTAACCACACTCACCGCGAATATGCAGCTTTTTTACTTTAAATATCACACGACAAAAGGTGAACGTCCCAACTGAATAGCTTCTTTATGAATCAACCGATTATCGGTTCTTCTTCAAAGTAACAGATTGTGTTAATCTGTCATTTACTGCCTACTTTATAAAACAACCATATAACGGTTAGAGAAACACACTTTCAACAACCCATGTCTGCAACGAGATGAGCGGCGATGATATTTAAAAAATGTTTTTGGTAATTCACCAAAGCTGGACAATGAATATATGTATGAATTATGATGCAGAATTCCGAAAAACTGATGAAAACTATGATGAAAGAATGAATGAATATGACAATGAGTAAATAACTATTATTTCCAGAAAACGTCAATTATACAAATTTGGAATAGTGACAATTTTGATCGTATACCATCCTAATGCACTGGGCATACCATTTATTCCTACTTATCAATCGATGGCAGCAAAATAAACTTTTGATCCATTGAGATTAACATAAATTTAGATTATTTCTACAAGTTTTGGATTTGCAGTTAGATACATACAGTACATGGTTTTGAGTAATGGAAATTTTGATAATTTCCAAAAGTGATAAATGAACACACATGTTCTGCCTAAATATTAAATTTAGGTTGTGAGAGAATGGGCAACAAAATGTGCCGAAAGGGACACGTCTGATAAACCATATAATGGTCAGAATCACGTTGCTTGAAGACTGGTTATGTCTATTCCATATCACTGCCTAACTGTCTGTGATAGGAATTTAATAGCAAAGATTTTCTAAAAATCATGTCAACCATTTCCACCAAAATATTTGATGCAAGGAGTATATTACTCTTCAAAATGTTTGGGATAAATATTCTGTGGATGTTTGACTGGTTACGTCAATTCCGTACAAATATGAGTATATATATATGGTAATTTGGAAGTAACTGCCGAAGATTTTCTTTTATACATACATAAAAATCACTTTAAGCATTACCACCAAAATATTTGATGTAAGGATTACTGGGTTCCATTTTTAAATGTGGAAAAAGATAAATAATACTAATTCTTATAATACTAAGAATTTAAACTCAAGTCAGAAGAAGCTCGATGTATGATTTCTTTCCCAGATTGAGATTATACCTGCCATCCCAGATTTGGAAATCAGTAAATAACCCCACCCACGAAGATACATACAGTCATTCATTAGCCAGGCTTGAAATTTAGCTTCCTACAAGCAACACATATATACTTTGTAAATTTTACATTCGTACATTATATGTGACCGAACTAATTAAACCCACACACATGAAAAAATACCGTCTAATGCGGTTCATACTAAATTGATTCAAAATCAATTGAACAATCCATAAAATAATATATTCCCACATGGGCCCTGAAGGGGAAATTTGTGGTCACAATGGCGCAAAGATAGAAGAAACCAGCACGAGCAGATTAAGTAGAAAGTTAGCTTCATACACTAAACAAAATCTGACCAAAATGGTCGAAAGTATCAACCTACAAAATGGTCAGAATTTCGCGGACGCGATTACACGCGTCTAAATATTCACCTCAAGGCGACTGACGTAAGAAACACATATATAATATATGATTATATCCGGAAAATTGCGGCTACAAATCTAATGACCAGAATATCTGGTACAGTGAAGCAACTTCCCAGGGAGAACTCACTATGTGAAACAGGGAGGATATTCCAATTGAAAAAAAACAAGGGAAAACACTCTTGACAACACTAGTACAGAATCGAGGGTATTCTTCCTATAATTCAACCTCTCAGAATTAACAATACTAGATACAGGGGATCTATGTACTTTCCTTATGGGTCAGATTTTCAGAAAATATACAATTGGCAGCTGTACCCATTTAGTAAATTCTGCTAAATTAGACTGAAAATAGCCAATACTAGGTAAATTCGAGTATATTTGGCATAGTATCGATTCTAGCAATCTGTTTGGTTAGGTTGAACTGTATTTTGAAAATTATTTTCGACTGAAATATGGGTTATTTGAAAAGATTGGCGAAGTAAAATTGTACATTTTCTGACAATCTGACCCATATATATATATCAAAGGGAAGTTGGTGGGTTGGTAGACATAGTCCCCAACTGTGAGCTGTTGTTGGGACGCTACTCAGGCGTACATCTGGCGAGCCTCTTCTATGACCATCTTCTCGGCCAGCTTCCGGTCCAGCTCCACCTGCGCGCGCTTCAGCTCCAGTTGCGGTGCAGCGGCCGCGTACTTCCGGCCCGGAGAGCACATGTCATGCGAGTCCGGGATCTGGCTCACGTCCTCTGTACTACCACTCTACAAAGATGATGAGATATTGGTTTTAAAACAAGAGTCTCACGATGGATATTACTGGCTTGTAAGCTGGAAAACCTTTAAAATTCAGATTATATTTGTGGAATATTCTAGATAATAATTATGTAAACGTATAATCTCCAGCCCGAAATAAAGCATAAACAGAGATATATAATCTGTTTGAGGCTATTTTGGGTTAACCTGGATACTGTTGCTCTGCAACAACTCCAGGTTGCCAACTGATACCTATTGCACCATGGAGACACAACTGTTACCAGGTGAGCCAGGTGGAACGTTCTACTGAGCAGTGAAATCTTTCAGTTGTGGTAGCGGAGTCAGTTGACTCACAGGTGAACCAATTTCCAACATGATTTAAGGCCCATAATGATTTTACTGGCCCTTGACCCATTTAAATACCCATTTTCAAGGCCTTGAATATATTTTTTCAAATTCAAGGCTTTCCCAGGCCCCGTGGAGACCCTGTAGGAATACAGGAGACCTCCATTCCTTTACCAAGAAAGCTAAGATTTTTTGCGTTTTTTTGTTGATTTTTTAAATATTTTTATTTAGAATGTTTATACAGCAAATCATTAAGTTAAATCATTTCACAAGTAGTCAAGTACAAAGCAGATACATGGTCATTTCGCAAATCAATTTTAACCTAGACATGGGCTCACATGTATATATATATTCATTGTTGAATTGCATGGTTTTCTGTCCACTGCTGACTCACACTGGTTCTAGTTTTATCTAATTCTAGTGCTATGATGGAGGACTGGTGATGTTAATATGAGACCTACCATGCAGATTTGGCGTTGTGCCTCCTGGATATTGAGTTCCACAGCTTGCAGTTCCCGCGCCAGCCGTCCATCCTCCGACTGTTTGAGATTGCGTATTTTGGTGTTCAACATTTCAATCTCTGAGCAGATTTCCTGATCTCCCCGGGAGGTGGTCGGCAGCTGGAGATCTATCATTGGCAGATTCATCACCCTGGAGGAAATGAACACAACTTATAAACCATTGCTCTATTGTTGTTACTTTGATTATGAATCTATTTTACATAGAATTCCGTTCTGTTAGAACTCCCTACAGACTATGGTCCATGGGATATTGGATTCAAAAACATTCAAATCGGTAGCAAAAACATTAATTTTGAAAGGATCTAGAAAGGAAGAAATGAATAAAAAGCTGTCTCAATAACGCAGCTTTACTATAGTTTATGACAGGATAACTAAACAACGGTGATTTCTCTCTGATGTCGATGTGTGGAAGAAGGAATACCATTAGTCCCTGTTAATCAGTTAACATCCCCATAAAAAACCAGCTGCGCCATGGGGTCGGCTCGCCTCTCTCACCTCAATTTGAGGGAAAGTTCCTCCTGTTTGAGCTTTAATTAATAGAATCTACTAAGATTCGTGATTATTGGAGGAGACAATGATCCTCTGTATTTCTTTTACCACATACCAGTAAGAGATCGGGTAGCCTACGTTTAAAGACACTTAAATGACCACAGCATCTGGCCTCCCCCCCCCCCCTTCCCTCTTCCCTGCTAAGGAATCCGGCGCCAAACTATAGAAAGTGTGTAGATAAACTCATCAAACTTACTTTTCCTTCAGTCTCCACAGAGTGTTATGTCTGACTGCCGCTCCAGCGGTCACCACATTGGTGTGTATGAGGGCGGTAGGCAGGCTTGTGGCTACATAGATGCCTTCTTGGTTCACGCTACTACTGCCTTGGTACTTGCTCGCTGACAGTCTATACTTGAGCTCAGACTGGGCGTCGCTGTCTATAGTGCCAGCAGGGTTCTGCGATGGAAAGCGACTGGGCACTTGGTACGACACAGGGTAAGGGCGAGACATTGGAGTGACTGCGTTTACCGGGGTAGTGTCCTTTGCCTGAAAATAGCAGAGAAAAATGGTCAGTTGTACAAAATGTGGCACCTGGGACCTAGGTTCATAGTATGAGAAAATGCCTGTAGTAAAACAGAAATATTTGTAATGTTGAGAAAATGCATGTAGTAAAAATAGAAATACTTGTTATGTTGACTTAAATCACACTTGAATTTACTTTGCCCACTCAAATTACTCTGATATACCCATTATTCATAAGTTTTCAGTCTAATTTAGCGGAAGTAAGCAAATGTGTAGAGCTACCAAATGTGCATTTTCTGAAAATCTGACCCATATGGTGATACCAACCTGTACAGCCTGCACTTGCACTGGGTGCGTATCTCCGACCTTGGCTTTGGCTGTACGCGATATAGGGCCATACTTGGAGACAACTGTATGTTCAAATGGTATAAACTCATCCTCATCTGCAGCCAGCCAGTGTCTGTAATGGAAATAAAACATTACAAACAAATCGGATTTAAATCTAGTAAAAATGGGGTTCAGGCTACAATTTAAAATTCTTAGTTTATTTGGGGTGTGTTGTTCTGAATTGGGTTTTATTCGGTCTTAGGTTCTTCTGACCCCTTGACTGTACGTATAACTGACGGGTGTAAATTCTGTTGGATGAATTAGATGATGAAAATAGATATATGTATACCAACTTCCTATGGCAGAAACAGGCAGAAAGGTATATTCATGCGAACTAAGTAAATCGCTGAGGATGGATCTATTTTTGCAGATCAATAATTAGTATCGGCATCACACATTAGCTTCAAATCTGTCAGCCTTTCCGCGTGATTTTTCAGAACCTAGATAACGGGAATAGTTATTGTTTTTCATAGGCCAATGATATATTTAACCAGTTTTATATTTATATTTTCTATCAATCACCGTTTTTCAACTTTCACTTTATGAGCCACTCTGTGGAAGGTGTGAAAGGGGCATAAGAAACAGAATTTTAAAAAATTCAAAGCCATTTAATGGATTCCAACAGGATTCAAGACTCATAAAATGATTGTCCAGGCCCTTTGACCGAAATGCCCATTTTCATGGCTATGAATTTATTTTTCCAAATTCAAGGCTTCTCCAGGCCCCGCGGAGACCCTACAAGTGGGACACTTACGCATAATCTTTGAGTCTCATATCTTGCAGAATGACATCATTCCTGCGGGTATATGAGTGTGTGTGTCCAGAACAATCGTGGCCTGGGGTGGCCGTGGTGGCTGCACTGAAGGTCGTAACAGTAGTCTCGGGGCCCGCAGATCCATGATTATTAACCTAGAGACAAGGGAGAAAGTGTAATTAGAAAATATAACAATCACAATTGCTTGATTGTACTTCGAATTGAATTGAATAACGAAATCGTGGTTTTATTCATTGCGGAATTGTTATTTTTGTTTTTTATTCGACAGAAAAACTTTAAAAATAAAGTAGTTTAACTTCATATTCTATATTGAGCTATTTGTCGAGTTGGTCGTCTCCATTGCACCTTTGCCTATGTAAAATGCTGTAGCGCTTTCTTCTAGTGGTCGTGTGTTGACCCCACTCAAGACTATTACCATACACTTTGTTGCTCATTTTTATATAATATGTGTACTATGATTTAGTTTGTTTTCCTACAATGAAAAGTATCACTCATGTGGAATATATGTAACGAGTGAGTGAGTGAGTGAGTGAGTGAGTGAGTGAGTGAGTGAGTGAGTGAGTGAGAGTGGTTGCTTTACGCCATTATCAACACTTTGAAGTGTTATATCAAGGGCGGGAGAGCTGAGAGGGAGGCAGTTTATGATCATACCCAGGAAATAGAGATAGAGAAGAAGGAAGAGAGAGACAGAAATAAGATCTGAAATAAAAAAGATAAGATGAATGATGACTTACGTAGCGTGATGATGACATGGTGGAGGCTGGAACCTGTACAATAGGTTCAGTCTCACACATGGAGTTGTACATGGTGCGGGGTTGGTTGAGCTTGGCCTCACGGTATACGGTCTTGGGTCGGGTACTGTTAGACTTCTTAACTAGAGAACACACAGGCAAAAGGTTAATTATAGAAACAGGCGGACTCAGGTATATTTCTCATGTTGATTAAGATTTGTTCATTCATCAAGTTTTAGAATAGATGGAGTACACATGACAGCACCCTAGGTTTTTTTCTTGCTTTGTTTTCATGAAAAAGTTTGATATTTTTATTTTTGAAAAAAAAAGGAAAAAAGTTAAATATTTCTGGGTGGACTATTACTAGTAAAGTAGCTAAGTATACTCCATAAGATGATCTTAGGAAAGCAAGGATATATTTAATAAACTGTGTTGAAATTTGGTACATGTATTCATATACCCTCAAGGACTAGACATCCGAAAAATGAAAACATTCCAACAAAGAGATCTTGTGAATAAATCACTCAAAATAAATTTTTTTCCGACTTGTGACTCATTTTCCTGTAACACACCACATATGATCTATATACATATTATTCACATGACGTCACCCCAGTCAGTGGCTATCCCCACTGGCAGCCATATTGTGTGTCTACTCAAGAGAGCGATAGGCACTAGATCGACAGGCTTTCCCGTTTCAAGGGTTAAAAGATGACGATTATACTAACTAACATGACACACTAACAACTGAATCAAAATCAGACCATCTAACCTGTCAACATACTTTATATTACATTTGCTAAAACTTGTGGAGGTGAAAACGGCCGGAAAACTGCATTTTTGAGTTTTGGCGCACCCTTGTCCAGCTAACGTTCACAAGGGTTGGCCCACAATATGGCCAGCCGCGGCCAGCACCGTGAAATCAGTAAATAGGTCCGATTTTTAGAAAATGTACAATTCAACTTCGCCAATCTTCTCAAATAACCCAAATTTCAGACGAAAATAAAGTTCAAAATACGGTTCAACCTAACCAAACAGATTGCTAGAAACCTTGCAATGCCGAATATACTCGAATTTACCTAGTATTGACAAAATTGTAGCATAATTTACTAAATGTGTAGAGCTGTAAATAGTACATTTTCTGAAAATCTGACCCAAATACTATCTATAGACTCCCAAGTGCTAAACAAGAGATGACACATACCTCTATGCACGGCCATGGTGGTTAAGGTGGTGGCAAGGCTGTCGGCCACACTTTTACTGATCTTGGTATTTATAGGTATCTGGAGGATCTTAGTGACTTCGGGCTCCATGGGTTGGTCTGGTTGGACAGTTCGGGTTATCCCGGGCGCTGTATGCGATTCCTTCAGGTGTGAAATCAGCTCCGTCTTACGGCGCTGCAGTTCCTGGAGTTGTTGTGACGGCGTTTGACCCTGTGTGAAGCAACATAAGGTGAGTGAGTGAGATTGGTTGCTTTACGCCCTTATCAACACATTTAATATGGTTATATCAAGGGCGGGAGAGCTGAGAGGGAGGGAGTGAGTGAGATTGGTTGCTTTACGCCCTTATCAACACATTTAATATGGTTATATCAAGGGCGGGAGAGCTGAGAGGGAGTGAGTGAGTGAGATTGGTTGCTTTACGCCCTTATCAACACATTTAATTTGGTTATATCAAGGGCGGGAGAGCTGAGAGGGAGTGAGTGAGTGAGATTGGTTGCTTTACGCCCTTATCAACACATTTAATATGGTTATATCAAGGACGGGAGAGCTGAGAGTGAGTGAGTGAAATTAGTTGCTTTACACCCTTATCAACACATTTAATATGGTTATATCAAGGGCGGGAGAGCTGAGAGGGAGTGAGTGAGATTGGTTACTTTACGCCCTTATCAACACATTTAATATGGTTATATCAAGGGCGGGGATGGAACATAAGGCCACGGTTAGAATTATTGTGGGATGGAATTGTTGGTATAACATTAGAATATCACCAGTTCACATCAATATCCTTCTCATTATAATTGAACATAGTGCGGTAAATCGTACCACGGATAACTATAATCAAGTTTAAGATTTTGTATTATCATTTATTTATTTTTTCGGGCATGTCGGAAGACCTATTATGTAGCATTTGTCCAGTTCTGTTTATAATGCAGAATAAAATTTCAATATATTATATATATATATATATCATGGTTTCCGCGGCCCATACATTGAATTTAATGAGTAATTTACATGATTTTTAATGACTTTTTAGAGACGAAGTAAAGGAAAATTACAATGGTTTTTAATGAGTTTCATATTTACTTCATACACAAGCTTTTCCAGAAAAATATAGCCACATCCATACAAAGCTACCAACGATAACTCTGACAAATAGGAATTTGAGAAAAATTTGGTACATACAGGTGTAAAATGGGAGTATTTTGGGGGACTTTGTCAATTTTTCAAAGTAGGAAAGTAGGTAGTGCTTATTATCATATTAGATTAACATCAACATTACCTAAGAGGAAGGAAACATACCTTAGTGGCTGCTGCTATGTTGGCAGATAGGTAGTAGTGTGAATCTGCAGTTGGTACATTGACCCGAGTATTTCTAGTGTAAGGGTTGGCTGGCATGCACAGCATAGGGTTGATGGAACTTTGTGGCTGCTGTGAGGCCATAGAGACTGTGGGTGGCTCTGGCATAGGAATAATTGGGCCTGGTTCCCGTGATGGTACAGATGAGACACCTGCAAGCACTAGAATAATGATAAGATTGCATTAAAACATTGCATTAAAACATTGCACTTATTCACATAATCGGATTCATCATTTCCACCCCAGTCACCCTTTAATAAATGACCCTGGAACATCCTTACGCAGGAGTGAGATTGGTTGCTTTACGCCCTTATCAACACATTTAACATGGTTATATCAAGGGTGGGAGAGCTGAGAGGGGAAATAGAGATAGAGAAGTAGGGAGAGAGAGACAGAAAAAAGAGACAGAAAGGCAATTTATGGTCATACCCAGGACCAACACCCTTACGCAACTACACATATTTAACACATTATTAATTATGTGCAACCCCCCCCCCCCCCCCACATTCGTTTCACATTTCTAATGTAAAAAAAAACCTTCAAAACCTACGAACCTATGACATTTTGCGGTCTTAATGGGATTATAATGGCACACTGTGGTTTGAGGCGAGAGGCTTTCCCTCCGTTTGAATGGAATCTCTCATCTTTGGGCGTAGACTAAAAATATTTTAGCGTTTTTCATCGGTGATGTGTGAAGATATTCGGATCCAGACTTCGGTAGAGCTAGTTTACAATATTATCATAATACACTGGAGATTTAGCACCTTAACTAGGCGGACATCTAGTTTCGGTATGATACTAATTGTTGTTGCGGCTATGAAGTTTTATAGTTTTATTATTTTTAAACAGAAATCATTACTGAATCAAGATATGTTGCCAAATTCATTTGGGGGGTTGGATATTTCATTACCACGACTGAAATGAATATGGCTTTTGGTTTGTCTGTTGGTATGATTTGGTTTTTTAGTTTAACAAAAGAAAAGTCTACCTGCTAGTACGATCCACCCTCTGGGTGAGAGTTGGAATATATTCTATTATCTATTATTGCTTGGATTGTTATGATATGGAAATCATTAATGTGTTGATGCCCTGAACTATTCGTGGTGTTATTTCATCCTTGCCTATGTACACTTGTTCTCAACTCGTAGTCTTTTTTTTTATTAATATATCTGTTGTTAGAATGGATATAATTTACGGAGACCTTATGTCAAATATTGTACTATTTTTGACGGAAATATCTTGTTGAGCTTTAACTGATAATAATGTGTAGCACATAATATTTCATACATATCTCAATTACGTAACCGTATCTCTATCTTTTTTGAGAATTACGTCGCATTTGTATGCATAGAAAATAAATAGCGAGATGAAACATTTTGCTTGATATGTTACGGTACATTTCCCCCGCCATGTTTTGCTGAACCTTTCTTCCTTTTAACGTATATGGGTCAGATCTTTAGAAAATGTACAATTGGCAGCTGTACACATTTAGTAAATTCTGCTAAATAAGGCTGCAATTTGGCCAATACTAGGTAAATTCGAGTATATTTGGCATTGCATTGATTCTAGCAATCTGTCTGGTTAGGTCGAACTGTATTTTGAACTTTATTTTCGTCTGAAATGTGGGTTATTTGAGAAGATTGGAGAAGTTGAATTGTACATTTTCTGAAAATCTGACCCATATATTTGTATACCAGAGATACAGATACGTTTAGGTTAGACTTACTGAATGAACCTCCCTATATCTTGAAATTCTTTTTCTGTGAACCTGGCGTGTATTTGTCGTCCACCAAAGATTATGAATCAATTAAAAGACATAAGGAGAGAGAAAGAGCGATTAACTGGACAATCAAGAATCCCCGGGTTAAAAAAAAAAAAAAAAAAAAAATCAAAATCAAAAGAAACCCTGGGTTCCTATCACAGCCGAGAGGTTTATTCAAAGACAAGTAAATTTAGAATTTTGATTAGCCCGCAAATTTTTCTTTTATGGAAAAAAAAATAATAAATTTGCATCTTGGAAAAATGTTAATCAGATATATATTCTGTATCTTTTGTCTTGAAGCTGAACTGAATAAAGACGATGATCCAAAAGGTTTGCTTCAATGATATTTATTAAAACAAACATTGGTCGATAAACTACTGTATTAACATGAGAAGAACCCTGACCCCGTTTAGAAGCACCGTAGGCAGCATTTATTACACCCCTGTGCTGTTGCTTCCTATACCTTCAGCATTGTATGTCACACTTGGTCAAAGTGGTGCATAACATGCGAGTTATGTCACCCTGGGGACATACAACAAGTAGGTCCGCCCAAAACGTAAATTACTTCTTTTATTTTTAATTATTTATATTTTTTATTTATTAATGGGGTGTAATAAATATGGAACAAAGCTCGGGTGAAGTCTGTACACTTGTTAGTGGCTCATGCAAATCCCCTATTGAATTTTATAATATTAATAATTCAACCAACACGCTTTCACCTAGGCTTAGGACAGACAAAAAAAATAGGTGTGTTTTCGATTTACCCCCCCCCCCCTACCTAGAAAAACATTCCCCTACCTAAAATAAAATTTGACCATTCATGATTTTTAATTTTTTTAAAACCATATCTTACTTTTTTTGTGGATTTTTTGACAAAAAAAGCTAATAAAAGCAGGAAAACAGGTTTTCATAAACTGCCTAAAGCACATTTCCCTTCTTTAAAACAACTATTGTTATAAAATAGACATTTTTTTTCAGTTCCTGAAAAAAGAATTACCACCCCCACCCCTACCTAGCTTTCAGCCAGATAAATCGGAAAGACACCTTTTTTCTTTTTGCCTAAGGCTTAGGACAAAATACTGATGTTTAACTCACTTTCTTCAGTATATACTATGTTAGGAGGAGGCGCACGCTGGGACATGGGTACAGTTGGAGGCGTGAGGTGCTCCTCTCGCGTGGCCGGTGCAGCCGAGGTGTAGATGGTTTGCTGGTTGATGGCTTTCTTGGCCTGCACGGGCATGATGGAGGGTTTGCCTACAGGCACAGATATAGGCAGCTCACTCGTCGTCACCACATTAGACCTGAAATACACCAAAGTGAGTGAGTGAGTGAGTGAGTGAGTGAGTGAGTGAGTGAGTGAGTGAGTGAGTGAGTGAGTGAGTGAGTGAGTGAGTGAGTGAGTGAGATTGGTTGCTTTACGCCCTTATCAACACATAGGTTATATCAAGGGCGGGAGCGCTGAGAGGGAGGCATAGTATGTATATTACTAGTGATTTACCAATCTGTTTTTTCCCCTAAGATTACCGGTAAAATTCAAATTTATAACTCAATTTTTTTTCTCAGTCGTTTAGAATATTGTATGCTTTGCGTAGCAATGCGTACAACATTCACGCTTCTTCAAACATTTCGTTCATTTTTCATTTTTCAAATTCATTTTTGTGCAACTTGTGACTCATTTTCCCATAACACATCACATTTATGCAAAATACAGGACACTATTTTAGACTTACCGGGTGATCTGTAAAGATGGAGGGGTATCAGGATCTACGCTGCACTGCCTCTGACTGGCAGAGAATGCAAGGAAATCATCCTCGGGGTTAGATGACATATCATATGATAATGGCTTCGTCTTCTTCACACCAAATTTTTTGTTTTGATTTCTGAATCTGTCAGAGGATAAAAACATATCAAGGAAATTAGCATCATTAGAGAAAGGAGTGAGTGAGTGAGATTGGTTGCATTACGCCCTTATCAACACATTTAATATGGTTATATCAAGGGCGGGAGAGCTGAGAGGGAGGCAGTTTATGATCATACCCAGGAAATAGAGAAAGATAAGAAGGGAGAGAGAGACAGAGAAAAAGAGACAGAAAGGCATTAGAGAAAGGGTCTAATCGTAATGTTACATTTTCTAGTCCATTGGCAAACTACCAGACTATACATGAGAAATAAAATTAAATCTAGACGATGATTCAATATACATACATATTTATTCTCTTTTAGGCAATGACTTGCGAATTTAAAAAACATTTCTGACAAAGGAAAAAGCACCCATAGAGGGATTCAAGTGATATGAATCCATCCGCCGAAGTGATTTTTGATCATTTTATTTTTTGAAAAATGCGACGCAAATTGATAAATGAAATTTAGTGGAATGTTTTTGAAAATCTTAGGTTAAAAACTATGGGATATGGGGGGGGGGGGGGGGGGGGGGGGGGGGAGGGGGAATTCGACGATTTCTAAGTCTTTAAGTTTTCAAAATTACTGATTTCAGTAGAAATACTTTAGACTTTCATCCCTGTATTTAATAAAGAAAAAAAACACATATAAAAACAAATAGAAATCTATTTTTACCTTTCCATTTCTTCTTGGGAATGAGCAAAAGTACATGTTGTTCCCCTGGGGCACCTTCCTTTCTGCATGAGATCACGACACATGGAGGTTTTGAACTTGGTGTTATGGTGGGCAATGGGCTCAGCCTTTCCAGAGTTGCGAGCATAGAAAAAGTCGATCAAGCCTTCAACAACCGTCTGAACAGAACGCATAATCGCATCCAAGTTTTCCCATGAAGGTGGTGGGCTATCTGTAACATGAAAACAACCTTGAGTTTGATTTGATTTGAAAATCTTTTATTCATTTATTTAATTGTAAATCGGTTTTGGCAATCACCAACCACCCAGGAACCCACTGGAAGACTTGGAATCTAGGTTCCAAAACTGGGCCTTCCTATTCGTAGTCACCATTTATGCAAATAAAATTTGTCTTGAATTGAATTGAATTGAATTTATCGAATAGGATACAGGTGAAAAATACCACAAATGGTTGACAAACCTATGGAATAAAACTCCTTGTATTCCGGCTGTTACCGTAGAGAAAGATTTAGAGTTAACTACAGGGGAACTACACAAGGACTTTACATTACGACATTAAAATCATCTTAAGACAAAGTCCTTGATTCTTACAATAGTAACAGCAAATTTTGCCAAAGTTCTGCACGACCTGCATAAGATCTTAAGTAGAAATGCAAATGCTTTAAATAAAATTATCTCGGGACGATTTTCCTTAAATCAGAGATCATTCTATTAGAAGATTTCTAGAAAGTATGAAATATAAAGTCTCGAAAGGACAGCAAAATTTGATGAATTGGGAGGATTTGAAGAATATTAAGAGTAATATTAAGACAAATTATGATTACTAAATCAATAATGGATTGAGAAGGTTTGAAGAATATTAAAGTTATTAACAATTTCTTAATCAAAAAGTCTGCAGGATCAACCCCTAATCGGCATGCGGCAAAATGACATTATAATCCCATTAGAACGCCTAGTCCTAGGATAGGAAACTGATTAGCGAAGTAGGCGTCCAATCACTGACATACCATTCTGATCTGATATCTGAGGATTTGGGTCTGGACTGAATAGGTAATAGGACGTATACAGAATGAAAACGTTTATGAGGAACAATAACCTATTTCCAAGTACCACGGTCACCATAGCAACGCGTGAGGGTCAGGCTAGGGTCTGTGATGCTCATGGGGTCAAAGGGGTTAGACTGACCACTAAGCACTGGAACGCGGTAGAAGCAACATATAAACAGCGTTAAATTTTGTCATTTCTTCATTGGATAATTTGCCCTGATAAAGCCTAGTATTGTGCAGAGAAGGGGACGGAAACATTGCGTTTTATGCGTGGCTTGTGTGAGCCTACCAAGTACAAGTAAGCACAAAGATATGTAGCCGGAGAAAGTATGTAGGCTAGGTCGGGAGATGTCCCGACTTGGATGAGTTATTGGCGGGAGGTACAAGCACTGTAGGCCGAGTAACCCACTGTGCCTGGGGGGTCCAGGGGCAATGGCAGTTGTAGCGGGAGTTGTAGTTTTTAATTTGGCTATGATTTGTTCAAGATAACACACTTTTGGGAGAATTCAAATAAGATACTGCAGCTTTCTAGCTATTGTAGTTAGCATGTCTTTCTGCGCCCTCTTACACAATGCTAGCATATGATAGGCTACTTAGGCCTATTCAGTGTTCATACGTTAGGCCTACACTCAGTAAGATGATTACTTCCTTAAGATGTAATTAGTATAGTTTGGCCTTAAGATAATATCTAAAAGCATGACACATATAACGACGACACCACATTTATCACTAAAACGTAGAACTGTACTCAGGCATATATAAGATTATAACCCCCTTTACCTAACCAACATGCAGGCACACAGAACAATGCATATTATTGCTAATATCATTATCTTGAAATGACCTGGTGTAGTGTATGAACCATAGCTAGGTGTGTCTGTCCAGAGTGATAGTTTAGTTAAAGATTGACATTGTTTTAGTTCCATTTCTCCACGAAATATATTCATTAAGCCTATGCTCTGAGTGGTTGCTATGGATGAGCTTCCCAGCCTTAGCAACAAGGTGGCCGACTTCAGCGCCACCACACGCCATTTTCGCGCTACTCGCAAGTGGGTTATTGCGTCTTGTGTATCACCGTTGAATATATTATAGGCCATTAAATGAAATGATAATAAAAAATATCAAGACATGAGAAAGTGATCGTACCTGGGCTAGGGTCAATGTTGGCGAGCAAGTCGAAGTGTGGTTTGAGCCTGGCCAGTCCGCCGGGGTCGTTGGTGCGTTGAAGTGCTAACATGAGTTCAGACACACTTTGGGAGAACGACTGGGGTGTCTGGAGCTGGGTGGACAAAACAGGCAAACAAGCTAACAACCGCAATCAAGCTTTTAAGACATCTTCAAATTTTTCACGAAAAAAAAAGAGGCTAAAAATGTTTTTTTCCCCCACAGGTTAAAGCTTCATTCCCAAGTGTTAATATTGAATGGTTCTTTTGAATTTATATTTAATCTAGTTTCCAAACTCACTATTATTGACATCTTACTTAGTGAAAAATTCAATAAAGGCATGAATTCCATGGTTTTCGATCAGGGACAAACGTGTTTTGAAATCTTAGGTTAAAAACGATGGGATTTGGAGGGAATTCGACAATTTTTAAGTCTTTAAGTTGTATTAAAGTAAGGTAGGTCGCATGTATATCGTATGCCCGGGTTGATGTTTAGAGATATAATGATGGATTGGAAAACCCTTATTATCAGTTTAGGTATTTTTTATTTAATCACTAGCTTTCGGGCTATGGTGTGCCCTTCATCAAGTCTTTAAGTTTTCAAAAATAAAGATATCAGTAGAAATACTGAATACTTTCATCTCTGATAAAAAAGAAGTAAAATTGGAGAAATAGAACCATAAACAGTCAGTCCTACCTTGTCTATGATGGACTGCATGTAAGACTTGTGTGCAGCGTCGCCGTATAAGAGTGACGACCACTGTTCTGGAGATATACGTAGCCCAGCCTCAGTGGCTATCTGTACTATTTGTGAATCGTGTTCCCTTCGAAGGGCTTCATATGTTCTGAACTCATCTTTTAGTTGCATGAGTGAAGATTCCTCCTCTCGTTTGGTAACCTACCAATACAAAAGAAACAGAATCAACAAAATGTCCCACCGACTTATACAAATATATATTTAAGTACAACAGCTAGGGGAGACGTGATGTTCAAATATTAGGGTGAAGTCACCGGAAAATGTACAATTGGCCTTCTCCAACCCTCTAAAATAACCCAAATTTCAGACGAAAATCTGGTTCAAAATGCAGTTCAACATAACCAGACATATTTATTGAATGAATACAATACAGAACACACTCAGATATACCTAGTATTTATAAATTTTCACTCTAATTTAGCAGAATTTGATAGATGTGTAGAAATGTAGATTGTGCATTTTCTGAAAATCTGACCCATAAGCATAATAAACTATACCGACTTTTTATTGGCAAGAGTTGAACCAAAGCTATTGGAGCTACAACAATTGTTTCCTTACGGTAGGGTCATGTTCGCTAAAGACAAGCATGAATGAAAGAAACCCTGGTCTCTATTACATACTTCCAGAAGGCTCAAAAGACATAGAGCAACTGGTTTTTAAATAAATAATGTAAGGTGAAAAAACAGGGGTGAAAGTTTGAGTCATGGCAAAAATACTGAAATATTTCGGGCACGGGGAACAGAACCCATAGGTATAGGTTCGGGGGAAATTTTGAAAGTTATTTTGATGATTTTAATTTTTGAAATTTTCGAAGAAATTGTGAAAATCGAATTTTGTGAAAAGTTTATGTACATGATTTGAGGATCGTTTGAAAATGTGGGTTAAAAATGATGGAATTTGGCAATTTTTTAAGATTTAAAAAAATACAGATTCCGGTATAAATACTGAACTTTTCATCTCTGGAAAGTAAAAATACTTTCCTGTTGGATAGCAAACGGAATTATAAACACAATTGTATGACTTACTCTGAAGCATGATGCTCGATAGAGTAGTTGAACAACATGTCCCACTGCAGTTTTTGAAGCCTGGGTGTACTGTGACTCAAGTCGCTGGACAGCAAAGAGGACGAGAACTTTCCTGGATAAGGCAGATCCATCCTCTAATGCCAGGAGTACAAGTTTGAGGACTTCCTCTTGCATGGCTGCAGCAAAGAAACCATACATTACACACATGTATACATAGTATATATTTAAAGTCTTTTGTTCAACTACCGTATATGAAATAATTCTCGCCTAATAGTCGTGTGAAGAAAAGTCCACACACAGGGCAATTATACTCACCAAGAAAAACTGATAATTTTATTTTTCCGCGCTTTTGGTCAGAAAAAATTCCAGGCTTTTTAATGCCTTTCCAGACCCATTTAAGTTTCAATTTAATTTAACATTTTTAAATAGTAAGACAATTATTTGTCAAAACCAGTGCTCACGTGGTGGACCATGCTATTCTGCCTGGGGCTGTCTCTATTGTGTGTGCATACTATATCAACTATACTATACTATATCATTCAAGTGCTATCAACTAATGAATTCACTATTTCACTAGGTTGGAACCATGTAGTCCTACCCTCCAATACAAAACCTATCAGACGATAAAGCGAAAAACGGTGGAAACAAAAACAAACCATAGGAAAAAGTTAAAAATTGTTTTATACCTGGTCCAAGAAACTGACATCCCCTGGCTCTGACGGCAGCCCACAAGTTGGCAGAGAGTTGTTGGGGGTTCTGGTGCTGCAGTATGAGCTCGGTAACAGTTCTTTCACCCAGAGATCTGGCGGCCCGCATAGCCCGAGCACGGCCCTCCTCCTCCAGCAGTTGACAGTTGACCAGCGTAACGAGTTTACGCTGCATAGGGCGGCTGAGTACAGGGCCTGAAGATGGAGAGGACTGGTTCCCTGACGCTGCAACACAAAACATCCACTAACTTAATACAGGGTCTTCGCACTTTTGGACTGAAGACATTTAAGGCTTTTCAAGGCCTTTTCAGTGAGTGAGTGAGACTAGTTGCTTTACGCCCTTATTCAACACATTTAAAATGGTTATATCAAGGGCGGGAGAGCTGAGAGGGAGGCAGTTTATGATCATACCCAGGAAATAGAGATAGAGTAGAAGGGAGAGAGAGACAGAGAAAAAGAGACAGAAAGGCACTTTATGGTCTTACCCAGGAAATAGAGATAGAGAAGAAGGGAGAGAGAGACGGAGAAAGAGAGACAGAAAGGCACTTTATGGTCTTACCCAGGAAATAGCGATAGAGAAGAAGGGAGAGAGAGACGGAGAAAAAGAGACAGAAAGGCACTTTATGGTCTTACCCAGGAAATAGAGATAGAGAAGAAGGGAGAGAGAGACGGAGAAAAAGAGACAGAAAGGCACTTTATGGTCTTACCCAGGAAATAGAGATAGAGAAGAAGGGAGAGATAGACAGAGAAAGAGAGACAGAAAGGCACTTCGTGGTCATACCAACGACCAGCCTTTTCAGTGATTTTCAAGGTGGATATCAATGTTTTTTTAGAACCTTATTGACGGGAACTAGGGTTTGTAGTTATTGTTTTCATAGGCGAATCAATGATATATTAAATACCGGTTTTTCGACTTTTAATTTGCGAGTCGTTTACTGAAAGGTGTGATAAATACCTGTCAATGACACCTCTTCTTCTATATAAATAATGGTAATTGAACAATCTCATCATCTGAATGGGTAGTTGGAATTTCTAATTCTTACTTAATTCCATAAACTGAACTCTTGTAAATAAACCAATCAATAAAGTGTTAAACTTACATTGTGAGACTGGTTTGAGATGTACGGCCAGGTTCTCGATGCATCGTTTAGCAGATGTGTAGAACTTGTAGTTCTCCGCCAGACTGTCTGCGGCATGGTTGGCCTCTACCTGGTCTGGAATGGCTACACCCACCAGTTGGAGAAGGGCAAAATTCACCGGTAACTCGTCGATTCCCCGAGAAATCACATTCTGATCAAAGGGACACTTTTTCTGTTCTATTTTACCGAGGCATGTCTGTAATGGAAAACAAATACTTCTGTCAATTATACTGGCTTTTTTAAAAAATATAAAGTAAATCAATTTTATTTTTAAAGCAAAATCCTAGGAAGTGGCAGACGAGACTAAGATACGTCAAACAAAGTATGTATTTCTGGTTAATGTTTTTTGTCGACCTTTGTTACGTAATGTTATGTAACACGTTGGGTCCCCTACCGGTTGGTCTGGGTCTTCTAGTTTATAAATGTTATCTATGTTAAAGTATCTGAAAACTGAAACTGTTTTTCGAAATAAAATATGTTAAAAATAGAAAGACTTAAGGCATTGAAGGAATATGTGCGCCGCAGGTTTAATTTACCTTACAAATGGTGTGACCGCAGCCCAAACTAATTGGCCGATTTTCTCTCTCGCCAAACACGTTGTAGCAGATGGGACATGACAGGAACTCCGTCCATTGGGGGGCTTGGGTGGGCGCGCTTATCTTGCTCATTGTGGAATTTCTGAAAATAATGAAAGATGAATATCTTAAAAATGCATTATAAACTATGCGTACACATATCTCACACAGATTTTTTGCACAAGTATCAACTATATAATATACTTGAACATGCGCATTGGTTTGTACGAGTTGTCATGTCAGAATGGAAATAGCCAAAGGAATTTTATTGGTGCACAGATTGAAGGCCATGTTTTTGCTTACATAGCTCACATATTATGGAGAATCAAATGTACCCATGATTACCTACACGCATAGGATAGGTGAGGTACAGGTGCCCATATAGGTTATGGCTACATTTGATTCTCCATATATATATTTTTCCCCTTTAATAAACATATCTTTATTCAGGAAAATAAGTGCTGGCATATGCCCTAGCAATAAATTGTAAGGTTCGGGCAAGCCCGGTCTTCCACCTTACCCTGAATTTTCGCTTTAGAATTTAGCGTTTAAATATATTTCATACGCCACAAGTTGAGAATCAATGTATCTTTATTGAACTTGAATATCATAATTGAACTTCAAAGACGGTGCTAGAAAATGAGATAAAAATAGAAATGATCATGGGTGGGTGGGGAGGGGTTCGTTCGGACATTTCCCTGATTCCTTTCATGCATAGCAGGTTAACAAAGAAACTGGTCAATATCCTTAGACCTAACTATTGTAGACTAGCATCAAGTCCCTCAGTAAAACTTAATGAGTGCACACAGCAAAGGTCTTAGGCTTACTGATGCTTGGGCGATGCTGTAGTGACTCTAATCATTCATTATATGATAGTTTCAATTGTTAGTTTTAATATGAAACACAAAAATAAATCAAAGACTTATACAAGTCTATAACTATTGGTGTAAATTTTATATTAATTTGCTCTCATTCAATGGGAAAATTCATGGGGGCCAGTGTTCATACGAACTTCAACGATATTACTTCCTATTTTTTATAGTCAGTTTGAAGGGTGCCTGGTCACGAACCACTATAAATAATTAATAAACATTACTTCCTAGTCTTACGGTATATCCACACATCTTAGTATGCACCTGACCCTGACCTCCCTGAAAAATATTGACATATTCTGCACTGGGATGACCTTTTTAAGTTACTAGGAAGGCGATGCTATAGCTTATAAAGTTATAGGGGACTTCTATCCTAGTAGCAAAATATAGGAGGGTCATCTCACAGATCAAATGATCAATACAACATGATGACACAACATTATGAACATTACAATAATTCTTCACAAAGCCTTTAGAAATTTCAAGGAGGAATGAGCTGGTGCAATTCATTTACCATAAATAGTACGAGCACAGATTGCAGCAATGGTTTACCAGCATAGTCAGGATTGCAGTTACTTAACCAACCTGACTGTATGTAGTCTAGACGAAACCGTCTAGACCAGTACCAAGCAAACATTTGATAAAATAATTAGCTGTGTTCCCCCTATGGTGTCCAGGGGTTCGGTTGATAGCCTGCTGTTCTAATTTTACTGACCCAATCCCATATATGTAGGTATGCATTTTCACGTGCCCTATACTGGTTCAGGCAATAGCATAACCTGGTAGTATAGATCAACAATTACCTGTATCTCTGAATGACTTGCTTGAGCTGTTAACCTGCCCACATCAATAGGAGCTAATACAATACACTCTAGGCCCAAACCCTCAGATCAGATAAGAATGGTATGTCAGTGATTGGACGCCTAATTCGCTAATCGGTTTTCTTGCCTAGGAATGGGCGTTTTAATGGGAATATAATGACATTTTGCGGTCTTAATGGAATTATAATGGCACTTTGCGGTTTGAGGCGAGGGACTCTCTCCTCTTTGGGCCTAGACTGAATAGGCTATACCTTACCGGTTATTCAGATGTCAAGCTCTGGGGTTAATTCTATCAATGATACATGAATACACATTCCGGTTTGACTCGTTGAGCCCTGAATATATTGAGCTTCTATAAACTATAAGTAAGTATTTCATTGTTGGTCATTTTTATATTCTAGCTAAACCTCTCATATTTAGGCTAAGATACTCTATCCAGAATTAGCGAGCATTTGAAAAGTGTTGAATGACGAGTCTACCTCACCTAGGCTACTACAAATAAATTGGTTTAATGCTATTTATTAAACGTGTAACATCGGGTGGATTTTGAAGAGTGTTTGATACAAAATATATGACCCAACTTTGACCACTTCCTGAAAATGGTAGCGTACGTGGCTCCCCGGAATTAGTTCGAATGTCTCTCCCTGTTATTCCTGTCGTCAGACAGGGTTCGATGCAATTTCATACGTATAACGAGGGCATGGATGATGTGGGAAGGCAAAAATCAATGGGTACATGCAAAGTTGTTCACCTTTAATATGTCGTCTCTAGCAATATTTCGCCGCAATTTTGTAATCCGCCGTCGAAGTTTAAGTGTTGTTTTGGTCTGATACATTTCTGAATCGGTGACCAAAACTCCATGCCATACTTTGCCATCTTGCATTGAAGTCATGTGACTGCAAGAGGCAGAAACCTACCATAGCTAGGGGCCAATAACCAGCTACAACACTGCACATATTTTTTACCATTTTCACTGTGCGTTAAGCGGATTGGCTGAACCAGCTTAGATAGGCGTGGCTTCATTCTGCCAGCCGCTATGACTGGAACAACACTCTGCCTTTTGCAAAGTAGCGCTAAATTTTCAAATATACATGGCGGCGATTCCATCACCTCGCTAGCAGTTTAGTCTATAGTTTATTTAATATTGGATAATGAGCAACATACAGTGGCAAAAAAAGTAAGTTTCATCATTGACGAAAGGTGGGCCATAAATTCTGGAGGTAGTTAGTTTGTGTAGGGTAAGTTATGGACTGTGATGCTTGGTCTATGCGGCGTCTACGGGAGCTTTATATAGAAGACTGTACAACCCTACCTATACGGTAGGGTGTATACTACAACTAGCCGGAATAAAGACGCTAGGAAAAAAATATTGCCAATACATTGGAGAAGTGGAATATTATTGCCAATACACATTGAAGAAGTGGAATGATAGCATATCTAAGTGATAACATAATTTAATTATGTCTAATTCATAAACAAATTAGAATATTAAAATGAAAAAGTTCCCAAGATTTTGAACATCAGAGACAGAAACAGAGTGAGAGTCAGAGAGCATATCACATACATATGTATGGCTGGCTTTGACCATATCATTATGGCATTCATTTAATAGTGTTTATATTTTGCTTGTGGCCTCGATATCAAAGAGAACTTAGAAACTCCGAAAAGATAGCAAATGGCAGTATTCATTAACATGGGTCATTGCCATTGGCAGTGGGGGACATGACATTATAGTAGCACGAGTGGTTGTAAGGTAGCTGCGTGTCAACTTGTAAAGTGTAACCAGTTAGTAATAAATGATTATGCTAACATCACGACTAGCCAGCCAACCCTCATGTCATGTCATGCGTACCGTATTTGATTTATATCAATACAAAACCCCAGACCAAAATACTAACATCAACCTCACTCAGTCAGTGTCTGTTTATTACTTTAATCTTTATATCAAATATTATATAACCATAACAACCACCTAATTAAAAAGGCCTAGTCATGACATCAGCAATATGTCAATAGTGCCTGAATAAAGACCAGTACCAAAAAAAATAACTCAGTTACTTTACATGGTTATTATCCAGACCAAAATAGTTTCATTTTCAGACATAACAATATAATATTAACATCAACCTCAGTCCTCAGACAGTGTCTGTTTATTACTTTATAATATTATAACCACCTAATTAAATAGGCCTAGTCATGACAGCAACAATAACTGAGGGGCTGATCACTTACTTTTAAGGTCCGGATTTAAAGTAGTTGTTGATTCTTAGGTGTCACTGTTTTCCTAACTCGCTGTAAATGGTTTCCTCCTTCGCTACCGTCGACCGTCGACATATCCACATAAAATTGGAGCCTGTGCCACATGGGCTCGGCCATTCGTCACAAACTTGAAGCTAGAGACAGGGGAAATAGCTGAGGGCAGCTACACAACATTATCCCGGACCAATAGGGTCCGGTTAGGGTTGAAGATGCAGGCTATTTTCTGGAAGTCTGGACATTTGTAAGCTGTTCTCTGCCTTGCTGGAACCAGATCAACTTAACTTCGTAGCACCACAAACAGAACCAGATCCGACTAGCCCTGTCGAGCGGAAGTAGGGCTTTTCTACTACCCGGTTGGGCTCCTCATGGTACGGGCTCTTCCGAAATTATCAGACGGGGACCTGTTATGAAGTAGAGGACAAAAGAAAATTAAATAGAATAGTGGCGGAATTTAGCTCTATAGTGGTTCCTTTCTGAAATGATAATGATTGGTTTAATGATGAATACTAATCGATGAGACAATGCAGAAAAACTGGTGGTATTTAATTTTTATAACATTTTTTTTTGTTCCAGGGATAAAGGCTCAGTGGGCTAATTTCGATGCATTCTTCACTTTCAAGAAAAAGGGCGCTAGGAATTCAGAAAAAAATTGAATATGCCTGGTTCTAAGTATGGATTTTTTTCATGTAATAAGATAGACTTCATGCGTTGGATTTAATTGTTATTACCTTGGTTTCTGTATGGGCAAAATTAAAACAAAGACCCGTATGTACCGGTAGCCGTAAATCGTGTAGGGAGACCTAAATTAACTCTCAAGAAGCTTGCTGCATCGCATCGGAGTAAGTTTTATCCGGATAAAACTGTTTTTATTTGAGAAGATGGAAAAGTTACTGGTTTGAAACATTTGAAAAGGTCCTACTAACGTTCTACATAGGTGAATCGTGTATAACTTGTGTACTATATTTCAAAACAACGCGCACATTTTCTGAGCCACCGAGGTCTGTCGGCTCTTCTCCGCTCTGAGCGATAATATAATGGCTTTATTACTGCTCCAACCTCTTGTTGAGGGATATCGGCGGCTTGAAATTCTGTCTGCCTATTTATACCCAAGCTTCATTTGGGGACCTCTTCGAACCATCCAGTATTTCCCAAAGATTCTCTGTATACATTTGGATATTGTGCACCCTTTTAAATCGGACCTTTTCTATGATAATTGCGAGTTTGTATAAGTATAATCCATCGTCGGTATGATTGTTTGTCTTCCATCTTTGTGTTATTTTGCTCACTTTTCTATTAATATTGGAGCACTGTACTAAAATATCTGGCTACGATTCAGCCGTTTCGATCAGTGTTATATTACTGTCGTGTTGATTTTTTTACAACCAGTATTATGAACTTGTGTATTGCTTATATTCAATCGCCGCATCAACAATGCCCTGGCATTGCATTGGCAAACGGCCATGATTGACATTGACGTAACATTAGAATTGGCTTACCGACCAGATCAGCTTTTATCCTGTTATTCATATTTGAAGTTACTGTTGCTGTATTCCAAGGGATAGACAAATAGGTCGGCCCATATCTGCTTAGAAGTTTCGTTTTAGATTTGGAAAGAAATTCTTACAGGCTGACAATCTAAGTTCCATTCCCTATGAATTCAGAAATACAAACTAAAATCCATGGCTAAGCCTAAAACCCATACTTTAGATTTGCGGGTATTTTTTACATCTTTAGGGACGTTTGAACTTGGAAGATAAAATCCCCAATGGTCATATACTTGGAAATGAACTATGTGTGTTGTGTCCAATCGCAATCTCATTAGACGATTAGTTTAATTTCACTGCCCAAACAGCTGCCGCAGCAGCCAGTTGCCAATGTGAATGTAAAATTCGAGTTTCCTTTGTCTTTGATGTGAAGCCTGTAGGCCTATTCGAATTGTATTTTCTGTTATAGTTTCGTACGGTACTGTATTGGATTTTCTCTCAAAACCAGAGAAACGGCTGTTATTCCTGATCCTATCTGAGTCAGCGTTCATCTGTAATACCACAGATATGAACAAATCAAACCGTCATGATCTAATAGTCCCCCCCCCCCCCCCGACCTTATCTGTGGGTCTTCAAGCCCCCAGCCTACTATGGGTTATATGACTGGTCTTTTAAGATTTGCTTTAGGCAATTACTTATTAGGGTTTAAATACCTGACAATTTTATATTCCCACTGTGTTTTATCGTTTTATAATGCCTAGACTGGAGACAACACTTTGCGAAAGACCGACGTTTGTAAGGACACTTTATTAGGCTACATTATTTTTTTTAACAGATTTTTATTCAGGACTGGACAAGGCATATGCCAGCATGATATATGGTTCGGGCAAGGAGGGGATTGTTAAGAAACTTATATCTAGTATGGATCATGTGAAATCGAGTTTGATAAATGATATTAAATCTGTTATGTACTCGTTAATTTCAGGTTAAAATGGATGAGGCGGAGACCCCTGCAGTGGAAGAAACCACCGCACAAAAACGACCCGCCGACGAAAGCCTGGACCCTGACAACGTCCCTCCGTCCAAAGTAGCCAAGGTTACCAACTCTTTCAAAAATGTATTCAGGCAACTCAGTGTCATGCGGCCTGGTCTGCTCTTCGACCTGGAGAGTACGGAATGTGAGGATGGAGTCAACTCAACGTATACGATGGTGGTGGACGTTGACGGGGTGAAATTCACAGGCTCTGGTCCCAGTAAGAGGAACGCCAAGGTCCTAGCCGCTGAGAAGGTGCTGGCTCATCTGGAGGCCCTAGGGGTGAAGCCTATTCCTGAGAGTGAGCGTCCGCCCAAAGCAGCGAACCCCAATGCTGCCAAACAAGAGACCCAAAGCCAGGCGAGCACCCTGACGGAGGAACAGAAGGCCCAGCAAATGTTGGGCAAGAACCCTGTTATGATGTTGCATGAGATGAGGCCCAGCTTCGACTGCAATATTGTGTCCGACGAGCGGAAAGGCACAAACAGAAAAGTTGAAATGTCCATCACTGTCGACGGTACGAGCTTCACTGGAGCTGGGAGGAGCAATAAGATTGCACGCGCCCGTGCCGCTGTCGCTGCCCTGGAGTCGTTATTTGAATTAGAATTCACTGATTTCGGTGAAAGTAAGTTGGGACAAACCTTTTATTTATACGCTGTTCAATTGTAGATGTTTTTCACTGATTTGTATCTAGAATGGGATGATAAAGTAATAATATATGTTTTGTGATTAAAGGGTGGTCTCCACTGGCTGCGGTAAGCTTTGCGAAGCCTTGCGATGGTGCTGTGATGGTGAGAAGTGGCGAGGTCCTGTCTACATGGCAAGTGAACCATGTAGGCAGGACCTCGTCATTCCTCTCCACCTACAGAACCAGCGCAACACCATCGCAAGGCTTACCGCAGAGCTTACCGCAGCCAGTGGAGACCACCCTTAAGTGAACATTTATTTGCCACTGTTTTCAATAAGATGTTAATTTCTTGCTTCTGTTTGACGGCTTATTCGATTCCAACAATTATAAGTAATAACTGTATAGACTTTGGATACTCCACTCAAGGCAAAATTTGAGATATTTTACCCATTTTTATATGCTTACGTTGAATTTCTGCTAATTTAGGATAATATTCTCTTACAGATGAAATACCTGTCTATCTGGGAGAAGAGTGGAAATGGCGAAAATTCACCAAAAAGGCAGAAAAGACCGCCTCCACAATGTCTCCTCAGGGCAAACCTATGAAGAACGCCATGATGCAGCTAAATGACATGTACAAAGGCCTCGAGTTCCGCGTGAAGGAGCGCTCCGGCCCCGACCACTGTCCTTTCTTCAAAGTGTCGGTAGAAATAGACAGCCAGCCATTTGAGGGGCAAGGCAACACGAAAAAGTCCGCCAAGTTGGACGCGGCCGAGAAAGCTTTACTAGGCCTGTCCCTGGCCGGAACCCTCGCCCAGAGAGTTGTCCAGAAAAAGAAGTGGGTCGGACAGAAAAACTGGAACAACGGCCAAGATCATGCGCAAGGTAAGAATGTACCACAACTATCACAGTCCTTCCAACCAGCATCTAGTACTCAAAATGGTTCAGGTACAAAGACATGGCAGCAGCACCAAGGACACACCGCAGGAGGATCGGGGCGAGGGCGTGGAGGGCCCGGGTGGAACAGCCCGTCGTGGATGACGGACGACCCAAGTCAGAACGGACAACAACAGTCTATGGGCGGGGCTGGGCGTGGTGGCTACCGAGGGGGCGTCGGCGGACGAGGAGGACGAGGTGTCCAGAACAGGGGTCGTGGAGGGAATCGAGGAGGTGCAGGACGGGCTTCGTCCACATACAGCTATGGTATGGACGGAGGAGGAGGAGGAGGCATGGGAAGAGCGACTAGTCACACGTCAGGTCTATTGTCCGGTGGTGGACGAGGAGGCCGCGGTGTCGGTGCTGGAGGCTTGAAGTCAGCGCTAAGTGGAGGGGCCAGCAACAGCCTCCAGAGCGGCCTCATGGGTGGAATGACCAGTGGGCCCTCAAGCACTTCCCTAGGTGCAACTCCAGGGCGTGGACGGGCTCAGGTCCAGTACGGCCGTGGAGGAGGAGGTGGTGGAGGAGGAGGAGTGGGCAGCAACCAAGGCTGGGAACAGCAAGGTGCATGGAGCAATGATTACTCTTCATATCAGGAGCCATTCAGTGTAAAGTGGAACCCCCAGAATTATGGCTATGACACTGGCTACGATGGCTCTTACGACGCATCATACGACGCTAGATATGACACTAACTATGACGCCACGTACGACGCAACCTACGATGCATCATACTCCGGGAGCTATCAAGGAGACGGCTCGGAGTGGAACACAGATTATTATGGTTACTAACTAGAAGCATGGTTGTGATGATGTCAGTTGATGAAAAGGAAATGAATCGTTTTAATGGAGACCCAGTAGTATGCCAGGCGTTGAACCCAAGTGGCCAGTACTCTGTATATAATGTACTATATATATATACAGATACATCGGTGGTGGACGATTGTGATGCAACAACTGGTCTCCCCTGGTTGACTGAAAAAAAAAGACTTCGGAGTGATATGGTATATGTGCGAGGTTTGGAATAATTGAAAGAAGGATGTATAATAAAGATACTTGTATGCCGGAAGGACTGTGTCAAATTTTCAATAATCTTAAGATATCAAGACATTTATCTTATCAGTACAGTAAATTTCTATGTTGTCTATGTGTACTCCCCTGATAACTCAATGCATTCTTATATGCAGGCTACATCATTTCCTATATATATATATTTGTGTGTGTTACATATCTCTGACATCGCTGAAGAGCTGTACAAGTGATCCGAGAGGAGAGGATATATCATGGGCAATCCAACGGCAAGAGTAAATGTTAAAGCACCCACACCTTGTCCATTTATACTTACTTTCCCTCCACTGCATTCTAACAGTTAATGATAAGTCCACGATACCTCTGGTAGGTCAAACAATTTCTCTCACTGTCAGTCTTAAGTAGTGCTCAGATTTAGACCCTTGTGGGTCTTACTTTTTGTGAGAGAAACAAAATTGTTATCTTCTGAAACCAGTGTTTGTAAAATAAAAAAAATTATTAGGGTTTCACATTAAGAACTTTGGTTTCAGTCATTATTTCTCGTAGGGATTCCTCTAGCTCTGTTCCCAGTATTAATGATATCGAACAGCGGCGCCTCGATTTGTCTTGGCGGAATTTCACTCGCATCATCAACGATGGGAAGTTATTAGAGAAATGATAGTCGTGTGACCTATATTGTAGCTGTCAATGGCCTTTGTGGAAACGGTACAGTACATATAATAATATATATATATATCCCTGCACTCCATTGATATACGTCAGCTATTAACTGTGACTGACTTTAAAGAAAGGATTCTACATCAAGCACTTTGTATTTAGGCCTTGTGTTCGTGATTTAATGCGCATATTAATCATTATTTAATGCGCAACTCAATATGATTCCTATCCCACAGAGGCCTCTTGAGTCATAACAAGTGTCGTAGCACAGAATTTTGCTGAGCTACCCCTACTTTTTTATTTGTGTTGCCATCTTATAATTATTCTTTAGTTGACAGGCATAATTGTTACACGTACCTTCGCCAACGGAATAGTGTATGCCTCGAAATTACTGCATGCTATCACGTGAATGCCTCCCAATATGTGATTGGATAATATCCCTATCAATGAAATCATAATGTATTTCATCATCACTTATCAAAGTATTCGATACCCTTACTGTATCTGACGACATGTGCCCAACACCCTTCATATCTGTCAGGCTGAGGAAGGACCAAGTTGAAATATAATCTATTATATAACCATATAATATTCCCTGGCTACATTTTGACGTAGGTGGACCACTCAGGATTCCCCCACACCCTCACTCAATCGGACTCTTAAAACAAAGCTGGACCAGTTAATTCCGTCGGGTTTCTCTCGCTATGTATTTTGTATTCGGATGTAGAACAAAAAGAGACTGGAAAAAGAGAAGTTAGGAGGCCCCCAAATCAGCCAAGAATATGGAAATACCATATATCACTAGTATATATATATATGAATGTATATCACTATATATAAAGCAAAAGAAATATCGACCAACGGTAGACACAACTTAAGGTGGAGTGACAAAGTATCCTAGACCAAGGCATGTTTCTGAATAATGGGGAGATATTTGCCCCGTAATTAGAATGTTTAGGTGCATATGATGGACACAACCACGCTCAAATCTGTATTATTACATTGGTTGTTTGATCTTAAGCTCTTTAAATGAAAGGGGGAGAGGGAGACTAAGAGGAGAAATGCATAGACACGTTCGTTTCTCAGAGGAACAGTTTAGACATTCGTCTTGTGGTTTTTATGTTGAGTTTAACAACAGTTGACTTCAAGAATGGGATTTGGAACAAGAGCATACTCTCTTTAGTTAAGACTGGCGAGGGATCTTTGACGAAAGCAAAAAAGCCATTAACTTACAAACGTAAGCCTTAGTTGCTTTGAGTAAGCCTATATTTGGATCATTTTCTATTCTATAACTAGAAAAGCGTACTGAAAATTGTAATATTTGACTTGTCCAATTGTGTCTACTATACCAGGGTTTGGTCTTGTTTCTCATCCTCATTTGATCCACTATCTTATCATGATAGTTTTCTGTGAGTGTCGATTATGCTTAGATTTGGGTAAATTAGCATACAATAAGGTGTGATGTGTATATAAGCGTTTTATTACAGATGTGTGGTATCCATTCGGTATTCTTTGATGGTGGCCCATTAGAACATCCTCGATTTATTCAATGAGCTCGTGTAAAGAGTAAAATGAAACAGTTAAGCTAACTTTCCTGCGATGAGATCATCACAAACAAAATTAGCGTACTTTTGCTAGATTGATGCACATTCGGTAAGGGTAAATCCAGAAGGTTCGATATAAGCTTTGTCGCTTTAGTTTGTATTGTCACCCTCGTCACTTGTTAAAAGAGTTTTAATGACCTCAGCAGGAGAAATTAATTAATGAGTTTCGATACAATCCCGCTGTCAGTTAATTTTCATGAATTTATTTATGTGTGCTGCCTTGTATGTATGTTAGCAACATGGTCAGAAGAAAATTCTGAATTATTTCATTTGTGTCCTGAACTTTCCCTGAAATATTGATTGAATATTGTCTCGAAAAAGACATACTTAAGACAGCGGTAATATTTTGAGTTTGTGGTTCCTAACCACAAAACAATTCTGGAGTCAGATGTTGCATTTTTTTCAACTAAAGGTAATTGTTTTGACTTCGGGTTACCTAAATATATCTGCTGTGGATGCCACTCTGAATTGTCATGTTTTTGAAGGGAAGACGTTTCCCTTATTTAGTATCATCACAAATCTCATTGTAGTGCATAAGCTAAGAATTGCTTCATTACAGCCAATTTTCACCCTAGTGTAGAAAAGAAATCAACACTGACGGATCGGTAAATAGTTAATGTTAATAATGATAAAAGAATAAGTATATTTAGGGATATAAATGAATATTGTTGGCTGTAGGCATGAACTTTAAAGTAGGAATGTAATTCATTTTATTTGTATACAGTTGTCATAAATGTCATTTACCGGTGTTCATTTGTATGTTGTCAACCTTACTTAGCTTCATGAATAAGGCCATTGTTAAAAAATGGTTTCAATCATTCAATTTTATCACCCCTTGTTTGGCACCATTAAAACTTTTATACCAAGAGATTCGTTGTCTGTTAAATATGTTCAATACTCAAGCATTCAATTCGTCTTGACTATTATTGACTTCATCAAAGTATATCAATTACGGAAGCATACATACATGTACTGAAGTATACATGTATGTATGAAGTATATATACTAAAGTATATACTTTATTACATTGATTTATCAATGTACTAAAGTATTAGCCTAAGTATTGAATAACCTTCACCACCAGAAATTGAATAATCAATATAAGAATATAACAATATTAATGTACTGAAGTACATCTATGTACTGAAATATGTACTAAAGTACTATATTAAGTACTGATTAAATTACTGATTATTATATTTAGTACTGAAGTATGTACTATAAAGTACTATATTATTGTACTGAAGTATGTACTAAAGTACTGAAGTATGTATTAAAGTACTGAAGTATGTACTTTGTTTCTGTTATTAAATAAGCTCTCATACATGAGAATATTTTCAGCTTATATAATAACTAAAGTACTATATTAATGTACTTAAGTACTGAAGTTTGTACTATAGTACTGTATTAATGTACTATAGTACTGTATTGATGTGCTGAAGTATGTACTAAATTATATCAATGTACTAGCAATCAATGTACCAAGATATTAGGTCAACTATTGAATAGTCTCCAACACTAGCGTTGATTAAATTTGTCCAACAGTTGCAGCTGGGGAAGAAGAATAAACAACGCGAAATCAAAAGATTACATAATATTCCGTTTTATATAACTTTAAAATTACCACACAGAGAAAGTGGCAGAAGCAGAAATGGTGTTTCCATACAAAATACATAAAATAGAAAAAGGTTTTATTAACTCTGCCTAGTGTAGAAATGCTACAACCTTGCAAACCACTACTACATAACTCAAAAAAGGAAGTTCGTTAATATTTTGGCTGTATTAAATTGAAGGCAATTGTGGTTATAATTTCCCACTTCCAAGTGTAGAATATGATGCCCACTGTAGTCCCACGTGACCTGGCCACAGCATCAACATTAATAACCCCAAAGGCTGCAGTTGGGGAATACACTAAACAGCACACAATCAAAAGATTTAGTCAACTTAAAGTTAGCAGTGAAAATGGTGTTTTCAAAGTTAGCAGTGAAAATGGTGTTTTCATACAACATAGTAAAATAGGAAAACTAAAGGGCCTAGTCCACCAAGCCGATACTCATGCGATTTTGCTCCGCAGAGGACTCTATTCCACTAAATTCTGTCCTATTCAGGCCCAAACCCTCAGATCAGATAAGAACGGTATATCAGTGATTGGACGCCTACTTTCACTAATCGGTTTCCTGACCTAGGACTAGGCGTTCTAATGGGATTATGATGATATTTTGCAGTCTTAATGAAATTATTATGGCACTTTGCGGTTTGAGACGAGAGGCTTTCCCTCCATTTGAAGGGACTCTCTCATCGTTGGGCCTAGACTATACTGAAGAAAGTCGTTACAAGTCTTGCACAAAAAGAATAACACTGTGCTGCTAACTGTTAACCACAGCTACAAATCTGCCTCAACAGTATTTGAAGCAATTTACAGCTTATCCCTGTGGATGTTCATTAAGCGTTACCACATTACAATGTTTACCAAGTGAATGTATAGTGATTTAGTACAAAAGGTGATGATTTAACTCTACATTGAAGTATTTTTACAAATTGTCTGGCATGAAAAAGGTAAAATGAATTGGCCACTGGTCACATTAACCATAATATTAAGGAGTTTGGTTGCTTTTAGAAGGATATTTTATTATTTCCTTCCATTTAGTGACATTTCAGATAAATACTGATAGGCTCCCTAAGTCTTTAGATCATTTATTTCCGTTTTTGAATACATGTCCCTGAGGTGGAATTTTATTGATTATTTCGACCTTCTCAAACATCAATGGTTGCTTATTGGGAGGCGAGCTCTTAATGTTAGATTTGTATATGACTTCACTTTGGTTTGGTGGATGGTGGGGCGAAAGTGACAGACGATGATCACACATTTTGTTATGCTTTTTTAGCTAGCTTTTAACTTTTTAAGTTAGAGTTAAAAGTATTTGAGCTGTAAATTCTCGTTTTCGTTTCGTCATTACCACATAGGCAATAAGGCATTGCAGCAGGGGCCTGTTGTATAAGCTTAAGTAGGAATTGTCTGTGTGCATTCAGGACTACCCATGATTCTTCCCTTCATTTGATTGGTTGCTAACCAGCCCTGTTCCCGCCAGTGCTTTGTATTTCATGACAACCAGGCAGTTCGGCTCCAACCACCACAGGTGTTGTTTCACCTTGCTGAGAAGTTGTTCTCTAGTTATGTGGTCGGATTATATTTTCCCGTTCTCATCAATGGTTTATGCACGGTGAGAAGAATTGTTCAGGCTGTGGAGGTAGACACAATTAAGGCTCCTTTTGGTTCTCGTTGCAAGTCACTAAAACCTAAAATGACTTCCGTCGTCGCTGGCATGGCCAGGAATGATTCCCAATATCTTCCTTTGCTGTCTAGAGTAGAATTATCTCCCTACTGGTGACTCATTGCTCAGTGAAGCATAATCCCAACTGATAGGTCTTGTTTGTTTGTTTCTATCTGTGACCAACAACTTGATATAGAAACTGTAAAGCCTATTTTGATAAACATTGCTTTTTTGGACACATACACATCCATGCAAACATAGTTATACCTTGCAACTACATTTCTGAGCAGCTATTATTATTGAGGTGACCTAGTTTGTAGTATGATTATATTCAGTTAAACTTGAAAAGTTTACATCTGTCGTAGACCTTGAGGGTGCAGCTTGTTGTTAGAGGTGGGTCATTTTTTAAATACTTTGTGAAAGTTTGTGGTGGAATCAATAACTGATAGAAAGTTTTGTGGGCAGCAAGTATTTTGTAAGAAGTTGATATAAGTTGAAGATTAGGTTCGGAGGTGTTATGAAGCACATAGTATTTGTTTACATCGTGGCAATTTGTGCAGGGTGGTATGGAAAGTTCTTTTTTTAAAAAAACTAAGAAATTATGTTCAAATGGTTACTTCAAACTCGATTTGTAATTTTGATTTGATTTGAACAATCGTTTATTTGTCAAAAATTACAGTTACATTTAGAAAGACAAACAGGTCGACAGACTTCTGCACTCTAGGTCCAAACCCTCAGATCAGATAAAAATGGTATGTCAGCCTACTTAGCTAATCGGTTTTCTTGCCTATAGGAATGGGCGTTTTAATGGGAATATAATCATGACGTTTTGCTGTCTTAATGGAATTGTAATGGCACTTTGCGGTTTGAGGCGAGAGGCTTTCCCTTCGTTTGAAGGAACTCTCTCATCTTTGGACCTAGACTTCTGGGAATTTCCCAGTTCTTCCAGCTGTTCCCCTGATTGAGAGAGTTGTTCTCCTCATAGCCTCTTGTTACATCAGCTGTAGGTGAAATGTGCTGGAGATAGATAGACAAAGATGCTCTTTCTCACGATCATATACTAGGGAGGTTCAGCAAGTCTAACGTAAACGTAAACGTATCCGTATCTCTGATGTACAAACATACATGAAAAGAAAGAAAGAGGCTCAGAACATGGCGAGAAAAACGTAACGTAACATATCAAGCAAAATATTTCATCTCATAATTTATTTTTCAGACATAAAAATGTGACGTAATTCACAAAAAACATACGGATATGGTTACGTAAATGAGATAGGTTTGCTTGCAGAACCTCCCTATTTTATTTTCATGTTATCTGATAACGAATGGGTTTTCATAGCTGCCATTGCCGCTGCTCGGTGCTTGTCAGGGCAATTATCCACCGGTATAGTGGGTGAGAGCACATGTCTCACTTCCTTCTCTCAACCCTCCCTTATTTTTGATCCGATGAAGTTCAGAAGTAGAAAAAGATGCTCTATCCGTCCGTCCCCTTCATTTTGATGCAGTTTGAGAAAGAGAAATGCTTGTTTTTACTCAGATTCTGCGATCATTGGTATGGAATGTGAAAAAAACTGGTAGTCTTTCACACTGGCACCTGTCTCCTTAGATGTGTACTTCTGGTTGTTCTTATCTTACCTCTGCAGATATATTTATATATCTTTTTCAAATTTGCCTACTATTTGTCAATTTCTAACGATGCAAACCTTTCTCATGCTTTCTTTAAAAAATAATAACCAAGATTTTAAAATACACTTCCACCCTAACCCAGCTGTATACTTTTAAGCGTGCACTGACTCTTAATGTTGGTTTGAATTGATCTTATGAAGCTTAAACCCCCCACTGCATTTGTTAATCATCTTAAATGTTTATAATCTTGATTAGATTTGACGAAATCTGGCATTTTCCTTCACTTTAATCATTGGGTGTTGAAATGAAGGAACATAGTGCACATGAAATACACTTTATCTAATTTATCTTATCGTTGATTATACATATATATTATAGACTAAAAAATTATTCTAAAAAAAAAATCGAAGTTTGTTCCCAACCCTGGAATCACACCAGTTATATTTTCTGTGCTGTACTAAACTAATGGAAGAAAAGAACTATGCATTTCCCAGGATCCCTACTTACTTTCCCATGATGCACTGCACATAATCACCTATATAAAAGCTCAATGACCAAGTATCATTATCATTTATTCATCCCCTGAATAAGGAGCAAAATGCTCGGAAACGTCGGGTAAAATTGAATAAAAATCACCACAAGTCTGTCCTTGCTGATAATTCAACTTTCAAAGTCTACATAGGCACGAGTCAGTTGGTAGTAACTTCCCCAGTTCACTTTATCTTTTGGTTTGCGATTTGTTTCAACTTTTCCCATAGCTTTGGTCTCACTCAGCTTCCTTTTCCAATGCAGGTGATGAGATGATGAATTTGGGTGACGACACGATCGACGGTGAACAGAACGAGTCCGTTAAACCTATGGCAACTGACCCAGGAAAACATCCTATGGCCATGTTGCACGAGTTACACAACTTCCAGTACAGGACAGTGCCTGCTGAGGAGGGGAGCGCCATAGAGGTCACTATTGAGGGAAAGACATATATGGGCACTGGGCGCAGTAACAAAGTGGCCAAAGCTCGGGCCGGTGCCACGGCCCTGGAAGAGATGTATGGTTTAGAGTTCTCTATGAATGACGGTAAGTGAATTTGTTTCCTAGAAGTGGTGACCAGGTCCTTGATCCTTGTATGTGATATCAGTTAATAACCTTATGGGTGAAGTCGCCAGAAAATGTACAATTCACCTTCACCAATACTCTCAAATAACCCAAATTTCAGCCGTAAATAAAGTTCAAAATACAGTTCAACCTAACCAAACAGATTGCTAGAATCAATGCAATGGCGAATATACTTGAATTTACCTAGTATTGACCAAATTGCAGCTTAATTTAGCGGAATTTACTGAGTGTGTACAGCTGCCAATTATACATTTTCTGAAAATCTGACCCTTATATTTTTCCTGCCCACCTTGCAGATATTCTTAAACTTATCTCAAGGGTGGAAGTCTTCAGTATTTCTACTGAATTTAGTATTTTTGAAAACTTGTCGAATTTTCCCCAACATTCCATCATTTTTAACCTAAAATTTGCACACAAAAATTCATTTACATTACAAGAAAATTTGATTGACCACATTTTGTTGAAACGTTCAAAAAGTTTGAACGCACCCTTTAAAGAGTTTTATATAAAAAAAATTCCGAATTGCGATTTTCCCTGGGTGCTCCTACTCTTGCCAGAAATATTTCAGTATTTCACCATAATCTGACTTTCATCCCTGCTTGTTTGATCTCTGCAAAGTTTGATGGAGTTGTTGTTCATGTTGCCAATCAAAATGTTTGGTCCGACAGAAGGGTTTTAATTGACTGAAATCCAAGGATAAATAATATTTACACTTTTAAGAATGGAATGTGTCTATCTGGTATATTATACATAAAACTTAGATAATAATGCTAGACCAAGATTTGCTGACCCATCTTTCATGAATAACTGATCTTTGAGGTTATTTTTCTCATATCTTAAATGTTTTAAATGTTTGGTAACATCCACTACCCCTGAAGAAGGGAGCAAAGCTCCCGAAACGTTGGGAACAATAAGAGTAACATTCAACCATTCAAATCGTCATCTCTCTGAAGATTCCAAACATCCAATCGGTACTCTACCCCACCAGTTAGTAGTGCAAACTCCCCCATCATGTTTTAAAAATGTCAAACAACAATATTTTCTCTTCTGTACACAGCTGGTGTGCCTATGTTCTATGGGGACGAGTCCTCTTGGCGAAAGCTCATCAAAAAGCACAAGGACTCCGGCAATGAGGCTGAACAAAATGATGTCCCGACACAACCTGGAAATGATCCTGGCAAAAATCCCGTCGCCATGATGCATGAGTTAAAAAATTTCCAGTACAGGACGGTGCCGGCAGTGGATGAAAGTGCCGTTGAAGTGACTTTCGCTGGAAAGACATATCTGGGATCTGGGCGCAATAATAAAGTGGCCAAATCTCGGGCAGCTGCAACAGCCCTTGAAGAGATATATGGTTTAGAGTTCACATTGAATGATGGTAAGTGAAATCCATAGAAGTGGTCCGTGATCCTTGTATAATAATAGGGAGTTTCCGCAAGCAAATCTGTCTCAATTACGTAACCGTATCTTTATGTAGGTTACGTCGCATTTTTATGTATAAAAAATAAATTGTGAGATGAAATATTTTGCTTGATATGTTATGTTACGTTTTTCCCGCTATGATTCGCTGAACCTATTTCTTTCTTTTAACGTATGTTTGTATATCAGAGATACGGATATGTTTACGTATACACATAGGTAAGACTTGCTGAACCTCCCTATCGTCATATCAATTAATAACCTTAATTGCTCCTCCCCATCTTGCAGAGTTTCATCAAGTGCTTAAAATTCTTTATTTCCAATGTATGATGAAGGTTAATTTAAACATAACAGTGTACCGCTTTCGTCAATGACGACTGGGGAATTGTTCACTGTATACAAATAATGTAAACCCACCAGAGAACATGGAGACCTCCCTTAGTTGGAGAGAAGTGAGAGTCAGCGAGAAAGTAATCGACAATAACAGTTTCTAAATCTAAATCTAATCAATTTAAGATGAATCCTGTGTTTTTAATCCATGCAAATTTAGATGCAGGTATTTTTCATGTTGCCACTCCCAAGTTTTGGTCTGGCAAAATGATCAAATGCTTTTCTAAACTGATTTGTTTTATACATGCCGTCAACATTGTCAAACTGTTAATGTTCTCTCCTTTACATAGATTATTTTTTTTTAGAAAAATTTTATTGAGTCCAGTTCCGTTGTGTTGTACAATGGTAATTTCATGGAACCCAGTCAAAATGATATTCAATTATTCAATAGGGGAGTTGCATAGCCGCCATTTTGAATCTTGATTCGCATGGAATTATGGGAGTAATGGTACAGTATAAAATCTATAGAAAACATGTCATATTCAGCATGGGATATTTATCAATGATCTAATGTCAATATCCATGTGTTCCACATGTTTCCATAACACAAGTCCTCATCTTTCCCATCATGCATTTGGTTTTCATAGATCATTTATAAAGGCTATGATATTGGTGAAAACATTCTTGCAATTTTTGATAAAAATGTTGCAAAATATTTGTATGTCAGATTTCATCAGAATCCATCCCAGGATGCATAGTACAGACATGCGCAGTGAGACATGCAACTCCCCTATTGTTGGGATTTATCTATTTAATCTTTAACATAGAAGTACCAAAGTTTAAGCTTTATCACTGATATATAACGCATATGTACAATATTTCCATTTCAAGATGGAGTGCCTATGTTCTATGGCGACGAGTCCTCTTGGCGAAAGCTCATCCAACAGCACAAGGAATCTGTAAAAGCTGGAGGAAAAAAGAACTTGGGTGACAATTTGATTAAAACTGAAGAGTCAGATTCTTTAAAAGATCCTGAAGATCCTAATAGTAGTAATACCACAGATTCAGATGGAAAACCTATGATAACTGGAAGTTCTGTGACAGAAAGCAAGCCGTTGAAGGGTATTTTAAAAACTGGCACGGGCAAAAATCCCATGGCCATGTTGCATGAGTTGCAATATTTCCAGTATAAAGCAGTGCCGGGAGAGAATGAGTTTTCCATTGAAGTCACTATCAACGGAAAGACATATACCGGATCTGGGGACAATATCAAAGTGGCCAAAGCTCGAGCGGCTGCCGCAGCTCTGGAGGAACTGTATGGTTTACAGTTCTCACCCAATGCAGGTAAGTGGAAAGAAAATACCAAAAGAAAGTGATCCTTGTATATATAAGGGTCAGATTTTGAGAAAATGTACAATTAGCAGCTCTACACATTTAGGAAATACTCCTAAATTAGGCTGAAAAATGAAGAATATTGGCTATATCTGAGTATATTTAGTGTTGCATTGATTTAAAGTATCAGTTCTCACTTCTGTTATGTTAAACTGCATTTTGAAGCTCATTTTTGTCTTAAATGTGGGTTATTTGAGAGGATTGGTGAAGGCGAATTGTACATGTTCTGAAAGTATGACCTCTATATATTAGATTTATTATGTATGCTTTCAGTCAAGAAAATAGAAAAAAATCGAGTCAAAGATTTGAATTTTAGCAGTAATCTTAGTAAAAGAAACAAATTGGTTGCCATGACAACCCAACATAACTCACTAGTGAAATACGCACCATGCGTAACTCACTAGATACGTTGTTTTCAGAGCGATGCATGTATAATAAAATATCAATCAATAACTTAAATTGCTCCGGCACATTTTGCAGAGATTCCTCAATTTAAAGATGAATCCTGTGATTTTTAATCTCTGCAAAATCTGAGATCTGAAAAAGTGGTCATGTTACCACTCAAAATTTTGGGTTTTAATTGACAGAAAAGGAAGAATAATAATAACACTTTGATTATGTCCATCATGTCTTATACATATAGAAATTTTAATGCCTTCTATCCCTACCAAGTTTTGCTGAAGTCATTTCTTTCTCATTAATGTTTTAAAGAGTAAATTTCTAAATCAAAACTATATTTTACATAGAAAACAGTGCCTTTGGTACTTACCAGTACTGTTAATTTCTGAAACCTTTATTGAATGTACCTTAAGTTATTATTGTTTCGGGCAGAATGGACCGATATACCAATCATGATAAATACCTGGTATATCTGAGTATATTCTGTATTGTATTCATTCAATAAATCTGTCTGGTTATGTTGAACTGTATTTTGAACCTGATTTTCTTCTTAAATTTGGGTTATTTGAGAGGATTGGTGAAGGACAATTGTACATTTTCATCGCTCCATTCCATGTAACTGTTTATATAATACTGGAACAAAAATTCCATATATGGGTCAGATAGTGAGAAAATATACAATTCATCTTCACCACTCCCCTCAAATAAGCTGAATTCCAGACGAAAATAAAGTTCAAAATACAGTTCAACCTAACCAAACCGATTGCTAGAATCAATGCAATGCCAAATATACTAGAATGTATCTTGTATTGACCAAATTGCAGCTTGATTTAACAGAATTTACTAAATGTGTACAGCTGCCAATTGTAAATTTTCTGAAAATCTGACCCATATATATAAAGATTGTCTAACAAGATTTTCTTGTCTTCACACAGCTGGATCCCCCATGTTCTACGGCGGAGAGGCTGCTTGGCAAAAGCTCGTCAAACAACACAAGGAAACAGGGAAAGCTGCAGACGCGGATAGAGATAAGAAAAACGCTATAATGGCATTGAGCGAACTATATCGCAATCTGGACTACCAAATAGTAGAAAAACAATCAAAACAGGGCACTGGGGGGAGAATGCTGCCGCTTTTTAATGCCTCACTTGTTGTCGAGGGTAAAAAATACGAGGCCACTGGGCCTTCCAAAAAAGCTGCCAAGTTGGCAACAGCAGAAAAGGCTTTGCTTCAACTTGCAGTCAGTGGAGTATTGGCCAAGAAAACCCAAGCTGCGATGTACAAGAAGCTGGAACAACCAAACCAACAGTTCAAGGGTCCTTTGAGGGGCGGGAGAGGAGGAAGAGGAGGTCCAGGGGGACGGGGAGGCCCAGGGGGAAGAGGAGGAGGTCCAGGGGCAATGGGAAGAGGAGGTATGGGGGGAAGAGGAAGAGGAGAAGGTCGGGGTGGTGGAAGGGGTGGTGGTGGTTACCATCAAAACACTTCCCAGGGCGTTGGCGGGGGAAGAGGACGGGGTCGAGGCAATGCCATGGCCGGGGTGAAACGACCCTACAGTCAGTGGAATCAAGATGGACCTGGGGACTATTCGGGTGGATATAGCTCCGGTGGTGGAAGAGATTTCAATCCTCCTCCCAGCAAGCTTAGTAGGGGTCAAGGACGCAGCCAAGGTTTCCAATTTTCTGCCGCGTCATCCTCCTTCTCTGGATCATCCTCCTTCTCTGGATCATCCGTCGCCCCTTACTCGTCAACATTCGTCAAAGCCTCGGCCACCGCACCGCTCTCGTTCTCGGCGAGAGGACGCGGACGCGGCTCACGGTTTGCTGACCTTGGCGGCAGTGATTTCAGGTCTCCCCCTCCAAGTTTATCAACAAGCACAGCCTCCAAACAACAGTTCCAAAGTTCGTCTTCTCTGTCAGGGTCAACAGGGTCTTCTCTGTCAGGGCTTTCATCCAGAGCAAATCCCTACTCCCGGGGCGGTTCCGGTTCCGGCCGGGGAAGAGATACGATATTAAATCCAGCTCCTGATCCGTCTCTCTCTTCTTCCTATCAGCCATTCTCTGCCCTGGGTCGCCGATCACAAACCTTCGATACAGATTATTCCTCGTTTGACAGCGCATATGGAAGTGGAAGTCGGGACTCACGAAATTATAACAACAGTGATTATGACAGCAGCTATTATGACCCGTTACCACCATTACCCGAACGCGGAAATTACACTCCAGCATATGGTTCAAAATATTCACTCGATTCAGTTGACTGGTCAGCAGATCAATTCCATTATTGATATCGTATTGATTATGAATATTGATCGGAATTCTTACTTGGGGGGTTGGTATGGGGTGTTCAGAAAAGTGAAATATTTAGTTTATAAAAATAAGGGAGGAAATGAGTCAGTTAATTGATTATTCGAGCTGCTTGAGTCGGTTTGTTATTATTCGGAACGCGAATAAAGGGACGTAAATAACTCCCTGGGTAAGACGGGCTGCCATTATGGAACATGATAGCATGTTCCTATCCCTCTCTCCTCCCCTCTCTCCCTTTCCCCCTCCCTCTCTCTTTCCCCCCTCTCTCTCCCTTCCCCCCTCCCCCTCCCTCTCTAATTCCCCCTCTCTCTTTCTCTCTCTATTTCCCCTCTCTCTGCCCCCTCTCTTTCTCTCTTTCTCTATTTACCCCCTCTTTATTTCTCTCTCCCTCCCCCGATTTCTCCCGTCTGACATTCTGTATATAATTCATATTCTCTACTTTACCTTTTCCTCTTCGCCTCTCTACTTTACCTTTTCCTCTTCGCTTCTCTTACTCTTTCTTTGCCCTTTCCTTTCTTTCCCTCCCTGCTTCCCACATACATCTGTTCCCACCGCCCAGCTTCAAAGTGAGTAACAGTTCAAAGTGAATATATGTCAAGTTCGTGCATTTATATGATGCTATACTAGAATACTAGGATCTATAGTTTCATTACACATGTTTACACTATGAACCCTTCCCCTACTAAGTTAGAAAGACTGTTATTATGCGTGTTACATCTTTGTGGGTGAAGTCGCCAGAAAATGTACAATCCAGCTTTACCAATCTTCTCAAATAACCCAAATTTCAGACGAAAATAAAGTTCAAAACACAGTTCAACCTAACCAAACAGATTGCTAGAATCAATGCAATGCCGAATATACTCGAATTTACCTAGTATTGGCCAAATTGCAGCTTAATTTAGCATAATTTACTTAATGTGTAGAGCTGTCAATTGTACATTTTCTGAAAATCTGACCCATATGGAGACTGCTTTCCGGAGGTCCACTAAAATCCGGGAGAACATTTCAATAGGATTCGAGCTAAATGTGTATTTTGGCTAGACCAAGATCAGTATGTTGCATTTCGTCTTTAGTGTTTTCATTAGTTTGTTGATAACCTCCATAATACACCAACGCCAGGTACAACACTCTTCCGTGCAGATCTAAGAGTCAGCTAGTTATTTTCTGTGTATAGGCCTTTTCTATTTTCGTCGATGTCATGCATATTTTTTAATGAACATCTTTTAATTTTTGGGGTCCCACAATTGTCTCAATTCATGTATGTATGTACCGAATGTTGGTGAAACAATTGACTGTATTCTCTGACTTGTAACAGAATTGATTTATTTTCATTGTCTAAATGTCAGGTGGTATAATTGTGTATACTTCCTTGATAGTGGCACATTCTAATACACCAAGAAAGGTTGTATTAAAGATATAATTATTGTCTCAGAATTCTATTAGGGCCTCTATTTTTTTGTTTCACGTGGACAGGCAAGAAAATGCCTGTGTTCCGGCGTTGTTGCCATCGATATTTATTCAATACTTTGTACTTTATAAAAAAAAAAAAAAAAAAAAAATTCCGATCTGTACCCTAATTTTGTGAGTTGTCTTGTGCTCTGTTATATATTATGCCTCCGTAATCTCGGGGAGTGAGGTGACCGCGGGGGCCCCGACGCGGGGTCTGCTCATTGGCATGTTGTGGGTTCAAACCCTTACAAGTCTGCAATTTCACCTCATCCCCCAGGCACTAGTGGAAGTACAGTTGAAGTATAAGTTGAACTAGTCCTGGTAAAAACGTAAAATATCTATAATAAGATGACTCTGTGTAAGCTTTCTGTCGTGGCTACCACACATGGGCCTAGATGAACTGAAAAAGAACAGATCAATGTAGTCTAAATGCATCCCTGAAGTTTTTATTTCGGTATGTCCAAAAAGTAGTTGACATGTGATCCCTTTAAGAAGAGGGAAAAGGATTTTTTACTTCTATTTATGACAAGGACCTGTCAACTCTTAACCCAGCGAGCCGCTCTTTGCAATCAACCATGGAGAAACAGGGCCAGTAACAGTATACCCAGCTCTTCCTCCCATCTAAGCAAACCAACAGCTGCTGCTTATGAACAGAGACAGCACAATACAATACAGCTGTATATTTGGCCATGGTCGATCGCAAACGCGATTCAGGGGGCAACGGTTTGAAGTCAAAAGTCCCCCACTTTTCCCTCTTCTTAAAGGGCCTAAGAAATCATGTGTCTACTATATTTCGGACACACTATATATCGAAATGACTATGTCCAGCATATTGATGTATTGTAGTTTGTATAGATGTCCCCATTTAGAATTACTAGTTGTTCCCACTTGTGTAGTGCATCATCCAATGTATTAGTCATGCGGGGACTTACACCGTGTGTCTATATGAAGCTTTGTATGAATGCTACCAGTCATAATAAAAGATACATTTACTTCATAAAGATACTGTCCCTGCTCTTTATTAAAGGATTAATGGCCGACATTGAGGGAGTGCTTGTGCACTGTTTGGTGCATAATCCCGAGGTGAAGTCGATGGATTATACACAAACAGTGCACCAGCAGGCCCGAAATGCAGGTTATTGATCTTTTTAGTCTATGCCTATGGTTATTATAGCCCCTGGACTGTTCAAGGCAGTCTATAAAATACTAATGTTACACAAGTTACTCTCGTCATTCACCACTTGTTATCGTTAATGGTAATATGCTATACACTCAGTTAACATCGATCAAAAACTACAGATTTTCTACTTTTTGTTCCATTTTTTTCCAACCCTTCTACCACTCATTTGACCAAAATTTTGGAGGCTTTTGTCCAGTTGTTTCTGCTACAGGGATCTGAAATGCCCTCAGTATTTGGAGGACTGCGATGACTTCACTTATTATCGCTCACTGGCGGCAGTTTTCTCTAGGTGATTAGACTTCAAATTCTTGTATAAATATATATACCAGCAGCAAAATATTGATAAATCCAGTCTTATAACTATAAGTCATAATATGAGTGAATTTGGTGGGATTTTATTTGTCACAATAACTGAGGATACAACTTTACGAGGCAGGAGAGGCTAACTATATGGCTCTACCACCACATGGAGGATGGACCTGTTTACAACTCATTGGGGACGAACTGAATCTCGGCCGCAAATAGGCTGATTTGGGGATCAATGTGCAGATGCCACGTTTCCATATGATCCTTTGACTTTCCAGCCTTTGCAGTGAATATTTTTCGAGATATTAAATAATATATTGTAGTTTTGAGGCTACTTTTAAAGTTAATCAAATATAGGAATCTCAGTAGTGAACAGAAACACAACCTCACTCTTAGCTGGCTTTCAAGAAGTATTTTATTTTCTAAGTACATCCAGGTATGCCAGGTCTGGCACTTCAACGCTAATCTAGATTTTTACAGCAGGGGTTTTAGCTAAATAGCAAGGAGCATGTACATATCGCTCGAATTCTAAGTGTGGAACTCGCGCATCTTCGGACTGATTGCTAGGGATGCAGTTATTTTAAAGAAATCAAAATTTCAAAACAAACTTTAAATTATAAAATCTTTTGTCATCAAAATGTTTGTTTGAATTAGTTTAAAATATTTTGTAGAGGTAGGAGCAAGTATTTTAATTCGAAGAAAAGACATTTCTACTTAAATATATATAATAAACTCAGTTTTGACTTAGTGCGAACACCGTGCAATCATGGAAGTCATTTAGCCTATTCTTTCCAACCGACGCGCGTCATCGAGGACAAAACGGAAGAAACTTGCATGATCATTGACATGACCATATTGGTCACATCGACAGAAAATGTACAATTGGCCTTCACCAATCCTCTCAATTAATCCAAATTTCAGACGGAAATATGGTTCAAAATACAGTTCAACATAACCAGACAGATTTATTGAATGAATACAATACAGAATACACTCATATATCCCTAGTGATCTCAATTTCCACTCTAATGTGTAGAACTGTAGATAGTGCATTTTCTGAAAATCTGACCCATATCATCTGAATGAAACACCACTGTCAAAGTGAATCAACTACTGTGCAATATATAAAGGGACCAATACGCGTCTGGTGAAGGTTTATAATTTTAGGGCATCCAATTAAGGATATCATGATTGTACCATTAGTGATGCTTAGTGACGGTTTTTAGAAATCAAAGAAAAGCATTTCTCTATAATGACAAAAAGAAATATATATAATGAGGTATTGAAAACTTACTCAATTAAGTTAATTGTGTATCGACTGTAGTGAAATAGTTTAATAGTGGTTAATATAAATTTATTCAAAAGGGCTTGACATTGAAAATAATTGGGATGTGTCACAGGAAAATGAGTCACATGTCGCAAAAATGGATTTGAGATATCACCATATTTGAAAAGATGAGATCAAGCGGATTCCAATGATAGTAAACAGTAGGGTATCTAATAAGTGTTTTGATATTTTAAGTTTGATATTATTTTTTTTTTTTTTTTAAATAAAAAAAATGTTTGCACTATTTCTGAGCGAACCATTTATAAATATACTCGATAGGATGACCTTCGGAATTCAAGGATATATTTGATACACTGTCTTAAAATGTGGTACATATATTCATAGGACATAACGCTATAATCCCTTAAAAATTAGAACATTCTAACAAAGAGAACTTGTGAATAAATGACTTTGAAAACTATCAATTTTGCGACTTGTGACTCATTTTCCTGGAACACATAACAACTGTGATGCAGCAGGGGCGGATCCATGAATTAAGTGTGGGTGGGGTGCAATTCTTAACTTAATTAATTAATTAATTGATGAAATCAATCGCATGACATGACTTAGGGCCCACAGGGGGTGGGGGTGGGAGTGGGGACCCTCGCCTCCACGCCACACACACAATGCAACCTCCTCAAAAATCACTGAAATTGTTAAAAACATATACAGAAACCTGCAAAACTTATATCATAGACATTTTAGAGATGAGCTAGTCTCTGGATACAGAAGAAACCCAAATATCAGTAATATTGATACGGTTTCGCCTTTCGTCCAGTTGCTGACTCATTAGATGAAGGGGGTCTTCTCCCTGGGGCTGGTCATCCCACAGATGTTCGAGTGATGGTGATGTCGAATAGGCCATTGTACTTTCGCCTGATATGTTATTCGCTTCTTAATAAAGACTTAGAGATATTCGCCTTAGTTGCTTCTCGCCTGATAGGTAAATCGTCAGATTACTCGTGAGGATACTTCTTAATCGACTAGGAGTGTTGGTAGAATAATGGACAAGCTCTGTCTAAGTTAGCAGCCAGTTTTATTCTGATTCTGGTTATGACAATCACAGCTTTTATAGTAAAAATGCGGACCATAAGCAGGCCAATCAAAATACAGTACAATGCCTCCAAGTAGTTGTAATTCGCCACCTAAGTACATTCGTCAGACAAGTACATTCGTCATACAAGTACATTCGTCATATAATGTTAGAGACAGAAAAGGCGAATCGCCAGAGGGGCGAACCGTCACCTGAGAGGACATCTCCAGAAAGTTAGTTATTTCTTAAGAACAAGCGAAACGTCAAAAGGACGAATAGACAACAAATACTATTATTTTGACTCTATAACATTATCCCCCCCCCACTAGCTTTCTTGACCCGTAAGAAAAGATAAATATCAATACTGTTCTGGAAATCAGCTGCCACAGTAGTCAAGAAGCACCGGAGATAATTGTTTCTAATCACAGTTCAGCATACCTTATTGTTCATCGTCTCTGCAAAAATCACACAGCAAAGCGTCCATTGGAATAATTCGAAGGAGTAGATATGGTGGAAAACGTCCCAAGTTTTAAAACTAGTCACTCTAGAGAGAAGCAACACTAACTAACACAATTGTTCTCTCAATCACATGTCTTCATCCTCTTCCTCCAGCCTGTAAGTGGCAGACACCTCTTGGGTGTAGTGAAAGTGTCCCAGCATCCGTCGGCACTTGACCTTGCTGCGGTTGACTCGCCGAGGGAAACCAGGCCAGTCGGGGAGATGTGGTGGTCCTTCTGGATTGGGGGAGGGAAGAAGAGGGTCGATAGTCTCCCACTTGAAAGTACGCTTGTAAGCAAGCTTACACACTTGCGTACCTTCCAACAATTCCCAAGTCTCATCTTCTTCGTCCAGAAGGATGTTGGTTGGCACTATCATAGGGCTGCACTGGGGCAGTCCTAGCTCCGGTCTAAAAACAGATCCACTCTTGAGGGAGGTGTGAGGGGGAGGGGCAACGTCTCTGACAGTCTCAGTGACCAGCTGGTTCAGGCTATCACAGGTCCTGGGGGTCAGACTCCACTGCAGCTGGCGTTCTCCTGGCGATTGGCCTTGGGGAGTAGAGGGGGGAGGAGGGGTATGGAGGACAGAAGGCTCTTGTCTGACAGGGGGTGGGACTTCCTCCAGTGCCAGTTGTCCACCTGGCGACTGGGACTGCTCTGGGGGGAAAGCAGGGGGGTTGCGGACAGGGGAGGTGGGAAGCACAGGCGATCCACTCTTGGTTGGCGACTGGTCAGCATCAGGTGTGGCCGTCTCCTGCGGCCCCTCGTCTTGTGCTACTGGCCCGTTGAAGGTGGTCTCAGACGTCACTAGACCTACTTGTTGGGGAGGCAGTGGCGAAGCAGGCCTAATCATCTTGCTAGCCACTCTCACAGCTCTTGGGGGAATGGTGGAGTCAGTCAGGTCTGTCACTTTAACTACTCCCGGAGTCTGGCCAATCGCCTCCAGGGCGAACTCCTGTAGCAGCCCGTCTTGCACCGGTGACTCGGCCCTCGCAGGTGTCACTGGCTCTACCTGGGGACGGTAGGGCTGGCGAGTCGGCTGAGGTGGATACTTGGGTGAATCGGCAGGGGTGGGGGTTGGCTGTACCCTCTGTCCAGCTGGGAAATCATGAGTACATCTGATTCCCTGGTAGAAAAACTCCGCCTCTTGTTCTGTGGCGATTCGTCCGGAGAGCGGTCGCCGGCAGGTGAGCACTAGCACCTGAACCGGCCCAGGCCAGTCTAGCCTCTGATCTTGATGTACATTCTGGCGATGCTTGATGAGGTCTCGCTTTCTCCGGTTGTACACAATCTTTGGGCAGAGATCGCACTTCACGCCCAGGATCAAGTCATCATGCTTGTCTCGTTGATGTTCCTCAGCCTGGCCCCTATCTCTGGTGACATAATCGCAGGTGGGGTAACGACACTCATGTAGTTGCTTCGAAGCCATGTCGAGTTGAACTGAAAAGCCACCCGAGCCCCGATCGCTTTTATTGTTCTTGCCTGATACTTTGTAGGAACTGCTACCAAGCAACAAGTCCCCTGCACTGGCTTCAAGCTGGCCGCCAGTCCTCCCCGCCACCTCTGCAGTCGGTCTCCCTGCCTTCTCTTGGTCGTTACACAACTGCTTTATTTGATTTTTTTGGTCAGAACATAAAGTTTTGGCATCCTCTTTCTCTTTTCGTTTCATACTCCTAGTTATTGTCCTTACATGCCCTTTTTGCATTTGGATGTTTGGCTCCCGCTCTCGCCTCTCGATCCTCAGAACAGGCGACGTGACGTCATGGCAGGTCGCTATCACAGCTCCGCGCGCGGGACCTGTATCAGAATGTATCTCATTGGTTTGAAGCGTTGCTAGGTGACTCGCCGCCTGCGGTCGGCGCCCGTCTCGTTCTGGAATTAGGTCACTGTTGCTAGGTTCCCTTCTCGTAGTCAAGGGCGCTTCGCTCGGCTCCTCTGCCAATGGGTTTTCCCCCGGCGACCTAGTTTCAGTGTTGTCATAACATACACGGGTGACTCGCTCCCCCACGTTGGCTGGTTTCATGACATTTCCATGTACTACTCGCCGTTTTCTGCCTCTCTGGACCCGGTATATCATGTCACTGAGAGCCTCAACCACCAGCCAGGGGCCCGTCCAATACTGGCGAAACTTGGGGGACCGGCCCATCTTCTTTATGGGTTGGTAGATCCAAACAGACTGGCCCTCCTGATACTTAGTCTCTCTAGTAAACTTATCATAGTAGTCCTTCTGTCTTAGCCGAGTAGCTTGCATGGCTTGGAAGGCGATTGAATGGGCTCCTTCCATCATGGTGACCATGTTCCTCACATAATGTTCTCTCGTCATCAGTTCCCCTCCGGGGGTTGGGTATGCTACATCCCAGGGCATATTGGTTTCTCTGCCAAGGGACAGGAAATTAGGCGAGAAGCCAGTGGTAGTGTGTGTAGAGGCCCTGTACGCTGCTGTCACAAAACACACCCACAAGTCCCAATCACTATGCTCCTCGTCCACTAGGCCTGTTAACATGGTGGACATCGTAGAGTTAAATTTCTCCGTCTGGCCATCGGCCTCTGGGTGGTATGGTGTGGTTCTCGTCTTGTATATCCCCAACACCCTAGCCACTTCTTGGAACAGACTAGCCTCAAAGTTCCTCCCCTGGTCTGAGTGCCATATGAGGGGGGTGCCGAAGCGGCAGATGATTTCTCGGACTAAGACGTCGGCTACTGTTTGTGCTGTGAAATCACGAATGGGAAATCCCTCTGTCCACTTTGAGAATAAGTCAGTCACCACCAAGATGTACTTGTTGCCTCGTTCAGTCTCTGGTAAAGGGCCAGTAATATCCATGGCCATCTCCTCCCATGGCCCCTTCAGGGGGCGTTCCCCCACCTTAGTTCTCCTCTTGTTGTTAGGGCTTTTCCTCTGCTGGCAGGGCATGCAGGTGGAGACAAACAGGGCATTGTCCTTAGTCATATTAGGCCAGTAGGCTGATTTCCGGGCTTTGCTAAAAGTTTTGTCTCGGCCTAAATGGGCCCCCAGAGGGCCCTCATGCACTTGTTTCAGAAATTCCTCTCGGGCTGACACGGGGATGTACACTCGCCATTCTCTTCCCCCTTGACCAGTCCATCTCCAACTCCCCAATAGTCCTGACTGGATGGCTAGGGATTGGAAATTGCATAAAAACCAGTTCCAGTCGCGCCCAGGTATGCGATCACGTTCGCCTGGACACTCGTCCCTCTCCACTGCCTCTTTGAACAGCACACACAGTGGATCGTCAGTTTGGTGTTCTTCCACCCAGTTCTGTCCCACATCCCAGGTAATTACTCTCAGACGACTCGTGACTATTTCCTCCTCCTCATAATCAACTCTGTGGCACTGTCCACAGGGGATTCGTGAAAGTCCATCCGCATTCCCATGTCGTTTTCCAGCCCTATGTTGTACAGTAAATGAGTAGGAGGCGAGTTCTTCCATCCATCTAGCCAACTGACCCTCGGGCTCCTTCATCTCCAACAACCACTTGAGTGCACTATGGTCGGTTCTGACTGTGACATGGCTTCCCACTAAGTATGAGCGATATCTCCTGATACCAAACAGGATGGCTAGTAGCTCCTTCCTCGTGACACAATAGTTTTTCTCTGCTTTAGTCAGGGATCTGCTGGCGAATCCTAACACCATTTCCCTGTCCTCTATATGCTGAGATAACACGGCTCCTAAACCACTATTAGATGCATCCGTATCAAGAGTCATAGGGAGATTGGCGTCTGGGTATCTCAGGATAGGTGCTGTGCACAGTCTGTCTCTCAGCTCTTCCATGGCTGTCTGACACTCTGGAGTCCATACGAATGTAACATCCTTCTTTGTTAGTTGAAAAAGTGGGCTGGCTATCGTGGCGAAATCTCTGACGAAGGACCTGTAGTAGGAACAGAAGCCTAGGAAGCTCCTCAACATCTCCCTGGTAGTAGGGATGGGCCAGGACTGGACTGCTTCTATTTTCGACGGGTCAGTCTCCACTCCTTCTCCTGAGACGACATGCCCTAGGAACGCAACTGATGTCCTGAATAGTTGGCACTTGCTGGGTTTGACGACTAGCCCTGCATGGTCGATTCGCTCTAGAATCACAGCCAGGCGTTCTGCGCACTCCTTCACATCTTTCCCAAATACAATCACATCATCTAGGTAGACCAGGCATTGGTCTCCTACCAGTCCAGATAGCACAGTGTCCATTAGTCTTTCAAACGTGGAAGGAGCATTCACTAGGCCAAAGGGCATGACTTTGAACTGGAATAGCCCTTGATGAGTACAGAAGGCGGTTTTCTCCTTACTGTCTTCTTCCATCTCGACCTGCCAGTAGCCACTCGCCAAGTCCAATGTTGCAAAGACTCTAGCCCCATTCAACATGTCCAAGGTGTCATCCATTCTGGGTAGGGGGTAGGCGTCTTTCTTCGTAATCTTGTTTAGGTCCCTATAGTCTACACAAAACCGCCAGCCCCCGTCTTTCTTCTTTACCAACACCACTGGCGAAGCCCATGGTCCAGAAGCAGGTTCTATAATTCCTCCTTTCGCCATTCGCTCCAGTTCTGTTTCCACTACTTGTCTCCTATGAATGGGGACCCGTCTTGGTTTATTCCTGACTGGTGGGTTGGTGCCTGTCATGATATGGTGTTTTGCTAGGTCAGTCCTTCCTAGTTCTTCCCCTTCCACAAAGAATACATGCAGGAATTGCCGATAGAGATTATCAATTGTTTCGGCACATTTCTCCACTAGTTCCTCATCCGTCTGAGCCCACAGATCTTTCATGAGCTGCTCCTCTTGCTCCTGCGTCCTCATTCGCCCAGGTCTATCTCCTGCTGGTGGGGGTTTCTCTCCCTCAACCCAGACGGCCATCTTGCTTCCCTTGGGCACACAAATGTCTTGATCTCCATTGTTCAGCACCTCAGCCACACTCCCCCCTGCTTGGGAAGTGTGTACAGACCTTGCCACTCTGAGGTCAGGAACGAATCCTCCGTCCTCCAGGATCAGTACTTGGTCCTCATCCGTCCTAGCTGTCCACTCGACCTTCATCATCATTCTGCTACCCGCTTTTACAGTAGTCTCATGGGCAGCATAAGCATAGCCTTCCAGTCTCTCAGGAGCCACTGTCCCATTGGTTTCCAGCCAGATGATACCGCTGCCTGTATCCACCTGGCCTTTCCTACTCCTGATCACATCCATACCTAGTATGCCTCCTTGGTCCAATTTAGCCACAATCACTGGCATTTGAATTTTCAATGTCCCAAAGTCCACCTCAATGTCTGTTTCCCCTAACACATCCACCGGCATTCCTCCAGCTCCAGTTATCCTCACAGGGGATGCTCTCAGAGGGGGTGATTCGTTCATGCTCTGCCAGACTTGCTTGCTAATGATGGTTGTACACGCCCCTGTGTCCACTAGCCACTGGATCATGACCCCTCTACATCGTCCATCTACTATCACTCCTGCTGTGGAGGGGTCCCATCGCCCTTGTACCGCGATCCATCCCTCCTTCCCACCGGTTATGCGTTGGACAGGATCCCGGTTGTTCACTGTCCTTGGTCGTTTCCCTGGGGTTGCTGGCCCTCTACAACGGGCAGTCTTGGCCGATTCGGGCAGTCTCGCTTGAAATGCCCCATTTCGCCACACTGGAAGCAGCCCCTACTCCTGGGTTGACTTCTACTGGTCTCTAGACGTTCTAGCCGCTCCAGGATCTTCTCAAACACTGTCTCCATGGGGTCAGCCCTCTTAGTCCCTTCACTCACGGCGACTCTGATCTGGCCTTTTGGTGTAGAGTACCTGTCCTTTTCGGCTTGGGTGAAAGCTTCAGCATGGAGGGCAGCAGCTCTGGCCTCAGCGAATGTCCCTGGTTGAGCTTGCACCACCCATTGTCTCAGTCGTTCATCACGTAAGGCAGCAATGTAGGCATCCCTACTCAAGTCATCCCTCACCTCTCTGTCCACTCGTGGGTATGCCAGGCGAATCATTCGTTCAATGTCATCAGCAACCACATTCACATCCTCGTCTTTCTGTTGCCTCCTCAGCCTCAACTGGGTGCGGTACAATGCCAGCTGGTCAGCAGGTTGGTAGCGTTTCTCCAGTTCTTCCACCAGCAACAGGTAACTGTTTGGTGCGTCTAAGTCGACCTTTTCCAATACAGCAAGGGCCGACCCGTCAAGGCTGGCGCCCAAGTACAGTGCACATTCTTTGTCAGTCCAATCATTTAGGTCGGCAACTACCTGGAAATGATTCAGGAAATCGCCCAAGGAGGTAGAACCATCATAGATGCGAGGTGAAGCTTTCACCTTTCGTCCTGGCCTGGCCGTGGCGATGCCTCCTCCACTCCCTGGCTTTGGCTTGGTATCTGGCTTTGGTACTTCGTCCAGTACCCTCACCCTCCTATCTCGAGCTGGCTGAGAGGTTCTCCAATTCTCATACTGTCTGGGATTCACTGTAACTTCCAGCGATGGGGTTAAGGCGAAGGGATGTGGATCCGTCATGGATGAGGAGGATCCGTCTTCCTCCAGGGCATCACATATCCCACCGCTGCCACCAATGATACGGTTTCGCCTTTCGTCCAGTTGCTGACTCATTAGATGAAGGGGGTCTTCCCCCTGGGGCTGGTCATCCCACAGATGTTCGAGTGATGGTGATGTCGAATAGGCCATTGTACTTTCGCCTGATATGTTATTCGCTTCTTAATAAAGACTTAGAGATATTCGCCTTAGTTGCTTCTCGCCTGATAGGTAAATCGTCAGATTACTCGTGAGGATACTTCTTAATCGACTAGGAGTGTTGGTAGAATAATGGACAAGCTCTGTCTAAGTTAGCAGCCAGTTTTATTCTGATTCTGGTTATGACAATCACAGCTTTTATAGTAAAAATGCGGACCATAAGCAGGCCAATCAAAATACAGTACAATGCCTCCAAGTAGTTGTAATTCACCACCTAAGTACATTCGTCAGACAAGTACATTCGTCATACAAGTACATTCGTCATACAAGTACATTCTTCATATAATGTTAGAGACAGAAAAGGCGAATCGCCAGAGGGGCGAACCGTCACCTGAGAGGACATCTCCAGAAAGTTAGTTATTTCTTAAGAACAAGCGAAACGTCAAAAGGACGAATAGACAACAAATACTATTATTTTGACTCTATAACAATATATTAGTTTCATCTAAACTCAGTTGAAGTTTAATAGGTTCAGGCCTATAGCATAGTTGTCTCCTACTGCACGAAATAATGCAGAACTGCCAGCTGATTGTGCAGTTTCGCAATTGGTGAAAACAAACCTCAAAATCGGTTCACCTATAAAATAAAAAAGTACTATATTTCAACATTCTCAAAGAAATAATGAGTTAGAAGCTGTTGCCTGTGCAAACATATACTAATAAATCCCCCGAGAGCTGCCACTGTGCATCATTTTTTTTTAAATATTTTTATTCCCCTTAAATTAAACATCACTGCCAATCGATGCCAACTGAATCGGCCCTGGGCACATCAGTAGTGCACAAGTCAACATTACACTGCTCATGGGTCAGATTTTCAGAAAATTTACAATTGGCAACTGTACACATTTAGTAAATTAAGCAGCAATTTGGTCAATACTAGGTAAATTCGAGTATATTTGGCATTGCATTGATTCTAACAATCTGTTTGGTTAGGTTGAACTGTATTTTGAACTTTATTTTCGTCTGAAATTTGGGTTATTTGACAAATGCTTAATTTAATTATCCCTGAAAAGAAATCACTAGTCAACCTTCGAATGTGAAGCTTGGTTTGGAGCTAGCTAGAAAAATAGTTATAATGCATTAAATAAATGAATAAATTTTGATGAATGTCAGTACTTAATTCCCGTTAGCTATATATTGGGACTGATCGATTTTTGGTCACATAGCGAGGTGGTCGCATAATCAAGGGGCTAATCTAATAGAGGAAGACAATAGGGAGATTTGCATAGCCGCCATTTTGAATCTTTTTTCGCATGGAATTATGGGACTAGTGGTGCAGTACAAAATCTATAGAAAACATGCCATGTTCAGCAAGTAATATTTATCAATGCTCTGATGTCAATATCCATGTGTTACATATGTTTCCATCACACAAGCCCCCATCTTTCCCATCATGCATTTGGTTTTCATAGATCATTTATAAAGGCTACGATATTGGTGAAAACATTAATTGTCATAATTTTTATGAAAATGTTGCCAAATATTTTTATGTCAGATTTGTAAGGAATCCATCCCATGATGCACTGTAACAGACATGCGCAATGGCACATGCAACTTCCCTATTTGGGACTGAGAAAAACTGGTCTTAATTGCGGGTTGGAATATAGAGAATCTGAACAATCATTATATATGCACAGTGACACTATTTTCAGTTAAATTAAGCGAAATACACATTATGTATAGAAATACTCATAGCAAGTCTAACTATATAATTATGCGGATACTATTCTTCCTTCACCCAGCGAAGTGGTACCCACACAAAGCCAGTTTCAAGTTGCATGTGACACTCCAGGCGAGTAGTAGGATTTCATTTTAAATCGTAGGTAAGCTTTGTGAAATCGGATGTATGTAGGTCGTGTAATTAATTGTTTGTTGCCCTAGAAGTTGTTTTTCCGAAGCAATGGTGGTAATAGGAGATTTGCATAGCCGCCATTTTGAATCTTGATTCGCATGGAATTATGGGACTAGTGGTGCAGTACAAAATCTATAGAAAACATGTCACGTTCAGCATGGAATATTTATCAATGCTCCAATGTCAATATCCATGTGTTATAAGATAAGATAAGAACTACTTTATTTATCGAATAGGACAATACATATGATAAACAGGTATACAGACTTCTAGATTGTTTACATGTTTCCCTTCATGCATTTGGTTTTCATAGGTCATTTATAAAAGCTAGGATATTGGTGAAAATATTCTTTCAATTTTCGATAGAAATATTGCCAAATATTTGTATGTCAGATTTCATCAGAATCCATCCTAGCATGCACTGTGACAAACATGCGCAGTGGCACATGCAACTCCCCTATTAGACAGAAGTTATCTACCACTTCTCAGACTACGATGCCCTCAAGTATGTTTAGTCTATATTATTATTTACACAATTTTTAAAAAACAATCTCGACATCCTAACCTAGTTTAAATGACACATGCCACTCACCCCAATGAAGCAGTAGGAGGGACTTCAGACGTTAGGGCCAACGACGATAGGGCCCAGATGAAAGGGCCCAGAAACTTCGGACCAGTAGGAGTCGTGTGAATCAGAGATCATATGTTCACATGAAAACATTGAAAATGACAAAATCCTTGCCAGTTATGCGCCAGCTGTTGATTGCTTCGTGTGTACTAGGATTCCTGGTATGCATGGCTGAAGGAGATAGGATACTTATTCTTCCTCTCAGCTTCACCAGCCACATTAAACAATTTCACATCATCGGGGAGGAGTTAGCGTCCCGAGGTCATGATGTTTACATGGCTGTCATTGAAACTCATCCGTATAATCATCTCTTCATGAAATCCCAGGTATGTTTTTGATAATATTTCTTTAATAATAACTTCATCTTAAGTAAATGTAATATATAACAACTGCAAATATATTATTAAAGTGGCTAAGATAGTTGAAATGAATATGTTGGGGGGACTTTGCCCAAACTGCACATTTTTAATTTTAATTTAATTTGATTTTAATTTAATTTACAGTCCTTGTTGGATTCTTATATCTATCAACTGAATAAAAATTAGAATAAAAAATAGCTGAGGTCATAGTTACGGTGTTATATCGACTTAAAATATTTTATCAAATATCTTTGATAAATTGGTGGTCTTGACTGAGAATATCGCCAGAAAATGTACTTTTCCCTTTCACCAAATAGGCCTAACTGATTCAAAATTTTGGTTAGAAATACAGGTCATATCAACATATTAAACAGGTTTCTTTAATCAACGCAATGCCAGATGTACCTAGTATTTATCATTTTACAGCCTAATTTAGCAGAATTAAAAAAAATAATCTAATAAGCAAATTAAAAAATATTATGGGTCAGGTTTTCAGAAAATGCACAAACTATCAAATTCTGCTAAATTAGAGTGAAAAATAATATATACTATAGGTGTATCTGAGTGTATTCTGTATTGTATTCATTCAATAAATCTGTCTGGTTACGTTGAACTGTATTTTGAACCTAATTCCCGTCTTAAATTTGGGTTATTTGAGAGGATTGGTGAAGGCTAATTGTGATCCGTTTTTAGGAAAATGAGTCATAAGTCGCAAAATATTGATTTTGCGATATCACCCTATATGAAAAGAGGATATCAAGCCGATTCTAATGATAGTAAACACTAGGACACCTAATATGTATTTTTATATTTTAAATTTGATACTTTTATTTCGAAAAAAAAGAAGAAGTTTGCAATGTTTCTGGATGGGTAATTACCAGTAAAGTAACTAAATATACTCCATACGAAGGCCTTCAAAACGCCAGGATATATTTAATACAATGTCCTGAAATTTGTTACATGGATTTATATGACTATAAGTGCTAAAGCCTCTAAAAATCAGAACATTTCAATGAAGAGATCTTGTGAGAAAATCTCTTTGAAAAATATCAATTTATCTAATAAGGAAATTAAAAATGTTATTATCTTACCTAGGTCAAACTCATCATACATAGATCCTTTCAAGTTGACCTGTACACAATGGATCACGATGACAAGATGGCATTCATTGGCCACATGTTGGAGCACGGTGACATGATCAGAAGTTTCCGGGAATTCTCTTTACTGGAACACTGGAGCATGTGTGAAAGCCCCCTGAGCGATTTAGAGTTCATCGAGCAACTCAAATCCCTCAACTTTGATTTAGCCATTGTAGATATATTTGTTTTAGCAAGGTGCCTCCTGATTATACCATACAATCTGGGTATTCCGTACATTGGTAGCGCCTCACCGAATGAACCTTGGCTCTCTCGCGCTCCAATAATTCCATCCTATTCTCCGAGTAACCTTTTAGGTCAACATTACACTGACAGAATGAATTTCTGGGAGAGATTGAACAATTTGCGACAGACTGTAGACTGGATTGCCAGTCCAAGGATCCATGTACTGTCTGATGATCGTTTGGCAACATTTATAAAGAAAAATAAAGAGGGGCATGTTCTAAGTCTAAATGAAATTTCTGGCAAATGCCTTCTTTTTTTTATTGAACTTGACCCACTGATAGACTACCCTCGAACCATGATGCCAAATGAAATCAACACCGGTGGAATTACATCCAAACCTGCAAAACCTTTACCAGCAGACTTACAAGACTTCATGGATTCAGCAGCAGAGCATGGAGTCATCCTCTTCACATTTGGCTCATTTATAAATAATGTACATCCAGCTATTGAAGCTTTGTGTAAGGACGTGTTCGGAAACATTAAACAAAAGGTGATTTGGAAATATGATACCGCACTTCAAGGTGACATGCCTTCTAATGTTAAAGTACTGGACTGGCTCCCACAGAATGACATACTGGGACACCCTAATATCAGACTGTTTATTACCCACTGTGGTAACAATGGACAAATGGAGTCATTATACCATGGGGTGCCTATGATTGGCCTCCCTCTGTTTGGAGATCAGTTCCACAACTGCAAACGTATTGCCCACCATGGCTATGGAATCTGCTTACTGTCCACCCACCTCACAACCCTGAGTCAATCTATAGATAAGGTCATCAATAACAGTAGTTATAGAGAGAATATTCAAAAGGCCTCTGAGATGTTTAGAGATCGGCCAATGTCCCCTGTACAAAAGGCTGTATATTGGATAGAGCATGTGATGAAGTATGGAGGAGCTCACTTACATGCTCATGCACTGGATATGGCCTGGTATGAGTACCTCATGCTGGATATCCTCGCCTTCCTTCTGCTCACTATTGCTCTCTTTGTAGCTTTTGTCTCTTGTCTGATTTATTACTGCCTCAGGTGTTACAGAGGCAGGCATGCTAAGATGGATTAAGAGCATGTGTATAAGTATATCTGTTTTTCTTATAATGAACCCAGGATAGTTCTAGTGCACTCGGAATAAATAACTGAATGATGGACCCATACAGGGTAGTGTGCATAAATGAAGCTATAGGTAAACCGGTGTCTCCACTGTGATACCTGGGATCTCTGACCAGATTATAAACCATATATACCATTTGGTATTCATCAATACTGACTTGGCTAATATTTATCTAATATTTACTTGATTAATAGTGTAGAAAACTACAATAATAGTGTAGACCTATAGAAAACCTTTAGATTGACAAGCCAGCGCTATGCAGCCAATGCTGGATGTATACATGTATGTATATTGTTTATTTCCAGTTCAATACAGTTACATTAATAAATTCAAAACAATACAATACCTGGAAATGGGTGCCCCATTTTATGCTAATCATAGCTCTACCAGGAGGTCCATTAAATATATAAATATTAATGAATGCCAAATATACCAGCCTTCTAGCCCTTGTCTATACCCTAGATCTAAACACTTCCCAGCGTGATACTGTAAGAAGGTCAGATTTTCAGAAAAAATTTCAATTGACAGCTGTACACATTCAGTAAATTCTACTAAATTAGGCTGCAATTGAGAGAGGATGAAAGGATGAGAGGATGGTGAAGGTGAATTGTACATTCTCTGGGGATTTGACCCAAGATGTTTGTATGAAAGTTTGGATCCATTCACAAGAAGAAAAGGTGTGCGAATGCCCAAGAAAGAACTATTGATTCTGGCCGATCCCTTTCACATCCCTTCTCATCAATGTATCTCCCTGTCTCTCTGGTTCCACTTCATTCCACTTGCAGCAGGTGGCGTCCACTCCCGAGATTGAAGTACCACCCACCGCCGATTGGGCGCGCCATGATCGAGAAGTTTAGCTGGCAACAGTCGTATTGATTAATGGTTTATGAAGGCTGTCGGTGAGTTATTTCCTATTCGAGGGCCAGATTCTCAGAAAATGTACAATTGGCTGCTGTGCACATTTAGTATGTTCGGCTAAATTATGCTGCAATTTGGCCCAAACTAGGTATATCTGAGTATATTTAGCATTGCATTCATTCTAGCAATCTGTTTGGTTAGGTTGAACTGTGTTTTGAACTTTATTTTCGTCTGAAATTTGGGTTATTTGAGAAGATTGGCGAAGTTGAATTGTACATTTTCATATTGATTCTTGAACATCAGGTTTTTTGCCATACTATTTGCTGTCTAGATTAGATCAATATGATTTTACCATGAACAAAAATTCCTTCTCAAAATTACACCACCCTGAACCAGGATGTTAGCGAAGGTTTCTCAGAAAACAAATTTCTTATTTTAATTCCACTCACAGCTTGCGAGTTCTTACAAAACAAACATAATTTATTCTGGTTTTCGTAGGCCTACATATATATGAATGCTACCCATAAGAACTTAATTATGATAAATCAGTTGCCAGGATAACAAAATGATTGATACAGTCATATTTTAAAATTTCTAAATGCAACATTCTTAGATTTTGATCTAAATGGGAGTATTGCATGTCTCATATTGAGGTGTTGCATTCCACAATGTCCCCTCTTCTATTCGTGCAAGGGAGTGAGTACACCGCCATTAAATGGGCCAGATTTTCAGAAATTGTACAATTGGCAGCTTTACACATTTAGTAAACTCGCCAAAATTAGGCTGCAATTTGGTCAATACTGGGTAAATTTGAGTATATTCGGCATTGCATTGATTCTATCAATCTGTTTGGTTAGGTTGAACTGTATTTTGAAATTTATTTTCGTCTGAAATTTGGGTTATTTGAGACGATTGGCGAAGTTGAATTGTACATTTTCTGAGAATCTGATCCAAATATAGGGATACAGTACTTGTGTTTTTAGCTCTAAGTATCGGACTACAACTACACTATATCACTCAATGTGACAAGTAAAACAAAGGAAACTCTATTTTCCGATCAGTATCAGTTCCAACGATAAATTGAATTTCAAAACCTGTATTCTTTATCATAAAGAATACAGGTTTTGAAATTCAATCTATTTTGGCATAAACTTCAGTCCAAGAGAAGACATTTAGGCTAGGTTTAATTGAGGCTACCCGATGTGGCCATTAGTGGATGCGTTAGTGTTGTGTTGGTGCGTTGTGGTTGCTAAATCTCTCTATTATTAGTGCATGGTTAAGTCGAAACAAAGACTTGAGACAAATGGACCGAGAAAATCAAATTAGTGGCAGTGAAGCAAAGATAACAATACTGTATAAATGCCATTGTAACGTTACTATAAGCATGGGCTGTAAGGATGAAGTAACCATCATTGATATAATCAATTCTTGGACTATTCACTACCTAAACTCAAATTCTTGACCAATAGGGGATTTGCATAGCCGCCATTTTGAATCTTTATTCGCATGGAATTATGGTACAGTCTAAAATCTATATAAAACATACCATGTTCAGCAAGAGATATTTATCGGTGCTTCAATGTCAATATCCATGTGTTATACATGTTTCCACAACACTAGTCCCCATCTTTCCCATCATGCATTTGGTTAGCATAGATCATTTATACAAGCTCTGACATGGGTGAAAACATTCTTTCAATTTTCGATAAAAATGTTGCAAAATATTTGTATGTCAGACTTCATCAGAATACATCCCATGATGCATTGTACAGACATGCGCAGTGGCACATGCAAATCCCCTATTATTGTTATGTCCCAGGGACCTGCGTCATTGCTGCTCATTTCCGCCATATTAGAAGCGACCAGGGGTTGGCGTGATAGAGAGGGATGGACCAGCAACTCTACTTGTAACATGGGTCCGTGTCAAGTGCTATTGAGTAAAGCTTGGCTAATGATCATCAGAAAATGTACAACTGGCAGCTCTACACAATTAGTAAATTCTGCTAAATTAGACTGAAAGAGGATACATACTAGACATATCTGAGTATATTTGGTGCTGTGTTGGTTATATATACATATATCTGTTTGGCTATGGCGAACTGTGTTTTGAACCTCATTTCTGTCTTGAATTTGGGTTATTTGAGAAAAAAGACAAATTGTACATTTTCTGATCGTGATACTGCAGAGGGACTCCCACCATCTCTGCTTGTAACATTGGCCAGCGTCAAGTGGTATTGAGGAGACCTTGCCTAATGATTGCTTCAGTCTCCCTCTATTGAGGAGAAACCTCTGTTGTGACCAGTTAGCCGATTATCTAATTGTACAGGAGACCTTAATGACATATTCATTCCCAGGCCCGAGTATAAGGGTCAGATTTTCAAAAAATGCACAATTGGCAGCTGCACACATTTGTGTAAATTCTGCTAAATTAGACTGCAATACTAGGTAAATTCGAGTATATTCAGCATTGCATTGATTCAGACAGTATGTTTGGTTAGGTTGAACTGTGTTTTGAACTTATTTTCGTCTGAAATTTGAGTTATTACAGAGAATTGGTGAAGGTGAATTGTACATCTTCTGGCGATTCACCCATGCGGAGGAGACCTGTGCACACGAAAAGAGCATGCAGCGAGGGATGGGTATTGAAGGAAGTTTCGTAGAAAGTTACAAATGTGGTCTGTTTATGTTTACTAGCTAGAGAACATGCACAGGGAAACAATTTCACCAATTGACTCAAGCAAATTACGTGAAAAAAACACCCGTTTTGCCATGTTTTGGCACTTTGAGAGGGCACAGCTTAGTAAATAATGCACGCAACCTTACAAAAGTATACCTTTTCCGAAAGCTACAAGTGTTTCCTACAAGACTCTGCAAAGATATTGTTATTCCGACAATTCGTATCAGAAATATAAGCAAAAGAATGCACCAAAGTCGGGAAATCGGCAATTGTACATTCGTAGAAAATCTGCCCCAAATCAATATGTGATGTGTTTCAGGAAAAAGAGTCACAAGTTGCAAATAATGGATTTTGAGATATCATCATATTTAAAAAGATAAGATCAAGCCGATTCCAATGATTGCAAACAGTACGACACGTGTATTTCTGTATTTCTCGAGGAACATTTACTCGTAAAGGTAATTAAATATAGTCCATAGTTTGACCTTAGAAATGCAAGAATATATTTAATACACTGTCTTGAAATTTAGTACATATATTGTTATGAACTAGCGCGCTCTGCCCTTTAAAAATATAGAACATGCCAACAAAGAAATCTTCTGAATAAATCACTTTGAAAAATATAAATTTTGCGACTTTGACTAATTTTCCTGAAACACATCACATATCACCTCATGACCACTCACCACTCACCACTGCACCGAGCCTGTTTAGATATCGAGAGGTTATATGGTGCATATGTGATGTGTTTCAGGGAAATGAGTCACAAGTTGCAAAATTGATATTTTTTCAAAGTGTTTTATTTACAAGATCTCTAAGGAGGAATGTTCTGATTTTTGGGGGGCTTAGCGCCTTCAGTCATATGAATTCATGTACCGAATTTCAGGACAGTGTGTAAAATATATCCTTGCGTCATTATTTGGAGTATATTTATTTACTTTACTCGTAATTGCACTCCCAGAAATATTTCAAACTTCTTGTCAGACATAGAAATATCAAACTTAAAATATAGAAATATATATTCTCTATGTCCTACTGTTTACTATTATTTGAATCGGCTTGATCTCATCTTTTCAAATATGATGATATCTTAAAATCCAATTCTCGCGACTTGTGACTAATTTTCCTAAAACACCTCACATATTATCTACAACTGGTATCTTAGGTTTATATTTCTATATATTATGTGAGATGTGTACTTGTACATGTCAGTTTCATTAAATCAATTCCACTGATTGATTTGAATAGTTGATGAGCTGATATTTTAAGAACCATATACATACATTGACATTACTATAATCAGTCTCAATATAGCGGAATATAAAGCAAAAGGCTATAGTTACACAAGGAGAATCCCAATCAATTTAGGGGGTAATAGGGCTCTTTTGAATTGGCCATTTGGCTTAAAATAGGTACAGCTGACACTAATTCAAGACAAGCACCGAGGCCTATCTGAGTGTGTGTGTGTGGGGGGGGGGGGGGGCAAGGCACTGACCACAGCTAAGGCCTGGTCTATGTGCTGGGCCGGTTGCAGGGCAGCGCGCCCGGCAAGCGGGGCATAGGTCACTTGGTTCATGGGCATGTCAGTCTGTAAGGTGGACTTGATTTTAGCCATTTAAATGGACCCAATTTATTGAATTTCTTGGAGCTGACATGGTATCCATCCAGAGCTTAACTGATGTGCACAGTGTTGTATTCTATATATCCTCTAATTTGGTGGTTATATTAGATGTTTTTCTATTGCTAAAATGACATTTAATGTGGGGTCCCCCATACGTCCATACACTTCCCTATGACACAGAATGTAAACAAATGTTTCCCTAGCCCCAGTTCCAGTCCAAATTGACCGTGAGCCTTCATTCTGGCCTCGGTGGGTCATTGGTGAATTCTCAATTTGGACCACGTCTATTATAAGGCCGCTCATAACTCCCGAATAATTAATAATCAAAAACCAGATGGTAAACGAGGATGAGACATCATATATTTGAATCAGAATATTGTTCCAGAAGCATTTAATGATTTTCCCTCTCAATACAGGGCAAGAATTACCCTCCAACATAGCACAACGCATGATTAACAGAAATGAAACTAGCAGGTCTACATTATCACCAGGCAGCCTCAAAATACTGAAAGTTTCCTCTGAGATAGATGGGTCAGATTTTCAGAAAATATACAATATACCTACACCAATCTTCTCAAATAACCCACATTTCAGACGAAAATAAAGTTCAAAACACAGTTCAACCTAATCAAACAGTTTGCTAGAATCAACGCAATGCCGAATATACTCGAATTTACCTAGAATTGGTAAAATTTCAGCCTAATTTAGCAGAATTCACTAAATGTGTATAGCTGACAATTGTACAGTTTCTGAAAGTCTGACCCAGGCACTATTTTTCTTTTTTTCATTGAGCATGAGCAGATGTGCATGGTTGATTATATCCGTTAATTCGCTGCACTGGGGTTGTAAATAAATAATCCGCTGAGTCATCCATTCTCATTGCTCAAAAAGCCTGCCTTTCTTAACAGGGGCACCAGACTAGATGCAACCCCTGCTGTGCTTTACCGACGTACATATGGGTCAGATCTTCTGAAAATGTACAATTCGACTTCACCAATCCTCTCAAATAACCAACATTTAAGACAGAAATGAGCTTCAAAATACAGTTTAACATAACAAAACAAATACTATAAATCAATGCGACACTGAATATACTCAGATATATATAGAGCTGACAATTGTACATTTTCTGAAAGTCTGACCCTATATATATGTGATGTGGGCCAGAAAAATGAGTCACAAGTCGCAGAATTGATGTTTTCCAAAGTGATTTATTCACAAGATCTCTCTGTTTGAATATTTTAATCTTTGGGTGTTTTAGCACTTGAAGTCGTAAAAGTATATGTACCAAAATTCAAGACGGTGTAATAGATAATGCGTTTTGATTTGAAGGTCATCCTATGGTGTATATTTAGTTACTTTTCTGGTAATTGCCAACCCCAAAATATTGCAAACAAAAATATATCAAATATGAAATATAGAAATACTTATTAGATGTCTTATTGTTTATCATCATTGGAATTGGCTTGATCTCCTCTTTTCAAATATGATGATATCTCAAAACCCATTTTTTGCGAATTGTGTCTCATTTTGCTGTAACATAGCACATACGTGTTTTAAAGATATGGGTGAAGTCACCAGAAAATGTACAATAATGGCCTTCACCAATCCTCTCAAATAACTCAAATTTCAGTCGAAAACAACGTTCAAAACACAGTCCAACCTAACCAAACAGATTGCTAGAATCAATGCAATGCCAAATATACTCGAATTTACCTAGTATTGGCCATTTGTCAGCCTAATTTAGCAGACTTTACTGAATGTGTACAGCTGCCAATTGAACATTTTCTGAAGATCTGACCCTTATACACGTGCGCTTTACCGATATACATACATATGCTTTAACTATATACACACATACATGTATATTATACACTGCAGACGATCGATGCGAAGGAATGGATGAATCAGCCTTTGTTTTTTTTAAAAAAAAAAGGAAAAAAAGATAGGACATACCTCCTCAAATAACGAGCACGCATCCACGCTAATATAGAATCGGTGGAGTCTGGGAGAGTCGCTTTTTTAGGGCAGCCTTATAGTGCGTATAGGAGCTGGGAGTAACTCGGCTACATTCTCAAATCAATATTTCTTGTTAGCACGCGAGCTGCTCTCATACCTACAAGTTCACAGTGTTTGATGAAGCACGCATAAAAGCCTGCCGGGCACCGAGGTGCTGGCAAATTTGGGATTGCACATTGTTGAATAGGTAACTATATTTAGAGGAGCATAGCCAAGGTATGTATGAGTGAAATCACCCGAAAATGTACAATTCACCTTTATAAATCCTCTCAAATAACCCAAATTTAAGACAGAGATGAGGTTTGAAATTCAGTTGAACATAACCAGACAGATTGTTTGAATCAAGGCAATATCAAATATACCCAGATATACCGAGTGTTGACCATTTTTCAGTGTAATTTAGAAGAATTTACTAAATGTGTAGATCTGAAGATTGTACATTTTGTGAAGATCTGACCCTTATAGCCGCGGCGCAGACTGATGTGCCAATATCTATATGGGTCAGATTTTCTGAAAATGCACAATCTACAGCTCTACACATCTATCAAATTCTGCTAAATTAGATTGAAATTAATAAATACTAGGTATATCTGAGTGTATTCTGTATTGTATTCATTCAATAAATCTGTCTGTTTATGTTGAACTGTATTTTGAACCTAATTTTCGTCTGGAATTTGGATTATTTGAGAGGATTGGCCAAGGCCAAGTGTACATTTTCCGGAGACGTGACCCATATAAATCACTGGCTGCTGTATAATATATACTTCTGCAACAATTCCACACAAAAAAATGGCATTTAAATGTTGTCGCAGAGGCGGAACATAATGGAGTTCTAAAACCGGCGAGGAAAAATAATAAAGGCTGCATCCGCGTTCTAATTATAACTATATATTTTTAGCTCATTGCGTTGTTCTGAGAAGAAGGAGAAGGAGGAGGAGGAGGAGGAGGAAACTCAAGTTTCTTGGATCGCATGGCAGCGATGTTGATGTCACTTGGGAGGAGAGGTGGAAGTGCGCGTTGCATTCGAAGCGTACTGGTGGTAATGCATAACATTACGAGACCCGATGCGATCAAATTATGCTTAGCCTAGCATTCCTCCGTGAAGCCTAATTGGTCCCCAGTGAATTAATAATGTAATTTAGAAAGAGTCGATCCTCCTGAAAGAACTAGCTTGGTTTAAACGATGCCTGAGCAGCACACAGCAACAAACCAGACTCAGTCTAGGCCCGGAGTTGAGTGAGTCCCTTCAAACAGAGGGAAAGCCTCTCCTCGCCTCAAACCCCAAAGTGCCTTCATAATTCCATTAAGAGCGCAAAATGTCATCATTATATTCCCATTAGAACGCCTAGTCCTAGGCCAGGAAACCGATTAGCAACGTAAGCATCCAATCACTGACATACCATTCTTATCTGATATGAGGGTTTGGGCCTTGACTGTATACTACAATGTCACTGTCCCTCGTGGCCGAATTAATAACCCAGGCGAGGACTGACCACACCCCATGGTATAGGAGTGACACTTTGAATTGTCCTATAATCCTTTAGCGTGTTCTTTCATAACTACAATACATCAGTATCCCATAGCCTGAATGACTCCGTGAATAGATGGACAGCAACATATTTGTATTGGTAGGATAGACCTGATCTATAGTCTGTCCAAAAAGTAGTTGACACGTGATTCCTTAAGTCCTTTAAGGGGAGGGAAAAGTGGGAGATTTTTTACTTCAAACTTTTGCCCCCTAAATCGGCGTTTGCGACTGACCATGGCCGTTTGCGACCGACCATGGCCAAATATACAGCTGTATTGTATTGTGCTGCCTCTGTTTTCATGTGCAGCAGCTGTTGTTTTGCTTAGAAGGAAAGAAGAGCTGGTTATACTGGCCCTGTTTCTCCATGGTTGATTGCAATGAGCGACTCGCTGGGCAAAGGGTTGACAGGTTGTTTTCATAAATAAAAGTTAAAAATCCCCCTCTTTTCCCACTCCTTGAAGGAACTTTTTGGACAGACTATAGGATCTGATCTCCTAGGATCTGCTTTATTCGTGAAATACATAACAGCATAAATAAGACAATAAAGTCCCACATGATATGGAGGAGGCACAATCGCCCAGTTTATGTATAATTAACAAAAGATGTGCTTGTAAAGCTTCCTCCCATATATTCAAGGCCGAGCTCTGTTTGAAAAAAAACCCAACGGGCCAAGTTTCCAGAAAATGTACAATTCACCTTCACCAATCCTCTCAAATAACCCACATTTAAGACGAAAATCAGGTTCAAAATACAGTTCAACATAACCAGACAGATTTATTGAATGAATACAATACAGAATACACTCCGATATACCTAGTATTTATCAATTTTCACTCTAAATTAGAAGAATTTGATAGATGTGTAGAACTGTGGATTGTGCATTTTTAGACGATCTGACCCCCAACCAGTCTGGGTCTCTAATACACAGCATTTGCCTGATTGAATCCCCCATTTGCCTATACTACTATTACCCAGTCATGCACTACCACTGTGCGATAGACTCTCTGGCTCCCACTTGTCTCTATAGATTGGATACACATCGGTCTTCGTTTTACAGACAGAGATTTCTGAGAATGTCCCCCTGGAAGTCTTGTAACCATGGGAATTGTATAGTGAAAGTGGTTATTTGCTACGTACAATTACCGTCCCTAGGTCCGCCCTTTGAAACCTGTGTCAATATACACTTTCTATATACTACTATGTGCCAAATATTTACTCTGTACATTATATATATACATAGGAGTCAGATTTTCAGAAAATGCACAATTTACAGTTCTGTACATCTATCAAATTCTGCTAAAGAGGGAACAATGATAAATACTAGGTATATCTGAGTGTATTCTGCATTTTATTTATTCAATAAATCTATCTGGTTGTGTTAAATTTTGAACCTAATGTTTGTCTTAAATTTGGGTTATTTGAAAGTATTGGTGAAGGACAATTGTACATTTTCTAGCGATTTGACCCATTTACTGAGTACATATGGATAAGATTTTCTGATAATGTACAAATCACCTTCACCAATCCTCTCAAATAACCCAAATTTCAGACGAAAATTAAGTTCAAAACACAGTTCAACCTAACTAAACAGATTGCTATAGTCAATGCAATGCCGAATATACTCGAATTTACCTGGTATTGACCAAATTGCAACAGAACCTAGTAGAATTTACTAAATGTGTACAGCTGCCAATTGTACATTTTCTGAAAATCTGACCCATATACACATACACCGGTTAACACGCAGAGATCTCTAAGAATGTCCCCTGGAAGTCTAGTAACCGTGGGATTGGGTAGTGAAAGCGGTTATTAAAATTTGCTACCATGATTAACGTTCCCCACCCTATGAACCCTGTGTAATTATGGGTCACATCTTCAGAAAATGTACAATCAGCAAATCTACACATTTAGTAAATTCTGCTAAATTGCACTGAAAAATGGTCAATACTAGGCATATCTGAGTATATTTGGTATTGAATTGATTCCAACAATCTGTTTGGTTATGTTGAACTGAGTTTTAAACTTTATTTTTGTCTTAATTTGCGGTTATTTGAGATGATTGGTGAAGGTGAATTGTACATTTTCTGGCGATTTCACCCAAATATTTACACTTTCTATATACTACTATGGCCCAAATATTTACTGTATGTTTATACATACACTTGCAGCGACTACAGACTGGCAGAGATGCCGTACTGTGACCATGGTCCCCGAGGTTATGTATATATGCTCAGCTATTTATTAAGCTTGCTCTTGGGTTAGGTAACGAAGAAGGAGAACCAGGATCAAGTCACCAGAAAATGTACAATTGACCTTCACCAATCCTTACAAATAATCCAAATTTAAGAAGAAAATTAGGTTCAAAATACAGTTCAATATGACCAGACAGATCAATTGAATAAATACAATACAGAATATACTCAGATATACCTAGTATTTATCATTTTTCACTCTAATTTAGCAGGATTTGATATATGTGTAAAACTGTCGATTGTGCATTTTCTGAAAATCTGACCCACCAATGAAAGATCGCTACTTTTTAAAGAACCTCCCGCAGGCATTCTGCACGGGAGTTTGATATTTGGTCCTGTGCTCTTTTGTAACGAATTGGAATGAGAGCCAAGACATGGAAGACATTGGAGACATTCATTGAATTCATTGAGTAGCTTTGCTAGTGGCATCCCACGCACTTTGATTCGTATAAGGGTCAGATTTTCAGAAAATGGACAATTGGCAGATCAACACGTTTAGTAAATTCTGCTAAATTAGATTTCATAATTCATAATTTCATGAGAATCTAGATTCAAAATTGCGGCTATCCAAATCCCCTATTATCGTTCATTTTATACAGGTGAATTGTGGCCAGGATACCACTCGTGGAACACAAAGTAGTCCTGTACTTCTTGTTGGGTCAGTTTTTCAGAAAATGTACAATCGGCAGCTCTGCAAAGTCGGTAACTTCTACTAATCAAGACTGAAAACTTATGAATAATGAGTATATCAGAGTGTCTTTGGCATTGTGTTGATAAGAAATGTCTCTTTCATTGTGTTAAACTGTATTTTGAACGTCACTTTTCTCTTAAATTTGGGGTATTTGAGAGGATTGGGGAAGATAAATTGTACATTTTCTCACGATCTGACCATGTTACCTTATTTTGATGATTAATAACCTTGGCGTGACAGATGTCAGAACCTTGGCCTGCGCTTGATGTATTCCTGTACACTTGTTCATTATGATAATCTCAACCAGAGGAAAACACAACCAACAAATTGGATAATATTTTATATCAGAGGCAACGGTTGTATATGTGAAGGGGCAAAGCTAGTGAAAAGAATATCGCAACCATAAGGAAAGGTTTTATTTTCTACCTATTACATCAACTATAACCAACCACCGGGACACATCGATATACAAGCAATAATCCTTAGCTTGATGTATTTATATATGTGATATGTTACAGCGAAATAAATCCCAAGTCGCAAAAAATGGTTTTTCAGATATCATCATATTTGTCAGGATGAGATCAAGCCGATTGCAATTATAGTAAAGAGTAGGACATTTAATAAGTATTTCAATATTTTAATTGTAATATTATTACTTTTGACAAAAGGTTTTGCAATATTTCTGCATGGACCATTATCATTAAAGCAGCTTATAACCTTTGATGTGTACGAATATGAGGGTGAGGCCGTCAGAAAATGTACAATTGGTCTTCACCAACCGTGTCAAATAACCCAAATTTAATACGATAATCAGGTTCAATATACAATTCAACATAACCAGACACATTTTTTGAATAAATACAAAACAGAATACACTCAAATGTACCTAGTATTTATCATTTTTCACTCTAATTTAGCAGAATTTGATAGATGTGTAGAACGGTAGATTGTGCATTTTCTGAAAATCTGACCCATTAGGCAATACCTTCGTTGTATTGCCTTCATAACATTTATATGATACTCCAATGAATACTATCATTGCCTTATTAGTTTTCATTACCTTGTCATTGCTATACTGGTGTCTGCAATCTAGACTCATGTCCAAATCTCATCGGTTCATCGGAGGCAGTTAAGTACCGTATATCCTTGAAATAACGCCGGGCCTTGAATAGGCACAGGGCTTAAGGTATATGGGTCAGATTTTCAGAAAATGTACAATTCACCTTCACCAATTCTCTCAAATAACACAAATTTAAGACAAAAATCAGGTTCAAAACACAGTTCAACATAACCAAACAGACTGTTTGAATCAAGGCAATACCACATATACCCAGATATACCTAGTGTTGATGATCTTTTCAGTCCAATTTAGCAAAATTTACAAAATATGTTGATCTGCCAATTATACATTTTCTGAATATCTGACCCATATGTATCTCAACAAATGATGCAATACCATTTGGACTTGTCACTATAACTAGCTGTAGTTGTAATGATTTTGTTAGGCTAAGAACAAAACTGTTGAATAAATGGAGTCTGCGGGGCTCTATTGAAATAGAAATTGGACTGGTAAATTACAAATGATTTCCCTATATATATATATGAGATTCTGGGAAAGTAAAAGTATAATTTCCATGTTCATTCTACCTTCCTTGAATAAACACCGGACCTTTAATAGGCGCCGGGTACAAAGTCCCTTTACTTAATAGGGGACTTGCATGTGCCACTGTGCATGCGTGTTGCAGTGCATCATGGGATGGATTCTGATTAAATATGACATACATATATTTGGCAACATTTTTATCGAAAATGTTTTCACCAATATCATAGCTTGTATAAATGATCTATGAAAACCAAATGCATGATGGGAAAGATGGGGACTTGTTTGATGGAAATATATAAAACACATGGATATTGACATTAGATCATTGATAAATATTCCCTGCTGAACATGGCATGTTTTCTAGATTCAAAATGGCGGCTATGCAAATCCCCTATTATCGCCGTGGGTGGGGTAGGGGGGGGGGGGCTATTCAAGGAAATACGGTACGGAAATACGGTACCTTTGGTTGCATCCTATTTTGTCTGCAGAATTCTTCCATTTTGACTTGATTTATTTTAGGCGATTCTTTCATTGAGGCCAAATACTCACTCTGGATAAATTCTTCCATGAAAATACTTTTCCAATTATGAAATCTGCGGTAGCTGTATTTTGAAGATCCAGCGCAGTATGATTTTATGCCACTGTCTTCCATGCCTGCACGCTTTCTAGCAATTACGACCAATTTAGCCTTTAACTTAAAACAACAACCATTCTGGTCTGCAGTCGGAAATGGAGATGTGATGCCAATATGTGATCCGTTTTAGGAAAATGAGTCACAAGTCACAAAATAGATATTTTTCAATGTCTTTTATTTACAAAGATCTCTTTGTAGGAATGTTTTGAGGTATGTACCGTTTGGAGTCGTATAAATGCATGACCCAAATTTAAATATATCCTTGCATCTATAAGGTCATCTTATATGAGTATATTTAGCTACTTTGATAGTAAATTTCCACCCAGAAATATTGCAAACTGTTTTGTCAAATCTAAAAATATCAAACTTATGATATAGAAATACCTATTAGATGTCCTTAATGTTTACTATCATTGGAATCGGCTTGATCTAATCTTTTCAAATATGATGGTAGCTATTACTTGCGACTTGTGACTCATTTTCCTGAAACACATCACATATTACGATGGCAATAGCGATGATAGAATGCCACCTCACAGGAGCTAAGAATATGATTCTTTTTTATTTTATTATTTTTTATATTTAGACGTTCTCTCTATTGAACAAGGCGCTCAGTGCAAAGGACAGAGGAGATATCATTTGTGGGACTGCGCACAGAATGGTCCCCAAGGGCACATACCCTTCTTATTCCTCTATGCGTCACGATGCTATAATGGGTCAGACCTTCTGAAAATGTACAATTGGCAGCTCTACACAATTATTAAATTCTGCTAAATTAGGCTGGAAAATGTTAACTAGCAACGTATACTTGAGTATCTTTGGTATGGCATTGATTAAACAAATCTGTTCAGTTATGTTAAACTCTATTTTGAAGCTAATTTTTGTATTAAATTTGAGTTATTTGAAAGGATTGGTGAAGGTGGATTGTACATTTTCGGGTGATTTCACCCATATATGCTCTACGATGCTACGGACTGCAGTGCGAGGCCTTGGCAAGTCATCAGTGACAAAGGGGCGTCCTTGAGGCCCAAGGTCAGCCAACAAGAGCTCCCCTTACACATAGCCTCTAAACCTGTCACCTTCTGTGTGCTGGGCACAGACTCGTCCTTTTCCACACCATTATATATATGGATCAGGTCGTCAGAAAAGGTAAACTGGCAGCTGTACACATTTAGTAAATTCTGCTAAATTAGGCTGCAATTTGGCCAATACTAGGTAAATTCGAGTATATTCGGCATTGCATTGATTCTAGCAATGTGTTTGGTTAGGTTGAATTGTATTCTGCACTTTATTTTAGTCAGAAATTTGGGTTATTCCAGAAAATTGGTGAAGGTGAATTGTACATTTTCTGGCGATCTGACCCATATACTGTGACTGTCTCTCTGTGTATCTCCTCTTGTGTTCAGGCAATATCTTTTACCTATCTGTATTCTTTTGGTCTCAGATCCGTCGGAATATATCAATGTCATTATGGAGAAATGATAAGGCAATAATTGAAAGTTAATATTTGTCCTTTAAAATATAGATTTAGATATGATAAGGTATACAGATGTTCAGATCTACACATTTAGTATATTCTGCATAATTAGGCTGTGAATTTGATTTGTTTTGAAAAATATTTTTATTCGGGACTAAGGACATAACATCACTGATGCTATTCTCAGAATTGCCTGATATTACAAAAAAATGTATACAATACTTTTAGCTCTACGAGATGACAATGCAGAAGTTAATATTTATATAAAGGGATAATCTAAATAATATACCACTTAAAGGAATATAGTTAATTAATTAATGACAATGTTTCACAGACATGATAAGACAAGCCTTCAAATTTCCATTTGCGGGCAGACATATAATATCAAAGCAAACAAAAGTACTGCAGGTTAAACCTGGAATAAAAACATTTGTTAAAAACATAGGTACAGCGTCGTGCTCTATAAGAAAATCGGTGGGTATTACGTATTTATGTCAGAGAGAGAGAGTAATATAGTATCAGAACATCAAAGTTATAAATACTAGGTATATCTGATTATATTTTGATATTGCCTTAATTGGCCATGTTGAACTGAATTTTGAACCTCATTTCTGTCTTAAATTCGGGTTATTTGAGAAGACTGGTGTAGGCGAACTCCAGACAATATCATTTACCCATCTGTATTGTTGGGTCTCAGATGTAATTTATATGATTATGGAGAAATATCAAGTTAATAATTGAAAGTTAATAATTGTCCTTTAAAATATAGGTTTATATAGGATACCTATACAAGCAAGCATATATATCCATACTATATACTTTCGAATATATATTCTCCCGGAGAAAAAAAGAGAGTATGTTCGAGAGGCAGGGTAAGGAGGAGAATGCTGTCATAAATAAAATAAATTCGCTGAGGTTGCCAGTTCATCCTGGGTGTATACAACTACCTTGGTTCTTGCATCGCCTTTATGCCTGCTAAGTCTGGGCGACAGGGACATGCCTCACTATCGCGCCATAACACAGTTTATCGCCTATCCCTCAAAGCTTTCCTCTGGGGTCCAGCGACAATGGGTCCTTTCAGAGGCATTGCCCCACCTTGGTTGAGTCCGTAAATTTCGACACTACTAGCTCTCACTGAACGTAGCCGATCCAGAGAATGAGGGTCAGATTTTTTAGAAAATGTACAATTCAACTTCGTCAATCTTCTCAAATAAACCAAATTGTAGACGAAAATAAAGTTCACAATACACAGTTCAACCTAACCGAACAGATTGCTAGAATCAATGCAATGCCGAATATACTCGAATTTAGCTAGTATTGACCAAATTGCAGCCTAATTTAGCAGAATTTACTAAATGTGCACAGCTGGCAATTGTACATTTTCTGAAAATCTGATCCATGAGTCTAGGCCCAAAGATGAGAGAGTCCCTTCAAACGGAGGGAAAGCCTCTCGCCTGAAACCGTAAAGTGTCATTATAATTGCATTAAGACCGCAAAATGTCATTGTAATTGCATTAAAAAAAGGTTCCAAGTGTTTTGTACCATACTTGCCGGGCAAGGCAAAGCCCGGATCACTCAGCCACCAAAGGATTTGCTCACCCCGATAATTGGTCCTACTGCTGGTATGCACAACCAAACAATGTGAGGCTTCACTTTGTAAAGAGCAATAATTAAGGTCCAGGTCGTCAGAAAATTTGTGCAATTGGCCGCTCTACACATTTAGTCAATTCTGCTCAATTAGACTAAAATTTGGCAATGCTAGTTATATATTTGGATATATTTGGTGTTGTGTTGATTAAAACAAATCTGTTGAAGTTTATTTTGAACCACATTTTTGTCTTAAATCTTGATTATTTGAGATGATCAGGGAAGGCGATTTGTGCATTTTCTGGCCATTTCACCCATAAATATATTCGAAAATCTTGTGCTGACATTTGCAGGATAAATATAACAAGGCCTTTGTAATTATGAGGACGCGAGGCACGCACTCATCCCTTATGTACAAAGGTCCCCATTATTCCAGACCCGACAGTGAAGCACACTATTCACATTTGGCTCAGATCTTCAGAAAATGTACAATTGGCAGCTGTACACATTTAATAAATTCTGCTAATTTGTGGCTTCAATATGGCCAATACTAGCTAAATTCGAGTATATTCGGCATTGCATTGATTCTGGCAATCTGTTTGGTTAGGTTGAACTGTAGTTCAAACTTTATTTTCGTCTGAAATTAGGGTTATTTGAGAGGATTGGTGAAGGTGAATTGTACATTTTCTCACGATTTCATCCCCTATTCACATTTCCATGACAGTCTGTGATGGAGATCGTCCAATTAGTCCACTCATGGTTTATTTACTTCATTGAAAACTCGCGTGATTGAGGCTCGAGGCCCGGACCCCACCGACGCACACATTTCCATGGGGATTTGGCGGGAGTTTCTCCTCCTCCTCCACGAGAGAGAACACCTTGAGACCTGAAACATTCATACAGACACCTTCTCAAACCTTCTAAAACAGAGTGTAGTAGACAGAGGAGGAGCAGCTCTTTTCTTGAGCTCCATAACCGGGACATATGTGGCTCAGATACTCAGACAATGTACAATTGACAGCTCTACACATTTAGTAAATTCTGCTAAATAAGGCTGACAAATGTGATGTGTTTTAGAAAGATGAGTCATAAGTCGCAAAATATGGATTTTGGGATATCACAATATTTGAAAAGAGGAGATCAAGCCAATTCCAATGATAGTAAACACTAGGGTACCTAACATGTATTATTTATCTATATTTTAAGTTTGATATTTTTATTTTTGAAAAAAAAGTTTGCAGTGTTTCTGGTTGGGTAAACCAGTAAAGTAACTAAATATACTCAATACAAAGGTCTTCAAAACGCAGAGATATATTCAAAACAACGTTCCGAAATTTGTTACAAGGATTGATGCGGTGAATACACAGTCAAGATTTTGGGGCCGATTTGGCATCCACGATCCGTCGTACGATTTGAAATTGTCCATTTGAGATCGTACATCAGATCGTAGGTCCCAAATCGTGCCAAAAGCCCTACACATGCACGATTTCAGCGCCGATTTAGCGCCGATTTGGATGTACGATTCATCGTAGGGGGAAAAAAGGGTCTTCTGCGATTTCAAATCAAATCGCCGCTGCTTCTACGATTAATCGTTGATGTGTAGAGAGTGCTGTGATTTATCGTAGACCTTTATAATAGGGTCTACGATAAATCGTAGGTGCTTCTACGATTTTCGAATAAATCCGAAAATCGTAGGTCTATCTGCGATCTGGTAATACAAAAGAATTGAATTATTTATAATTTTACTTTGAAATGCTATAACTTCACTAATTCTTGGAATATCAACATTTTCTTTTCACTTTTATAATGCAGAGTTTCCCCTCTAGACATGTCGACATAAGGTCTCATTTTTCTCATATTTTATTTTATTTTATTCGACAATTAAAAAGAGAAAAAAACCCACCAGAAAATAGTGATGTGTCACAGGAAAATGAGTAACGTTATATTTTATTTTATTTTTACAGTTTTATAATTTCTTGTTGGCTTCTAGGGTCGTTTTTTAAAACTATTTTCTCAGATCTATATTCCAGAATCGCAGATCAAATCTAGACTGCCAACCCATCCACGATTTCAATTTTTACCCACGATTTCACTTTTTTCACCATATCGTGCATGTGTAGGTCCAAAAATAGGCACGATTTCAGGCAAATAAGCACCCACGATTAATCGTAGATCCTGAAATCGTGTCTGATTCCCAAATCGTGACTGTGTATTCACCGCTTATATGGCCATAAGTGCTAAACCCTCTAAAAATCAGAACATTTCAATAAAGAGATCTTGTGAAAAAAACACTTTGAAAAATATCTATTTTGCGACTTGTGACTCATTTACCTGGAACACCTCACAGATGGTAAACACTAGCTATTATATATCTGTGTATATTTGGTATTGCCTTGATTCAAACCATCTGTTGGGTTGAAGTATATTTTTAAGCTAATTTCTGTCTTAAATGTGGGAAACTTGAGAGATTTGCTGAAAGTGAATTATACATTTTCTGACAATTTTCACCCACGTGATGTGCTACAGGGAATTGAGTCATAAGTCGCAAAAAAATGATTTTGAGATATTGTCATATTTGAAAAGATGAGATCAAGCTGATTCTAATGAAAGTAAATATTAGGAAAGCTAGCATATATTATTATATTTTATGTTTGATATTTTTACTTTTAAAAAATAAGTTTGCATTATTTCTGGGTGGACGTTTACTAGTAAAGTAGCTAAATATACTCTACAAGATGAACTTCGAAATGCAGGGATATATTTCATACACTGTCTTGAAATTTGGTACATGTATCTATGCTACAAAAAGCGTTAAGCACCATAAAAATGAAAACGTTCCCACACATTTGTCATGTGAATAAAACACTTTCAAACACATCATTTTTGCGACTTGTGACTCATTTTCCTGAACCACATCACATATAACGGTCAGATTTTCAGAAAATGTACAATTGGCAGCTGTACACATTTAGTCAATTCTGCTAAGTTAGGCTGCAATTTGGTCAATACTAGGTAAATTCGAGTATATTCCACATTGCATTGATTCTAGCAATCTGTTTGGTTAGGTTGAACTGTATTTTGAACTTTATTTATGTCTGAAATTTGGGTTATTTGAGAGGATTGGTGAAGGTGAGTTGTACATTTTCTGGTGACTTCACCCACATACAAAGCCCTAGCTGCACCCTCTGCTATGGAGCATGTCTGGATGATTTCTGACACTATTCTCCCAAGGTTATATACAGATGGGGGAGATAGGCTATCGGGGTCGGTGTCTAGTAATTCACTCACTGCTCTAGCTTGGGTCTGGAGATAAGGAGATACGACATCATCCATCTGGCTGGTCCTGACTATGAAGGCTCATAATATGTGATCCGTTTTAGGAAAATCAGTCATAAGTCGCAAAATATGGATTTTGAGATATAACCATATTTTTTTTTGTTTTTGCAACCGACTTTATTTCTGAGACCTGCCATCTGGGCATATACAATTCTAAGCACATATAAAAGAGGAATAGACAAGGTTAACAGATCATTTTTTCAGAACAACAATGTTTTCTTCAATATCTTCTGCAATTCGTCGCCATGTTACCTTTTCACTTTGGCTTATTTGTTTAAATCTGAGGGTATATATAATACTACTCTGCATCTCAGATATAACCATATTTGAAAAGAGGAGATCAAGCTGATTCCAATCATAGTAAACACTAGGACACCTAATATGTATTTCTATATTCTAAATTTGTAATTTTTATTTTTGAAAAAAAATAAAAAATGTTTGCAATGTTTCTAGATGGGTGATTAGCAGTAAAGTAACTAAATATATTCCATATCAAGGCTCTCAAAACGCAAGGATATATTTAATATAATGTCCTGAAATTTGGTACATAGATTCAGATGACTATGAGTGCTAAACCCTCCAAAAATCAGAACATTCCAACAGAGATATCTTATAAGTAAAACACATTGAAAAATATCAATTCTGCGACTTGTGATTCATTTTCTTGGAACACATCACGTATGGAGCTCGTTATATTCCCATTTAATGCATTTGTTAGTTTAGGCTTTGGCACACACTGCAGCATTATTCAAACAAACTCTGTCCAAATAAGGAATTATTGCTGTCAATATTGTGTAAAGCTAATGAGTTTGATGGCAAACAGACAGTGGTTTGTCTAATAATTCACTATGTGGATATTAACATATGGGTCAGATTTTCAGAAAATGTACAATTCATCTTCACCAATCCTCTCAAATAACCTATATTGTAGACGAAAATAAAGTTCAAAATACAGTTCAACCTAACCAAACAGATTGCTAGAATCAATGCAATGCCAAATATACTCAAATTTACCAAGTATTGACCAAATTGCAGCCTTATTTGGCAGAATTTACTAAATGTGTATGGCTGCTAATTGTACATTTTCTGAAAATCTGTCCCATATTATTATATATTATTTATTCATAATAAATATGTAAACTTTTATTTTGTAATTGTTTCGTTTTGAAACTTGAGTTCTTTTCGATTAGAGTACACTGGAAGATTAACTTCGAAACGCTGTAGCGCCGCGTGAAAACAGTCGAGTAATTAGTTATGAATAGATTGTGTATATTTTGATAACATTATATAACTTAATTGCCAATATAAAAATATCAACAACAAAAATATTTATGTGAAATAAATGTAATCATGTCCAAGGCGACGCTAGAATACTATAGCAAGAACAGCATAGTATCGTGTATGAGGGGGGCTATATTCACCGAGTATGGCCGAAAAAACGAGGCCTTGAGAATGAGAACAACAGTGGTTATACACGCACAAAAAGTCAATAATGTCAGCAATGAAGAAAAAGCCGTGTGGAGAAGGTTGAAAGGAGACATTAATGAGACATTAGAACTGTTTAAATCCTAGGTCTTCTTATTTTATCTTGAACAAATGTCATGTACGAGACGCCACCTCCCACATCACCGATTGTCTTACAAAAATCACCCCTTGCATTATGATCACCTAAGCTATTAACATTGGTTACCAAATTGCCATAACATGTCTTAGAATGTATGAAGCCAAGAAGGCAGGAAATTGAATAAAGAAGCTTTGCAAAAAAACCAGGCCGTAGGCCGAGTTGTTTTTCGGCCATACAAGGTGAATATAGGCCCCCGAAAACGCATTACTGGGCTATTCTTGCTTGAATTCCATGGTTCTTAGCTTATTCTTAGTTTATTTTAATTTATTTCATCGAACTGAGTTGTCCGCGGAACTCACCGATAGTCTCGAATGGTCGTGACGTCACTGTACAATACAAAGAGTTTATATTGTACACCTTGTGAGAGGCAAGTATATCATAATTATTTTACGCTCACGGCCAAGTAATGGAATAAATCCACATTGTGGAATGCGTGTTTCTGTAATCACCTGTTTAAATGTATTCGCCTAAAAGTGAAATGATAATAAAACAAATTATTGTTACCTTGCCCCGGGTCTCCTTGCTCCATGAGAGGCTGACGAGTGTACAATGGGTGAAGTCGTCAGAAAATGTACAATTCATCTTCACCAATCCTCACAAAAACCCCAAATTTCAGACGAAAATCAGGTTCAAAATACAGTTCATCAGAACCTGACAGATTTATTGAATGAATACAATACAGAATACACTCAGATACACCTAGCATTTATCAGTTTCACTCTACTTTAGCAGAATTTGATAGATGTGTAGAACTGTAGATTGTGCATTTTCTGATCATCTGACCCGTGTGGTTGGTGTTGGTAAGATCGCATGTAGAACGCAATATGCCCGAGTCCTGTGTGTTTTATCCGATCATGCCTCCACACGACATGACTCGGCCTTTTAATGGTCTCTATTATAAGCAGGTGACATCGGTAATTGTATGTTGGCGGTAAGACAGGCCTGTCATTCGTTTTAACTCTTCGGCTTCAATTCAATTCAATTAAACAATTCTTTATTGCTGATGTTATTACAAGTCGTTGCTCAACTCTGACGTGTCAGGTCTTCCGGATTGCCATACCTTTGAGAACTTCGAGTTGAGTGAGTGAGTGAGATTGGTTGCTTTACGCCCTTATCAACACATTTAATATGGTTATATCAAGGGCGGGAGAGCTGAGAGGTAGGCAGTTTATGATCATACCCAGGAAAAAGAGATAGAGAAGAAGGGAGAGAGAGACAGAGAAAAGAGACAGAAAGGCACTTTATGGTCATAACCAGGACCAACTTCGAGATGAGTTGCAAATAAACTAAACTATTAGACTAAGTAGTAACTAGTACATGTGAATGGATGGATGGTTAATTATAGTGAGAATGTGATACATATGGTAACGAGTGAAATAGTTAATATACTTTATGATAGTAAATAGGCCAATGAGGAGGCATTAGACTCGGGTAAAGTCTGTTAAACCAAGAAACCAAGAGTACTAATGATGGAACATCTACCGACTTCAGTAGACTCATTAAGTATCAGAAGATACAAGAACACTATTATATGGGCAATTCTATTTAATAATTATTTATCTTATTACTGAATAATGTCAACGAAAGGTTTATTTTCACTTCGGTAAAATGTCAGCGAATAATTCACCAATTTTGTAACCCACACTTATGTATGAACACTGCAAATTTCAATTTTAATTGAGAAAGGGCCACCTGGAAAATCAGCAGTGTAGAAGGCTGTGTCCTTATCTTGTATTTGGGTCAGATTTTCAGAAAATGCACAGAATCTACAGCTCTACACATCTATCAAATTCTGCTGAATTGGAGCAAAAAGTGATAAATACTAGGTATATCTGAGTGTATACTGTATTGTATTCATTCAATAAATCTGTCTGGTTATATTGAACTGTATTTTGAGCCTGATTTTTGTCTTAAACTAGGGTTATTAGAGACGATTGGTGAAGGCGAATTGTACATTTTCTGGCGACTTGACCTCCCTAGTAAAGTATTCTAACGATATTTTGACATTGTTTACAACTTTTACCGTTCTACATCTGGGGAAAAAAAGAATATAATCTATTTCCTACATTTCCAAGGCTCTGCCCGGATTAATCGCACATCACGCAAAACTAGAATATTTCCCGGATATATTTGACTAACAATTCCTTCTATGATATTGATCGGGGCAGGGATAGATATATTTTAAAGAGCAAAATCGATATGTTAATTCCCGCAACCGCACCAACAATATAAACTAGTTAAAAACTCTATTTCATTGCCGCATTATTCAAAGCTACATGTGTTGGTGTACACGGAACATGTTGCGTGTCGTGTGGCATAATCCCACTCTGAAATGGACTTTTATTCTTAATCATTTAAGGGGCGGGGATATGGATGTAAAACCAACGGACTGGTTTTCAAGTAAGGCTTATTAAGGATCAGCATAAATGTACGAAATCCTTTCTCTTCTAGGGACTTAGTATTGAGGTTATTTGTGGCAGACCCAACATTTCTTTTTTTGTGATGTGTCTCAGGAAAATGAGTCACAAGTCGCAGAAAATAGATTTTGATTTGATTTGATTTTGAAAATATTTTATTCTAGTCAAAAACATTTCCATACATATAGTACAAGTTTACTCAGAATAGCCTGATTTTATCCTATACATTATAAGTAAATTATTCAGTAACTAATTAGGTATTCAAAGATTCGACAGACTCAGCAAAAATAGAAATTAAGAGAAATCTAGTGATTAATCATCATGCTAAAAATTATATCACATCAATTCTGTTGACATACATTAAAGATATGTCTATAGTGTAGACATGTCTAAATTGTTTTTGAGATATCATCATATTTGAAAAGATGGGATCAAGAAGATTCGAATGATAGTAAACAGTATAATGTCCATATTTTAAGTTTGATATTTTTATTTTTGAAAAAAAAAATACGTTTACAATATTCTCTGGATGGACAATTACAATAGATTACCTTGGAAAATATCAGTTTTGCGACTTGTGACTCATTTCCCTGAAACACATCACATTTTATTAAATCATAATTATATTTAACATGAGAGCTTCAGGGGTGGTCTCCACGCCTTGCCTACAATATTTTACATTTAAAGTTACGCCAATGAATTGTGTAATTGTTTTGTATACCAAGTCTGAACGTGGTCTGTGAATAACACGATATTAAATCTTCTCTCTGTATTTGTATTGTTTTGAGAAAGATAGTTTAGTAATTATATGACGGGGAAAATCCCGTTATATGTACATGGATTGTATTTCAAGGTTCAGATTTCCAGAAAATGCACAATCTACCGTTCTACACATCTATCAAATTCTGCTAAATTAGAGTGAAAATTAATAAATACTAGGTATATCTGAATGTATTCTGTATTGTATTCATTCAATAAATCTGTTTGGTTATGTTGAACTGTATTTTAAACCTGATTTATGTCTGAAATTTGGGTTATTTGAGAGGATTGGTGAAGGTGAATTGTACATTTTCTGGAGACTTAACCCTAAAGGTGAATGAAATGTGTTATATGTACCGACAGTTAAGGTAGATGAAGATGTAAAATATCGGCGACAATGCAGGACAACCTTTTCATTTCCAATAAATACTTCATCTGCATTGTTCCATATTCTATCTTGAAGCAATTTCACAGCTGCAGAATTATAGTTCTATAGACAGTTAGATTAGGGGGTAGAGCTGTGCATTAAATTTATGTGGAAAAGAAAGCTATTCATATCATACACGTATATTGATAACAATGGTACGTGATTAAAGTCAGGGTTGCATCCTGCTGTCGCTTGCATTTAATCGTATATGTGATGTGTCACAGGGAAATGAGTCACAAGTCGCAAAGTTGATACTTTTCAAAGTATTCACAATATTTCTTTGGTGTAATGTTACAATTTTCGCAGGGTTTCGAGCACTAAGCGATATAAATACATTTACCAAGTTTCAAGACAGTGTATTAAATATATCCTTTTGAGCATATTTAGCTGCTTTACTAGTAATTGTCCACCCAGATTGCAAACTCATTTTCCAGAACACATCTGCCTTATTTTGCTTAGTTTTATCGCGTTTTATGTAATCATTTTTTAAAGATTTTAATTTATCTGGGTACTCAAGTCCCCGAGTCAGGTTTTTGACCAGGTATTAACACCAGGTATTCCCATATCTCACGAGCAATGGGAGGCAATGCGAATAAAAGCTGATTGTCTTTTTTTTATCAATCATGTCTACATTACAATAATGACCATCACGAGGGTCAAGTCGACAGAAAATGTACAATTGGCCTTCACCAATTCTCTCAAATAACCCAAATTTAAGACGAAAATCAGGTTCAAAATACAGTTCAACATAACCAGACACATTTATTGAATGAATACAATCCAGAATATACTCAGATACACCTAATATTTATCATTTTTCACTCTAATTTAGTAGAATTTGATCGATGTGTAGAACTGTAGATTGTGCATTTTCTGAAAATCTGACCCACGAGTGGTTCTGGAGAAATTAAACTTTTGTTTCAGTTCATAAGTATTTCTAGCAGCCGTGTCGACATTCACAAAAGACTGAAGGTTATAGTTATGGATATTTCCTCACGTAGGTCCCCTTTTATCGCCCGCAGACACGTACACGTGTACGTGGGTCAGATCTTCAGAAAATGTACAATCTTCAGATCTACACATTCAGTAAATTCTGCATAATTAGGCTGTAAAATGATAAATACTAGGTATATTTGAGTATATTTGATATTGACTTGATTCTAGCGATCTGTTTGGCTATGTTGCACTGTATTTTGAACTGAATTTTTGTCTCGAATTTGGGTTATTTGAGAGGATTGGTGAAGGCAAATTGTGCACTTTCTGGCGATTTCACCCATGTGTTTCTGTTCACGCCAGAACATAGTATTTACACACTTAGTTATCCGAATAAACCGTCGACCTGAAATCGATACTTTGACATTCGTATCGCAATATAACTGTTCAAATTCGCTCTGGTCCGTTTTTATTGCTTATCATTGCTTGACCTTTTTCGCAGTGAAAGAAAACCTCTGCAGGATTGGTTGACGGATTATGGCTGACCTCTCCAAGGGCAATTTAGCCTGCAGCAAGGGACTGGGCGAGAGGGACGGGCCAGTCAATGGTTACATCTTGTGGGTGAAGTCACCAGAAAACGTACAATTTACCTTCACCAATCTTCTCAAATAACCCCAATTTCAGACAAAAATAACGTTCAAAACACAGCTCAACCTAAACAAACATATTGCTAGAATCAATGCAATGTGGAATATACTCGAATTTACATTGTATTGACCAAATTGCAGTCTAATTTAGCAGAATTTACTAAATGTGTACAGCTGCCAATTGTACATTTTCTGAAAATCTGACCCATGAATACATGATATTTGAAGGAGTTCCAGGTAGTGAGAAGGAAAATAGCTCAGTATCAAGGCTTGACATTTGCAAAAAACTGAGGCCTAGTATGAGAGTGGTGGGCGTAATGAGACTGGGTGGGAGGGTGGTGGAGCTTGTGGGCAGGAGTACATTAGGGAGGTTCAGCATGTCTAACCTATAGGCTACCTAAACCAAAACGTATCCGTATCTCTGAGTTAAAAGGAATAAAGAGGTTCAGCAAAGCGGGAAAAACGTAACGTAGCATATCAAGCAAAATGTTTCATCTCACATTTTATTTTTCATACATAGAAATGCGACGTAATTCACAAAAAAAGATACGGATACGGTTACGTAATTGAGGTAGGTTTGCTTGCGGAACCTCTCTATTATACGATAGAAGTGGTTCAATCAGGTGAAGCAACTATCCCCACCGCCGCCGCCGCCCACCTGAAGATATTTTACTCGAGGCCGCAAAAAAGAAAGGAGACAAAAAAAACTAGATTTCAAACTTGTATCAGGATAGGATAGACTTGTTTTTAGATTGTTGTGTAATTCTTAAAAGCGCCCAACAGGATTTGGTTGTGTGGTTTGGGAGCAACATCTATATAGCTTCTCTCCGGGATGCAGCAGTGTTTGCTGAATGTGAGTGACAGACTGGGTAGTGCAAGCTTCATGCTTGTCTCTAGAGGCCTAGGCCGATGTTAATAAGAAAATATGGGTCAGATTTTCAGAAAATGTACAATTCGCCTTCACCAATTTTCTCAAATAACCCACATTTAAGACAAAAATAAGCTTCAAAATGCAGTTTGATATAAGAGAACTGCTACTTTAAATCAATGCGATGCTAAATTTACTCAGATATATTCTGTACTTATCATTTTTCAGCCTAATTTAGCAGAGTTTCCTTAATGTGTAAAGCTGCCAATTGTACATTTTCTGAAAATCTGACCCAAATGTCCATGGTTTTATACACAGAATATCAACTACCAATAATACCTTTATTAAATAAATCACAAAGTGCCGCTCCAATAGATGGTTGCACTGGATTAAGGTTGTGTATGTGCATAACTATGTTTCCCCGTGTATTAGACCCCAACATACATATATATGTAGTGACCCTTGGTTCTTTGAGGAGGAAAAATAACGACAGAACTCGTCATTCTATTATTACTCTAGTTTTTAAAGAAGCATAATGACAGTACTGACTCTTTCCGTCAGACATCTATATAGGGTGTACAATGGATATTAATGGCATGGTATAAGAATATAACATGGAAATATAGTAAATACTAACTCCTGGCACACAGGTCCATCTAGTGGAGAAACACTTGCAATAAAGCTGCGCAGATGTTGCGTGATCAAGGTATTTCAGTATAAGTAGTATAGGGAAAGATCGGTTTATCTCAGGCATTTTTATGAAATAATGATACCTACTATGGGTCAGACTTTCAGAAAATGTACAATTGTCAGCTCTATACATTTAGGAAATTCTGCTAAATTAGGCTGGAAAATGATGAATACTGGGTATATCTGAGTATATTCAGTGTCGCATTGATTTATAGTATTTGTTTTGTTATGTTAAACTGTATTTTGAAGCTCATTTCTGCCTTAAATGTGGGTTATTTGAGAGGATTGGTGAAGGCGAATTGTACATTTTCAGAAAATCTGACCCATATAGTAGGTATCATTATTTCATAAAAATACATCTCTGTAACATTGTCTGATTCTTTAGAAACAACAGAAAAGTCATTCTTGATGTTTGTGTTATTAATAATTGAAAATAAAATGATAAATACACATAGTAAAGAACCGAGATGTACAGAAGATATTAATTATATAATTCCATAAAATGTACAATTGACCTTCACCAATCCTCTCAAATAACCCACATTTAGGATGAAAATAAGGTTCAAAATACAGTTCAACATAACCAGACACATTTATTGAATGAATACAATACAGAATATATTCAGATACACCTAATATTTATCAGCTTTCACTCTAATTTAGCAGAATTTGATAGATGTGTAGAACTGTAGATTGTGCATTTTCTGCAAATCTGACCCATTATATATACATTGGCCCACCAGAAGCCTTATACATGGACTGAACCCACTGCTTGTACTCATTAGTTCTTTCAATATTGGATTCAACTCTGGTTTTTGTCAATAACATTTGATTGGAAAGCCTTTGATTGCACCACTGAGAGATGTGCACTAATTGAACCTTCTCCCTGACTTCTGCTCTTTACCGGGAGGGAAAGATTTGTCAGAAATAAGTTTGACTTACTGCTGGTCGGTTGGAAATTCAATTCAATTCAACTAATTCTTTATTTCCAAAGATCTTACATGGACATACGGTTATGAGCTTATCCGGGGATCTCTTCCAGCCCATGCCTTCTTTTTAACCTTAGATTTGTTGTTTGTTTCCTAAAAACTACATCATGGAGTACATTTCAGTGCGAAATACTAAAGATAAAAGCAGATCACAACACTTTTTCTCTCTCAATGAGTGTCATCCCGGCTAAGATGGACACACAATATTGTTTCTATATAAACAAGTACAATTGCTTCCTAGCTGCGATCTAGCTGAGATAGAAGTTTACAAGTTATTAAACTTATCCAGTGGAAAAGAAAGTACAGGGAAATGAAATGTGAATCGTTGAAGATTTGAAAAGTTCATTTCTCTGCCTGGTCGAACAGCTGCACTATGTATTGTCCATGAAGTCACTCATCCTCCGAAACGCAGGATGTCTTTCAGTTTCGTTCCTCCATAGAATCTCACCATGGCTTGGGAAGGTGTGAAGTCATGGAAATCATTGTAGGGTGAAATCACCAGAAAATGTACAATTCACCATCACCAATTCTTTCAAATAACTCAAATTTGATACAAAATTTAGCTTCAATATACAGTTCAACATAACTGAACAGATTATTTGAATCAATGCAATACCAAAGATACTCAAATACACCTAGTAATTAACATGTTTCAGCCTAATTTAGCCTAATTTACTAAATATGTAGAGCTGCCAATTGTTCATTTTTCGAAGATCTGACTCAGTAGTAACAGACAATTATAATTATCCGTTGCATGGCAGCTACAAGTATGGCCTATTAGGAAAACGAAATTTGTATTGTGGTTTTCCTTATGTGATGTGTTATAGACAAATGAGTGGCAAAAAATGTATTTTGAGATATAACCATATTTGAAAAGACGAGATCAATGCGATTCTAATGAAAGTAAACATTAGGACATCCATCAATATTTATTTGTTCATACGTAAAAAAGACACAATGCACAATTGACCTTCACCAATCCTCTCAAATAACCCAAATGTAAGAAGAAAATTAGGTTCAAAATACAGTTCAAACTAACCAAACAGATTTATTCAATGAATACAATACAGAATATACTCAGGTACACCTAGTCTTTATCATTTTTCACTCTAACTTATCTGAATTTGATAGATTTGTAGAACTGTAGATTGTGTATTTTCTGAAAGTCTGACCCAGTTGTGATTTAATTTCTATTAACAAATTCTACTAAATTAGGCTGAAAAATTGTCAATACTAGGTATATCTGAGTATATTTGGTATTGGGCTGATTCCAACAATCTGTATGATCATGTTGAACTGAATTTCTAACTGTATTCTTGTCTTAAATTCGGATTATTTGAGAATATTTGTGGAGACGAATTGTACACGATTTGACGATTTGACCGACATCACGTTTCATGTGAACCCAGCAATCAGGGGGAAACTAAAGTATAGCAGCTACCTGTGATACATTCAATCGTGCATTGACTTTTTAAAGAAAATGTCTCATTTACAACCAGTAAACAACTGTCTTATCTGTAAAATAAAAGTAAACTAGTGGAAAATCAATTGCTAATAGAACTTCTAATCTACCATCAACTCAATGGTTGTTGTTGGCTTATTTACCGCATTGTTTTAAAAGTCACCATGAAAGTCATCTTTTAAACTTATAATTGGATAAACAAAAGAATTTGGAACAGAGGATTTTTTTTAAACTCCTTTATTTTCACTTTCTTATTATTGCCTCTTTTTCTCTTATTTCGTTTCTAATTTCCAGGTCTTCTTTCTATCCTCACGTTCCTTGCTCTTCTTTTCTCATCTGTTATCTAGCTCTTCTCTCCATCTTCGTTATCTTGTCTTTATCTGCTCATATCTTGTCCTATATATTTCCTCATATTTCACTTTCTCAGTGTCGGTCCTCTCTTCCTTCATACATATGTGACTGTAGTGGGTCCATTTCGGTTTGAAATTCTTGCCAGTTGCCAGCCTTCATGATCGCTATCACAGCCACAAGTCAGTGGGTGGTCGCCCATCCCTGGCCTGTGGTTATCCTGATAAATCAGGCCCAGAAACACTGACAGCTGTGGAGAGAGGATTTTTTTTATCATAATGTAAGATGTTCAACAGGTGGACAATATTCGGACCAATGTTCATTCCAGTCCCAGGTGTCATGGAATAGACTTATGTACACATGACATATGATAGGGGAGTTGCATAGCCGCCATTTTGGATCTTGATCCACGTGGAAATATGGGACTAATGGTACAGTATAGAAGGTATAGAAAACATGCCATGTTCAGTATGGAATATTTATCAATGATCTAATGTTAATCTATCTGTTATACATGATTCCATGACACAAGCCTCCATCTTTCCCATCATGCACTTAGTTTTCATAAATAATTCATACAAACTGTGATATTGGTAAAAACATTCTTGCATTTTTCGATAAAAATATTGCCAAATATTTGTGTGTCAGATTTCATCAGAATCCATCCCAAGATGCACTGTCACAGACATGCGCAGTGGCATATGCAAATCCCCTATTAAGGGTTTCACCTGCGTACATTGTTTTTCCCTACCTTCCTTGGCCTGTAGCCATGGTCATGGGTCAGAATTTTAGAAAATGTACAATTCAACTTCGCCAATCTTCTCAAATAACCCAAATTTCGGACGAAAATAAAGTTCAATATACAGTTAAACCTAACCAAACAGATTGCTAGAATCAATGCAATGCCGAATATACTTGAATTCACTTAATTTAGCAGAATTGACTAAATGTGTACAGCTGCTAATTGTACATTTTCTGAAAATCTGACCCTCATAGACAAACAAGAGTGACATTTCCCAAGAGGAAACGTAGCATGAGCGAGTAAGCCTGGGTTTGGATCAAATATTCAGTAGCTAGCCAATTACCTTGTTTGATTTACCATACCGGACTTGGGTTCTTGTTTGATATTCAGTAATGATTATGAATGTCTATAATGGAAATGAAATCAATAAAGTAATAAGCCAATTATTTTGTAGAAATGTTTGTTTCTATCTTTTGTCTTTCATATCTATTAATATTGTTATATATTCAAGATTAGGTAAATATACAACTCCCCATCTTATCTGTATCATCGATATGGGTGAAATCGCCAGAAAATGTACAATTCACCTTCACCAATACCATCAAATAACCCCAAATTAAGACAGGAATTCAGTTAAAAATTCAGTTCGACATAACTAAACATATAGTTTGAATCAAGGCAATATCAAATATACTCAGATATAACTAGTATTTATATCTTTACAGCCTAATTATGCAGAAGTTACTAAATGCGTAGATCTGAAGATTGTACATTATCTGGCAATTTCACCCATATAATTGTAATGTGTTAAAGGAAAATGAGTGACGAGTCGCAAAATTGATATTTTCCAAAGTTTTTTATTCACAAGATGTCATTGTGGGAATGTTTTCATTTTGGGGCTGCTACATACTGTTTGTAGCATGGCTACATTTACCATATTTCAAGACAGTGGAGGCTGTTAAAAATATCCATGCATTTCTAAGGTCATCCACCCAGAAATATTGCAAACCGACGGCAATAATAGGGAGGTTCAGCAAGTCTAACCTATACGTAAACGTAAACGTATCCGATATACAAACATACCTTAAAAGGAAGAAAGAGGTTCAGCAAAACATGGCCGGGAAAAACGTAATGGAACATATCAAGCAAAATGTTTCATCTCACAATTTATTTTTTATATTTAGAAAATGCGACGTAATTAACAAAAAAGAAACGCATACGGTTACGTAATTGAGATTGTTTGCGGAATCTCCCTAATTAGTTATCAGTCAGCCCCGGGAGCAGTAGAAGCAATGCTGTGTGGATCAGATTTTCAGAAAATGTACAATTCACCTTCACCCATCTTCCCAAATAATCTAAATTTCAGACGAAAATAAAGTTCAAAATACAGTTTAACCTAACCAAACAGATTGCTAGAATCAATGCAATGGCAAATATACTCGAATTTACCTAGTATTGACCAAATTGCAGCCTAATTTAGCAGAATTTACTAAATGTGTACAGCTGCCAATTGTACATTTTCTGAAAATCTGACCCGTGTAGGTTGTTGGCCACCTGCCCAGCAGTGCTGTATTTTACTCTTTTATACCAGACGTCGATTGCTTCTTTACGAATAAGGGAGCGTTCATTATTTGGATCAACTCCTTTACTCAAGTTATCCCAGACCCAAATAACATTTGCTGGGTCAAATTTTCAGAAAATGTACAATTGGCAGCTGTACACATTTAGTAGATTCTGCTAAATTAAGCTGCAATTTGGTCAATACTAGGTAAATTCGAGTATATTTGGCATTGCATTGATTCTGGCAATTATTTTGAATAGGTTGAACTGTATTTTGAACTTTATTTTCGTCTAAAATTTGGGTTATTTGTGAGGATTGGTGAAGGCGACTTGTAATTTTCTGGCGACTTGAATTGAATTGAATTGAATTGAAAAATCTTTTATTTGTCATAAATATCATAGCAGTTACATTATAAATAGAAAAATGACAAATTGGTCGACAGACTTCTGGGATAGTCCCAGTTCTTCCAGTCGTTACCATTATATTTGGAAGAATATAAAAACATGAACTAAACTAGAGGTCATAAATGGCAAGTTTGCGTATAAGAACAGGAGTAAATATGTATTTTTGGTCCACGTTAATTAAGTACATAATTAAGTGTGTTAACATTTAAAGCTATACTAAGAGTAAAAATATACGATCTGCTATGTCTTTTCCATACGATACGGTAGGAATGAAGTACATAGTATTGCAAATTGTTAAGTTATGATATAATACAATATCATATGTGAGTAATATTAAGATTTGACAGTTCGATGTATTTAATATTCATTGAAGTTAGTAGGTTATATTTACTTAACCAGTCAATGGACACAACCTCTATTGTAGCTTGTCGGATGTACTTTCCTGAGGCTTTACATCTCATTTGTTTTAGTTTTCTAACTACTTCACCCTGTTAACGTTTTTTTTCTACAGAGGGACAGTTTAATGCAAGTTGTATAATTACTATCAAACCAATCAATGAACGGAGCCAGTCTATGATGGAAGGTCAAATGAAATTATCCCAACCCCACTCTAAAATAATAGCGGAACTCCCCTAGAGGGAAAACGGCGGCAACAAATTATGTTGTTGCCCACTGATTTGTTGCAACAAAAATCCACACAGAAACAACAGTTCCCAGAGAATATGGCAACACATCTGACACTCCCCCATTTGCGTTTTCATTGCAAACATGAAATGAACTGTTGTTAGTGGGCAACTAAAACAATTGCTGCCGCCGTTTTTTCCTCTTGTGGAGTTCCGCTATAATGCAATAATTACAATTTCTATCTTTCTGAAGTTTGATCAAATATTCAACACTTGACAGATGTAGCAAGAGGGTCAGATTTTCAAAAAATGTACAATTCAACTTTGCCAATCTTCTCAAATAAGCCAAATTTCAGGCGAAAATAAAGTTCAAAATACAGTTCAACCTAACCAAACAGATTGCTAGAATCAATGTAATGCCGAATATACTGGAATTTACCTAGTATTGGCCAAACTGCAGCTTAATTTAGCAGAATTTACTGAATGTGTACAGCTGCCAATTGTACATTTTCTAAAAATCTGACCCAAGAAGCAATTTTCCAGACCGGGTAGATTTTGTCTTGTAACCTTGAGTCAGCGATGAACCAAATGTGCGTAGCTGTGTCGACTTATGTCGGCGAACACTTGAATAATTTACCAGTAGCAGCGATGAAATATATGGCGGCTATCCCAGCAGAGAGGAAAACCCATCCTTTGAGAAGCTTAACTCCAATATGGCGAGGTGGTACACAGCCAAGTCTACAGAGTAATTATTCCGTTTGATGGTTCACATCATGCGGGCTGATATCTATGGGTCAAATCGTCTGAAAATGTACAATTCGCCTTCACCAATCTCCTCAAAAAGCCAAAATTAAGACAAAAATCAGGTTCAAAACTCAGTTCAACATAACCAAACAGTTTGTTGGAATTAAGTCAATACAAAATATACCCAGTATTGACCATTTTTCATTGTAATTTAGCAGAATTTACTAAATGTTTATATCCGCGGATTGTACATTTTCTGCCGATCTGACCCATCTATAGATTAGGCCCACCTAGACAAATAGACCAACTTCCTTACATCTAGATCTATGTATATGGACGCTAGCGTTGGATAACTCCCATATTTAAAAGCATATGTGAAGTATTTCAGGAAAAGGAGTCCCAAGTCGCGAAAATTATATTTTTTAAAGTGATTTATTCATGAGATGTCTTTGTTGGAATGTTTATATTCTTGGAGGGTTAAGTGCTGTTAGTAGCATGAACAGAGCTACCAAATTGAAGTTAATCCTAAATGGGTCAGATTTTCAGAAAATGTACAATTGGCAGCTCTACACATTTAGGAACTTCTGCTTAATTAGGCTGAAAAACGATGAATACCGGGTCTATTTTAGTATATTTGGTATCGAGTTGATTTAAAGTATCAGTTCTGTTATGTTAAACTCAATTTTGAAGCTCATTTTTGTCTTAAATGTGGATTATTTGAGAGGATTAGTGAAGGCGAATTGTACATTTTCTGAAAATCTGACCCAAATAAGACATTATAAGACCTTAACACTAAGGAGTCTATTTAGCTACTGTACTGAATGGAATACCACCCACCCAGAAAATATTGAAAACTTTTTTTTCAAACATAATGATATCAAACATAAAATATATTATATAAACTTCTTAAATGTCCTTAATGTTTACCATCATTGGAATCAGCTTCATCTAATCTTTTCAAATAATTATGAAGATATCTCAAAATCTTTCTTTTATGACTTCTGACTGACTCATTTTCCTGTCACATATCATTGATTTTCATTTTAAAAACTACAGGTTGATACATTTCCATCCCACTCTTAATATTCCCAGTAATTTGTGAAATATTACCTAAATAATAACTCCATATAGATGAACACTTTACAGTGAAAATGTTTAGTCAGTTTGAAACTTGGTTTGAAGATTATACTGTAATTGTTAAGAACTCTTATGATTTATCATTTTATGGTAGTAATTTCTGTTCTTTTAGTTTCTGTTATCTTCACGGTTTATATCTCAAAATAATTAAAAGATAAAGGAGTAATTAGCAATTTCATACACTTGTTTAATTAGATGTGACCTCTCCCAAACTGCTTCCCATATGAAAATGTTTACTAGAGTCGACACCTCGATGTATCATTGTGATGTTATTGTTGCCAAAATTTTATTTCTTAGATTTTTCACAATCTGTGATACGTTTCAAACATACGAGCACACATTGATGATTAATAAACCTAGCCTTGCTTGGTTTCTGGCCATTCCTGAGTCGATAATATTGTGTGATATTCGAGTCAGATTTTCAGAAAATGTACAATTGGCAGCTGTACACATTTAGTAAATTCTGCTAAATTAGGCTAAAATTTGGTCAATACTAGGTAAATTCGAGTATATTCGGCATTGCATTGATTCCAGCAATCTGTTTGGTTAGGTCGAACTGTATTTTAAACTTTATTTTCATCTGAAATTTGGGTTATTTGAGAAGAATGGTGAAGGTAAATTGTACATTTTTGAAAACCTGACACATTCTCTCCATGCACAGGACCCAAATATATAATTTTGAAACTGGATAATGTAAAGGTTGAGAAATTTAATAAAAGCAGTTGTTGGGGCTCCACTGAAACTGAAGTATTCGCAAAGACCATTATTATAAATCAAACAAGTTGGCGAACTCTCTCTCTCCTCCTGAGGATTTGTTTGAGCAAGCTCCAGATCTCAAGGAAGACCAACAAGCGATAACCTAAGTACCAAATGGCTTCAAATCAATAAATGGATATATAAGAGATCGTTTTAAAGCCGAGTTAAAGCCAAAGCGATAAAAGGCAACACTTGAGCCTCGAAATCTCTCTTTCTTTATCAGTTCTGATAAGGATTGTTTCTTTTTACCCTCATCGCGCGAAATTAGTCGGTCTGCTTCAACTGTACCTACTTGGCGAACTCCAGTTCTTGCCCGAGAAAAAACCCATGCACAGAACAACCGTTTCCCTTTCGGTATTGTGATGTGTTTCAGGAAAATGAGTCATGAAAAATGATATTTTTTAAAGTGATTTATTTACAAGTTCTCTCTGTAGAAATGTTCTCATTTTCTCATGAGGGTATCTAATGCCCCATGTAGTATGAATACATGTATCAAATTTCGAGACGGTGTATTGGATATATCTATGCATTTTTAAGCTCATTCTATAGAATATATTTGGCTAGTTTACTTGTCCAACCAGAGATATAGCAAACTTTTACTCTAAAGTAAAAATATCGAACTTACAATGTAGAAACACTTATTAGATGTCCTAATGTTATTTTTTATCAATAGAACCCCATCGTCTTCTCAAATATGATGATATCTCAAAATCCATTTTTTGCGACTTATGACGCATTTTCCTATAACACATGACATTTGGTGGTAAGCGGGTATTTTTTTAATATAATTTTTAAATATTGTTTCATTTGCAATGAATCAATCCGGTTGCTCAAAATTAAAATTACGCGGTTCGAGCAGCAGATGATAGGAGATGATTTGGACCAACGCTACATAATAGCATTGCAATGGTAGTATTTCGTCGCAATTAAAAGAGGTACAGTATGTAGTGAATTTCCATTCAATATACCGGCTTGTAATTGAGATAGGCTTCTATTCGAGATAGGCTTGTATTATTTTCGTGATGCATACATTTTCAGTTTCAAGAGTACTAGAGAGTAAAACATATATATTATATACATGACTCAATAACCATGCATGCCATACCCATCGTAAATTAAATTAATATTTCAAAGGGAAATTGACTTCTTGACATTAATCTTTATTAGACATAGAAAAACCAGACCGGCCCGGCTAATATTTGAGACCCCCGGCTTATATTTGAGAGAGGCTTTTATTGTTTTACTGACCCCCAAATACCCGGCCAGTATTCAAGATAGGCTTTTAAACAGGTCCCGGCTTATAAACGGGCCACTACGGTAGTTATTAGACGATCTTCGACCCGTATAATAAGTCTTTCATTGAGTGAACTCTGAACTTAGTGAAAATTAAGAAAATAGTCCAGTAAGTTTTAAATAACACCAAACTTTGTTTCATATCATTCAATTAATCTGGAATTTCGCTGTCGTACAAAAGGTAGTCTCCTGAACAGTTTTCCCACACATTATAATAATTCCCATCAACATGGATGCACCGCGTCAACGATCACCCAAAATCCATGACCTCATATCACCTTTCCCAAATCAATCATTATCTTACCTTATTATACTTAAAGGAACAAAAGTATACCTGTATAATGATATGTGTCGCGTCAGATGGCTAAGGCTGGCGACTGATTAAGATGTCTGTACTTATCTGACCAGAAATTAGAAATAATTACTTAATTCATTTGACCTGTCAATGTATGATTTCATAAAGCATTTGTATCATTACTTAATTGCGATTATATAAGCTGAAAATAGTGTACTGGATGCAAGAGCTTATGAATAAAAGAAAGAAAGAAAGAAAGATTCATCTGGCAAGAACTAGAACATTTACCCTTCTTCAATTATCCAGCCTGCTTACGTTTTATCCCCGGTATCCCTCTCTCATTGTGGTAGAAAATAATGCGCTCACGATTCATTGGATTCGATTCTCTGAACTGGTTCTGTTGAGCCCTATGAGGTTTCAGTGGTACAATTGGCAACACACAGATAAGCGATTGGGTCAGATTTTCAGAAACTGTACAATAGGCAGCTGTACACATTTAGTAAGTACTGCTAAATTAGGCTGCAATTTGGTCAATACTAGGTAAATCCGGGTATATTTGTGATGTGTTCCAGGAAAATGAGTCATAAGTCGCAAAATTGATATTTTTCAAAGTGTTTTTTTCCACAAGATATCTTTATTGAAATGTTCTGATCTTTAGAGGGTTTAGCACTTATAGTCATATAGATTAAACTCATGTAACACATTTCGGGACATTGTATTAAATATATCCCTGCGTTTTGAAGACCTTTGTATGGAGTATATTTAGTAACTTTACTGGTAATGACCCATCCTGAAACATTGCAAATTTTTTGTTTCAAAAATCAAAATATCAAACTTAAAATATAGAAACACCAATTAGGTGTCCAAGTGTTTACTATCATTGGAATTCCCTTGATCCCCTCTTTTCAAATATGGTGATATCTCAAAATCCATATTTTGCGACTTGTGACTCATTTTCCTAAAACACATGACAATTGTACATTTTCTGGCGACTTCACTCGATTGCTTGTGCCCAGTCTATTCTCACTATCTATACATGGGTCAGATCTTCAGAGAATTACAATCTTCAGTTCTACACATTTAGTTAATTCCGCATAATTAGGCTGTAAAATGATAAATAACAAGCATATCGTAGTATGTTTGATATTGCCTTGAATCTAACAATCTATTCGCTTATGTCGAACTGGATTTTGATCCGAATTTTGTCTTAAATTTGGGTTATTTGAGAGGATTGGTGGAGTCCAATTGTCCATTTTCTGTCAACTTGCCCCATCCATGCCCACAATGCAGCAGCAGCCTCTACCTCCTCGCATCATAAATATTGATTTGTGTCGTCAGTCTGAATGTATGTATTGGTAACTATGGTAACGGGAAGAACTATGACATGTGTGATAGAATGTGCTCGCGCGTCGGTAGATGGGGAGCGTTCATTATGTCGATGTGGTAAGAATATATATCAGCCAGACAGGATATAATGATACATGATATCCTTAGTACCGTGCTAAATATAGAACAATTCCATCCCGTACACATGCGTTATGTTATACCAATCTGATCAAGTTAGCAGAGAATAAGGTACGTCTGAAGGTGTGGATATTTGGAAGAATTATGAAACTATAATTGTGATGTTTCAGGAAAATGAGTCACATATAGAAAAAAAGGTATTTCTCTATGTGTTTTATTCACAAGTTCTTTTTGTAGAAATGTACTCGGCGCATATAATGCCCCTAGTCGTATAAATACATGTACCAAATAATGAGACTTTGTATTAGATTTATCCATGCATTTCTAAGGCCATCTTATGGAGTATTCAGTTAATTTACTAGTAATTACCCTCCCAAATATATTGCAAACTTCTTTTTTTTTCAAAAAATGAAAATATCAAATTTAAAATATAGAAATACGTATTAGATGTCCAGTTGTTAACTATCATTGGAATCGCCTTGATCTCATCTTTTCAAATATAATGATATCTCAAAATCCGGTTTTTGTGACTTGTGACTCATTTTACTGTAACACATCGCGTTTGGAAGAGTTTGAAACTATAAAGGCTATAGGTGAAAAGGCTATAGGTGAACAGCAGTTCCTGTCCTTCGATATATTCTTGTCTGAGGAACCTTACCGCATAACGTCAATACAGTTCGTCGTGTTATGGACCGACACATAACTCCACACATCTAGTTTTCGAATGTATACGTTTATTCTTCGGAAAACATGTTCGTTAAAGATCCAACATTTGGACTCGTTGCCATTCACTCATACACTCAGGGTTCTTTTATAGTTTCTGACAATTACAATAGTGTAGCAATGGAATCAGTGGATACATCAAAACACATGTAAAATGTGCCCAGTCTAGGCCCAAATATGAGAGAGTCCCTTCAAACGGAGGGAAAGCATCTCGTCCCAAACCGCAAAGTGACATTATAGACTGGACTGTGCCCTCCTCCTTGGCCAGTAACATAACACACACGTAGCTATACATATAATGTAATACAATCGATCGCATAACCTTATTAAAATTGATTTCTTAACCAAAAGTAACATGTAGATTGACTTCATATGATTTAATGGGATTGAACTATATATATGTAATTATGCTTATCGACGAATCTTGGACGTGTCAGGATTGGTGATGGAGAATTGTACATTTTCTACGATTTCACTCAGGTATAGCTAACCAATTCTTCTCTTTGTCTATTTTTAGTTTTCCCAGTGAAGAGCGATAGTTAATAAAACACACAAATTTATACTACCGGAACTGTATATATAAAGGCAGATTTAGCAGGTTAAGAGGCATATCCTTCATCACATGAGAAGTATTTCATCAAACATCGGGAATTGCTAGTAATGTAACCAAATCTATAGTCCATATTCAGGTACTAGAAAGAGTCTATCTAGTTAGGGACCGTACCCTGGCAACGCATCCATTTCTCGCCGACCAGTCGGCCATTATTCTCTTTTCCAGGTTTCTTCCTTTACAGCCGGGTCTTGCCACAACTCAGTTAGCAATCCACTCACGTGCCCGTCTCTGGTTGGTTAACAAAGTCACATGATCAAGATACTGGGTCGTGATTGGATTAGGTCGAGTTGCGTCGATATATTCACATCTAATGCTGTAGATTCACAAAGTGATTGCTAACTTGTTATTGAATTACCAACGCCAGAACAATGCAATTGAGCATAGGGGTCAGATTTTCAGAAAATGTACCATCAGCAAATCTATACATTTAGTAAATTCTGCTAAATTACACTGAAAAATGGTAAATACTAGGTATATCTGAGTATATTTGGTATTGACTTGATTCCAACAATCTGTCTGGTTATGTTGAACTGAGTTTTGAACTGAGTTTTTGCCTTAATTTTGGGTTATTTGGAAGAATTGGTGAAGGCAGATTGTACATTGACACGAAACCTGACCCATAGGCGGGTCCTAAAGTCAATACACTGTCCATTTCTTGTATTGTACAGTTGTGGTGTGGGTTGCAGTACAACAAAGACGGGAATCGTTTATTGCGTAGGTTGACCGGTCAAGTCCATTTCAACCCTTATTCTTCTCCTATACCGAAGTCTCCTGTTTTCGTTAGCAATTGATCAGGCATTCATGAATACATCGGACCTGTCTAGGCCCAAAGTTGAGAGAGTACCTTCAAACGGAGGGAAAGTCTTTCGCCTCAAACTGCAATGTTTCATTATAATTCCATTAAGACTGCAAAATGTCATTATATTCATTACAACGCTGAGTCCTAGGCCAGGAAGCCGATCAGCGAAGTAGGTGTCTAATCACTGACATACCATTCTTATCTGATCTGAGGGTTTGCACCTAGACTGTGACTGGTATATCCTTGACATGTTACAATTGTTCAACAAACTGGGTAATATCTGCTGACTCCCAGATATTAGTGCAAAGTCGGGGGAAACACACTCACTAATGACACGCTTCACACAAAATGATAAGCTTCTTTTCTCACACGGTTGTCTTGTAGATTGGTTAAAAACTAAATACTGCCCAGGTTGGTGCTCTGCTGTTAGTGCTCTGTATTTGTCGGGGGTTAAAGCCAAGAATCCACATACACTCTATTCGAGGTCTACTTGAAGCGGCTTGCCGTAGGTTTACCATTGGGTTGCTTTGATGTTTACTCTAAGTAGGTCTCAAACAGAGTATAGGGGGCGAAATACAGGGCGTTTGACTTTGCAGTGAGTAATATTGTGGCGACTCAATGAATGATTTGGTGATTGAAATTAACATGAGCGACTATGCCGATTTGAGTCGCTTGGATTCTGGACGCTTAATATGAACATGTTCAATTTGAACGTCCATTGGGACGCCCATGAGATCGCCGGTTGGAATCCACTGGGCGTCTCCTTTAGCGTCCACCAGCGTCTATCAGCGTCCGACTACATTAGCGATCTATGGGCGTTTTTAACGGCGATATGGTTTCTAAACCGCCTAGTGGATTCCCGGCTTTAGGCAATTTCCGGTGATGACTCAGGCTTCATTCTCCTTGGATCAATACTCATGTAGGTACTTTGCTCCAATGATGGACCAACAATTGTACGCTTAATAATTTAGACAGGCGTAATTACTGGTTTATCACTGGGTTAGGGATCTGCACTGCTTTCATAAATCCCTGTCAGAACTTCTTCTTTCGACCTGTAAATCAAACAGCAGATATTCTTTACGAGCCAAAACGGCGGAGCTTATGTTCAGAAAAAAGGCAGTTTCGGGCGAGATTAAATTAATGCTGAGTCATTCCGAGGAGAAATGCACTTGGTAGATAACATTGAAAGAAGCAATTTTTGATAGATAAATATAAATATATTGGCTAAATTAATAATGTCTTGATATTTCATATAAGTGATTGTTATGCATAATTATAACAGATGCCGGCTAATTTAATCTATCTGAGTCCAAAGGAAAAACAATTTTTGTCAACTTAGAAACTTAGGCCTAGCAAAACAGTTTCATTATTCATTAAGGCGTGTTTTGCCGGTCTGTTTGTTCATGATCTTCATTTAACGACCAGAAGAATCAAAACAAATTAAGAATCTATCTATCTGTGGAATTAGGAATGCAGAGAACATTAATATGTTCAGATGGAATATTAATGAGAATAAAAGCATCATCTAAAGGTGAATACGTCGATCAGGTCAAATAGTGCTAAATAGAAAAGGAAACTACGATTCAAAAGATCGTAGGAAAATGCTAGAAAAAGTGAAGATAATAATAATAATAATGTTTGAAATAATGAAATAACGACTGCACGATAAATGCGTTCATAGTTATAAGAAATAGGGAGAAAAGTTGAAAAAGGTTCATAGATAAAAAAGGATAACAGTAGACACAAACTAAAGAAAGGTATAAAGTTCTATGCATCTATCTATACGATCATTATCCTAAGAGGTTGTATTATATAATATAATATATATAATCTCTTAGGATAATGATTTCGCCATACTTGTATGCTGTTCTAGGTATTCTTACCTGTGCTATTTACAGGAGGGCGCCATTTTTCCATCGTCGGTTATTGCGCTTAGAATGTATCTGTGACTACTGCATGTTAAGGGGTCTAGTTTTCGTTATTGATCTACGATATTCTGGCGCCAAAATATACGGTGGGTGTATAGGTGTTTTGGAAAGGATTTTTGCCGTTGCTTGTATGGTTCGTGATGGGAATTACCAGGTTGTTTCTTTATTATTGATGCCACATACAGTGGCTCAGATTTTCAGAAAATGCACAATCTACAGTTCTACACATCTATCAAATTCTTCTAAATTAGAGTGAAAATTGTTGAATACTAGGTATATCTGAGTGTATTCTGTATTGTATTCATTCAATCAATCTGTCTGGTTATGTTGAACTGTATTTTGAACCTGATTTTCCTCTTAAATATTCGTTATTTGAGAGGACTGGTAAAGACAAATTGGGCATTTTCTGAAAATCTGGCCCATGTATCCATGTACGTGGGTTCCAGAGACCTTATGTTCATTTCAGCACGGTGGTTTCTCTGGTTGATTTCAGTCTCGATGATCGATTTTGATATTTGTTACGTATATATTTATATATGTGTTTATAATATTACTTTCAATGGCATGGTATTATACGAAAAGAATATGTGATGTGTTACAGGAAAATGACTTAAATTGACAAGTCTCAAAAAATGGATTTTGGCATATCATCATACTTGAAAAGATGAGATCAAGCCGATGCCAATGATAGTGAACAGTAAAACATAGATTACATATTTCTATATTTTAAGTCTGATTTTTGAAAAAAAAAGAAAAAAAGGTTTGCAATATTTCTGGATGGGCAATTACCACTAAAGTAGTTAAATATACTCCATGCACAGGTCCTTAAAACACACAGATATTTTTAATACAGTGTCCTGAGATTTGATACATAAATTCATATAACTACAAGTGCTTAGCCCTCCAAAATCCAGATCACTTCGATTTAGAAATCTTGTGGAAAAGATGCATTGAAAAATATCATTTGATTCATTTTCCTGAAACGCATCACATAATTATGTCTATACGTCGCAATGGAAGAAGCCAAAGAAGAAAGGGGGAAGTGGCGCAATTGATAACTATACTCAGTCCTGAGAATAATGAGTTTTACATGACATTTATTTATTAGTATGGCCCGCTTGAACAGTGAGAGATAATGTGGTGAAATTGGCAAAGGAATTTCCTTCATTGTGTGGCATAACATAATGTGCATGCAAATCTCCTCGCTTCTCTATCAAGTAAGAAACTGGATGATAAAATGGGTAATAAAATATAAAGACAAACATTAAAATTATCCATAAGAAGAAGAAGATGAAGAAGAAGTGAAATGTAAATGACACAACCCCGTGCATATAATATATAATATTTATGAAATCCATGAGAAATGTTCCATTGAGCAAAGGAGGAATAAAATAATTAAATTTGCTGCTTAATGATAAACAGAATCTTTACTATTTTTCAACATAAACTGAGCAATAATCAATATATGGAATGCTGTTAAATTTATGATGCGAGATTTAAGTAAAGATAATACATTATTAAGCAAGTGAAAGATATAATGAATTTTTTCTTTAATAGCAGATATTGCAGATTATAATTATTAACAAATGTCAGAAGTGTAATCAAGGGCGCTATAAACTGAGCAGCTAAAATAGTAAATCGAAGTTCAAATATTCAGCTCTCTAATTTTGTGAGGTAACTGAGGTTTTAATCTAGAAGCTAAATGGTGATAATTGGCGCACTAGGGGTGTGCATGCTAGGTTGAAAATAGTGAAGACTATAGACTAGAAAAAGTACATATTAATGCCTTTATTCGATAACGGTATATCAACAACAATAAAGAAAATATTAAAACAATTCCGTTCCTCACCGCTATTCGTGAGGAGGTCGCAATACTCGCTTGAAATCGCGAGCAGGGGAAGTATTTAGACAGTACGCTACATAGATAATTTATGACGTCATAGATGCGTCCCAACGACGTCTGCGAGAGCATCATGACGTCATACATGACGTTCCATGGGTTGCATTACAAGTTGACAGTCTCGCTCTCTTGTCAGCCTTGTTTCATGTCTCAGCAAATTTTCCATTAACAAATAACCATGCGATTTATTCTTTTAAGGGGAATTATTATCATTATTTCAACGAATTGAAAAGTAGTCAAAAATAGCAAATTTCCGGCGTCATTTGTGCTCACGTTTGTCTACAATCTAGTCCTATTCCCTTTTTTTCCCATTCTCCATAATTATTTTTCGGAGTGAATATTCGTCGTACACTAAAGTAATGGTATAATACTCAATGGGCTAACTAAATACCTTACTCTCTCAAGTGCTCTATGACGATTCTAATACTTCCATTAAGCTCTAATAGTTCTAGAGATAACGTGTCGGGTCATCTAATGCTTTATAGCCTTACAATTGTGGGCACAAAGGACGACGTAATATCATGACAGTGAAGGTTTGAAACTGTGAAATATGTACAAGTTGATAAAATGCTATGAAAAACAACTTGAGGTTTTCTTCTCTCAAAATTCTTCCAAGCTGACACAGGAAACAAAGTAGGACAGGAAACATGCAACATGAGACAGGTTGAATATACTATATATTATTTGAAAAAAATGTAACATTGAGCTGCTAGTTGTTCCCAATAATTTAGTGAAACGTTCATATATGTGATGTGTTACAGGAAAATGAGTAACAATTCGCAGAAATAGATTTTGAGATATCATCATATTTGAAAAGATGAGATCAGGCCGATTCCAATGATAGTAAACACTATAGAATATCTGATAAGTATTTCTATTTTTTTCAGGTTGATGTTTTTATTTTTGAAAAAGAAGTTTGCAATATTTCTGGGCGGAAAATTACTAGTTAAGAAGCTAAATATGCTCTATATGATGACCTTTGGAACACACGGATATATCTAATATATAGTCTTGAAATTTGGTAAATGTATCCATACTACTAACAGCGTTAAGCACCCCAAGAATGAAAACATCCCCACAAATAAATCCTGTGAATAAAACACTTTGGAAAGTAACAATTCTGAGACTTCTGACTCATTTTCCTGAAGGAACGCATCACACATATTCGACTTCTTCACCTACAGTGGTATAACTGTTTGACTTGTCGAGCATTAACAATGTGAGTAGCAGAGCTTTCACAAAGATATAGGAGCCCCGCCGACCTCACCCACCGTCTGAGCATCATTAAGTAGCTGTAGGGCAACCGATATCTGAAAATAGGATCTACTACCTCCCTAATAATCATCATGGATATGACATGATAGGTGGTGACTAATTCATTCATGCGATGGTATCAGTAACAGGCCATAACAACAAACTTTAATCGGTGGAGAAATGTTTAGAAGGTGGTGGAAGATGTAAACATTACCAGCCGTATTATTTTGTCTTTGTTATTAATTAATTAACTAATTAATTAATCAAATGTTTTCCCCCTTGTTTCTACAGTCACCATGCAGCAGGGGAGCCTGTCCTTGGTGTTCATAGTGATCTGATTCCATTAATTGTGGAGATAGTAAAGGGACATAGTTGTGATGTGTTCAAGGAAAATGAGTCACAAGTTGCAAAAAAATGATTTTGAGATATCGTCAAATTTGAAAAGATGAGATCAAGCCGATTCTAATGAATATAAACATTAAGGACATCTGAAAAGTCTTTCTTTATTTTATGTTTGATATATTTCTGGGTGAGTAATTACCGGTAAAGTAATTAAATGTCCTTCATAGGAACGCAGAGATATATTTAATATCCTGTCTTGAAACTTGGTAAATGTATTTATCTGACTTAAAGCGCTAAACCCCCGAAAAGTTAGAACATTCCAACAAAGAGATCTTGTGAATAAATCAATTTGAAAAATATCAATTTTGTGTTGAGTTGTGACTCATTTCCCTGTAACACATCACAGTTACATGGGATTCGACATAATAATGAACTGTTCTATTGCCCTATGTACATCATTGTTCGCTAGTGCATGGGTAGATAGGTGTTAATGATATGGCTATTTACAATGGTTTGCATAGTGGATATTATTACAGTCCCCTTGGAAATTATGATGTAACCAATTGCAAGTGGTGCAACGGAAAATGAATATATATTTGTATATATATAATAATATATGATCTTTCCTAAATGACTTCCACTGAGCAGATAGATATAATATTACTTTATGACTGAGCAAATGATCATAATAATTATTAAGTCAAATATGTACATACTAGTGTGATTTTGATTTGAAGTTACCAAATCTTCTATACAATAGCATTACATTTTATCATCATCGTAAGACGTATTATTCACCAGTGCCTGGTTGTGAAAAAGGAGTATTATACGGAGATAATAATATACGGATATATTGTGTGTATATAATGTATATACAATTATCACTACCAACAGATGAAAGCATCACGTCAACAATTACATTCCAATTTTCCAGACCATAGTCATCGGCACCTTGTTCTGGTTCGAAACAACCCAAGCACCATTTCAGAATATGTTGTGTCAATCCCAATAATAATTATAAGAAAGCGTATTGCTTCAAATTGGTATAATAACAGGTTATAATAGCTAAATCACTGAAAATGGTCGTCAACATTAGTATACGGTTTATTTTATTGGTTTAGTATTTTCAATGTACATATAGCACTTCAAGGTGACTGTGATGCCCTGGGAATCAGTCCTTACTTTGGAAATGAATAAATAAATTAATAAAAGGATGATATAGTTTCGAAAGAAATAAGGTATAATAGGGTCAGGTTTTTAGAAAATGTACAATTGGCAGCTGTACACTTTATTTTTTGTAGTAAATTCTGCTGAATTAGGTTGCAGTTTGGCCAATACTAGGTAAATTCGAGTATATTCGGCATTGCATTGATTCTAGCAATCGGTTTGGTTAGGTCGAACTGTATTTTGAACTTTATTTTAGTCTGACATTTGAGTTATTTGAGAGGATTGGTGAAGGCGAATTGTACATTTTCTGGCGGCTTTACCCAATATGTTAAAATGGGTAGTTGGGGGTGGTTTCCTAGGGTAAAGACAACGTTAGTACCTCTTATTTAATAAACAGCTAATTTTTGAAACACTAAAATGTGCTAAATATGGTGCATTGCCAAATACCTACATGCAAGAACTACTATACTCAACTTACCGTTATTTTCCGATGAAGAAACAGGTTAAAATCAAGCTGTGGCAAGTGTTATAAAATAATTACACACTTTCATGAATTAGTTTCTGAATCCAAATTATTTCAAATTCCTGATGTGCATTTAGTCCCAGAATGTGCGCCATGTACATTGAAATAACCATTTGTATTTACATGTCAATAATACATTCAAACTGGTTCGTGTTCCTGTACCTATAATCAACTTAGCTATAACCATCTATAGGTACAGAATCGTAATACATTATATAATATTATCATCCAAGATTTCAGGATAATCGCAGAAAACAATATAATATTCATGATAATAATGTATCAGGGAACAACAATAAGATACAGCTAATTCAGATGGAAGTGATTTATATGGCCTTTCCTTGGTAAAATTATTAGTTTTCAACCTTCTTCCAAACAATGGGAACAACCATTATTATTAACGTTAACATCATCAGAACTGATACGTTGATGCAATAGATGCCTAGGTAGGTGAAAAACTACAGCAAGTCCAAGCTGTCAGTAGTAGTAGTACAAGGCGGAATGATACGAGCATGAGTATGTAATATTAACAACCTTAAAGAAGAACAATAATCCGATGCATTCCATCACATAAGCCATGAACTATCTTCGTGAAGGATCAAATGGGTAAAAAGTCATATCGGTGTAGTAATAATCAATTGCACAATCCGATCATACTTATATTATATGATTGATGGAATAATTCGCATTGAGTAAATCGTAAATCACCCCCGTTTCTCTGCTGACTCGATCAGTTGTTGGAAATAAATCACATAAATGTTCTAGGCAAAACTTATTTAACACTTTGTGACTAGAGATTATATTATTATTATCATATAAGACCACAACGTTCCGCTGTTCTATATCATTATAATGGGAATGGTTTTTTAAATGGATAAACCAAGTACTTTCTTAGATAGGAGACAACTTTGCATAATGACTGGTCCATCTCTTAGTGAACATGTGTGATGTGTCACAGGAAAATGAGTCAGAAGTCACAAAAAAATGATTTTGAGATATCATCATATTTGAAAAGATTAGATCAAGACGATTCTAATGATAGTAAACAATAGGATGTCTAATAAGTATTTCTATATTTTATGTTTGATATTTTTATTTATGAAAAAACTTGGCAATATCTCTGGGTGGAGATTTACTAGTAAAGTAGTTGAATATACTCTATAGGATGACCTTGGAAATGCAATGATATATTCAATAAATAATTAAAACATTCCAACAAAGAGGTCTTGTGAATAAAATACTTTGAAACTATCTATTGTGGGACTTGCGACTCATTTTCCTGGAACACATCACATATTGATAGACAATTCTTGATAGAAATGCAATACTGGAACTAAACACAGTGCAGATTAGACATTCACTCTTCTTGTGAAACTATACACCAGACTGCTTTTGAGTGACTTGTAATATTTATCCTAACAATTTAATACAATCATGTTTAATCCTCAAAATATTAACTGACAGATTATAAACAGGTTTACTCCTATTTACATGAAGATTTTGTACAAATTCCTAAAAAAACACAACAAGTTAAGAGTTAATTCTATGTAGGAAATGCCCTTGATGAGGAGGCGTCAGATAATGTTTTTTTTCGAAGACTGGCAAGCAATCTCATGGTTGTACATGGAGATCGGATCGATTGAGTGCAATGCCAAGTTGACTTTGACTTTTCTAGAGGTGATTTCAAGTTTGTTTCCTGCACTATAGTGTAAGTAAGTAATTTTCATTATTTGCAGTTCACACATGCAACAACCGAGTCTGCTGCGGTGTGCATTTCTGTATGTGCAAGCATCTCATTTATTGGTATCCAATAAATAAAAGTCTCTGCCCTCCAACGGACCAAAGTCTCGCTGAATCTCCTCTCAGTTCTCGCGCAGAACGAGAGATGATGCCCTTGAACAACAATCTGGTCCTTGATCGAGGTTCTTTTATTAAAGGATTTTTTTTGTGTTATTCTTGGAAGAATAAGTTTTTTTATCGGTGGTTCCACAAGCAGCAACCCTTTGTTGAATATATATAGCTTGTGAAAGACAGCTTTTGGAGACCGATTCTTTCACAAGTAAATCAAAACTTTTCACCAGCTTTGATCGATAAATTCTATGAATGGAGAGTGTAAACAGTAGAAAGTTACATTTGTTTTCTTGTCTGCGTTGTTGTGTGTTTTTGCAACGTGAGATACAGTGTTAATTAGATTTCTTCCTCACACAGTTGTTTTTGTTGTAATGACGAAGAAAAGGGTTGGGTGGCTTTTTTCAAATCTCAGTCACATAATATCTCATCATCATCACCATCACCGAGTCTAATAAGATCAGATAATTACCATCACTATTAAGAGCATTTTGAGCAAATGTTCACTCATGGAACAGCGAGCGAAAACCTTTTCTGATCGCCGCTGCTGTACAATAATATAATAATAGACCTTCTCAGTTCGTTATTACTGTGACAATTCTGCAGGACTGCCTATATAAGTAAAGCAGTGATATCCCATTCGAATCTCCTGTTATAATGTCTACACAGGAGAACTATGTAGACACATTAGCTACCTCCTTTACGCTGCGACTCTTTCCTTAAACACGCTAAACGTCCAACTATCTGTATGCTTTGCGAGGGGAGTTAATTAATTAGTACCAAATTCATGCTAACAGAGAATAGGAACGAAAGTTGTCAACGGAATTACATCACCGTGAAGAAAAACAACGTTTCTTCACACTGATCAATACCATTCTAGGCAAACACCCTCAGGGTAAAAACATAAACCAGGAAAATAAATCAAAGAACAGAAAAAGGGTCTTATCCCTTACCCAAGACTTAAGTGGATTACAACAACACACTTATTTAATCAAATTAAATCAAAATTAAATTGACAGTCAGTGCAAATACTGTGCGTACGCCGGTCGTTGAAACTTTTCAAAATAATTATTATATCATTGCTTAGTTGTGTTTACTGAGGCCCCAGTCTCAGGTCACCCAGAAGATGTAGATATATTAGCGAATAAATTATGACACGTCGTAATACAAACTCTGCCAGCGTTCATCCACTGATATATCCCCTTCCGCTCTCATGCCTGTAGAAATTGTTGAAGTTGGCCACAACAACAGGGACTGGCAGCGCAATGGTTAGAACCCCAGCAATCACACATAGCGCACCAACTAACTTTCCCCAAACTCCGACCGGCGTGACGTCACCGTACCCCACTGTTGTCATGGTAACAATGGCCCACCAGAATGCACCTGGGATACTCGTGAGTTGTGAATCAGGTTCACCAGCTTCAGCATAGTAAGCAGCAGATGAAAATATTACCATTGCAACTATCAAGAAGAAGAAAAACATACCCAGCTCTCTCATGCTGGATTTAATAGTCAGTCCTAATATTCGAAGTCCCTGGGAGTGTTTGCTTAGTTTAAAAACACGGAAGACTCGCAATACTCTAATAAAGATAAAAGAGCCGCTTTTCTTGTTTTGGACACAGTGGGACGCTATAGCTACAGTAACAAGACTGATGAAGTAAGGAAGAATTGCCATGACATCGAAAATGTTCATGATATTCTTAATGAAGGCAATTTTGTGTGGACAACTTATTCCACGTAATATGAATTCAATAGTAAACCATGCCACACAGACCGATTCTATGACAAAGAATATATCTTGGTAATTTGGAGCCAGGTGGTAGGACTTGCCACCATCGCTAGTTATATTGACACACAATTTTCTCTCAAAGTGTGGTAAAGTCTCCATACAGAAATTGATGATTGATATTAGGATGCAGGTGACAGATATTATAGCAAAAACACGAGCGAAACGCGAACTATCTGGTTCCTCAACAAACATCCAAATCTTTTTGAAAATCCTGTTTTTGGGCATGGGCATTACTTCATCCATTAGGAAACCTTCATTTTCTTTATATTCCCTAATGGTGTCTTCACTAATTTCATAAAATTCAAGCTCCTCGAGAAATATATCCTCAGGAACTTCAATAGGCCTTCGCAATCTACCACCGCTCTGGTAATAGTAGAGAATTGCCTGGAAGGATGGCCGGTGCCGGTCAATGAAGAACTCATTGCGGCGACTGTCCCAAAATGCTTTACGCTTTGTTGGATCCCCAAGTAAAGTCTCTGGAAAGCGGTTAAGTGTGCGAAGTTGGGTCTCATATCGCTGACCTGACACGTTGATGATGACTCTCTGACAACCTGCCTTGGTACAATCATGTGGCTGGTCGAGATGCTCTGCTGGATCCAATTCAATGGCGTGATGAGACGAGACATTTTCATATTTGCTGAAATGGAAGTTACCAGAAAGGTATTAGTAATCCTCCAAATGAATATCAGGTTAGACCCTGTTTAAGAATATCAACTAGGGTCTACTTAATAAGAACAAGAGTTAGAAAACTGGGTAGCTATAATATATAAAAGACAATAATATTAATGAGACATAAATCAAAAAAGTAGTAACATACACTAATGGAACAATTTAAGTAAAGGTGAGAAGACGTTAATTCATCAAGATGCAGAGTATAATCACACACTGAGACATTCTAGCTTACTGCTATTGTATAATATATACACTTGTAGTCTAATCTGAGTCTAATCTTATAGTGACTCCCTTAACTTATAATGCAAGAGAAACTTATAATGCAAGAAGAGAAACTTATGCAAGAGGTAATGTTTGTTGTGGGGGGCGTTGGTCACAATCTGCTTCTAGAGCTAATATAAGTGCATTTCTCAATAGTCAGGTAAGTACGTAATTCACTTGTTATATACGGCATTTGTTGTTGGGCGTCACAATGTCTCAATGAGTGTATTAAGTGCCAAACAAACACGGGGCACTCAAGTAGTTGAATGGAATATGGTGTAATCAATGAATGTTTTTGTTCATACTGATATTAAAGTGTTGGAATAACAAGGCAATTATGATGCAAGCTTTTTATAAATATATATAATATATATTGATAAAGTCTAGCCAAAAGGCATGCACAATAAGTATGGAGAATGATCCATCATGGATGAGTCGGGCGGTGTAATATTTGGACAATTTAAGGGCCTAGTCCACTAAGCCGATTCTCATGCGATGTTGTGCCATACGGGCCTGTTGCTCCGTTTTCTCGCTAACTATTTCTCCATACACTTCCAATGGAGAACTAGTTTGCGATAAAACGGAGCAACGGGCCCCAGAGGACTCTTTTCCACTAAATTCTGTGAGAATCGCAAGAGAATCGGTTTAGTGGACAAGGCCCTTACATAAGATCTGGAGAGGTGCACAGTCGATATACATACATGATCATGATCTGAAAAGGCATTATGTGTGTTATTGTATCTTAATAACAAGATGTGCCATTGTTAGTATTAGTAAACAGTTACATTTACAGGATATAAACATGACAGGATTCGAGATTATTTCAGAAATTCAAAATATATGAGCTTCCCCAAAAAGATGTCCACCATCACCACTCACACTTTAACCTTATTCTCATGCTTGCTCGAACTGTATACCAAGATGATATGCTGCACCAATATCATATGTATATATTATTACACATGGTATATATACATATCATATTACATGAGAACTCAGCAACAGTTGTTGGAGAAGACGACGTGTTTGGTAACAGTGAGAATGTCACCAATCCAAAAATACCGTATTTAACCAAATAATTCTTGAGTGTCAATACGAGGTATATATGGTTATTGTTCGGGTAAGGGTTAAAAGATGTGCTTCACACAATCTAACCAATTTATATAAAAATTTCGGTATTCCAGAAATTAAATGGATGATTTCAAAATGGTGTGCATTAAAGGCCCGAAGAAAAGATCTTTCATGAATAAAATGATAATGGAAGGATATGTGCAAGTCATGTTTTAAAAAGAAAGAACTTCAGAAAAAAACCGATTATGCATTTTGGAAAAAAATGTTTCTGAGTATTTGGGTCCTTAGATAAATAGGGAGGTTCAGCAAGTCTCACCTATACGTAAACGTAAACGTATCCGTATATCTGCTATACAAACATAAGTTAAAAGGAAGAAAGAGGTTCAGCAAAACATGGCGGGAAAAACGTAACATAACCTATCAAGCAAAGTCTTTCATCTCACAATTTTGATACGTTTTTATACGGACACGGTTACGCAATTGAGATAAGTTTACTTGCTGAAACTCACTAATGGCTCAAGTTGTGTGCATGCGGTAGTGTATTCATCCAAATAATGAAAATGGAAAAAACGTGTTCTGGACGGACTACTGGTCCCCTGTGAAAAGGAAACATGCTAACAGAGAAGGCAAGATTGTCCCTTAATTAATCAATAAAGTAAAACATGAGCATAAATACAAAAGTAGTGAAGTAGTCTAATCAACCACGGGCTTAGTTAGAATCAACCACCAGGATTTCAGAACATTACAAGTGTAGTAGTAGTAGTAGTGAGAGAAAGGTATTAGAATGTTTATTATGCAAAGGTTCAGGACAAGGTAGTAAACGTAATATGAATATAGATGACGACCTTTTTACTAGGAGCAGGTAAATCCACTGCCTTTCTGTAGTAACAAGTTGCAGAAGTAAAGAGAGGAGGAGGAGGAGGAGGAGGAGGAGAAAAACGTTCTTCGTCCGCCTCCAATAACTATACCTCCTCTATCTTGGACTGAATAATCGACTTCTGTATATGGATGTGAATGGGATGTAGTAGTGGTCTCTCTTTAACACATGCATGAAATCTGAACAAAGAGCAGTGAAAATATAACACTCATGCTAATAATCTACGTTATATGATTGTACGGGTTAAAATATAATGTATAACAGAGAACGTACGTGCGTATTTATTATGTGCAAATGAGAAATCAAAATGATTACTATATTATAATAATGTGGCTGCCATGCATATAAGATCACAAAGTAGTTCTTTTTTTTCAAGGAAAAAAGCCGCTACCTCTTGGTGATAGGAGAATGATAAAAGGTATATATAGATAGAGAGAATAATGGAATAATGGAAAAAATGGAGAATGGAGATAGAGAGAAAGTTATTTTGAAGAAATAGTTCTCTTTCCTTTCAAAGATCCTGAATTACTTCTTTCGACGCACCCTGGATGACGTCATCAAGGCGAGATGTTGTATTTTCACCAGCTGTATACATCTCTCCGGGTGAGATGCTGGCATGAACGAAGGCTTTTTTAAATCATTCTTTCAGACCCCTCCTTCTCTAAGAACCCACACTATTAAAATCATCCCTTAATACTCAAATACCACTCAATTGCTATGTAAATGTAAACACCCTTGGATTTGTTGAATTATAATTGAAGGGGCACCATCAACATTTCGTAGCATTCCATGGTTAAACTCTGACCCGGGGTCTTTAAATTTTTTAACGATAATAATAATATGGATATTTGATGTAAGCGTCGTCAAGCAAATACTGTTCGAATGTTGCACGTATCTCAGTCCATTATATATAAAGAGGGAAGCAGGTGCAAGTAGACGAATAAATCAATAAGAAGTGCGCAAAAGGCCGTATATATATAATATATAGATGTAATATAAAGAATCAAGCAACACACGCTTTTAAACCCTGAATAATAATGATAATAATAACCGTCTTATAAGTGTCTCGTAATGAGAGAACATGATGATGATAATGTAAAACAAAAACCTACAACTTCGGTCCATGATTTATTTTAATAACAGTGTAACAAGGATAATAAACAACATATAAGAAAGTGTTCAAACACCAGCACTGACTGTAAAGGTCCTTCCAAAAATGCATTCGCAATGAGTATATCAAGAGTCATTTTGGTGAGATCCTAGGAAGGATTCCTAGCTCGGGAGCGTTCCTGCTGTGAATCATGTGTCAGTCTCTATGCTTTTTGGTCTCTTTCCTAATATGGTGCTTAACACTCGGTGAAGTATCAAGGGTCACAGGTTCTAAATCATTATTATTATTATTATGTCCATCACTTCACATAAAATCTAGCTAGGATTCGATAAAGGATAATCCACCTACTTCACTGACGCCTAGATAGTAGGCCTATATGTGATAATGTAATATAATGCATAATACGTCTTCATGTCTTCTTTCCCTAACATATCTATATAATGTAATATAATACCCTGTTCATTCTAAGAAAACAAATTATTCTCGTTTTCAACCCAAAGGGGACTCAAGGCTCCCAGATGATGCACTTAACTTCGTACCAATAATTTTGATTTTTTTTGTTTGCAAAAATGTTTTCGCTCTAAACTTTGTCACAATTTGTCAAAGTAAAATGATTATTATTTACGAAAGTGAGTGAACAGTGGCAAGTGGTGGTTAAAAAGAAGAAATAAAAACTTGAATTATCATTTCAAGATGAATAATTTTGCGAATTGGTGAAGAAGAAGAAGATGTGGTTTTAGCAAAAATAATGGTAATAACACTGGCAACTCAAATCTTTGGCTTTAAACATTGAAAAATCACAAAGAGTATGTGAAACTACTGCTCGATTGTTGCATAGTGGTTTCATACGCTTTTACAAGGCTAACGCTTGGCCCCAAAGTATTATTATTATTCCCGAGAGGCCAGCATGTTTTAGTTAATAAGTGTTTATACCTCAAAATCGACAAAATTGTGTTGACATGCAAATTCTAAGATAACATCGAGATAAAAATGCACAAGAGTTACCGATGATGGAGGAGATATATAATACGATATAGCATCATATTGTTCATTATTTGCAAGTCGTATACAAAGATATCCATGGATAGAAAGGGTATTTGTTCACGTTATTATGTATTATTACCACCATTATGATACAAAATTTAGGCAGAAAACCATGATTAGGTCTTACTTAGTCCTTATTCAAAGTATACGTCAATATATTTACATAGTTTGGGAAGATAAAGAAGGGGAAAACGCAACTTCTGACTTGGTGTTCAGTTCGTCAAGGCTTAATACTGGTTTATAATGTTATGTATACGCATCATATCGCGAGGAGAGTGAAGCACCAATCGGGTTGTCTTAATCTTTAAGTGATTTTCTTCCTTCTTTAAAGACACTAGTAATAGGGGTAGTAAATTGTGAGATATACATTTTTTTTCGCGAGTCGATAATATAAAACAGAGAAATTGAAAAGCTCCAAGGTATAATAATCAATAACATAAAGAATAACATTCCACAATGCGAACAAAAAAATTGGCCATATAGTAGTAGTAGTAGTAGTAGCCTAGGCCATACATTTATGGTTACATGAGCTCTTACGAAAAAGTCGAAGTGTCTACTCACAGAGAAGCGATAATAACTATGATGCATTCAATTAATTAACCCCCAAATAATGGGAGTCGACAGATGAATGTACAGGAATTGTACAACAAAAAGAGGAGAGGCATACATTATACAGTTATGAATTAAAACACAGGTGATTGAGCTACAATTGGCATATTTATAATACTTAACAACTACATGAGCAAAGGATGAGAAAACCCAATGCAACATTGCCATTAATTGTACAGAAAAATGTGCATACAAGCGTTGATAATATAGATATAGTGGTTATTACGGAAAAATAAATCAAATAAATAAGTGACTTGACAACGCTATCACGGCGTCGAAGATGAATGATGCATACATTAACTTTTGGTTAGAAGAACAAGAAAACAGGAAATTTGCTGGTAAAGTACATTTTCGGATAATACATTTAGTATTACAGTGGAGAGTGGATAATAAATTGAACTGTATATATATACATCACAACATGTCTATTGCTGAGCATATTAAAGGTGTCCTTAGGAAGACCTGATCTAGATATTCCATTCTATACAGTCCTTATCAAATAACGTGAGATAAATTCACTAAATTATCTAACCTTCACTTGGTAGTAAAGATATATAAGGGTAATTGGGAACTAAAATTGCATAAAATACCTCACCAGCTAGATTATAGTTTATCCGGTCGGTAAATAAGAAAAATGAAACTTTGAACATCCACAATATCACTGACCTGTTCTTATCGAATAAATAAAACGCATTGAGAACTTCAATATATATACATATTTGTTTCCAATGTTCAATGCTCAATGCGTCGGGACCGGTCAAGAAAGAATATGTACACTTTTAGATCAGGCGTATATCACCACCGATGGGTCCGATATCGAGTGACCTATGAAGTCTATATATAGACGACCCATTGTCAAGTACAAACGTAGAATTTGAGCAAGTGTTCTTACGTACCTTGAAGTTAATATACTTTGTCACAGTCCATTCGCTTAATTGCATGTAGAGTAATATACACCGTCATCTTCTCAAGATATCCTATAGCTTTACTTTACAATGTAGCACTCTTTGTTGAAGAAGAATAAGGTCTATTTAAAGTTGAGTGTTCCTGGTGTTCGATTAATATATATCTTATAATATAGTACGGTATGTGTGCGCATCTATATATTAAGACAATTGTAATCACATTGATCGATCCTTAAGAGCTTTACAGATCTAACGTTTAACCGTTGATAGTACTTCTATGCACTATTCCAATAGTAGTAGTTCACTCTAAGTAAAGGCCATCCTTTGATGATGGAGTATGTGAAAAAATTCTGGAAATTGGTATGATAAATACAGCGGGTACATCTTCCTGCCTTGTTTCCAAAGGCTTGTGACAACAATATTACATCCCACAAAGAAAGACAGCAAGTAGTCCTTCTTTCCGGGACCAACACTGTACCAGGCAAACAATCTCAGGGCCTCTCCGTACGATAGTTTAGTAGGGAATCGGGTCTCATTATTAGTAGTCAAGATTAGTTTCCGCGCAGCTTAGTTTTTGGCTCAATGGCTGCTGAGTCATCTTGTTATTTTTTCTCTCTCGTATAGCATCAAGACGCTCATTGAGTCCAGTCCAATGTTTAGTTCTGAAGAGGGTTTGGTTATACTTATTAATAGGTAGTAAAATTTTGTTGTTACAGTCTTTTTTATTAAAGAATTACGTAATTTCTTGTTATTATCATCATCATCAATAAAAGCTGAGAGTTAATTAATGAGTAAATGTGATTATATAATGGTATGATATATCGATTATTACATGGTAGACAAATACAAAACGTTTTATTATTATTATTATTATTATTATTATTATTATAGGGGTCAAAAAAACAATTCTTTTCACTGATTGAACCATGATATACTTACACTTGTAATGAGGGGCTGGGGAGAGGAGGAGAAGGAGAAGGAGGAGGAGTAGGAGGATAATAATGAAAAAACTCAAAAAACCGTTTGAATGAGATTTGATAGGAGATATAATCCACCATAATGGGAGCTGTTGTCATATTAAAATAGGAGCCAAAGGCACGCCTGATGAAAGCCTTGACAACAAACTCAAAGGCATGAGCAACCGATGCAGGCCTAGTGGCAGATAAAGAAGATCATCAATATAAAGCAACAATCTTCTTCACCCACTGCTTGAACCACCTCCGCTACCATGCCGATAGAAGTTGTTGAAATTAGCTACTACAACAGGAACAGGAAGTGCAATGGTCAAGACTCCGGCAATTACACACAAAGCACCAACCAATTTGCCCCAAACCCCAACGGGTGTGACATCTCCATAGCCGACAGTGGTCATCGTAACAATGGCCCACCAAAAAGCCCCAGGGATACTGGTTAGTTGGGAGTCAGGCTCGCCAGCCTCAGCATAATATGCTGCTGATGAAAATATGACCATTGCTACAATCAGGAAAAAGAAAAACATTCCTAATTCTCGCAAACTAGATTTGATGGTTAGTCCAAGAATTCGTAAACCCTGGGAATGTTTGCTTAGTTTGAAAATACGGAAGACACGAAGTACCCGGATGAAAATAAAGGAGCCACTTTTGCTGGAGCTTTGACACTCTGTCTCAGCAGCAATGGTGATCAGTGTGATGAAATAGGGGAGGATGGCCATCACATCAAATATGTTCATAATGTTTTTTACAAATTGGAACTTTGAGGGACAACTTATTGCTCTTAAAATAAACTCAACAGTGAACCAGGCCACACATGTTGTCTCAACAACAAAGAACACATCTTGGTAGTTAGGGGCTGAGTGATAAGTTAGCCCTTCATCATATGTGACATTGATACATTGTTTCCGCACAAAATTTGGCAGTGTCTCTAGACAGAAGTTGACAATAGATATCATGATACATGTAACTGATATGACAGCAAATACCCTGGCTGCTCGTGAACTATCTGGTTCCTCCACAAAGCACCACAGAGCCTTCAAGAACTTATTACTGGGCATTGGTTTGATTTCATCCATTAAGAAGCCCTCCTTTTCTTTGTACTCTTTAATTGTCTCTTCATCAATCTCATAAAATTCAAGTTCCTCAAGGAAAATATCCTCAGGTACTTCAATGGGTCGCCGCAATCGACCACCGCTCTGGTAGTAGTAGAGTATAGCCTGGAATGACGGCCGGTGCCGGTCAATGAAGAACTCATTGCGCCGGCTATCCCAAAATGTTTTCCGCTTCATGGGATCCCCAAGCAGGGTTTCTGGAAAGCGGTTGAGTGTGCGAAGTTGGGTCTCATATCGCTGACCAGACACGTTGATGATGACTCTCTGACAGCCTGCCTTGTTGCAGTCGTGTGGCTGGTCGATGGCCTCAGCTGGATCCAGCTCAATATGATGTTGATTGCCGACATTTTCGTATTTGCTGTCACAAGAGATAGTGGCCATTAGTAAATTGAACAATGGTTGATTTGACCCATTTAGACTGCAGGTCGCATTCCATGTAAACTAAAGTCTCCAATGACAACTGGCATATATGTTATATATATATCCAGAATAATGGAATAAATTTCAGATGCCATAATGTAGTAGAAATGGGGGAGTAAAAGTTGTAGTAGTAGTAGATCTAGTAAGTCTCAAAATTCGAAATAATGGAAGGGGAGGATAAAAATGTAGTAAAATATCTAAGTTCCAAGTTTAGTCGGGTCCTTGGTTTCTATTTTTAATACAAGAATAGTGCTAGAGCAAGTGGGTAGTACTATGAGATGGTGACGTAGATGTAGTAGTAGAGAACCTATATAATAATATACGTGGTAGTTTCTAGCAGCGGGGGCAATATATATATGTATCAAACAGTAATTGTTCTACAATAGAGAGATAACACACAATGTCATCGCGGTCCTTCGATCGGTCTGGTCACACCTGCTGTCAGAGGGGACAAAGAAAACTGCTTTTTAAAGAAAGGATTTTATGAAACCAAACTAAATGAAATCCGGATCGCGTGGAGTTAGTTTGCACCGACTCGCCCAAAGTATTAATAGGGATGGTTGTTAAGACCCATCGCAAGGGAAATCGAAGCAAACTCCACCAACGAACAGAGCATCATTACATTTTAGCTGAGTATGTTGGATATCAATATATGTATATAATATATCTAGTAGGGGTGGGAGGTTAAAGGACTAATTCTTAAATCTAGCCGTCCAATCTAAACCGACCTAAACTTAATATTTCTATCGATGTACGTCGTTGTTTCCAGCTTTGGGGAAAATATCTTATCACAGGAGGTGGTGCAAATTGTCAAATCTTACTAATAAAGTTCAAAGAAATTAAGAAGTAAGAATAAACGAAAAAGATCATCTCCTGATCAACAACAGCGATGATCAAAGGGCAGCATTGCTGAAAGAATATAGAACAAAAGGTTCATTGATTTAGAAGAAAAATCATACAAATAAAGAGGATAATAATACCGTCAGTTTTAACTTCTTTTTTTTTCAAATCGAAGAAATTATAAGAATTAGTTTTGATGCATCGGATTTTGACTTCTGAGTCAAGAAAGTGCTATTAACGACTAAGAATTCAGGCTTCTAGTACATAAGTTCATGTCATTTATTTCTTTCAAATTTAACATTATTAGGTTTTCATGTTGTTTCCATAATCAGGTTATCAGGTTTCGCAAGAGGAAAGGTGAAAAATAACAGAGATTATTATTGAATGAATCGCGCTCATATTTTGTGCTACTTATTTTTTTTAGAAATATACACCATCGATCAATGGCCGCCAATTTTCATGACCTTATAAACTCTCGCATAAAGCAAAGATATTTTTTTATGCAAAGAGTAGGAATAACATATATCTTAAACGGTCAGATCAAGTTTCCCTGTGTGATTTCAAGTCCATGAAAACGCTTACCACTTTAAAAGATATTTCCTACAGGCTTTTTGTTTTTTTACTGAATCTCAGCTACATTGATATTATCTGTTCCTGATATATGCATTCCTAACTTCTCCTCTGTCACTTTTAGGTATTATTGGTCAATAATTACTGGTCACCTTTATAATATATAAACTATTGATTCCACTTCGCTCATCATCCCTTTGATATAAACTAACCCTGTGCTAAATGAACGTTATACGCTTTGTGAGGAATACTTCAGGAAGATAATGAATATGAGTAATGTTTCATATTAAAACTTGCAAAGTTTGTGGCTAACAACAAATCATGGCTAAAGTTCTTCTTCCTCCTCGGATTAATATATATATAAGGTATATTGATTATTTTCTGTAAATCGGATAAATATAAAAACATTTCGTGCGAAAAAAGTTTATATATATGATGTATATATGTGTGTGAATATCACGCTTATTAACAATTTCTTCTCAAACCTTTTTTTTACCTAAGCTTGGATACACGTGGAGAGGCTTTGTATACCAAGACAAACTAGATATCACAATTGTTAATGGAGTATAGGGTCAGATTTTCAGAAAATGCACAATCTACAGTTCTACACATCTATCAAAGTCTGCTAAATTAGAGTGAGAAATGATAAATACTAGGTATATCTGAGTGTATTCTGTATTGTATTGATTCAATAAATATGTCTGGTTATGTTGAACTGTATTTTGAACCTGATTTTCCTCCTCTTAAATTTGGGTTATTTGAGAGGATTGGTGAAGGCCAATTGTACATTTTCTGGCGACTTGACCCGGTATAGCAGTATGTACATGTTAGTGCGAAGGTATAGGCACCAGGAAGAAACAGACTGAGGGAAATGATGCAGCAGCATTATTAAGAACACACGCTCTTAATTAGTACATTGGCCCCATGCCGCAATCCATCCACACGGATAAGATTTCTGGGCTTTTCAGGCAGTTTTCTTTTAAATACACCTCTATATATGTGTTATTGTGAAAAGGAGTTCATATCATTACACACGCATACAATTGGAAATAATCTTCCGTAGAAGATAAACGAACAGAACCTTTTTTTTTTACCATGTATAATTGGTAATTTCAAAATGCCATAATATATGATGTATATTATATATATGTATCATGTATGGTAAAATGAAATATCATAAGATCCAGCTTTTGATGATACTAATAAAAAGAGAAAATTCATCATTACAATATATGATATGGTTATGTGTGATATAATATTGTAATACACAAAGATTAAAGTATATATAATTTGCCGATGATTAACCAGTATTGTCTTATATATATAAACTTTGAGCATGTAACTGGCAATTATTTGTCTTGGCACATCATACTTGTAGCCTAGGACGACTTTTTGTATGGGTTCTACTCTTATTATCGCTCGACATCTTACACTAACAACCCTAGAGCCAAAAGATCGATGGATATTTTTTGCTTTGATAAAATGGCACGTGAAGAAGTTAAATATATGATAAATAACATATACACTGTGTCATCATGTTTTGTACCTGGTGTGTAATTGCTTCTTTTCAAAGTAGATTCATATCTATCGAGTGCTATATCGCTTCTATAATTAGCAAAAGCCCCGAGCCTTCAGCAAAAGTACACAAAACGTCATCTGTATGTATCATTTAGTTGGTGGATGGTAGCGTCTCAAGTCTATACATACCCTCACATTACTTATCCTTACAAAAATCATGTATTATCAATGTATTGTTATATAAATAGATTTACCCAACTTTCTTGTTATAATAATAATAATAACTATGCCCTTCTTATTTAGATAACACAAACTAATAATGGTAAAAGATATTGTAAAAACTGCATTGTGGAGGGGGAGGAGGTGTGGGATATGTCGAAAAATATGCCATATGGAATTTATATTTTTACCGTTGATGTATGTAAGCTCAAAATGAATTTAAAAAAATAGAAATATAATGTCTGGTACCCGCCTTCCCTAGTTTCATAGTGCTGTATCGGTACGGGCGAGAGCGAACAAAACCAGTCGTTGGCGTCTTCATACGAGTAAAAATCTAGAGGGGAAAGGTTGATCAATTATCCTAATTAACTACTATACGCAGTGTCCTTAACCTACTTATTAATATTATGGGGTTCTTTTTGCACTATCGTTGAATATGGAATTATTACTGCATGATTAGTGAATAATATGTGGTATATTATATTATAAATGTAGATTTATTATGGAATGGTATAAGTATACAGCGCAATTGTTGTTATTGCCGATTCTCGTTTGGCTGGAAAAAGCACAATTTTGTGCGAATGGTTCTCATGTTGTTAATCATATGTTGGTCTTGTATATAAGTACGGTGGACAAGCATACACTGGGCCCATATAATATAAGCGGTGGCTGTCTGAGGTTCGATTATTCCCATCTCCCAACGTGAATGGCATGCTTAGAGCTTCTCGCTTTTTGCACCAATGTTGCTCGGACCAGGTACGAACAGCATTGCTTTGGAAATGATGCAGAAAGAATGGTTAGGAGGAATAGGTATATATGAAGAAAACGTGCTATTAAAGATATAATGATGAGCAAACGCGGGGTTATGATGTAGTAGTAATATATACACACAATGCAATGCACGGGAGCAGGTTGGTTGGTTGGTTATGCAACCAAAATGGCATACTTCTTATTATTATATTGTCAGATAGTGTGAATGACTGATATATATTTGATATTTGCAGAGCTGTTTGCATCATTTAATACTGCGAGTCGCTTCATGGCACTGGCAAGACTAAATGTAGTATAATATACACAGATAGAGAAAAACAACCATAACTATCGTCAATCATAAGGGCGTCAATCATAATCCATAAAGAATGTCAATGAGAACCCATAAAGATCCGTAGAGAGTAAGTTCTCCACCATAAGATTATATACAGAAATAGGGGACGCCATGTTTCTTTTGCTTCATGCTTCATTCATGCGTAACAATCATCCCCTATAAAATGCAGACGCATAACCTTGAAAAGAGGTGCTCGATTTGTATTGAAGGCGACACTTTCTAGAACGAAGTGAGCGCCTCATGCACATATCAATGATGAGATATTTGAAAAATGGCGGCAATGGCAATAAAATACCAACAGAGAATCATCATACAATAATTGAATCAATGCAGCAGTGTATAATATAGGCAATGAGATATATATATTTGTATGACAAATTCGATGTATATATATGTTCATGTCAAAGATATATAAAAATGAGGTAATTCGGGGGTTAATTGGTGAGTGGGGGTCATCATCATGTGTATTTTTTCACAAAAAATGGATTTTGAGATATCATCATATTTGAAAAGATGAGATCAAGCCGATTCTAATGATACCAAACAGTGAGGACATTTAATAAGTATTTCTATATTCTAAGTGGATATTTTTAGTGTTTTTTTTTAAAAATTGCCATATTTCTGGGTGTATTTCAAGCATTTGCGTGAGTGACTAAGTGCTTTAACCAGCTCCGGATCCGCCTCCACTTTCATGCCTGTAGAAGTTGTTAAAATTGGCCACGACAACTGGAACTGGCAATGCAATAGTCAGGACCCCTGCGACAACGCAGAGTGCACCTACCATTCTCCCCCAAACTCCGACAGGCGTGACGTCACCGTACCCCACTGTCGTCATGGTAACAATGGCCCACCAAAAGGCACCTGGGATACTTGTAAGTTGCGAATCCTTTAAACCGGCTTCTGCGTAATAAGCAGCAGACGAAAATATAACCATGGCAACAATGAGAAAGAAGAAGAACATGCCAAGCTCTCGCATGCTAGTTTTGATGGTGAGCCCTAAAATCCTTAGGCCCTGTGAATGCTTGCCCAGTTTAAAAACCCTAAAAACTCGGAGCACTCGGATGAAGATGAACGAACCATTTTTTTTGGCATTGTCGCAACTACCCATTGAGGATACAGTAATCAAAATGATGAAGTAGGGAAGTATAGCCATTAAATCGAAAGCATTCATTATATTCTTAAGAAAGGCCATCTTACATGGACAACTAATTCCACGCAAGATGAATTCGATTGAAAACCATATGATGCATACACTTTCCACAATAAAAAAGGCATCATTGTAATTGGGCTTTTGAGTATATGTGAGGCCACCATCAGTTGTAACATTGACACAATTGCTGCGCTCAAAATGTGGAAGAGTTTCCAAACAGAAGTTAATTATAGACACAATGATACACGTCACAGATATGATGGCAAACACCCTGGCACAACGTGAGCTGTCTGGCTCTTCAACAAACTGCCAGATCTTAAGGAAAACCTTGTTCTTGGGCAGTGGTTTAACTTCGTCAAGCAGAAACCCTTCTTTCTGTTTATATTCTTTAATAGCGTCTTCACCGATTTGATAAAATACGAGTTCTTCCAAGAATATGTCTTCAGGCACCTCAAAGGGTCTTCGCAAGCGCCCGCCACTTTGGTAAAAGTACAGTATGGCCTGGAAAGACGGCCGGTGCCTATCAATAAAGAACTCATTGCGCCGACTGTCCCAAAACTCCCTGCGCTTCAAAGGGTCGCCCAACAAGGTTTCCGGGAAGCGATTGAGAGTACGTAGCTGCGTCTCGTAGCGCTGTCCAGCAACGTTGATGATGACTCTCTGGCATCCCGCTAGGTGGCAGTCATGTGGGGGCTGCTGGTCGACAAGCTCCGTAGAAGCAGCAGCAGCCATCTCCATAGCATGTTGAGCCCCGACATTTTCGTATTTGCTACCATGAGGTGATAGATAGAGATATCTGACTGTTAGAAGAAGTGCTTAAACCCGCCTTTGTTTTATTAAAATAAATGTGCTTTTTTTGGCTATAACACCACAAGGTATGCAATATATATTATATATGCAGGTTTTTTTCATTGTGCTCATATAGCGTATGATGAGGGCAGTAGTAATAAAGTTTGAAAATGCATTCCAGAACACGAGCAATCGAGCAAAATGCTGTACTGAGAGTTGAAGTAGTAGTAGTAGTAGAAGGAGGTTGAAAGAGGAAAATATATGGAAAAAAAGGAAATTTATGGAAGATATCAGGATATGAAGTATATAATCAAATATATATAATATGTATATATATATACGCCCATGCCCCAGCATTGCCCCAGCGTCGCTGTAGAAGACCAAGTAAACACTGACAAAACACAATCTATAGACCTTCCCATCAATCGGGGCAGACTCCATAAAGGATTCATGTATTAAGATATATAGAATGAATCGCGTATGTGAGTTGATAGTAGTAATTTGCATTGTGTTTCCTTTTTTGGTTTTGTCAATGTAAAATTATATTCCTCTTTTGGCACAAGGCAAGTGAAGCCGCAATAGATATATCACAAGTGAAGAAGTGATGATGACTTGTATAATATATATAAAATTAACTGCAGTATGCCAGTCGATGAGCGCTCCTTAGAAATATATATCATATTTGACTCATTATATATTTACAAGCTATTTAAGTGTAAGTGAATATTATTTTTGCGAAGAAGAAGCAGAGATGTCGAAAGGAGAAGGATTCATGAGATGCATGATGTAGTAGTATACATTCCCAGCAAATGTACCTGAATCAGGGAAATAATGGAGGAAGAAGAGAGAGAGAGAGACGCGCAATAATGAAACAATTGCCACGTGTTGTGACCAAGGGTAAACACACAAACCTGGTTGTTTCTACTACCACCGACAGATGACATCACTGTGGTAGAGATACTTTAGGAGATAAAAACTCACAAATATGGTCCATGTACACGATAACAGTATAGTAGTAGTAGTAGTAGCCAAGATTCCATCTAGCAGAAAGATGTATATCTAGGTGTATATATACATACAAGACTATATATACACATACACATATATATACACAGAGGTCTGTATAGTAATATTGAATGTTGTGCGGTAGAAGGGGTTGTTATTATTGTAATTATTATATATAGGTTTGTGACAATGAGCAGGCGTAGTAGAGAGGTTGAGGATGAAATATGATGAATGATTGCATATATAGTTTTCAATGAAAAGAAGCGTTCAGCCATTCCTGATTAAATGTATATATCATAACAGACGGATAACAAGGCACTCAATATATTATGTCAATGCAGAGCATGAGGCAACAGAAGCAAGAGGCTTTATATGTATATATATAGATAAGACAATCAAGCTTTGTCATCCAGGCAGAAAATAACATGTAATTCTCAAGCCATAATCAGTGCACGAAATGAGGAAGAAGAAGAAGAGAATATACTCGCTGCTATTCAAAATGAGTGATTCAACAACCGCATGACAACAAGTAGAACAAACTAGTATCAATTGATCAAGTGATTCTTCTCATGTGTCAAGAGATTTTTGTTTATCTTACAAACGCTGCTGCTGAGCAAGAGAGCGACGAGCGATAAAACGTGAATTGAGAATGTATATATAGAGAGGAAAGAAGGAAAAATAAGTAAAAAGGGAACCAAACGAGAGGATTGGACCTCGGTGCGTTTGCTGGACTCTCCTACTGTTAAAGGCATCAAAATCACACAAGACAACGGCCATTGTGCAACAACTGCAGCGCTTGCTTCAGCTGCAGTAACGTATACTCCTACTGTATGACAGCTATAACACGTGTTTTGGGAAAAGAGTTTGTTCACCAGATCATGAGCGACAAGGCGTCGGCCGCGGCCAGCGCGTCGGCAGTTGCCAGGGGTGTATCTTCCGAGTCGCTCGTCCCGCTTGCGCCTCCATCAAAGCCAAGGTCACGCCCGTCTTTAAGGGGCGACGCCGCGCCTCCTCCTCCTCCGCCACCGCCGGCCGCCGCCGTCCCGTCATAGTAATCCTCATCGTCGGCTGGAGTCATGGATGTATCCGGTATGCGCCGATAATAGCCCATCGTCGACTTAGCCCACGACACCGCCCCTGTGAGGAGGACGGGCAAGGGCGGTCGCTTAATCTCCTGACTAATTTTTAGATTGTTTCAGTCCGATTATATAATGTAGCTATTATTATTATGGGCAGTGTGTCAAAAGTAGCCTATTACAACTCCTACTACTACACCACTGTCTTTCCCTTTTATGTCTTTCCCTTGTTTGCATAAGTGCGGAGGAGGAGAAATAACATCATCAACCACAGACACACACCACCGAGACATGGAGTAGTATATAAAAATGGTGGGTGTCTTGTCTATGTATATGTTTTATGCCAAGGTATCAGTTCACGAATGATATGATGATATATACCAATCATAGCGGTATAGGCATGAGTATCGTATAGCACTACTCAAATCCTACAGTCACGTTTGCATATCACAGGTGTGCTGGTTATTTTTCCAATTTACAAACTTAAGATAATATAGTTTTTTGTTATAGGAAAGGATATGTATGATCTTTACTCCCAACCAATACACACAGAATAACACAATCTCCTTTGCCCCGATATATATAACAGATCTATACATATATCTCCTCCTTAGTCAATGTAAGAATAGCATCTCTCTGTTATTATATAAACAGTGTTTATAGATGGTAACAATCCCCCTGGGCTGTATGTATTATATCGGTAGACAACAGTAATTATTTGCTTATAGGACGGTTCAGGTTCAGAGTGAATAGGTAAGGTTACACCACCACACGCTGGTGGTTCTTCCAAAGGGTTGCAGCAGCAGCAGGGAGAATTAGATGATTATATAGAGTTGTGGAAGAAGGAGTGGTAGAGTGGTGGGCGGCGGTGGTTTGAGGCGGTGGATAGAAAGCCTTTCTTCCTCCTTCTCCTCCCCCTCCTCCTCCTGCTACCATGGCTCCCATGGTGACCATACACTGGAGGGATCGTGCTGCTGCTGCTCTTGTTGCTGTTGTTGCTGCTGCCCTTCAGTACCACCCAAGTCTTCATCAACCATCAACGACCTGTCAGGGACGCCTACCACCAATCACCCTGTAATTGTGTGTCGTATCGATGTTGATGATGATATACCCACAGTATACCGGTTTTGTCACAGGCAGCAGCAGCACAAATAAGTCATTTAATAGTGGACACTTGAAGTTGTTGTTGTTGTTGTTCTTAAATCCAAGGATACGAAGCATTTTTCGTTGAGTTCGATGTAAGAAGGACAGAAATACTGCGCTTTATTTATCCAGGGAGTCTTGGTTCACCTCCTCCCTCTCCCTTCAGGTGAGCGTGAGAGAGATTTAAAGGTTGTGCTGGCAGGAATGAAGCGAAGGATGGAAGAAGAAGAATGTTTCATTATGTATATATACAGTTGTTCTTATATATCCAGGTAATTGCAGTAATAACAGCTTGGAATGTTGTTGTGGTGGTGGTGGTGGTGGAAGTGGTGGTGTTGGTAGTGGTGGTGGTGACAGTAGCAATGTTGCAGTAGCAGGTCACTGCTTCTCCCCATGCCCGTGATGCTAGGGTGCTTCCACAGCATCCAGAGTCTCCCGTTAGGTTCCATTATAATACTCCTCCTCCTCCCCTCACTCTTACTCCTCCACCTCCTCCTCCAGACTCTCCTCCTCCTCACCTGCACCCAGACTACTACAGCAGGAGGCAAATGGTAGGAGGGGAAGTGGTGGTAGTAGTAGCGTTCGTGTGGCGTTGCAAGCGGCGCAGCGGTGGTTCCTCCTCCTCCAGCTTTCCTTCAGTCGATGGCCACCGCTCCCCGCCACGCCACAACACATACCCCTCCTCTCTATTCCTCCTCCTCCTACAAGGGTCAGATCTTGTGGAAAATGTCCAATCGGCAGACCTACACATTCAGTAAATTCTGCTAAATTAGACTGAAAAAATGGGCAATACTAGGTATATCTGAGTATATTTGGTATTGCCTTGATTCAATGGATCTGTTTGATTATGTTTTACTGGGTTTTGAAGTTCATTTTTGTCTTAAATTAGGGTTTTTTTGAGAGGATTGGTGAAGGGCAATTGTACATTTTCTGGTGGTTTCACCTACAAGGCGGCAGGGCGAGGGGGTGGTCCACACCCATGTACTTGATAGGGGGGTGGAAGAGCAGCTTAAAGCCTCCAGCAAGACCTGCTGCTGGCGTCAGCAAAGTGAGCCCCTCCCCCGCCACCCCTTTTGGCAGCATTGGACTCACCCAGCTGTATGCCCCAGACCGTTAACTTCGCGTGGTCAATACAAATAAGCCCACCAGATGAGGGGGTGGTGGGGGGTTGGGGGCTAATTTACATCCGTCTCTTTGGCTAAAATAATGGGTTTGGGTTGAAAATGTCAATGGGAGAATCGTTTCCTAGTTACCAAATAAGGACCACACATAACTATCCATACAACGAGTCTTTGACGCCTTGGGGCACCGACATATGTCGATGTTGCATCGATCCATGTTTAGATATTCCTTTATATTGGTCTCAAAAATCATCTCAAGGTGGTAGGAATAACAAGGACAAGCACTTGAAAGACAGGTCTTTCTTGGAAGAATTGTTCACTAATGACATGATGGGATTTCTGTTTAGATATTCCTTTTAGCTTCTAAAAAATCATCTCAAGGTGGTAGACAGGACAAGGACAAGGACTTTTTGAAAGACAGGTTTTTCTTGGAAGAATAGATCAGTAACGACATGATGATGATGGGATGAAATGTGAATGTGAATGAGTGATAGGGTAGGGTGAGGACCAGAATGTGTCTAACCAGATAGAGACTAAATGATAGATGATGCATGGGGTTCAGTCTAGGCCCAAAGTTGAGAGAGCCCCTTCAAACGAAGGGAAAGCCTCTCGCTTCAAACCACAAAGTGCCATTATATTTCCATTAAGACCGCAAAATGTCATTATATTCCCATTAAAAACGCCGAGTCCTAAGCCAGGAAACCGATTAGAGCAGTAGGCGTCTAATCACTAACATATCATTCTTATCTGATCTGAGGGTTTGGACCTAGAGTGATGTCCACCTGAGGAAAGAGACATTTTGATGCAGCAAATGATGTAAACAAATATCCATTCCGTCTAGACAGAGAGAGAAGTCCATCAAATGACTATACACTACGGCTGGGAATTGGTCCAATAAATAAAAGACTAGTCACCAGTAGAAACACAAGTGATGTCTTTCTGGAGATAAAATATATAACTTCAGTTATCAATTTTTGATCTTAAGACAGGCACACCTTGCTGGCCAACTCAATTGTACGATTTTAGAGCCCATTGAAAGTGGTTGGACAGGTGCAAAACATCAAATAAGGATGGATATCGATTTGTTGCCTTCTTGAGTAGGCGCAGGAAGGTGTGCTTCACTTTTAACAATACTAATGAATCCTTGCACACAAATAGTTTTAATCTAAACGGAATATTTTATGAGGCAATGAACCCACCCAGATTCAAATTGATAAAATCAACTGATTCAGACTCCTCACTGAACACTCCTGTCAAAGAGCATTGCTTTAAGTCCAATATGATGACTGAAATCGGTAATTTTAATATTCGATTCGTGAAATTCGTGAAAAAATCTGATGACTGAAGTTCCACTTATTAGGAATTGTTGAACTATGTGATGTGTTACAGGAAAACCAGTCACAAGTCACAATTTTTTTTGGAGATATCAACATATTTGAAACCATGAGATCAAGCCGATTCTAACGATGGTAAACAATAGGACATCTAATAAGTATTTCTATACTTTAAATTTGATATTTCTGGTCTTGAAAACAGGTTTGCAATATTTCTGGGTGGACAAATATACTCTATAAGATGACTTGAGAAATACATGAATATATTAAATACACTGTCTTGAGATTTGGTACATGTATTTATGCAACAGAAACCGTTAAGCACCCGTACATGAAAACATTCCCACAAATTTATTTATCATGTGAATTAATCCCTTTAGAAAATAACATTTTTGCGACTTGTGACTTATTTCCCTGTAACACATAACATATGGGTCAGATTTTCAGAAAATGTACAACTAGCAGCTGTACACATTTAGTAAATTCTGAAAGAATTAGGCTGCAATTTGGTCAATACTAGGTAAATTCGAGTATATTCAGCATTGCATTGATTCTATCAATCTGTTTGGTTAGGTTGAATTGTATTTTAAACTTTATTTTCGTCTGAAATTTGGGTTATTTGAGAAGATTGGTGAAGGTGAATTGTACATCTTCTGAAAATCTTACCCATATAGTGTTTGTTGTACAAACACCAGGCTTACAAGGTTATATTATCGCACCCTAATACATAATACATGTGGCTGTAAGGGATAAGTCGATTGCTCTCAACACCCGGGAGTTGAATCAGGTGTTGGTCGTATTAATAGCTCAAAGACTCTGGAAGCCATCAAGCTGGCGAGAGGGCCATTATGGAATAGAACACAATATTTGTTCAGCACCGAATATAGTTGAATCCAATAAATAACAGTACATAAGTCCGTGTCAATGGTAAGAGGATCCAATCAACTAAACCGATCCCCTCTAACCCTTTAGGCGCTCTCCTAACCAAAGCCATGCATAAGGGTCAGATCTTTGGAAAATGTCCAATCTTCTGATCTATACATTTGGTAAATTCTGCTAAATTAGACTGAAACATGGTCAATGCTAGGTATATCTGAGTATATTTGATATTGCATTGATTCTAGCAATCTGTTTGGTTATGTTGAACTGTACTTTGAACTTTATTTTCGTCTGAAATTTGGGTTATTTGAGAGGATTTTTGAAGGCGAATTGTACAATTTCTGTCGGCTTCCCCCATTATATATATGCCTGGAGACACATAGTCGCTCCCAGCGAAATTTGGCATGCTCTGCCATCATCTCATTCAATAAGGCCGAGTATTTGGTATAGAAATACACAGGAACGGAGAGGGTAACTAGTTCACAGCCCAGTGCAGAGGTTTCCATTTAATAGAGAGGTTCTCAATTACGTGCCCGTATCCGTATAGCTTTTGTGAATTACGTGGCACTTTTATGTATGAAATATAAATAGTGAGATGAATTATTTTGCTTCATACGACGTTTTAATCGTCATTTTTTGCTGAACTTCTTTATTCCTTTTAAAGTATGTTTGTATGCGGGAGATTACGTTTACGTATACGTTAGTCTAGCTGAACCTCCCCATTGACGCAGGTAAAGTCCAAAATTTTCAATGCCCTTGCTCTATATGCCTCAATCTAAAATTGATGACTGCTACTCCTGCTGATGCAGAATGGCGAGAATTAATAAAGAGATAGTCTATGGAGGTAGGAGGCCAATGTATATTTCTAATGGTAAATGTAATGAAGGACCATATATAGCGGCATAGAAGCCATATTGAAATAAATACAGCGCATATATTATATGTGATGTGTTCCAGGAAAATGTGTCATACGTCACAAAACTGATATTCTTCACAAAAACCCTAGCTCAGAATGATTACATCTTTAGGATGCTTAGTACTGCTAGTAGCATAAATACATGTACCAAATTTGCAGGCTGTGTATTGAAAATATCCATGCATACCCGAGGTTATCCTAAAGAGTTTATTTAACTACTTTACTAGTGATTAATCATAAACAATATCACATTTTTAAAAATTAATTATAAAAGAATATAGAGGTACTTATTAGATGTCCTATAATGTTTACTATCATTGGAATCGCCTTGATCTCATCTTTTCAAATATGATGATATCTCAAATTTCATTTTTTGCGACTTGTGACTCATTTTCCTGGTACACATCACATATGTCATATGGAGGAGAGGGATGCATCTGGATGTGTTATTTACGCCGTGCCTAATGGAAGGGATGCGGACAAAACGTCAAACATCTCCCGGTAATTGAAAATGGAAGAGGATGATTTCATGCCTCAGTGGTCGGGGCCGACTGCTGCACAGTGAGATAATGGTGACATAAATTGTCAATGTCAATCAAACTCTTGGCCACAGTCTAGGCTCAAACATAGAGAGAGAGTCCCTTCAAACGGAGGGAAAGCATCTCGCTCGAAACCGCAAAGTGCAATTGTAATCCCATTAGGAAGGCAAAATGTGATTATAATCCAATTAAGATGCATTGTCCTAAGGCAGGAAACCGATTAGCGCAGTAGGCGTCCAATCACTGACATGCCATTCTTATCTGAACTTGAGGGTTTAGGCCTAGACTGGGTAACTTCCACCACCCCACCACTACCACCAACACACACTGACATGGCCCTTTAAGAATGTTTAAAATGCACACTTCTCTCAGAATGCAGCTTGTTAACTATCATTTTACATAATACATACTTATAATCAATGGTAAATGTATACTGATACCCAAGCTCCTACAAACATCTTCAGAAAATGCACAATTGGCAGCGGTACACATTTAACAAATCCTGCTAAATTAAGCTGCAATTTGGCCAATACTAGGGAAATTCGAGTATATTCGGCATTGCATTGATTCTAGCAATCTGTTTGGTTATGTTGAACTGTATTTTGAACTCCATTTTTATCTTCATTTTGGGTTATTTGAGAGGATTGGAGAAGTTGAATTGTACATTTTAATTTTCTGGCGGCTTCACCCACTTAAATACAATGTACCAAGGTTATGATTTAAATAGATACTCTATGGGTGGGCATACGTATGATATGTATCATAGGGGCTTACACATAATCATTACACTACTTTATATTATATAAAAGACAGGCTTTTAGCTGGAGGGGGCTTGCAGCTAGCACTGAGGATGAACTCGGCTCCTTTAGGTTGTCCATTAAATAGGCAGGTATAGGGTAGTGCTGAGTGAACCACCTCCCACCACTACACCAACCAACCACCCACAGCTAGCTATAGAGCTAGAGCTCTTCGTGCAGGGCAGGAAAAATCAATGTCTCCTCAATGTTACGAATCCCCAATGCGAAGCATGGAGGAGTGCGGAGGAGTTATGAAAGAAGAGGGTAATATAGAACACAGGGAATGTGAGCATTAGGCCTTTTAGGGAGAAAGTGGGGTGGGTGTGGGGTGGGTGGGGTGTGGGGATATAGCACCCATGGCCTTTGTATATATATATATATATATATTTAGGGAGGGAGTGTATGTATATATAATATTGATGGGTTTAGGGAAAATTCGACATTTAATTACATTAAGAATCGGTCGAATTCCCCTCCACAGGGGAAACTATTTAAAGGAAAAGCGATACCGCATAATTATATAAAGTCTAGGCACAAAGATGAGAGAGTCCCTTCAAACGGAGGGAAAGCTTCCCCTCGCCTCAAACCGCAAAGAGCCATTATAATTCCATTAAGACCGCAAAATGTCTTTATATTCCCATTAGAACGCCGAGTCCTAGGCCAGAAAACCGATTAGCGATGTAGGCGTCTAATCACTGACATACATTTTTTATCTGATCTGAGGGGTTTGGACCTAGACTGCATATATTGGTCAGATTTTCAGAAAATGTACATTTGCTAGCTGTACACATTCAGTAAATTCTGCTAAATTAGGCTGCAATTTGGTCAATACTAGGTAAGTTCGGGTATATTTGGCATTGCATTGATTCTAGCAATCTGTTTGGTTAGGTTGAACTGTATTTTGAACTTTTTTTTCGTCTGAAATTTGGGTTATTTGAGAGGATTGGTGAAGTTGAATTGTACATTTTCTGAAAATCTGACCCATATGGGCTAAGTTTTTCCCCTCATCTATATATGTTACAGCCAGATGAGGAGGCTATTTGCCATGACAGGGCGATGATGATGCCCACCTGGCGATAGCTATTAGTACTATAAACATTATGTGTGCCCCTTGGAGAATATAAAGCGCATATGAGCAGAAATACTCCACCCGCTTCATTACATCCAACAGGTCGGGGCTGATATCCCAATAGACAGCCCACATACCCCTGGGCATCGTTATAACATGTCTATCCAGTGATCTCCCTATTGAAAAGCAATATTCAGGGCTTATGGAAGCAATTCCCAATAGATTCAATCTAATTTTGCCAATATATTTAAACAGCGTCTTCGGTGATAAATTGCATGAATTTGAGTGTGTAATTTACTCGACCGCTGTAGTTTTGTGATACGATATTTCCCAGGAAGGGTTGTTGCCATGGATATACCCTCGCATAGTGGTATCTAGTACCTATATATACCATGTAAGTAGTGTATGGAAATGGGGGGTTTTGACAGGGCATATTCAGATGCTTCGAGTTCATTAGATATTTATTTCTGAGTGGGTAATTACTATTAAAGTAATTAAATATACTCCATGTAATGACCTTCAAAACGCAAGGATATATATATTTAATACACTGTTTTGGAATTTGGTACTTGAATTGATGCTACTCAAAGCGCTAAACCCTCCAAAGATCAGAACATTCCTGCAAAGAGATCTTGTGAATACATCACTTTAAACAATATCAATTGTGCGACTTGTGACTCATTTTCCTAAAACACATCACATATACCCCGCTCGCACAGTGGTATCTAGTGCCTAGATACCATGTAAGTAGTGTACGGAAATGGGGGTTTGGACAGGGCATATTCAGACGCATCAAGTTCATTAGATGGGTCATATTTCCAGAAAATGTACAATTGGCAGCTCTACACATTTAGTAAATTCTGCTAAATTAGGCTGCAATTTGGTCAATACCATGTAAATTCGAGTATATTCATCATTGCATTGATTCTAGCAATCTGTTTGGTTAGGTTGAAGTGTATTTTGAAATTTATTTTTGTATGAAATTTGGGTTATTTGAGAAGATTGGTGAATGCGAATAGTCCATTTTCTGAAAATCTGACCCATCTACATACCTCGGAATGAAGGTGGAAATGTTATCACATTGCACCCAGGCTGACAAAGTGACAATGAATAGCAGTCATTCTCAGCCAGTCGTGTGGGGCACCGTGCCTCTCTGTCAAACCAATTTCACAAAATGAATAGGACTGTGCAAAAGCCTTGCATTATTTACACAGAACCAGAGACACTCTATTGTATGTCAAATCATCCACAAAAGATAAAGCTTGCCCCCGACGCATCGGTGCATGCTTTGTCATCCCCCCACGTGTATGAATGCATATCAGACAACGGGTATGATCGAATACCAATCGAACATTGTGTGCACTCATATATGATAGTGACAGTGCCTGTTCCGGTAATAGAGTTATGCCCAAGATGTCGGGTCTGGATGGGCAGTGTGTAAGTACAGGCCAAGCTTATAAAGTGTTACGTAATCAATTGCTGACAGTTCATAGTCACCAGTCCAGGTTTATGCAATGCTTATGACATTAGCAGAAGGCAGAAGATACGAGGGTACTAAGAAGCAACTGTGTGTGTGCTGAGGCCTATTTTAAAGGGATAGAGAGAGAGCGTTTCTACTATGAAAAAGCTGTACTTTTTGACTCCAGTTATAATTGTGAAATGGAATTGAACCACTTCGTATAGCCCGCCCTATTCCAGCCATGGCACGTACGTAGAGTATAGGGGAGTTGCATGTGCCACTGCGCATGTCTGTTACAATGCATACTGGGATGGATTCTGATGAAATCTGACAAACATATATTTGGCAACATTTTTTGCAAGAAAATTGCAAGAATGTTTTCAGCACTATCATAGCTTTCATGAATGATCTATGAAAACCAAATGCATGGTGGGAAAGATGGAGGCTTGTGTTATGGAAACATGTATAACACATGGATATTAACATTAGAACATTGTAGATATTGATAGATATTCCATGCTGAACATTACATGTCTTCTATAGATTTTACACTGTACCATTAGTCCCATAGTTCCATGCGAATCAAGGTTCAAAACCGCGGCTGTGCAAATCCCCTATTGAAACAAACAAGTCGAGCGTGCCCAGCCCGATCGATCACCTCCTGGTTTGTTTGTTGTTCTTTGGCCAAAGATGGCGCCTCTATTCATTTTAAGCGGCGAATCATTGGGAAACGAGCGACTGTTGACATAGCTAGGATGCGCTGGCACTAACCTCTCCCATCGTTGCTAGTCTATCGCTATTACACTACTAGAGCATTCGTATCTTAAACAAGGTCTCGGTGGTGAATATCAAACCTTTATCTGTGTATTCAATAATGTAAAATATGTTTAGATGTACACTTGGGATCTAGCCGGCGGACGATGACCCGGGGACATTCCATTCGGGTAGTTTTTCGTGCAATCAGAGATCAATTCTATCATTGAAATTACCAATGTGATGTATACAGTTCACAACTATATAGACATGTGGTACATAAATACTATACTGTGTATTCTATTAATGGTTTTATTTTAACTCGGGTGTACAGATCCCTCTGAGAGTTTTTTTTTGGTGTTTCACATTTCCCAGTGGTACACCGATTCCAGTGGTATATTATTTGATGCATTAAGTGACAAAATCTTGTATATAAATAAAACAATGTCTTGTGTATTAATAAACACAGACAGATCTTACTATTATAATCGTGTCATAATAATGTACTGCTGCATGAGAAAGAGAAGAAGAAATCGTTATAGAGGGGGAAGAGAAGGAGAGAGAAAGACCAACATTGGGAGAACGCTTTTCGTCGCAAACCCAAGGACCATTTGAGAAACCGAACTTAAAAACTTACTACAAAGAAATCGACCCTGTACCAAGAAAACTTTAGCTAAGGGAGAAGAATTCATGGACAATTGACGAGTGAATCTGCATAATATAATATGCAGCAAATGTTATAATAATAACAATATCACTATTGGCCCCTGATGAAATACTACTACTTACCTCCGTTCGAGGAAACTAGACCCACCGATATCATTGTATGAGCGGTGGTTGTCGGTTATAGTATTTAGATTGTCTCCAAACTGTCTGCCAAGAGCCGACGTCTGCAGTCCCACGATCATAGGGACTCTAGTATGGTGCCATGCTCACTAAATAGTCCACTCTAAAGGCCCCGTTTGGCTAGGATCAGGAGGAGGAGTAGAGGAACATAGGAAAATAACACTGCATCGAACTGTTGTCTTCCTGAAATTGGAAATTAGTCTGTACACGTGCTACAACAACTACAGACAGAAGTTCAACACCACTATCGGGTGGAAAGATGGCATTGAACTATTATAACTAGAAATTATAAAGCCAAGCAAGCTAGCTTTAGGAATTATCTAGCTCCTCCTCCTCTCTTACTCGCGGCGCTCTGTGTGTGAGTGTGTGTTCTGAGTTGTCGTCGTCGCTCTCTCTCGAACACATACTAGCTTGGCAAATGTGACCGGCCGCATATATATACACATGGGTCAGATTTTGCGAAAATGTACAATTGGCAGCTGTACACATTTAGTAAATTCTGTTAAATAAGGCTGCAATTTGGTCAATACTAGATAAATTCGAGTATATTCGGCATTGCATTGATTCTAGCAATCTGTTTGGTTGGGTTGAACTATATTGTGAACTTTGTTTTCGGCTGAAATTTGGGTTATTTCAGAGACTTGGTGAAGTGGTACGTTTTCTGGCGACTTCCCCCATATATCTCTGTGTTGGAACAGTTCTGGTTCACTGCAGCTGTGCCTTATCTGCATATGTAGGCGAATAAAGGTTGCTTTGTTATTGTCGACTGCATTTTACAACTAGCATCGATCTGTAATCCACCAATGGACAATGTGTCAAAAGTACTAGTGGTATCAGTAATGCCCCAGTGATCGTGTACTATATGTTATATCGGCAAAAAAGACTAGATCCTCTCATGTATGTATATGCAACATGGGTGAGCAATTATATATACATTAAGATATATATATGTTATTATTATCATTAATATATTAGATTCCTCACCATTACACCTTCCTTCTATAAAGGTAACGACTTGAAGAGCTGGGATCCTCCCAAAAGCCTGTTGACCGCTTTGTCAACCTTCGTTTGTCAAACTAACTTATTGACAAATAAAACAATTTTCAAATCAAATCAATTATATATAATATAATGGATATGTGTCTAAGTATATATGTATGTGTGCATGGTTTCTACCTTGCTTAGTATTACGATGATAAGTTTCATCAATGCTGGTGTAGGCTTTATCGACGATATATCCGTGCCCTGTACTGTAGTTGGCTGGAAATTGCAATAGCAATTTGCTCTCCCATATAGATTTGCGTGTTGCTGGTATATAGGAGGACCGTTGCTACAAATATGTTGAGACAGTTCAGGATGTCTTCTCGCAATACAAGTCCCCCGTGCGAGGAGGAAGACATATGCACATATCAACTGCTGTCATCCGACTCTAATAATATTGGGACACACTTGAAGGATGGCTATAGGAGTCGGAGGAATATATTATACCATCAATACCACAGGCGGGAAAGGCCTTGATGTATTCAATGTGATGGTGGTGGGAATGAATTCTCCCTTCTTCTCTGTGTATATCCTACTGCTACATATTAATATGGTTAAGCTGTGGTGAGTTTCTAGGCTTCGGTACAGCCTGGTTGCAGTATATATTGTGGCAGATTTCATTAAATCATTTGGCAAAAGAAATGCATTATTTGCATCAGTCCATGCATTACTCTCACAGAATATATGATGATGCACAGCTTTCTTATATTGCTACAGCACCATGCGGGTAGCACGAACACAGGCTAGGCCCAAAGATGAGAGAGTCCCTTCAAACGGAGGGAAAGTCTCTTGCCTCTCACCTCAACCCGCAATTATAATTCCATGAAGACTGCAAAATGTCATTATATTCCCATTAAAACGCCTAGTCCCGGGCCGCCAGGAAACGTATTAGCGAAGTAGGCATCCAATCACTGACATAGCATTCTTATCTGATCTGAGGGTTTGGACTTAGACTGAACATATTCAGGCGAAAAGGCGGCATGTAGATTAAGTAGTGTCCTTTAAGCGGGAGGCGCTATACGTTATTCTCCCATACTATCAGTGTCACAGTAGAGTGAGTGCCAATGCATGGGCCACCAACACAACTCATAAGAACAGCAGCTGGCAGAGTAATATCAATGGGAACTCCAGTTGTTGGAACAACTCGTATAAAGCCAACCGTATCACCTTATTGAAAGTTGATGCTTAACACTTGTCACCTGTTGCGATGCCAGTATAAATGTCCACTCTCTTTTCTCACTCCCTCACAAGCTGAACGAGGAGGAGTTTGAAGGATGGTTCTGATGATCCCTATATACTGCTGGATGTGCTATAGGCCAGTGTGGTCAAGTAGACTTGATTCCACCACAGCAGCAGCCCCCACCACCACAGAAGCCGGATCGCTTAGGCCTTAACCTCCTCCGGGAGCAGCAGCTGGTTCGGCCACACTATGACTATGAAGATGACTGGGGGACGGCCAGCGATGCTATGACCAAGAGGAGGAGGAGGAGGAGGCCTTTGACAACTCCGTGCAGCCTTCGGGGTCAACATCCCGACATCTTATAGTAGTGGAGGCGGTGGTGGACTTGTGGTGGTGCAGAAATCTCACTGGGTCGCGATAAACAACGAGAGAAGAGAGAATTGTCACCAGAACGAGACGTCCAGATGCAGCAGCCGCCTGCCCCCCTAATATCGCCCTGAATGAATGGCTCGTCTAGTGGTGTGACGACCTGCCAGTTGTTGTGATGGGAAACGAGGTGATCTATCTATCAATCTATATAATTGTGATGTGTTTCAGGAAAATGAGTCACAAGTCGCAAAATTGGATTTTGAGATGTTATCATATTTGAAAAGATGAGATCAAGCCGATTCTAATGATAGTAAACTTGATAGGACAGGTAATAAGTGTTTCTATATTTTATGTTTGATATTTTTATTTTTGAAAAAAAAGTTTGAAATATTTCTGGGTGGACTAGTAAAGTTGCTAAATATACTCTATAGTGTGACCTTAGAAATGGAAGGCTATATTCAATACAGTCTTGAAATTTGGTAAATACATTTATACGACGTTAAATGTTACATACTCCAAAAATGAGAACATTCCTATAAAGAGGTCTCGTAAATAAAACACATTGAAAAATATCCATTTGGCGACTTATGACTCATTTTCTTGAAACAGATCACATATATTTACACATCTGGCCAGACGTGGACCTGAACAGACAACCAATGTTGATTTAATGGCAGCAGAATGAAACTGTCAGTGCAAAGGAGTATCTATAGAATAATAATGGATCTCTGGCTCGACATATACCACCTCGCGTTCAAGGCCACCAACTATATAAAGCATTGCACCATAGACTTCCAGAAGACCGATCCTAAACAAACATTTAAAGTGAATAATAGATGGGGAATACAAAGAGAGCAACAGAGTAAATCAAATGCCAATAGATCTTTCCATATCATAGACACAATACCTTCTATGCCCACCTACGGAGAACCACCTCACAAAACTCGGACTTTGTAGAGAAGAAATAAATCAGTAATGGCCCATTTGAAGATAAAGCCGACTACTCACGTGGAAAACTTCCAGACCTTCTATAGCTTTCAAAGAACAAGAGAAATAGAGATGTAAAAGATGATATAGAGTATGGCACAGCTGCAAAGGAGAACCTAGGTAGGTGAAATGAATGATGACTTATGACATTTACGATGATACTACTATTGGTGGTCCGAATTGCAAGAGGCTATTTCTATATATCACATGTATTCGGATGATATAACTTCAAACTTCAAATTATGTCGATTGGTTTAGCAAAAATACTTAACTCTTCTCTGATATTACTGTCACTGATTGAAGAAGACGTATGATAATAATAATTCATGTGAACTGAAATAAATATGATATAATAATAATATATTATTTGTTGCGAATGAATACGATGTAAAAAAAGAACAAAACACTCACGCGGTTGTCCCTGCAAAACCAACAAAATGCATATTGGTTTCTGATGTATTACGTTGATGTCGGTGCCAACGATTGTCCGGTATTGTTGTGTCGCAACGTGAGCGATGCGATGATGATGAGGAGGAGGGGGGTTCGCCCTAGCACAAAGGCAAATACCTCCGCTCAATGTTAATTGATCACACCAATAGTAATCCCCGGAATATACATGGATAACACCTCCTCCACGACTCAAGCAGAAGGACGGAGGGACGAGGAGGAGGAAAGTGTTCCAAATGACAACAAGATGGACTCCATTTTTGTTTTGATGGGAGGAGGACATAAGTAGACGTTGTTGTTGTTGTTGGCGACAGTTATTGGCGACAGTAATAGATTGTAGTAGTGGTGGTGGTACTGGTAGATGTTGTCAAGGTTACCCAACTGGGTCTTGGGATGGCGATGGTTAAAATGTCCTCCTTCCTCTGGTGTAATAATGCCATTTTCCGGGACCTGTTGATTCAAGATCCGGAACACATTAAACGGGGCCATGTGCCATGCTTATATGTCCTCCCTAGGACAGGTGACCACCGTTACCTGTGCCATATCCTTCAGGATATATATATTGACAATCCAGTGAATGATATAAATGAAAAGCGATAATCCATAGATATATAGGAGGAAGCAGTTGCAGGAGGAGGAGGAGTGGGAGTGGGAGGAGGAGACAGTGATAAATATGCTGACGTTGGAATAGTTTGCTTCAGCAAAGATTGACCTGCTGCGGCTCTCTCAATTCCTCCAGTGTCTCCTCAGTGGAAGAAGAAGAAGGAGGGCTTCTTCTTCTCCTCCTGTGTTTGCACGACGACTACCTGTGAGTCGGTCCCACCATCACCACTACCACCACACCTCCACCATACTGGTGTGAAGAGGAGGACTGGTATGGAACATCGCATGTTAAACACACTACTACACAGGTGGGCCAGGTCTTTATAGAATGTACAATATTCAGATCTACACATTTAGTAAACTCTGCATAATTAGAGTGAAAAATGGTTATTACTCCAAGGTATATCTGGGTATATTTGGTATTGCCTTGATTCGATGGATCTGTCTGGTTATGTTGAACTGAATTTTTAACCTCAGTTTTGTCTTAAATTTGGGTTATTTGAGAGGATTGGTGAAGGTGAATTGTACATTTTCTGGTGATTTCACCCAGCAGGTAGGAAGAAGCCAAGACCAGCATCACATGGACATTTGTAATACTTGGTGTCGCTGAGGTGAAGCTGGTCTTCCAGTAAGCTCTAGCTCTGAGATTTAAAACAATAAAAAGCTTTAGCTCTGACAATTATTAGTTCTCACCTGTCTCTCGTCCACAAAGTCACTCTCAGTCTAGGCCCAAAGATGAGATAGACCCTTCAAACGAAGGAAAAGCCTCTTGCCTCAAAGTGCTATTATAATTCCATTAAGACCGCAAACTATAATTATAATCCCACCATTAAAACGCCGAGTCCTAGGCCAGGAAACCGATTAGCAAAGTAGGGGTCCAATCCAATCACTGACATATCTGATCTGAGGGTTTGGACCTAGAGTGCCCTTCTCCTATAGTCCTACACCCTGCTCTGTTTCTCTTGTATGTGTTTGTATGTGTATATAGCTGGGATATAGCTAGTATATAATTATGCTTCTTAACTTCTACAAAGCACTTGGACCTCCACCGCCGCCGATTACCCCAAATACTGCTTTTCACTGTAATTATTCCAAAGACTGCTTTTCACTGTAATTACTCCAAAGACTGCTTTCCCTAGAGAAGTGCAAGAAGATTGAGCACAGGTCGGTACACATTCCACAAAATTTAAATCCTCTGCAGCCCTCCTTGTACAACCGCCGCGTGTGAGTGAATACGCGCACACACTGTGGGAAGTGTTACGGTTCAATGCATGGGTAGCAGAATGCATGGAGCTCGCCCTCCTCCTGGGTCAGATTCTCAGAAAATGCACAATCTACAGTTATACACATCTATCAAATTCTGCTAAATTAGAGTGAAAAATGATAAATACTAGGTGTATCTGAGTGTATTCTGTATTGTATTCATTCATTAAATCCGTCCGGATATGTTGAACTGTATTTCTAACCTGATTTTCGTCTTAAATTTGGGTTATTTGAGAGGATTGGTGAAGGCCAATTGTACATATATCCGGAGACTTGACCCGGGTAGTAGAATGCATGGGAGCTCGCCCTCCTACCATGCAGACCAGTTTTGTCACCATCACAATCTCTCCCACTGTGGATAGCCAATACTCCTTTGTGCTTTTGCATGCATTGGCAGTCTATTAAATATTCCCAATGGCTCTGCGATTGAAAATGATGTGAATTAGGATCGAGCGGGGGATTTTGTTCGCCCTCTTTTTTATCGAGTGAATTCGATACATCGATGTGCGATATCTCTCAGTGGGGAGTGTTTTTTTGGGGGGGAAAGAGTTGTGGTTGTTGTCGATGCTTTCCAATAATATGCTTTCCAATAGTAACATGTCAGTCAATGTGTCTTGTCCATGGTCACAATGCATGACCAGAGATAGTACTCCTCTCCTTTTTATATATATAAAAAAACTGCCCTTTTAAATCAATCAAGTTGCACTTTTATTGCTTGTTGTGTTGCTTGATGCAGAACAGCAATAGGCCCAGTGATAGAATAATATTAACGCGCTTTTTGTACTTAAAGATAATATTAACAGATCCGAAACAGGCATTCGCAGAAACCGGCAGTCAAAGAATTATCAGTATAGCATTCATTAAGAAAAAATCTCGATCATATAAGCTTGAAAGATGCTTAAGAAAACAACCCTGTGATGATAAGAAGAAGATAGAAAGCATATATATGTATGATATTAATATATACATTATATGGATAATTGTGTTGTGAGTTTCAGTCGACGTCAGAAGTAGTTACCAGTCAGTCTTTTTTTATTTTGAAACTAAAACAAACTGTGGGATTTGAAATCTGATCATTATATATTTTTTTCTGAAGAGGTAGTATTTTAATTGAGAAACCGTGTACATATGTGATGTGTTCCAGGAAAATGTGTCACAAGTCGCAAAAAATGTTGAGATATCATCATATTTGAAACCATGAGATCAAGATTCTAATGATAGTAAATATTAGGACATTTCTATATTCTAAGTTTGATATTTTTATTTTTGAAGGAAACGTTTGCAATATTTTTTGGTGGGTAATTACTAGTAAAGTAGCTAAATATACTCTCTAGGGTGACCTCAGAAATGCATAAATACATTTATGACACTGTCTTGAAATTTAGTACATATATTTATACGACTTGGAGCATTATATATTTCAAAAATCAGAACATTCCTACAGAGATCTGGTAAATAAATGACTTTTTAGTAAAATACCAATTTTGCGACTTGGGGCTCATTTTCCTGAAACAAATCACATAATTATATGGTCCGGGTGCTATTAAAAAGACTTAGTCGAGCGAGTGCTCCCTAGAGATAACACTAAAGTTTCCCAGGGTGGAGGTTGGGGTGGACTGGGAAGCCACGGTCTCATTAAAAGGATCCGTGGCCCGTTAGAGGAACCTTTGAAAAGGTGGGTCAGATTTTCAGAAAATGCACAATCTACGGTTCTACACATCTCTCAAATTCTGCTGAATTACAGTAAAAAAATGATAAATACCAGGTATATCTGAGTATAATCTGTATTGTACTCATTCAATAAATCTGTCTGGTTATGTTAAACTGCTTTTTGAGTCTCATTTCCGTCTTAAATGTGGTTTATTTGAGAGGATTGGTGAAGACAAATTGTACATTTTCTAACAATCTGACCCAGGTTCAGGTGGTGGGATCAGCCGATCCAACAAACCCTCCGTCTATTGACCCACGTTAATCCCTCCCGGAGTGAAGGGTTAATGTCAGAAATCCCCCTAATGTTGATCTAGAACTTATCAATACAGGAACACACCAATGTTAGTTATTCTTCTCGGGTAATGAATCACCCCAAACCGGCGCATTTACGTCTCAAGTGCGTAGTATTTTCCATTCTTACTACTCGTAAGCAATTGTAGAGAAGTACATACACCATGTTGATGCAATCTAAGTCTTTATTTGAGATATATGAGTATGGTCTTACCTTCCAATATGTGATAATGTTTGTCCAAAACTCGGTTATGCGTTAGGTAACTGAGTCCCAGCTTAGTGCTGTTTAAAGGACCAGTGTCTTTAGTGGGGGAAGTTGATGGTGGCAAATGCCATACTCAATGTGTGTTCTGATTCCCATTAAATGCCATTTTGGTTACGGCAATGGAGCAAGGGGGTTAGCAAAGCAATGAAAGAAAATGGTTTTAAAGTAGGCGAAATGCAAGGAGCCAATATTTACCAATTCCGTCGACGTACTGTCGCACGGTACGTCATAATGTTGAGTAGTAGAGGAGTGCAAATACATACACAGGGTATGGGTTGGAACATAGCAAGGATTGATCAAGCATGCCAAGTCGGTATATATATAATATCAGGCTGGCGATAATAATGATAATAACACTGAGAGAGAGGAGGAACATCACATCCAAAGAAAACATTAAAAGCTTTTTTTTTCTTTAAAAAAAAAACAGTTTTACGACATGGATAGGAGGAATTACCACCTATCCCTTTTGTGTTGATTGACCATGCATGATGAGATTTTATATTTTGTTATGATGTATATATTTCAGGTTGAACTGTTATCTAGATAAAGAATTATCTAGTGGATGAAAAACAGGAATTATAGGAGGAAAAAGCCACCTGAAATAGAATTCTGGATCACGCAGCCGGGCGCCGGGGCTCATGGTCAACCTGTTCATTCTTTTAAACCACAAAAAAAAGTTAACTAGAAAATAAAAAATTCAAAGGAAAACTTGGTATTAAAAGAAACAGATTATTAGATAATTATTGGCTTCGGCCTTGGTCCGTATGGATCAGAGGTGGTTACAAGTCCTTCAAGTGCAAAGATAATTTAGGATTTGATGCAAGCAAATCATGCGTGACATGTGATATTTGTTTTCCATTTAGCTCAGTCCTCCGAATTGGAATTTGCCCGCTTCGCCTTTATACAGCATGATCTAGACCTTAAAATAAACGCACATGTAGAGGTATGGACAAACCTGAAAACAAGAAGGCGTTTATGAAGTTACGACTAAATGCTATGTCACAACACCGCACCACACTATAACAGCTGTCAGTGAATAATACATATTATGACAAGTTCCATTTCCCAAAAGCGTCTAGAATATACATGATGCAATGCAAAAAAATAGGGGTAAATTTGACTCGCATAAGACTTTTATCTAACAAATATACATATATTTATGTACATATATAGAACTACAGAACAGGGAAAAACCATATCACATGTTTATTATATCAAAACCGATGCATTTACAAGAGAGCTAGTCTTGTGTTTTTAAAACTTTGGTTTAAACTTTTAATGTTATTTGAAGTTCATTCATTCATATGTCGTCACATTTAGTTATATTATTACACATAAAGGTTATCATTCTGTTTTACATTTACAATAAGAAGGTAGAATAGTTCGAGTAGTGAGACAGGATTTGCAGAGGAAGGGAGAGGAAGGGAGGAGGTAAAGAAAATGAGACAGTGTCGAAGGCAGCATGCTTAGTTAGAAATGACCTGCGGTTAGTGGTGGAAAATAATCCATTTACTCGTAATTTAACACCAGCGGTGACATTTTAAATGAAATAACCAGCCAATTATTATATTTACTTGTGGTTAAATATTAACGGCATATCGGTAACAAAATTGTAGGTCTTTTTAGAAACAAAACAAACGTTTGGTAGTAGTTCTTACCCGATCTATTCCATTATATGATTTAGAGGGTTGCTACAATAGATATCTAAAGAGCCCGAATATAGGAAGGCACTGTATAGCTACATCAAACTAAAAATATCTTTTCCCCTCGATTGGTAGTGACTTATGGCGTGCTTTTTTGCGTGCTTGAATTCCATATCGCCAAAAGTAATATCATTAAAAGTGATCCATATATAGCCAATCATGACGCAACTCAGCTAAAAAAGCCCTTAATTGTAGATATCAAAGAGGAGGAGGAGGCATTTGTTGTCAATAATTTTGATAGAAATTGAATATTTTTCGACTAGCGAAATGCAAAGCAGTTCGTTCGTGCGTTCCAAAGCTCCCTTTAATAATACAAAATGTCCGACTGGTACGCCCCCTTGTGGAAACTATAAAGACTAAAGCGCCGGCGCAGGGGGGAAGCATGCTCCACTTTTGCCCACAGCGCGGCGCTGCCGTCGCTCATTGTTAAAAAACTGCTCCGAGGTATGGTTGGGATTATCAGTGCAAACAAAATCAGGGCAAACAAATAAGGTACTTTACCTTATAAAGGTAGTATATTCCATAAAATAAAATCAAGAATAAAACTTACAAAATAATGAGCGCTGATTTAAAAATAATAAAGATTCTGCTTGGGAGGTAGTAGTAGTAGTTATTGGCATTGGTTATATTATATATTTGTACAAGGACTCGTGCGAATAATAAAGATCGAATGCAAGTGCTCCATAACAAAATGGACCTCGGATTTGTGCTCAAATTCAAATTCAATCATTCTAGTGAACTTGAATTCACAAGTACGGTATAATATCAAGTACAACTAGTTTCCCGATCACTATATATGTGGGAAAGTGTATATATTTTTCGGGGCATGGTACATACAATAGTCTTTAACAATTAATCTTGTTAGCTCGCCCTCGAGGAGTGTTTATATAATAAATAGACACTAAGGAATAAAGACAATCGTGGTTCGGGCATGAAGAAATCAAATAGATCTATATGCTTGCACAAAGTCGCAAATAATCATGGATCGCTTCAAGAAAAAATGGCTGCTTTCTACTATAATATAGTCGCCGAAACTTCAACTTCAACACGGCTACATACAAAAGGATATTGAAAATAAAATGTCTACAATCAGTAGTATATAATGGTGTATTTCTGACTTATCTTGCCAATCATTAGTTGTGTCATTATATGAAATGTCTAGGGAATGAATCGACTACCTGGCAGCCACGTCATTGGCGAAGGGCCGGCACTCCTGGTCGGTGTCGTTTTCTTTATTCCAGCATCTGTAAAATTGGGGTCATACCCGACAAACGGTTAACTAGGTATTTCTACTATGCAAGAGGAGGATGAATCACTCCGTTTGAAGGTGTATTGGCTGCTGCCAACAACCACAGATGATTAGGGCGCTTTTGTATCACCCTAGTAGTAGCCATGGCTGTCTGGAACTTTGAAGTCATGAACGAACGAAAACAGTCATGAGATGGTCACTGCACGTTCGTTGCATCGTTTTCCATTTTATTTCACTTATGTCATTCTGGCATTTTATTATTATTGTTTTATTTATTTTATTAAAGTCTGAACTACTACTAGTTAAGATGAGGTTAAAGTAAAAAGAGTTGTCTAGCTATTTTGGATGGTTGATTCAAGGTCACTCCGACGACGACCTCGATCGGAATGCCTTCGAAGGTCAAAGAGTTTTTAAAGAAAAAAGATTTCCGACAAAAGAGAAATTGAGCACAGATAGAGGTTTAATTACTGTACATCTAACAAGGAACGAGAATGACATGTGGCAAGCATTTGAAATGTTCAACTAAGCAAAATGTGATGTGTTCCAGGAAAATGAGCCACAAGTCGCAAAAAATAGATTTTGAGATAGCATCGTATTTGAAAAGATGAGATTAGACGGATTCTAATGATAGTAAACAGTATAGGACATCTAATAAGTACTTATATATTATACGTTTGATATTTTCAGTACTGAGAAAAATTACAAATTTCTGGTTGGATATTAACTAGTAAAGTAGTTAAATATACTCTATATGTTTACCTTAGAAATACATGGAGATATTAGATATACTGTCTTAAAACTTGGTACATGGATTCATGCTCCAAGAAGCATTAAGCCACCAAAATATGAATACATTCCTCCAAATATATGTTGTGAAGAAACGATTTTGAAAAATAGCAGCAATTTTGCGACTTGTGACTCATTTTCCTATATAACACATCACAAATGTTCAATTAGCGGGTATGTATAACGTTCGACAGCTTGGGTCTGATGTTGTGTGTATGGCGAAGGAACATGTTCAGTTTGAAGACGGAGAAGGAAATTAAATTTACTGTGATTAAATAAAATTGGGGAGTTGAATGAATGAGAACAATAGGAGTATTACAATGTATACATACAAAGATCAAGGATTAAGAGTCATTTAATATCAGCGATACGGAAGTGTACTAGTCAGCTTTTAAATAAATCCATTTATTAGAAATGCATGGCTTTGCGCTGTCGAAAATTATTATACCAGAAATTGTAAAGAATCCTCTTCTATATCATATGGTCTATAGAAATCTAGCATATGAACTCTATAATACGTTTGTTAATAATCATATATCAGAAATACATTGCTGTTTGATCATTCTGTTAATCATTTCATATAGATAATCTACTTTAGTGAATCTTAAACTATTATGATAATGATATATCGTACACGAGGAGTCTGAATCATCAGAAGATAATCATGATGTAGATGCATAATATACATATTATATATCTCAAATATATGATATATATTATATAAAGCATTGATTAATTAGCATGGTTAGGATGCATTCGAAGCCAAATTACCATTGTTAGATCAAAACAAATCAAATACCGATGCATAACTCAAATTAATAACAAAACAAATCATCAACCAGAGTAAGATTAGTACACGGAGTGAGTCTACTGCTCAGCATCACGTGATGGAAGGGTTTTCAGTAGTTCTTTTCTTTCACACCAGGTGGCGACGGCGTAGGTGGTCTACCTCTATATCTAAGTCGCAACCAACCCGACACCCCACCACACTCTTAGTTAGGTATTGGGTCGAGGGGAACAAATAGGGACCACGGGTTTAAATAGCCTTAAAATCAACAACGGCTCAAAGTTCTTAATTATTATTATTCACATCGTATAAATTGATATCATGAGTTCAAACCTTCGAAAACCTGCTTTTCATTATGTGCCATCTCTCTTATGTATGTACAGGTAAAAGTTGAATGGATATAAAAACCTTCACCGATGGAAGAAAGGGGTTCTCAATGATCGATTCCAAGTACCGAACCGGAAACTTAGAAAAAAAAGAGACGGCTAAAACATGCCCATGGGACTAATGATGAAAAAACCAACATCAGGGACGAGGAGATTCGATAATTTGGGACATCTGCCTCGTATGATAATAACACGGGAGGAGAAAAAAAATCTAGATATAGTTTAAATACTGGGAAAGAAAGAACGAACGAACGGGAAAATAGTATCATCAATTCTCGTAAAATGTAAAATTTTGCATGAAAAAGAGAGAGAGGAGAAAGAATCAAAGAAAAGCAAATGATTAAGAGATACTTGTCTATCTATCCCTTGCAGGTAGGACACATCGACACTGAAGTCCTCATGTATTCTGTACATCTTTTAGTTTATGTAAGTATCGCAAGCATAATAAATGAAACAGATTTCTTTTCGTTCCTTATCATCAATAACCCACACTGAACGGGCCAATTCTGAAGAGCAATTTTCCTAATGGAAGAAGATATAAAAGCAGCCAAATGGTGTATCAAGTATGTAACAGAATCTGTTTTATATTCCCTTCTAATTTACCTTGGTGGCAGATTTGGTTTTAATTTATTAAAACGAGAATTAAATTTGAGAAGGAAAGATGATAGAAATTGAAATCATCACCAACAAAGATATTTGTCCAAGAGAGACATAGTAAGTGAACTCCTATACAGTGGAGGAGAGCTGGTTAAATAATTATATAATTATACGTGATTTAATAATGAAAGAATAAGGGAGAATTATAAGTCAGGATTATTATCGATTAGATCACGACGATCGATATTAATTCTCCATTGTGTTATTATCTCTCACACTCGCGCGAGATCTCTCACACCCGCGAGATCTCTAACACCCGCGAGATTCATGCCTCAACAACCGAAAACAGAACATGCTGTGACATGATAATATCACGTTTTTTGTCTTTTAAAAGGAAAATAGAAATCTTGCGTTATGAGAAGTAGTTTCCAGAGTAACTCGGGGGCAAATCAAATACAAAAGTAGAGATAATATATTATCCAGAATGGTTAGAGTAAACAAGTAATGACTAGAAAAGAGCTACATACTCGGACGGCCTTGGCAGATTAGTTGAGTTGAGGGAAGAGACAGAAACAGTAGAAGTTACATATTTATACGCGGGATTGCAATAATGATGAAATAAAACGTTGCTCTAAATAAAACGTTTGAATCGATCCGAAGAAGTTATATCTAAACAAGGTCTATTAAGATAAATCTGTGATGAAGAAGTGAAGAAAATGGGGGTAAATCTAGGAATATAAAGTGAGTAAAAACTAGAATTCTGGTGGCAACTAATTCGTACATTTGCAGATATACAGTAGCTTGCATGACAAATGCGCAGTACCTGATTTCTAATGGTAAAGGGTGGTCTCCACTGGCTGCGGTAAGTTCTGCGGTAAGCTCTGCGATAAGCTAATTGCGATGGTGCTGTGATGGTGAGAAGTGGCGAGGTCCTGCCTACATGGCCAGTGAACCATGTAGGGAGGACCTAGTTACCTACAGAACCAGCACAAACCATCGCAAGACTTACCGCAGAGCTTACCGCAGCCAGTGGAAACCCCCCTTTAGTTCGCGTTGAAATGATGCACTAAATGGAAAGAGTGCAAGCTGATCCTATAAAATGGATAATAATCAATCTACGGTGAACCTGGTCTTGTAGCAATTCAAATGGTTGGATAAATAGGAGAGAGGTTTGAGTTGAAAAATCACATGCTTAGTAATGATTCCCGCTGCGATGGTGGAGTAAGTTATTTGGTTGTCGATTAAATATTTGTTTGCAAAAAAGTCTGTCAAATTGTTGTTAATTGGGACATGTCTGGTAGTGTAATCTAAGGGGGGTCTCCACTGGCTGAGGTAAGCTCTGTGGAAAGCTCTGCGGTAAGCCTTGTGATGTTGTTGGGATGGTTCTGTAGGTGGAGAGGAGTGGCGAGGTGGCCAGTGAACCATGTCGGCAGGACCTCGTCACTCCTCTCCACCTATAGAACCAGCACAAACCATCGCAAGGCTTACCGCAGAGCTTACCGCAGGCAGTGGAGACCCCGCTTAAGTTTGTCATTTAGATGATGTTCGTTGTCCTAACCGTCCCAAGTCCGGAGCTCCCTACGTCAATTTTATATCAAATATTCAGTTTAAATAGAACAATAATGAATGGATAGACGTAGAACTCCCAACCCTACTCATGTTTAAATAAGGCATACATATCCCCCTATAGATATTCATCCCAATATTCCATGGTATTGATAAAATACGCAATATAGTGGTTGGCATATTTACGAGACCTCAATTAACCCAGTCTCTATAAAAAAAACACCCTTTTATTTATGCCCAGCATATTTAATGATATATTCCCATGTTCTCAAGTTAAGTAAGTATGGATATATCCCTAAATATATGTATCATGTTTATAACATATATTCCTAAAGTTGACTAAGTATGGATATATCCCTAAATATATCCCTCAATATATGTATATCATATTTATAATACATATCCCTAAAGTTGAATAAGTATAAATATATCCCTAAATATATCCCTAAATATGTGTATATCACGATTATAACATATATCCCTAAAGTTGAATAAAATATATTATATCCCTAAAAGCGTCACACACTAATTCTGCCCCATGTAAAGAGGGATTCCCCAGCAGTTAGACCACATCCAACTGTCTCTCTCTCCTTTATATATTTCCACACGAGTACGGGGCAGAGAGAGGGAGCTACATATGTAGACCTAAGCTGCCGGAGACACCCTATATAAATGGTAGTATCGGAGGGGAAATGAGAGGTCGTATGTAAGATGGACCGTCTCAGCTGTGGGCAGAGTTGGCGGCCAGGATCTGGTGACTAATAATGGGAGGGGGGTGGGGGTGGGGGTGGGGGGGGGGGGGAGGAGGGCAGTGCTGCGATGGGACATATTCCAACCTAGGGCTGGGGGAGGGGTGCCGGCCAGCCGGAAGAGCCTGCTTTATGCGTCACATCTTCAGAAAAATGTACAATCAGCAAATCTATCCATTTAGTCAATTCTGTTAAATTACATTGAAAAATGGTCCATACTATATAATAGTTATATCTGAGTATATTTGGTATTGCCTTGATTCCAACAAGCTGTTTGGTTATGTTGAACTGAGTTGTGAACCTAGTTTTCTTCTTAAATTTGGGTTATTTGAGAGGATTGCTGAAGACAAATTGTACATTTTCGGGCGATTTTACCCTCATCCGACCATCGGGACGACGGCCATGCGCCCCACCACTCGGGACTCCCCCTGTTGGTCTAACAGGCAGATGGCTACCTTGCCTTGCTTGTTGAAGGGAATGATTGGGGGGGGGGGGATGGGGTGTCTGAGCGGCCTGAAATGTACTGAGGTTTCCTTGGCAACGCCCTCCTTATAAGTAGCGACTTCATCTTTACCCGCCCAATGCTTCTTTATTGCAGATGGAGAGAAATGACCTCGTTTACTGGGGCTGTGGCTTCAATAGTCAACTGCTGATCCTGCTCTTAACGTATGGGTCACCGTGAACACCTTAACGTATGGGCCACCGTGAACACCTTAACGTATGGGTCACCGTGAACACCTTAACGTATGGGTCACCGTGAACACCTTAACGCAACCGTGTCAAGGTTGTGATGTGTTATAGAAAATGAGTCACAAGTCGCAAAAATGGATTTTGAGATATTATTATGTTTGAAAAGATGAGATAAAGCTGATTCCAATGATGGTAAACATTGAGGACATCTAAGAAATGTTTCTATGTTTTATGTTTGATATTTTTATGTTTGATAACAAAAGTTTGTAATATTTCTGGGTGGACAATTATCAGTAAAGTAGCTAAATTTACTCCTTATGATGACCTTGAAAACGCAAGGATATATTTAATCCACAGTCTTGAAATTTAGGACATCTATTTATGCTACAAACAGCACTTAACCCGCCAAGTATGAGAATATTCCAACAAAGAGATCTTATGAGTAAATCACTTTGAAAAATATCAATATTGCGACTCGTAACTCATTTTTCTGTAACACATCACATATCATATATAGCTGCCTTGACTCTGAGATGTTACGAGTTGATATAAACCGAATGTATCATGACAGTGTTAGGTCCCTCGTCCATTTTCCTTATCAGGAATCAGGGCAAAACTAACTGAACAGTATCGAAGCCATTCTTAAAAATTCCTCTCAGCACAAAGAAAAGCATAACTATTATCGATCGCCTTAGGAGCATGGCGTAGAAAAGTACGAATAGAATAATTAATTACGGCCATGCATACCCAACATAACACAAGTTGGGTATGATGAATCACCCGGCTAATAACGCAGCTGGCTGTTGATTGAAATAGGTCAGATTTTCAGAAAATGTATAATTCGCCTTAACCAATTTTCTCAAATAACCCAAACTTAAGACAAAAATGACGTTCAAAATTCAGTCCAACATAACCAAACAGATTGTTTGAATCAAGTCAATACCAAATATATTCAGATATACCTAGTATTGACCATTTTTCAGTGTAGTTTAGCAGGATTTTCTAAATGTTTAGGTCTGCCAATTGTACATTTTCTGAAGATCTGACCCAAATACTCTATTCACAGATGAAACCAGGTGCAGCTTTGCCAATCGAGAGAGAACAACCTTTGAGACCTCATTCCTCTTCTTCCTTCTGGAGGCGAACTGATTAAGGACTAGTGATCTTTAACTGCATAGACGGTCAGATTTTTAGAAAATGTACAATTGGCAGCTGTACACATTTAGTAAATTCTGCTAGATTCTGTTGCAATTTGGTCAATACTAGGTAAATTCGAGTATATTCGGCATTGCATTGATTATAGCAATCTGTTCGGTTAGGTTGAACTGTGTTTTGAACTTTATTTTCGTCTGAAATTTGGGTTATTTGAGAAGATTGGTGAAGTTGAATTGTACATTTTCTGGCGACTTCACCCGTTATAAGCGGCAGCAGCATTTAAGTGTATTTAGAGCTTCTGCTCTTGCCAAACTAATCAAACGGCTTACAATCACTCCCCCCCCTATACCCCATACACCTCTCCCCCCTCCCCACTACACCCCCTCCCCCCCACACACACATACACTACACCCCTCTACCCCTGCTTCCTCCTCTTCTTCTTAGCTATAGTCTGTCTGAAAAGTAGTTAACACGGGATTCCTTCGTTTCTTTAAGAAGAGAGAAAAGTGGGGGACTTTTGCCTTCAAACCGTTGCCCACTGAATTGCCATTTGCCATCGACCATGGTAAAATATACATCTGTATTGTATTGCGCTGCCTCTATTCCATGTACAGCAGCTGTTGCTCTGCGTAAAAGGAAGGAAGAGCTGGTTATATTGGCCCTGTTTCCCCATGGTTGATTGAAAAGAGCGGCTCACTGGGCAAAGGGTCGACAGGTCCTTGTCATAAATAAAAGCCAAATATCCCCCACTTTTCCGTCGTCTTAAAGGAGTAATGAATCCCGTGTCAACTACTTTTGGACAGACTATAGCTCAAAACAGCGAATGATCCACCATTGACCGTCTACCATCACTAAACAATAACTTTCCCCAGCAGCGAAGGGACAATAATATAAAAAGTTCCAGGAGAAAGCCACACACCAGTTGCCAATAGGGGATTTGCATGTCTCACTGCGCATGTCTGTCACAGTGCATGCTGGGACGGATTCAGTTCAAATCTGACATACAAATATTTGGCAACATTTTTATAAAAAATTGCAAATTTGTTTTTCACCAATATTAAAGCTTGTATAAATAATAGATGAAAATCAACTGCATGATGGGAAAGATGGGGGCTTGTGCCATGGAAACATGTATAACACATGGATATTGACATTAGAGCAATGATAATATTCCATGCTGAACATAACATGTTTTTCTTTAGATTTTATATTGTACCATTACTCCAATAATTCCATGTGAATCAAGATTCAAAATGGTGGCTATGCAACTCCCCTATCGAAAGGTCTGTGATTGCAATCTGTTGTGCGGTTCACGGCCCCAGTCCACTAGATCTCCACCTTGGCTCGACAAGAATTGATGGCCAACATCGATATGCACCTCCCCGAACGGTCTAGGCTCAGATCATCAAAATATGTACAATTGCTAGCTCTACATATTTAGTTAATTCTTCTAAATTTAGCAGAACATTAATAAATACTAGGTATATCTGAGTATATATAGTACTGCTTAGTCTCAAATTATCCGTTAGGTTATTTTAAACTGTTTTTTGGACCTCATTTCTGCCATAAATTTGGGATATTTGGGAGGATTGGCGAAGTTGAATTGTACATTTTTATGAAAATCTGACCGTCTAGCAGATTGAGATTGCTCGACGCACAACATATGTGATCCGTTTTAGGAAAATGAGTCATAAGTCGCAAAATATGGATTTTGAGATATTATCATATCTGAAAAGAGGAGATCAAGCTGATTCCAATGATAATAAACACTAGGACACCTAATATGTATTTCTATATTTTAAGTTTGATATTTTTATTTTTGAAAAAAAAAGTTTGCAATGTTTCTAGATAGGTAATTACCAGTAAAGTCACTAAATATACTCCATACAAAGGCCTTCAAAACGCATGTATATATTTGATACAATGTCATGAAATTTGTGACATAGATTTATATGAATATAAGTGCTAAACCCTCTAAGAATCAGAACATTACAATAAAGAGATCTTGTGATGAAAACACTTTGAAAAATATCAATTTTGCGACTTGTGACTCATTTTCCTGGAACACATCACATATGGGAAAGGCAATCTACAGACGCCATTACAAATCGCTTGTGAACATTCTGAGAATAAAATTTGGACCGAGTGCTCTTCTCAGTCCCTCCCTCCCTCCCTCGCTCCTCTCTTTCGATAAAATTGCCACCAACTTAACTATTCCCACTCAAGCTCATGATATTGAAACGGTGGCACCTGCCATCTGCATTGGAGACAGGTTTAAAATAGAAATCGATTGTAATTCATCCACGTTCGCCGAGCTTTTTTCCTTCTAGCAATTCTCTTCCATCTCGATCACTCAAGGAGCTGATTGCAAATGGGTTTTAGATTGGGATGTGAATTGTTGGCGATGGTCTTTCAATCACAGAGCTAGCGATGAACATGAGCTTCGCCATCGGGTGGATGGATGCAGGGTGGATCGGTATAGGTGCAGAATATGTAGGCCCAAAGGTGATAGAGTCCCTTCAAATGAAGGGAAAGCCTCTCGTCTCAGACCACCGCAAAGTGTCATTATAATTTCATTAGAACCGCACAATTTCATTATATTCCCATTAGAATGACGATTCCTAGGCCAAGATACCGATTAGCGAAGTAGGCGTCTAATCACTGACATACCATTCTTATGTGATCTGAGGGTTTGGGCCTAGAGTGGGTGGCGGATGGGGAGGGGCTGGTGAGAGGTGGTATAGTATAGATATAAAGACTTATTTACTGGCGATTCACACGGAATGTAAGTCAGGTCGCCAAAACATAACCAGCCTTGACGTCAAAAGACCAGGCAAACCTAACGAAAAGGTACCCCCAAAACACCTATATACAATGTCCAACAGATCTGATATGTACTGTGACAGACTCAGTAATATATTATGTATTCATATTTTATATTTTGTATCTTGTATCTTATAAATATTAATCTAACTATTACCCTGTGTTTAAACTCTTGTGTAGTTCTCTATTACGCTTCTTATATTTTCCTCTCCAAAAAGGTAACAGCGGGAAAACATGGAATTTCTTATTCCCTTTTGTCACACTTGTTTCTGTAATTGTATAACTTAGTGATGAATAAATAATTTTCTAATCTAATCTAATATCCATTATGGGCCGACAGCTTCACATGTTGTGATGTGTTACATGGAGAATGAGTCACAAGTCGCAAAAAATGATTTTGAGATATCATTATATTTGAAAAGATGGGTTCAAGCTGATTCTAATGGTGGTACGGTACAACGTCTAATGAGTATTTCTATATTTTAAGTTTGATATTTTTATTTGTGAAAAAAAAGTTTGCAATATGTCTGGGTAGACATTTACTAGTAAAGTAGCTAAATATACTGTATGAGATGACCTTAGAAATGCAAGGATATATTTGATACACTGTCTTGAAATTTGGTACATTTATAGGCGACTAGGGGCATTAGATACCCTGAAAATAAATACATTCTCACAAATACATCTTTGAAACGCAAGGATATATTTGATACACTACATGTCTTGAAGTTTGGTATAATGTATTAATATGACTTGGAGTGCTAAGCACCTAAAAAATGAGAAGATTAAAACAAAGAAATCTTGGAAATTAATAACTTTGAAAAATATCATTGTTGCAACTTGTGTAACTCATTTCCCTGGAACACATCCCATTTCTAACAGATCTGTCTTTACAGGTTCAGAAGCTCCACAAGCGATTTACTCATGATTTCAAGAACATTTTGGCCACAGATAAATGGGTGTAATCGCCAGAAAATGTACAATTCACCTTCACCAATCTTCTCAAATAGCCCAAAATTAAGACAAAAATCAGGTTCAAAACTCAGTTCAACATAACCAAACAGATTGCTAGAATCAATGCAATGCCGAATATAATCGAATTTACCTAATATTGACAAAATTGCAGCCTTATTTAGCAGAATTGACGAAATGTGACCAGTTGCCAATTGTACATTTCCTCAAAATCTGACCCAAATGATGGCCGACATTATGTTGGAGATCCTAGACATGGTAACCATGGCTCCAGCACGTCCACTTAAATTGGTCTTGTCCCATCTGCGCACTTTATGGACATCAAAATAAATATCATTCTGTCTGGTAGAGGAATAGTATTGATGAATAGTAGTTCAAGCGCCCAGCAACCGTCACTTTTTCATAGCAATCGGTGAGCTACTTGGGTCAGATTTTCAGAAAATGTACAATTGACAGCTGTACACATTGAAAAAAAATTTTTTTTTTGCCACTTCCAAGGACCTGGACCAGACTTGCACATTATGTAATAGCTCTCATCCAGTATCCAAAGAAGGTAAAAGATTTACAAAAAGCTGTACACATTGAGTAAATTCTGCTAAAGTAAACTGGAATTTGGTCAATACTAGGTAAATTCGAGTATATTCGGCATTGCATTGATTCTAGCAATCTGTTTGTTTAGGTTGAACTGTGTTCCTCCACTTGCTATATAATTTAAGGCACGACCGAATCCTTAATAATCATTTTCTTCGTCTTATTCTATTAAATCACTGAACATATAGTGAAACTGTAGCTTTGTGGAGTCGTTCGCTTCATGAGGAAACAATAGGGGACTTGCATGTGCCACTGCGCATGTCTGTTACAGTGCATCCTGGGATGGATTCTGATACCTCTGACATACAAATATTTTGCCACATTTTTATAGAAAATTGCAAGAATGTTTTCACCGATATCATAGCTTTTATAAATGATCTATGAAAACCAAATGCATGATGGGAAAGATGGGGACTTATGCCATGCATGGAAACATGTATGATACATGGATATTTACATCAGACCACTAATAAATATTCCATGCAGAACATGACATGTTGTTTTTTTTATAAATTTTACACTATACCATTAGTCCCATAATTCCATGCAATTTAAGATTCATAATAGCGGCTATGCAAACGCCCTATTGAACAGAAATCAATACCGATCATATTCTCATGGCTGCTGAAATAACATGAAGGCAGCCTGAACACAATTCCCGACTTCTTATACTACTTACACAGAAACACCACTGAGTGAACGATCCATCATATTATGAGCATGGCACATAATATATGGGTCAGATTTTCAGAAAATGTACAATTGGCAGCTGTACACATTTAGTATATTATGCTCAATTAGGCTGCAATTTGGTCAATACTAGGTAAATTCGTGTATATTCTGCATTGCATTGATTCTAGCAAACTGTTTGGTTAGGTTGAACTGTATTTTGAACTTTATTTTCGTCTAAAATTTGGGTTATTTGAGAAGGTTGGGGAAGGTGAATTGTACATTTTCTGAAAATCTTACCCATATACACCATCACCTGCTGCCGGGCCCCTGTACTTCTCTCCATTCATTCAAATCATCCACTCTAGGCCCAAAGATAGGAGAGTCCCTTCAAACGAAGGGAAAGCCTTTCGCCTCAAACCGCAAAGTGCCATTATAATTCCATTGAGACCGCAAAATAGCATTATATTCCCATTAGAATACCTAGTCCCAGGCAAGGAACGATTAGCGAAGTAGGCGTCCAATCACTGACATACAATTGTTATTTGATCTGAGGGTTTGGGCTTAGGCTATTTTCACAAATACCATACTCGGAGCAGATTTCTCTAAAGAGTGGGAAATACAATACTACAATACTCATTATAAGATGGCTTCTTCTAATGATAGGCTGAGAGTCTGAGGTGGATGGAGTAAGTACAAATTCTTATATATGGGTAAGATCTTCAGAAAATCTACAATTGGCAGCTGTACGCATTTAGAAATTCTGCTAAATTAGGCTGCAATTTGGTCAATAATAGATATATTCGGCATTGCATTGATTCTAGCAATCGGTTTGGTTAGGTTGAACTGTATTTTGAACTTTATTTCCGTCTTAAATCTGGGTTATTTGAGAGGATTGGTGAAGTTGAATCCTACATTTAATAAAACTCAGACCCATAAACAATTCACACATGCCCAAGATGAAGTAAATAGTAGAGATATTGGAATGGAGAAGTGGAGTGGACGAAAGGTGTGTGCATCTTGCAATAACCCATTTTATTACTGCACTTAAGAGCAAATGTTGGACCATTTAATCCGGGCAATGGACTGAAAATAGCTCTCCACGATGTACTACTGTCTCCCTCTCTATCTCTTCCTTTCCCTCTCTCTCTATCGCTCGCTTTTAGTTCGCTTTTATTGTAAAGGTGAAAATTATATATATGAAGAAGGCAAACAAATGAGATGTCTCTCTCGCTCTATTACCTTAAGTCATATGAATACATTTACCAAATTTCAGGACTGTACTGAATATATCCATGCATTTCTAAGGTCATCTTGTAGAGTATATTTAGCTACTTTACTAGTAAATGTCCACCCAGAAATATTGCAAACTTTTTTCAAAAGTAAAATATCAACCTTAAAATATAGAAATACGTATTATATATCCTAATGTTTACTATCATTGGAATCGGCTTGATCTCATCTTTTCAAATATGATGATATCTCAAATTCCATTTTTTGGCGACTTGTGACTCATTTTTCTGCAACACCTCACATATATATATACATATTACATATATATAAGAAGGCAAAGAAATGAGATGTCACCCTCGCTCTATCAGGACGACACGCCATGCCTGAACCCAATATGGCGAGCTAAAATATTCATACGGTTCTGCAATCGACCATTTTGTTGATGCCCTGCTCATACATTTAAATCGCTCGTAAATATATATCGCCATTCACCACACTGCTGCACAACAGTGGTATGGTATCTTCACGCTTGAAGCCAATCGCGATATGAGAATCAATCGTGAGCCGGCCTGGTTATGCATATATACCCGGAGCGAGAAGAACTCTTTGCACTGGTCTGGTCCCGGGTATGACCATAAAGTGCCTTTCTGTCTCTTTTCTCTGTCTCTCTCTCCCTTCTTCTCTATCTCTATTTCCTGGGTAAGACCATAAAGTGCCTTTCTGTCTCTTTTCTCTGTCTCTCTCTCCCTTCTTCTCTATCTCTATTTCCTGGGTAAGATCATAAAGTGCCTTTCTGTCTCTTTTCTCTGTCTCTCTCTCCCTTCTTCTCTATCTCTATTTCCTGGGTATGATCATAAACTGCCTTTCTGTCTCTTTTTCTCTGTCTGTCACTCCCTTCTTCCCTATCTCTATTTCCTGGGTAAGATCATAAAGTGCGTTTCTGTCTCTTTTCTCTGTCTCTCTCTCCCTTCTTTTCTATCTCTATTTCCTGGGTATGATCATAAACTGCCTCCCTCTCAGCTCTCCCGCCCTTGATATAACCTTCAATGTGTTGATAAGGGCGTAAAGCAACCAATCTTACTCACTCACTCCCTCTCAGCTCTTCCGCCCTTGATAAAACCATATTAAATGTGTTGATAAGGGCGTAAAGCAACCAATCTAACTCACTCACTCCCTTTCAGCTCTCCCGCCCTTGGTATAACCATATTAAATGTGTTGATAAGGGCGTACAGCAACCAATCTCACTCACTCACTCTTTGCACTGGTGGGTTTAACTTGTGGAAACCGATTAGCGAAGTAGGCGTCTAATCACTGGCATACCATTCTTATCTGATCTGGGGGTTTGAACCTAGACTGGGAATGGGCTTGTGTAATATTTTCTACAGACATATATTACTAGAAAGGAACCAGAAAGGTTAAACATTATTATAGCATCTCAGCCATTTCCTTGTTTCAAAACGCCACACCCCAAAGTAAAATACTACGTCAGCAAGAAATATCATCTAATCTTACGACTTATATCCAGCAACATATGACATACATGGTGCATTCAATCGTACTGTGCTATAGCATATATGGGTCAGACTTTCAGAAAATGTTCAATTGGCAGCTCTACACATTTAGGAAATTCTCCTAAATTAGGCTGAAAAATGAAGAATACCGGGTATATCTGAGTATATTTGGTATCGCATTAATTTAAAGTATCAGCTGTGTTACGTTAAAATGCATTTTGAAGCTCATTTTTGTCTTAAATGTGGATGTTTTGAGAGGATTGGTGAAGGCGGATTGTACATTTTCAGAAAATCTGACCCATTCCCGATTGCTTGCTGCTGATCTGCCATTGCGGTGTAGGCCTATATGTGGCAGCCTGCTGAGGGGGCGGGGGGGGGGGGGGGGGGGCGGTTGTTCAACGGGCTCAGCTCGAGTCAGCATTCAGTGAGGCGATGCAATGAAGCACCACACGGTTAGCTCTATATAGGTGTGGGTTTAGCCGATGTTGGCTTTGTTTGGACGGCAAGCCAGGCGGCAAGCATCGTGCTTGGTCGAGGCAAAATAAAATGAGTTCCCATGAGACCTTTAAAGGTAAGGCAATGTGACCGCCTTGTGAGGGGTGGGGGAGGGGGGGAAGGAGGATTCGGAGGGTCAGATATTCAGAATATGTACAATTGGCAGCTGTAGACATTTAGTAAATTCTGCTAAATCAAGCTGCAATTTGGTCAATACTAGGTAATTCGGGTATGTTTGTCATGGCATTGATTCTAGCAATCTGTTTGGATGGGTTGAACTGTATTTTGAACTTTATGTTCGTTTGAAATTTGGGTAATTTGGGAGGATTGGGCATAGGTGAATTGTACATTTTCTGGCGACTTCGCCCGTGAGGAGGTAGTGGTGGATATAGTGAGCGGGAGGGAGGGAGAGAGGAAAGTGAGTGAGGGGGGATGTGGAGGTGGCCGAATGCTGCCAGACTCTAGCTGCTAAGGATACATGCTCGACAATCCTGTCGCGGGGATCGAGAGAGCAGACTTGTAGTAAGTTGCTTATGCAGGGACACGACAACCCGTCACCCAGACCTGACCTATGACGGGAGCTTTCACTTATAGTCAGGATTATACATGGGCGGGCGAAATCACCAGAAAATGTACAATTCACCTTCACCAATCCCCTCAAATTACACAAATTTAAGACAGAAATTCAGTTCAAAATTCAGTTCGACATGACCAAACAGATAGTCTAAATCAAGGCAATATCAAATATACTCAGATATATGTAGTATTGACCATTTTACAGCCTAATTATGCAGAATTTACTAAATGTGTAGATCTGAAGATTGTACATTCTCTGAAGATCTGACCCGTACATGTATTTGCTTGTGTAAATCGGGTAGCTGCTGTTTCAGAGACCGGTTTAACTTAATTATTTCAGTTACATCTGCTTGACAACAGCTTATTACTGGTTATTTATTCATCGGTCGTTCATACCAGTATTGATACAGTCTAGGCTCAAAGTTTACACAGTCCCTTCAAACGGAGGGAACGCCTTTCGCCTCTAACCTCAAAGTGCCAATATTAATTAAGACCGCAAAATGTCATTATAATCCATTAGAACGACGGGGAGGGAAAAGTGGGAGATTTTTGGCTTCAAATCTTTTCCCCCCGAATCACCGTTTGCGACCGACCATGGCCGTTTGCGACTGACCATGGCCGTTTGCGACCGACCATAGCCAAATATACAGCTGTATTGTATTGCGCTGTCCCTGTTCTATGTCCAGCAGCTGTTGTTTTGCTTAAAAGGAAGAAAGAGCTGGTTATACTGGCCCTGTTACTCCATGGTTGACTCGCTGGCAAAGGTTTGACAGGTCCTTGTCATAAATAGAAATAAAAAATCTCCCACTTTTCCCTTCCCTTAAAGGGCTAAGGAATCACGTGTCAACTACTTTTCGGATAGACTATAGACTCAAAGAAAAACATGGCCCTTCACATTGGGAGATCACGTTTTATTTTCTTTAGAAACATGGGGAAACGACGACAACATTCTCTGTGTGACAAGCTATCGTGATTAGGTCTGACATAACTACAGTTTGTTAGTAAATGAAGCAAACCTGGACAAATTACCGACTGTCAAGCATAAAAGCCCAGCATCGGTCCAGCCGTCAGGACCAATATGGAAATGTCACATAACTGCCACCGCCTCTGCATTGACTTTTGATGCTGTGTACAAAGACTAGGCCTTGCCTGGACAGCATTAGCAGACCCCACTGAGGGGGGGGGGGGGGGGGGGTGAGGGGGGCTCCTGCAAATGTTATATAGTCTAGGCCCAAAGATGAGAGAGTCCCTTCAAATGGAGGGAAAGCCTCCCGCCTCAAACCCCATAGTGCCATTATAATTCCATTAAGATCGCAAAATTCAATTAAGGGTTCTGGCTTATAATGTATACAATACATGAGATATCCTCATAAACGTATTGAATAATTCATGTTTTATAGTCTTTTACCTAAATATGAATTCTTAAAAAATTGTTATATATATATTTTTTTACCAACTGTTCTTTGTTACTGAAGACAGTACATATCATGCCTCCTAAAAGCTGTCCACCATCTCAGCAATACCTCAGCAAAACCCCAGCAATACCCCAGCAATACCTCAGCAAAACCCCAGCAATACCTCAGCAATACCCTCCCCCCTCTTGGTCCTGGGTAAGACCATAAAGTGCGTTTCTGTCTCTTTTCTCTGTCTCTCTCTCCCTTCTTCTCTGTCTCTATGTCCTGGGTATGATCATAAAATGCCTCCCTCTCAGCTCTCCCTGGGTAAGACCATGAAGTGTCTTTATGTCTCTTTTCTCTTGTCTCTCTCTCCCTACTTCTCTATCTCTATTTCCTGGGTATGATCATAAACTGCCTCCCTCTCAGCACTCCCGCCCTTGATATAACCATATTAAATGTGTTGATAAGGCCGTAAAGCAACCAATCTCACTCCCTCCCCCCTTCCACCTCCCCCACCCCTTGCCCGTACCTTGCAGCCGCCTCTACAGAAATTCTAGGCACCCAACCCACCAGAGTTGACCAGTTCTGCGAGTATAGGCCTATATGAGTATAATACACAGCGGCATTTGTGTCCAGCGCCAATGGCGCAGTTAATAAAAGTATTCATATTGTAGCACAAATCAATCCACTCCTCCCCCCTGGCCTGTATGTACATATGGAGCCCGCCTATATAGCTGCTACCCCAATATCATCTGTACACTGACATTGATTTCACTCTGACACCATCTAGCTGGAGTAGCTCTTGCCATTGAGTATAGGCGGTCCTGGGTCAGATTTTCAGAAAATGCACAATTAGCAGCCGTATATATTTAGTAATTTCTGCTAAATTCTGCTAACTAAGGATACATTTTGGGTATATCTGAATATATTTGGTATCGCATTGGTTTAAAGTATCAGCTCTGTTATCTGAAACTGTATTTTGAAGCTCATTTCTGTCTTGAAAGTGGGTTATTTTAGAGGATTGGTGAAGGCGAATTGTACATTTTCTGACAATCTGACCCTCCTACCCTGGAAGCCACTCATTCACATTCTAGTCTCTTTGACCTAACGCTTTTAATAAAATGTCCCGAAGGGTCAGATTTTCAGAATAATATGATGAGAACATTCCACCAAAGAGATCTGGTGAATAAATGACTTTCAAAATGCAAATTCTGCAACTTATGAGTGATCTTCCTGAAACACATGACATGTTTAATTGTTTAACTAGTCTAAATAAAAGCATTACGCAAGTTCGTAGATGTAATTGACCAGTAAGGGTTACCAAAGGACAGGCCGCAATGTTATAGTGGTGAATATTATATACACACATTGTAATTAACCCCTATAGAATGAAGGTAACTGTGCAAATACTATTACAAGAGGCAATAGTGTTGGCGAGGCAGGTTTAGAGTACACGAAGCCACAATATTGTTTCCACGGTGGCTACTACTACCACTGAGTCAGATCTTCAAAAGATGTACAATCTTCCGATCTACACATTCAGTCAATTCTGCATAATTAGGTTGTAAAACGATAGATACGAGGTATATCTGAGTATATTTGATATAGCCTTGATTCAGACAATCTGTTTCATCACGTTAAACTGTATTTTGAACGTCATTTCTGTCTTATATTTGGGTTATTTGAGAAGATTGGTGAAGATGAATTGTACATTTTCTGGTGATTCCATCCTACCACTGCTGCTCTGCATGAAGCCAGGGTTAGAACGTAAAAGTGCTGCCCTCATCATTATCACACAACACTCAGTTAGGCTGATCCAGTCCTGGAGGATTTGGGAACAAGTGCTTTTAAAATTCAGCGACTTTTATTATCGATTTTCATCCCAAGGACAAACTAGGCAGACGGAGCCTAGGGATCGGCCTTGGGTGCCACTGTCAAGATAAAGGCGCTTTTGTTATAATAGAGTCCCTGCTCTAATAATGTGTGCTGTTATGTTTGCTGTTTGTCCTCCATAGCAAGTACAGTCTAGGCCCAAACTTGAGAGAGTCCCTTCAATTGAAGGGAAAGCCTCTCGCCTCAATCCGCAAAGTGCCATTATAATTCCTTTAAGACCGTAACCCATTGTTTACTATCATTCTTTGACACGGCCTCCGGTCATCTGGTCACGTGACAGTGCATCTTGGCGAGCAGTGGGCCGGGACTTGGGGGAATCCGGCCCTTGACGACCATAGCAACCCAGCTTAAAATCTCTAACTTTCCCCCTTGATATCTTAAAGTATACACATTTGTCGGCTAAACGGAACAAGCGAGTGCAATGTATGAACTATAATTGATATATCCATGTAAGATCATAGCATTTTGACCCGTTTATGTATGGTTTCAAAGGGGTTGAAAACAGGTAGTTTAGCGTTAGCGCCTATGAGACTCAGCTCTTGTATTCACCCGAGTTTTTGCCGCCGATCGCAGCGCCACCTGTAAATACCCGGATTCTCGTCTCAAAGAATTGGAATCGCCTTGATCTCATCTTTTCAAATATGATGACATCTCAAAATCCATTTTTTGTGACTTGTGACTCATTTATCAAATATATCATTCTCCAGAAAATTATGAGCGCACATTATAAAACATTTGACGCTAATCACCATAGTTACAGTCGATTACTGCCAACCTCTAGACGGAATAAGTACCTTCTTCTAGCGAAACATCGCTCTCTCTATTCCTCTCTTTCTATCTGACAGTGTTCATATGGGTCAGATATTCAGAAAATGCACAATCTACATTTCTACACATCTAACACATTCTGCTAAAATAGAGTATACATTGATAAATACTAGGTATATCTGAGTATATTCTGTATTGCATTCATTCAATACATCTGTCTGGTTACGTTAAACTGTATCTTGAACCTGATTTTCGTCTGAAATTTGGGTTATTTGAGAGGATTGGTGAAGGTCAATTGTACATTTTCTGGAGACTTCACCCATATATGTTTCAACGATCCGTAAGTGAAGTAATGTGTCACCATGCTTCTTATAAGATGGCAATATGTATCTATGAATAGTTTAAGCTTATGGCTGGGGATACGAGTGTCCTCTTCCCTCCATCGTCTCTCTCTAATACCTCCTCGTCTCCTATAGCTTTATATCAATTAGACGAAGTACGTGTGAATGTATGCATGAAGCGATCCCTCATTGTCAGGG